>CAWUFW010000836.1:0-2400000 GCA_963921515.1 Calotriton arnoldi
CGTTTCGTTCGGGTTTCTTCCTGGTGCGTGTCGGTCGGTTCGATTCGCGTGGTTTTCTGGCCGGATAGCTTGTTTCCGTCCGGGTCGGTCGTTCGCCTTGAGTTCCGTACGAGTCGGTCATGATTCACATGCATTTCATCGTACTTCCCAGGTCGGGCAACGCCGGTACATGTCGGTCGGACTATTATCCCGTACCGAGTCGGTCGGTATTTTTTCCGGCCCGAATCGGATTCGGCCCCTTAGGGTTGATTTTTGTAGATGTCTCCAGAGACTCTGGTTAAAATGATAATAGCAACCCTGGATTGCTGTGTGTGGAATTTTTCAGTATAGCATTTATCATGGCTAATTCAAAATCAATAATTATTTTTGAAGGAAAATAATTATTGCTTTCTTGTTTTATTTTACTGAGTATATCTATGTAGGTAGTTTGCTGCTTATTTGATAATAGGGCATAGATGAATGGAATATTTGAATGTTGGTACAATCCATGCACTGTGTACAGCTGGTAGAATGGTTTTGGACAGACTTTGAAAGTTCCATCCATCATCCAGGTGTCACATTGCTGTAATTTAACTAAATTGTTTGCAGTAGCAAACATAATTATTCTTTTATCAGGGCATTTGTTATCAAAAAATATAAATGGTTCTTTAGTGTGAGTAATGCTTAATTCTAGGGAATAACTACTTCTGCAAACGTTTTAGGGGCAGGTATGGTACTTGTAGTTGCTTTTTTTTGTCTGGCAATAGTTCTTTTTAAAGAAGCTATGGAGGGTAATTGTCCTGATGCATGTTGAGGTACTTTTAATAGTTGCTCTTTCAGTATTTGGGTCGTTGGTTTATCAGTACTAGTGCTTGCTTCTTTAATACTTTCAAGAGCATCTCTAACCTCAATCTCTGTTATGTTTGGGGGGTGATTATGTTCTTTTACAGAAAGAACAGTAGTTTCATGAGTAGTAGCTTTCCATAGCATTTGTTAGAGTAGTATTTGCTACACTTCCAAAACACTTTAAGGCCAGTTTGTTTCTCCTGTGTATAGACATACCCCATATAACATAATAACATTTTATTTTTTTGTGACATTACAAATTCTGCACCTTCAGTCATGTTGTTTTGTCTTATGCTAGGGAAATTAAAAACAACATTTTTTAATATAATAAATACCACATATTTATTAAATAGTTACATTTCAGTGAATATACTTACAATGTTTAGTTTGATGTAAATAAAATCGTCCAGGAAATGATTTCAAGCTTTATTTTCTATTTTTCTTGATGTAATTTCTGTTGAGAAGAGAAAACAAACATTTTAATAATGTTATTACATTGTTTGTAGATGATAGGGATTTTAGGGAAAAGGGATCTTTGGGTGGGTATTTAAGGGTGTTTAATAATTGAAAATTATATACTTACTTTGTAATTGTATTTAGTTGTTTATTGTTGATAAAATGATTTTGGATGCTTTTGCAGTTGGCTGTAGAGGAGATAGATAAAAAAGAAAATATATATTAGTAAATTATGTTTGAAAAAAATTTTTAGGTCCTTGGAAAAAATTATAATATACTTACATTTATTGTTCTTTTATTGGTGAGGATGTTGAAAATATTTTTCTGGCTTTGTAAGATATCTGTAGAGCAGATATAAATGTCAGCAATGAAAGAATAGTAAATTAGGTCTGAGAAATAATTAGGGTTGAAGGCTAGTAGTATCGTTATATTTTAAATACAGTTTTACTTACTTAGTGCAGTTTTAAAGATTTCTTCAGTAATGAAAGTTTTTTCAGGAAACAGTCGGGTAGAGTTTCACCTTCTTCTTTATTGTAGGTTAGAAGTGTGAAAGAGATGCAAACATTTCATGTTTATATAGTGTTTATTTAATTGGTTGCTTTATGTTATTGGTGTATTTTAAAATGTGAGTATTTGATTCGTTCAAGTTAATTGTTTTTAGTGTTTTGGCTGTTTGTTTCCATATAAGGAAACGCTAATTAAGAACTTGTTAGTAGAAAGTTATTATTTTTTCGTTTTTATTTTTTAAAATATATTAAACATTGTTTTGAATGTGAAATGATGCAAGTATTATAGATTTTAAAGTTTTATTTTATTACTGTAATTGTTTGTTTAGAAAAAAATGTAAGTTTTATATATTGATGTGTTTGCAAATGATTATTTTATGTTATTTAAGTGTTTTATATTGTTTTATAATGTGAATTTATATTTGGTGCTAAACATATATTTAATTGACCAGTTTTTCAATAGTCGATATTTTTAAAAATCGATAATATTGATGTCTATATTTTGGTATTCGATATTTTTGATATTTTGTATGTTATTTAAATTTGAACGATATTTAATTTAACAATATTTTGTATTTTGATATTGTGGGGTGCAATATTTTTTATGTACGATATTGTGTACTCGATATTTTTGTATTTTTTTAAATAAGTATTGGTAGTCGATATTATTGTAGTCAATATTATGACGACGATATTTTGTAAATACAATATTTTTGTTGTCGATATTATGTCAGTGATCCAAAATTAACACTTAAAAATGCAAAATTGTGCATTCTAATGTAATTTCTCTTAGCTGAGATGTTCCAGCACTGGATTACGTGCTTATTTCACAGTCTATGTTAAAAAATATATATAATCCATGTTGGAGATTTCATACTTTTGTGAGTTTTTCTTGCTACATTAGGTTGAGCAAGTGAAGCCTTTGTAATGGTTTATTTTTCACACGTTTTCTGAAATACATTGGATGAAAATGTGCACAGTTCTCTCACATGGACTGGAAACTGACATGCTCGAGACAAAACAAACCGAGAAATGTGTTTTTTCTCTCAGCAGTTCTAGGACACATGCACATAATTCACATTCATATTGTACAGATGAATTCCATTCCTGTATTAATCACATTTTCACAGCTGAAAGCAAGCTTTACTCCGTGACAGAGAATTCTGTGGTGGAGCAAGTTTCTTCTTTTAAACGCTTTCTGATACAAAGTTTGTGTCTCATCTCATGTAGTGCAAGCAGCAGTTTTTTCCCCCAATGCCTTTACAACACTACTATTAATAAATCATCAAAACTCCTAAGCATTTTTCCCATATAAGTAGAACACAGCTATTCCCTGTGAATGGCTACACAGATGGTGGCTGGCTTTTATTGCAGTACAGGGAACTATTAGCGCTAGCAACTTCAAAGTGCTACCACACACACTAAAGTTTTTTTTTTAAGGTGTCTCCTCTGCACAGCAATAGCCAACGCTGAGTCTTCAGTTCCCACACTGGAGCTGTGTAGGGTTCAGTTTAAATGCCTTTACAGCGTACAATGTACATTGCATACATTAGCACATAAACAGATTCAGAAATTCAGAAGAGAAGTCAATAATGGAATAGAAATTCTGGGAATGCTGGTGGTCATTCAGAGACAAGCTTCCATTGGTCTGTGTCAAGCACCTTGTACCATAAAAGTGAAGAAATTCACATTTAAAGGAACTGTGCGGCAAACTTTTTTTTGCTGCAGATCATACCTCTATAAGGAACCTGCAGGTAATCCGATCTTATGCCAAGATCGGCCCAAATATTTTAACAGTGATTTAAGCACCTTCAAAGGGAGATGAGTCTTTGGAACACTCCTACACCCTCAATTCAGAATACACCCTAATGTTTTTTGAACCAGGATTGAAAGAGAAACATGCTCTTAATGGAATGAGCTATTTTGCATTTAATCATGGCAGCTCAGGGGGTTAATGCATCACACATGCTTGCATTAAATCTGCAGTGTCAAAGTTAAGGCACTGAAACTGGTATCTAAGATAGCCATCCTTCATAAAACAAACTAGAGGAAAATTAAATATGTGCAGTGATGCAATATTTTAGCAAACAAATGACAGATTTTATTTTTGTAAACCCCGCGCGGACTCCCCGCACTAGTTGATTGCCCTTTTATGGTGGTCTTTCCCTTGAAAATGTCAGGGCTAATCTTACGGGTTTGGGCCACAAAGAAATGCTCATATGTTTAGGTGGTCGAAAAGACTTGTAGTATCAAAGCCACTGGAGCTTTTTTTTCTTGTCATTCTGACAATGGTCCTGCTTTCGCCTGAAAGGCTTTACGGGATGATATGTCTACTCTGGGTGTTTATCTGCAATTCACTTACCTATTTCAACTAGTAAGTAATTGGTTAGGTGAGTGCTGGGGAATTGGATGCAGACCTCCTGTTCCTGTTCTTGGGGTAGGAGGCACATGGGCTGTAATCCTGCTTCTACTGCCTATAAAAAAAAGAGAAGGCGTCCATTGCTCACATTAAAAGCATCATGTGCTCAATTCTGTTCAACAGACCCTTTTTGACACCAAAGTGCCTTCAGAGTACAACCTCTCAGTGTTCCCCCTCCTCGGGAGGAACTTCCCCAGGAAGAATACAGTGATGCTGGTATCCTGAGTCCCAATCCACAGACCCTATTGTGTCTCCAGCTTTACACTCATGCACAGATTCCATAGAGGAACCTGATGCTACATTTTCAACAATGCTACGCTCTCAACTACTGCTCTGGTTTACCATGAACTTCAGCATGAGTCAACATCGACGATGCCCTTTTGAGAAACAATGCTTTATGAAAATGAATCTGAATTTTACACAGAGGACTTTTCATCACACTCCACAGTCACTTTTTCGCCATTGATTTCTTCTTGTATATCATTGGTTTCATGACAGGTACCTCACACCACTGTGGTCCTATGCTGGTATCACTACAACAGTGTTTCTTTTTCATCATGTGGCTGACAACACTGATAGTTGTTCTACTATTACTGAATGGACATTACATCCTGAGAAGAATGTTCCACAAACCATGATTCAAGAACTTCAACTGCATCTCTCATCCCACAGAGTTCAACAAGATCTCTATGCTGCCAGCATTACAGCTTATCCTGTGTCCAAGGGTATAGTCTGGGAAAGAGTTCCTTATTAAGTTACGGGACCCACTGAGACATTGCAATTGGCATATGTGTTGAAAGTTTCAATGAATTATGTAATTATTCCTGATTCCTTTTCAGGTCCATTGGACTTTGATACTGTACAATATATTACTGATTGCTTTATCTGTTTATGATTACTTTGAAAATGAAAGTTAATGTTTTCATGCTTTAAAGAACAAAGACATTTACTTTTTTCGCAATTGTGGTTAATACGAAATGCACAAAAGCATTGAATCCTGCGAAATTTGCAATTATACACACTATACATAATAGGAACACTGCAAGGCCATGCATAGTAATAAGCATAATAATTTCAGAGAAATTTTTCTTATTCAACGTTGCTGATGCGTCAAACATATCTGCTTTTTGCTACATACAGAAAACAGGGAGACTTCCGAGAAATCTGATTAAACATGATTAACACTCACAGACTCTGATACACTGCACGTTTTGTTGAAACTCTTACAGTCCAAGGCTACAAGCATTGGAAATTAAATATTACTGATAGAAATTTAACTGAAACAATTCAGAATTAGATTTTCAATGTAACTGTATTCAGTATGGTGTTTTCAATTTTACTGTAAGTGATTTTAATGTAAAGCCTTATGGCTTCAAGATACATACATATGCTTCTAGGCAATAATTCATGTTTTACAATGCTTACATGTTAACTCTGCAAAAATAAATGAAAACGTTGTGATATTTTTTCATTTTTCCACATGAAAAAAGATTGTTTTGAAAGTGTACCTTGGCACAAAAAATAAATTTGATAGATTATACGCATTGACAAATTAAAAAGAGCTTGTTAAGACCTAAATTCCAAAAGAGGTATTTTAACCTCAAGCGGCAAAAACATTTTTTTTTCCATGCAAAGAGCTTATTTTTTATCGGAGAGTTAATGCCCGTTAAAGAATGTATTCCCTATTGACTTGGCTGCACTGTTGCACAACAACGTCTAGTTTTTTTAAACAAGGAGTTGGCCTAACGGCTAGGGCGGTCGTCCTCGAATCTGGGGAACCGGGTTCGAGTCTCGGCAATGACGCTGAACATCCTGTGATTCTGGGCAAATCACTATAATCTCCCCGTGCCTAACAAAAATGAATGTGTCCTCATGTAACGCAACTGGTGCTATGTAAAGCGCTCTGATACCCGATACCTTCGGGTCAAGTTCGCGCTATATAAAACTCCGTAAAAAAAAAGCAACATATAATACAGTTATCTACAGAGAAGCAGGGCTATAAAAGTGGCATTCTAGTGTCAGAGCAACTATGTGTGACCACTTTACTTTTTTCAATCTACAAGCTAAAGGAACAGGTTCAAACACATAAGTTGCACTCATCTTTTCTACTGCACTACAGCACTTGAAGCATGGAGAATTTGATGGGTCATCAAAACCACCAAATATGAATCCACCAGCAGTGCCAAAACCTGCTCTCACCAGCGTAAGGTCACAAAACATCTCTTCTTCATTGGATTCCATAGACAGCAAGGATGTGCTTTGTCTACTCCAGCAGCATCCGAAAACGATGTGCTTTTTCTGCTCCATTCAAATTGAGAGCTGTGTTAGCTAATCCAGCAGCTGCTGTTCTTTTTGCCCAGCTGTGTTGTTTTCACAAGCCATCACCAAAGACTAAACAATGTTCAACCTTTGAATTCAGTAGAGAGCACACGTCCACATCATCGGCGGAAAGTGTCCAAGGTTTTTGACGCAATCCCAGATTTACAAAGATCTGTAAACCTGGGCTTGTTCAAAAATGGGGTGCCTCCCCGACCACAGCATAATTAGGAGAAATCTCTTTATATCTACTTGTTACTTCCTTTTGTTATGTGTGATGCATTCTGCATTGTTTTTGTGCAGAAATGTGTTCCTTCTCTGCACAAATAACATCTTTCTCATAATGCAGGCACCCTTGCACCATGGTGCAAGAGTGCCTGCAATGGTGCCAGGCAGCATACAGTGCACCAGAGCAAGGTGGCAGCAGAAATGCGTCATATCTTTGTGAATATGGCGCATTTCTGATGTCTCCCTTTCACACAATGTAGTACAGCAAGTTGCCTTGCTGTGCCATGTTACATGAAATGTAGGTATATATGCCCCATAAGTCTCTTTTTTGTTTGTCAAAATACTCCTACTGGGCAAGGCTGGAAGATGAGCCGGGCAGTGTTCCATGAGGCTGCATATCCATGCCACAAAAGTGCCACTGAACCAACTTTCGAAGCAACCCAAATTTCTGAGCAGGCTTTCTAGCCCCCCGTGGTCCGCCAGAAGAAGAAAACGATGTTGCCACATTTCTCCAACTGTTGAGAAAGTTCCTTGTGGTCAGTCCTGCAGCCACTAGATTCTAAAGCCAGGCTTCTAAGCACAAGATCTCTTCCAAATCAGGTTACCTGGATGGTCCAGGCCTCTGTGGTCAATTAGCACTTCTTGGAAGCCTTCTATTTTTTTGTCCCTGAAGCAGACAAACAGGGGGCTAACCACTTGCGCCTAGTCAGTGATTGGAGAAATTCTGGCACCCATTAATAACTATTGTAGTATGTCCAATTTGCCTTACTTTATATATACCCAGGAGCCCCTGATTCAATATAGCAGAACGCTTGCTACCAGACAGACCTGTTTTCAGCTCCATAGCCACACTACTATTTAGATGCAAACTGGTTGGGATTGGAGCAAAAGAGTGCAGAGCCACCCTTTGTTCTGCCAACAGCTCCTATCTACTTCATGATAGCTATTCCCTCCTACGTGGTCACCATGTAACACATATTTTCTCTTCCTAGGCTCAGCAGTACCTGTTGGGCTCTGAGCCAGAATTGTTAACTCTCCCAGTCAAGGATAGAGATGGGGAGAGGAGTTGGCCTAACGGCTAGGGCGGTCAACCTCGAATCTGGGGAACTGGGTTCGAGTCTCGGCAATGACGCTGAACATCCTGTGATTCTGGGCAAATCACTTAATCTCCCCGTGTCTAACAAAAATGAATGTGTCCTCATGTAATGCAACTGCTGCTATGTAAAACGCTCTGATACCCGCTTCGGGTCAAGTTCGCGCTATATAAAACTCTAAAAATAAAAAAAAGGATGAGTAATGCAGCTCTGGCTGAGCTGAATGGCAAAACTATTTTTAGGCCAGTTTTGGATCAGTCAGCCTAAAGTATGTGTTCGCAAATTTATGTTTCCACTAACTTCATAAAAAAATCTAGTTTTACCATTGAATCAGGTTTAAAAAATTAATTGGAAATTACTTTGAATCAGTTTTTCAGTATTACTCTTGGTCAAGATAGGAAACAAAGATTTTAAACATATCTGTCTTTGTTCAGGGAAGCATAAAGCAAAGCCTACACAGTGAAATAGCTTCTGAGATTAATTTCACAGTGACCCTATTATACAGTGTGCCCTATTAATTTTATATTAATACCCTGTCATGCGTGCTTACAAGACACACTTTATGGGTGACATACGACTATATAAAAATATGCTTTTTATACTTTG
The DNA here is from genome assembly GCA_963921515.1 of Calotriton arnoldi. Classification (NCBI taxonomy): domain Eukaryota; kingdom Metazoa; phylum Chordata; class Amphibia; order Caudata; family Salamandridae; genus Calotriton; species Calotriton arnoldi. Next base: position 8,451 of record CAWUFW010000836.1, read on the forward strand.
CGAAGGCATGCAGCCCAGCCAGAGCACAGTGGTGCTCCTGACAGAACGATGCCTTTTATCATATATGTGGGTAGTGTATATACACACTGCAGCCACAAGTGACAATTAACCTTCCATGCTGTAGGTGCATTATAGGCACCATATACAATTGACTTACAGGGAAGTTGAAAAGGTGAAACAGGGAGTTCCAGTGTACAGCACAACTTTAGGGAGGACACACAGGTACTTTATTATTGTAAATTCAGTAAAATCAGGCAAACTGGGGGCGAGTACAAAAATTGAGCATCATTTCTCAGACCTATAATAAGTACATTGTTGGAAACGGTGAACTCTTTATAAAAATACAAAGTACATCACTCCCCACCAGCAAGCCAACGCTCTTTTTTGATAGTGGAGTAGTTAGATTCTGCTCCACAAAAAGCCCTAAATTGCATAAGGCCTCACATAACTCTTTTCTAAGCTACTATTCTTTTCTTGCAGTAAAATGGCCCTAATTTCTTTATTGATAGCATCAGTAACAATTATTGGTTTACACCAAGTGTCAAACTGCTAACACATGTAAGCGGTTGTATATGCACAGAAGGAGGCTATTTTCCCACTTTACTATTTGGTTAAATTCTTGCATGAATATTTAACACATTAAGTTCACACAGTGATCAGTAACTTTTCTATTTCATAGCAGTAATGAGAAACTGATAAGACTATCTATTAGTTCAGCAAACTTGAGAAAGCTCATGTTAAACGAAATGTGTTGTTGGAGTTGAGATTTTAACATGTTGCTAAACCAAAACACATTAAAATGTTTTAGTTAAAGACAATCAAAGGAATACTCTTTTGGATTATTTACAAATGAAAGAAAGATCAATAATAGAGAGTGCATATAAACCCAAGATCATGTTTTAAGAATGATACTCTTTCTGGTTTCTGATAAAAAATTACATAGGACAATCTGAAAACATATGAGAAGCATTTTTAAATAGACTCTGTTAGACCTGGCATCCTTGGTGCTGTTTCCCCCTAACCTTTTGCCTTCAGATCTCCTGTTTTTGCTGACTTCGTTTTTGCTGGACTCTGCACACGTTACCACTGCTAACCAGTGCTAAAGTGTGCTCTCTGCTTAAAACATAGGGGCATATTCTCAAGGACTCATTGCCGATTTATCGGTACTTTATCGCCGCAAAAGTGGTGATAGATTTATCGCCCTATTCTCAAGCTGGTGCAAACTGCCGATATCGCCAGTTTACCAGCGATAGCTGCTGCAAAAAACATCACCACGGATGAGTGCGACAACTAACGCTAATGATATCCAGAGTAGACGTTCCCGTGCAAAAACACACGAAAACACCACTTCGCAAGATTCACAACGACCAGTCAGATCTGCGATGTGAACCAAGAACAGGCAATAAGGCACGTTAGCAGCAGGGATTTAACACCTGCCTCTTACTGGTGTTAAGCAGGACGACCAACTGCAGTAGAAAGGGAGCCCAGCCCAGAGCCACATCTGAAGACCAACAGATGCCATGGAGACACTGATCATGCAGCTCGGAGACCCAAGAGGGCCACAACACCCACCGCCACCACCCCCAGGCACCCCCCCCAGGACCCTCCCCCAAGGTCATGAAGTCCAGTAGTCAACTGTAGTGGAAAAACAGAAGTTTATTACAAATACATAAATCAACAAAACGAAAAGCTCAGCCAACGCGTTCCATTCCCAACGGGGAACTCCAACAGGGCAACGTGACTTCAGAAACCTGGGGGAGAAATGTTGACAATGGTCAAACTTCCGTATAGTCACATGCCTAATCTGGTACAGTGTACTGCTCTTGGACAAACCGGAATGCTCACGGGCCAGATAAACCATGCATGAGAAGACCATAACAGAACTACGTGTGGCCGTAACCGTCGTAGGAATGAAGAGGAAGGTAACGACCACACGAACTGCTGTTACGGTCACATCATGCAGGACTCATCACACCTGAAAGCATCACAGTGTGTGTCAGCTTGATACCCCTGCCCCTCACACCCCCCACACTGCGCAGGAACATCTTCAGACCACGCAAGGGAACTACACTATAGCTGGCGTCACGCACATGTTGGGGGCAATTCACAGCACACGTGTATGACTTATGCCCCCTGCCGACACTGCACACAATCACCGCAACAGCAACCACACGCATGCCATCACTGTGCATACAAAAGTGGACCACTGTGGCCTGTCCACCAACGTCGTCGCAAATACCCCAGGCAGTGTGCATGATCCCCACATGTCCGCAAGTCCGCCACCAACCAGCGCTTTCAGGATGGCCTCCATGGAAATGAACTGCCCATCGGCAAGCACCAACTGAACACACCACACACACCAACTCCACAATCCCCCAACTCACAACTGTGGGAATGCACACGTCACCAATCCACCACCAAAGTGACTACTGAGTGTGTCTCAGTCTCCGCCACAACCTGCCCATAGGCCTACACACACGTGGCCGACCACCTTCAACGGGCACATTCACATTGGAGACGAGGTGGCTACGTCACAAACCAACCCACGCACATCACGAATATCGCATGCAGGGCCTTGTCCGCAAGGGCAGCGCCCCCCACCCAGCCACGAGTCCGCCGCCGTGACCGGTGGTGCCTGCACGATCCTGTGCGCCTGATGCACCCCAGCACAGATCCCCAGACCGGTCCTCCACCCAGCGATGACTGGCCGCCCCTGCGCACCCAGGCCTCAATGCTCACCTGCCCACCGGCGTGTCTCCAAGAGGGCCCACCACGTGCCGGTGCATCCTCCTCAGCCGATCGCTGGATTCCGCGCCACAGGCCCCCAGCGCACCCTGTGGCATCGCACCCCGGAGTCATGTGTGAGCTGGCTGCACGTACACTGCGGTCCAGCAGGGCACACTGTTCAATTTGAGTCTTGATTCGCTGGACGCCGTATCGAGGCCAACGCATCATCGCAGGCTACACACCCGCTCAGCTCTTCAGGTGCCACTAACCCTGTGCAACGCAACTCATCGTCACGTGGCAGTAGGCCCCTGCCAACCGCAGTGCAGCGGGTGCCACTGACCCTGTGTAACGCAAGTCATCGTCACGTGGCGGTAGGCCCCTGCCGGCCGCAATGCAGCGGGTGCCACTGACCCTGTGCAACGCAAGTCATCGTCACATGGCGGTAGGCCCCTGCCAGCCGCAGTGCAGCGGGTGCCACTAACCCTGTGCAACACAAGTAATCGTCACATGGCGGTATGCCTGTGCGGGCCGCAGTGCAGCGGGTGCCACCAACTCAGTGCGCCACAAGTCATGGACCCTTCATGATTGGGTCGCGTGGTGCGGACGCCATCATGTCATCTCCGGCAGTGGGGTATGTGACGTGCTAGGCCCCTTTTATTGGAAGGGTCACATGTCCTGTGACGCCTGTGCTGGATGGGTGTGGTGTGGGTGTGAACCAGCCCTCAGGGAGTGGCTGTGGCATGCTGACGACTAGACCAGTGATCAGCAGATCACTACAGGGAAGGCCTGTGACATGTAGCTTTGTCGTCCCCCCCCCTCAGTGTAAGCGGAGTGGACTGGCCTGGCGTATGGCAGGCCAGCGTAGGGGTGGGAACAATGAGCCCGGGGCTCTGGGCGTGCTTCAGTTCTGGGCTGGACATGCAAGTAACTGATGCTTGTGTCTCTGTTGTAGTGTCTACGCCACCCGGACCGCAATCGGCACTGTTGCACCCTGTGACTCAAGTCCCACGACATGAGCAACATGGACGTAAGGGGAAATCACTGACCCTACATTCATCCATACTCTCATACCTGAATGATCAAAGTCATGACACATCTGTGCGATTCTGAATGTTTAATTCACATCCAGTGGAGTGTTGCAGCTGGAGCAGTACAGGACCATGCAAACCCCACTTCACATTATTGGCCCGTGGAGGGCCAGCCAGAGTCCTTCAGGGAATGACAAGTACATCGGAAGGGGAAGAGTTCAGTCCGCAGTCTGATCGCTGTGTCATTGGTAACCAAACAGAAAATGGCAGTCCATGTCGAGGTCCAAGGTGAGTGTTGTAGAGTGTATCAGGGGACAGTGGAAGATGATGATGCAAAGGGCAGAACCAAGCAGAAACAGGCCATATGGCGGAGATGAATGCTACTGCCTCCTCCTTACCAGTAAGGTTGATTCACCCGCATATTCGTCCTCTGATGTCACATGTGCCTCACACGTGGGTGGTGGTGGATTGCCTGTCGCACTGTGAGGCACTGACACATCAGGGGGCAGAGATGTGGATGTAGAAGCAGCAGCAGCATTCATCTGCGCAAGGCCTTGAGGCAGCAATGCCATGACGATGTGCTGCAGGGCATGGAAGGTCCCAGCCACATCTCGCTGGTGTGCAGCCGTGGCAGCCATTCTTTCTGCCGTCATCCGCTCCATGTTCTCCATGAGCCCCCGCATCTGTCCCAACTCCCGGCTGACATCGCTGGAGCCACTCTGACTGGACAGTTGTTCTTGTCTCAGTATCATGACTCCAGCGATGTCAGCCATGGATCGTTGGAGAGCATGGAGCGGACTGTGGGTGTCTGTTAGGGACTGTAAGTGGTCCCTGATGGTACTCAGACACCCATGTATGGCATCAAGTTTGGCTGCCATGAGGTCGAACCCCACCCGCACCTGATCTGCCATCTTCTCCTGGACCTCTAACACACGTCCTTGAAAGGCTTGTGTTGGTCGTGGGGGTCCTGGGAGACAGCTGTGGTGGTGGGTGCTTCCTGCTGTGTGGTCTGTGCAGGGGGTGGGGTCTCCTCGATGCAGCTGGGCTGCCCTGCTCATGGAGGTGAGGTGCCGTAGCTGTCCATGAACTCTTGGAGGGCGTCGGTGTCGAAGGTGTGGAGGTCCTCTTCATCATCAGTGAAGAGCTGTTGGGTCTGCTCTGCAGAAGGTGTTGGTTCTCCCTCTGCAATGTGATGGGGAGATGCAGTTTAACATTGTGTTCACATGTATGTTGACGCATTGTACAGGTTTACATCCAAACTGCATGACAATGTACATTGTGACTGTTTGGGAGGAGCTGCCTATTTGATGCGTGACAGTGGACATTTCGACTTGTACATTATCATCTCACATTTTCCTGCTATGCCAAATGTGATTGACCAGTTTCTACACACAAGCGGCACCAGTTGTATCCTCTATTCTGTTGTGAACGTGTTGCAGTTTATATCACATTGTTGTCTATGTTGATGTGCTCTGAATGTTATGTGTGTGTGCTGCATTTTGGGAGAGTCGCCCCTGCAGCTCTGATTTGGCTGGCCCTTATCCCTTTCAGGCAGTGTGCCTTTGACTTCTGTGCTTCTACAGTGCTGAGATGTTGCATTCTTAGGGAAATTGGGCTCTTGGTGGGACTTGGGACTCTGGGGCATGGTTTGTCTGCAGTTGTGTTGTTGAGGTCAGGGGTTGTTTGTGCACGTGGATGTGTCAGAGTGTGACCTGCTCCTTTACGGATGTGGTCCACACTCAGCCACCTCAGTGTCGTGGCGTGCAACATGTCATGATATATTGACTGCAGCCATGCTATTCGTCATGCAGTGTCACTTGCATTGTCAGTGTGGCTCACAGACACGCCGCTTTGCTGGGTTCAGCACATGTGCATGGGTTTGTTGTGAGATTAGTGATGTGTGGGGAGAGCCCCCTCTGTGCACATTGTCGACGGGGCCCTACTTGCTGTTTCTATGTGTGCTGCAGTATGCCAAGGAGATCAGGGACATGATCCAGAGTCATTGTGGGTGTGCACTGTGCTATACTTGATTGTGCATGTGTGCCATTGTGCCCATCTCCCCCCGTCCCCCCAGTCCCTGGTGGTTACTCACCCTGTTGCTGTTGTGTCAGGTCATGTTGAGCAGTGTCCGGTGCCCCAACTCCTGCCACCGTCTCCACACTGATGACTGTGGACACCATTTCCTCCATCTCATCCAGCTCCTCCTGTGGCGCTGGACTCCCACCTCCAGTTTGCATTGCTGCCTTCTGGTTGTTGCCGAGTTTCAGCTTGGTCTTGCGCTTCACATCATTCCAGCGCCTCTTGAGCTCTTCCATTGTCCTCCTCAGCACTCCGACTGCATACACCTTGTCCAGGATGGACTGCCATATTCCATTTTTTGTTGCCAATGACACAGTGGAGGTGACGAACAGTTGTTGATGGTGCTCTACCACCTCCGTGATCAGGATCCTGTTTTCCTGCGGACTGAACCTCGTCTTCCTCTTCTTCTTGTCCTTGCCCTTCCCTGTCCCCGAGGTCCCAGGCTGGTCCCCGTGGGGCTTGTGGGGTTCTGGCTGTCCTCTGTACCTGCTCCGGCTGCCTCCATTGTGCTTCGCTGTAGTTCGGTTTTTGTTTGTTTATTTTTTTTTTCTGGTTTTGTGGTGATTTTTACCGCCTGACGTGTGGGATTTGCAGGCCTGGCGCTGCTTTTTGCTGATTGTCTTATCGCGGTTGGGCCCATCGCAACTTTTTTCGCGTTCAGGTTTGGATTTTCATCGCCGTCCCGGTAGTGTTATCGCGGACATTTGACGTGTTATAGGGGTACTATCGCATGTTACCGCCGTGTTGTGAATGCCACGTTAACACAGGGTTATTTTCCCGCGATAGACGGCGATATGTAAACTTGCGTTAACCTATTTTGGCGATGTTTATCGCACGTTCTTGAGAATATCCCCCATAGCCTTATATCCAATTGGCACTGTGTTATAGGTCCAGAAGTTAATTCCTTACCATCTACAGCCATTACTCTTTCGAGTCTTTGTGTCGAGCAATAATACTGAGTTTGCTGTAAACTGAGTGTCTATAAAATTTCCAGTATCCCCAGAATCTAAGAGGGCATTTACGTTCCAGTAGCTCCCCAAAAACGACTGCAGGAGTACGGCGATGGTTAAGTGGTGATGGGTTAGACAAGAATGATTCAAGGAGGTCGAACATATTGCTGAACCCGGTAGGTTGACCCCCTCACCTACGGACTCAACTCGTTTTCCGCCAGTTGAGAGACGGCAGTGGAGGCTGCCATGGAAGTAACAATGGGATTCCTTGCCTTCTCCGTCGAAGTTGGACTATCCTTAACGAAATGTCCGGTTTTACCACAATAAAGGCATTGGTTCACTTTCCTGAGTTTCTCTTTCTCGTCCTTGGATAATGGACCTCTGATCGACCTAACTTGCATTGGTTCTGTGGAATTGGTCAGTTTTATTGGGGTCTCTGAGCAATATCACCTTATTATACAAGTGTTTCCTTTTTTATACTCTTCGTTCGGATAACTTATGACTCAATTTTACTACCAAATCCATGAACTCAGGACAATAATCAGGAGGTTCCAGGATTTGAGAAAGTAAATCCTTAAGGTCATCTTTCAGACCTCAGTAAAGTCTTTTTGCTGCGCTGCCCTACACCAATTCGAAAGGGCAGGAATGCACTGTATTTACAAGATATGGTGCATTCCTGTCCTTTCTGCCTGCGCCGGCTCACGATTTGGTGCCTAGCGCCAACGCAGGCACCTTTGCACCGTGGTGCAAGGGTGTCTGTGTTGTTCGCAGGATTGTTTTTGTGCAAGAAGGGATACCTTCACAAAAACAATCCATGGGGGCTATTAACTCTTTCTATGTGTGCTCACAGTAAGCATAGCAGAAAGAGGAAGAACAAGGAGAAATAAACATATTTTGACAGATCCTTGTAAATCTGTTGCGTGGGAAAACACCCCGCAAAGTCCATGGAACGCCCCCCGATACAGTGTAAGGCAACTTGTGCTGCGTTGCCTTACACCATATCTACGTGGCCATGAAAAGCCACGCAAAGTGTAAGCCAACCTCCCGATGGACAATCACTGATGGAGTGGAGACAGGCAGACAGAGCAAACGTTTTAAAAAACAGTTTTGCTCAACTTGGAAGGGAGTACTAGAGGTATAGCCCCACAAGCCTGCTCCATAGGTAGCGGTAGACACCCCTCTGGCCTTGCATATCTCAATCATTTCCTTAATAGGCCGCCTACCCAGTAGTTAAAAACCTAAATATCCCATGAGATATCCTGCTCTTTTTAGCTTTCTCATTCAGAATCTGTTGCACTCAGGAACCATTACTCGTGAATAGTATACGTAAATAACAAAAAGAACTAACTGTGGTAATGGGGGTATCACCAATAAAAAAGGATCTCAATTTTTTAGGCTTATTTCCACATATCATATCGGTTTTAGGTTTGTTAATCACCATTTTTAGGTCCAGCATTCGAGACCGCTTGTATATATTTTAGTATATTCTTATATGTGTATGTACTTTGTGGGCTCTGGAGATCAGCCTTAGGACTTGTCTGCTTCCGCTTAGGGACTTTTTTTCTGTTCAACTGCCTCTATTTAACTGTCTTGAAAGAAAACGACCAGTAGAGGTCAGTAAAATACCAGAATTGCTTTCTGCTTGTTCAACTGCCTCTATTTAACTGTCTTGATAGAAAACGACCAGTAGAGGTCAGTAAAATACCAGAATTGCTTTCTGCTGAGGGACTTTATTTTTTTTATTATTCTGGCAAATGCCTCTATTTAACTTTCTTGATAGAAAACGACCAGCAGAGGTCAGTAAAATACCAGAATCACTTTAGCATTCTGTAGATTCCAGTCATTAGAAATTGTCTTCCACGAGCACCTGTAGACAATAATATTTTTTTCAAATCTTGTATTTTCAGTTATATGACCACTGAAGGCCCTGATTTTATATTAAAAACAGAGCTTTGGACGATACCATTTCCAGCTGAAAGGCAATATTTCTCTCCATGTGTTCCCATACCTGGCATGTCATGCAGTTTGGTGCTTACTTTCCCTCCATGTTAAAGAACAGTAGATGTTTCAGCACCCAGGCTAATGTGCTGCATAGCTAAATACATATAATGTCCCAAAGGCGAGACCGATTGCATTGCAAATGCTTGTTTTAGATGTCATAAACTCCCTAAAGGCGTTCATCAGTTTCTGTAAGTGAACCGGGGTCCTGGAACACAATACAGTGTCCTCAGAGTATATTAGTACCGCTATAGAACGCCGGGCGATGCAGGGGGCATCAACTTGTAAGGCCTGGAGAGTGTTATCTACCCCATTATTAAAAAGAGCAAACAATAAAGGAGCTAGGACACATCTCTATCTTATGCCTCTCCCAACATTAAATTTGGGAGTGCATTCCCCTTGAGAGCCATACCGGACCTGACTAGATAGATATACAAGCACAAGGAAACAAATAATCACCCTTGGGGCACTCAGAGAGAGAGCAGCGTAGACCAAAGAATGGAATGGTCCACTAAATCAAATGCGCTGCTTAAATTGGCAAAGCAGAGGTACATAGATCCCGATTTGGCCCTGGTATATTTCCCGATCAATAGATCTAGGTTAACACATTGCTCTAAGGTCTCGAGACCCTTCCTAAGTCCATACTGGGCTGTGGATAAAGGGGAACATTCCTTCCCCCATTCCTGCAGCCTTCTCAATAGGATTCTACTCATCACTTTGATTGAGGAATCCAAAAGTGATATAAGACGATAATATTTTGATTCTGTCTTATCGCCCTTCTTGTGTGTGTGTGTATATGTATAATTATTGAGGTGGCCCAAGACGATGGAATAGTGTCCACTATCACTGCGTTAAAAACCCTAGTTAAAATTGGACCCCATAATTCCTTGGTTGCTTTCAAGACATCTACCGGCACCCCATCTGGGCAAGGTGCCCTTCCCCTTGCACTACCATGTAGGGCATGGGTAACCTTAGCAATAGAAATATCCAGAGGAAGAGTATTCCACCTGCAAAACACCGCACATGTTCCAGACCACTATTCTCACAATTGTGTTTAAAAATATCATGATTCACAAGAAATACCATGATTCACAAGAAATAAAAGAATTAAACTCAGGAATTGTATCATTTTTTAAGGAAAGGAGCATTAACTGTGTCCCAAAATGACTTGTTATAATTTCTTTCTGCCGCTAAAGTCAGTTTTGTTCATGCCTCTTCCTGAAGTTCTTTCTTCCTAGCTACAAGTACCTTACTAAACTCAAGACGAAGGGATATGATTATGATATTATCCCTAGGGGAACTTTGCAGAGCCACCTTCAGGCGCTGAGAAGCCTGAGTTCCCGAATTATTGAAACATCCCTTGTTTCTTTTCCAATTGGGGTTCTATTTCCGGGTCAAGAGGGAATTAATTGAACAGATAATATGGTTAAAACTAGACAAAACCTTATTAGAAGCCACCTCTTCATTTAAACAATAATTACTAACTAAGGTAACTACTTTCCACCTCTTGCCCCAGATAGAAAAAGTTAACATAATGGGATCACAATCACGTAATTTAGTTTGTAAATGCTAGAAATACCAATAAAAGGACTAGCCGAGGCAGACACCAAAATATGATCAATAACAGTAGAGACATTTCTACCAGTAAAAGATGGGATTGGTTCCCCATTAATCCCACATTTACATTTCAACATAAGAAGGTCATGCTTAATAATAATGGAGATTAATGCGTCTCCATACACACTGTGACAGCCACATACATGCAGTTCTGGTAAATGGCAAGCCTGAATAGTAAAATCACCTGCCCAAATTAATGCAAAGTTGGTATAGCTAGGGCGTAAAAAGGCTGGTAGGCCACCTTACTTCGAGAGGGATCAAAAACGTTGTTAAAAAAATTAACTAATAACAAATCAAGTCCCCCCCTTTATGGCTGCCCACATCAACTGAGAGTGTGGCCCAATAGATGAACACTATTCAGCCGTTACTGGGAGCTTATTAGATAATATCTGAAGTCCTCCTTTGGCCCGCTAAACATACAAGGTACAGATCCTACAAAATGTGAGGCAAGCCTTCCACATGTATCGAGTTAACACAGAATGTTTCTTGGATAAAAATAATATCCAAACCCGAAATAACATTTATCCACTCAATAGACCCCATCTTATTCTGCAACCCACCTACATTCCATGTTGCTAATTTATAATATCCATAAAATTTGTTATTAGAGGTACTCACACGTGGCTCATTAATAGGGTGATGGTTAGAGTTATGGATGGCTTCAATAGCAGCAGCTGAGGACCGCAAAGTTAGCATTTACAACACAATTCTCTTGTCCAGTAGTACTTATTACTTCACAGGGTGGCCTATCTAAAGTAGAATCCAACATATTACATCCAATACTTACATTATCACTTATATTACTACGTGACAATGGATGGGACCCTTTACCTTTAAGTCAATCATTATCTTGTAAGGAATTCAGCACCTGGTACCTGTTGGACAGTACCAAACGGGAGTAAGAAACAGAATTGCACCCGTTTGTCCCCTTCAAACTGTGGTTACCATTAAGCCCCCGCTCAAATATACACAGGTGGCGGTTAAAAAAAACAGTGGGAAGAGACATATATATTCCTTAAGAATGGAGACGATGTCGTTGACCTTGACAGGGTTTCTCCCACAAAATTAGGTTGTTGAAAATTGATTACAATGCAATCCCCCTTAAAGTTTTTCTTCAACTTCCCGATCCAACCTACTCTCCTGGTTTACAAAATGTGATGTGCTCGACTAGATGGGAATAGATGGTTTGTGTTAAGCCAGTGAACCACTTTATTCTTCAAAGCCTCTGATGTTTCGACTGTTACAGGGCTCAGAGCGGGAACATTAAATAAAACAGGCACGTAAGGACAACATGCTGGTGGCAGGTTAATCGTCACAGGGTCACATGTCATCACTCCTTCATTAATAGCATCATGACTCATCGCTGGGATCTGCAACAATATACCTTGTAGGCTCCATTAAGGATTATTCATTGCTGATGTTAAAATAGATTTTCTCTTCTAGCAGATTTAATTTCTCCCCAAGTGGCGATATTGAATCTTTAACAACATCAACCAGTTTACACAAAAGTCCTGACCAGGGGATATCACCCAATGGTGAGGAATCATTACCGGATCCATCAAACCCAAACCTAACAGAGGTAGAAGGACTTGGGCTAGCAGCTACATCCCTTCGACTCTTCCTCTTACACTTAGCTGCTGGAGAACGAGCTATGGAGATGGAAGCCTTAGTAGGAAAAACCTCAACTCTCATGGGAGGGGATGACCTACGAACTGGATCATCCGAGGACTCATTAGCACTATGACTCTCCAGCACTTCCCGCTCTTTATTCAGGTCAGTAGTTGCCTCATTGACAGCCTCAGTAGTTGTTTCTTCAGACTCCATAAGCCCCGCTGGCCCAGGCAAACCCGGGGACAAACGGCGTTCTGCCAAGTCTATCTCCTTTGAAACGACTCTGACAGCTCGGGCAAGGAACAAGTCAGTGGTGGTGCGATTCGCCTCTACAGCCGGTTTCGCACTTCCAGCATTCTTTTTCCCCATTTTTTCTATGTCTTTAGCCCGCCCTAAATAAGATGAAATAAAGTCCTTCAGCTTTATTACAAGAAGTGAGGGCACTGGGGCTCTCAATTTAGATGACAAATAACAAAAAATCTCCCAAAATAGAACTGGCGATAGCAGTTTAAAGAAACAGAAGTCCACTTACTTTGTAAAGTTATGTAGGAGCTCCAACCAACTGGCAACCAAATTGTACAGAAAAACCTAGGCACTCGTAAATCACCACGCAAAAAAGGAAGATACCTAGAGATCGGGCCCAGCCTCATATGGCTGCGGACGGGAGCAGATCGGCCCGCACTTGGCCTGGGCCACTTTTGAAGTGCTGGAAGTGCCAGGAGAGATGGGGATTGCAGTCATTTCCCCCAGGGGTGATGACATAGCTTCCTCCTGGTTTGCAACAATTTAGTAGCCTTCCTCACTGGCTGTGGGAACGTGGCACACTTTTGAAGTACTGGAGCCACCAGGATAGAAGGGGATTGCAGTCTTTCCCCCAGCGGTGATGACATGGCTTCCTCCTGGTTTGCAACAATGTCGCAGCCTTCCATGCTGGCTGGGGGTATGTGGAGCGGTTTGGAAGCTCTGGAGCCGCATGGAGAGATGGGGATTGCAGTCTTTTTCCCCCTAGCAGTAATGACATGGCTACCCCCCGGTTTGCAACAATGTAGCAGCCTTCCGTGCTGTCAGTGGGAACGCAGCGCTCTTTTGAAGCGCTGGAGCTGCCAGAAGAGATGGTGATTGCAGTATGTTCCTTTAGCGGTGATGACACGGCTTCCTCCCGGTTTGCAACAATGTAGCAGCCTTCCTTGCTGGCTGTGAGACAGTGGTACACTGTTGAAGCACTGGAGGTGCCAGGAGAGATGGGGATTGCAGCTTCTCCCCCAGCGGTGATGGCATGGCTTCCTCCCGTTTTGCAACAATGCAGCAGCCTTCCTCGCTGGCTGTGGCAACGCGGTGCTCTTTTGAAGCTCTGGAGCCGCAAGGCGAGATGGGGATTGCAGTCTTTTCCTCCTAGAGGTGATGACATGGCTTCCTCCCAGTTTGCAACAATGTAGCAGCCTTCCTTGCTGGCTGCGGGAACGCAGCGCTCTTTTGAATCGCTATAGCCACCTGGAGAGATGGCGATTGCAGTCTTTTCTGCCAGTGGTGATGACACGGCTTCCTCCCGGTTTGCAATAATGTAGCAGCCTTCCTCGCTGCCTGTGGGAACGCGGCGCGATTTTGGAGCGCTGGAGCCACCAGGAGAGATGGGGATTGCAGTCTTTTCCTCCAGCTGTGATGACACGACTTGCAACAATGTAGCAGCCTTCCTCATCTCACTTCTTGCTGCTCCAACTTTTTGACCTGGAAGCCTCATATTTGTTCTTGTGGCTCGGGTAATCTGTACCCTTCTGTGCCTTGGATGTTGATGCAGAAGTGAGTGGTTACATCTATTGTTACATCTATTTCAGTATCCTTTTTCGTCAATTGATTATTTGACAGTGTGTGTTACATTAACTGAATGCTATGTTATGTTGACTGCTCTGCCATGTGTCAGCAGCGCCTTTTTGTTCATGTTCACATGTCTATGCAGGGGGACTCACTTGGATGCAGGTTCAGTATACAACTGTGTGCTGGAAGTGCGCCATTCTCTTTTTTTTCTGTTGGTGCACATTGCTTGGCACTACGTTTTGTCTCAGTAGTTTGTTGTTTGCTGTGGTACCTTTCAGAAAAGATGTGGCCATGTTGTGTGCCAGTGACCTAATAGGTTGTCGTGTGCATGATTGTGCAGTATTATGAGAGGTGTGGGTGTGAATCCATAACTGATTGTTTTTGTAATCTTTAAGTGAAATTCATGTAGCCATCAAACTGTATACTCAATTACCCCAAAATGGCATTTGAACATAGACTACCATTTGGAGAACTCGATGTGCATGATTGACAGATGGCCTTGGTTATAACTTTCCCAACTGTCAGACCAATCCTAATATCCCAGCACCCGGTTGTGCCATTGTTATCCCATATACATTCAAGTTAGAAGCATATAAACTACTCCAGAATATCACCTGGAATGAGCCAATTGGTCGCTAATATCCTCATTTTTTCAAGGGCCAATAATAGAGGGAGATGCATTAAGTTATTCAAATTGCCACTCACATGGCCTAGCTAATTTCTCCTAAGATTTTGATAAGAATTTAAATTTTACTGCATTCATTAATCGTGGAAATAATCCTCCATAAACAAGTAATGTCACAACTGCTGTTAGTGTCCTGTATAACTATTTAAGATTGTTAAACAAACAAAATGAATGCAAAATACAAAATTCAATTCTTTTTCACTTTTGTCCGACCAAAATAAACTTTAAATGTGAGGTTCTACTGTGCGAGGTGTGTGTGAAGGTCTAGCATAGGTTTGGTACTGGGAGGGTACCCTTACGGTACAATATACTATGCTAAGACATAGTTTAAAAGTGTCACTCTCTGTATGCGTGCTGTACGTTACAGACCACAAGCAAAGTGAGAAAAAAGGTTTGAGAAGAACAAAACTTTAATTAAATGTTAAGCCTGCCACGAGGAGGCATACCGTTTTTCGTGCAAAGCCCTTTCTACCATATTTAGTAGATAGTGATTTGCATCAACAACCATGGATGGTGCCCATGTGCCACCCATTGGACTCTCACTTAACGCAAATTAGCACAAAGTAATGCAGAACGTTACTTTGCCTTACTTTAGGGCTACAGTCCAGCATTTAGACTGGATAGCAAATAGTTTACTAAGACTTTGCAGTGGTTAGCATAATCTTTTGTGAAACTACACCAGTAAACGGCCTTGATACATCTTTCCCGTTGTTTTTATGAAACATTTTGCTAGTTGTGTAAGTACAGTTTACATGTAGAAATCGCCCCATTTACACATAGAACCAAATAAGAAAAAGGTGGATTTAGACTTGCAAAAAATTCACCCTTACAAATACTTTTATGTGACTAAATGTATTCCCGGTGGTGGGAGTGAGTTTTCCAAGATGGGAATGCAGTGAGAGTTTGTGTTCACTCATTAACATGCATATGCGTTTTCACAAATATTTCTCCAACACACTTCCACAATCAAACTGTCAAAGTAAATCCCTAACAGTGGAAGGGAATGTCCCCACACGTGCTGCATGTGTAGCGGCAGGGGTCTCTCCTCAGGGAAAAATATCTTCCTCGTGAGAAAAAAAAGTAAAGTTTCCAAGTGCAGTTGCACTGGCTTACTGATGTTTACTTTACAATGCATTAATGTGCATAATTGTACTGACATAAATGGATTTCAGCAGTGCTCCTGTAAAAACTGGTCCTGCTTCACACAGCTATTTGCATGAGTAGGTTTAGCATCAACTTCTTGCCAACCTTAAAAATGTTACAAATGCGGTCCTGCCACAGGCATGAGCAGTTTCCTTCCACAGTGGGAAAGACAACAGACAACAACGTTTGTAGAGACGTAGCAGTGTAGGCCTCTCAATTTTCCAAGGGAGAAAAAGATTAGAAAGCCAGCAAGAAAGCTAGCAAGTTAATTTGCATTAGGCGTTAATTTTTCTCGTGAAGAATGAAACATATGTATAGATGCTTATTTGAAAATGAAACTAACAAACGTTTCCGAGGGGTATGACTGGAACCTTATGGCTGTCACAGGTTTCCGGATATATTTCTGGGGAAAGATTGTGAATTACTAAAAGTCCCACATCTCCACTCATGTAAGGGTGCAAACGTGCAGATTACAAGTTTCCTTTTAAGATTCAGTCTCCTTATGACTGTAATTTATTTCCAGGGGTGTTTATTGAAAACGTTTGTGAATAATTATATATATGAACTGTGCTCCCATGAAAAATAGTAAACCATGCGGGTTAAGTTTCCGAAAAAAACAAAACATTTTCTTAGGAGTTGGGCTTAAATTGATTTGTCAAGCAATAAAAGGTCACGTAAATATTGAAGTGCTGCCTCCTTACTGTTATAACGAGATGCAAGTATCATAATCAGCAGACCACTTAAAAAGGGACATATTAATGGTTGTCCGTCGACAAGCACATAGCTCAATGGTTAAAATCTAGCCCTCTTTTTGACTAAAAAAACAACAAAAAAACAGGATTACCACACCACCCTGGTCTATTGTGATATGCCCACGCGTTTTCATGCTAGCAACTGTGAAACAATATTTTAAGTATAATTGTTTCGAATTACCTTTCAAACTGGGTTACGCTGATAGTGAATCGTAGAGAACTACTTGAAAACGTTGTCTTTGAAAACCACCATGTTCTTGAATTATGGAAGACACCCACTAGATGTCAGTACTGCCTTGTTTATTGTAATTGTTTTTTAATAATGGTCCCATCGATAATCTTGGAATTTAGCTTTCCGTTTGTATGACGCATTCTTGCCTCTGGTCTAAGTAGGATTGTGTGGGATGTTCATGCACCTGTTTTTAGATTACTTCTCCAGCAAAAAAGTACAAGAATGATGTACAGCGCAACAGAACTACGACAAGTAAGGGACGAAACAGTTCGCGTAGTTGATGGAAGTATTCCTATTCATATGCTATTTATTGTAATTGCATTTATATAGCGCTTACTACCCCTGACGAGGCGTCGAAGTGCTTTTTGGGCGAGTAGCATGCTACTCCGGAACCCAAAGAGGATTACCGGTGAGTTAGTATAGGTAGATATGAAATTAATTTGAGCGGTGGACATGTGATTTATTTGGATTGGCAAAGGATAGTGGAGGGAAGGGTTTGCATTTATATAGCGCTTGCTACCCCTGATAAGGTGTCGAAGCGCTTTTTGGCGGGTAGCATTCTAGAATTAGTTGATAATTAGTATATAGGAATTTGAAATTAATTTGAGGGATGGACATGTTAGTCTGTTAGTTGGATTGAAAAGGATAGTGGAGGGAAAGAAGAGGGAAGGGTGTAGAATTCTTTTTTTTTTTGGAGCTCATAGCAGTAGGAGGAAGATTGGGATAAGTAAAGAGGAGGTGGAGGGGGAAGAGACGGAAGAAAGGGTTTAGAAAGGCTTGTTTTGGAGATGTGAATAGTGAAAAAGGTATGAGATGATGCAAGGAGGGGTAGAGGAGGGAAGTGTCTAGAAAGGGTTATTTTGGGGATCATAGTAGTAGAATGGGGTTTGGGATGAGTCAGAAAGTGGAGGTAGATGATATATTGAGAGAGGTAAAGAGTGAGAAAAACGGTAGTGCATTGGAGAGAGTAATAGAATGAGGTTTGAGATGAGACAGAGAGTGGAGGTAGAGGATATATTGAGAGAGGTATAGGGTGAGATATAGGTTAGTACATTGGAAATGCTGAATTAGTAGTAAAGTAATAAATATAAAGATACATAAGTACATGTAAGGTATATATGTATAATCAAGGTAATATATGTAGATTTAGGCTGTATTTAATAAACTCAGACTTTCAAGTGTTGCTGTACTCTAAGTTTATTTATTTATGTATTTATTGTAATTCAATAGTGAAGCACTTGTAGATAAATAGTTATGATAAAGATGTACTTATTTATGCAGTCACCTATATACATGTTAGATATAGAATAATATAATCATAGGAAATATGTCCCTTTGTTAGGCAGAACTAATGAATATCTATATATTTATAAACATAATTATTATACACGTTTATACAAAGCAATATACATATTTAGGTGTACATATATATTCCAAATAAATGCTAATATACAGAGGGATATGCTGTATATACATGTTTGTGTATGGTGGTTATGTGGGGAAGAGCCAACTCATGAGTAGTTATCCGTAGATCTTATGTTTGGGGGTAATAAGTTCCATAGTTTGACTGCTGAACAGAGTAGGATGTGCCACCTATGGGTTTTTTCTTGAATGGTGGGATTTTGAGACGAGGTGCTAATCTAGAGCAGAGGTTCCTTTGTTAAATGTGTTTGGTGATTTTATTCCTGGCGAAGAGTGGTCCCGTTCCATGTATCACTTTGTGGGTGATACAAAGCAGCTTGAATATGGATTTTCTGGCAACCGGTAACCAGTGTCGGGCCTTCAAGGCAGGGGAAATGTGGGCTTGTGGCTTTATATGTAAGAGTAGTCTGGCACAGAGTTCTGAATCCGTTGTAGCCTTTTCATAGTTGTTAAAGATGATCTGTGGTAGAGGCTATTGGTGTAATCAAGTTTAGACAGAACAAGGGAGATAGTAGCCTATACCTTGTGTGGGAATCCCAGGTGGGGGAAGTTTTTACAGTAACGAAACTTGATCTTGGTAGTTTGTCCACTTGGGCATTCATTGATAGCTTTAAGTCCATGGTAATTGCAAGGTTTCTTATTTTGTTTGATACTTTAGGTGGTGTTCCCAGATCGTCAGGCCATGTGGCAAGTGGGTCATAATTTTTCCAATCGACACACATGAGTATTCCCATTTTGGAAGCATTCAGTTTGAGATGGCTCCACATCATCCACTGATCCACGGCTCTGAGGCAACTTAAATATGTGAGTTTCCAATGTCTTTGGGGCTTTCCAGTTTAAGAAGTATTTGTGTGTCATCTGCATAGTTATAGCATGTGAGGTGAAATTGATTGATCAGTGCTGGTAATGTCTTCAGGTATATGTTGAAAAGCATGGGTGAGAGATGATAGACCCCTGCTTTTTGTGAAGTGCGGTTTGGACGAGAAAGGGGGGGTATGGATGACATTAGTTCTGTTTTGAAAGTAGGATGTGATCCAGTCGAGAGCAGTCTCCTCTATGCCGGCTTCGTAGAGTCTTTATATCAGAGTGTCACGGATAACCGTGTCAAAGGCATCTGAGAGGTCCAACAGAAGTAGTGCAGTAATCACATTCCAATCAACTGTGTTCTTAAGGTCATCCCAGATGGCAACGAGGGCAGATTCTGTGCCTTTTCCTGGACGGAATCCTGTTTGAAAGTCTGAAACTATGGAGTTATCTTCAATGAATTGTGACATCTGGGTTAATGATGCTCTTTCTATCGGTTTGCCCAGGAAAGGTCCATTTGTAATTGGTCTTTAGTTGTTGGGGTTAAGCGGGTCCAGGTTTGTTTTCTTTAGTAATGGGCATATGTATGACTTTTTTAGATCTTCTGGAAGATTCCTGTAATTAAGGAATTGTTTATGTTTTTTCTTACTGGTGTGGAAGCAGAGGTAGTTGGAATTTTCTTGAAGGTTTGTGGTGGACATGGGTCAGAAGGGCTGCCAGCAGGCCTGCTTGCTTTGACCAGGTCCATAAATTAATTGTGTGATATTTGTTGGAAGGAATGCAAAGGCAGGGTTAGCCTATTCTTGGAGGGTTTTTTTGGAAACGGGTCAGTGCTGGTGATTTTTCTTTGTTTTAAATAGGAGTCCAATGTGTCTGCTTTGGTCGTGTAATGATGTGCAAGTTTGTCTGTGAAATCTTGGGTAATGGGATGAGTGTCTTCTAGGCAATTTGGTTTACGAAATTAGTTGAGAAATTTATAGAATTCTTTATTTGCACATTTAGCATTTTGAATTCTGTTTGAATAGTATTTTTTCTTAGCTTTTTTGATTGCTGACTTCTATAATCTGTTAAGTTTCTGTAGGTGAAGTTTGCCTTGATTGGTGTTTGTTTTGAGCCAGGTACGTTGCAGCTTTCTAATTTGCTGTTTTATCTCTTTTAACTCTGTATTTCTCCAAGGTGTCTGTTTTTTTTTGTTCTGTTGTATTGTTCTTAGTGGTATTAGGATATCAAGAGCTCCCTCTAGGCACTCGTATAGCTTTTGAACAGAATGTATTGTGTCTAGATCTGTACTGGATGTTACTTGTGTTTCAAAGTCTTGAAAATTGAGTTTGTTCCACGGTCAATAGGTGGATGCATGTAATGTTGTTGTAGGTGTGTTGCTTTGTGTTGATTTATGTTGGAAAGCAAGCAAATAGTGGTCTGACCATGTGACTGGAGTAATTGTTTGAAAGGTAACTAGTTCTGTATTTGCAAAAATGACATCTAGGATGTGTCCAGCGATGTGTGTGGGTTTGTGGACAATTTGATGTAGGTTCAGTGCGTCTAGGCTAGTGATTGTTTTTGGATGGGGCATATTGGGTTTGTCATACCAAATATTTAGGTCACCAATAATGCATAGGTTGAAGTGTAATGTTACCAGGTTTAAAACTGTGTCTAGAAGTGTGTCGGGAAATGTTGCATTGCTAGGTGGAGGTCTGTAAAGGAGCAGGAAGTTACAGGAAGAGGATGGTGTAGGGTTGCATCTGTTGAAAACGGCCTCACAACCTTGTATGGAGACGTAGTCAGATTTTAATGATTTTTAATGTATGCTTAAATACAACTGCTAGGCCACCTCCTCTTTTGCCTATATGATTTTGTGTGACAATTTGATTGCCTAGAGGAACAGCTTCATGCAACACTGGAGCCATGTCATCTACCAACCATAATTCAGTTATGAAGTGTGTTAGAAATGGGGGTCTCTAGTTGGCAGAGGTAGGTACCTTTGTCCAAATTGGGACCCTTGCTTCTAGTCAGGGTAAGAGGGATACACTCCTAAAATAACCCCTGCTCACCCCCTTGGTAGCTTGGCACGAGCAGACAGGCTTATCTCAGAGGCAGTGTGTAAAGCATTTGTGAACACATACAGTAACACAGTGACAACACTACAGATGGACACCACACCAGTTTAGAAAAATAAGTAATCTTTATCTAAATCAAAACAAGACCAAACGACAAAAATCCTCAATACAGCATCAAAAATATCCTTAAAAATAGCTTAGTCACTCAAATCAAGCTTCTAGCAACAAATAACTCCACCTGGAGTCATTACGAAGTCGTGACAGATGAAAATCCCAAAGAACAGCGCCGACCGCGAGGTGCGCGGCGTCGGGCCCAGAGTCCAGCGGACTCATAAAGAACAGTACCTTGGAATTGATGAAAGCAATGGCGGTGCACGGCATCATGGAGGTGATGCTTCGTTGGCGTCTGCGGCGTCGGTTCCTTACGACCCAAAGGGAGGTGAAGCCTCTGTTCCTTACTGCGGTGCAGAGGAGGTGAGACGTCTGTTCCTTACTGTGTCGGGGAGGTGACGTCACGATGGCAGTGAGGCGTTGGTTCCTTACGACGGTTTGATGTCGATGAATTCAGGAGTCACCCACGTCGAGGATCGGCTCCGCGTTGATGAAGCACCGGCGTCGGTGCTGCGGTGCGAATCAGGACGTTGCGTGGTGGACGTCACGAGCGGTGTCCTCGGGTCTGGTGCAGGCAGCGGCCTCGCTGATGGCTTCGGAGGCGATGCGGCACGGCGTCAGCAGGCGTCGGGCCTACGGTGCAAGTCAGAGCGGGGCATCGTGCTTTTCACGAGCGGTGCCCATGGCTTCGGTGCAGGTTACGGCATCGCTCGCCAGCGTCGGTATTGCAATTTCCTTCTGTGGCAGCTGAAACAGCAGTTCCAGATGCAGAGAGACAGAAGGGATGAAGTCTTTGTGTCCCTGAGACTTCAGAACAGGAGGCAAGCTCAGTTTCAAACCCTTGGAGATCTTTTCTTCAAGCAGGTGACAAAGCAAACTGCAAAGTCCTTTTTCTCCTTTCCTTGGCAGCAAGCAGCCACTGCAGGCCATCCCCCGACAGCAAACAGCACAGGGGCAGTATTCCTCCTCAGCTTATCCGGCTCTTCTCCTTGGCAAAGGTTCCTCATGATTTCCCAGTAGTGATCTAAAAGTCTGGGGTCTGGGCTCCTCTTTTTATACACAAAAATCCTTCATTCTATGAGGGCAGAGAGTGTCTGTACCCAGCCAAAACCAGTTCTGTCCTCACTGGTGCAGCTTCCTGGCAGGAGGTGGAAACAGCATTGTTGAAGGCAGACCAGGCCCTTACAGGTGAAAGGAAATCTCCTCCCCCTACTCTAAATGCAGCCCAGGTCTATTCAGCCCTGCCCTGACTCATCAGACTTCTGGAGTCACTGCCCCTCTCCAGACCCTGTCATCCAAAAGCCAGACATGCAATACACAAACCTAGAAGAGGCACACTGGATGGTTAGGCAAGAAAATACCTACTTTCTAAAAGTGGTATTTTCAAACACAGAATGTAAAAATCACCCTCACTAAAAGATGTATTTTAACATTCTGAGTTCAGGCATACTAAACTTTATTTTCCTACCTTGTTCCCAGGGTCAGTTATGTTTATAAGATGTTATAAACAAACTCCCCATTCTGTCCTAAGGGAACAGATAGCCTTGTAATAGTGAAAAAACGAAATTGGCAGTATTTCACTATCAGGACATGCCACACACATCAGGGCATGTCCTACCTTTCACATACAATGCACCCTGCCCACAGGGATACCTTGGGCCCACCTTAGGGGTGACTGATGTGTGTGCACTTGCCAAGTCGACATGGCAGTCCCAGACTGCACACAGGTTCTGCAATGGCAGGCCAGAGTTACATTTTACAGGCTGCTTCTGTGGGTGGCACAACCAGTGCTGCAAGCCCACCAGCAGCATTTGATTTACAGGCCCTGGGCACACACAGTGCACTATACTAGGGTCTGACAAGTAAATCAAATAGCCAATAATGGAAACACTAATTCATACCAACAATTTACAAAAGGGATCACTTGCACTTTGGCACTGAACAGCAGTGGCAAAGTGCCTTAAGCATGTAGACCAGCAAAAATGGAGTCCAACACACAGCAAAACACAGGAGGCAAAGGCAAAAAAATGGAAGGGAGACCCACGCCAGTGGTGCCAGGTCTAACATGTGTCCCCTCCAGCTGAAATGTGGGGAGAACTACCCACCCTCTTGGGAGTTCTCTTAACTAAGGCGGAAAAATCTGGACAGACCATCAGCATTGGCGTGTTCTGTACCAGGGCGGTGTTCCACTGTAAAGTCCATTCCCTGTAGGGAAATGGACCACCTTAACAGCTATGAATTCTCACCCCTCATTTGCATCAACCATCTGATGGGCCTGTGGTCTGTCTGAACCCGGAAGTGAGTCCCAAACAAGTATGGTCTCAGCTTCTTCAGCGCCCAGACCACAGCAAATGCCTCACGCTCAATCGCACTCCACCTCAGCCCCCACACCATGCTCTGAAGCATATGTCTGCACAATGAACTCTCCTGAGAAGTTGGGTGCCTTAAGCACGGGTGCTGTGCACATGGCAGATTTCAGGGCATCAAAAACCTTCTGGCAGGGGTCAGTCCAATTCACTTTCTTGGGCTGCTTCCTGGAAGTCAGCTCTGTGAAGGGGCAACAATGGTCCATACCCCTTGACAAATCTCCTCTAATACCCTGTGAGTCCTAAAAAGGCTCTCACCTCTGTCTGGGTCTTGGGGGGTTCCCAAGCCAGAATGGTATCAATCTTGGGCTGTAGTGGCGCCAACTGTCCGCTCCCCACCTGGTGTCCCAAGTACACCACTGAACCCTGCCCAATCTGGCACTTGCTTGCCTTGATCGTGAGGCCTGCCCTCCGCAGCACCTTCAACACTTCCCAGAGGTGGTGCAGATGTTCCTCCCAAGTGGCACTGAACACTGCATTGTCGTCCAGGTAGGCGGCACTGAAATACTCCAGCCCAACCAATACTTGGTTGACCAACCTCTGAAAGGTGGCAGGGGCATTCTTCATCCCAAAGGGCATCACCCGGAATTGGTAGTGCCCATCTGGTGTGGAGAATGCTGACCTCTCTCTTGCCCCATCAGTTAAGGCGATCTGCCAGTACCCAGACGTTAATTCAAACGTACTGAGGTACCGGGCAGCCCCCAACCGATCGATGAGCTCATCAGCTCTGGGAATGGGGTGCGCATCAGTCCTGGTAACTGAATTGAGCCCTCTGTAGTCCACACAGAACCAGAGTTCTGGTGTGGCACCGGCTGCTGCAGCCTTCGGGACCAAGACCACTGGGCTGGCCCAAGGGCAGTCTGAGGGCTCAATCACACCTAGTGCCAGCATCTTGGACACCTCCTCCTTGATGTAAGCTCTGACTCTGTCAGTCACTCTGTAAATCTTATGTTTTACTGGAGAACTGTCCCCAGTGTCCACATCATGGACGCGCCACTGAGTTACATCGGGGGTCAGGGAGAACAGGTGAGCAAACTCTCCCAACAGTTGGCGGCAGTCACTCTGCTGTTCAGGGGTCAGGGCGGTAGAGAGGTTCACACGTCCACTGACCTATCTTGCTCCTCTGCAGACAGGAGGTCAGGAAGAGGCTCAGTCTCCTCTTCCATCCCAGCATCTGTTGGTAGGAGCATGCCCACTTCGGACCTCTCCAAGTGGGGCTTCAGGTGGTTCACATGCAGGACCCGCAAAGGGTTCATAGGAGACTGCAAGTCCACCAAGTAGGTGATATTACTTTTGCGCTCCACCACCTCAAATGGTCCAGTCCATTTATCCTGGAGCGCACAAGGCTCCACTGGGGCCATGACCCAAACTTTTTGTCCAGGCTGAAACTCGATCAAAGTGGCATTCTGATCATACCAACGTTTCATTTCCTCCTGGCTGGCTTCCAGATTCGCCTGAGCGAGTTGTCTGAAGCGCTTAGTCTGGTTCCTGAAGGCCAGCATGTAGCTATATACATCCTGGGGAGGTTTACTGGGAGCTTTCTCCCAGCCTTCTTTCACCAGACTCAGAGGTCCTCTTACAGGATGGCCGTACAGCAGCTCAAAGGGACTGAACCCTAAGGACTTCTGGGGCACCTCTCTGTAAGCAAACAAAAGGCATGGTAAGAGGACGTCCCACTTACGCCTCATGGGTTCACCAATACCCATAATCATGCCCTTTAGGGTCCGGTTGAATCTCTCAACCAGCCCATTGCCTTTGGGGTGGTAAGGAGCGGTAAACTTGTATGTAACACCGCACTCCTGCCACAGGGACTTCACATACTTGGGTATGAAGCTGGTACCCCGGTTGGACACCACCTCTCTGAGGAATCCCACACGGGAGAAAATCCCCATCAATGCACGACTCAGCACGGGGGCCGTCACAGTCCGAAGAGGGATGGCTTCCGGGTACCAGGTGGCATGATCCACCAAGACCAGGATGAACCTGTTGCCCATGGCTGTCTTGGAATCCAGAGGCCCCACAATGTCAATACCCACCCTCTCAAAGGGGGTGCTGACCACAGGGTAAGGTTGGAAAGGAGCCTTACACTTCCTCCCACTCTTACCACTTGCCTGGCAAGTCTGGCAAGACCTACATTGAGCATAAGAATGCTTGTGCATTTGGGGCCAGTAAAAGTGGGTGACAAGCCTTTCAAAGGTCTTGTATTGCCCCAAGTGCCCTGCCAAAGGCACATCATGAGCCAGGCCCAGTAGGAAGGCCCGAAGCGCTGGGGTACCACCAGCACACGGGCTGACCCAGGCTCAGCAACCTTAGTCTTGCTATACAGGAGACCATTCTCCCAGTAAATCCAATGTGATCCAGACTTATCACCTGCTGCCTGGTTTGCAGCCTGTTGCCGCAAACCAATGAGAGAAGGGCACGTCTGCTGCTCCTGGCAGAACTCCTCCCTGGTGGGCCCTCCTTCTTGCTGCCAATTGGTCAGCTCAGGCAGGTCCCCCAGTTCAGCCACTTGTTCCCCTGTCGGCTCCAGGGCATCCCACTCTGGGTCTACCTCCTCCTGGACCGTGGGAACTTCGGGGGCCAGTTTCCCGTGCCCCCTGCCTCCTCTCTTCCCGGCAGACACCAGGGCCACTCTTTCAGGCTCCAGGTCCTCTTGAATGCCCTTACCGGCTGCCCTTAACGAGTGGTCACACATGCCCACTCAGGCAGACTCAACATCTCCAAGTGAGATCTCCGCTCCACCTTTGCCCAAGAGGAGCTCTCCAAATCATTGCCTAGCAGATGATCAACAGGCATGGCTGGCGTCACAGTTACTCTCAAGGTACCTGAGACCCCCTCCCACTCAAAGGGAACCTGTGCCCACTTTGCAGAGGCACTCTGAATTGTCAGCATCAACTACTGGGTAGAATGCTTTGGGGACCACCTGCTCTTCAGACACCAGCCGACAACTGACAGCTGTCACACTGGCTCCGGTGTCTCAGAGCCTCCACTATGGCCATTGATGGTCACCCACTGCCTGTACTTTTTGGTGTTATCAGTCAGGTGAGTCCTTGGGACCATCTCACTGTCTCCTACAGAGACCAGGGACATCTCTGCGAGACCCCACCCATCTTGGGTACCCGACTCCCCCCCCCCCCCCAAGGCTACATTAGCCAGTTCCCGGGGCGGTGCACCAGTGGGTGCGGTGGTAACTGGTTTGGTACACTTAGGATCCCCCCGGAAGTGGCCCACCTGACCACAACTAAAACAGGTCTTGGGACCCCTCTGAACAGGCTTACTTGTCGGGACCCATGGTTTCTTCTCAGTGGGAGGCTGGGAACCCTTACCTTGGTTCCCTTGGGGATTACTTTGGGGCCCTTTTTGGAACTCCTTTTGTTTACCCTTGTCCCCCCCACTCTTCTGCTGGAGACCCTGCCCACCCTTGGCGGAGTCTCCCACAAGACCTTTGTGGACACTGGTACTGACCCAGCGGTCCCCCTCCACAGCAAGCTTCCTGGAGTCAGTCAGCTTACTATCAATCAGGTGCTGGCGTAGCTCTGGAAAACAACTACTGGACAAGTGCTCCCATGCAACTGTTGTAGGGATTCTGCACATACACAGAGCTATGCACAGGATAATAGGACCTCGGAGTATAGTGGTGAACCAACCAAGCACCTTAGTACCTAAACCCCAAACCGACTAGCTTTAGCGTCTCATTGGCAACAATGCTACCAATGATTAGACAACCCAGAACACGGTATCTCTCTCTCTCAGGACTCGCAGGAGCAAGAACACCCTTTCATAACTCACTCATACCTGTCCACAACGTGCGTAATAAGAGACACAGTATAGTTTAAAATGTTTATTTCAACTATCGTGCTCTAAGATACAGTACACGTGCCAGTACTATCAGCATAATGCATAATGATAAAATAATAAGCATAGTTACAATTCCATAGAATACAAACGGGGAAAGCATTTCATAACGCAGTGGATATAGGGCTAAATGACCATACCACCCTCCCCGTGCTAGTAGCTAGTTTATTATAAAAACAGAAGACCTCTGGGCATTGTCAGGTGAACCCTCATACCTCAATATCTAGATGCAAGATTTACATCATCAGACAAGCACAGCTCTTCTCTCTGGAAAGGTTTTTCTCCAAGTGTCTCCAACCGTGAAATCACAATATTAAAAGCACACAAATTTCTCCAGTGCAGCTGTACTTAGTGTTATGTCTAAAAGCGAGGGACTGGCCAGGCCAGCAAGAACAAGGGACGTTGTTTTTCGACCTTGTACATGTTGTGCAGACGTAACCCAAAGGGAACAGGAGAAAAGGTGAAAGGCAGAAATGCAGACAGTTCTAAAATAGCCGGGCAGAAGCAGAGGCTGGAAAAACAAAGGCACAAAGTAACGTGCGCAAAAAAGGCACCATGGCAGTCAGGCCTAAGCCAACTTAGCAAGGCAGACCATGATGCCACAAACCACATGACACCCTCCCCTGGTCAGTCCATTGGCAAAGACATAGGACAAAGACAGTTCAAATAAATGGATCAGAACAGAAACGTCAGTCCCGGATCAGTCCCCATGAAGGACAACGAATGGGAGAGGAAAAAATTATGCAGAACAAACAAAAAAAAAAGTCTAGTGAGGCAGGTCACTGTAAACGAAGGCCCTATCAATCCAACAGAGTGTAAGTGCAGAAAAATGCCACACCTTCCAAGAGGACATCGTTGGAATCGTCAGAAAAAAGCGACGCCATCCAGTCCAATAAATCAAAACTGCAGTCATGTTCCTCGCAAGATGAAGCAGCGAACAGCATTGCGGGACAACTTGCGTGATACTCAATATAACTATGTTGTAGGAGATTCTGAGCAGCCGCCCAGATATCCTATTGTGCCAAAATCCCCAGTGCAGCCGCACGCGCCATGTAGCCCGCACCGGAACAGTCCCGTTCATGGGCCTCTAAGGGACCCACCAGCTGGACAAAATCCGGTCGAGACAGAGACGCATTGGAGAGGCAATAATCCAAGGACCACGAGAAAGGACATCGGATGCAGGACATCACAGGTTGCACGCAAGTGAAATACGCAAAGCGAAAGGAAAGTCTATAGGACACACCGAGTGTCGCCAACGGCAGGATGCCAAAGTCGGTGAGGATGCGCTCACGGAGCATCTGGAGCCGACCTGGGTCGAGAAGGGCCCAAGGAAGTACAGCCATTGCGCAGTAAACAGACCAAAAGCAATATACCAGCCGCTAAGGCGAGGATCAACGGAAAGCCGCCAAAGACGCTGGAAAAATGGAATGAATAAAAGCTGGTATTACACCAAAGATAGTTTGAAAGGAGGTAACAAGGCCAGAGCCCACAACTTTAAAAAAGTGCACAAGACCTTCGGTGCGTGATGCATTAAAAACACAGTGAATCAGTTCACCGAAATGTTGTGGGAGGTTAGTGTTCAAAAGGGCCTGTATTTCACTGTGGGTACTCGCCACCTGGAGAATGAATGTCTCCCGGGCGGATGTGAGCATAACCTCCTGGTTCAATAATAGTGCCTTTATTCTGCTCAATTTATTGAAATCTGCCTTCAAAGTAGGAATGGAAGGCCAAATGGAACTATCTATGATGTCGTGCGGGGGAGGAAAAAGCACATTTTTGCAGCAGACAACCCTGTGGGAAACTGTAACAATATAGGGTATGCCGGCCTGCATGCCACAGCAGTCCTGATTATTCAGAAGCAGATAGCTACCATTTGCAAGCACAGTGAAAGTAGGAGATATAGCAGGAGCAGGAATGCCCTTTAAAACACAAGCAAGATTCGGAGCCGAAACATTACAAGCTCCGTGCAATTTAATGTTTTTGCAAATAAGGGAATGACCCACAGTAGAATCGCATGAGACTCCTGTGAGAAAAACTTCTTTGTCGTCCCTAAGGCATTTATACATGAAAGGCAGGGACCAAAGTTCATGCAGGAAGGCACTGCCCAAGGGCTGAAAACGGCCCACAGGATAATGTTTCATGCACGAACTAAATTCAAATAAAGAAAAAGGCAAGGCGATAACCCCGTGCACTAGCCACACGGCAGAATCCAATTCCGCCACAGAGAATGGTAAAGGCTCTATTTTTTCAATATGTAACAGAGTGTATGTGGCATCTTTGCTGTTTGTCAGTTAAATTAAAAGGCAAGAATAAGGCAGAGGTGTTCAAAAAGTGCCAAGGAACTTTACCCATTTTAAGTGTTTGCAAAGTCCATGCAAACTCCATTACTGAACGCAATTGATTTTGACCATGATATAACACAGAAACATCATCTTGTACAATATCAACAACAGAGGAAACAATATTCTCTAATGTGTAAATGCGGGAAGACAGGGTATTAATACTATTGTCAACAACAGCAAGCACCTTTTCTAAATTTGCTTGATCTATTTCCCGTAGACAGGAAGCAGCTTCAATTTGCGAAAGCTTCCAGAGTTCATTGTAAGTCTCATAAATGAATCTCTTAGGTCGAGGGCCACGAGGCCCCAGAACAAAATCGGACAGATCAATCAATGTTGCCTGATAGGAGGGATAAATGCTGTTTTACAGAATCTAAAGAAGAGTGCTGCAACCACTGTTTACATAATTTACCAACAGAATATGTTGTAACAGTACGAGAGTCAGAAAACCTCGGGTCTGGCCTATCCTGTTTGTAACTAGGAGCTGAGTCATGAAAACGCAGTTGGCAGGCGTTTGCCGCCGTTGGCCAAGCCAACCAGGGTGACTGAACAAACGTGGAGATATTAAATGAATTGTTCTGAAACAAAGCTTGCAAATCTGTAAGGGAAACATTGAAATGCAAGCTTGTGTTGGGAGCGGAAGACAATACAGGAATGGAAGGTGCATTCAATTGTTTGGAAGTAGCCAAACCCCAACACGTAGTCTGATAGATGGTATTATTTAAAAATAAAATTTGGGCCGGGATAAGGCAAGCACGATGCAAGGCTTCTGTGCCTTGCACCTGCCATGATTTGGTCCCCCAGATAGATTTTAAATCAATGTTGTCCTGCCAGTACTCATAACCACCCACAGCTAAGGCGTTCAAAAAGGAACCCGAATATAGCAATTTGGTGTGGGTCAACATGATTTTCTGTGTGGATGAAGTATTTAATTTAAAATAATAGGACCCATGGTTCGATCTATCAAAGTCTGTAAAGTAAGTAAACTTATTTCTAAGAGTCTGGGAGCTACCTGGCAAAGGGGTTGGACAATGCTCCCATTGGGTGTAGTTAAAAGGACCCCGCAGTGCACTTGGTTTATGGACAAAGTGGTTGCCCCAATGCTGGTAACAATATAAATCGGCATAACTTGCAGAATTCATGTACAAATCTTCAGCATTAAAAGCAGCATAATATTTCAAATCAGTAAATAATGATTCAACTGCATGCACATCCCAATCGTCAGAATGAATATTACTTTTAACGACATCACCCATTGAAACACGGAGGACATTTGGTACATTAATAATCTCGTCGGTCCATGAATTTGGAAATTTACCGCATCCCACACGATGCCATCAGCGACTGGAAAAGCTGAAATGTTCACAAATGTGTGGTCACGCTTCATGATGTGAGATGAAGAATGTGGAGCCAAAGTTCCAGCGACACAGTTCACTGCAGAGTGTTCTAGTAAATAGTGACCATTGATGAGTAGAAAAAAAACTGTGACAAAGCCAATGGACATGAACAGAAAAATCAGGAAAAGTACCAACCAGATGTATGTCCATGGAGGAATCAAAAAATTGTCTCTGAACCAGGATACAAAAATACTGAATTTGGACGGGACAAGTGATGAGGTGGAATCCGAGTCAAAGGAATAACGTGTTGGGCTCAGTGGCGTTGTTGGTAGGTGAGCCACCGACTCGTTGGCGGGGTAGGTATACTCAGTTAATGATTCAATGATTTTTTATTCAAGATTTGGAACTCCTAGGAGGTCCACATAAAATTACATACATAATGTCACCAATAATAAAATATAGCAAGGGTCATACCACATACCATCTTAGAAATAACTATAGCAACACATAAACATTTCAACAATTAATGGCATTTAAAATTAGCAGCAAAGGGAATGAAATGAGTAACGGAGTCTTAAAAAGAGCAAGGACACTAGGAAGCTGCCTAGTCATATGTAATATGAAATCTAAAATTCTATTTCAAATAAAAAAATTAAAAAAACGTTTAAAATTGGTTACCAAACAAAGGAAGTAGCGGAGCATCTCCTAAAATGTACAAAATGTGCAAAGCGGAATAAGTAACAACCTATTCATTTACCAAATAGTAGCTAAGTTTCCGTTTCAGTTCAAGGAGAATACAGATTTTACAATAGCAGCATAATCAAAAGGGATGACTAAACAAAGCCAGACTTGTGCAAAAACCATTCAGTAACGGCCCGAACCTGTGCAAAATACATGTGAAATCCCACTTCAATTAGTTTTAAAAATCAACAAAAAAGTCAAACTAGAACATAAGCACAACATATCTCAATTGTGCAAAAAAGCAGTTGATAGCAGCTAATACATATGCAAAATACATATCTCTATTGTGCAAAAATAGCAGTTAGTAGCAGCAAAATAGATATATGAAAAATGTAATATATATACATGAACTCCTTAAAATAGTTAAAAAGTTTTACACACACCACTTCATTTTTTGGACAAAATAAATAGTCTTGGGCTGATGCCACATTTTTTACACTGTTTTTTAAAAACATCGGCCGAAGCCAACGATGTTGACTCAGAACCAGTTCCGGACAAACAAACAAAACATGGTCCAGGGTCTGAGTACTCAAATTACAAAAATTACAAGTTCTACCGTCATTCCGATTCTGAGACCAATTTGCAGTTAAATCGTTTAAAGGTAGGAGATTCATGCGACATAAAATAAGCAGGCGTCGAACTCCATGCTCTAAATTCCAGAATACGTATTTTTGTGGAGTTCTTAGTGCATTTGTCCTGGCTATTATTTTTAATCTTTCCTTAGAATTACAAAATGTTATATCTCTATTAAAGCTAGTTTTACCACTTAAGGTTTTTAGGAGAGATTTAAATCCTGAGGATGGAAGTAAGAAAACTGATTCTTCTTGTATACCGAGCGTTTTTTGTGCCGATGCAAAGTCCCGGCAAAAAGAGTAGGTGCCTGCCTTTACATTAAAAATTTCATAACACGCGAGACCTCTTAGTGTATCTGGGTCGCTATTTTTTAGCTGATATCCCCAACCGAGAACCCTAGATAATCCTTGAATATAAGAACTAGTCAAGCCAAATTCTAATCTAATTGCTGCAGTTGGAACTATTGTGCTAAAATTACATATTTTACGTAGAACTTGACCTTCTGTCCTTTCTAAAAAACTCCAAACCTTGACAGGGATTGATTCGATCGCATATAGCAAGGTCGGCGGAATTTTTGCCTTAAAAACCGTTAGAAGGTGTAAAAAATGTCTTCTGCCCATAGCACTATAAACAAGCATTGGCATAGCCAATAGGTCTCGCCTTTGGGACATTATATGTGTTTAGCCATGCAACAGTTGATGTTGAACCAAGGATATTGTGCTGCATAATTAAATACTTATAAGGTCCCAAAGGCGAGACCTATTGGCTATGCCAATGCTTGTTGTACATGCTTTTGATCAGGACCAGCGCTTCGGATGGAGAGCGGAGGTGACAGAACAGGGGTCAAACTTGTTTGAGAACCAGTTCTAATTAATTGTATGCACTTTACTGTTTGTTTATACAAAAGCTTTCAGTCATCGCTTATAGTTTTAGATACTTGCTGTGAACTCAGATTCTAAGTCATTTATTCACATGTATTATGTAAAATCTATTATGGAGTGCAGTCAGCAGCTAGGTGCCATATCACCTTTACCAGTATAAAAACTTTTATAGCAGCGGGGGGGGGGGGAGTTGTATATTGACTCAGTAGAAAGTGTCCTCGGGGTTCCTTAGCCTATACCAGTAAATTGAGATAAACACGCAAATTCCGGTATTGTTTGCTCTACTGTATATTAAGTAATTCTGACCTAGAATCTCCCCCGCTCACTTTGCAAAGCACTTTCACACTTTTTTCTCAGTAGAATATATCCATACATAATTGCACTTTGGTAAGCACTGACGCATTTTTCTCGTTGAATGTATGTATATAAGGAACGAAATGGTATAGTATTCTCTATAGCATTGTTTACAGTTGAACAGCATTCCAGCCCATGCTTTCGATCAGGATCTCCACCTCGGATGGAGAGAAGAGACGTTAGGGCAGAGGTTACATTTTGGGGTCAATCTCACTCCAGGTAAACATAGGATATGCCTATGCAGCACCTGATTGGAGGCTAGGTTTCGGTCGATTCTGACTAAGCCAATCCAGGCACCGCCCAAATCCCAGCCAAACCCAACCGGAAGCCTAAAAAACATACAGTACAGATGTGCTACAGTCAACGATGGCTTTGGTCGTCACACTCGTAGCAACGTTCCATAGGATCCACAGATCCAAACTTCTCTGTAAGCAAACAAGTTCAGAGTACCTTCATTTCTTTAACTTGAAAGGACGAGTAACTGCACTTTTCAGCACAGGAGCAATACTTGTAATGGAACCTGCACATCTGATCTGATACTCTGGGATATTGATTGCCTGCATTTCTATATTCCCATTTAAACCACTGAACATGATCATACTTTTCTCCTCAAAAGTAGTAACAGTATTACTATTAAGTCGATTGCTTGCCTCGTTTGTCTAAGGCTGACATTAAATCTCCCCACATGAACCTACAGCATTTGTTTCACAGAGTCCTACACTTGGACGAAGAGCTACTTGAATCAACAGAGTTTTGCCCTGTCGCAACGCAAGCTGCTAGAGATGATCAGTGCTAGAGATGCTCAGGGCAGTATTTTTGTAACCCCCAACCCAAAAAAAGAAACAAATAATTACATCTCGGTAATCTGCAAGCTTTTTTTTAGAAAGGAGTTTAA
Organism: Calotriton arnoldi; assembly: GCA_963921515.1. Lineage (NCBI taxonomy): Eukaryota > Metazoa > Chordata > Amphibia > Caudata > Salamandridae > Calotriton > Calotriton arnoldi. Next base: position 42,820 of record CAWUFW010000836.1, read on the forward strand.
GGGGAGTATTATGTTTATTAGCCAGAAGGGGGGGGAAAGGCAGCCAAAAAGTGCCCCTTCGCTTGTCCCAAATGCAGGGGCAGCCATTGTACACAGAGAAAGGTTGAGCGCAGTGCTCCCCTTTGTATCTGCTGCTATCGCAACTTACTTTTTACCGTCAACAGACGCGCGGCTGGTATCATTTTAAAAACCAGCACAAGCGCACGCCTCGCGCAGCAGCAGGGGGAGGGGGCCTGCGCGATTCCCTTGCGGGAGCGTGCAGCAAGGCGCGATGATTGCGACCATATGGCGCCACCATATGGCGCCGCGCGCTCCCGCAAGGGAATCGCCAGACGTGCACGCGTTGCCATTGCAAGCAATGCAACGTGTGCACGTTTTTGCCCCCAAAGCTGTGCCGATCGCTAAAGGTCTCTCCTATGCAGCGCATGCGCGCTGCGTAGGCGAGACCTAAAAATACGCAAACCATTGGCGTGGGTGATGCCAACTTTCTATTCAGCCAAATTGTGGTTAAGTCCATTACAACAATATCGTCTGCATATAAAAGGCATGTTAAGGGATGAGAGCAAATTTTGGGAGCATCTCCAATATTTTGTGCAAGACATTCGGGTAAGTCCGCTATATATAGAGAGAATAGCAGCGGTGCTAACAAGCAACCTTGTTTTAACCCATTTTCTGTAGGGATTATGTCAGATAGACCTTGATTTCCACCCATTAAAATCTGGCACCAGGTTTGCGAATGGCGTGCAATAATTAAAGATAACAGGGGTGAGGGCAAACCCATTTTTTGCAATTTTCTCCATAAAAGCGGTCGATCTACCTTATCGAAGGCTGTGGAAAAATCTATAAAAGCCATATACACATTAGATTTACGAGTAATTGTATATTTTTCCTCAATTAGTTTCAGCATAAATATATTATAAGAGTGGAATGATTTTTACGAAAGCCTGCTTGTTCTAAGGGGAGGACTTTCTTCTCCGTCACCCATTCCGTAAGGTGATTGAGGATACTACGTGCAAATATTTTCCCCACCGCGTCCAGCAAGGCTATTTGCCGATAGTTACCTGGGTGTGTTCTAGGGCCCTTTTTGTACAGAGGGATTAAAATACTTCCAGACCAAGAGGGTGGTATCTTCCCCTGGAAGTAGCAGAAATTAAATATTGGAGCAAGGTAGGTAGCCCACAAAAGTGGCTCCTTTTTAATAACAGTCATGGGGATTTCGCCAGGGCCCATTGCTCCAAAAGATCTCATTTTTTTTATAATTCCAACCACTTCATTAATAGAAAGTGCATAATTGGATACAAGAGTAGTAGATTGATCGGGTGCCGCAGTAATTGATTTTGGAAAATTAGAATTAGCGGAATACAAATCTAGCAGATGAGATTTCCATTCCTCTTCTTTTATAGGTATGGGTAGAGATTTCATTCTAGTGCCACAGCAATCTGCGATTAATTCCCAATACCTTTTGGAATTATTTTTAGAGGCTGCCTCCTTTTGTTTTATCCAAACACCATCCTCCTTTATTTGTCTAAGGGAGCTTTTTTTCCTCTGTCTTTTCCTCTTTAAAAGGTTTATTAAATTACTTCTTTCACTTGAGAATTTCCAAAACTGGGCCCTCACTAATTTATTTATCACCCTGGTTAAAGTGAGCAGTGGATTAAAGTGTGAGTTCTGCTTAACTGGAGCACAGGTTAATTTACAGGATTTAGCCAAAAAACCTATATTTTGAGAGAAAATGACAAGAGGATCCGGTTGGATAGCATCACCCTCATCCGATATTATGTACTGCTGATCTCTTATTAGAGTCAATAAATGCGTTTTTAGTTTAGCGGTGGCTTGAGTATTCCAATGAATTCTGCCATTTGTACCATTAAACCCTACTGCATCACCTTTAAAATTCCAAGGACCTACCCTAGCACACGTAAAATCAAATTTTAAACAAATCATCATGTGATCACTAAAAGCATTTCCAAGGACTTGCATATATGTAAGTTTACGGAAAGAATCTGCTGAAACAATTAGATCGTCTATAATAGACCTGCCAGTTGGAGCCTTATGAGTGTAAGTTGCTGGGATATCTTTTTCTAGCCTTCCATTAGCAATTATAAGGTCTAAACTTCTCAAGCCTTCAAGTAATGTAACTCCTCTTTTGTCTGTCCTGCTTTTTTCCGGAAATTGAGCTATGGGTATGTTGAGGGCTTCATTTTTTTCAATGTTAGAAAATACCCTTATGCTGTGAGATGATACTTTAGAGTTTAAATCTCCCACCAGTAATACAGACCTACAGTCTTCGTTGTCCATAGTAGAGGAGATAAAAAGAAAAAGATATTTTAAAAGATAAGAATAAGAAGCGTCAGGTGGCAGATATGCATTTATAAGCAACAAGGAGTTCAAAGAAGCAAGGTCATCCTTGTGATTTAATTTGATTGCCTGCATTAGGTTAGAGGAATGAAATATTTCTTTGTATGACCATCTGAGGCTAGTATTAAGTAAGATGGCAATACCTCCTTTGGCATGACCTTTGTTCACGGAAAGCGCAGGCCGGCTTAGCACTATGTAATCTTCAGTAGACCAGTTCTTAGAGATCCAGGTCTCTTGCAAACAGATTAGATCAGCATTTTGTTCTTTCAAAAATAAAAGCTTGTTGATATTGTTGCTTAAACCGGCTGCGTTCCATGATAACACCTTTAAATCCTTGCTAGGAGGGAATCGCACATTTTAAGCCTGAGGGTCTATTTGAATTTAAAACGCCTGCAACCCAACACCATTTCTTGTCTTCCTCCTCCGCGGGGGGCACCCGATAACAATTTTTTTCCGTATGGAGCAAAACCTTCCTACCTTCTTTACCTAAAAGAACTTGCATAGTACTATCTTTTTCCAAAAAAGGAATGACTCTTGCTCTGGTTTCTAAATTAGAATTAAGTGGCTTTTTTTGGGCCTCTGTTTTTAAGGATGACAATACTTCTGGTACTAAAACATCAATGCCACAGCGCCGTAATTTATCGCTGTAAGTCACTATCATGTGGGAAATGGCCTTTGATGTAAAAGTTACTCTTGCCCCCTTGGATTGTTATATTTTTGGACCTCAACCAGAGCGATGTCATTACTTTCTATCATCTGAAGACCCGGATTTCCGCAAAGCAGCCCAACAGAAAGGTTCTATTCATGTATGGTTCTTGGTCAAAGATAAACGAAAAATCCAGGCTAAAAGAGGCAGGCTGAAGGTTAGAATCTAAACTAGGTGCCTCAAAGATGTTATTATCGGAATTATAAATAACATTGTTACCCAAACAAGAGGCAAACAGAGTAGCATTAGGGTTCAGCACACTTTGAACAGTAGGAGGAACACTTATATCTAATGCCTCAGCATCTTTGGGAAGACTAGGAGGTACGCTTGAGTTCAGAGAGACGGAACTGGGACCCGAATGAGTGTACTCTGTATGTCGGTCTCCAATCTTTGGAGCATTTAAAATCCAATTTTGATGATATATTGTGGATCGGATTTGGATCGAAGCGTAACTGTTTAGACCTTTTTTTATTTATCCTTCTGCGTTTATCCCTTTTTTTCTTCAGCTTTGCCTTACAGACGTTGTTATTTTTGGTCTTAAATTCTTTTTCCTTGGTAGGAGAGCTTCTGACATTCAGTCCATTCTCTACATGCTGCTTGAATGAATTTGACGAATTTTCGCCTATTTTTAAGAAGATTGGAAAAACCTTTCCGCATAAGTTTGAGTTTGTGTTTTTCATCTTAGTATGCAGGCAGGACATGGAGTCAGCCACTGTGGTTAAGGACTCGGTGTCAAAAAGCTGTTGTAGGATAGAAGAGTGTAGCTTATCAAGAATATCTTCATTTCCTTTCTTTTCCATTTGATCATTTCCACTACAGAATGGCTTACCAGCTTGGGTACCAAAGTCCCGCCCTTTAGCCTGTGGGAGAGAATTTAATCGAATAGGATTTAAGTTGTCGGAGGCTTTCCTCGAAGGGAGTGAAGTACTTGTTCCCTTCCCGTCATTAGGTATGTTGGAGGGAAGTACACAAGCCTTACCTAGCAGTAATTTTTGTTCAGATGCAATCATTTTTGTCAGCGCCAAGACAGAATCCAAAATCGAGTCGGAATTACTCACTGATTTCTCTAGTAGTGTTAAAATAGAGGCCAGTATTCTTTCTAGGCAAAGTAATGATTCCGACATCAACAATTTTGATTCCGGATTGGTAATTAATGGAGGCAAATTTAGAGAAAGATCTGGGGTTATTGAGCCCCGTGAATCTAATACATTTTCTTCACTAGGTGTACTACTAAACAGTTGCATTTTCACAGGAAGATCCTTAAAAGGTAATGGAGTGACAAGGGAGAGAATCCTGGATGATTCTAGATTGTGAGCGTAAGACTTCTTGAGCGACTGATCTAAGTTAATGTCAGGCAAGGTGAAGTCTTCTATTATGCGTTCCTCCCCTTCTCCCACCTTTTGCAACGATTGAGAAACTCCTGCGAATTCAGAGGCTCCAATTACCAAGGAGTGTGTAGTTAAGTTTACAAGCAAAGAGTCAACTACCCTAGGTTCCGAGTGATGATAAGCTGTAGGCCATAAGCCCACATTTTTTGACAGAAGTAAGGGAGACACAACAGATACTGATTTTCCAAGAATTGCTTTGGCCTCTTCCTGATCTTCATATTTTTTTTCCGGAGGCTCCTGCATTTCAACTGATTTTTGGCTTGTTTCTTTTTTTAAAAAGAAAGAAGGGATGGTATTAAAATTCTTCAAAGAGTTAATTTGCAGAGAGTTATTCCTTAGAGGGTTAGCTCTAGTTTTCTTGCAGGCTCTTGTGTACATCAATCTACCAGAGCGAAGTTTTTTTGCAGTCATAACTTGGCTCCAATATTATATTACAGGACCCTTTGCCATGCAACCGGCATGAAACAGAGAAGAATTACTTCAGAAACTCTGATGCACTAATGCGCCTGAGCGCCGATGTGCCGCTTATGCTACACCGAGCTCCGAGCGCAGGACGCTAAGTTTCCTCTCTCCAACAGACGATTTTCGAACACACGAGCTCGACCAGCTCAACAATCGGCTTCCATTCTGCAGTACTTTAAAGTAAACTCCAGTTCCAGCAAATTCACAAGCTAACCGCACCACTGGTGCCACAACAGCAACAGAAGGCAAAAGGGGGCAGCAGCGGCAACTGCAAAAATAGTGGTGGTAAAAGCGGTAGAAGCGGAGGATATGCTAGTATGGCGGTACTGGAGGCCCTCTATCCTCAGCTCACCCTCAGTTCACAGTCTCCGTGGCCGGCGGCCCAACGGGCTGACCTGGTCGCTGACCCCTGCTGTCTCCCCTCACCCAGCTTACTCCTCACTCCTTACTCCTCACCCTTGTTCACCCTCGCTCAGGGCCCCCGCTGCTGGCAAGTGCTGACCTCGACGTGCCCGGCTCTTCTTGCCCTGCTCTCCGCTTTTCCAGCTTCCTGTGCCTGTTCCTCGTCGAGTCACGAACTGAGTCCGTAGGTTCGTGGCACAGGACACACAGAACGGGTAGCTGAGGCCGGGGGGGGGGTCCAAGCAGGCGAGGAGTGTGGTTTCGGCGGCGAACTGGAAAAGCCGACTTGCAGGTTTCCTAACTGCCGTGAGCCACCCGGGCTGGATGTGCTGAACGTATTTCCACCTCTCTTCCTCTCTCTGGTATACTCAGTCTCCTCATTGCAGGGGGAGTCCGGGTAGTCGAGTAAGTGGTCAGGCAAATCTACCATCTCGATAGCAACATCAGTGACCGTTTGGGCAGGAGGGCCACAAACATTTGTCCGGGAAATGACTGGACAAGAGACCGCTGGTGTTACACTATTCAGGATCGGCCAGATGTTGTAGCTTGACATTTTCCACTGAGATGTATCTGTTCTCTTTGCGACCAGGAAGCGGTGGTAAGATAACTGTACGAGTACCCTTCAAGCCAAGGACTGGAACCGGTGCACGATAAGAGGGGCCAAATTCTTTTTTGTTCTCCACCTTCTCTCGAACCAGATCTCCAATCTTCGGAAGCCAGCCGGCAACCGGAATCTGCAGCGCAGCGTCTGTGGCTGAAGGTAAATGTTTGTTTGCAAGTTTGTCTCGGTCTTCTTGTAAGTCCTGTAACATAGTAGAATGGTTATCTACATCAAAGATTGCGGATTGCGCCGCCATGTCTAGACCATCAAGGTCGGGCACAAACATTTGTATGCCAAAGAGCATTTCGTATGGGGTCCGCCCACCCAGAGGTCTTCTAGGGAGATTATTAAGTGCATGTTGTACGGTATACAAGTGGGCCAGCCAGTTCCTGCCAGTACCTAAGACTCTAGCTGTCAAGGATTGCTTTAAGTCACGGTTCATTCGTTCAACAATCGAATTGCCCTCAGGCCGATATGGAGATGAAATTTTCACCCGCACCCCTAGTGAGCCTTAGAGGCGAACGTCGGACCTTGGACAGAATGGAAGGTGCCACCGGCAAAAATTCCCACAAAGACACGCAAATCCCTTATGACATTTCGAGCGTCAGCACTCCGTTGTGGCCAAACCCAGATGAAACGTGTACACGAATCCACTGCAACCAAGATGTACTTGTATGCAGTGTCAGAAGAAAATGGACCGCAGTGATCCAGGTAAACACACCCAAAAGGTCTGTTTGAAATGCAGAGCGGGGTCTGTTGTGGTCGTGTAACCGTGGAAGGCTTAATCTGTTGACAAACGTCACAGGAAAGCACATAAGTACGGGTTTGTTTGTATAAACCACGCCACCAGTAACGCTGCTGCAAGATGGACACCATCGCAGACACGCCAGCATGAGCCGAAGCCATGCCTTCGTGTGCGGCCGTTATCAAGGAAAGTCTGCTGTCCGCGTTGGGAATCAGCCGATCACCAATGTTTGGAATTCTTACGTAAGGAGCCTGTTCGGGACCTAGTTGATAAGAGTATTTGGAAGGGAAACCCCGTGGGTAATTAGCACCTTCCTTTGTCGCAGCAATAGCCGCCAAAATATCATTATCTATTTTAGTCATGGATCTTGTAACTGCTGCGACTGAGCACGTGGCTACTGCTGATTTGGCAGCTTCATCTGCCAAACCGTTACCAACAGCGTGTGCGCCCACACGCTGGTGGCCAAGAGTGTGAATCACCTGTGTGAGAGGCAGACGTTGTTTCAGATCTGCCACTCGAACCCAAAGCATTTTATGCTTAATTGTGCTACCTTTTGCATCCCTGTAGTCGTTTTGCGACCAAAAGAATAGATTGTCATTGTAAGACTGAACACAGTAATAAGAATCGCACACAATAAGAGTGGTCACGTCTGGATTAGCTAACTCAAGTGCGAGCACCAAAGCGCGCAGCTCGGCCAATTGTGCAGTACTGTCTCCTAGTGCCTGAGTGTGCACTACAGTCTGTTTGAACTCTCCGTTCACCATAGTACCTGCAACAATAGCACATGCTGCTGAATAAGCATGCTTGGAACCCGTGGCCTGTTGTGCAGAACCATCGGTATAGATAATACATTCGTATTTCTCAAGCGGTAGCAAAGACAGAGGAGGAGGAGGAACGAATTCATACTGTAAAAACTCCTGTGTCTGAAGAGAAGAATCAAAGATAAAAGTGACATCCGGGGACGTCAAAGATGTTGCCCATTGTATCCAACGGGGGTGCAAAGCTTTAGAGTTCGGTACACTTGCTTTCGTCACTGCCTCAAGGGCAGGATAGGGTGTTACCACCAAAATGCGTTTTCCCTGTGCCAGTGCGAGTTCTTTGAGAATCGCCATTTGCACTGCAGTCAAAACTTTCTCCACAGAGGAAAAGCGCATTTCTGCAGAAGTGTAAAGAAAGATGTGACTTGTATGCGATCGGTACTGTGTCACCTTCGTTAAAGGTTAAGTAAGTGAAACCCACTGCCCCTGGAACGATTGTAATCACCAGGTTTGTGTGGTTGTCACGAGTCAACAAGAATTTAGATTCAAGTAAATCTGACTGCAAAGATTGCAGTATGGAGGAATGCTCGGGAAGCCAGCATGACTTCGAAAAGTTAGGTTGGATCAAGGCATAAAGAGGCTTGATACGCTGGGCATATTCGGGAATATAAGTACGCCCAAAATTCAGAAAACCCAGCAAAGACTGAAGCTTCTTCAGTGTGGTTGGAGGGCACAGAAGTGCGCACTTCTCCAAGAAATGGGGGGCTAAGCCCTTACCTTCATTGTTGAGCTCATAGCCCAAAAACAAAACGGTAAATTCAGCAATGGTAGATTTGGCAAAGTTAAATTTGTAACCCAAAACCGCAAATTCAAGAATAATGCGGTCCACTCGGGTAAGATGCGGGTATAATTCGTCGTCTGTCAGATAGATATCATCGACGTACGAACACGCATCTGGGTCTATGCTGTCCAACAAAGAGACAACACGGGCGGCGAATACACCCGGACTGTTCCTGTAGCCCATGGGTAAACGCCGGAATTTGAACTGTTTACCACCGGAAGTGAAAGCGCTCCATTGGCTGCACTCCGGGGACAAGTTGTGCGTGTAAAATCCATTGAATAGGTCAAGTGTCGTTTTATATTTTTTACGAACAAGACAGTCTACAAGCGCAGAACTGTGTGTATTTTGCACCGCAAAGGTCCGACAATGAGAGTTCAAATGTCGGTAATCCAAAACTAAGCGGTATGATCCGTCGGGTTTAGAAACCGTGAAAAGGGGATTATTCATGGGTGACACGCATGTTTCAATCACTCCTTGAAATTCTAACTGTGTCAGAATTTCGGAAACAGGACATTTAGCTTCCCGCTTGATGGGATATTGGGGTTGTGGCTGTGGCAGCGACCGCAAAGGAATATCATGGGGGGGAGAGTCTTCATCCCAGCCCACGTGGTTGCGGTATAACGCCGGAGCCAGGGACGCAGCCCACTCGGCTGCGAGAGCCTCCGCTTTGTCCTTGGGGACATGACGAGAAAACCTCGGAAGGATTACCTCCTCCCCTCTGCGCGCAGCAAGTACGAATGGGGGCGGCCAATCCGCCTCTGCCAACAGAATGTCGTAAGAAGAGGTCAGATTCTCCCACAAAATCCCTTTAATAACACGCTGTATGTCACCTTCAATTTGAATGACAATATTATATAATCTGTCAGGGGGTGCCACTCTGGTGTCTGCTGTCTCGACAGTAATGAATGTATCAGTTGCTGTCGCCTCCACATGAGGACGTAGTGCCTCCCGCACTATGGTAACTTCCGCTGCGCTGTCTAGGAGCGTCACTGCCCACGTCCAATTCAGGAGTCTCGTCCTCACCGTCTGTGGCATACCTCGCTGTTACAGCTGCAACTTTCTTCTTCTGAAACTGTGGGCGAGAACGTGGAAATTCTTCTGGTTTCCCTCGTGCTTGTTGTCGAGGTTGGTCTCATCCCTGTGGAGCCTCTCGACCCCTTCCTCTATCCTGGCAATCTCCTCCACCAGCCTGGGAGGTTGTTGGTGCCTGTGAAGAACGAGGAGAACGCGAATCAGGGACTTGAAATCTCTCTGGAGATTTAATTCTTGCCCTATCGTGCAAATCATAAGTGCGTTCAGAAGAGACGGAACCGGGGAAGCGCCTCGTGACCCTGGCTTCTTCTGTTGCTTACCCTGTTTTTTCAACCTCCAGCTCTTTTTAGTAAAGAACGGTTTCTCATCTTTCTCAGATTGAGTTTTTGGTTGTGATTGTGTTTGCGTTTTAGCAAAAGGCTTGACTCCCAGGCAATTGCGGCCAATGGTTTTGTAAGCCTGTGCAATAATTTTCGGTAATTCGCGCGGCTTGTCCGGTTCTGGGACCAAAGCCAAAGCTATAGCTACTTGAAAGTTAACTGCATCGCCCTTGACATTCGCAAGGATCAAATCACTCCCACCAGTCTCATCCCTAATTCCACAGCCGCTTCAGGGCCATGCTCATCCTGCACTCGTTTAATTACAGAGGGGAGAACCGTCTTGGAAGGAGTGCCGAAACACTTCGCATATACTGCTGCGAATACCTTGCCCCAGTTGTTACATTCTGTCAACTCGGGAATGAAGTCTTTTGGCAAACTAATCGTCAAAATCCTGTGTTTTTCCACAGGAGAAGTATTTGGAAGAACTGCCTCCAGCTGGTCAAATTTTTCTGCAAGCCAATAAGGCAAATCGTCCTTATTTTGTGGGCGCTTGCCCATCACCGAATTAACCATGACGGGACTTATGGTTACACCGCCCGGTCCAGCTGGATGCGCTGCAACTCCAGGCGGGGCTCCCTGGAAGTTGCCTGTAACATACTGTACTAAAGCTCTGTGCACACGTATCAAAGACGTATGCAATTCACGCAGTTCAGCAACCGCAAGCGTCATATAACGCGGATGTGGGGTATACCCGGCCAATACTGGCCAAGTGGCCCCTTCAATCGATAAGGGGCCTAAACGAATCGGGGTAACCGGTTGGGGTAGGGCGCCATTAAACCAAACACGGTGTTGCCATGCCGTGAGCGGTACTTCAAGATTTTGATAAGGCCTATAAATTATAGGAACAGCGGTGGCGGTATATTCATGGAACACATTATCCGTCCCATCCACTGCCGGAAAGGTGACCCAAGAGTAAAACACCTCAAAGTGGTAAGCTGGATCCGCTTGTACCACAAAGATCAGATCGACACCCGCGTCAGGCACTCCATACACTGTCAAGTGAGCCCGGAGTGCAGCGCGGCTATGTGCCGCAATTTGAACAGCCATGTTAGGCAATAAAGATTCGACAACCTAGTATGAGGCAGCACAATATAGGGTTTTATTAAAAAACCTTTTAACAACTTCAAGCTTGAAAGAACCTATAAAAACGTCAATATAGGAGGTATCACCCTCACACACGCTTCCGGAAGCGTCTGCGAAGGGGGTTGTGGACAAGCACAAGTACTACTCAAGCGTCTCGCAGATAAGCAGCCCACTACGTTGGTGGCACCATGTTGTAGGGATTCTGCACATACACAGAGCTATGCACAGGATAGTAGGACCTCGGAGTATAGTGGTGAACCAACCATGCACCTTAGTACCTAAAACCCCAATCCGACTAGCTTTAGCGTCTCATTGGCAACAATGCTACCGATGATTAGACAACCCAGAACACGGTATCTCTCTCTCAGGACTCGCAGGAGCAAGAACACCCTTTCATAACTCACTCATACCTGTCCACAACGTGCGTAATAAGAGACACAGTATAGTTTAAAATGTTTATTTCAACTAACGTGCTCTAAGATACAGTACACGTGCCAGTACTATCGGCATAATGCATAAAGATAAAATAATAAGCATAGTTACAATTCCATGAGAATACAAACGGGGAAAGCATTTCATAACGCAGTGGATATAGGGCTAAATGACCATACCACCCTCCCCGTGCTAGTAGCTAGTTTATTATAAAAACAGAAGACCTCTGGGCATTGTCAGGCGAACCCCCATACCTCAATATCTAGATGCAAGGTTTACATCATCAGACAAGCACAGCTCTTCTCTCTGGAAAGGTTTTTCTCCAAGTGCCTCTAACCGTGAAATCACAATATTAAAAGCACACAAATTTCTCCAGTGCAGCTGTACTTAGTGTTATGTCTAAAAGCGAGGGACTGGCCAGATCAGCAAGAACAAGGGTCGTTGTTTTTCGACCTTGTACATGTTGTGCAGACGTAACCCAAAGGGAACAGGAGAAAAGGTGAAAGGCAGAAATGCAGACAGTTCTAAAATAGCTGGGCAGAAGCAGAGGCTGGAAAAGCAAAGGCACAAAGTAACGTGCGCAAAAAAGGCACCATGGCAGTCAGGCCTAAGCCAACTTAGCAAGGCAGACCATGATGCCACAAACCACATGACACAACCAAATCATAGAGCCCCTGTAAATCAGTTACCTTGCTACCCTTCAGCCATCCATCTAGTGCTCTGCAAAAATAAGATACATACTCCACCCAAGTACTTGACTCCAGTTTCTTGCAGTTCCTAAATTTCTGCCTATAAAGCTCTGGGGTCAACTCATACCTGGCTATCAAGGCTTCCTTCAGGGGGGCATAGGACATCTGATCCTCAGCGGGCAAAGCTAGTAGGGTCTCTCTCCCTTCACCTATGAAGCGGCCCCAGAACCCCGCTCCCCAGTCTCTCTCAGGGACCCGGTGGGACTTCATTGCTATTTCATAGGCCTTAAACCACTGCCCAATGTCCTCATGCTTCAAGAAATCTTTGATAACATCTTTGGAAATGTATAGTTTTACTTCCCCAGGCACTGATGGTGTGCTGCCATCAGAGGGAGTGATTTCTAGACTCTTTGCTTTCAGCTCCAACTCCCTCAACACTCTCTCATGCTCTAAAAGCATCTTCTTTTCCTCCATGGCCAATTTCTTGCTCTCCAACTCCAACCTTTTATTCTCTAAGTCACCCTGGCTCCCCAGCTTGAGCTTAGGAAGCTCCATTTCATGCACTCTGCTTCTCTCGCTGTCCTCCAACTCCTCTGGAGACAGACCCCTTGAAGACACACTGCTGCCTTCCCTGGGAGGCACCCCCCTCCAGTTAGGCCCACTAGCCCATCCTGCTGCCCTTCTAAATTCTCCCCCTCCACCATAGGCTCCTCGGTCTGCCCACTGGCATTCCTTGCTTCTAACCAGGCCCTCAGCGCCTTTTGGAACTCCTCATTCCTGGTGAGGCCTCTCACAGAGATTTAAAAATGTTTGCAGATGGCTTTAAGTTGTGGCACAGTGTAGGTATCAACCCTTTCCTCTTCAAATTCAATATCCACAGATGCAAGTGATGCTGCTTTGCTCAGTTTGAAAATTGGCAGTTCTCAAGATGCAAAAAATTCCCAGGAAAAAAACTCTACCAAATGAATGTGGTTGCGTAATGATCTGCACTATACTAGTAGTGTACACCAATCACTCTATGTAAGTCACAAATGCAAGTTCAGATCCTCACCGCTGACCACCAATGTGGTCCCACCACCCATCGCTCCGACACCACCACCCTCCTCGCACTCAACCCTGGACGACTTAGAGAATGCCAACAGGCCTCGCCGAACACGACCCACGGCCAGTTCTCCTGCCTCCACTGCCGCCAGACCCTCACCGCCACCCCGGCCTCCAACACCGCCGACGCCAGCACCGGCGACACCCTAAAATGCATCCTCCTCAACGTACGCTCCGTACACAAACACGCCATGGAAATCTGGAACCTACTCGACTCTCTTTCGCCCGACATCGCCTTCTTCACAGAGACCTGGACCAACGCATCCTCCGCCCCCGACATCAGCACCGCCATCCCAGACGGATACAAGATCCAGAGGAAAGACCGCCCCAACCACCCACGAGGGGGCCTCGCCATCGCCCACAAGATCACCCTCCGCCTCACCACCTCCAGCGAAACCTTCCCCTCCGCCGAACACCTGCACTTCAAGATCCAGACCACCCCAAAAGCCACACTCCGAGGAACCCTCGTCTACAGACCCCCCGGCCCCCGAACACCCTTCGCCACCACCATCACCGACTTCATCGCACCCCACGCGATCGCCTCAACAAACTACATACTCATTGGAGACCTGAACTTCCACCTCGACAACCCCAGCGACCCCAACTCCACTATCCTTTGTGACAACCTCGCCAGCATCGGACTTAAACAACTCGTCAACACACCGACCCACAGAGCAGGACACACCCTCGACCCCATCTTCGCAGCAGGAAACAGCGTCCATTTCAGCCACACAACGCAGCCGCCATGGACCGACCACCACTGCGTACACTTCGCCATCAACAAACCCAAGGCACCCAAACCAGCCACACGCCCACCTTGAAGGAACTGGAGCAAGGTTACTGATGAGCAACTTAACTCCACCCTCTCCCGAGACAACCACACCTGGGCACCCGACGCAAACAGCGCAAACGACGCAGCCAGAGAACTCCACACCTGGATCTCCAACTGCGCAGATGAGCTCGCCCCGCTACGCAACCCCGACAGACAACGCCCCAGGAAAGCCACCTGGTTCACAACCGCTCTCCAAGAAGCCAGACGCACCTTCAGACACCTGGAGAAGAACTGGAGAAACACCAAGACAACCGAAAACCACACCACCTACAAGGACGCCATGACGGACTACCACAACCAGATCAGAGCCACCAAAAGGAACTTCATCCACAACAAAATCCAGGCCAACTCCAAGGAACTTTTCAGTGTCATTCAAGAATTCACCAACCCACGCAGCGAAGCCACAGACATCACCCCATCCCAAGACCTCTGCAACAAGCTTGGAACCTATTTCCACCTCAAGATCAAAAACCTCTACGACAACTTCATCGACCATCCACCAGGCGCCACAGACAGCCCCTCGCCCCCCAGAAACACCAGCCAGCCCATTATCTCCAACTGGACACCGATCACGGCCGAAGACACCGCCTCGACCATGAAAAGCATCCACTCGGGGGCCCCCACCGACCCCTGCCCCCCTCACATCTACCACAGAGCCGTGGCCGCCATCGCACCCAAACTACAACGCACCATCAACACCACCTTCAAAACAGGCACCTTCCCAGACGACTGGAAGCGCTCAGAAGTCAGACCCCTGCTCAAGAAGCCCACAGCTGACCCCACCGACCTCAAGAACTATCGGCCCATCTCGCTCCTCCCCTTCGCAGCCAAAGTTGCAGAGAAAACAGTCAACAGGAAACTGACACGATTCATTGAAGAGAATGCCGTCCTCGACCCGTCCCAATTCGGATTCCGAAGCAACCACAGCACAGAGACCGCCCTACTCGCCGCCACAGACGACATCTGCACCCTCCTGGACCAAGGCCACTCCGCAGCCCTCATCCTACTCGACCTATCAGCGGCCTTCGACACCGTCTCCCACCGCACAATAGTCGCCAGACTACACGACGCAGGCATACAAGGAACAGCCCTGGACTGGATCTGATCATTCCTCACCGGAAGAAGCCAAAGGATCAGACTCCCACCCTTCCTCTCCGACCCCACGAAAATCACCTGCGGAGTCCCACAGGGTTCATCACTGAGCCCCACCCTCTTCAACATTTACATGGCCCCCCTCGCAGCCATCGTCCGACAACACGGCCTCAACATCGTATCCTATGCCGACGACACCCAGCTCATCCTCTCCCTCACCAAAGACTCCAGCACTGCCAAACTCAACTTCCAGAAAGGAATGCAAGACGTCGCAGTCTGGATGACCAACAGCTGCCTGAAGCTCAACGCCGAGAAGACAGAAGTCCTTGTCCTCTGTACCACCCCTTCTGCATGGGACAGCACCTGGTGGCCGACCGCCCTCGGAAGCCCACCTAACCCCTCAGACCACGCCAAGAACCTCGGCATCGTACTCGACTCATCACTCTCCATGAACCGACAGGTCAACGCCGTCACCTCCAGCTGCTTCAACACCCTCCGCATTCTCCGCAAGACCTTCAAGTGGATCCCCCCTGAGTCAAGGAAGACAGTCACCCACACACTCATCACCAGCAGACTGGACTATGGAAACGCACTCTATGCCGGCATCAACAGGTCCCTACTCCGCAAACTCCAGACAGTACAAAACACCGCCGGCAGACTCGTCCTCGGCATCCCCCGACACGAACACATCAGCCAACACCTACGAAGTCTCCACTGGCTCCCCGTGGAGAAAAGAGTCACTTTCAAAATCCTCACTCACGCCTACAAATGCCTACACAACAACGGACCCAAATACCTCAACGACAGAATCAACTTCCACGTGCCCAAAAGAAACCTTCGATCTTCCAACCTCACACTGGCTGAAACCCCGCGCATCCACAGAGCCAGAGCAGGCGGAAGATCCTTCTCTCACATTGCAGCCAAGACCTGGAACGAGCTACCGGCAGACATCAGACGCGCCCCCTCCCTGAACACCTTCAGGAAGACCCTCAAGACCTGGCTCATCGGCTAAACAGATCTGCGACCCCCCCCCCTCAGCGCCTTGAGACCCTCACGGGTGAGTAGCACGCTTACAATTCCCTGATTGATTGATTGATTGAATGTTAGAAATGGGGGTCTCTAGTTGGCAGAGGTAGGTACCTTTGTACAAATAGGGACCCTAGCTTATAGTCAGGGTAAGGGGGATACACTCCTAAAATAACTCCTGCTCACCCCCTTGGTAGCTTGGCACGAGCAGACAGGCTTATCTCAGAGGCAGTGTGTAAAGCATTTGTGAACACATACAGTAATACAGTGGAAACACTACAAATGGGCACCACACCAGTTTAGAAAAATAAGTAATCTTTATCTAATCCAAAACAAGACCAAACCCCAAAAATCCACAATACAGTATCAAAAATATCCTTAAAAATAGGTTATTCACTCAAATCAAGCTTCTAGCAACAAATAATTCCACCTGGAGTCATTACGATGTCGTGACATATGAAAATCCCAAAGAACGGCGCCGGCCGCGAGGTGCGCTGCGTCGGGCCCGGAGTCCAGCAGACCCACAAAGAACAGTACCTTAGGATTGATGAAAACCACGGCGGTGCACGGCATCAGGGAGGTGATGCTTCGTTGGCGCCTGCTGCATCGGTTCCTTACGACCCCAGGGGAGGTGAAGCCTCTGTTCCTTACTGCAGTGCATTGGAGGTGAGACGTCTGTTCCTTACTGTGTAGGGGAGGTGACGTCACGATGGTGGTGAGGCGTCAGTTCCTTACGACGGTGCGATGTCGATGTATTTAGGAGTCACCCACGTCGAGGATCGGCTCCACGTTGATGAAGCACTGGCGTCGGTGCTGCGGTGCGAGTCGGGACGTTGCGTCGTGGACGTCACGAGCGGTGTCCTTGGCTCCGGTGCAGGCAGTGGCCTCGCTGATGGCTTCGGAGTCGATGCGGCACGGCGTCAGCAGGCGTCGGGCCTACGCTGCAAGTCGGGGCGGTGCGTCGTGCTCTTCACGAACGGTGCCCATGGCTTCGGTGCAGGTTACGTCGTCGCTCGCCGGCATCGGTGTTGCAATTTCCTTCTGTGGCAGCTGAAATAGCAGTTCCAGATGCAGAGAGACAGAAGGGATGAAGTCTTTGTGTCCCTGAGACTTCAGAACAGGAGGCAAGCTCAGTTTCAAGCCCTTGGAGATCTTTTCTTCAAGCAGGTGACAAAGCAAACAGCAAAGTCCTTTTTCTCCTTTCCTTGGCAGCAAGCAGCCACTGCAGGCCAACCCCAGACAGCAAACAGCACAGGGGCAGTATTCCTCCTCAGCTTATCCGGCTCTTCTCCTTGGCAAAGGTTCCTCTTGATTTCCCAGAAGTGATCTAAAATTCTGGGGTCTGGGCCCCTCTTTTTATACACAAAAATCCTTTGTTCTCTGAAGGCAGAGCGTGTCTGTACCCAGCCAAAACCAGTTCTGTCCTCACTGGTGCAGCTTCCTGGCAGGAGGTGGAGGCATCATTGTTGAAGGCAGACCAGGCCCCTGCAGGAGAAAGTAAATCTCCTCCCCCTACTCTAAATGCAGCCCAGGTCTATTCAGCCCAGCGCTGACTCATCAGACTTCTGGAGCCACTGCCCCTCTCCAGCCCCTGTCATCCAAAAGCCAGACATGCAATACACAAACCTAGCAGAGGCACACTGGATGGTTAGGCAAGAAAATACCTACTTTCTAAAAGTGGTATTTTCAAACACAGAATGTAAAAATCACCCTCACTAAAAGATGTATTTTAACATTCTGAGTTCAGGCATACTAAACTTTATTTTTAGGTCGAGCTAGACAGCGCAGCTGTCTCTTCGAGACCTGCTGTAATCAGTATGTGTGCATCACGTTCATCCCCTTTTTTGCCATTTGTCTATGTCAGTGTCCTTTAAAAATCCCTGCTTTCTAGTGGTCAATCCTGCCTCTTTGTCCCTCCTTTCTCTCTTCTGTTCCTCCCCCAGAGCAGGGACTTAGCACTGTCTAATTCCGCTATGGCTCCTCATCTGTTCTCTGCGGGACTCTTTTTTTTCCTTGGTTTCCTGCTCTGTTACTGTTTGTCTGTGTTCAGCTTCATCGCCCTAGCTGCTTACATTAAAATATAGCATTCTTCCTCGCACTGCTTCTTCACACCACAGTTGTGTTACTGCTGCTTCCCCTGCCAGGCCTCCCCCTGGGTTGCTTGTTAATAATTGTTGACATTATCTATCAGCTCTGCGCCCCTTTCACAAGCTGGTTTCACTTTTATTGTTGTTTATTTCCTAGCTCCTTGGTCCCACTGTCTCTGCTGTCCCTCCCCAGGCCCTCCCAATCAGTCATGGGGCTCCAGCCTGGTCTGCCTCACAGCAGAGCAGGGGAGCCAGGCGGATGGGGAGGGAGGCTGTGCTGCAGCCTGCCTTAGAGCAGGGGGCACTGCTGCCTGTGCCTGCCATGCTCCTTGCAGCTGTCCCAGCCCTAGACTGACTGGTTTTCACAGAGAATGGCAGGTTCTTTGTATTATATCCATCTTCCAGCAGACAGGCTCTTCCTACCAGCGCTGTGCCCTTTCACAAGCGCAGCTCTGGTTTTGCTATCCATGTCATGTCTCTTCTAGGGGTGGGCGGAATTTGCGTAGTCGCGCTACGCAAAGCTCAGCGAAACGGTAAAAAATCTCCGCCAGCACGCAAAAGTTCAGCGAACACGCGGAATTGCTTGTTCTTCGCGATGCTTTTTTCCTGTTCGCGAACGCTGTTTGCGTGCTCGGGGAGAAATATCTTGCGAACACGCATTTTGAAAGCGCGAACAAGCAAAAAATTCCGCGGATCGCGGAATTTTTGGTAATTTTGCGTTCTCCTCGGAACGAGAAATTACCCAAATTCCGCAAATTCCGCGAGCGGAACGGAATTTACCGCCCAGGCCTAGTCTCTTCCCTGGTCCTCCACCCCACTCTCTCTGCTCTCCCTCGCCGCCCCCTTCCAATCAGTCACGGGGCTCCAGCTGGTGGCAGAGAATGGTGTCCCTGGCCTGCCCGTTGCTGGAATTGTCTAATCTGATCATCAGACATAAAGCTGAGCCCTGTTTTCGCGAGTAAACAGCTTTTTTAATGTCATATTAGAACAGTTTGGCAATCTTATGGTCCTTATCATGCATCAGGGAGCTAGCAAAACAGTAGGTGGTGGTAAAAAATACATTCATCGACTTGGGGATGTGTTAAATGTGTGTAATTTGCTTTAACGTAATTATGTTAAAAGTATGTGAAATTACGTACAATTAAGCTAAATGCAGATCTTGCATTTAGCACTATATTTTAGCATGAAATGTGGCGTCCTGTCTGTTTTGGACGTGTGGACACATTTCCTTGTAAAAATAAAAAATAAAACAATGTAAAAATAAATTAACGTGGCACGAACAGCTGCTCGCGTTCTGGTCATTCAAAGTGTCCCAACGCTATCGTTTTGCGACAAACGTGACAATTCTATGACTCGACAAAGTTTAGAGACTATGCGCATAACACATATTTCTCAAAAATACATGAATTATGCCTGCGTAGTTGAAATTTTCCTCCCACAGGTTCAAGGCTATTGACCTGTTGAGTGAGGATGTCTCATCTTTCTATGAGCTCAGTCGTTCCTAGAATAAAATAAAGTGCTCTCTTCCACTCATCTTCCGGAGGGAAGCGCGCACCGAGGCGCTTCATCTCCATCAAGCGAGACATGATCTATACAGGGCAATGCTTCTCCTCACGCACAGAGGGGCATATTTACAAGCCCCTTGCGCCACTTTTGCGCCGCCGTTGTGTCACGCATGTGATGCAGCGTCGACGCAAACCATGCGCCGCGTTGCGCTATATTTACAACGTGACGCATCTAGGGAGATGCGTCACGTAGTAAACTCCCTGCGCCACATGAAACCTGCATCAGGTTTCATGTGGGCGTACCGGCGCAGGGGGGCGTTCCGGCGCAGGAACGCCTCGGCAAAGTGACGTGAGTGAAATCTACAAGATTTCACGCAGTCACTTTTCCGAGCGCTGAGGCGTCAAATCCTTACGCCTGCTTCAAGCAGGCGTAAGGATTGACGCACCATGTTAGGGATAGGGAAGGTTGGAACAGTGCTGGAGTTGCGTCGCGCTTGCGACACAACTTCAGCACTGCGCCAACCTTCCGCCGACAGATGCGTCACGCATCTGCTTATCCCTGCGCCATGATGCGCCGCATTGTAAATGCGGCGCATCGGACGTGGCGCAAGGGTAAACTTGCGTGACGCATTTTCCCTGGCGCATCCCTGCTGATATGCAGGGATGCACCAGGGAACGTAAATATGCCCCAGAGAGCTCTGCTGTGCAGTGAGCACATCCATGCGCGCTGCATCGTAGTCTTTGTTTCAGCTGTCTTCGGGTTTCATCCTTGCTGCACACAATGAAACAGGACCCGCTGCTGTGCTGTAAAAGTTGTGAAGGTGACATCACAAGTTGAGGAAGGGGTTGCGAGTCGATTTTTTATTTGTTAACCACATTTCTGTGCGGGTGAACACAGATGCTTTATTACATCTGAGCTGCTCCTGTCCCTTCCGCCTTAGCACATCACCTGGAGCTTGTCTGCATCTTTTTGAGATGTACCGGCCGCATATTCTTGGAGAATATAGTAACAATGCCAAAACGGTACCGATTTTCATCCGATAAGAGCGAGTATGTAAAATGATACATACTAGCACAGTTGTGTGTTGTGGTAGAGTACCAGGGTTTATCAGTAGCAAACAGTCTCTCGCACAGTAATAGAGCTGAGACAGGAATTTTGCTCACTCAAGATTCCGTCAGGGGCCCTGTATTGTAAACCCTGTCACCGAAGTTTCCACTTCCAAGTTTAGTTGTGCACTCCTCTTTGAATGCTCCACGGTGGATTTACTGGATGTATGATGTGGGTTACCCATGCCCGAGGTAATCGCTGCCTCAGTAGAAGCGTAAAAGTAGGCTTCTGTGCGCTGTAATCATGTTTGTACCGCTGCGGCTCTTTAAGGTATACTTCAGTCCTTTGCAGGCTTGCCTCAGGTCAAATAATTAACCCCATGAGGCGTTAGGGATGCAAGGAGTTTATGCAGCCCAAAACAGTAAATAAAGAAAAAAGTGTGTCCTGACAAAAAGCAATCCAAAAACAATGTATTAATCAGAAACTCGTACAAGGAAACCACACCCAAGTGTGTTACAATAAGCTTCACAGTTGGTCTGAAATTTAGGGTTAGATCTCGTTGTAAATGGTATTATTAGTACAATGTCATGTCCCCTACAGTCCAGTGAAATCGCAGAATGAGTTCCAGCAGGTGAGTGGCCACTGTTGGCTGGCAGGACCTATATTCACCTTTGTGGCCTTTGGTTAAATAAAGGACCTTATTGGAGACCACAAATGTGTGTCACGACTTCACCTATCATTACTGTGTAACCAATTGACCATAGTAAAAATCCTTTAGGTAAGGTTAAATGCTGCAGGCGTAGAACCGTGCATCTCCTCAGTGAAGAAAATACTTGTCATGTGTGAACTACAGTAGGACAACTTCTCTAAGGTTGTCCCAAGTTCACAGAAGGTGGATGTGTTTCTTGCAGTGGCAATGTAGATCCGACATGGAATCCACATTCAGCAGACGGGATGGAATATAGAAAGATTTTAATTATAACTAGTTTTGTCTGTAGTCTGTCTGTTGCCGATCTGACTGTTAACCAGGCATGTTCATATAGGCTGAAGGCCTGTTGGGCCTCGGCTCTTTACTGGATAGAGAAAAGAGCACCATGGGTCTGTGGCTTATCTGAAGTACGAGGGCAGGTGTAAGTGGAAGAAAATGACACCTACAATTAACTCTCAGCACTTGGAGCAAGGAGACCATGGGCTTAATTTATACCGTAAATGCTGTGAATTTGACCAGATTATCTGTGCATTTCTAATTGTGTACTTTCTAGGCATTTTGCGAGGTTTAACATTAAATTTACTTTTTGGACTTGACGTGATAATTATCATTTCTGTACTTTAAAAAACATGAAACCTGACTTTCTTAAAAGTAAACTTAACTTAGCAAATCGCTTATTTTTCTTTGCTGGATTCCACAAGTACAAATGTCTCACTGACTCCTACTTGGTATATACCCCATTGTGTTGCATGCATTATATCACATAACAGTAATATCTCACCCATTGCATCGACCTAAACACTGCATTGCAAGAGAAGCGCAGGAAATTATACATGGATATAATAGTTAATAAGGTTAGGCACACAATGTGGTGATGAAAATAGTAATCTAATTAAGTAATCTAATTAGTATGAATGACCCTGTAGTAATAGGCAATATACTGGGTGCAATAATATAGGTCGATATTCCCAACCTCATTATAGTGTCATACAACACTTCCCAAGATAAATCTCAGAAGAAAGCGAATCCTATCTGACCTTTTGAGTCCTGCAATATTCATGTTCTAGGCTTGTCAACTTGTCATCCTTTTGCTTTTTGAAAAGAAGATGTATTTCTTCTTTTTCCAACAGTGTGTTATTTCCTACTAAAGAACTTTGTGGGTGCATTAGTTGTATAGATGTGTGCAGCAAAACTTTACTTTTTATTGTTCAGTGTGGTTGTAGTGACCTGACCTATCTACATTCTTTTATAGAGAGCATAGCCAAAACGGGTAACTAGTTGTGATGTGGTGGTGTGTCTGTGATGGTGCGCTATTTAATGTGTTTACATATTCATTCATATGATTTTTTTTTTCTGCAGCATAATAATTATGTCGCCCGCCATTGATTTACCACAAACTTTGATATCTTTAATAGCTAATATAATGTGATGAATAATGTGTGGCATGGCCAAACACTTATAAGGTCCCAAAGGCGAGACCTATTGGCTAAGCCAATGCTTTTTCTACCTTGTTCCCAGGGTCAGTTATGTTTATAAGATGTTATAAACAAACTCCCCATTCTGTCCTATGGGAACAGATAGCCTTGTAATAGTGAAAAACGAAATTGGCAGTATTTCACTATCAGGACATGCCACACACATCAGGGCATGTCCTACTTTTCACATACAATGCACCCTGCCCACAGGGATACCCTGGGCCTACCTTAGTGGTGACTGATATGTAGAAAAGGGAAGGGTTAGGGACTGGCAAGTGTGTGCACTTGCCAAGTCGACATGGCAGTCCCAGACTGCACACAGGCTCTGCAATGGCAGGCCAGAGTTACATTTTACAGGCTGCTTCTGTGGGTGGCACAACCAGTGCTGCAAGCCCACCAGCAGCATTTGATTTACAGGCCCTGGGCACACACAGTGCACTATACTTGGGTCTGACAAGTAAATCAAATAGCCAATCATGGAAACACTAATTCATACCAACAATTTATAAAAGGGAGCACTTGCACTTTGGCACTGAACAAGAGTGTGTTGTGCTGGTGTGTGTGTTATGTTTTGTTTTTGCAGAGCAGTTTGAAGAGGTGATGTATTTGTATGTAAAGTATTGTTGGCGAGTGGAAGCTGCAAGGTAGAGGTAGTGGTGATGTGTTTTGGAAAAGAATGTATGTGATGTGTGAGAGGGAATGTATAAGAGTTAAGAGTGTTTGTGGTAGTTTTAATTGCTAAAAGAGGTAATATGTGTGGTGAAGTGGAGTGTAAGGGTTGTCTGATTATGGTTTTTTTGGTAAGAAGAGGAGGGAGTTGGTGGATGAAAGGATGTTAGGCTGAGTATAGGTTTGTTGGCCACAGAAAGGGGTCTGTTAGGAGTAATTAGAGCAGGGAGTGTGTGTTTGGATGGGATATAGTTATGTTCGGTGTGGATTTGGGTTGTGTCTAGTGGTATAGTATAGAGTGGTGTTTTGTGTGCGAGTGAAGGTGCCGTTGTGTGGTAGTTGGGGTAGAAGGGTGTAAAGGTGTGGTTTGTGGGGTTCTGGAGTTGGTGCTGAGACATTGAACTGTGTGTAGGGTTTGTATGTAGTAAATGAGTAGAGTACATTTGCTGTCTGTGTGTTACTCTGGTTCTGGATGTGGATGGGGTATGGTGGGTGCTAGTGAATGGGAAAATGGGCAGCATCTCTGGCCCTTAGCCCAACCAGTCCCGAACAGGCCCAAAAAAGCAGCTGCCCTTATCCTCGATGCCTGGGCTGAGACGCCCTGAACCTTGACCTAGTAATCAGGTGACCCCTTTGGCCAAAGGGAACCCTGGCCCTAACCAATCACAACACTAGCCCTACTCCCTAGGACCAGTAGGAGAACAGGCCCTTACAGCCAATCACAGCCCTAGTCCTAGCAAGTATTTCTTGACCTTGTGTGAAGACAAACTTACTTTGTTCTTGTACTACTTAACCATGCAGGGTTAAATTTAGATCCAGCAATTCAACCTTTAAGCTTCTGGAATGGGTAAACTCCAGTGACACTGTTAGGTGTATTGCGATGTGTCGACAACTTTTCCCATAAAATTCCCTTTAATGACTGTTAGAACTGGGGGACTCTAGTTGGCAGAGGTAGGTACCTTTGACCAAATAGGGACCCTTGCGTCTAGTCAGGGTAAGGGGGTACACTCCCAAAATAACCCCTGCTCACCCCCTTGGTAGCTTGGCACGAGCAGGTAGGCTTATCTCAGAGGCAGTGTGTAAAGCATTTGTGAACACATACAGTAATATAGTGACAACACTACAGATGGACACTACACAGGTTGTATATCAAAAATAAGTATTTTTTATACAGACTTAACACAAGACCACAAACGACAAAAATCCACAATGCGGTACTTAAAAATGGTAGAAATAGCTTAGTTCTCTTTAGATGGTAAGTGCGACACTTATTGTTCAATGTACATTTGGATGCGTAACGCTATGCAACGAAAGTGTTGCAGGGAAGGTGATGCGTCGGTTCCTTACACGCAAGAACGGTGATGCGTCGGTTCCCTACTGCTGCGCAGGGGACGGTGATGCGTCGGTTCTTCTCGGCGTGGGGAGGTGATGCGTCGGTTTCTTACTGCGCTTCCGTGGCGATGCGACCAGCAGCGCCGTGATGCGATGACGATCTGATGCAATGCAACAAAACTGGCGTCTTCTCCTTGATGCGACAACTACGAGGCGATGCGTGCACGCCCGACGGCCGTGCGGCGACTCTGCAAATCTTCTGAGCCGCGACAGGCCCTGCGACACGCTTCTCCGGTGATGCGACGGCGTCTGCTGCGACGGCAACACTCTTCTCCGGCGATGCGAGGCGCTTCGGTGATGCGATGCAACAGCAGCAGCGGCGGCACCCTTACTCAGTGATGCGACAACAGCGGATGCGGCGGCGACACGCTTCTCCGGTGATGCGACGGCGTCTGCTGCGACGGCGACACTCTTCTCCGGTGATGCGAGGTGCTTTGGTGATGCGATGCGACAGCGGCGGAACCCTTACTCAGTGATGCGACGACAGCGGCTGCGGCGGCGTCACGCTTCTTCTGAGTGAGTCGCGCTTCCAGCTCCCTGCGACACGCAGTCCTTCAGAAGGCCCAGCACAACAGCAGGCACTTCAAATTCCCAGCAAGGGAATTCAGGGGAGCTGGTTGGTGAAGTCTGTTGTCCATGAGACTTCAGCAGGAGGCAAGCTCAATCTTCAAGCCCTTGGAAATCCTTTACAAGTTGATGAAAGTAGCACAAAGTCCCTTTCTCCTTTCTTTGGCACTCAGGCAACCACTGCAGGCCAATCCCCCAAACAGCACTCAGCTTAGGGATAGTCTCCTCCTTCAGTTTCTCTCTGGTTCCTCTCCTCAGCAAAGGTTCTTCTTGTTTCCCAAAAGTGATCTAAAGTTCTGGGGTCTGGGTCCCCCTTTAATAATCATATTCTCTTTGTTCTCTGAAGGCAGAGAGGCCTTTGCCTAGTCCAAACCAGTTCTGGTCAGTCCTGGAGCACTTTGTTTACAGGACTCCTTCTTTCCTTTGACAGTGTAGGCCAGGGACATCAGACGCACCACAGGAGGTGGAGCCAGCATTGTGGAGGGAATTCAGACCCCAGGTGCAACTCCTCCCACCACTCTACATGGAGATCTTTCTATTCAGCCCTGTGCTGACTCACCCTGTCTCCTGGAATCCCCCAGCCCCTGTCACTCAAACTCCAGACAAGGAATACACAACTTAGCAGAGGCAGGCTTGGATAGTTAGGCAAGAAAATACCTACTTTCTAAAAGTGGTATTTTCAAACACAGAATGTTAAAACCAACTTCACTAAAAGATGTATTTTATCATTCTGAGTTCAGGCATACTAAACTCGAATTTCTACCTAGTTCCCCGAGTCAGTTAGGATTATAGGATGTTATAATCAAACTGCCCATTCTGGCCTATGGGGAACAGGTAGCCTTGTAATAGTGAAAAACGAAAATGGCTGTAATTCACTATTAGGACATGCCACACACACCAGGGCATGTCCTACCTTATACTTACAATGCACCCTGCCCTTGGGCCTACCATAGGGGTGTCTGATATGAAGAAAAGGGAAGGTTTAGGGGCTGGCAAGTGGGTGCACTTGCCCAGTCAACAAGGCAGTACCAGACTGCACACAGGCTCTGCAATGGCAGGCCTGAGACACACTTTACAAGCTGCTCCTGTGGGTGGCACAACCAGTGCTGCAAGCCCACCAGCAGCATTTGAGTCACAAGCCCTGGGCACAACCAGTGCACTATACTAGGGTCTGACAATGAATCAAATAAGCCAAACATGGAGTCACTAATCCATACATCAATTTATCATAGAGAGCATATGCACTTTAGCACTGATCAGCAGTGGTAAAGTGCCCGGAGTCATAAAACCAACAAAAACAGGTCAGAAAAAGTACAGGAGGAGGGCAAAAAGTTCAGGGATGACCCTGCAAAAAGGGCCAAGTCCAACACAACCCCTTTCCAGCCAAAAACGCAGGCTAGACCAATCACTACCTTGATGGGCTTTCCTGCTTTGGGCGATAGAACCTGGACCCTGGACCGCAACAGCAGGGGCATATTCCAGTTCTACGCTGTAGGAGAGTAGGATCTGCCTCTTATGTTGCCCCCACTTTTTTTCTGATGTTTACACTGGTTTCTGGCTATAGTCTGGCTGGGTCCCTGCTAATCAGGGCCCCAGCCTCTCTGTTCTCTCTAAACGACTTGGAGTGCACTCTAGGTGCACTAGTGATTGGATACTGTGGTACCTTATGAGTCCCTAGTATATGGTACCTTAGGTACTAAGGGCATAGGTACTTCACAGGCCTACCAGGGGCTGCAGCATGTATTATGCCACCCCTGGGAAGCAGACTAAATCTGACACCACAGGCCTGCTACTGCAGCCTGGGTGAGGTGGTGCTAGCACTCCTCACTGAGATATAGGTTCCCTATATCTCTCCTACACACACATATAAACCTATCAGTCACCCCTAAGGCAGGCCCTATCAATCCTGAGGGCAGGGTGCTTGGCTTCTATGTGAGGGGGTGCCTCTGCATGAGCAGGGCCCCTCTGCAGCTCTCAGAGTCCATTCTCTGGTGCTGTTTGTGGATGCGGTTAAACCATATACTCTTAAGTGCATTATATCCTTGCGGTAAAATGCTAACTTTGGAATGGCTGCATCAAAACATGTTGGTGTCAAACATCTTGGAATACTACCCCCCCCCGCCAGTCCTGGCAGCGGGGGTAGCATTCCACCCTTCTAGAGGGATAGACATGTACCTACTGTGGAAACGCGGTAGAATCCTGCAGAGCCCTGGCATCACAAAATGGATGCCACCAGTCACAGACACTGGGCTGCCCTCCTGCTGATGACCAACACTCACAGTGGAGGAAGCCCAACAATAGATATCCTGTCTCAAGGGGGTGTGACCACCTCCCAGACAGGGTTTAGTGTATTGGGGCTGGGTGGGTGCACTCTTAGAGTGCTTTGAAATCCTGCACTGGGGGAGCAGAAGGCTCCTCTGTGCATACCCCAGTTCAAACCGGCTCAGGGGCTACCTGCCCCTGCTCTGGCGCGAAACTGGACAAAGGGAAGTGGGTGTAGCCACCCACTCCCCTGACCCTCCCATAGGTACGGTCATAGAGCTAGTCCCTCCATTTCTTTTAGTATAAGAGGGGGAACCTGTGCATTGCAAACTAGATACCCCTGGACGACGTTCTGAAGAAGAATCCTGGACCTTCGACGTTCCACTACCTTTGGAAGACTGAAGAATCTCCCTTGGAGTCAAGGAGTGACTCCCCTGCTTGGCAGGCACCAAAAACTACAAACGATGGTCGCAAACTACGCCGCTCCCGCCGGAGTCCGAAGTCCCTGCAGCCCAAGAAGTGGATTTCCTGACTTCTCAAAGGCCATCGTGAGTCCCTAGCGAAGCTGAGGCCAGTGGACCCCAAGAGTGAAGAGGAACCGCGACCCCTGGGTACCGTGCACTATTGTCGAGTGCAACCCCTTCACAATGTTCTACGAACTTGTGCTTTGGAGCACGTGTGGTCCTAGCCTCCAGCAGGAATCCCTCCGAAGATCAGAGGCCTACCACGTCCCGAGTGACCGTGGGCCTCTGTTGAGCGAATCCTCCCGAGGTGTCTTTGCAATCCCTTGCCAGCCGGCTTGTGGGTCCCCTGAAGGCTTTCCTATAGAACCAAAGGGCTCCCCTGGTTGCTCCAGGCCTGCCCCGACTTACCCTCGCTGGGTGAGTCCCTAAGACCTTGCTGGTCTGCGCCATTGACTTTTTTCCCTTTCCCTGAGACTTCCTGTTACCAAGGCTTGTTGGCTCCAATCGAGTCGACGATACCGCAGTAAGCTGCAGACATCGTGGGACACGCCGAATCCAGCTCCTGGTTGTGGTCGACGCCTCCTGGACCTCGTGGCTGAAGAGTCAAGGCACCCGTGAACGACCTGAATCTTGCGACGACGGTGGGCATCCATCTTCCTTGCCCCGAGTCACTGCCAAGTGACTTTGAACACTGTCCCCTCTGCTTTCAGGTCTTCCATCTTCTGAATCCAGGCTTGGATTCCACCGGACACTTCTTCGGACTTCACAAGCAGCAAGTCTTCATTGTCCTCCATTGAAAACGACGCCGCGACCCGACACCAAAGAACACCTATGCACCCGGCTCCCCTGGGTGAGGTAACTTCAGCACTACGGTGCTCCTGTGGGTGTGGGCCCTAGAACTACTTACCCTGTAAGTGACTTGCTTGTAGCTACCCTAGAAGTGCCCTAAAACTCTTACTTTCTAAGTGCGACTATCGCGCTGACTCGTACATGGTTCGCGTCTGTGTTAGACACACTGCGTCCAACTCCCTTGCAACTCTATCTGTAACCGCGTTCTTCGACTCGTACAGAGTCCGATCGGTGTGTTCGCCTCGAACACGCAAGGGACCTTTAACATTGAAATCTCAATCGCGTCTGTTCGCATAGACTCGTACAGGACTCGCACCGGTGCCAGGACACCGCGTCCGTCGCCTGTGGGTCTCCTACAACTACCTGGGGTGGTTCTTGGGGGTCCCTCGATTCTAGATGCCCTAGACCTAGGTCTAGCCAAACTCAGATTGTGATATTCGATTGTGCTAAACTTATTTTGATAGCATTTGATTTGTACATATGTTCCTGACTTCTAATCTCATAAAGAGATTAGTAGAGAGTTGTTTATTAATAAATACATATATATTTGATATATATACCTGTGTGGTGTCTTTTCATTTGGTGATTCAAGAGATTGTGTGGTAAAACAAGCTGCTTTACATTCCTTCAAGACTTAGCCTGAAGGCTGCTCTCCACAGCTACCACTAGGATAGCTTTCTATAAAGGTTGTCTTAAACCTATCTACCATAAGAGTCGAATTGTTCTGGTGCAAGGTGTCCACTTTAATTAGTGAACAGCATATACCAGGCCAACTTCTCACATACGCCAATCTGAACCTATTTGGATCCCTCTGTCCATACTCTCAGGGCCCACCAAGCTAACCCATGGGGAACCCTTCTCCTCACCTGTGGACACCATCTGTGCAGCACCTAACCTTAGCTTGCTCACAGGTGTGTCCCAACAGACAGACACATCGCTGAGTAGCACGCCGTTAATTGCTCGTTACCTGTGCTGACTACGCCTCGCACCTTGTATCTGTTATTAGGAATCATGCCTAAATTTTAATTGGCCCATTGCCTGCTGTCGCAATTATGCGTTTTCTTATTTAGCCCTTACTAACTTTCGTCCTCTATCTTGTTTTCCCCCTTTTCCTTTCCATATCTCTATTTTTCGTGCTGTTTTTGTTTCAGTTAATTACAGGCAATAGGTTTTCAGGCATTATTTTGAAAGTCCTGATGATGATCTGATATTAATGTTAAGGATCGAAACGCCGTCGACAAAATTGTCAGCCTTATACACTCTGATTTATTTGCTAAACTATGTGTAAAGGTGACCCCCTTCAATTGTTGTTTGTTTCATTGTAATGAGTATATACAGACAACCACATGCTGCCTGAGCCTTCTCTTGTTTTCTCTTGTGATGTGAGTTCATGGATACAGGCTTGTGTCCCACTGTTATTAAATTCTATGTTTTATACATCTAATATAAATGCATATTAAAATTACCTTTTTTCCGGATGGAATAAAGGCTACAATATAGTACCGATTGGGGCTATATTTATATATTGCCTATTCATTGTCTACTCAGGGACCGCTGTCTCTCCAAAAAACTTATTTTGATAACATTTGATTTGTACATATGTTCCTGACTTCTAATCTCATAAAGAAGAGAGTTGTTTATTAATAAATACATATATATTTGATATATATACCTGTGTGGTGTCTTTTCATTTGGTGATTCAAGAGATTGTGTGGTAAAACAAGCTGCTGTACATTCCTTCAAGACTTAGCCTGAAGGCTGCTCTCCACAGCTACCACTAGGATAGCTTTCTATAAAGGTTGTCTTAAACCTATCTACCATAAGAGTCGAATTGTTCTGGTGCAAGGTGTCCACTTTAATTAGTGAACAGCATATACCAGGCCAACTTCTCACATTGGTGGCAGCGGTGGGATTCCAGCTTGCTATTGTTTTACCAGAAAATCTCTATTTGAATTACTAACTGAAAACCACTATAGGTACTCAAGGTACATATAAAGTCAAGCTTATTATCAATAAGTTCTACTGAACTTAGAGCTTTGTGCCAAGGGATAGCACACCCTTTCTACAGCTCAAGCTAGTATCAGTAGGCCACAAACTAGTGTAGGTAGTACAACACTGCACAACACTAGAATGTCCTTAAAGGGTGGAACCAGTGGATCCACTCAGCCTCAGTATAAGGACATGGCTTTCTCTGACTTGAGAGCCATGTGTGTTGAAAGACACCTGAAGCTAGGACAGAGTCCCTCCACACTACACCTGATAGATCTGCTGACAGCAGATGATCTTAGATTGGCTCTAGGAGCTAATGGGTCTGAATCAGGGGGTGGGTCAATTACAGTGTCTGGGTCAGATGATGAAAATCAGAATGACCAAGACTCTATGATTGAAGGGCCAGGCTCCAAGGGGCCTGAAAAGGACAGAGGAATTCTCCCTAAGAGAACTGACAGAGTGGATGAGAGGCATAGGTCCCCTTCCAGGGAATCTGACCACTCTTATCACTCTGGCAGAGAATTTGTCCAGCAGAGGAACTCATACTTTCCCATAAGAGAGAGCTCCTCTGACAGAATGTGCAAACTGCTGCAGTATGAGGAAGCAAGAGTTGCCCTCAGAACCAAGCAGTTGGCACTAGATAGAGAAGCCCTGGAGATCCAGAGAGCTTCTAGAAGAGAGGGGTTAGAACCCCTTGGTGGCAGCAACAGTGTCCCTAGAGGCAGAGAATATATTCCAGACCATAGGAACCTGAGCAAGGTTGTTCCTCCCTACCAGAGTGGGGATGATATCCATAAGTGGATAACTGCTATGGAGAGGGCCTGTAGAGTACAGCAGGTCCCCCAAAAGCAGTGGGCAGCAATCTTGTGGCTCTCCTTTTCAGACAAAGGTAGAGACACTCTCCTCACTGTTAGAGAAGAGGATGCTGATGATTATGAAGTCCTGAAGAGTGCACTGATAGATAGGTTTGGCTTAACCACTGAGCAGTACAGGTTGAAGTTCAGAGACACCCAGAAGGCACAGACTCAGGACTGGACTGACTTTGTAGATTGTGCAACCAAGGCTCTGGAGGGTTGGCTGGTTGGCAGTAGGGTTACTGATTTCAAGGGATTGTATAATCTAATGATGAGAGAACAGATCCTTAATAATTGCCAGAACCAGTTGTTGCATCAATACCTGGTGGACTCAGATCTGACCTCTCCCCAAGAATTGGGAAAGAAGGCAGACAAATGGGTCAGAACCAGGGTAAGGCAGAAACCCCAGAACCAAGGGGGTGACACCAAGAAGCAAGATCCTAAGGGCTCTGAGAAAGGTGGGGATAAGTCAAAAGACCAGAAGTCTTCACAAGGGCCCCAAAAATCTGCATCTGGTGGGGAGTCACAATCTAACAAGCGAAAAGGCCAAAAGAAGCCCTGGTGCAAATTCTGTAAACAGAAAGGGCACTGGACTTCTGATTGTAACAAGTCCAAAGACCAAACCACCACCACTCCTGCCCCTAAGGCAACTGTTCCCCCTAGCTCAGCTACTGGTGGAGGTGGTACTCAGAATAAGGGTGTAGTAGGGTTGACCCTGGGTTCTGAAGTGGACTCTGACCTAGTCAGAGTGCCCACTCAGGCAATGCTGATTTGTGATGGAGACCTTGATATGTCCTTCCTAGTAAGCCCCAGTAATCTGGGCAAATACAAACAGCAGCCTGTAATAAATGGCAAACAGGCTTTGGCATTTAGGGACACAGGTGCTAGTGTCACCATGGTGGCAGAGGATCTTGTGGACCCTGGACAGATCAACCTGGGCGAAATGTACCAGGTGACCAATGCAAGCAATGTCAGGACCAACCATAGTCTGGCAGTTGTGAATTTCTCCTGGGGAGGGGTAACTGGCCTCAAGAAGGTTGTAGTCAGTGCAGACCTCCCTGTCGAATGTCTATTGGGCAATGATCTAGAGACTTCAGCCTGGTCTGAAATAGAGTTATGGAATCATGGTGAGATGTTGGGCATCCCTGCAGAGGTATTTGCTGTGACCAGGTCACAAGCAAGAATGCATAACACTGAACCAGCTCTGGATCCTGGAACAATGGACCAGATGCTTCCCAAGAGGAGGAGCAGTAGGGTAAAGGCAGTGCCTTCCCCTCTGTCTCAGATCACAGATTCACCCCCAGAGGGAGGTGAAGCAGATCCTGAAGAAGGAACTGCCCCAGAGGGACTTGAGCCTGATCATGTTGAGTTCTTGGGGGCAGGGGGCCCTTCTACGGAAGATCTGAGCAAGGAGCAACAGTGCTGCCCCTCTCTTGAACCCCTCAGACAGCAGGCTGCTGCTGAGGCTGCTGGGAGTGCTAGTGGGTCCCATAAAGTTTATTGGGATGAGGGACTCCTATATTCTGAGGGTAGAGATCCAGCCCCTGGAGCCACCAGGAGGATGGTAATACCGCAGAAGTTTAGGGGTTCCTCTTGACCCTAGCACATGATATCCCTTTGGCAGGTCACTTGGGCCAAAACAAGACCTGGGACAGGCTTGTTCCACATTTTCATTGGCCACATATGTCAGAGGACACAAAGGAGTTTTGTCGCTCCTGTGTCACATGCCAAGCCAGTGGTAAGGCAGGTGGCACAACAAAGGCCCCCTGATACCACTACCTGTGGTGGGGGTACCCTTTGAAAGGGTAGGGATTGACATTGTTGGTCCCCTTGACCCTCAAACTGCATCTGGGCACAGGTGTATCCTGGTGGTAGTGGATCATGCCACCAGGTACCCAGAAGCAATTCCCCTGAGGACCACCACAGCCCCTGTGGTGGCAAGAGCCCTCATTGGAGTTTTTTCCAGAGTGGGTCTCCCAAAGGAGGTCATCTCTGACAGAGGTACTAACTTCATGTCAGGATATCTGAAAGCAATGTGGAAGGAGTGTGGTGTAACTTATAAGTTCACCACTCCCTATCACCCACAATGCAATGGTTTGGTTGAACGCTTCAACAAAACCCTTAAGGGAATGATTAAAGGACTCCCAGAGAAGCTTAGGCGGAAATGGGACCTTCTTCTTCCCTGCCTGTTGTTTGCATACAGAGAGGTTCCACAGAAGGGGGTTGGTTACAGCCCATTTGAGCTTCTGTTTGGGCATCCTGTGAGAGGTCCATTGTGTTTGGTAAAAGAGGGCTGGGAGTTACCTCTCAAGCCCCCCAAACAAGATGTGATGGACTATGTACTTGGTCTCCGCTCCCGGATGGCTGAGTACATGAAAAAGGCAACCAAAAACCTGGAGGCCAGCCAAGAATTACAAAAAGCTTGGCATGACCAAAAGGCTGTACTGACTGTATACCAGCCAGGACAGAAAGTGTGGGTGTTGGAGCCTGTGGCCCCAGCAGCCCTCCAGGACAAGTGGAGTGGCCCCCATACAATAGTTGAACAGAAGGGAGAAGTCACCTATCTGGTGAATCTTGGAACTCCCAGGAGCCCCCTGAGGGAGCTCCATGTCAACAGATTAAAGCCATATGTTGACAGGGCTGACATGGGCTTGCTCATGGCAACTGATGAGGACCAGGAGGAGGAGAGTGACCCTCTCCCTGACCTGCTCTCTCAGAACCCTGATGATGGGTCAGTAGATGGTGTTGCTTTGGCAAGCAGCCTCACTGACCATCAGCAAACTGAGTGCAGACAAGTTCTGCAACAGTATAGACATATGTTTAGCCTGACCCCTAGTCAGACTACCTGGTGCACCCATGAGGTGGACACTGGGGACAGTCTGCCTGTCAAGAGTAAAATCTACAGGCAACCTGACCATGTCAGGGACTGTATCAGGACTGAAGTCCAGAAAATGTTGGAGCTAGGTGTAATTGAGCCTTCAGATAGCCCTTGGGCTAGACCAGTAGTCCTGGTACCCAAGCCTCATACCCAGGGTGGTAAGAAAGAAATGAGGTTTTGTGTAGACTATAGAGGCCTCAATGCAGTCACTAGGACTGATGCCTATCCCATACCAAGGGCAGATGAGCTGATTGATACTTTGGCCTCAGCCTAGTATCTAAGTACATTTGACCTAACAGCTGGCTACTGGCAGATCAGATTAGCTGATGATGCAAAAGCCAAAACAGCATTTTCGACCCCTATTGGGCACTACCACTTTGTGGTGATGCCCTTTGGATTGAAAAATGCACCTGCCACTTTTCAGAGGTTGGTGAATAAAGTTCTGGCAGGGATGGAAACTTATTGCTCAGCTTATCTAGATGATATTGCTGTCTTTAGTTCCTCCTGGCAGGATCACCTGGTCCACCTCAGAAATGTTTTGGAGGCTCTGCAGAAAGCAGGGCTCACTATCAAGGCCACTAAGTGCCAGATAGGGCAGAGGCAGGTTGTGTACCTGG
Organism: Calotriton arnoldi; assembly: GCA_963921515.1. Taxonomy (NCBI): domain Eukaryota; kingdom Metazoa; phylum Chordata; class Amphibia; order Caudata; family Salamandridae; genus Calotriton; species Calotriton arnoldi. The sequence goes on from CAWUFW010000836.1 coordinate 78,113, forward strand.
GCCACTTGTAGGTGGAGGCCAGGTTCAGCCTTTACAGAGCAAAATCATCCAAACCATAATGGAATGGGTTGCTCCAACCACCCAGACACAGGTGAGAGCCTTCTTAGGCCTGACTGGGTACTATAGGAGGTTTGTCAAGGGATATGGATCTATAGTGACCCCCTTGAATGATCTGACCTCAAAGAAAATGCCAAAAAAGGTTCAGTGGACAGCCAGCTGTCAGAAGGCATTTGAAGACCTAAAGCAGGCCATGTGCACTGCCCCCATCTTACAGAGTCCAGACTACACCAAAACGTTCATTGTCCAAACAGATGCTTCTGAGCTGGGTGTGGGAGCTGTACTGTCTCAACTGAATGATTAAGGTCAAGACCAGCCAGTAGCTTTTATTAGCAGAAGGCTGACCCCTAGAGAGAAACGTTGGTCAGCTATAGAGAGGAGGCCTTTGCTGTGGTGTGGGCCCTGAAGAAGCTGAGGCCATACTTGTTTGGCACTCACTTCATAGTTCAGACTGACCACAAGCCCCTCCTATGGCTTAAACAGATGAAAGGTGAAAACCCAAAACTTTTGAGGTGGTTCATTTCCCTACAGGGGATGGACTATACAGTGGAACATAGACCTGGGACCCAACATGACAATGCAGATGGACTCTCAAGGTATTTCCACTTAGAACACGAAGACTCAACTGGTCAAGGTTAGTTTTAGTGTCCCTGCGTTTGGGGGGGGGGGTTGTGTAGGAGAGTAGGATCTGCCTCTTATGTTGCCCCCACTTTTTTTCTGATGTTTACACTGGTTTCTGGCTATAGTCTGGCTGGGTCCCTGCTAATCAGGGCCCCAGCGTCTCTGTTCTCTCTAAACGACTTGGAGTGCACTCTAGGTGCACTAGTGATTGGATACTGTTAGATTTGGGGGTCTCCAGTTGGCAGAGGTAGGTACCTTTGTCCAAATAGGGACCCTTGAGTCTAGTCAGGGAAAGTAGGTACACTCCTGAAATAACCCCTGCTCACCCTCTTGGTAGCTTGGCACGAGCAGACAGGCTTAGTTCAGAGGCAGTGTGTAAAGCATTTGTGAACACATACAGTAATCAAGTGACAACACTACAAATGGACACCACACAGGTTATATATTTATAAAAATAGGTATACTTTATATAGATTTATCACAAGACCATAAACGACAAAAAATAATCCACAATACTGTCAAAAATGCGTAGTTCTGATCAAAAAGGCTTAATTCAAGGTTCTGTGCGAGTCGGTAGCCTCCTCCGGCTACGGCGATGTCAAGAACAAACAGGGTCTAACAAATCCAGCTGACCGCGTCGAGACGGGCCAACACAGCGTAGACAGACTCGGTCACAGTACCTTTTACTTGAAGCGGCAGGCACGGGCGTGCGAGCCGGATGGCTGTTCGTCGCGGTCGCGATGCAAAAATGGAAGCGTTGCAGGACTCGTTGTCCCTCGATGCGGTGCAGGCAGCGGCTCGTTGACGTCGTCGAGACGGAGTCGGTGAATCCAGGGCCGTGCGTTGCAGGGGGAGACGGTGCTTCGATGCGGTGCTGGCAGGTTGCGGTGCGGCGACGGAGCCGGATTCGGGAGATGGCGTCGATCAGTCCGGACAGCGGTGCGAATCGGGCGGTGCGTCGCGGAACGTGCGAGCGGTGCCCAACTCCGGTGCGGTCACAGGACTCGAACTCAGCAGCAGTGACCGTGTCGGTCGGACCAGATGGATTCGGTGTAGCGAGGCGTTGCAAGGTGCGGTGCTCACAGGTTACGGTGCAGGCAGCGGCTCGTTGCGGTGCCAACAGGACACCGAGCCGGTCGGGAGAGTCGGTCACAGCTCCCTACCTCTGTAGCCACTGAAACAGAGTTTCCAGCAGCAATTCACAAAGGGGGTGAAGTCCAATGGTCCTGGGACTTCGATCAGGGGGCAAGCTCTCTTCCAAGCCCTTGGAGATCCTTCACAAGTTGATGAAAGTCACAGCAAAGCAAAAGTTCCTTTCTCCTTTCTTTGGCAGTCAGGCAAACCACTGCAGGCCAATCCCCCAAGCAGCACTTCAGCTTAGGGATAGTCTCTCCTCAGTTTCTTCTTGGTTCCGCTCCTCAGCAAAGGTTTCTTCTTGTTCCCAAAAGTGATCTAATTTCATGGGGACTGGGCTCCCCTTTTATACACCTTTTCTCTTTGTTCTCTGGAGGCAGAGAGGCCTTTGCCTAGTTAAAACCAGTTCCGTGCAGCTTTGGAGCACTCTGTGTACATGTCTCCTTTTTTTCCTTTCAGAATGTGGGGCAGGGTACTCAGACGCCCGGCAGGAGGTGGAGCCAGCATTGTGGAAGGCAGGCACAGCCCTATTCAGACCCAGGTGCAACTCCTCCCTCCACTCGGGATGCAGATCTCTCTATTCAGCCCTGGGCTGCCTCACCCTGTCTCCTGTGGCCACCCCCAGCCCCTGTCACGCACAAACTAGACACACAATACACAAGCTGGCAGAGGCAGGCTGGATAGTTAGGCAAGAAAATACCCACTTTCTAAAAGTGGTATTTTCAAACACAGAATGTTAAAACCAACTTCACTAAAAGATGTATTTTATCATCCTGAGTTCAGGCATACTAAATTCGTTTTTCTACCATGTTCCCTGGGTCAGTTAGGATTATAAGGTGTAATAATCGAAACCGCCCATTCTGGCCTATGGGTAGCAGGTAGCCTTTCAATAGTGAAAAACGAAAATGGCTGTAATTCACTATTAGGACATGCCACACACACCAGGGCATGTCCTACCTTATACTTACAATGCACCCTGCCCTAGGGCCTACTTTAGGGGTGACCAACATGCAGTAAAGGGAAGGTTTAGGGACTGGTAAGTGGGTGCACTCACCAAGTCGACATGGCAGCCCTAGGCTGCACACGGGCTCTGCAATGGCAGGCCTGAGACACACTTTACAAGCTGCTTCTGTGGGTGGCACAACCCGTGCTGCAAGCCCACCAGCAGCATTGGATTTACAAGCCCTGGGCACACTCAGTGCACGGTACTAGGGACTGACAAGTAAACCAATCATCCAATCATGGAGTCACTAATACATACATCAATTTACAATAGGGAGCACTTGCACTTTGGCACTGATTAGCAGCGGCAAAGTGCCCGTGAGCATCTAGTCCAGCAAAAACATATCGGCAACAGTGGAGGCATTACGAAAAAATGGAAGGGAGACCCACGCCAAGGACGCCAGGTCTAACACGTGTCCCCTCCAGCTGAAATGTGGGGAGAACTATCCTACCCCTAGGGAGTTCTCATCACTAAGGCGGAAAAATCTGGACAGACCATCAGCATTGGCGTGTTCTGTACCAGGGCGGTGTTCCACCGTAAAGTCCATCCCCTGTAGGGAAATGGACCACCTCAACAGCTTTGGATTCTCACCCCTCATCTGCATCAACCATCTGAGGGGCCTGTGGTCTGTCTGAACCCGGAAGTGAGTCCCAAACAGGTATGGTCTCAGCTTCTTCAGTGCCCAGACCACAGCAAATGCCTCCCGCTCAATAGCACTCCATCTCTGTTCCCGGGGAAGTAACCTCCTACTGAGGAAGGCTACAGGTTGGTCTAGGCCTTCCTCATTGATCTGTGATAGAACAGCCCCTACACCATGCTCTGAAGCGTCCGTCTGAACAATGAACTCATTGGAGAAGTTGGGTGCCTGGAGCACAGGCGCCGTGCACATGGCAGTCTTCAAGGTGTCAAAAGCTTTCTGACAGGCGTCAGTCCAAATCACTTTCCTGGGCTGCTTCTTGGAAGTCAGCTCTGTCAAGGGGGCAACAATGCTGCCATACCCCTTGACGAATCTCCGGTAATACCCGGTGAGTCCTAGGAAGGCTCTCACCTCTGTCTGGGTCTTGGGGGGCTCCCAAGCCAGAATGGTATCAATTTTCGGTTGGAGGGGCGCCACCTGGCCGCTCCCAACCTGGTGTCCCAAGTACACCACGAAACCCTGCCCGATCTGGCACTTACTTGCCTTGACCGTGAGGCCTGCCCTCCGCAGCGACATCAACACTTCCCAGAGGTGGCGCAGATGTTCTTCCCAACTGTCGCTGAACACTGCGATGTCATCCAGGTAGGCGGCACTGAAATCCTCCAGTCCAACCAACACCTGGTTGACCAACCTCTGAAAGGTGGCAGGGGCATTCTTCATCCCAAAGGGCATCACCCGGAACTGGTAGTGCCCCTCTGGTGTGGAGAATGCTGACCTCTCTTTTGCCCCATCAGTCAAGGAGATCTGCCAGTACCCAGACGTTAAGTCAAACGTGCTGAGGTACCGTGCAGCCCCTAACCGATCTATGAGCTCATCAGCTCTGGGGATGGGGTGGGCGTCAGACCTGGTGACGGAATTGAGTCCCCTGTAGTCCACACAGAACCAGAGTTCTGGTGTGGCACCAGGGGCGGCAGCCTTTGGAACCAAGACCACTGGGCTGGCCCAAGGGCTGTTAGAGGACTCAATCACCCCTAACGCAAACATCTTGGAGACCTCCTCCTTGATGCAAGCTCTTACCCTGTCAGTCACCCTGTAAGCCTTGTGCTTCACAGGAAGACTGTCCCCAGTGTCCACATCATGGACGCACCAGTTAGTGACACTGGGAACCAGGGAGAACAGGTCAGGAAACTGCCCCAACAGTTGGCGACAGTCACCCTGCTGCTCAGGTGTCAGGGAGGTAGAGAGGTTTACTCCCTCCACTGATCCATCTTGCTCTCGGGCTGACAGGAGGTCAGGAAGAGGCTCGGTCTCCTCCTCCATTCCATCATCTGTAGCTAAGAGCATGCCCACTTGGGACCTCTCCAAGTGGGGCTTCAGGCGGTTCACATGCAGGACCCGCAAGGGGTTCCTGGGAGACTGCAAGTCCACCAAATAGGTAACTGGACTCTTGCGCTCCACCACCGTAAAAGGGCCAGTCCACCTGTCCTGGAGCGCACAAGGCTCCACAGGGGCCATGACCCACACTTTCTGACCAGGCTGAAGCTCTACCAGAGTGGCATTCTGGTCGTACCACCGCTTCATCTCCTCCTGGCTGGCTTCCAGATTTGCCTCAGCAAGTTCTCTGAAACGCCTAGTCTGGTTCCTGAAGGCCAGCATGTAACTGTATACATCCTGGGGAGGTTTCCTGGGAGATTGCTCCCAGCCTTCCTTGACCAAACTCAGAGGTCCTCGCACCGGGTGTCCATAGAGGAGCTCAAAGGGACTGAACCCTAGAGACTTCTGTGGCACCTCCCGGTACGCAAACAACAGGCATGGTAAGAGGACGTCCCATTTACGCCTCATGGGTTCTTCCAGACCCATAATCATGCCCTTGAGGGTCCGGTTGAATCTCTCAACCAGCCCATTTCCTTGAGGGTGGTAAGGAGTGGTGAACTTGTAAGTTACACCGCACTCCTGCCACAGGGACTTCATGTACTTGGACACGAAGTTGGTACCTCTGTCAGACACCACCTCTTGAGGGAATCCCACACGTGAGAAAATTCCCATCAGTGCCCGTCCCACCACGGGGGCCGTCACTGTCCTCAGAGGGATGGCTTCAGGGTACCGGGTGGTATGGTCCACCAAGACCAGGATAAACCTGTTGCCCATGGCTGTCTTGGGGTCCAGTGGCCCCACAATGTCAATACCCACCCGTTCAAAGGGGGTGCTGACCACAGGGAATGGCTGGAGAGGAGCCTTGTGCTTCCTCCCACTCTTTCCACTTGCCTGGCAAGTCTGGCATGTCCTGCAGTGAGTGGCGGCACTCCTGCGCATCTGGGGCCAATAGAAATGGGTAACAAGCCTGTCAAAGGTCTTGTCCTGCCCCAGATGTCCTGCTAACGGTACATCATGAGCCAACCCCAGTAGGAAGGCTCTGAAGCGCTGGGGTACCACCAGCACACGGGCTGACCCAGGCTCAGCAACCTTAGGCTCTGAATACAGGAGACCATTCTCCCAGTAAATCCAATGTGATCCAGACTGATCACCTGCTGCCTGGTCTGTGGCCTGTTGCCTCAGACCCACGAGAGAGGGGCATGCATCTGCTCCTCGCAGAACTCTTCCCTGGAGGGTCCTCCTTCTTGCTGCCAATGGGTCAGCTCAGGTAGGTCCCCCAGTTCAGCTACCTGTTCCCCTGTAGGCTCCAGGGCATCCCCTTCAGGGTCTGTCTCCTCCTGGACCGTGGGAACTTCGGGGGCCGGTTTCCCGCGCCCCTGCCTCCTCTCTCTCCGGCAGGCACCTGGGCCTCCCTCTCAGGCTCCAGGTCCTCTTGAACACCTTTCGCTGCCATTGACCGGGTGGTCACACATGCCCAATCAGGCAAGCCCAACATTTCTAAATGCGCACTCCGCTCCACCTTAGCCCAAGGTGAGCTCTCCAAATCGTTCCCTAACAAACAGTCAACAGGCATGGCTGGCCTCACAGCTACTTGAAGAGTACCCGAGACCCCCCCATTCAAAGGGAACCTGAGCCACCTTGCAGTGACTCTCTGTGTTGTCAGCGGCAACAACCGGATAGAATGCATCAGGGATAACCTGCTCCTTAGACACCAGGTGACACTTGACAGCTGTCACACTGGCTCCTGTGTCTCTCAGAGCCTCCACCCTATGGCCATTGATGGTCACCCACTGCCTGTATTTCTTAGTGTTCTCAGGCAGCGGGGTCCTAGGGACCATCTCAGAGTCTCCTAATGAGACAAGGGAAAACACTGTGGGATCCCCCCCACCTTGGGCACCCAACTCCTCCCCCAGGGCTACACTAGCCAACTGCCGGGGGACTGCACCAGTGGGTGCTGGTTTTCCATGCAAAGGGCAACGAGGATCGTTTGCCTTGTGGCCAGGGGCGCCACACTTGTAACATACCAGTGGTCCCTGGTGAACAGGGGGGCCTGTCAGGGCCACTGGCTTCTTCTCAGGGGGAGGCTGGGAACCTTTCCCTTGGTTCCCTTGGGGTCTACTTTGGGGCCCTTTATGGAACTCCCTCTGTTTACCCTTGTCCCCCCCACTCTTCTGCTGGGGACCCTGCCCACCCTTGGCGGAGTCTCCCACGTGACTCTTGTGGACCCGGGTACTCACCCAGCGGTCCGCCTCCTCAGCAAGCTGCCTAGGGTTAGTCAGCTTACTATCAATCAGGTGCTGGCGTAGCTCAGGAAAGCAATTACTGGACAAGTGCTCCCATGAAATCAAATCAAAGAGCGCCTGAAAATCAGTCGCTTTGCTACCCTTTACCCAACCATCCAAGGCTCTGCAAAAGAAGGTCACATATTCAACCCAGGTACTGCTTTCAATCTTACTACAGTTCCTGAACCTTTGCCTATAAAGCTCAGGGGTCAAACCATACCTAGTCATTAAGGCATCCTTCATGTGGCTGTACGAATTATAGACTTCAGAGGGCAAATCCAACAAGGTATCCCGCCCTTCACTGAGGAACCGTCCCCACAACCCCGCTCCCCAATCCTTCTCAGGGACCCGGTGGGAAGACATGGCTACCTCATAGGCTTTGAACCACTGCCCAATGTCATCATTTTTAAAAAACTCCTTCACGACATCTTTGGGAATATACACCCTAGCTTCATCAGGCACAGGCGGTACACTGCCAACAGAGGGTGTAATCTCTAAGCTTTTGGCCTTCAATTCCAACTCCCTCAAAACTTTCTCATGTTCAAACTGCATTTTCTTTTCCTCTGGGCTAATTTCCTAGTTTGCATTTGGAATTCTAACTGCCCATTCAGCTTGAGCTTGGTCAGCTCCATTTCGTGCATCCTACTCTCTTTCCTGTCCTCCAACTCCTCTGGAGACAGTCCTCTGGCAGAAACACTGCTACCTACTGGGGAAGGTGGTCTTCCAGCCCCTAGACCCAATAGCCCCTCCAGCTGCCCTTCTGCATTCTCGGCCCCCTCCACCGGGGCACTCCTTGATTCGACCCAGGCCCTCAGCGCCTTTTGGAGGTCCTCCTTCCTGGAGAGCCCGGTCATGGACACTTTAAACTTTTTGCAGAATTGCCTGAGCTGCTTGAGGGTGTGGCATTCTAGCCTCTCTTCTTCCCAATCACACTCAACAGAGGCTACTGATGCTGGTTTCTCCATAGTGATTAAACTTGGCAGTTGCAAAAATAGGAAATCCCAGAAAAAATGCTATAAAAGTATGTGGTTGCGTTTTGGTCTGCACTCACTAAGTAGTGTTCACCAATCACTGTACATGAGTCACACATGCAAGTCCAGAATCCTCACCGCTGACCACCAATTTTAGATTTGGGGGTCTCCAGTTGGCAGAGGTAGGTACCTTTGTCCAAATAGAGACCCTAGAGTCTAGTCAGGGAAAGTAGGTACACTCCTGAAATAACCCCTGCTCACCCTCTTGGTAGCTTGGCATGAGCAGACAGGCTTAGTTCAGAGGCAGGGTGTAAAGCATTTGTGAACACATACAGTAATCAACTGACAACACTACAAATGGACACCACACAGGTTATATATTTATAAAAATAGGTATACTTTATATAGATTTATCACAAGACCATAAACGACAAAAAATAATCCACAATACTGTCAAGAATGCGTAGTTCTGATCAAAAAGGCTTAATTCAAGGTTCTGTGCGAGTCGGTAGCCTCCTCCGGCTACGGCGATGTCAAGAACAAACAGGGTCTAACAAATCCAGCTGACCGCGTCGAGACGGGCCAACACAGCGTAGACAGACTCGGTCACAGTACCTTTTACTTGAAGCGGCAGGCACGGGCGTGCGAGCCGGATGGCTGTTCGTCGCGGTCGCGATGCAAAAATGGAAGCGTTGCAGGACGCGTTGTCCCTCGATGCGGTGCAGGCTGCGGCTCGTTGACGTCGTCGAGACGGAGTCGGTGAAACCAGGGCCGTGCGTTGCAGGCGAGACGGTGCTTCGATGCGGTGCTGGCAGGTTGCGGTGCGGCGACGGAGCCGGATTCAGGAGCTGGCGTCGATCAGTCCGGACAGCGGTGCGAGTCGGGCGGTGCGTCGCGGAACGTGCGAGCGGTGCCCAACTCCGGTGCGGTCACAGGACTCGAACTCAGCAGCAGTGACCGTGTCGGTCGGACCAGATGGATTCGGTGTAGCGAGGCGTTGCAAGGTGCGGTGCTCACAGGTTAAGGTGCAGGCAGCGGCTCGTTGCGGTGCCAACAGGACACCGAGCCGGTCGGGAGAGTCGGTCACAGCTCCTACCTCTGTAGCCACTGAAACAGAGTTTCCAGCAGCAATTCACAAAGGGGGTGAAGTCAAATGGTCCTGGGACTTCGATCAGGGGGCAAGCTCTCTTCCAAGCCCTTGGAGATCCTTCACAAGTTGATGAAAGTCACAGCAAATCAAAAGTTCCTTTCTCCTTTCTTTGGCAGTCAGGCAAACCACTGCAGGCCAATCCCCCAAGCAGCACTTCAGCTTAGGGATAGTCTCTCCTCAGTTTCTTCTTAGTTCCGCTCCTCAGCAAAGGTTTCTTCTTGTTTCCAAAAGTGATCTAATTTCATGGGGACTGGGCTCCCCTTTTTAGACACCTTTTCTCTCTGTTCTCTGGAGGCAGAGAGGCCTTTGCCTAGTTAAAACCAGTTCCGTGCAGCTTTGGAGCACTCTGTGTACATGTCTCCTTTTTTTCCTTTCAGAATGTGGGGCAGGGTACTCAGACGCCCGGCAGGAGGTGGAGCCAGCATTGTGGAAGGCAGGCACAGCCCTATTCAGACCCAGGTGCAACTCCTCCCTCCACTCGGGATGCAGATCTCTCTATTCAGCCCTGGGCTGCCTCACCCTGTCTCCTGTGGCCACCCCCAGCCCCTGTCACGCACAAACCAGACACACAATACACAAGCTGGCAGAGGCAGGCTGAATAGTTAGGCAAGAAAATACCCACTTTCTAAAAGTGGTATTTTCAAACACAGAATGTTAAAACCAACTTCACTAAAAGATGTATTTTATCATCCTGAGTTCAGGCATACTAAATTCGTTTTTCTACCATGTTCCCTGGGTCAGTTAGGATTATAAGGTGTAATAATCGAAACCGCCCATTCTGGCCTATGGGGAGCAGGTAGCCTTTCAATAGTGAAAAACGAAAATGGCTGTAATTCACTATTAGGACATGCCACACACACCAGGGCATGTCCTACCTTATACTTACAATGCACCCTGCCCTAGGGCCTACTTTAGGGGTGACCAACATGCAGTAAAGGGAAGGTTTAGGGACTGGTAAGTGGGTGCACTCACCAAGTCGACATGGCAGCCCTAGGCTGCACACAGGCTCTGCAATGGCAGGCCTGAGACACACTTTACAAGCTGCTTCTGTGGGTGGCACAACCCGTGCTGCAAGCCCACCAGCAGCATTGGATTTACAAGCCCTGGGCACACTCAGTGCACGGTACTAGGGACTGACAAGTAAACCAATCATCCAATCATGGAGTCACTAATACATACATCAATTTACAATAGGGAGCACTTGCACTTTGGCACTGATTAGCAGCGGCAAAGTGCCCATGAGCATCTAGTCCAGCAAAAACATATCGGCAACAGTGGAGGCATTACGAAAAAATGGAAGGGAGACCCACGCAAAGGACGCCAGGTCTAACAGATACTGTGGTACCTTATGAGTCCGTAGTATATGGGACCTTAGGTACTAAGGGCATAGGTACTTCACAGGCCTACCAGGGGCTGCAGCATGTATTATGCCACCCCTGGGAAGCAGACTAAATCTGACACCACAGGCCTGCTACTTCAGCCTGGGTGAGGTGGTGCTAGCACTCCTCACTGAGATATAGGTTCCCTATATCTCTCCTACACACACATATAAACCTATCAGTCACCCCTAAGGCAGGCCCTATCAATCCTGAGGGCAGGGTGCTTGGCTTCTATGTGAGGGGGTGCCTCTGCCTGAGCAGGGCCCCTCTGCAGCTCTCAGAGTCCATTCTCTGTTGCTGTTTGTGGATGCGGTTAAACCATATACTCTTAAGTGCATGATATCCTCGCGGTAAAATGCTAACTTTGGAATGGCTGCATCAAAACATGTCGTGTTTGGTGTCAAACATCTTGGAATACTACCCCCCGCCAGTCCTGGCGGCGGGGGTAGCATTCCACCCTTCTAGAGGGATAGACATGTACCTACTGTGGAAACGCGGTAGAATCCTGCAGAGCCCTGGCATCACAAAATGGATGCCACCAGTCACAGACACTGGGCTGCCCTCCTGCTGATGACCAACACTCGCAGTGGAGAAAGCCCAACAATAGATATCCTGTCCCAAGGGGGTGTGACCACCTCCCAGACAGGGTTTAGTGTATTGGGGCTGGGTGGGTGCACTCTTAGAATGCTTTGAAGTCCTGCACTGGGGGAGCAGAAGGCTCCTCTGTGCATACCCCAGTTCAAACCGGCTCAGGGGCTACCTGCCCCTGGTCTGGCGCGAAACTGGACAAAGGGAAGTGGGTGTAGCCACCCACTCCCCTGACCCTCCCATAGGTAGGGTCATAGAGCTAGTCCCTCCCTTTCTTTTAGTATAAGAGGGGGAACCTGTGCATTGCAAACTAGATACCCCTGGACGACGCTCTTAAGAAGAATCCTGGACCTTCGACGTTCCACTACCTTTGGAAGACTGAAGAATCTCCCTTGGAGTCAAGGAGTGACTCCCCTGCTTGGCAGGCACCAAAATCTACAAACGACGGTTGCAAACTACGCCGCTCCCGCCAGAGTCCGAAGTCCCTGCAGCCCAAGAAGTGGATTTCCTGACTTCTCAAAGGCCATCGTGAGTCCCCAGCGAAGCTGAGGCCAGTGGACCCCAAGAGTGACGAGGAACCGTGACCCCTGGGTACTGTGCACTATTGTCAAGTGCAACCCCATCACAACGTTCTACGAACTTGTGCTTTGGACCACGTGTGGTCCTAGCTTCCAGCAGGAATCCCTCCGAAGATCAGAGGCCTACCACGTCCCGAGTGACCGTGGGCCCCTGTTGAGCGAATCCTCCTGAGGCGTCTTCGCGATCCCTTGCCAGCCAGCTTGTGGGTCCCCTGAAAGCTTTCCTACAGAACCAAAGGGCTCCCCTGGTTGCTCCAGGCCTGCCCTGACTTACCCTCGCTGGGTGAGTCCCTCAGACCTTGCTGGTCTGCGCCATTGACTTTTTACCCTTTCCCCGAGACTTGCTGTTATTAAGGCTTGTTGGCTCCAATCGAGTCGCTGACACCGCAGTAAGCTGCAGACATCGTGGGACACGCCGAATCCAGCTCCTGGTCATCGTCGATGCCTCCTGAACCTCATGGCTGAAGAGTCAAGGCACCTGTGAATGACCTGAATCTTGCGACGACGGTGGGCATCCATCTTCCTTGCCCCGAGTCACTGCCAAGTGACTTTGAACACTGTCCCCTCTGCTTTCAGGTCTTCCATCTTCTGAATCCAGGCTTGGATTCCACCGGACACTTCTTCGGACTTCACAAGCAGCAAGTCTTCATTGTCCTCCATTGAAAACTACGCCGCAACCCGACACCAAAGAACACCTATGCACCCGGCTCCCCTGGGTGAGGTAACTTCAGCACTACGGTGCTCCTGTGGGTGTGGGCCCTAGAACTACTTACCCTGTAAGTGACTTGCTTGTAGCTACCCTAGAAGTGCCCTAAAACTCTTACTTTCTAAGTGCGACTATCGCGCTGACTCGTACATGGTTCGCGTCTGTGTTAGACACACCGCGTCCAACTCCCTTGCAACTCTATCTGTAACCGCGTTCTTCGACTCGTACAGAGTCCGATCGGTGTGTTCGCCTCGAACACGCAAGGGACCTTTAACATTGAAATCTCAATCGCGTCTGGTCGCATAGACTCGTACAGGACTCGCACCGGTGCCAGGACACCGCGTCCTTCCCCTGTGGGTCTCCTACAACTACCTGGGGTGGTTCTTGGGGGTCCCTCGATTCTAGATGCCCTAGACCTAGGTCTAGCCAAACTCAGATTGTGATATTCGATTGTGCTAAACTTATTTTGATAACATTTGATTTGTACATATGTTCCTGACTTCTAATCTCATAAAGAGATTAGTAGAGAGTTGTTTATTAATAAATACATATATATTTGATATATATACCTGTGTGGTGTCTTTTCATTTGGTGATTCAAGAGATTGTGTGGTAAAACAAGCTGCTTTACATTCCTTCAAGACTTAGCCTGAAGGCTGCTCTCCACAGCTACCACTAGGATAGCTTTCTATAAAGGTTGTCTTAAACCTATCTACCATAAGAGTCGAATTGTTCTGGTGCAAGGTGTCCACTTTAATTAGTGAACAGCATATACCAGGCCAACTTCTCACATACGCCAATCTGAACCTATTTGGATCCCTCTGTCCATACTCTCAGGGCCCACCAAGCTAACCCATGGGGAACCCTTCTCCTCACCTGTGGACACCATCTGTGCAGCACCTAACCTTAGCTTTGCTCACAGGTGTGTCCCAACAGACAGAAAGCAAGCCACAGTGGCCACTGACAGGGGTCAGTGATGAGACCCAGGCCTTATGCCTCTCAGGGCTCTCAAACCTCTGTGGCGACAGAGAGCGGGGGGCAGTAGCCACAGGTGCTTGGCACCCTTTGTCCACTCTCCCTCCTGTCAGGTCAGGTATGACATCCTGACACTGACCTACCAGCCCCGGGCCTGTACCCGGCGGCTGGACTGGAGACTGGGGTGGGCTTTCCCACACCCGGTCCTCCTCCTCCTCGTTGGGGCTCTGTACCCTCCCACCTGGAGTGGTACCCCCTTCCAGAATTGCCAGGGCACCTGTGGCAGGTGTCCTGCACAATTCGCCCACCAGTTCAGGGGTTCTATCCTGCAACTGGGCGTCCACCCTGAACCTGGCCCTCCAACCTAGGGTCTAAACCCTCCAGTTGAACCGGGGTCAGAGGCGAGGAATCCCTCCCTCTGCACCTCCTTCCAGAGTACTGCCCCCTCCCATCAGGAGCGGTACCCCCAGAAGACAAACCGGTCAGGACACTGTTTACAGTTGTCCCACCCTCCAGGTCATACAACACCTGAACCTGGCTTCCCAACCCAGGGACTAAACCCTGCAGCTGAGCACCCGCCTGGCGCACCAGGACTTCCTTGGGAGCACGCATGCCCCCCCTGAGGGTGACACATTACTCGTGTGTCGTTTGACAGTCTTCCTGGCGCAGATCTCCCGACCCCTGTCCGTCTGACAGTGCGTGAAGATCCCCCAAGACAGAAGTGGTGTCACCATGGTCCTTCACCGGTGACTCAGCCCTTCTGGCTGGCCCCTGACCCACTGGTTCTTCCAATGGGGACCCTTTCCCCCTCTCACCCCTCACTCTGGACTTCTGCACCCTTCTAACTGGAGCGGCACCGCCAGACACCAGAACCACTGGAGCTCCGTTTACAGATGCTCCAGGTTCTCCTGACACTTGGAGATCCTCCTCAAATGGCCTACTAGTACAGCCTAGGCCCCCAACCTGGTGTTCCTTTAAGGAACCCTCCAGGCCCTGAGACTGGGTTTCGGGCACCTTGTGACACGCAGCCCCACACTCACTCCTTCTCCGCAGAGACAGGACGTGAGCCCCTACAACCCTCCCACTACCACAGGACCTAGCTGGGCTACACTGAACCTCTCCCACCCCTCTGGGTTGGAACACACCTGAGCCATTCCTCTTAGGGTCACTCCCCATTGCCTCTTCAGACCCTCTGGAATCCACCAAAAGGTCTGCCTCCATTGTGAGCTCCCTGGGGTCAGAGAACTCACACTCCACCAGGTGTTGGCATAGCTCTGGAAAATAGGGACTTACAATATGCTCTTCCTCAATTGGATCACACAGACCCACCAAACTATCCTTCACCTCACCATCCAGTGCCTTGCACACGTACCCCACACCACTCTCCTGAGACTGTCAAGACAGTATTTGACTGTCTCTGTCACTCAACCCACACTTTTCTGGGCGGTCTTCACACTCACACACCAGGACATCAACCATGGGGGAACCCCTCTCCCTGCACCTCTCATCTAGAGTCAGTAGAGTGTCCCTCCCACCACTAGGACTATGAACCCCTGTGCCAGTTCCCCAATCCACCTCAGGGACACTGCGCACCACTGGAGCTACCTCACATCCTAGAACCCCCACGTGTATATTAACCCCCTCCTTCAAGTGAGGCGCCACATCTCTGGGTGTGTGTACTACTCCCTCAGCACTAGAAAATTCAATATTGCTGCCACCATCTGAGCTGGATTCCACCTCTAACTCAGCAAAGCTCACTTCCTGAGCTACACAATTTTCTTGTTGCTGGGCTGAGACCCTCATGGCCTCAAGCTTCTCGAGCTCCAAATCAAGCTCTCTCATTCTCAACTCATGCTCCAATTGCATCCTCTTTTCCTCTAGGGCCAATTTCCTATTCTCCAACTCCAACTGCCCACCCATCTTGAGCTTCGCCAGCTCCATTTCGTGCATCCTACTTTTCTCCCTGTCCCCCAGCTCTTCTGGGGACAGGCCCTTGGCAGAAACACTGCTACCTGCTGGGGAAGCTACTCTCCTCTCCCCTGGACCCACTGGCCCTTCCAGCTGCTCATCTGCATTTTCAGCCCCCTCCACTTGCTCAGGGGTGCTCCTTGCTTCCACCCAGGCCCTCAGCGCCTTTTGGAACTCATCCTTCTTGGAGAGACCAGTCATAGCAACTTTAAATCTCCTGCAGAAGTGCTTTAGCTGTTTCACATTGTAGCTTTCTAGTTGCTCCTCTTCAAAATCATAATCAGTAGATGCAATGGATGCTGCTTTACTCATGGTGGCTAAACTTGGCAGTTCTTGGCAAAAATAGAAATCCCAGGAAAAACAATCTACCAAAAGTATGTGGTTGCGTTTTGGTCTGCACTCACTAGTAGCGTTCACCAATCACTGTATATGAGTCACAAATGCAAGTCCAGAATCCTCACCGCTGACCACCAATGTTTGAACTGGGGGTCTCTAGTTGGCAGAGGTAGGTACCTTTGACCAAATAGGGACCCTTGCGTCTAGTCAGGGTAAGATGGTACACTCCCAAAATAACCCCTGCTCACCCCCTTGGTAGCTTGGCACGAGCAGGCAGGCTTATCTCAGAGGCAGTGTGTAAAGCATTTGTGAACACATACAGTAATATAGTGACAACACTACAGATGGACACCACACAGGTTGTATATCAAAAATAAGTATTTTTTATATAGACTCAACACAAGACCGCAAACAACAAAAATCCACAATACTGTACTTAAAAATGGTAGAAATAGCTTAGTTCTCTTTAGATGGTAAGTGCGACACTTATTGTTCAATGTACCTTTGGATGCGTAACGCTATACAACGAAAGTGTTGCAGGGAAGGAGATGCGTTGGTTCCTTACACGCAAGAACGGTTATGCGTCGGTTCCCTACTGCTGCGCAGGGGACGGTGATACGTCGGTTCTTCTCGGCGTGGGGAGGTGATGCGTCGGTTTCTTACTGCGCTTCCGTGGCGATGCGACCAGCAGCGCCGTGATGCGATGACGATCCGATGCAATGCAACAAAAATGGCGTCTTCTCCTTGATGCGACAACTACGAGGCGATGAATGCACGCCCGACGACCGTGCGGCGACTCTGCGAATCTTCTGAGCCGCGCAGGCCCTGCGACATGCTTCTCCGGTGATGCGATGGCATCTGCTGCGACGGCGACACTCTTCTCCGGCGATGCGAGGCGCTTCGGTGATGCGATGCGACAGCGGCAGCGGTGGCACCCTTACTCAGTGATGCGACGACAGTGGATGCGGCGGCGACACGCTTCTCCGGTGATGCGATGGCGTCTGCTGCGACGGCGACACTCTTCTCCGGTGATGCAAGGCGCTTCGGTGATGCGATGCGACAGCGACGGCACCCTTACTCAGTGATGCGACGACAGCGGCTGGTGCAGCGTCACGCTTCTTCTCCGTGAGTCGCGCTTCCAGCGACACGCAGTCCTTCAGAAGGCCCAGCACAACAGCAGGCACTTCAAATTCCCAGCAAGGGAATTCAGGGGAGCTGGTTGGTGAAGTCTGTTGTCCCTGAGACTTCAGCAGGAGGCAAGCTCAATCTTCAAGCCCTTGGAGATCCTTTACAAGTTGATGAAAGTAGTACAAAGTCCCTTTCTCCTTTCTTTGGCAGTCAGGCAACCACTGCAGGCCAATCCCCCAAACAGCACTCAGCTTAGGGATAGTCTCCTCCTTCAGTTTCTCTCTGGTTCCTCTCCTCAGCAAAGGTTCTTCTTATTTCCCAAAAGTGATCTAAAGTTCTGGGGTCTGGGTCCCCCTTTTATACTCATATTCTCTTTGTTCTCTGAAGGCAGAGAGACCTTTGCCTAGTCCAAACCAGTTCTGGTCAGTCCTGGAGCACTTTGTTTACAGAACTCCTTCTTTCCTTTGACAGTGCAGGCCAGGGACATCAGACGCACCACAGGAGGTAGAGCCAGCACAGCCCTATTCAGACCCCAGGTGCAACTCCTCCCACCACTCTACATGGAGATCTCTCTATTCAGCCCTGTGCTGACTCTTCCTGTCTCCTGGAATCCCCCAGCCCCTATCACTCAAACTCCAGACAAGGAATACACAACCTAGCAGAGGCAGGCTTGGATAGTTAGGCAAGAAAATACCTACTTTCTAAAAGTGGTATTTTCAAACACAGAATGTTAAAACCAACTTCACTAAAAGATGTATTTTATCATTCTGAGTTCAGGCATACTAAACTCGAATTTCTACCAAGTTCCCTGAGTCAGTTAGGATTATAGGATGTTATAATCAAACTGCCCATTCTGGCCTATTGGGAACAGGTAGCCTTGTAATAGTGAAAAACGAAAATGGCTGTAATTCACTATTAGGACATGCCACACACACCAGGGCATGTCCTACCTTATACTTACAATGCACCCTGCCCTTGGGCCTACCATAGGGGTGTCTGATATGACGAAAAGGGAAGGTTTAGGGACTGGCAAGTGGGTGCACTTGCCCAGTCAACATGGCAGTACCAGACTGCACACAGGCTCTGCAATGGCAGGCCTGAGACACACTTTACAAGCTGCTCCGGTGGGTGGCACAACCAGTGCTGCAAGCCCACCAGCAGCATTTGAGTCACAAGCCCTGGGCACAACCAGTGCACTGTACTAGGGTCTGACAGTGAATCAAATAGGCCAAACATGGAGTCACTAATCCATACATCAATTTATCATAGAGAGCATATGCACTTTAGCACTGATCAGCAGTGCTAAAGTGCCCAGAGTCAAAAAACGGCCAGCAGTAAAATTCTCTCACTGGCTTTGGTCAAGTTCTGGCCCAGATGACCCTCATTTGTTAAGTTAATTATTTTTTCACGTACCTCCATCAGGGGAACAAACCTCTCACCCCTATACAGTTCCTTTCTAGCTATGCTTAATTCGTCCCGCACATTCCAGAATGCTTTTGCACCTTCAGGTACCTTGCTAATGATAAGCCAACCTCCCACCACAAAATCCAATACCTGCTTGCGCGTTTCATCCTTGGATACTCCAACTTCCCATTCGGGTTTTTAAGAGCTGGTACCTTAGCCCATGATGTTGGTAACTCTGCCATAGCAACTTCTGTCTTGTCTAACGGCATTCTAGACTAATAATCAGCTAGTATGTTTTTTGTACCCGGTAAGTACTCCACTTTGAAATTGTAGTCCCAAAGTCCTTCAATCCACCTCTTTATCCTGGGAGTAGTGTTTTCTGCATGCTTGCAGGCAAATATTTGAACCAAAGGCCTGGGGTCTGTTTTCACAGTAAAAGGTAGCCCCACAAGAAGAATCTGATATGGTTGATGGCCCACATGCAGGCTATTGCGTTCCTCAGCCCCTTTAAGTGAGTGTGAAGCAAAAGCTATAACTTTTCCTCGCATTCAACCATTTGCAAAAGCATTGCCCCTAACCCTTTCATGCTGGCATCTGTGGTCAGAAATCCAAAATCCTTCTTGAGTAACAATCTCAGGTATTGGACTAAGCTGGTGAAATTGCAGATGTACTTTGAGTAGTATTCTGAAAGCCCCAAGAACGACTCAACCTGCTCTTGCCAGTGAGTGCTGGCGCTTGTGAAATGGCATCTGCTAATTCAAATGTAGGGCTGATACCATCGCCCGAGATGATGTGTCCTAGGTAAGCAACTGTTCCAACCCTGAATATACACTTGTTCCTCTTGAGAGTGAGACCCGTTCCTTCAACCTGAGTAGTACTTTCTTGAGGACTGCATCATGACTCGTTCTGTCTTTTCCATATACCCATATATCAAACACAACAAGATGATGGACGGAGTGCTGATACTTTTCAACCACTCACCCCCAGTCAAGAGATCTGGGTTTAATCCATTGTTCTTTTGCTCACTATGCCACCCCAGTTTGGACCTGGTCATATGCAGATCAGTCTTGGCCCTGCTCCTCATGGGAACAGTCCAGCCCGAACTGCCAGGCCAGGTCCTTCCTAGACCCGTAACAAACATCCTGGGACCGGTTTCGGGGTATCACCCCTCATCAGCCAGGCTGGCTTGAATCCAGTGGCACAGTGAGCAAGGGACTCACGTCTGAGCATACCCTTGGCCACTTAGGGCGAACATATCAAACACAACAAGATGATGGACGGAGTGCTGAAACTTTTCAACCACTCACCCCCAGTCAATATATCATCTTGGAAGTACATGACTGAGTTTTTACTGGACAAAACCTCCTTCATCAACCTCTGGAAGCATGCAGATGCCAAGGCCAACCCGAATTGCATCCTGAGGAACCAGAATGCCGCCGGAGGTGTGACAAAGGAAGTTAATGCTCTAGAGACCTCATGCAGTAACACCTGGTGATAGGCAGATGGCTGGCAGGTCCATCACACTAAACACATTTGCCCATCCCAGCATTGACATTGCTTTGTTGATATTCGGTAAAGGATGATGATCGACCCAGATACATTGGTTGAGGTCTCTTAAGTTGACACACATTCTTATCTTATTTCCATTGTCCTTAGGGGCCAAAACAATTGGGGCCAACCACTCAGAGGACTCTATCTTCTCTATTACTCCTAGCCGCTGCAATCTGTCTAACTCATCTTGCAGGGGTTTCAACAAAGGATTCAGTACTCTTCTCCCCTTGTGCACCTCAGGCTGTGCCTTTGGTTTTAGATTGATTTTATGCTTGAACCTTTCAGTAGACCCAACTCATCTTTAAAAACTTCCTGAACTCCTCCACAACGTCCGTATCGTCACTGACATGTGCCACTAGCATAACTTGATCAGGTGAATTTGGCTTCAAGGTGATCCCTAAGTCTCTCTGGTGGCACCAACTCAGGAGATTGTCCCCCCGTTTGGCCATGTACACTTTACCAATGGTCTCACTGCCTTTAAAATTTATACTCATAACGGTGTAGCCCAACAGATCAATCCTTAGCCCCCGTAGCCTATTGGGTTGATGCAGGTGGCCGTAAAGTGATGGCCTCCTTTCCAAATATGTTGTGCCAATTCTTACCACCACTAAAGTGAAAGGGGAACTGGAGTCCGCTAAAACAGGTACAATCTTACCACCAATGATAATATCACATTAAGGCATTTCAAAGAGATCCCCCTCAATATCCCCCTCATGTTTGATCACAAATGTAAAATTGCATGTTGGGGGACATCATTACCAGATACAATACAGTTCACTTTACCATTCTTGCAAACTGGTGCACAGTGCCCCCTCTTCCCACAAGCATAACAATTTGGATAGTTTGACATATGATTTGGGCGTCTGCATTTGAAACATTTTGGTTTAGAATCTTTATTGCCCCCATGTTCAATTTGGGTTTCCCAAGTTTCTCATGTTTTTCTGTTACTTTCTGACTTGCCCTTGGATAAGCATTGTAGTCCATACATTCCGTACCACACTCCGTCACCTCCTAAACACCAGGAGTAGAAACAACAGTAGAGGTATTGCCTATTTCCTTTACCCTGTTTGATGTACAGATTGCCTCTTTTAGGGAAAGATTCTTGGCTAATAACCTTTCTTGTACCTTTGGATCATTGGTACAATGCACCAATTGGTCTTCAATGAGAGAATCTGTCAGGTCAGCAAAGTGACAGGTTTGAGCAAGAGACTTTAAGGATTCTACATAATTTCCTACCCTCTCTCCTTTGGCTAGTACTCCCATAAACAAATGTGTGTCTTTCCATTACCACATTGATGTGTGGCCCAAAATGTATTTGTAACATTATTACTGACATCTCATAGAGATCCCCGGTTCTCCTTCACCATTTCCAATCGTCACTGGGTCAAGACTCTCAGAAATGTTCCAACCGTCTATGCCTAAGTTATGGAGAAAAACTCCTTGTTTCTAGGGTGGTTGGGAACTCCGCGGAATTCCACAGAGTTATCTAAAAACTACGTGAAATTCCGTGGAGTTCCGCGTGCGTCGTAATGCCGGTGATGTCATCCGGTCCTACCGAAAACCCCAAATCCAGATGACATCACACCATAAGCTAAAACAAGTGTCAAAGCAGCAGATTAAGGCTTAACTGGACAAGCGCAAAACAGAAAAAGAACAATCCTGACTCCACATGGCACCTGCTGCCACTGGACCGACAGGCCGAGCATCACAAGCGGTGTGGCACAAAGGGCACCGGGTCTATTCAGACCGGAGCTTGCCAAGACTGGAACACGGTTTTCATTTTCATGCCCTGTGACTTCAGGCCCGCAGAAATCAATACTCTGCGTATGAAGCCAACTCACATTCAGTATGTAGAAAGACGTCCAAGACAATGCACCAGAACAAAAGGGGGGCAGGGATGGAGGCAGAATTGCACAAAAATCCATCAATTCCTCTCTTTGCACCAGATTATGGCGAAATGCCCGGTTACTCACCGGTAATATTCATTACTCTGAGTCCTGGTCTTCCCGTCCCATTCACTTACAAGTGAGCAGCTAGTCTGCTCCACAGAAACCTACCACCTAGCTGAGCTTTTCGCACCTCCCCCAATATGGCGCCACCATCAGGTGACCATAAAGGGGGAAGTGCGGTACCGTAACATCCTGAGAATACCAAAGAAAACCCAGAACGAAAACAGACAATCACCCAAAAAAAAAAACAAGACAGGGAGGGAGGGAAGGGATCAGGAATGGGACAGGAAGACCAGGACTCGGAGTAATGAATATTACTGGTGAGTAACCGGGCATTACCTCCTCGTCCTGTCTTCCCGTCCCATTCCTTACAAGTGAGCCCATACCCAAGCACACAGTCATTGTAAGAAAACAGACCCAAAAAGTGTGATAAACAGGTCCATTTAATGAACAGAAAGCAGCACAAATTACAAACCATGTACAGCAGATAACACATGGGATCCAAAAGCAGCCGAGGCCGCCATCCCCAAATGCAGACGATAATGGGAAACAAACGTATGGGGAGAAGCCCACGTGGCAGCATTACAAATGTCTCGCAAGGAGGCCCCTTTAAACATGGCCCGGGAGGAGGAAACGCCCCTGGTGGAACGACCCTGCACCGAAGACGGGAGAGGACAGCGGGCCGCCTCGTATGCCAAAACCACAGCACCCTTGACCCAACGAGTCATGGTGGACAAAGACGGATGAAGACCCCGCCCCGACATGCCGTAGGTGACAAACAACGAATCAACCGTACGGAAACCAGAGGTCCGATCCAAGTAAATGCGGAGAGCCCTCAGCACATCCAAAGAATGGAGGACCAACTCCTCCGGGGACACAGGATCCGGAAAGAAAACAGGGAGAACAATATCCTCCTGACAGTGGAAAGAGGACAACACCTTGGGCAGAAAAAACTGACTGGGACGGAGAAGGACCTTGTCCGCGCAAAAACGCAAAAAAGGAGGCGAAGCCATCAGGGCACCAATCTCACTGACCCTCCGCCCCGAAGTAATGGCCACCAGGAAAAGAACCTTGGCAGAA
The DNA here is from genome assembly GCA_963921515.1 of Calotriton arnoldi. Lineage (NCBI taxonomy): Eukaryota > Metazoa > Chordata > Amphibia > Caudata > Salamandridae > Calotriton > Calotriton arnoldi. Next base: position 100,983 of record CAWUFW010000836.1, read on the forward strand.
AGGAATTTGATGTCCACCGAGACCAAAGGCTCGAAGGGGGGACCCGTCAAGGCCTGGAGAACAAGGGGAAGATCCCAGGCAGGCACAGGAGAGTGAGACAGGATGCTGAATCAAAAAGCTCCTCAAAAGGCGAGTCACCAAAGGGGTGACAGAGGACACAGAGGAACCCCGAAAAGCAAGAATGGCAGCCCACTGTGCACGTAGGGACGAAACAGCCAGACCCAAGACGAACCCATCCCGTAAAAAGTCCAACACCCTCACAGCCTCACAGGAGGAAGAAGAGAGACCCTTCCCAAGACACCAGGAAGAGAAATTCTTCCAATGACGGTCATAGGACCTCAAGGTCGAAGGGCGCCAAGACAACTGGAGGCACTGGGCAACCTCAACCGAGCAACCCTGACCCAACAAACTCAACCTTTCAAGTGCCAAACCCCCAGCCGGAGGCGGCGCAGGGAGGCAACCCTGAGAAGAGGAGCCCGCAGAGGGGAGGGACACAGGGGAAACCTCCAATGGGGGCACACAGACAAGGTCAGAAGCAGGGGAAACCAAGATTGACGAGACCATTCCGGTACCACCAGAAGTACCTCTGCATGGTCCAACCGAATCTTCCGGAGGACCCGCGGAATCAGAGCAAACGGAGGGAAGGCAAACAGAAGACCCAGCGACCAAGGGACGGAGAAAGCGTAGATCGCCCAGGCCAGTCTGGAGGGCACCAGGCTGCAAAACCGAGGAAGGAGCGCAGAATCCTCCGAGGCAAAAAGATCCAACCACGGACGGCGGAACCGGAGGACAATCAGATCGAACAGATCCGGGGACAGACACATAGTCACCGAGGAGGGGAACACCCTGCTCAAAGAGTCCGCAGGCCCATTCTCCTTCCCCGGAAGATAGACCGCCGTCAGAGACAAGAGGTTCTGCTTCGCCCACAGACCGATCACCCTGGACAGGAGAAACAGAGACCGGCACATGCCCCCTTGACGGTTGACATAAGCCCGGACAACTTGGTTGTCGGTCTGCACCGAGACTGCGCGGCCCTGAAGGAGAGGAGCAAACCACTGAAGAGCCAACCAGACAGCCCTCAACTCCTTCCAGTTCGAGGACTGGAGAGACTCGAAACGGGACCACCGACCCTGAGCCTTGGAGGCACCCAACACAGCCCCCCAACCCACCGCACTGGCATCCGTGGACAACACAACCACATGCAGAGGAGGAAGAAGATCGAACCCCCGGGAGAGAGACTGAGGGGACAACCACCACTGGAGATCCACCCGAATCCCAGGAGAGACGGGAATCGAGGCCTCATAGTCCAGGGAGGCAGGATCCCAGTGAGACAGGACATGATGCAAGAGGGGATACAAATGCAGCCTGGCCCAAGGGAGGAGATGCAACGTGGACGCCATCTCCCCTTGACTTCTCAACCAGAGACGGGCGGACACCTGAGACTGGGACAGAACCCACGAAAGGTGATGAAACAAAGTCAATTGGCGCTCCTGGGAGAGGAACACCATTCCGAGATCCATGCAGAAGAGAGCCCCCAGGAACTTCAGTGTCTGGGAGGGCACCAGGGAGGACTTCCGGTGATTGATGAGGAACCCAAAGGACCCCAGCAGACGACACATCTGGTCCACATCCGACAGAGCCTGAGAAAAAGAAGGAGAAACAATCAACCAATCATCGAGATAGGGAAAAACCTGCAGACCACGGGAATGAAGAATACCCACCAGAGGGGCCAAGAGTTTCGTGAAAACTCTTGGCGCTGATGAAAGGCCGAATGGCAGCACCCTGAATTGGAAGTGCCGGGAACCCACAGCAAACCGGAGAAACTTCTGATCCTCCGCACAGATCGGGACGTGTAGATAAGCATCCATCAGTCCAGGGATGCCAGGAAGCTCCCAGGAAGCACCAGATGCAGGATGGACAACAGAGTCACCATTTTGAAGGGACGACGAGGGATGAAGCGATTGACACGTTTCAGATCCAAGACAGGCCGCAGATCCGAAGTATCCTTCTTGGAGACCAGAAAGAGGATCGAATAACAACCCTCGCCCCTTTCCAGGGCAGGAACCTCCACAATAGCCGCCTTCTCCAACAGAAGGCGCACACCTTCCAGCAAGGCCGCACGACGCAGAGGAACACGGGGCAGTGGAGTTACCAGGAAGAACGGAGGGGGAGGAGAGGAGAATTCAATTCGATAACCCTCCGACACGGTCTGAGTCGCCCAGGCACCCGGAACTGACAACCACTGATGCAGGAAATAGTGAAGGCGACCCCCAACCAGCAAAGGCAGACAGTCATTGCGAAGAGGAAGAAGCGGTGGCAGCAACACCGGCAGGGGCCCGGGGCTTGGCACCTCCAGGGGCTCCCCGGCCACGACCCCTGCCACGAAAGGGATGCGACGCACCCCGAGCCGAAGGCCCAAAGGCACGCCGGTAGCCAAAACCACGCCCCCGAGTAGGAGGGCGGACCGGAGCCACCAGTTTGCGATTCTCCGCCGACTGTTTCACCATCTCCTCCAGCTGAGGACCGAACACCTTGGAATCCACAAAGGGCAGCTTAAGCAGGACCGCCTTCTGAGAAGACTCAGCCTTCCAGGAACGCATCCAGATATGACGCCGTGCAGCAATCGAAGCACCAGAAGCAGCCGCAGCGGCGCTCAAATTGTCAAATGAAAGATCAGACAAGTAAGGCACTTGCAACTGCATGAGGGCCAAAAGAGAGTTAGCATCCTCCCCTTCCTGCAAAAGAGAGGACAGGGCCTGAAAATCCTTGAGGAGGGACTGGACCATGTAATTCGAATAGGCCGTCGCCCTGACAGAAAAATTAGAAGCAGCATAAGAACGCTTCACCGCCCCCTCAACACGCTTATCCACAGCATCCGAAGGAAGGGCGTCATCTGACAGGACCAGACCATGAGAGGAAAGCCCTGCCATTAAATTGTCAACCTTGACAGCCTGAGGAAACTCCACAGCAAAACCCTCCAAAGGATAACGCTTGGACAAAAAGCGCAGGAAAGCAGACTTATCCACTTCCTTCCACTCATAATCCAGCACCTTGCGCACAGCACCATGCAACGGGAAGGATTCAGGAGTCGGCTGGTGATACTGCGTAAAGAAGTCATCCTCCAGGACATCCAACACAGGAGGAGAGAACCCCAAATTATCACAGACATGGGCAAACAAATCAGAGAGCTCAGCACCCTGAACAAAGCGCCTACGAACACACTCCTCATCATCCGGACCCAAATCGCCATCAGGAGCGCCCTGCGGATCCACAGACCCACGAGGAACCTTGGCAGGAGGCCCAGCAGACTCCCGAGCCTGAAAAGCAGCAGCCACAGCTCATTGATCAAGAGGCGCAGGGCATCCAGAGGAGGAGTGGAGGAAGAGGCACCTGAAGCCATGCCGCCAAAAACACCAGCACCAAACCAGAGAACAGGCACTCAGAAGGACGGGTTCCAGCAAAAAAGGACCCCATTAAATACAATGGAAATCCCGAGGGCCCGAGCTCACGCGGGACCAGAAAAAAAGGGGGCGGGCGCTAGAAAAGACAGCCGTCCGCCCCAAAATCGCCCCAGGCAGCCCGAAACAAGACGGACCACACGTGCTGCCAGAAATCACCGCCGCAAACCCCCGCCCGCTAAAGCAGGGCGCCGCGGGCTCGGCAAAAACGGAAAACGGCCGCTAAAGCAGGCCGGCCCAGAAGCAGGTGAGCGCAACACTAAAAACGGCCGCTAAAGCGAACCGCGACATGACAGAGGCATAATATACAAAAAAAGGGCGGCCGAACATAAGAAAAAAAGGGAAGGGAAAACTTACCCCATCCGCTCAGCCAGGCACGAAGACACTGCGTGCAGAAAAAAAAGAACAGGATGTTACGGTACCGCACTTCCCCCTTTATGGTCACCTGATGGTGGCGCCATAGTGGGGGAGGTGCGAAAAGCTCAGCTAGGTGGTAGGTTTCTGTGGAGCAGACTAGCTGCTCACTTGTAAGGAATGGGACGGGAAGACAGGACGAGGAGGTAATGGGTGCACGTTGAAGGCACTCGATGCGCCACTGCTGACACAGACAAAATACAGGCATCAGAGACTGAAAGCAGAAAGGTACATACAGTGAGTATCACAGATGGCAAGATGGCCACTGCTGGAAAAGTTAAAGAAACCTGCACCACGGTAAGACTGCAAATGAATTCACCTAAAAATAACTAAGCGGTAACAAAAAGAAAAGAAACGCAAGAATGATATAAAGCATGTCAAAATAATATACAATTCATTGAACGTCTTTAATTATGGCCTTAATTCGTTTTCATATGAATGGCCAGATAGAAAGGCATCTTTTTGCCATTGTGCAACCTTTGATTAGATCGCAGCGTTAAACGGTGTTCAGTACAAAGGGGTCATCCAGTGTACAGAGAAAAAAAGTTCTCTTAATCCAGTCCTGCATCATTAACCCCAAAAAATAAGCATGCTAAAATGCTGCTTTGCTTGATGACGGCTGTTTGGGTTTTGACTAGTTCTGCTGTGAAATTATTCAGTGTGTGTCCCCTTTAATCCCCTTTTAAACATTTGCGAATTAAAACTTCTTAAATAGAGACAGGAGTGAGAGCACACACTGGTTTGAAAGGAGGAATGAATGATTGAGGTGTTCATTTTGTAGAAATGAAGAGGAGCAGGTATAAGGCACCATCTACTGTTGATTTTAAGAGATTTGTCCCCTTTGCAGTGCTCTGTCATCCTCTAACAAGCATTTGCAATGCAACAGGTCTCGCATTTACTCGAGTTTGAGCTATTGGCATTGTAAATGACGATGCCTTTTATTTTTGTTTTTAAAACATAAATAAAAGGCATTGTCATTTACAATGCCAATAGCTTAAACTCGCGTAAATGCCAGACCTATTGCATTGCAAATGCTTGTTATAATTACCTCAGACAGTCCTTATAGTCCTTGCGTCTGCTCAGTTTTAAAGTGTAAATGTCAGCATATTTGCTGCGGTCATGGGGGTGTGGCAGTGAGCGGAGAGCTCAGCCTTGTGGATATGGTAGAGTTATTTTTATTTCCCTCAGTGTTCTGATTTCAAGTCAACATGTATCGTTAATGTCATAGCGAGTCGGTGCATTATATCATGACCGAGGTAAAGGCGACCTCCGACCATTATTGATGTAAATTGTTGAAGTGCGTCAACCAAATTCAATAGAATGTGCTAAATATAGACTTTGAAATGCCAGCTTTCCTCGTGACAATAGCCATTCCGTGGCAGCCGCGCCCCGAGCACAGCCTGCTGGAGAAGTCACTTGCCTGAAATGTGCGGTCTCGGCTCGCATTGGCACATCAGGAAGTGAGACAGTGCAAACAAAGTTAAGGACTGTCCTGCCCGTATCCAGGGCGGCTCAGCCCAGTTGTGACTGATATCCGTCCTGTAAAAAGCCAAGACTCGCAGAAAGATACCACCAACAACGTTCAAACCAGATGAACCATCTGGGTGGGTGAATAGGTAGAGTGCCTAAAAGGGGAAAGGTGAGGAACTAGAAGCAAAAACTCAGCAAGGGTGAGTAGGTAACACCAAGAAGGGACAAAGGGGGTAAGAGATCAACAAGGGGGCGGGGCACATACAGGGAGAGTTCTGGCTGTGGGGAGGAGGCATGAGCTTGGGGTGGAAAGAGAACAATGAGGGTATTCACTGATGTGTAACGTCACACTACCCACCCACTAGCCCCTCGAGGGCGCCTCGTGAGCACCAACTCGACCCACCCACAATAAATAAACCAAGCGCGGCCGCTAAAGTCAGCAGACCGCGCTCCCAAAAAAATTAAATAAATAAACCAAGCGCGGCCACTAAAGTCAGCGGACCGCGCTCCAAATTAATTACATAAACAAACAAGCGCGGTGAAAGCAACCAGCCAGCGGCAAATCAATTAGATAAACAAGCGCAGTCCCTAAAGTGAAAGAGGACTGCGCTGCAAATAACCAAAACAAGCTAGGAGCACACCCTCCTACATCACGCCAAACCAAGATGGCGTCGGCCTGTCCAGATGGGCCGTGATGAAAGTGGACAAGGCGGTAACCCAAAAGCCCGGTTTTCAATCACGCGCCAGCGTTTAACATAAACGATGACGCGTGCCAATAAAAAAAAAAAAAGGGCGGGGCTTAAAGTCCTTTCCGAAACTGTATTGATTCCAAAAGGCTCTCGCATGGCGAGAGCAGCGCATGCGCGCTGCTAACGCCAGGTGAGACCTAAAAAGGGTTTATCTGTATTGAGAAGTATGTTTAAAGAGACCACAAGTAATTTTCATCAAAGCTTTACACTTCCAGCCGAGCTACAGGTATTGTGATCTTGGCCCCCACCGATCTGCCTGCCTTTAGACAGTTCACCCAGTGTAGTGGCAAAAGGGCAGCTTGCGAGGACCAGGGCTTGATATTCTGTGCCTTCGGTCCCTCACTAGCCAGACATGGTGGAGCGGAGGAAAAGTCAGCGGCGGAGCAGAGGCTGCCACCGAGCTCGGGGAGCATATAGGCAGGCCAAAAAACAACCATGGCAGTCGGCAGCCCCTTCCTTTATGCTCTCCTCCCCCTGCAGCTGCCCCCTCCTCCAGCCCAAGACTCTGCAGCCGAGGGCACACCCTGGCACCAAGTACCACCCATGTCGGCTCTGAAAAGGACAGAAAAGGGTGAAGCAAATAACCAAGAAAGACGATAAAATCCTGCTTAACAAGTCGATGCTCGTGAAAGGTGCCTGCCCGGAGATGGGAAACACTAGTCCATTTTGAGGCCGCTGCGACTTCCCGGAGCCGTACATCAGAGGGGGTAGTCTCTGGGAGATACGAGCAATGAAAAATCATGTAAAGGGTCAAGGTCTTGCACACAATGACTTGACATGGGAACTTAAAACAATGGAGGATCCCCACTAGACAAATAGAAATTCTATACCCTGTCGGCAGCTGCACCGGATTCCTAAATGTAAGGTCAGTGAAGGGGAAAGTGCTGGTTAATTCAGTATGCGGAGTGGAACAGCGGAATTTATTAGTAATTCTGCTGATTCCACCGGCGGAATTAAAAATTCTGCCCACCCCTACCGGTTTCCTGGCTGGAGACAATTTTTCTCCAACTATCAAAAAGGCGCTTTCATTTCTTCCAGGGTAGTATAGATTTCTCCCGTTCAGATAGACATTGAGGGGGTTGTCTCATACTGGCCGCCGCCATTCCTATAACCCAAAATTAAATTAAACTAATTTAAAAAAACAAGCCAATATAACAAATCAACATAAGAGGTTAAAATAATTAATCTCATGTTTCTCCTTCCCAAAAACTTGTACAGAATTCTCTGTCCACTTGCGAGAGAATAAGGTAGCTCAGAGTGGCTGGCTGTGTTCGTGTATATGCTTTGATTCACTATTAAAATATACAGTTTAGCTGGACCTTACCCCAGGTTTCATCATTTCCGATGTACTTTGTACAGCTGTAAATGCCAGGCATGAGTTTTACATCTGCCCCAACACACTGTGAAAAACCTGGATCCTCAAGACAGCTTCGCGTATGGAATCGTGTCTCCAGTATCCCAGAATGCACCGCTGTCAGTCTTGCAGAGACTGTACAAAACAGCATGCGTTCTAGTCTTTTCCCTGTCCTCCATCCAGGTATAAAATCTTTTCTATCTATCGCGTCAAGAATTTTCACTTCTATTAAGGCCACGGAGACAAGGATTATGCTTTTCTTTCTTTACTAGAGAAAATACAGCAGCCAATCAAAACATTACAAAAGAAAAACTACATTTACCATGAGCCCCAGTAGCCCATCCAACACCAATCACTGAGGTCATGCATAGTATAAAAACCCGTGTTACGACAAATTCTCCTCTTTCTTTCCTGCTGTAGCAGCTCTGCTAAGTTATTTTATTTCACAGTATTTGCATGTAAAATGTTGTTTACATACCGTTCATGCTTTATTGAGGCTTGTGATTCTATTTACATAGCGTTTGCATACTCAGGGGCTACGCCACCCGTTTCTGTGGGTTTCTGTGGAGCGGGGGGGGCACACGGAATACGGGCTTGGAGCCCAGTCCTCTTTTGTTGTTCCTGTTCACGCATGTGCGCTGAAGCCGAAATCGGGAAAATTGCTTATCGGTCACCACGCAGCGTACAAAGAGGATCTCATCCCTTTTCAGGTCCCAGTGAACGTCCGACGGGGCGGAAAACAGAGAAGAAGGCCTTACCTTAGGAGAGCTAGGTGCCTTCCTCAACACTCCTCTTATTGGCAACATTGTGGGGCTTGCTTGCCTTGACACCTAGTTCCCTGTACTTGGGTTTTGCACCTAATTTGGGCTCTCTCCCCCCTGGGATCTTCTCCAGACACTCAATACCAGTTTATGATGGCATGCAATGATGATGAGAGTGAGGACTATCTGGAGTATGCAGAAGTCCCTTATGAGCAAGACATGGAGGAGCGTTTGGTTGAGGCACTTGATACCCAAGTGCAGAGCTCGGTGAATCGTGCCTTGATATAGTAATTTATAGTGTCACAGGGGTTGTTTGGTTTGTAAGGAGATGTTAGAAATGGGGGTTTCTAGTTGGCAGAGGTAGGTACCTTTGACCAAATAGGGACCCTTGCTTCTAGTCAGGGTAAGGGGGAAACACACTCTAGATAACCCCTGCTCACCCCCTTGGTAGCTTGGCACAAGCAGACAGGCTTATCTTCAAGGCAATGTGTAAAGTATTTGTACCAACACTCACAGTAACACAGTGATAGCACCACAAATGGACACCACACAGGTTTAGAAAAAATAAAGTATATTTAGCTAAGTTTCGCAAGACCAAAACGACAAAAATCCAACATACACCATGGAAGTTATTCTTTGAAATGTTCTTTGGGAGGTTATTTTAAAAAGCAAACTGGTAGTTTCTGTATTCCTTGTACTAATCAAATAAGATATCAACAATCAGTTCTCCTGAGCACCTGCACGTGGCGCTCTTGTGGTTGCGGTACTTGCCCCCACGAGCCTGCTGGCTCCACGATCAGTAATTGCAAAGGTATGCCCCCAAATGCATCCAGCAAGCAATTTCACGAAGACCGGCCCCGGTACCGCAACTGTCAGCTGTGCAAGTCCGGCCCGTGAATATCACCAGGAGGGGGAGAGGGGGGTCGCGGTCTAGAGGCAGGCTGACACAGTCCCTGGCAGGCTGGTTAATTTAAAAACAGTCAACCGCTCCCACAGTTCTGCCGGCGCTCAACCCACCCAGGGCAAGGTTAAAAATGGGGAGTTCGGTTCGTAGACTCAGATCGCTGATCCGAACCTTACCTGCGGAGTTGGTTTCTTCACCGCTGCCAGGCAATGTCTCGCAGCCGGGGATCACAGCACAGCTTTCTTTCTCCTCGCAGAGCTCTCGCTGACGACTCAGGCCAGCGGGGATTCACACGCAGCACTTTGGAGATCACGCTGTCGGCCCCACGAAGATCACGGTACCAGCCGGACTGTGTGCAGACACACGCACACAGCGTTGCGGCGCGCTGGTTTCACGAAGCTCTCTGTGCAGGCAGGCCCGTGTGCAGACACAGGCACACAGCGTCGATGCTGGGAATAATCACGATTTCCAAATATCACTGCAGGCTTCACGAAGGTCACCAGCTGCATGCAGACACACGCATCACAGAGGCGATCTTGGGAAACTTTGATGTTCCTGAGTTCCCACAACAGGAGGCCAGCTCTCCTCAGGCCCTTGGAGATTTCCTTTAAGTAGAGGACACAGCACACACCAAAGTCCTTTTCCTTCCCTTGGCAGAATAGCAACTGCAAGTCAGCCCCAGAACACACAGCAAGGGCAGTCCTTCTTCTCAGTTTCTCGCGCTCTTCTCCTTGGCGAAGGTTCTTCTTAATTCCAGGATGATCTAAAGTACAGGGGTTTCAGCTCTAATATTTATACCCCAAATGTCTTTGTTCTCTATGTGTAAGGTGGCCTGAAACCAGTCCAAACCAGTTCTGGGTGCACTCTGCCAGTGCACAACCTCTTCCTTTGTCAGTGTGGGCCAGGGTCTTCAGACGCACCGCAGGAGGTGGAGCCAGTCTTTTGTGGAAGGCAGGCACAGCCCTAGTCAGGGACAGGTACTACTCCTCCCACCACTCCAAATGCAGATCGGCCTATTCAGCCCAGGCTGACTCACCCAGACTCCTGGAGCCACCCCAGCCCCTGTCACTCCAAATCCAGACAGTCAATCCACAACCAGGCAGAGGCACACAGAAAGGTTGAACAAGAAAATAGCCACCTTCTAAAAGTGCTATTCTCAAACACAGAATTTAAAAACCATCCTTACTAAAAGATGTGTTATTAAATTCTGAGTTCAGGGATACCAGACTCCAATTTTCTATCTCACTTCTATGGGAAGATATGCTTGTAAAAATGTTACAGAGCATTCCCCATTCTGTCCTATGGGCAAGATAGCCTTTCAATAGTGAAATAGTGAAAAACGAAATTGGCAGTATTTCAATATCTGGACATGTTACACACACAAGTACATGTCCTACCTTTCCCGTACACTGCACCCTGCCCAGGGGGGTACCTTGGGCCTACCATAGGGGTGTCCTATGTGTAAGAAAAGGGAAGGGTAAGGCCTGGCAAGTGGGTACACTGGCCAGGTCAAAATGGCAGTTAACAAACTGCGCCCAGGCACTGCAGTGGCAGGCCTGAGACACCTTTTCAGGGCTGCTCATGTGGGTGGCACAATCAGTGCTGCAGGCCCACTAGTAGCATTTGATTTACCAGCCCTGGCACACTTAGTGCACTTTACTAGGGTCCTACCAGTAAATCAAGGGGAGAGGATGTGGTCCGCCGGCTAGATTGCCGACTTTGGTGCTGGAAACCAAGGTTCGAGCCTCGGGGTCGCGTCCACATCCTGTGATTCTGGGCAAATCACTTAATCTCCCCGTGCCTGAATGTGTCCTTGTGTAACGTAACCAGTGCTCATGTAAAGCGCTCCAATACCTTCGGGTCGAGTTCGCGCTATATAAATCTGCATTTAAAAAAAAAATCAAATATACCAATCAGGGAGAACCAATCACAACATCAATTTACACAGAGAGCATATGCACTTTAGCACTGATCAGCAGTGGTAAAGTGCCCAGAGTCCTAAAGCCAACAACCATAGGTCAGGAAAAAGTAGGAGGAAGAAGCAAAAAAAGTTAGGGGATAACCCTGCAAAAAGGGCCATTTCCAACAGACGATATAGTGGGAAGTTAATTAAGTCATAAATAATGATTAATTTTAAAGTAAGTATGTGATTGATGTTAATTTTGTGCATTATGCCATATTGATTTTTAGTTTTATTTTACGTGTGGGTTGCTAGGTTTGTAAGGGTATAGGGTGGGAAGTATATAATGTAATAAATAATCAACAATTAATTATTTAATTGATTATTAATTATGTAAATTGTGTTATACTTATTTGTTTTAGCTATATTTTAGGTATGGGTTGCTAGGTTTGTAGGCATATAGGGTGGGACGTTTATTAATCAATTAAATTATAATTATTTTCATTGATAATTAATTATCAAATTGTTTATTAATTACGTAAACTGTTTAATTGTTTTATTTTTTTATATATATTTTGCATTTAAATTGATATTGTTTATTTTAAGAGTTTTATATATTTTTTTAATAAATTATTAAGGTTATTCAAATATGTAATGTGTTTTTTAATTGAGGTCCGTTCCCTATTGTTGCACAGACTGGATTGGGAATAGTAAATGTAACCCTACTGAATCCCAATACTTTCCCTACTGTAGCACAGACTGGAGTGGTTATAGTAAAGTTAACTCCTCTGAAGTCCAACGCTTTCCCTACTGTTGCTTGGACTGGAGTGAGGGTTAGTAAAGTTAACAGTTCCAAAGTCCAACACTTTTCCTACTGTTGTACAGACTGGAGTGAGAATAGTAAATTTAACCCCTTTGAAGACAAACACTTTACCTACTGCTGTACAGTGGCGGCTGGTGAATTTTCCAACTGGTGAGGCTTAAATTGGTGAAATGTTTTGCATTAAGCGAATTAGCGTGACAAACAAGCCCCATTTTCCTCAGGGGGTTCTGCGGAGACAATAGAACTTTTCAGAGTAAGAAATTAAAATACCATTGCATTAATACAATGGGTTTTGCAGACAGCCCTGAAGGGCACTCATGAAAAGATTCAATTGAGGGCTTCCAAACCTCTGTCTCACTCACATTTTGCTGCTTGTACCCTCATTCCCCTCTGTCTCTTTCCTTCTCCCTCACCATTTTTCTTTAAATATGTGGCCTTCTCACCTTTACTATACGATTCTCACAGTTTTCTCACTCTCTTCCTATCACTGTCCCTTCCCCTTTCTAAAATCTTCTTTCTTACTTCTCTTTTACAGCATATGCGTCTCTCCTAAAAAGCAGTTTTCGTCTCCCCTTACACTCCTCAAACTCTCCTGTGGATGTGGCCTTGTCCTATGGACTTGGGCTCAGATAGAGAGCACAAGGAAGCTGCAATGCAATCTATATGAGAGAGCAACTGATCCCACTGTCCTGCGGAGAAAGGACAAATGGGGCTAAATAGCCAGAAGTGATGTTTATTTAGCAACTTTTTCATCTTCCCCACCCAACACCTTCACTCACCTGCATTCCTGCTTCTCTGTTTGTCACATACACATGGGAAAAAACTTGATAAGAATGCAACACACCATGCACACTTGTAGTGTGGATCGATTTGGAAACGGTTAACAGGGCTCTTAGACACCCCAAAACCTGTTTCTATTGATCGGTCTAAGGAAGACGTACCTAAGCCATTGAAAAAAGGGCCAAATACTCCAAAAGAAAGTGAGAAGAGCCTTCTGCATGTCGCAACACCCTGCCTCAAGTACCTTTGCAGGCGGGTGCAGCATTGCAGAAAAAAGATGTATGTTGACTTGATTGACCCGACGATCTCGAAGTAAATGTGCACATTCAAATGGCAGTGGCCTGCATGAGCCAAGACTTCATGCTCAAGTGAAGTGACCCATTTATTGAGGGACTTGCATTCGACCCTATAAACTATGCCTGATTGGGTGAAGGTAGCCTAGAACTCTTAGGGACCTATTTGTTGGGAGCAGGGGTTGAACTATTGATATCTGGAGGCTTTTATTGTGTAACAAGTTTTAAATCGTTGTAGTCACATGGGATATATATATATAAATATGTGTATATATATATATCGAAGCAAACAGTGTTGTCCACGCTTTGAGCTGCACTCCCAACAATCTTTATTGGCACAAGACAACTTTGTAACAAGACAGTACACGGCAGGAATAGCCAACTCGTTTCGGACCTCACGCCCTTCTTCATAGGCTGCATCTGCGGAAAAAGGCGAACAAGACTCACCAATGCATCCCCTTAATTTATAACAGTCACGCCCTAATGTGGGTTATTTGGTAAGTATAGTGCATTATGGGGAAGGCAGTCCAATTAAATCCCCAGTGGGCTCGCCAATCACGTAGAAATGCACAGTTCTTAAAATCCTGCCCATAAAGCCTGCTCAAAATTGCCCACAAGTTCTTGCCTCAATCATCGTTCCATAATGCGGTTGCTAAACAAGCATGCCACTGGACCCACTGTGAATCTCGCGGTGGTGCAGCTACCGGTCGGACTGACTGTAGAAGTCGAAGCAAATAGTGTTGTCCACGCTTTGAGCTGCACTCCCAACAATCTTTATCGGCATAGGACAACTTCGTAACAAGACAGTACACGGCAGGAATCGCCAACGCGTTTCGGGCCTCACGCCCTTCTTCATAGGCTGCATCTGCGGAAAAAGGCGAACAAGACTCGCCAATGCATCCCCTTAATTTATAAGAGTCACGCCCTAATGTGGGCTATTTGGTAAGTATAGTGCATTATGGGGAAGGCAGTCCAATTAAAACCCCAGTGGGCTCGCCAATCACGTAGAAATGCACAGTTCTTAAAATCCTGCCCATAAAGCCTGCTCAAAATTGCCCACAAGTTCTTGCCTCAATCATCGTTCCATAATGCGGTTGCTAAACAAGCATGCCACTGGACCCACTGTGAATCTCGCGGTGGTGCAGCTACCGGTCGGACTGACTGTAGAAGTCGAAGCAAATAGTGTTGTCCACGCTTTGAGCTGCACTCCCAACAATCTTTATTGGCACAGGACAACTTCGTAACAAGACAGTACACGGCAGGAATCGCCAATGCGTTTCGGGCCTCACGCCTTTCTTCATAGGCTGCATCTGAGGAAAAAGGCGAACAAGACTCACCAATGCACCCCCTTAATTTATAACAGTCACGCCCTAATTTGGGCTATTTGGTAAGTATAGTGCATTATGGGGAAGGCAGTCCAATTAAAACCCCAGTGGGCTCGCCAATCACGTAGAAATGCACAGTTCTTAAAATCCTGCCCATAAAGCCTGCTCAAAATTGCCCACAAGTTCTTGCCTCAATCATCGTTCCATAATGCAGTTGCTAAACAAGCATGCCACTGGGCCCGCTGTGAATCTCGCGGTGGTGCAGCTACCGGTCGGACTGACCGTATAAGTCGAAGCAAATAGTGTTGTCCACGCTTTGAGCTGCACTCCCAACAATCTTTATCAGCACAGGACAACTTCGTAACAAGACAGTACACGGCAGGAATCGCCAACGCGTTTCGGGCCTCACGCCCTTCTTCATAGGCTGCATCTGCGGAAAAAGGCGAACAAGACTCGCCAATGCATCCCCTTAATTTAAAAGAGTCACGCCCTAATGTGGGCTATTTGGTAAGTATAGTGCATTATGGGGAAGGCAGTCCAATTAAAACCCCAGTGGGCTCGCCAATCACGTAGAAATGTACAGTTCTTAAAATCCTGCCCATAAAGCCTGCTCAAAATTGCCCACAAGTTCTTGCCTCAATCGTCGTTCCATAATGTGGTTGCTAAACAAGCATGCCACTGGACCCGCTGTGAATCTCGCGGTGGTGCAGCTACCGGTCGGACTGACCGTATAAATCGAAGCAAATAGTGTTGTCCACGCTTTGAGCTGCACTCCCAACAATCTTTATTGGCACAGGACAACTTCGTAACAAGACAGTACACGGCAGGAATCGCCAACGCGTTTCAGGCCTCACGCCCTTCTTCATAGGCTGCATCTGCGGAAAAAGGCGAACAAGACTCACCAATGCATCCCCTTAATTTATAACAGTCACGCCCTAATGTGGGCTATTTGGTAAGTATAGTGCATTATGGGGAAGGCAGTCCAATTAAAACCCCAGTGGGCTCGCCAATCACGTAGAAATGCACAGTTCTTAAAATCCTGCCCATAAAGCCTGCTCAAAATTGCCCACAAGTTCTTGCCTCAATCATCGTTCCATAATGCAGTTGCTAAACAAGCATGCCACTGGACCCGCTGTGAATCTCGCGGTGGTGCAGCTACCGGTTGGACTGACCGTATAAATCAAAGCAAATAGTGTTGTCCACGCTTTGAGCTGCACTCCCAACAATCTTTATTGGATCAGGACAACTTCGTAACAAGACAGTACACGGCAGGAATCGCCAACGCGTTTCGGGCCTCACGCCCTTCTTCATAGGCTGCATCTGCGGAAAAAGGCGAACAAGACTCACCAATGCATCCCCTTAATTTATAACAGTCACGCCCTAATGTGGGCTATTTGGTAAGTATAGTGCATTATGGGGAAGGCAGTCCAATTAAAACCCCAGTCAGAGGTCAGCATTCCATGTAGGGAAACATGGGCTTGGGCGACCTGCCTGCAGTTGCTATGGAACAATTTTGAAAATTAAAAAAGAATTGCCAGCTTAGGTCAATTATGTCCCACCCAATCTTTCAGCAGCTTCAATAGGGAGAGCATCTATGCTCAGAGGTGGATGAAAGTGGCTGGTTTTAGCAATGGTTGCAGCAGTGTTGTTTGAAGAGTAAGACGTGTCCATCATTAATCAAATACACAGCATGTCTTAAGCAACTGCCTCAAAGAAAACACAAGGGAACAGGGAAACAGTTGAAGCCTTTTTGGTGGGAAAGCAAAACACCTTAAATAATAGCAGCACTCTCACACCCTTCACTGACTCAGCATCTTTTATTATCAACAGCATTTTCACATCTCTCACAGGATAGCAGTCACAACTCTCACACACCTGACAGACTGGCAGTCACACTTCCAAGAGCACTATCACACCACTCAAACAGTAGCAGTCTCACACCATAGACAATACTCTCACATTGCCCACAAACTAGCAGCCACAGAGTAGCAGAACCACTCTATCAAACCACTCAGGAATGGCCGGTTAATTACCGGTAAAGTTCATTACTCCGAGGCTTAGACCTCCACATCACAGTCCTAATATACGTGAGCATTATCTCCCCCTTCAGACATCCTCAAGCAAAAACCCCAACCGCTCCCATCCCTACCCTCCAGGCCACGCCCACATCCTGGGGAACATAACACCTGACCTTACCTCCGGAAATCCTGTAAACCAAAGCACAAGAAACCGAACACTGGAAGGGCGGGAGGGATGGGAACCAGGACTGTGACGGGGAGGTCTAAGACTCGGAGTAATGAAGTTTACTGGTAAGTAACCGGCCATTACCTCCTCGTCTGACCTCCCCATTCACAGTCCTTATACACGTGAGCAGATACCCAAGCAAAAAAATCTGCTTCAAACACCACAGCTGCAGAACAGACTTTATTACAAGGAACAAGCAGCACTGTTAAACCTCCTGCACAGAATGCAACACTGCATCCCCAAAACTGGCAGACACAACCCCACCAAGCGGTAATGGGACATAAAGGTGTGAGGTGAACTCCAAGTGGCAGCCCAGCATATCCCAACCATGGAAGCCTCTTGTAAACAAGCCCAGGAAGCAGCCATCACCTTGGTAGAGCGACCTTGCACAGCCCCAGGCACCAACACCCCCCGGTACGCATAAGCCACAAAGATAGCCCACTTCAACCACCGACTGAGAGTAGCAACAGAAGGCTTCAGACCCTGTCCCACCAAACCAAACGTCACAAAAAGGAAATCCACCTTATGAAAAGGGCACATATGATCCAAATACACACCAAGGGCCCACTTGACATCCAAACAGTGCAGCAGAACCTCCTCCTCAGACTGAGGATCAGCTTTTAACACAGACAAAACCAACTCCTCCGAACAATGGAAAGAGGAGCGTATTTTAGGAACAAACACAGGATCCACCTTATCCAGATAGCACTGCAAAAAATGTGCTGGACACAGCAACGAGCCGAACTCACCCACACCCTGGCCGATGTAATAGCCACCAGGAAAATCCACTTGATAGTCGAAACCGCAGGGAGACCTCCTCCAGCGGCTCAAACGGGGAAATGCCTGTAAGACCAACGGTAAGTCCCAACCAGGAGCCAAGGATTTAACCACAGGTTTCTTGAGAAAACAACTCCTCAAGAGCCTCTCCATATTAGGCACCACGCCATCTCAGTCCTGACCCTTGAAAGCCCGCACAGCAGCCCACTGAGCCCGCAATGTGGAACCGGCCAAGCCCAAATCAAAACCATCCTTCAGAAAGTCCAGAACCTTCACAGTGTCCACTGTCAAGGCCGACCAGCCCTTCCTAGAACAGCAGCCCTGAAACGAAACAAAATGTCTGGCATAAGATTTCAGCGTAGAAGGCTTCTGAGACTTCTGAATAAAGAGATCCACCTCAGGAGAACATCCCAGAGCCACAAGGTTCAACCTTTCAACAGCCAGCCCGCCAACTGCAATAGGACCAGACACTCCCGAGACAGATACGGAAATTTCAGTGGACATGGGTCCAGGGGAAGCTTCCGACACGGCAATGCCACCAACTGCAACCTTTAGAGGGAACCACGGCCTTCTGTTCCAGCCCGGCACCACCAGGACCACAGACGCCTTGTCCTGCTTGACCTTCAGGAGAACCCTCTGAATCAACGCAGTTGGAGGAAAGGCATACAGCAACCCTTCCCCCCAAGCAAAAGACATCACATCCACCTTCCAAACCCTGCTCGACGGACTCAGAGAGCAAAACCTGTCCCTCAATTTGTTCTCCGGTGTCACAAACCGGTCCACCTCTGGCACCCCAAACTTCCACATGAGGACCCTAAACACCCCCTGTCCAAACTCATCTCGGAAAGGGAAGGAAACATACAGCTCAACCGATCGGCATCCATGTTCAATACCCCAGGAAGATGAACTGCCCTCAGCGACAACAAATTCAGTTCTGCTCACTGGCACATCTACTGATCTAACGTATTCTGAGTAACCACTTTTGCACTCCCTTGATGGTTCACATAGCACACCAGTGTTGTCTGTCCTCAACAGAACATCCCGATGTACAACAAAAGGTAGAAAATGAACCAGGGCAAGCTGGACTGCCTTCAAGTCCCTCCAGTTGGAAGCCATCCGAGAGTCCGGGACTGACCAGATCCCCTGAACCGATTCCTGAGCAAGCATAGCTCCCCACCCTAGTTCGCTGGCATCCTTCGTCTAAACCATTCTGTCCTGGTGCACAAACGGAGAACCCTTCATGAGATTCCCCACATCCAACCACCAAGCTAACTCCTGGGAGATATCCGAACACCCCGGAATCAACTGTTCGTAATCCTGTGACCCCAGACACCAGAGGCGAAGGATGTGATTCACTAAGGGGTACAAATGCAACCTGGCCCAAGGAATACTCATGACGGTAGCGGGCATCAACCCCTGCACCCTTAACCACTGTCTTGCCATGGAAGCTGGAGGGCCAAGACCGCCCTCCCTTGTGTTGAAGACCCCTCCAATGAACAACAGTTCCTGACAGGGATTCAAATGGGACTTCTCCAGGTTCAGCAACCACCCAAACTTCTGTAGAAGACTGCAGACATCCTGAATCTGGGACTGAGCCTTAGGAAAAGAAGAGGAAGAAATCAACCAGTCATCCAAGTACGGGAACACTTGGATCCCCAGCGCATTCAGCAACCCCACCAAAGGAGCCAACACCTTGGTAAACACCCTAGGTGAAGCAGACAGACCAAATGGCAATACCTGAAACTGGAAATGCTTGCCGACCACACACAACCTCAGAAAACTTCTGCAAGGCCTGGTGCACCGGCACATGAAAATTAGCGTCCCTCAGATCCAGAGAGGTTAGAAAATCCCCCACCGACAGGAAGGGAAGAATGAACTGCAGAGTCGCTATCTTGAATGACCAGTGAGTAATGAACACATTTTCAGCTTTTAAATCCAACACCGGCCTGTAATCGCTATTCGGTTTCCTGATCAGAAAAAGGACAGAGTGAGACCCCTTGCCCTGTTGCCCCACGGGTACTCTTACAATGGCCCCCTTGTCCAATAGGTCCTGAACCCCCCTCAACACGGCCTGCAGTTTCACAGGTGACCACGGAACAGGGGTAGAACAGAAGACTTCCAAGGGAGGAGTCACAAACTCTATAAAATACCCCCATTGCATTTCCCACAGACTAGCTGCCGCGGAGTAGCAGAGCCGCTCTATCACACCTCTCGGGAATAGCAGTCACACACTACCAACAACACTCACACCCCTAATAGACTAACATTCACACACCTTTAACAAACTAGCAAGCAAATCCCATACCCTTAACAAACTATGAGCAAAGAAAATTGGACTGTCAGGCAACTAAATGTGCTTTTTCATTGGTTGTTGAGCTTTGTGTGTGATACTGTGGATGGATGAGAGGGTGAATAAGTGAAGGGTTGGATGAATAGATTTGTAAGTGCAAGGATGAGTGACTGAGAACACAGATGTTCAACTAGGAGCCCGATCCGCCTACTCATCTACTCCAGCGTCTGGATCCCCCTTGGTTGATAAGCGCACTTTTCAAATCCACCTAACGTAACATAACATCGCATAGCATAACATAACAGATAATGAAAGAATAGAGCATGGTCGGATGTAAGAGCGACTGCATAGATGGAGATCTCCCAGCACTGTAAGTTATGAGCCAGCACTATTGGACTTGTCTATGTTTGTTCCACTTGTGCAAAATCCACCACATTTTCAGGAGCGCTTCCATTACCACATTTCTCGAAATCAATCACATACCATGCAACAAAATCAAATGCTAGAGCACTGCACTTGTATCAAGATAGATATCCTGGGTGCTGCTGACCATTGATATTGGGGTGTGATTGTTAGGGTGTGATGAGGCGATGCCAAATCTGTGCTTCAATTTCCCTATTAGGCAAGTTTGATTTTAAGGCATTCAGCATGCCCTCTTTAGACTTAAGCCCTTGGGAAACATAAACTTTGGTGCAAGTAGTGATGTTTGTGATTGCAGATGCTGAGTTGTACAAATGAATCACACTCCTAGATTTTTCTCCCCACAAATTCTTATGAGTATAACATGGAGGAAACTCTGTAGGTTTAACTTTGAAGATTGTGTGCTGGAAATTTTAATGGGGAAAATGCAAGGATTCCAGGCGTGGCAAACAGTCAACTGCATGTTTTTCCCTATTCCAACCTATTTGGCCATAACATTATACCATGGAAAACTGCAAGGTGCAGTAATAGATTTCCCCAGGGCATACTTTTTTACCAAACAATAAGCATTCTTTTTCACAGACGAAAAGGGACTAGGCAGTGAGGGCACATACATGTGTGTTTGAAAAGAAACTTTAAAAAAGAATTTTGACTTGCATAACGAAATAGAATGACAATCTGCCTTGGGCCTGAAACATGACACGCAGACATTTGGTGATGAAAACATGAAAACACAAGGCTTTTGAGGCCCTTAACTAGATGCTTTCCCTTTAAATAGAATGCTAAAGCATGCACAAATATAGTTTGACTTTAATGTGACTAGTTTAGATTCTGTCTTAACTATAGAATGTGTTTTTTTAAACTTACAATAATTATTGAACATGTGTGCAGCAGTAACGTGAAGTTTGAATTAAATTACCACGACATTTAAAAGTACAGAAAAAAGTGACAGCTTACTAGAATTGATGGTTTGAAGATATGCAGCTTGCTGGAAAAGCTTACTTCATCTTTGATATTCCAAATAACACAATGAGCCTTTTTTTTGGCCTCACGCAATTTACAGCATGTAACCTCAGAACCTTATCATATTAGCTGCTGGTAGAATATTTCATTTAAACAGAGCCCTATTCATAAGTGACTTAAATCATAGATTTGCCATAGAGAACAGAAAGCACACGTATTTGAAAATGCATTATCATATTTTGTTTCTAATGACTTCCTGCTTAAATGAAGTTTTCTTTGCAGCATACTGACCTTATATTCAGCTAAAATAACAGTTGCTTTATCAGAAGGTTAGGAAATTACGTCATTTTAAATAGGATTCAAACTGTGTAAAGAGTGTGCAGTGGGAAGGATTTACTCTCACATGATGGATGACGAGAAGAGTTGCTGGATGTCCATTGGATGAAGAAAAGAACAAACCACATGTTTTTGTAACATCAAGTTACAGATTTATAAACACATTCCTAGTTTTAGAGTTCCAGAAGAGAGATTCCTTTAGAGGAGAGAAGACGGAGACTCAGATAAGGGAAGACTTAGATTTGGACGGAGCTGGTGAGATGTAGTATGAGGGGAGGCAGAGCTGCAGAGCAGAACGGCAGGCTGTGTCCTTTGACATTTACTAAAACCCAAGCTTTATGCTTTGAATAAATTGGCTTTGCCAATGCTTATTTGCTCTATGTTTTATTTCTCTTTATGGTAGATTCTACAATTAATAATAATTCAATTAAGCTTCATGCAAATCTCACTCTTGTCTTTATATTTTTGAGCTCTTCATGGGTTCTGACTGAAATCATTTGTGCTCCGTTTCTTAGAATAGGGATTCTTTCCTCTATGGAACGCGTTGTACGCACATTATAATATGATCTGCACAAATTATATTGTTCTAATTCTGTAACCTGAGTGATATTTGACTATTGAATAAAGAATAAGATAACCTCGTTCTTTAATTAGAGAAAAAACCTTTAAAACTACTCACAAACTCTCATTATTGACTAAAATATTAATTTGATCTTTGATTACTTGCTTGTGTTTATGAAGGAGCTCTTTTGGTCAAAATATGGTGGCCAAGATACGTCACCTTGAGAATAGATAATGGCCTTTTCCAATTTTAATGGGTTGACGCAGTTTCCATCGTTTCCATCGTCTGTCCATGGATTTTTTTACAAAAATCTGATCTCACAAAAATAGAAAATGAGTCCAGGCGTATAGGTGGAGTGGGCCGAGCTTTGATGGAAACTGCCTGCTTCAAAAGAAAGTTCCCAAAATATATAATGATTGGTCGAGGATAACGACCTGCAGCCTTATTAGAAATTGGTGGTAATCTGTGTGCTCGCTGTATTTGTCAGTCCCAATCCCAATCAGACAAGTCAGGGAAAGCTTTCTGAAACAGTTGCACTACATATGCTCGAGAGTCAGTTACTTCTTCGCCTTCTGGCCTGAGATTATTACGGCGCTGCCAATTCTCCAAGTCCTCGATCTTCTCTTGCAGAAAAGTAATCTGATTATCATGTGGTTTCGAAGCCTTAGCGGATCTGGTAACATGCTCTTCTGTATCTGCAACTCGTTGCTGCAGCTCCTGGATATCTGTTGTAAGTGTCATTACCCTAGCGTTTACCTCTGCAAGAGATTGCCTAATCACCAGACTATCAGCCCTTGCTTGTGCATAATACTCTTGAGCCTCTTCCCTTTGGGTTGGCATTGCTTGAAGGATCACTAAACCGAGGATTCCATTAATCCGGCAGACGGAACAGATTTCTCGCCCCTATTCATAGAAGCAGAGACAGTATCGGAGGCAATCAGGGAGGCAGAGCTAAGCAACAAATCCGCCTGACCCTTATTTATAGTTAAGTCTGTCTCCAAAGAAAGAATCGACAATTGATTAGCACCTTTGCGATGTATCCTTTGCATCCAATCCCATGCCATGGCCTGAGCCGGAGAGTCTTGATATTAAATTCTTCACCTCTCCCTTTGCTATAACCCATGTATGAAGGGAACTGCTAGTTGTACCTAACTTTCCAGCAATAATCTTAGCATTTCGTGACTCTCTTAGATCTTCTTGTCTGTCAATTCCTTTTTTGTAGTGCTTCATAGCCCTAGTTTTGGCGCTGCCTTTCATTCGGTCTGGTACCAGAGGAGTCAATCCAGAGGTCATTTCAGTCTGGGATATCCCATCTAAAGCAGAATAATTTGTATTATCATCAATAGGCTTCAGGGTGTAATTGGTGCTTGTTAGATTTGGGGGTCTCTAGTTGGCAGAGGTAGGTACCTTTGACCAAATAGGGACCCTTGCGTCTAGTCGGGGTAAGGGGGTACACTGCCAAAATAACCCCTGCTCACCCCCTTGGTAGCTTGGCACGAGCAGGCAGGCTTATCTCAGAGGCAGTGTGTAAAGCATTTGTGAACACATACAGTAATATAGTGACAACACTACAAAGGGACGCCACACAGGTTGTGTTATAAAAATAGGTATCTTGTATATAGATTTAACACAAGACCACAAACGACAAAAAGAATCCACAATACTGTACTTAAAAATGGTAGAAATAGCTTAGTTCTCTTAAGATGGTAAATGTGACACTTTGCGTTCAATGTACCTTTGGATGCGTAACGATATACAACAAAAGAGTTGCAGGGAAGGTGATGCGTCAGTTCCTTACCCGCAAGAACGGTGATGCGTCGGTTCCTTGCTTCGGGGGAGGTGATGCGTCGGTTCCCTACTGCTGCGTAGGGGACGGTGATGCGTCGGTTCCTTACCGGAGAGGAGGTGATGCGTCGGTTCTTCACCGCGTGGTGAGGTGATGCGTCGGTTTCTTACTGCGCTTCTGTGGCGATGCGTCTAGCAACGCCACGATGCGATGACGACCCGGTGCAATGAGACAAAATGGCGTCTTCTTGATGTTGCGACAACGAAGGGGTGATGCGCACACGCCTGACAGCCGTGCGGCGACTCAGTGAATCTTCTGAGCCGCGACAGGCCCTGCGACATGCTTCTCTGGTGATACGACGGCGTCTGCTGCGACGACGACACTCTTCTCCAGGGATGCGGGGCGCCTCGGTGATGCGATGCGGCAGCGGCGGCACGCTTCCTCAGTGATGCGACGACAGCTGCTGCGGCAGCGACACGCTTCTCCAGTGATGCTACGGCGTCTGCTGCGACAGCGACACTCTTCTCCGGTGATGCGGGTCGCTTCAGTTGATGCGATGGCGACAGCGGCGGCACGCTTTCTAGGCGATGCGACGACAACTGCTGCGGCGGCGACACGCTTCTTCATCTTGAGTCGCGCTTCCAGCTCCCAGCGACACGCAGTCTCTCAGAAGGCCCAGCTCAACAGCAGGCACTTCAATTCCCAGCAAGGGAATGGAGGGAGAAGCTGGTGGGTGAAGTATTGTATCCCTGAGACTTCAGGCAGGAGGCAAGCTCTAGTTCAAGCCCTTGGAGATCTTCTTACAAGTTGATGAAAGTAGCACAAAGTCCTTTCTCCTTTCTTTTTCAGTCAGGTAACCACTGCAGGCCAATCCTCAAGCAGCTCACAGCATAGGGATAGTCTCCTCCTGCAGGCTCTCTCTCTGGTTCCTCTCCTCAGCAAAGGTTCTTCTTGTTTCCCAGAGGAGATCTAAAGTCTTGGGGTCAGGGCCCAAGTATTTATACACCAAAATCCTTTGTCTCTGAAGGCAGAGAGTGTCTGTACCTAGCCCAAACCAGTTCTGGTCAGTCTTGGAGCACTTTGTTTACAGGACTCCTTCTTTCCTTTGACAGTGTGGGCCAGGGACATCAGACGCACCACAGGCGTTGGAGCCAGCATTATGGAGGGAAGGCACAGCCCTATTCAGGTCCCAGGTGCAACTCCTCCCACCACTCTACATGTAGATCTCTCTATTCAGCCCTGTGCTGACTCACCCTGTCTCCTGGAATCCCCCAGCCCCTGTCACTCACAAACCAGACATGGAATACACAACCTAGCAGAGGCAGGCTTGGACAGTTAGGCAAGAAAATACCTACTTTCTAAAAGTGGTATTTTCAAACACAGAATGTTAAAACCAACTTCACTAAAAGATGTATTTTATCATTCTGAGTTCAGGCATACTAAATTCGTTTTTCTACCATGTTCCCTGGGTCAGTTAGGATTATAAGATGTTATAATCAAACTGCCCGTTCTGGCCTATGGGGAACAGGTAGCCTTGCAATAGTGAAAAACGAAAATGGCTGTAATTCACTATTAGGACATGCCACACACACCAGGGCATGTCCTACCTTATACTTACAATGCAACCTGCCCTTGGGCCTACCATAGGGGTGTCTGATATGAAGAAAAGGGAAGGTTTAGGGACTGGCAAGTGGGTGCACTTGTCCAGTTAACATGCCAGTCAAAGACTGCACACAGGCTCTGCAATGGCCGGCCTGAGACACACTTTACAAGCTGCTTCTGTGGGTGGAACAACCAGTGCTGCAAGCCCACCAGCAGCATGTGATTTACAAACCCTGGGCACACGCAGTGTACTGTACTAGGGTCTGACAAGTAAACCAAATAAGCCAATCATGGAGTCACTAATCCATACATCAATTTTACCATAGGGAGCACTTGCACTGTGGCACTGGATAGCAGTGGCACAGTGCCCAAAGCATCTAAGACCAGCAAAAACATCAGAGGCAACAGCAAAAATGGAAGGAGACCCACGCCAATGGTGCTAGGTCTAACACGTGTCCCCTCCAGCTGAAATGTGGGGAGAACTACCCTACCTCCTGGGAGTTCTCATCACTAAGGCGGAAAAATCTGGACAGACCATCAGCATTGGCGTGTTCTGTACCAGGGTGGTGTTCCACCATGAAGTCCATACCCTGTAGGGAAATGGACCACCTCAACAGCTTTGGATTCTCACCCCTCATCTGCATCAACCATCTGAGGGGCCTGAAACCGGAAGTGAGTCCCAAAGAAGTATGGTCTCAACTTCTGCAGTGCCCAGACCACAGCAAATGCCTCATGCTCAATCGCACTCCACCTCTGTTCCCGTGGAAGTAACCCCCTACTGATGAAGGCTACAGGTTGGTCTAGGCCCTCCTCATTCATCTGTGACAAAATAGCCCCCACACCATGCTCTGAAGCGTCTGTTTGAATGATAAACGCTTTTGAGAAGTTGGGTGCCAGGAGCACGGGTGCCGTGCACATGGCAGTTTTCAGGGCATCAAAAGCTTTCTGACAGGTGTCAGTCCAAATCACTCTCTTGGGCTGCTTCCTGGAAGTCAGCTCTGTCAAGGGGGCAACGATGCTGCCATACCCCTTGACAAACCTCCTGTAATACCCAGTGAGCCCTAGGAAGGCTCTCACCTCTGTCTGGGTCTTGGGGGGTTCCCAAGCCAGGATGGTCTCAATCTTGGGCTGTAGGGGCGCCACCTGGCCGCTCCCAACTTGGTGTCCCAAGTACACCACGGAACCCTGTCCGATCTGGCACTTACTCGCCTTGATCGTGAGGCCTGCTCTCCGCAGTGCCATCAACACTTCCCAGAGGTGGCGCAGATGTTCTTCCCAACTGGCGCTGAACATTGCAATGTCATCCAGGTAGGCGGCACTGAACTCTTCCAGTCCAGCCAACACCTGGTTGACCAACCTCTGAAAGGTGGCAGGGGCATTCTTCATCCCAAAGGGCATAACCCGGAACTGGTAGTGCCCATCTGGTGTGGAGAATGCTGACCTCTCTCTTGCCCCATCAGTCAAGGCGATCTTCCAGTAGCCAGACGTTAAGTCAAACGTGCTGAGGTACTGTGCAGCCCCTAACCGATCGATGAGCTCATCAGCTCTGGGGATGTGGTGCCCATCAGTCCTGGTGACTGAATTGAGTCCTCGGTAGTCCACACAGAACCGCAGTTCTGGCGTGACACCCGGTGCGGCAGCCTTTGGGACCAACCCCACTGGGCTGGCCCAAGGGCTGTTAGAGGACTCAATCACCCCTAACGCAAGCATCTTGGAGACCTCCTCCTTGATGCAAGCTCTCACCCTGTCAGTCACCCTGTAAGTTTTGTGCTTAACAGGAGGACTGTCTCCTGTGTCTACGTCATGGACGGACCAATCAGTGTCACTGGGAATCGGGGAGAACAGATCAGAAAACTGTCCCAGCAACTGGTGACAGTCATTCCGTTGCTCAGGGGTCAGGGTGGAAGAGAGGTTCACACCATCCACTGACCCATCTTGCTCTGTTGCAGACAGGAGGTCAGGAAGAGGCTCAGTCTCCTCCTCCATCCCTGCATCTGTTGCTAAGAGCATGCCCACTTCGGACCTCTCTAAGTGGGGCTTCAGGCGGTTGACATGCAGGACCCGCAAGGGGTTCCTGGGAGACCGCAAGTCCACCAAGTAGGTAACAGGATTTTTGCGCTCCACCACCTCAAATGGTTCGGTCCACTTATCCTGGAGCGCGCAGGGCTCCACTGGGGCCATGACCCACACTTTCTGACCAGGCTGAAGCTCAACCAGAGTGGCATTCTGGTCGTACCACCGCTTCATCTTCTCCTGGCTGGCTTCCAGATTCGCCTCAGCGAGTTGTCTGAAACGCCTAGTCTGGTTCCTGAAGGCCAGCATGTAGCTATATACATCCTGGGGAGGTTTCCTGGGAGATTGCTCCCAGCCTTCCTTGACCAAACTCAGGGGTCCTCTCACTGGGTGACCATAGAGAAGCTCAAAGGGGCTGAACCCTAGAGACTTCTGTGGCACCTCACGGTAAGCAAAGAGAAGGCATGGTAAGAGGACGTCCCACTTATGCCTCATGGGTTCCTCAAGACCCATAATCATGCCTTTGAGGGTCCGGTTGAACCTTTCGACCAGCCCATTACCTTGGGGGTGGTAAGGAGTGGTGAACTTGTACGTTACACCGCACTCCTGCCACAGGGACTTCATATACTTGGAAATGAAGTTCGTACCTTGGTCAGACACCACCTCTCGAGGTAACCCCACAAGGGAGAAAATTCCCATCAGAGCGCGTCCCACCACGGGGGCCGTCACTGTCCTGAGAGGGATGGCTTCCGGGTACCGGGTGGCATGGTCCACCAAGACCAGGATGAACCTGTTGCCCATGGCTGTCTTGGGGTCCAGTGGCCCCACAATGTCAATACCCACCCGTTCAAAGGGGGTGCTGACCACAGGGAATGGCTGGAGAGGAGCCTTTTGCTTCCTCCCACTCTTTCCACTTGCCTGGCAAGTCTGACAGGTCCTGCATTGAGTATCTGAACTCCTGCGCATTTGGGTCCAATAAAAGTGGGTGGCAAGCCTCTCAAAGGTCTTGTCCTGCCCCAAATGTCCTGCTAACGGTACATCATGAGCCAGCCCCAGTAGGAAGGCTCTGAAGCGCTGGGGTACCACCAGCACACGGGCTGACCCAGGCTCAGCAACCTTAGGCTCACTATACAGGAGACCGTTCTCCCAGTAGATCCAATGTGATCCAGACTGATCACCTGCTGCCTGGTTTGCAGCCTGCTGCCGCAAACCCAAAAGAGAAGGGCACTTGTTCTGCTCCTCACAGAACTCTTCCCTGGAGGGTCCTCCTTCCTGCTGCCAATGGGTCAGCTCAGGCAGGTCCCCCAGTTCAGCTACTTGTTCCCCTGTAGGTTCCAGGGCATCCCCCTCAAGGTCTGCCTCCTCCTGGACCGTGGGAACTGTCGGGGTGGGTTTCCCGTGCCCCCGGCCTCTTCTCCTCAAGGCAGGTACCTGGCCACTCTTTCAGGCTCCAGGTCCTCTTGAACACCCTTACTGGCTGCCATAGACCGAGTGGTCACGCATGCCCACTCAGGCAGACCCAACATCTCTAAATGAGCATTTCGCTCCACCTTAGCCCAAGGGGAGCTCTCCAAATCGTTACCCAACAGACAACCAACAGGCATGGCTGGCCTCACAGCTACTTGAAGAGTCCCTGAGACCCTCCCCCACTCAAAGGGAACCTGAGCTACCTTGCAGTGGTTCTCTGTGTTGTCTGTGGCAACAACTGGGTAAAATGCGTTGAGGACCACCTGCTCTTCAGACACCAGCCGACAACTGACAGCTGTCACACTGGCCCCGGTGTCTCTCAGAGCCTCCACCCTGTGGCCATTGATGGTCACCCACTGCCTGTACTTCTTAGTGTTATCAGGCAGCTGGGTCCTGGGGACCACCTAACAGTCTCCTAAAGAGACTAGGGACATCTCTGCGGGACCCCACCCACCTTGAGCACCCATCTCCTTCCCAAGGGGTACACTAGCCAACTGCCGGGGTGCTGCACCAGTGGGTGCTGTCTTCCCAAACTGGGGACACTGGGGATCCCATGAACCGTGACCCCATAGGCCACACTTAAAACAGGTCAGGGGCCCTCTTTGAACAGGTTTACCTGTTGGGGCCCCTTGCTTTTTCTCAGGGGGAGGCTGGAAACCTTTCCCACGGTTCCCTTGGGAATTACTTTGGGGCCCTTTCTGGAACTCCCTCTGTTTACCCTTGTCCCCCCACTCTTCTGCTGGGGACCCTGCCCACCCTTGACGGAGTCTCCCACGTGACCCTTGTGGACCCGGGTGCTCACCCAGCGGTCCGCCTCCTCAGCAACCTTCCTAGGGTTAGTCAGCCTACTATCAATCAGGTGCTGGCATAGCTCTGGAAAACAATTACTTGACAAGTGCTCCCATGCAATTAAATCAAAGAGCGCCTCAAAATCATTTACTTTGCTACCCTTCACTTAACCATCCAATGCTCTGCAGAAAAAAGTGACATATTCTACCCAGGTACTGCCCTCTATCTTTTTGCAATTCCTGAACCTCTGCCTATACAGTTCAGGGGTCAACCCATACCTGGACATCAATGCATCTTTCATGTGGCTATAAGAATTGTGGACTTCAGAGGGCAAGTCTAACAAGGTATCTCGCCCCTCACTAAGGAACCGCCCCCACAACCCCGCTCCCTAATCCTTCTCAGGGACCCAGTGGGAGGACATGGCTACCTCATAGGCCTTGAACCACTGCCCAATGTCATCATTTTTAAAAAACTCTTTCACCACATCCTTAGGAATATACACTCTTGGTTCCACCGGCACAGACGGGGTGCTGCCACCAGAGGGAGTAATCTCTAAGCTCCTCGCTTTCAATTCTAACTCCCTCAAACTTCTCTCATGCTCCATTTGCATCCTCTTTTCCTCTAGGGCCAATTTCTTATTCTCTAACTGCCCACTCAACTTGAGCTTGGTCAGCTCCATCTCATGCATCCTACTCTTCTCCCTGTCCTCCAGCTCTTCTGGGGACAGGCCCTTGGCAGAAACACTGCTACCTGCTGGGGAAGCTACTCTCCTCTCCCCTGGACCCAATGGCCCTTCCAGCTGCTCATCTGCATTTTCAGCCCCCTCCACTTGCTCAGGGATGCTCCTTGCTTCCACCCAGTCCCTCAGCGCCTTTTGGAACTCATCCTTCTTGGAGAGACCGGTCATAGCAACTTTAAATCTCCTGCAGAAGTGCTTTAGCTGTTTTACATTGTAGCTTTCTAGTTTCTCCTCTTCAAAATCATAATCCACAGATGCGATGGATGCTGCTTTACTGATGGTGACTAAACTTGGCAGTTCTTGGCAAAAATAGGAAATCCCTGGAAAAACAATCTACCAAAATGTATGTGGTTGCGTTTGGTCTGCACTCACTAGTAGTGTCCACCAATCACTGTATATGAGTCACAAATGCAAGTCCAGAATCCTCACCGCTGCCCACCAATGTTAGATTTGGGGGGGTCTCTAGTTGGCAGAGGTAGGTACCTTTGACCAAATAGGGACCCTTGTGTCTAGTCAGGGTAAGGGGGTACACTCCCAAAATAACCCCTGCTCACCCCCTTGGTAGCTTGGCATGAGCAGGCAGGCTTATCTCAGAGGCAGTGTGTAAAGCATTTGTGAACACATACAGTAATATAGTGACAACACTACAAAGGGACGCCACACAGGTTGTGTTATAAAAATAGGTATCTTGTATATAGATTTAACACAAGACCACAAACGACAAAAAGAATCCACAATACTGTACTTAAAAATGGTAGAAATAGCTTAGTTCTCTTAAGATGGTAAATGCGACACTTTGCGTTCAATGTACCTTTGGATGCGTAACGCTATACAACAAAAGAGTTGCAGGGAAGTTGATGCGTCGGTTCCTTACACGCAAGAATGGTGATGCGTCGGTTCCTTGCTTCGGGGGAGGTGATGCGTCGGTTCCCTACTGCTGCTTAGGGGACGGTGATGCGTCGGTTCCTTACCGGAGAGGTGGTGATGCGTCGGTTCTTCACTGCATGGGGAGGTGATGCGTCGGTTTCTTACTGCGCTTCTGTGGCGATGCATCTAGCAACGCCGCGATGCGATGATGACCCGGTGCAATGAGACAAAATGGCGTGTTCTTGATGTTGCGACAACGATGGGGTGATGCGTGCATGCCCGACGGCCGTGCGGCGACTCAGTGAATGTTCTGAGCTGCAATAGGCCCTGTGACACGCTTCTCTGGTGATGCGACGGCGTCTGCTGCGACGACGACACTCCTCTCCAGGGATGCGGGGCACCTCAGTGATGCGATGCGACAGCGGCGGCACGCTTCCTCAGCGATGCGATGACAGCTGCTGCGGCAGTGACACGCTTCTCCAGTGATGCGACGGCGTCTGCTGCGACGGCGACACTCTTCTCCGGTGATGCGGGGCGCTTCGGTTGATGCGATGGCGACAGCAGCAGCAGCGGCACGCTTTCTAGGCGATGCGATGACAACTGCTGCGGCGGCGACACGCTTCTTCGCCTTGAGTCGCGCTTCCAGCTCCCAGCGACACACAGCCTCTCAGAAGGCCCAGCTCAACAGCAGGCACTTCAATTCCCAGCAAGGGAAGGCAGGGAGAAGCTGGTGGGTGAAGTCTTGTATCCCTAAGACTTCAGGCAGGAGGCAAGCTCTAGTTCAAGCCCTTGGAGATCTTCATACAAGTTGATGAAAGTAGCACAAAGTCCTTTCTCCTTTCTTTGCCAGTCAGGTAACCACTGCAGTTCAATCCGCAAGCAGCTCACAGCATAGGGATAGTCTCCTCCTGCAGTCTCTCTCTCTGGTTCCTCTCCTCAGCAAAGGTTCTTCTTGTTTCCCAGAAGTTATCTAAAGTCTTGGGGTCAGGGCCCCAGTATTTATACACCAAAATCCTTTGTCTCTGAAGGCAGAGAGTGTCTGTACCTAGCCCAAACCAGTTCTGGTCAGTCTTGGAGCACTTTGTTTACAGGACTCCTTCTTTCCTTTGACAATGTGGGCCAGGGACATCAGACGCACCACAGGAGGTGGAGCCAGCATTGTGGAGGGAAGGCACATCCCTATTCAGGTCCCAGGTGCAACTCCTCCCACCACTCTACATGTAGATCTCTCTATTCAGCCCTGTGCTGACTCACCCTGTCACTAGAAGCAAAAAATACCTATGCAATTAACTGGTCATGCAAAGACCTATAACAGGCTCATTGATATATGAACAGACTCAGTGTACTAAACATTTATTTTAAAATATTCATTTTATTCTTATAAATTCATAATAAAAACATTCTGATCCAGGATACTAGGACATACTGTGTTCAACGACATATTAACAAATTATAAAATACATTTATACAAACAAATATGAATTAATTAAATATACAAAATTCAAACATACAACACAATAACATGTAAACATAAACTCATTTTCTCTTATTAGGACAAAGTGGCTAGATAGTGGACAAGTTCTTATTTTTGTCTACGCACGTTTCGGCGTGTGAGCGCCTTCTTCAGGACAGCCACAGTAACCTGAACAAAACAATAAAATGGACACGTATATATGACATAAATACACAAAAGTTAGTACACTGAGTCAGGAGCGCCTATAATATACATAACACATCATAATGATAAAACCTAAAAATAGATACAACATATATAACTTCTGTGTAAATTATGCGTGCAACTGCAAGTGCAAAATAGTAGTGTATAGAATATTTCAGTGAATTAGAGTTTTAATGAAACAAATTGTGATAAAGATAAAGGCCCTTAATACCAACCGAATAAGAAATAGCAGTATGAGACTAGGTAGGTATTAATAGCAAGTAGTTAGAGAGAAACAAAAATAAAATACAGGGAAAGATATCTAAAAGATAGTAACAGCGTCAATGGACCTAATATAGAGCAGGCTTACCTAAATAGGTATGCAACAGGAACCAAAATTGATGTTTGGATCCAAGATAAATAAATTACCTATTATGAAAAAAGACAAAACAGATAAACCTAGATGGTTGACTAAAATAGAGGGAAGATATATAATCTAACTGCATGAAGCATGTATACCTACTTATAATTAAGTAGAAGACCACGAAACTATAAAAGGTCGAACGGTCATATAGAGAATAGATATTGCTGTAAATATAAACAAAAAAACAAGATTGTCTATATTATGTGAAAACTGCACCCTAGTATTATTATTACATCATGCGATTGATTCTAGTGTATACAGAAAAAAAAGAATCACCTAAAAACAAATAAAGAATCCTCCTATTAATCAGTCGATATAATATGGTAA
This sequence comes from Calotriton arnoldi, assembly GCA_963921515.1. Taxonomy (NCBI): domain Eukaryota; kingdom Metazoa; phylum Chordata; class Amphibia; order Caudata; family Salamandridae; genus Calotriton; species Calotriton arnoldi. Next base: position 134,477 of record CAWUFW010000836.1, read on the forward strand.
CTGAATCACCAGGTCAACCCTGCTTGGCTCTCCAGCGTGGTATGTGTCTATGTTGATAGGAGGCGAGCTCTGTAGAGAGATCATAAACTAAATTTGAAATTGCTCATTGGACCAAAAAATCAATTGGAAATGTATCTGTATATATATTTACCTTTCTAACAAAGGCAACAAAGGTAGTCCCGGGTTTGCTGATGTAATCGGGGCCGCGTAATAGTTTCAATAAAAGGGGCGAGACACTATACGGAGAAAAGAAAGCAAAAAAGTATGTACCAAATTTTTTTAAATTTTTTTTATTTTAAGGCATAGGGCAATATATGATCATTTGTGAAAGCCAATATGATCAGTGATTTAACCAAAATATAATCTAACACAGGGGAATAAATTAAATTAAATAATAATGGGCTAGTGATTACGTAACTACCCGAACGGGGCACAACTGTAACTGGGACCTGTGAACAGGAACAGATAATCACAAATTAATTTAGGCATAGCAGCTAAGGATAAAAACGCTATGTATCCTTAGATACAAAAATAATAATGATATACTATTATATGTAAGCAGATTAATGGTTAGGTATACAATAAAAAATACATATACCTCAGAGACTATTCCAATGAACTCGATGAAATCAGCGTTTAAGCGTTAAGCACAGCGATGACTACGGCCCAACCAATAGACTACCATACTATGGGGATCTAAAAAACGAAAGCGCGGCAACAACGTGGTCCCATTACTTACTATATAAACGGAGTTCCCATCTTGCGGCAAGATTCCCGGGCTCAAAGTGCAGTGCGTAAATGCACAAGCTTTTATGGAGTAAACTGACTAGGAGCATTTCAAGGATGACGTGACGTACTGACGTCATGCGTAAAGAATGCATTGCGCAAAGAATAGAAACAGAAGATAGACGATGACCACGTCTGTTCTGTAGAAAAAGTAAATATGTATAGAGGTTTAACAAATCGGAAAACGGATCTTTGTTAAGAAAATACGACTGATCTTAGGGGTGTATTGAAAAAAGGAAAGGTGAATAAAAATAAATATAAAAATTGAAAGTAAGAATAAAAATAGCAACTCTTAAGTGAACTAGCTGTACAGCATATGACATACTAATTGTTTAGTCACAGATGCGAACTGACTTAACTATACGTATATACTACTGAGTATCTCTCTCAATGGCGGGCAGCCACCGCAAAAATTATGGAAACAGGGGACGACAAAGGGACAAAACTAATAATCCTGTAAATGTCCGCTGTTTTTAATTATAGCAGATGGCATTTTCCCATGGTATTTCGCTGTTTAACCCATGTTTCCATGTATCTAAGACAAAAATCCCAAAAACCTAACGTTTTTTACGTACTGTATCACTTCTGTCGCCTTGAGGGATTTCAATTTTTTCTAAAATAAACCATCTTACATCATTAGCGGTGTGTTTATGTTGTAAGAAATGGTTGACTAATGGAGCGTTGGTTTTAGCTGTATGTATAGCTGAACGATGTTCCGTATGTCGGACATGGAATGCTCGTGAGGTCTCGCCCACATAACCCAAGCCACAGGGGCACAACAAGAGATAAACTACATTTTTGGTTTTACAATTGAACATTTTCTTAGCTGAAACCTGGTAGCCATTAAGAGTAAGGGTATCACCTTCAATAGCATTATCACAAGATTTACATTTGGAGCATTTAAAAGTTCCTTTAATAGGAAGTTCTCCATCAATTGTCTTTTGAATGAATGTGGTGCCCTCCACATATCTGGATCTGGTAACTATATCTTTTATGTTTTTGTTACGTCGATGTGCGAACATGGGCTTAGGAAGTTTATGTTGCTCATCCAGATCACTATTTAAAATGTGCCTACTAGAGTTGACAATTTGTCTAACTCTTTCATTAAGTGTTGAATGTTTAGTGACACAAACCAATTGATTGGTTGTAGGTGATGTCTTACCTCTTAGAAGTGAATCTCTGTCGTAAACTCGTGCTCGTTTAAAGGATTCACGAATTAGTCTATGGGGGTACCCTCTCGCAGCGAATTTCGCTTTCATAATGATGGCTTGTCTATCAAAATCAGTCAGGTTAGAACAATTACGGCGCAGCCGTAGAAACTGCCCGAAAGGTATACTTTCTTTTTGAGCGCGTGGGTGGTAACTGTTAAATTCCAACAAAGTGTTGCGTGCAGTGGGTTTGACAAACAAATCCACTTCAAGTACCCCTTCCTTGTGGCGGATAATGATGTCCAAAAACTCAACCTGATTAGGGCTGTGATGTGAAGTAAACTTTAAGTTCTGATCACATGAGTTCAGCCATGCTAAAAATTCATTTAGATTTTCTTCAGTGTCAGTCCAGATGAAAAAGATATCATCAATATATCTGGACCAATAGGTTACAGATTCAAAAAAAGGTGCCATGTCATTGTAGATATTTTTCTTTTCAAAGAGTGCCATGTATATATTGGCAATCGAGGGGGCAACAGAAGCCCCCATACTTACGCCTTTGATCTGTTTATACATTGTATTTCCAAATTCAAAGGTATTTTCAGTAAGTACAATTTCTAAGCACTGTAGAAGAAAGTTTTTGGGGCAAAGTACATTAAATGTTTCAATAAACCACGTGACTGCTTCAATAGCTTCACGTTGGGGAATATTGCTGTACAGTGATTCAATATCTAGAGTCACTAATATATGCCGACAATGGTTAAAAGGAAGGTGTTCAACTTTCTTAATTATAGCTCTGGTATCCATGATATAGGAAGGAATTTTGGCAACATGAGATCTTAATATCTTGTCAGTGTATTTTAATAGAGGTTCCGTAATAGATCCAATCGTAGAAACAATTGGACGGTATGGAGGATCTAATGTGTCCTTGTGAATTTTAGGGATCCCATAGATGCAAGGCATCTTGGGTTCCTGGCAGTTCAAAAATTCGAACTCCTTATCACAGATTTCCCCTTGTTGTAAAGCCTGGGTGGTAATGCGATGAATTTTGGTTGCAACTTTGTTGGTTGGGTCCTGTGTAACTTTAGAATAAAAGGTTTGATCATTGAGAAGTGCCTTCATTTTATGTTCATATGTGGTGGTGTCTAGCACCACAATCCCTCCACCTTTATCGCAACATTTAACTGTTAACTTTTTGTCTTGTGCAATCTTTTGTAGGGAAAGATATTCATCTTTTTAAGGTTGTATGTGGGTTTAGGTATATATTTGGTTGCTTTCTCTATGCGATTAAGCACTGTATGTTCAAACACTTCTACCTCTGGGCCCAGCTGAACGAGGGTAGGAGTAAACGTTGATGGATTGGTAAGACCCGAAAAATTCTGAACTAAATCTGTGCTGGGTTCTTTATCTGCAAAGAATTTTTGGAGTCTAATTTTGCGAAAAAAGGACACAATATTCTGATGTAATTCAAAGATATTTGCTTTAGCGTGTGGTACGTACGACAGACCCTTAGATAACAAAGTAATACTTGAGGTATCTAGAGCAGTTGATGACAGATTAAAAACAGGTATCTTATTTATTTCCTCCAATATTGGCCGTTGCGTGTCTCCAACATTTGTTGGTTGTTGGGTTGGTAAAATGGCATTTGGTAATTGCCTCGGAATTGAGGTTGAAACCTGACTTTTTGACGACCCCTGCGGGCTGCACGCTGGCCTAAAAAAGGTTGCATTGTACCTCGATTTGATTCATAAGTTTTATGGGGTCCTTGTTGATCATATTGATATCCTATCACCTCCCCCTCAGAATCCGAGGTATCGGAGAAAGTTTGTACCCGACGGGGACGAGGATTGTCATCATTAGAAAATTGATATTGTTTGTAAAAGTTTTCCGCCAAATATGGATAAGTTTTTTCTTGAGAATTGTAACGAATGTCCTTGTTGAGTTTGTCTGTCTTGCGTTTAACCAAGTATTCCGTAAATGAAGCCAATTCCCTGTCTGCTTCTTCCAACTTTTTCTTGGCTTTGTCTAAGGCGTTGTTTTTACGTAGTTTTTCTTCTAACTCGGCTAATTCATTTTTAAGGGATGCCACTAACTCCTTAGCGGTCTCTACAATGAGGATCATTATATCGCGAGAGCATCTATTTGCAATTCGTGTCCACTTTTCAAAAAATTGTCTAATGTGGACAAAGAGGCCGGGAATATTACGAATCCTCAGGCCTTGAGGAATTACTCCTGCTCTAAGATATTCAAGCATGAACTCTCCATGCGCTTCCATGCGTTTAAGTTTCTTTTTAAGATTAATGAGTTGATTAACTTCATCGTTCCCTCTATATATTGAATTGGATGCATTACCAAAGTTAGTATTGGAACCCACTAATGCCGCAAACTCTTCATCACTAAACCCAAAAGTTTTAAGTTGGTCCATTTTGAACAGTTACAGAAGAAAAAAAGGAAAAAAGAAGAAAAGGTGAAGGGTAACTCAAAAAACTAATGCAGTGCGAACCTAATATACACAGAAAAAGAACTGTATATACATATGATAAAACCGGAGAGATGATAACAATAGATAGCCCCACACAGACAAGCTGTGGGTAAATTGATTGAGACACAGAGGGACCCCCTGCAAAGCACAATAAGTCCTAGGGCAGGGAAAATGCAACTAGAAGCAAAAAATACCTAGGCAATTAACTGGTCATGCAAAGACCTATAACAGGCTCATTGATATATGAACAGACTCAGTGTACTAAACATTTATTTTATTTAGGACTTATTGTGCTTTGCAGGGGGTCCCTTTGTGTCTCAATCAACTGACTCACCCTGTCTCCTGGAATCCCCCAGCCCCTGTCACTCACAAACCAGACATGGAATACACAACCTAGCAGAGGCAGGCTTGGACAGTTAGGCAAGAAAATACCTACTTTCTAAAAGTGGTATTTTCAAACACAGAATGTTAAAACCAACTTCACTAAAAGATGTATTTTATCATTCTGAGTTCAGGCATACTAAATTCGTTTTTCTACCATTTTCCCTGGGTCAGTTAGGATTATAAGATGTTATAATCAAACTGCCCGTTCTGGCCTATGGGGAACAGGTAGCCTTGCAATAGTGAAAAACGAAAATGGCTGTAATTCACTATTAAGACATGCCAAAACACACCAGGGCATGTCCTACCTTATACTTACAATGCACCCTGCCCTTGGGCCTACCATAGGGGTGTCTGATATGAAGAAAAGAGAAGGTTTAGGGACTGGCAAGTGGGTGCACTTGTCCAGTTAACATGGCAGTCAAAGACTGCACACAGGCTCTGCAATGGCAGGCCTGAGACACACTTTACAAGCTGCTTCTGTGGGTGGCACAACCAGTGCTGCAAGCCCACCAGCAGCATGTGATTTACAAGCCCTGGGCACACACAGTGCACTGTACTAGGGTCTGACAAGTAAACCAAATAAGCCAATCATGGAGTCACTAATCCATACATCAATTTGACCATAGGGAGCACTTGCACTGTGGCACTGGATAGCAGTGGCACAGTGACCAAAGTATCTAAGACCAGCAAAAACATCAGAGGCCACAGCAAAAAATGGAATGGAGACCCACGCCAATGGTGCCAGGTCTAACAGTGCTACCGATGTAAAGACTGGCAGGTAAGATTGGGGGATCTATACCACAATCCTGCAGTAGTACATGAGTATCTGCTTCCCCACTTCCAACAGTGTCTGCACTGCTACCACACTCCATCTGAAAACTTCCCGTATTAGGCAGTTGGCCCGATTGACCTCCATATCTAAGCTGCATTGCAATTTTAGACCACCTTGGCAGTTATCCGGACATGATGGATACAGCTGGGAGTTTACAGGTTGAATAGTCCCCGTTGTTTCAGCCTGTTCTTTTGACCCCCTGTTCAGCCTGTCCGCCAATCTCAAGTTTCCCTCGTCGCTTCAGGAGCTTTGCCTGATTGCAGTATTTTTAGAATACTGCATCGTACTCTAGAAACAGATCGAGCTGCATTACCTTTTGCATTGCAAAAGTATGTATCAGCCTCTGCAAATGCCAGGTCAGTCATTGTTGTGTTTGAGCGCAAACCACCTATGCTTCCCTTCTGAGTCGTTACCTTCGGCGGCGCCATCCTCAGAAACTCACGAGCACCAACAGGTGTGCACGTCAGGGAGAACCAGTCGAGGGAAGTTGGTCATGAGTTAAGCAGTCCTCGCCGGGTAAGATTCCAAACCCATGGCGGTGTCCCGGCAATCAAAACCAACATCGAGCGTATGCTAGATGAGTAAAATACTTCCCGACGCTCCACTTCCTTGAAACTTCTTTAGTTTTCCGGAACGTTCTGTAAAACTTCCAAAAGTGCTCCAACCGTCCTTGGCAATCTGCAGTGTTTATAGCTGTATCTGCAGGAAGAGCTTTTTAGTTACAGCAGTTCTGAGAAAGCGCTCCGAGCACTCCAACAATCTTCGATATCTGCAACTGTGGAGAAGAATTCTAAAAACACCCTGAATACTCCGGCAGCCCTGCAAGAAGCGTTGTTTGTAGCATCTCTTCCTTCAGTTCCATAGTGGTACAGGAGCAGCTCTAGGACGTGGCTCTCATTGGCGGCAGCAATCCGCCATCTTCTTTCCTCGCAATGCGGGGGCCCAAGTCTTTTTGCAAGAACCAGCTTGCCTAAAAATCAATAATGACGGGCAAATACAGCTAATATACACGGAACGTGAGGGGCAACAGGTTTTGGCCAAATGGCGGCAAGGGGTTAAATAATCCTTTAAACAAGATAAATATTTTTTTTGATCAAGGGGGGATAGCTGGCTTATATCGGAAGGAGTAGATATCGAATGTTAATTCGTGAAGCTCAGTAATGTTTGATTTATAAGTTACCTCCCTATGTTTCTCCTAGGGACTCTTCTTTTCTTTTTTGACTTTTTTCTTATATTTATGCGTGGGGGCGGCTCTATGGAGGTGGGGGCGGCTCTATGGAGGTGGTGGCTCTCGAAAGCTGTCTGATCAGCAACAGCAATGAGGGGGTGACTCTTTTCCTCAGATACTGGGTGGGTTGGGGGAGGGAAGGGATGGGTGGGGGTGGGTTAATGGTTAGAAAAAGTAAGGGGAATTGGAAAACGGAAAAACAAACTGTGTTAAACAGACAACAGTCTAAAGGAGTTCTTATAATAATAGCGGATAACATTATCAAGGAATATTTAGTAGACAGTGTATGTCTTTGGGGAAAGTCAGAGATATATAGTCGAACAATGAAATATTATGGCTTTACTTAAATGTTTATGTTGGAATGTTTCGGGTTTAAATGCTGGACGAAAGCATCAATTGGTCCGAGAAGAATTAGACACGTATAATCCTCATCTTGTATTTTTAACAGAAACTCACTTGGCCTATAAGGACAGGGGGCTTTTGAACCAGCTAACATATCAAACAATAGTATGTACCTCTCAAAATGTTTTGATTAGAGGAACAGCTATCTTAGCTAGTAAAACGCTTGCATATAAATTGTATATGACACTAGCAGATCATAGGGGAAGATGGGTAATTGCTCACTTAGAGATTTGTGGTATAAAATATGTTTTAGTTGCTGTTTATGGGCCCAATGCCGACGATCCTGAGATTTTTAATTCATTAATGTGAACGCTATTAGAATGGCAGGGGGTCTTAATAATCATGGGGGACTTCAACTGCATAATGAACTACTCAATTGATTCTACTAGTCGACGAACCTTCACTGGGACGCCGAAAGTACGGGCATCTATTTTAGAATTAGCACGTCTGCATAGTGTGGGGAACTCTTCACCCTAATCTTCCGGGATATACATACTATTCATGTCCCCATAGACAATATTCTAGGATAGACATGGCCTGGGCTAGCGATGCCACACTTCAAATGGGTATGCTTGAGGTATGCCCAAAAATAACGTCGGACCATAATCCTATTGTGTTTTATTTCTAAACACAACTGGCAAATAAATCTAAACGCTCTTTTTCTTTCCCAAGTTATCTATTGACAAACAGCGGATATATTTCACATATGGAGAAATTATTAGCCGAGTTCATTCAGCTCAACCTTGACACAACCACCTCTGTTATTGTTTGGGATTCAATGAAACATATATCAAGGGTATTACGCAACAATACATATTACAAGAGAATAAGGCTAGAGATACTGGGCCAGATGTACGACGCGCAAAATAGCGCCTCGCAAGTTGCGAGTTTTTTGTGACTCGCAATTTGCGAGGCGCTATTTTGGATGTACAACAGTGTGTATCACACTGTTTGCGATTCCCAATGGGGTCGCAAATTGGGAGGCTCATAAATATTAATGAGCCTCTCGCAATCTGCGGCCCCATTGGGAATGGCAGGCCCTCCCAGGTATGGTGGCCTGCTGGGCTCAGCAGACCACCATGTGTGGGACTGCTTTTAAATAAAGCAGTTTTTTTTAAAAATGCAGCCCGTTTTCCTTAAAGGAAAACGGGATGCATTTAAAAAAGAAAAAAATGAAACGTTTTCGTTTCATTTTTTAAGGGCTGGTAATGGTCCCTGGGACCACTGCCTGCCCTTAAAAAATATTTTCCCCAGCATTTGCAAAGGGGAAGGGGTCCCTGGGGACCCCTTCCCTTTTGCAAGTGCATTACCACCCTCTTGAAGAGGGTGGTAATTTGCGAGGGTTTTGCGACCGCAATTGCGGTTGCAAAACATTCATACATGGGCTTGCGCTCGCTATTAGGAAGGGAACGCCCCTTCCTAATAGCGAGTCGCAAAACCTATTTAGCGAGTCGCAAATATATTGCGACTCGCTAAATAGGCTTTGTAGATGGCCCATGCTGTTTTTGCATGCGCAAACGGGTTCGCAAACCCGTTTGCGCATGCAAAAACAGTCGTACATCTGACCCACTATTTTTAAAGCAACCTGTCTAAAGCTCGGCAATTTATAAATATGCCATGCCACAGCTATTAGACAGAATGATCCTAGACAAATACAGCTGTATGCTGATCTTGTCGAAGTGCGCGAATCAATTGGAGGAATATTACAGGAGAGGGTCGCTGCTCACTATAATAGGAATTGGGCCACTCCATATGAATATGGTGAACAAGTGGGGAAGATACTTGCATATCAGATGGCTGAGCGTAAAGCCAAAAATTATATAAAGGCGGCGAAGGGCATGGATAGTATACTATATACTGACCCCAAGTCGATACTCAAACAATTTAGAGTATTATATGAAACTCGTTATGCACAATCTGACTTAATAAATACAGAGGGGTTTGATAAGTATTCAGAGAAGGCAATGCTTCTGCATTTACAAGAAGAAGATATTACCCAGTTGTCCATTGAAGTCTCAGTAGAAGAAATTTATGATGCTCTGTCCTCGCTACCTTCAGGCAAGGCAGCGGGGGATGATTCAATCCCTAGTGAATTTTATAAGGCATTCAGAAGTATCAAAACGCCACTATTAGCTAGGGTTGCACGGGAGATCGGCGATACTGGGATAGCACCACTAACCTGGGATACTATAAATAATGTTTTTTTTGCAAAAAAAGGTAAACCGCCTGAAGAGTGCGACTTGTACCAACCGATATCTCTTATTAATGCAGATGCAAAAATATATGCTAATGTATTGGCTAACCGATTGGCCCCTCTGATGCCTGGCTTGATATCGAACCAGCAATATAGCTTTATAAATGGTCAAAGTACCACAGCACATACTAATACTGCTATAAAGGCTTTTGACTATGCTAAACAAACAGGCAGTAACTTAGCCATGATACTTTTAGATGCAGAAAAGGCTTTCGACCGTGTGGCATGGAGTTGTCTGTGGTCTACTCTTGCTTCATTTGGAATTATGGGCTGATTTCTTATGTGGGCACGAGCTTTATATGGTATGCCGCAGGCAAGGCTGGGTTCAGCGGGTATCCAATCTATATCTTTTGGCATACATAGAGGCACCCGCCAGGGTTGCCCTCTGACCCCACTTTTATTCGCACTCTATATAGAACCTTTTATACGGATATTACTTACCAATCAAGACATCCTACCTCTAAAAGCGGAAACTCATGATTTGAAAGTAACTTCTTACGCAGATGACATTGCTATTTTTACGACGAACCCGGTTGCTTCACTAAAAATAATTTTGAGGGAAGCAGAAGTTTTTGGTTCTTTTTCTGGGTATAAGCTGAACCCCAGCAAAACTCAGGTGCTCTAGAGTTTTGAGTCAGAGAGGCCTAATAATGGGGTATGCTCGGAGGCGACTTATTTGGAAATCCGTGTTACGCCCTAGATTAAACATATATTAAGGCTGAATTATGATACTTTATTACAAGACGCCAGTAAGAAGCTAGGAAACTGGCATAAACTACCTGTAAGTATAATTGGCAGATGTAATATCATAAAGATGACGATACTCCCTAAATGTCTTTATTTATTTCGTTCAATTCCCTTAAGAGTTACTAACCTTTTCTTTAAAAAACTAGAAGGGGTAATAAGTAGTTTTATCTAGGGGTATTAACGAGCACGCCGGGCTATCAAGTTTATGAAATATCCATACAGTCAGGGGGGTCTCCATTTGCCCGACTTTAAACTATATTATTGGGCAGCTTTTATGGGCCCCTTGCATAGTCTCCTTTCTAGTGAGGGCCAAGACTTTAGCCATCAGCTACTACTTGGTCATGATAGTAGTAGGTTTCTCTACCGGATACATGACCCAAATTATTTTAAGCGAGTCCGTTTTAAGACACTTAGGGATTTGGCCAACTTCTGGCGGGAAATATGTGCCATGTACTCTCTTCCAGTAAATCATAATAGGTTCCCCCTGTGAGATAACCCGTTAATACCTGGTATTTTTGCCGACAGTGTCTCAAAGAGGTGGGCTAGAATAGGGACTGAAAAGCTTGGACATTTATATGATCGTAGTGGCTTTAAAACCTTTCAGAGCCTACAGGATATCTTTGGAATCCCACGGCAAATTTTTTATAAGTATCTGCAAATTAGAGACTTGTTTGTGAGATCACAGGGGGTTAAATCGGTAGCAACACATGATATACTGACCTGTCTGTATGAGATACCTCAGAAGCATGCAATCCATATACCATATCAGTATCTGTCTCAGGATGGAATGAATCCATGCCTAGACTCAGCCTCCAAATGGAGTAGGATGCTGGAAATAGAGGTTCCGCCTATAGCAGTAATCAACGCATTCACAATACTAAAAGATGCTGTATGCTCAGTTAACTTAAAGCTTCAGCAGTTCTGGACTATTTGTATGCTGTATTACACCCTGGAAAAAATAGCTAGCTGGGGAGCACAGGATGGAAGATGTCTTAGCAATAAGATGAACTGCCCAAAATGCGGATTGTATGAAGCCAATATCATACATATGTTTGCTACATGCCCATTACAGTTGGCGTTTTGGCAGGGAATTAAACACATTTGTAAAGCACGCTTTGGCTTAGATATAGTATTCACTACGCAAGATATTATGTTTGGGTATAAGGCCGATCCCAACTTGGCACGAAGAGCTTTGATCGCTATTATTCTAGTTACTGCTAGGCTTGCTATTTCAAGGTCTTGGATCTCTCCAAAACCTAGCAGTATGGCTAAGTGGTGGGCTATTGTGGTGGAGATTTTCGGGAGAGAAACGGCATTGGCAAAAACTAGAGGGATACGGTCATGGTCGAAGTTTAAGGCTGTTTGGCATCCAATGATCAAAGAGTGATATTACACTTAATGTGGCTTTCTGTAAAAAAGGAGGGAAAGAGGAGAATCTCTAATTAATTAATTGTGAAAATGTATCTTTATGCTTTTTAACTTGTTTTTTACACTTATAATTTGAACTCATATGTTGAACTGTAAAACTATAGCAGTTTTTAATTACTTATGAAATGTGCTGATTTCCCTTGCATCAATAAAATGTATTAAAGAAAAAAGAGAATAGATATCGGCATGGAAAAATGGTGATGGTAAATTGTGCCACATTTACAAAATTTGCCAAAGAGAGATTTCTGCAAGATTTCAGCGCTCAGAGAAATCCTGTAGCAGTGGAAAGGTTTACACCTTGACCAAAAGGAGCAGAGGTTAGGTTAACGCCCTGAATGGAGCTATAAATTAAATCCCAAACCATACTTTAAAGTCGTGATTGCTGAGTCCAATGCTCAGAACTTGAATACTGGCATAGCAGTATTTGAAGAGGCTACGAAAAGGTGGTTGCTGATAAAGGGGTTAGTATTAATAGGGAGAGGTGCGTTTGTGGTAATTTTGTTTGCAGAAATTGAGTTTATGCTAATTGCGTATGCGCAAATTGTGTTGGGTTAGATTGCTGTATTACAAGTATGAATGTGTGATTGTGTTTGCAGTAATTGCAAATGTGGTTATTGCGTTTGTGGTAATTGTGTTGGGCTAGATTGCAGTGTTACGAGTATGAATATGTGAGTGAGTGACGAAGAGATGGATAAGTAGTTGAAGAAGGAAGATTGAAGATTTCAGGCTCGTCAAGGCCGAAAGATCCTGCGATAACAAACGTTTTAAACTTGTTTGAAGGAGTTTAGATGTGGAGTGTGAGATAACATCACCTACATCGGTAATATAGTTATTTGAGATTTGTTTGTGATTGAGTAATATTGATTGATGTTAGTGGCTCATGATTGTACACAGGGTGAAGCTGCATTGATTATGGTGATTTCACGCTGCTCGAGATCTGACTTGCGGTTGTGTAAAATATTCATGAGTGAGTGCAATATTTTTTTAGCTCAGCAAACAAGAAGTTGTTTAAAGAAAATATTAGTTGGAGTTGTGTGAATGTGAGGCAAATTGTGAAGGCGGGTGAGCTGCTGCGATGATATGCATCATATTGTTTTGTGCTGAGATTGGTTGGGTGCTCAATGTTAAGCTGTGATTGGTTGATTCTGTCATGTGCTGTGCTGTGATAGGTCATTTGTTTGAATACCGCATTGAGAGTTGATTGAAAGTGTTCAAGAATTTAAACTGTAACAGCATTGGAGGAAAGTAATCTGACATTTGCGGAATTGAATCAAAACATTGCATTGAATTATTGCAGAAATGAAATGGTTTAAAGGTTTTAAGAATGTTTTGGATGTAATGTGACAAATTTGATTTGGGATGTTGATGAGGCACCACCTGAAGGAATGCCTGCACATTTTATGATAACAAATTTGGGATCAAATTCATGTTTGTGGATTCGCTAATGGTGCAAGTTTACTGAGTAAGAGGGTCCTTTGAGTTTTTTAAATTATGGTACCTTTGAATTGATAATTATTGACAGGTTAAGGGAAATGTTATGTGAAATAAAGTTACCATCTATAGCCACACAATTTGAAGCCTTAAGAATGTAGAAAAAGACAGCAAGACACAAGGAAAGAGAGAAATATCAGAACGATACTAGCAGAGCGTAATTATCCAGATGCTCATTGGGAAGAAGGACAACAGAATGGAGGAAAGTTATCGTTGAGTGAACCAGGTTATATAAAGCCATTACTACTGAGAAACCTTAGAAGCAGTAAAAGGATCAGATACAGGCCAAGGAAATTAAGGATGACAAAAAGCCTCAAACCGATAGTGATTCAGGGGATAAAACTTTGGATGCATTGTTAACTGAGTGTCCACCACCTTATGTGGCCCCCACTACAAATACTGATAATATTGTAGCAACAAGTACTACAGAGGCTACTGCTTCTGTTGAACCAAGAGGAATACAGATTGAGAGACCTCTAGAGGAATTTTCAGATTTTCCCACCACATGTTGACTCGACACCGACAGTGATACCTCCAGGTGTTATGGCTTCCATTGTGACTGATTTGGTACAAATGCCATAAACTGTAGCTACTCAAACAGTGCCTAGACAAATCTTGACTGTTCTAATTAAGATTGTTCCAACTCCAGAAGCTCAAAGAGCTGTAGAAGGAGTAACCACATCAAGGTTTATCTCAACAACTCAGAAATCACAGATTATTGAACAGAAACTGCCCCAGACAGCTCAAACATTGAGAGACGAGGGAAGAATTGTCATTACAACACTAATAGCGTAGGGGGTAAATACAAATGTTTGAAGGTGGGATTTCTCAATCATGGTTATGAGGAAGCAGCAGGGATTAAAAAGATAGAGAACTCAGTACAACAAGTAGACCCAGAACCTGAAAAAGAGAGACCACTTAATATTTCAAAGTTAAATATTGAACTTACAGAATTTATGAGGGAATGTTTAGATCTTGAGCACTTGAACCAGTATCAGGAAAAAGAATTATCTTACCTGAGTAAGGAAATTACAAGATGTGCAGTAATTACATATTATAGACTGACTGATTTAGCTCGAAAATATGAGATTGATGTTTCAAAATGTTTTCCATGAAAGGAAAGTTTCAGGGTGCAGATGGATGCTGAAGAAATTGAGACAATGCTTTCTTCAGGATTGCGATTACACATTACAGAATTTGTCAAATACATTCGTAAATGGAGTGATTTTGAGAAATTAGGAAACAAGTGGGCAAGGAAACATGAGTAGAAAAAGAAACCACCATACCTTGCTGGTGAAAATAATAAACAGGATGAGGGAGAAGCTTTAGCTTATACATTAAGAGAAATAGTGGGAGGGGTGTATGATCATGTACTATGGAATAGAGCTGAACTTGTAGCATTTGCGAACCATTTTGAAAAAATGAGAGACAAGCCTGTGCAGTGGTACCCACAAGTTGATGGATTCATTGAAATTTCAAAGGTATTGTGGATTGATTTCATAATGTTCTGTGACACTGCAATGCCAATTGATTTGTGGTCTGAATGTAAGGTTGTTGTGCAATAGTCATACGAGGAGCCAATGAAAGATGCTTACGCTAATGCACCATCTTTTGTAGTTATGCAAAGTGTGATTTGTTTGCAAAGGAAGTTGATAGATGGGATCCTGAGGTATGAAGGGTACTGTGGTGATGGACAAGAAATGAAGCAGAAATAGTTTGAGAAGCTTATGATGTTTCTGATGAAGTTTGCTCAGAGAAGATTTCAGAGTAAGTTGTTTGTAGGGAATGAAGGAGTGATGCAAGGTGGTGTTCCACAAGCCAGAGTATAAGGTGCTCAAGGAAGATTTGGTGTTTCACAGGATAGAGGTAGAGATGTTTTGGTTAGTCAAAATTCCGGTATGGATGTTGCAACACTGAAGAAACTGACCTTTGCCATCTTTGTCACAGATTTGAGCATTGGAAGAGGAAGTGTAGACTTAATCCTGATGCACTAAATGGAAATGTGTAATTACAGAGAGAAATGCAGATGGGAAATGTGCCAGTTCAGCAAATGTCAATTCAGAAACAGGTCCTAATGATATAAGTTCCGCAAGCCCAAATAGTCCCACAAAATATGGACAACACTAAATGTAATTTAAATCAGTTACCTAAAGCAAATTTGAATTGTTTTCAGTGATGAAAGTTGAAGAATTACCCTCTGATGTGAAAGAAACAGTGAACCCAGAAATATGGGACTTCACAGCGAAAGATATCAGATTAATAAAAAGTGCAGAACCAGTCTGACTCACATTCTAACCAGATGCAGCGTTTCCAAGAACACCGTCATACAATTTGAAACAACAGACGGTTGCAGATATTACACACGGAATTAAAGATGAACTGAGCAACACATTTTTGAAGGAATTGATTGGAAGTTCATGTAACTCTTCGATGATTGTTTCACAGAAACAGAATGAGTAGTACAGAATAGTGCAGGACCTTAGCATTATTGTTCCATGTTGTCCTATAGTACCGAATCCAGCCATACTTTTTCAAATTCCTTTTATTGAAGAATGGTTTAAGGTTATTGATCTTTGTCAGGTTTCTTTCTCAGTGCAATTACATGATAATAGTCAAGAGTACTGTCAGAAAGAAGTTCGCTATCTGGGACACATAATTGAAAAGGGAGCTAAAAATGTGTCACCAGTCACAATTCTTCAGATGAATCCACCTCGAACACAGAAGGAAGTCAGGATGATTTTGGGAATGTTTGGCTGCTGTAGCCAGTGGATACCAAACCTTTTACTAGTGGCTAAGCCTTTACTGACGCTGTCACACAAAGATGTGTCTGATCCGCTTCCATGAGACAAGAATTGCACAAAACCATTCCTAAAGTCGAAAGAGAAATTGTATTGTGCCCCAGCACTAGGGATGCCTGATTATTCAAAATAATTTACACTAATTTGTAGTGAGAGGGAGGGCTGCGCTCTCTCAGTGTTAAGTCAAAATATGCCGATGTTCAAAAGTCTATTGTATCAGAAATGCCCAGCTGCCTTAAATTTGTAGCTGCGTTTGATGTCAGTCACAAAAAGTGTGAGGACATATTGATGAAATATCTAGTATCTGAAATGGTCCCTTACTTTGTGGAGTTTCTATTGAAAGATTTTATGATCAAAAGTATTAAGTCTACTGCCAGTAAATGAAAATGGTTGTGATGAAGTTGAACATGAATGTCTAGGTGTCATGGATCAATGCATGAAACCAAGGTTAGACATTAATGATGAAACCCTGATTGAGCCCGACCATGTCCTTTTTGTAGATGACCCATGTTTAAGAGGTAACAATGGCACATTAAGAACAGCATATGCCTTGTGCACTATAAACTATGTTGTCGAAGCTTCATGGCTTCAAGAGGTTACCTCAGCACAAGATACAAAATTGATTATCCTTACCATAGCATGCAGTCTAATGTCTCAAATGGGAGTCACTACTGCCATGGGAAATTGAGATGCTAATTCAGTTGCACAATATTATGCCCTAATAACCTATTCATTTAATGTAATTTTCTCATGTGTGTCTATTCAATGTTGATGTCAATAACTTACACTTGGGGAGAGTTGAAAGGGGCACAAGAAAATGCTTCAGAGATAGAACAACAAGGTTGGATGAGAATAGAGTTTGAGAAAAACACAAATGACATCCAAATGTGAGCTGATAGGAGACCAGTGTTACCCGATAGTTTGTTGTTTCCAATGACACAATACATTCATGGACACACACACTTAGAGAGAGATTCAATGAAACGTATCTTAAGACAGAATGCAGGGAAAAGAACGCATGTTACACTGAGTCACATAGGGAGATCAGAAGGTCCCTTTAAACAAAGGCAAAGGAGCATCATCAAAATGCCGATTACAATGAGCTGAGATACAGCCTAGTCATAGTGTACATCTTCTCGAGATGGGTGGAAGCTTACATAACCAGAAGAAATGACAACCACACGGTAGCAAATGTGTTATTGCAAAAATTGATCCCCAGATATATATTGCCAGTTTCTCTGAAATCAGATCAAAAGAGCCGCTCTATCAAGGAGGTCCTGAAGATGTGTGCAAAACTACAGATTGAACAAAGATTGCACTGTCGCTGTCGACATGAAGTTTCAAGTTTAAAGACTCGCATAGCAAAGGTCTGTGTCTCTATATCACAGAAGTGGCCTGATGTTTTGCCTTTGATGCTGAAGAAAATTTGAAGTAGTCCTAAGAGAAGAACTGGTTTGTCGCTGTATGATGTTCTCATGGAACATGCAAAAAGAACAATTGATGGACAGAATGCAGAACAATGTCATACATTCACCCCAGTACAGAGATCTGGGCCTAAATCCATCGTTTTTTTGCTCACCATGCCATTCCAGTTTGACCCAGCCATAGGCAAATCAGTCTTGACCCTGTGCCCAATGGGAACAGTCCAGCCCGAACTGCCAGGCCAGGTCCTCCCTGGACTGGAAACAAGCATCCTAGGGCCGGTTTCGGGCTTTCAGCCCTCATCAGCCAGGATAGCTTGACTCCAGTGGCATGGAGAGCATGGGACCCACGTCTGGGCATACCCGTCCCACTCGGGGTGACAAATGCAAAAAGAACAATTGATGGACAGAATGCAGAACAATGTCATACATTCACCCCAGTACAGAGATCTGGGCCTAAATCCATCGTTTTTTTGCTCACCATGCCATTCCAGTTTGGACCCAGCCATATGCAAATCAGTCCTGACCCTGCGCCCAATGGGAACAGTCCAGCCCGAACTGCCAGGACAGGTCCTTCCTGGACTGGAAACAAGCATCCTAGGACCGGTTTCGGGCTTTCAGCCCTCATCAGCCAGGATAGCTTGACTCCAGTGGCATGGAGAGCATGGGACCCACGTCTGGGCATACACGTCCCACTCTGGGTGACAAATGCAAAAAGAACAATTGATGGACAGAATGCAGAACAATGTCATACATTCACCCCAGTACAGAGATCTGGAACATGACATCAGACTGTCTGCTGTACCTGCAATGCACTTGTGAAAATCACACATAAGAAGATACTCCAGAATGATGAAGTATTGGCTGATGTGGTGCGTACAGTTTCTCACCAGGCTGCAGCTGCTACACAAGATCCGCATAGTGAACTGGGCCACAACTTTGATCTGAGAGATGGTGTTGTGATCAAGAAGCACGTTCAGAAGACTTGTCTGAAACAAAGATGGAAAGGCCCCTTCCAGATTTTCTTGGTCACTAGTACTGTTGTTAAGTGTGCTGGAGTGCCAAACTGCGTGTATACATTGTACACAAGAAGAGTAAGAAACCTGCATGAAGAAGAAGTGTTCTCAGAGCCTGAACGGAGAGCACTGGTTACAGGTTCGTCACAAGTAGAACGACAGAAAGAAGTGGTGACCCAAAGATCACGACATCAAGGAGAAGAAAGGGGTGAAGATTTGCAACCAGTCACACCAATCCAAGTTCCTGTGATTTTGCAAAGTGGCATTGTAGTCTCTGACGAAGAAGAAGAGACACCACAAGCTGAAAATACTACTGAGACAGCATCAGTATGAACTGAAGATTTCTTTGATAAAGAAATAAGCACTGAAACAACAAGTCACCTGGGAATTTTTCGTGATCATTACACAAAACAATGTTCAAAAGTAACTGAAAGCAAGTGTATCAGTTGATCGAAAATCAAAGACTTTCGCTGAAGGAACAGAATCAAGTGCTGAAAGTGACAAAGAAGACAAGACGATCAATAGAAACAAAGAAGATCAAAGAGAGCAAGAGTGCCTTGCCAGAGGTATTCAGCACCTGAGTTGTCATATTGTGTGGACAAAGTACTGAACGTCATTTTAGATGAACTGTGTGATGTGAGATTTGAACTGTATGAGCCACCCTGATTTTGAACTTTAAATAGAACTGAGAAAAGCTGAAAAGAAATCAGTAATTGATCAATGTAAGAACTGTCCTGTTAGACCTTTATTATTTTAGGTACTTATTTTACAGAAGATCAACCTAGGCCAGAGCAAAAACTATAGAAGAATTAGGGATAACATTTTTAGAACATGGAGTAGGTATAAGGATTATCTATCAGAAATCTAAACTGCTGAATACTAACCGTTCTAAGAAGCTTCTTACAGAACTCTGCACTGGACTTTTGAGCTCGGTTAAATATATGATTTTATTACAGACAAAACCTGTGTTGCCTCACAAATATTTGTGAAATTATTATGTGCTCCCTTTTTGAAATAACAGTGATACTGATCATACTAGTGTTAGTAGGGTTCTTGTCTACACTGGAATTAGGGCTGCTAATGAAATTACCACATTTACACACACCACAGATGAGTAGCAATGTTCTGGGTTAGTGAAGAAAAAAACCGGAAAAAAATATTTGATTAAATGATTCAACGAGTGTTGAGTGCTCTTTAAACAATTTCACATGTGAAATAAAGTTAGTGCGAGGATTTAAAAGTCATCAGAAAGGAGGGACTGTTAGACAGTAAATGTTTAAATACAAATTTGACTTGCATTACAAATTAGAATGACAATCTGCCTTGGACTTTAAACATGACATGCAGACATTTAGTGCTGAGAACATGAAAACACAAGGCTTTTAAGGCCTTTAACCAGGCGCTTTCCCTTGAATTAAAATACTAAAATATGCAAAAGTATAGTTTGACTTTAATGTGAATAGTTTAGATTCTGTCTTAATTATAGAATGTGTTTTCTTTAGCTTACAATAATTATTAAACATGTGTGCAGCAGTAACTTGAAGTTTGTATTAAACTAACACAACATTTAAAAGTGCAGAAAACAGTGACAGCTAACTAGAATCAATGGTATGAAGAAATGCATCTTTCTGGAAAATCTTACTTAATCTTTGACCTTCTAGATAACAGAATGTGAAATAAAGATGCCTAGCATAATTTACAGCATGTAACCTCAGAACCTTATCGTTTTAGTTGCTGGTAAAATGTTTCATTTAAACAGAGCTTCATTTATTTGCCATAGAGAACCGAAAGCATACATATTTCAAAATAAATCATCATATTTTGTTTTTAAAGACTTCATGCTTAAATGAAGTTTTCTTTGCAGCATACAGATCTTATTTTCAGCTAAAATAACAGTTGTTTTATCAGAGGGTTAGGAAATGAAGCCATTTTAAATAGGATTCACACTGTGAAAAGAATGTGCTGTGGGCATGATGGATAATGTGGAGAGGTGCTGGATGTTCATTGGATGAAGAAAAGTACAGACTACATGTTTTTGTAACATAGAGTTACAGATTTATAAACGCGTTCCTAATTTAGGAGTTTCAGAGGAGAGAAAATGGAGACTCAGAAAAGGGAAGACTTAGATTTGGATGGAGCTGGAGAGATTTACTACGAGGGGAGGCAGAGCTATAGAGCAGAACGGCAGGCTGTGTCCTTTGACATTTATTAAAACCTAAGCTTTATGCTTTAAATAAATTGGCTTTGCCAATGCTTATTTGCTCTATGCTTTATTTCTCTTTATGAGAGATTCTACAATTAATAATTATTTATTTAAGCTTAATGCTCTTGTCTTTATAATTTTGAACTCTTCATGTGTTCTGACTGACATCATTTGTGCCCCTTTTCTTAGAATAGGAATTCTTTCCTCAATGGAACGTGCTGTATGCACATTATAACATAATCTGCACAAATTATATTGTTCTATTATCAATTCTGTAACCTGAGTGATATTTGACTATTGAATAAAGAATAAGATATCCTCTATCTTTAATTATAAAAAAATCTTTAAACCTTTAAAACTACTCACAAACTCTCATTATTGACTGAAATGTGTCTTTGATTACTTGCTTGTTTGTATGTATGTATGGTTATGAAGGAGCTCTTTTGGTCAAAATACGGTGGCCAAGATACGTCACCTTGAGAATAGATATTGGCCCCTTCCGATTTTAATGGGTTGACACAGTTTCCATCGTTTCCATCGTCTGTCCATGGTGTTTTTACAAAAATCTGATCTCACAAAAATAGAAAACGAGACCAGGCGTATAGGTGGAGTGGGCCGAGCTTTGATGGAAACTGCCTGCTTCAAAAGAAAGTTCCCAAAATATATAAGGATTGGTCGAGGATAACGACCTGCAGCCTTATTAGAAATTGGTGGTAATCTGTGCGCTCGCTGTATTTGGCAGTCCCAATCCCAATCAGACAAGTCAGGGAAAGCTTTCTGAAACAGTTGCACTACATATGCTTGAGAGTCAGTTCCTTCTTCGCCTTCTGGCCTGAGATTATTACGGCGTTGCCAGTTCTCTAAGTCCTCGATCTTCTCTTGCAGAAAAGTAAGCTGATGATCATGTGCTTTCGAAGCCTTAGAGGATCTGGTAACATGCTGTTCTGTATCTGCAGCTCGTTGCTGCAGCTCCTGGATATCTAATGTAAGTGTCACTACCTTAGCGTTTACCTCTGCAAGAGATTGCCTAATCGCCAGACTATCAGCCCTTGCTTGTGAATAATACTCTTGAGCCTCTTCCCTTTGGGTTGACATTGCTTGAAGGATCACTAAACAGAGGATTCCATTAATCCGGCAGTCGGAACAGATTTCTCGCCCCTATTCATAGAAGCAGATACGGTATCGGAGGCAATCAGGGAGGCAGAGCTAAGCATTAAATTCGCTTGATCCTTATTTATAGTTAAGTCTGTCTCCAAAGAAAGAATCAGCAATTGATTAGTGCCTTGCGATGTATCCTTTGCATCCAGTCCCATGCCATGGCCTGAACCGGGGAGCCTTGATATTAAATACTTCACCTCTCCCTTTTTTTATAACCCATTTATGAAGGGAACTGCTAGTTGTACCTAACTTTCCAGCAATAATCTTAGCATTTCGTGACTCTCTTAGATCTTCTTGTCTGTCAACTCCTTTTTTGTAGTGCTTCATAGCCCTAGTTTTGGCGCTGCCTTTCTTTCGGTCTGGTACCGGAGGAGTCAATCTAGAGGTCATTTCAGTCTGGGATATCCCATCTAAAGCAGAATAATTTGTATTATCATCAGTAGGCTTCAGGGTATCATTGGTGCTACCGATGGAAAGACTGGCAGGTAAGATTGGGAGATCTATACCACAATTCTGCAGTAGTACATGAGTATCTGCTTCCCCACTTCTGTCAGTGTCTGCACTGCTACCACACTCCATCTGAAAACTTCCCATATCAAGCAGTTGGCCCGATATGACCTCCATATCTAAGCTGCATTGCTGTTTTAAACCCCCTTGGCAGTTATCCGGACATGATAGATACAGCTGGGAGTTTACAGGTTGAATAGTCCCTGTTGTTTCAGCCGGTTCTTTTGACCCCCTGTTCAGCCTGTCCGCCAATCTCAAGTTTCCCTCGTCGTTAGGCAGCTCCTAACACAGAGAATCAGACTTTTTGCCCCTTTTCTCAGCACTCATAGCAAGGGGTTGTAAACTTTCTAGGCTCACAGTCTGATCAGAATTTACTGCTGGTGTCAAAGCTAGCAGAACCGGTGCTGTCGGTAGCGATATCTCTGCCGGTAGATTAATAGCCTCCGCAATTAATGCCTCTATCATTTGCCTTCTGGTGGCACATTAGAGAGACCACTGGGATTAATCACTTCAGGAGCTTAGCCTGATTGCAGTATTTTTAGAATAGGGCGTCATACTCTAGAAACAGATCGAGCTGCATTACCTTTTGCATTGGAAAAGTATGCATCAGCCTCTGCAAATGCCAGGTCAGTCATTGCTGTGTTTGAGCGCGAACCAACTCTGCTTCCCTTCTGAGTCGTTACCTTCAGCGGGGCCATCCTCAGAAACTCACGAGCACCAACAGGTGTGCACGTCGGGGAGAGCCAGTCGAGGGAAGATCGTCATGAGTTAAGCAGTCCTCGCCGGGTAAGATTCCAAACCCGTGGCGGTGTCCCTGCAATCAAAACCAACATCGAGCGTATGCTAGATGAGTAAAATACTTCCCCACTCTCCACTTCCTTGAAACTTCTTTAGTTTTCCGGCACCTTCTGTAAAGCTCCCAAAAGTGCTCCGACCGTCCTTGGCAATCCGCAGCGTTTATAGCTGTATCTGCAGGAAGAGCTTTTTAGTTACAGCAGTTTTGAGAAAGCGCTCCGAGCACTCCAACAATCTTTGATATCTGCAGCTGTGGAGAAGAATTCTAAAAACACCCTGAATACTCCGGCAGCCCTGCAAGAAGCGTTGTTTGTAGCATCTCTTCCTTCAGTTCCATAGTGGTACAGGAGCAGCTCTAGGACGTGGCTCTCATTGGCGGCAGCAATCCGCCATCTTCTTTCCTCGCAATGCGGGGGCCCAAGTCTTTTTGCAAGAACCAGCTCGCCTAAAAATCATTAAGGACGGGCAAATACAGCTAATATATACGGAACGTGAGGGGCAACAGGTTTTGGCCAAATGGCGGCAAGGGGTTAAATAAGTCTTTAAACAAGATAAATATTGAGTTTTTTTTTTTTTTTTGAACAAGGGGTGATAGCTGGCTTATATCGGAAGGAGTAGGATATCGAATGTAAATTCGTGATGCTCAGTAATGTTTGATTTATAAGTTACCTCCCTATATTTCTCCTAGGGACTCTTCTTTTCTTTTTTGACTTTTTTCTTATATTTATGCGTGGGGGCGGCTCTATGGAGGTGGTGGCTCTCGAAAGCTGTCTGATCAGCAACAGCAATGAGGGGGTGACTCTTTTCCTCAGATACTGGGTGGGTTGGGGGAGGAAAGGGATGGGTGGGGGTGGGTTAATGGTTAGAAAAAGTAAGGGGAATTGGAAAACAGAAAAACAAACTGCGTTAAACAGACAACAGTCTAAAGGAGTTCTTATAATAATAGCGGATAACATTATCAAGGATTATTTAGTAGACACTGTCTGTCTTTGGGGAAAGTCAGAGATATATAGTTAAACAACAAAATATTATGGCTTTACTTAAATGTTTATGTTGGAATGTTTCGGGTTTAAGTGCTGGACGAAAGCATCAATTGGTCCGAGAAGAATTAGACACGTATAAACCTCATCTTGTATTTTTAACAGAAACTCACTTGGCCTATAAGGACAGGGGGCTTTTGAACCAGCTAACATATCAAACAATAGTATGTACCTCTCAAAATGGTTTGATTAGAGGAACAGCTATCTTAGCTAGTAAAACGCTTGCATATAAATTGTATATGACACTAGCAGATCATAGGGGAAGATGGGTAATTGCTCACTTAGAGATCCATGGTATAAAATATGTTTTAGTTGCTGTTTATGGGCCCAATGCCGACGATCCTGAGATTTTTAATTCATTAATGTGAACGATATTAGAATGGCAGGGGGTCTTAATAATCATGGGGGACTTCAACTGCATAATTAACTACTCAATTGATTCTACTAGTCGACGAACCTGCACTAGGATGCTGAAAGTACGGGCATCTATTTTAGAATTAGCACGTCTGCATAGTGTAAAAGATGTGTGGAGAACTCTTCACCCTAATCTTCCGGGATATACATACTATTCATGTCCCCATAGGCAATATTCTAGGATAGACATGGCCTGGGCTAGCGATGCCACACTTCAAATGGGTATGATTGAGGTATGCCCAAAAATAACATCGGACCATAATCCTATTGTGTTTTATTTCCAAAAACAACAGGCAAATAAATCTAAACGCTCTTTTTCTTTCCCAAGTTATCTATTGACAAACAGCGGATATATCTCACATATGGAGAAATTATTAGCAGAGTTCATTCAGCTCAACCTTGACACAACCACCTCTGTTATTGTTTGGGATTCAATGAAACATATATAGGATAGGATAGGATATTTATTTATAAAGCGCTCGAATGCCGTGGCGTCTTGGCGCTGGGTGGATATGTGGGGGGACTGGGCCACCTAGCTCCAGAGATTTAGATTGAAGAAAACAGCCAAGTCTTTAGCGATTTCCTGAAGATCGACCGGTTGGATTGGAGTCACATAATAGGTGGCAATTGATTCCATAACTTGGCTGCACAATAAGAGAGAGTCCGACCCCCCCCCCACCTTGCTCTATGTATTTTTGGGGTGTGGATGAGGCCCGTGTTTGTGGATCTGAGGGTTCTTATGGGGGAATACCATGAGAACACCTTCTGGATCTCCTCCGAGACCCCTCCATATAGAGCTTTGTGCACCAGACAGAGGGCCTTAATTTCCACTCTTTGCTGGACAGGGAGCCAATGTAGCATCCCAATGCCAGCCGAGGTGGAATGGCCTTTCGGAATGTTTAACAACAGTCGGGCAGCTGCATTTTGCAAAGATTGTAATTTCCTCCTCTGAGACTTGTCAATACCCATAAAGAGCGCGTTACAATAGTCTAGTTTTGAAAGAAAGAGCGCTACTACAACAGTTTTTTGAAGTTCTTGCGGGATGAAAGGAAAAATCTTCCGCAGACTTTTCAGAAGAAAGAAGCAAGAGGAGGTCAAACTGTTGACCTGGGCTGAAAAGTTGAGCTGATCATCGAAGATCACTCCCAGGTTCCTGACTTTCGTGGATGGGCGGGGACATTCACCCGCCTCAGACGGCCACCAGGTGTTGTTCCAGAGTGAAGGGCCTTTGCCGAACTCCTAGACGTCTGTCTTGTCAGTGTTTATTTTAAGGAAATTTCCACTCATCCAAGGGTATCAAGGGTATTACGCAACAATACATATTACAAGAGAATAAGGCTAGAGATACTGGGCCAGATCTACAACGCGCAAAATAGCACCTCGCAAATTGCGAGTTTTTTGTGACTCGCAATTTGCGAGGCGCTATTTTGGATGTACAACAGTGTGTATCACACTGTTTGCGATTCCCAATGGGGTCGCAAATTGAGAGGCTCATGAATAATAATGAGCATCTCGCAATTTGCGACCCCATTGGGAATGGCAGGTCCTCCCAGGTATGGTGGCCTGCTGGGCTCAGCAGACCACCATGTCTAGGACTGCTTTTAAATAAAGCAGTTTAAAAAAAAAAATGCAGCCTGTTTTCCTTAAAGGAAAACGGGAGGCATTTAAAAAAGAAAAAAATGAAATGTTTTCGTTTCATTTTTTAAGGGCAGGTAGTGGTCTCCGGGACCACTGCCTGCCCTTAAAAAACTATTTTCCCCTGTATTTGCAAAGGGGAAGGGGTCCCCTAGGGACCCCTTCCCTTTTGCGAGTGCATTACCACCCTCTTGAAGAGGGTGGTAATTTGGAGTGTTTATCGACCGCAATTGCGGTCGCAGAACATTCATACATGGGCTTGCGCTCGCTATTAGGAAGGAAACGCCCCTTCCTAATAGCGAGTCGCAAAACCTATTTAGCTAGTCGCAAATAAATTGCGACTCGCTAAATAGGCTTTGTACATGGCCCTTGCTGTTTTTGCATGCACAAACGGGTTCGCACACTTGTTTGCGCATGCAAACACGGTCGTACATCTGGCCCACTATTTTTAAAGCAACCTGTCTAAAGCTCGGCAATTTAGAAATATGCCATGCCACAGCTATTAGACAGAATGATCCTAGACAAATACAGCTGTATGCTGATCTTGTCGAAGTGCGCGCATCACTTGGAGGGATATTACAGGAGAGGGTCGCTGCTCACTATGATAGGAATCGGGCCACTCCATATGAATATGGTGAACAAGTGGGGAAGATACTTGCATATCAGATGGCTGAGCGTAAAGCCAAAAATTATATAAAGGCGGTGAAGGGCATGGATAGTATACTATATACTGAACCCAAGTCGATACTCGAACAATTTAGAGTATTATATGAAACTCATTATGCACAATCTGACTTAATAAATACAGAGGGGTTTGATAATTATTTAGAAAAGGCAATGCTTCCGCATTTACAAGAAGAAGATATTACCCAGCTGTCCATTGAAGTCTCAGTAGAAGAAATTTATGATGCTCGGTCCTCACTACCTTCAGGGAAGGCAGCGGGGGATGATTCAATCCCTAGTGAATTTTATAAGGTATTCAGAAGTATCAAAGGGCCACTATTAGCTAGGGTTACACGGGAGATCGGCGATACTGGGATAGCACCACTAACCTGGGATACTATAAATATAGTTTTTTTGCAAAAAAAGGTAAACCGCCTGAATAGTGCGACTTGTACCAACCGATATCTCTTATTAATGCAGACGCAAAAATATATGCTAAGGTATTGGCTAACCGCTTGGCCCCTCTGATGCCTGGCTTGATATCGAACTAGCAACATGGCTTTATAAATGGTCAAAGTACCACAGCACATACTAATACTGCTAAAATGGCTTTTGACTATGTGTAGTAATCCAGACAGCTCCAAATATATTCCTTGAAGTAACTTTATTGGGAGCTAATTTACATGCAGCAACCTTCAGCAATACAATCCAAATACTGGTTAATCCCTGGAATCTTAGCTGTGATGCAGTTCCACCGCATCACAGTTACATCATACAATTCCAGCTATTACCACACATCTTCCCCTATGAAACCCAAAAGGAAACAATTCTTGTTAATACATGCAAAACATAAAGCATAAGAATCAATGAAGAAACAGTAAACTAATAAACTATACAATTCATAAATGGGATACTTTACACAAATCCCCCAAACTCCACTTCTTGCCATCATCCAACTGAGCCACTGAGCCCAAAACTGAAATAACTTTATGTGGTTGCCAAAACTTACTCTCTCCTTTCTTCACAAATCCAAATCTTCTCAACACCACCCAATCACCTTTCTCAAACACCAACTCCTTGACACGTTTTCTACTATCAAAACTAATCTTATTACGCCACTGACAATCTAAAACTTTTGACCTCATCTTTTCTCTATCAACCCAGACTTGATTCTTCTCTTGTAACCACATTGGAGATTCCTTGGTACCAGGCTCTCTCCCTTTTAAAGCAATAAAAGGAGAAACACCTGTCACAGAATGAGGTGTAATCCTATGACCCCACATCATTCTCCGTAACTCATCTTTCCATGATAATCCATTTGCTAGGGAAAGTTGAATACATTCCATCACAATACGATTTACCCTTTCCACGAGTCCATTAGCCTGTGGACGAAACAAAGCAACTTTATCATGTCTAATCCCAAGACCACAAAAAAAATTCCCATCTCAGAAGAAACTAACTGAACCCCATTGCCAGTCACAAGTACTTTCGGTACACCCTCTTCCAAAAAAACTTCCTCAAGAAATTTTATCACATTAGAAGTAGTGACTTGACCCATAGATTTACATGTAAACCACTTACTGTAATAATCTACCAACACAACTAAAAAACGATTGTTACTTCCCAATTTGTCAATCGGACCCAATACATCCAAAGCCAATTTCTCCCACGGTCTCATAGGTATTTCCACACACCTCAAAGGAGGTTCTCTAGTTACTTTCACCTTATCACTATTACTACACGCATGACAATCCCGCACCAAATCCTCAACATTCCTGTCCATTTCAGGCCACCAAAAAGACTCTTTCAATCTCCTCTTAGTCAAACTTCTTCCTAAATACCCCTCATGTACGATTCTCAACAACTTTGACCTCAGCAAAACCGGAGGAACTATCCGATTCCTTCTCAAAATGTTGTCTCCTTGCAAACTAAGCTCATCTCTTACCGATAAATACTGCTTGCCCATTTCCATTCCATCGGAACTATTCCAACAATTCATAATGAGCTCCTTCAATTTCTTATACTCTTCATCCTTCTCTACCGCTTCCTTCCATTCGTCTTGACTAACAGCAAATTCACTATCTACACTCACTACTAAATCCTCCAAAACTTCCAAACAAGAATCATCATCCACCGGCATCCTAGAAAGACAATCAGCAATAACATTCCTATTACCACGAACATATTCAACCACAAAATTATAATCCAGAACAGACAACAACCACCTTGAAATCCAAAGAGTTACACTGCCATCTAAACCACGACCACCTTTGAAAATATGAACAAGAGGTTTGTGATCCGTCTTGATGACAAAAGGTAAGCCCCACAAATAGTACCTAAAATGTGCCATTCCCCAACAACATGCTAGAGCTTCCTTTTCTATTGTTGAATACGATCTCTCTGCTCCTTGTAATCTGCGTGAAGCAAAGCCAATAATTGTTTCACCCTTTTCTGACAATTGCAACAAAACTGCCCCAAGCCCAATGTTACTAGCATCTGTGACCAATATGGATTTCTTCTTAGAGTCAAAATGCCCCAAAGATGAAGCACTGGAAAGAAACTTCTTTACATTAGTAAATGCATCTTCACATTTAGAGTTCCTTTCAAACACACTTCCTTTTTTTAAGAGAAGTCTCATTGGTGGTTCTACTAGATCAGCAAATTTTGGAACAAACTTAGAGCAATATTCAGCGAGACCTAAAAAGGACTTCAACTGCTCCTTATTAGTAGGACATGGAGCGTCTTTGACAGCTTTTACAATACTGGCTTTTGGTCTTATTCCTTTAACAGATATCTGATGACCCAAATAATTGACTTCATTCAATCTTTTTTGACACTTCTCTTTTTTGATCGTCAAACCATACTTCGAAATTCTCTGTAAAACTTCTTCCATCAATCCATCATGTTCGTCAAATGACCTTCCCACTATCATAATATCATCCTGGAAACATAATACTCTTTCCATCCCTTTAAATATATTTTGCATGATTCGCTGAAATACAGCGGAGGCTGATGCCAATCCAAAAAGCATTCTACAATACCGAAACGCCCCCAAAGGTGTTACAAATGAAGTCAAGGGACGTGATTCGGGATGTAGATTCACCTGATGGTAGGCTGAGGCCATGTCGAGTACACTAAAAACACAACCTCCACCCATCATGCTTAACATTTCCCCAATATTTGGTAAAGGTTGTCTATCCACCCAAATATTCCTGTTCAGATCTCTCAAATCAATGCATAAACGAATTTTGTTACCTTCCTTCGGAGCAACGACAATTGGAGATAACCACTCAGAAGACTCTATTGGTTCTATAACCCTAGCTTCCAACAATTTATCCAATTCTTTCTGAAGTGGTTCTCTCATCATATATGGTATAGTTCTAACTTTATGTACAATGGGTTTGGCATTCTTCTTTAAAACAATACGATGAGCAAACCCCTTTAACATGCCTAAATCATCAGAAAAAACATGAGAATATTTTTTCATTAGCATGCACGCCCACCCATTGTTCATATCAACATTGGAAGATATATTTTCTACAACTTGGTTCAACAACCATGACTGGTTCCACAGCATTGGGATTAAGTATAATGTTCAAATCTTTCTGATGTCGCCATCCTTACAAATTCGATCCTTCCTGTGTGATATAAACTCTTCCATGAACACCGTTGTTTCTGAAGATGATGGGGCATATTAGCAAGGGCCATTATCTCCGCTTTTTTGGCTTTAAGAGCCACAAAAGCGGAGATAATATTACCAAGGCGGGTGCTAACATGCATTAACGCATGTTAGCACCCGCTTTCCCTACGCTCGCTCTGCATCTCTAATGAGATGCAAAGTGGGCGTTCCTTCCCAGGATAACAGGAGAAATGTCGCTAACCGACATTTCTCCTATTATCAAGCTGCAGGCGAACATGCAGAGCGATTAGAAAGTAGCGCTAACCATGGTTAGCGCTACTTTTCTAACGCCTGCTCTCAGTATGACTTAGCCATGATATCCAATGGAAGGTGGATATCATGGCTGAGTCTGTCCTGCCCTATCAGCAAGCTATCGCCAAAAGTTGTGTGATTATCGCTGGATTTCCAGCGATAATCGCACATTTGGCAGTTAGCGCTTGCAATTTTATCACTGTTGAGATGAGCGTTGCTGATAGCACGCTATCTCAGTGATAAAATTCAGCGTTAGTCCGGCGATAATTATCCTCGCACTAAGCGCGCTGAGCGATAATTATCGCCGGACCTTAGTAATATGCCCCGATATTCTTCCACTGCATTCCTAAAATGTTAATTTTTGATCCACCATACCCAACAGCTCTTACATCTGCCTGTAGAAGATCTTTCATCTCTCCAACCAGTTTTTCTTGAAAGGTTTCCTTAGAAATTAGAGTAAAAAGACTGCCAGAATCAGCTAATAATCTTACTGTCCCCTTATCCAATGTGATCTCACAATGTGGTTTTTCTAATTTCTCTGTGCTCTCTTTTTTTAAATTCAAATCACTGCTGTCTATATTCATTACTAAATCCAAATCATATTTTTCCACAGTTTCCACTACTCGAGATGCATCTAACTCCGCACCTTCAATAGCTAGAAACAACTCCTCACATTGTTCTTTCTTGTCTTCCACTTCTTTGACACTAGTGATTTGAGTGCTCCCTTTAGATCTGCATGCTTTTGCCAGATGACCTCTTTTGCCGCATACCCTACACGTAGCATTCCTTGCTCCACATACAAAACTGGAACTTACATGTCCAGGACATCCACACCTATAGCAAATTACGGGTTGTCTTTCTCCAACCCTAACAGGTGTACTTTCACTACTTTTATTAATTGCCTTCTTGAACACTTCTCTTTTTACTTCTTTGACTTCTGCAGGTATTTCTTTTCCAATAGTTATCATTGGATTTTCATTCACACCCTTCCCCTTATCAATTTCTTTAATCCACAAAGCAGTATTTTCCATACTCCTAGCAATTTGAATAGCTTGTTCCAAAGTAGGATCCTTGGAAAGTAGCTTCTCTTTCACCTTTTTGTTGTTCGTGCACCTCACAATTTGATCCCTTATCAAGGATTCACACAAACCTTGAAATTCACAAGTGACAGCCAAACCTCGTAAAGATGCCACATATGTCATAATATCTTCATCCACTTTTTGTACCCTGCAAAAAAATGTATGTCTTTCAAAAACAACATTTACTTTTGGAGTGAAGTGTTTTTCCAACATCTGTAATGACATGTCATAAATATTCATCGGTTGACCATCACCCATACCCAATGATATTTCAGGCAGATCATCATATATTCTCCTTCCTTCTACTCCAAGGTGATGTAAAAGTATAGCTTGCCTCCTTAAAGGACCATATTTATCTCCTCCAATAGCCAGTAGATATGTAAAAAATATGTTTTTCCAACGTTTCCAAGGTATAGATGGTTCTCCTGGAACAGGCAAAAAGTTAGGAGGTGCAGACATAGATTGGTCAGACATACCTGCAATAAAGCTGAAACAACAAACTAAAATAATAGTCTAATATAATAGTCTAACACAATAGACTAAAACAACAATCTAAAATAATTAAGTAACACAATTAATTAAAATAATTGACTAAAATAATCAATTAAAATAATTAATTAAAATAATAGATATAAGACTTCCAGTAAATGTAGTCTGTTGTTTGTTTTGATAGGCAGGAAGTTAATTTGTTGGGAGTCCTTTCTTTCTTTCTTTTGTCCACAGCTAGACTGGAGGTTTCACGTTGAATGATCTGAACACAGTGACAAGGATTTGACAAGGTACTCAGGTGTTCTCAAAATAATGTGTCTGGGAAAATATGCTTATTCGCTGGAGCCGGCATTAATTGAACTATGAACTTAACGCGCGTGTTTATTTTCAAAACGCAGGTGGTTTCAATATGCCTCGCGTTTAATCACCTTGCGCTGGGCTTCGTTCCACACTTGTTTAAAATTGAAAAGCCAGCGTGTGCTTCAAGCTTGACTGACACGTTTTTTTCCCTCGCGCTCAATTTTGCCTCGCGCTAGACTCTAATCAGCTATTTACATTTGAAAAGCTGAAGCGCGTCTGACTTGAAATGTTTGTTTTGGGCAAAGCGGTCACGCTTTAGCTTTGCAGTACATTATACCACGCCCGACTTGCTTTAATTTCTTTGGACACGGCAAATCACTCTCCCCCGCGCTTGGTTAAACGTGCAGTTGTTTTTAAGTTAATTTACACTTGAAGTTAAACGTTGTTCGCTGTGGATTCACTGACGCTTGGATGTTTGTTTAATTTCTAGCACAGTCTCACTTAAAGCGGGAAACACAGCAGGAGAGTTAGTCATGGGCTAGAGTTGCTAGGCAACAAAATAGCATCGTGACCATCGGGTGCATGTTTTTTAAAACGCAAAAGTTGTCAATTGGTTTTAGTAATGTTAATAAACATTACCCATTCAGTCCAGTAAAAGCGCTTGACAAAAATAGACACTTACAGTTAGATGAATTTTGAAAAGATGAAGACAGGGAATTTTCTTCCTCTTCAATAGCGCTAATTTAAATTAGCGGCGTTCCAGAGGTGAAGGTTGTGCCAATAAAAGGAGAAACACCTGTCACAGAATGATGTGTAATGCTATGACCCCACATCATGCTCCGTAACTCATCTTTCCATGATAATCCATTTGCTAGGGAAAGTTGAATACATTCCACCACAATACGATTTACCCTTTCCACGAGTCCATTAGCCTGTGGACGAAACAAAGCAACTTTATCATGTCTAATCCCAAGACCACAAAGAAAATTTCCCATCTCAGAAGAAACTAACTGAACCCTGTCAGTCACAAGTACTTTCAGTACACCCTCTTCCAAAAAAAACTTCCTCAAGAAATTTTATCACATTAGAAGTAGTGACTTGACCCATAGATTTACATGTAAACCACTTACTGTAATAATCCAACAACACAACTAAAAAACGATTGTTACTTCCCAATTTGTCAATCAGACCCAATACATCCAAAGCCAATTTCTCCCACGGTCTCATAGGTATTTCCACACACCTCAAAGGAGGTTCTCTAGTTACATCCCATCCTCGTCACCAAAATTTGTAGTAATCCAGACAGCTCCAAATATATTCCTTGAAGTAACTTTATTGGGAGCTAATTTACATGCAGCAACCTTCAGCAATACAATCCAAATACTGGTTAATCCCTGGAATCT
Organism: Calotriton arnoldi; assembly: GCA_963921515.1. Taxonomy (NCBI): domain Eukaryota; kingdom Metazoa; phylum Chordata; class Amphibia; order Caudata; family Salamandridae; genus Calotriton; species Calotriton arnoldi. The sequence goes on from CAWUFW010000836.1 coordinate 168,511, forward strand.
TAACTGTGATGCAGTTCCCCCGCATCACAGTTACATCATACAATTCCAGCTATTACCACACAATGCTAAACAAACAGGCAGTAACTTAGCCATGATACTTTTAGATGCAGAAAAGGCTTTCGAACGTGTGGCATGGAGTTGTCTGTGGTCTACTCTTGCTTCATTTGGAATTATTGGCTGATTTCTTATGTGGACACGAGCTTTATATCGTATGCCGCAGGCCACGCTGGGTTCTGCAGGTATCCAATCTATATCTTTTGGCACACATAGAGGCACCCGCCAGGGTTGCCCTCTGACCCCACTTTTATTCGCACTCTATATAGAACCTTTTATACGGATATTACTTACCAATCAAGACATCTTACCTCTAAGAGAGGAAACTCATGATTTGAAAGTAACTTCTTACGCAGATGGGATTGCTATTTTTACGACGGACCCTGTTGCCTCACTAAAAATAATTTTGAGGGAAGTAGAAGTTTTTGGTTCTTTTTCTGGGTATAAGCTGAACCCCAGCAAAACTCAGGTGCTCTAGAATTTTGAGTCAGAGAGGCCTAATAATGGGGTATGCTCGGAGGCGACTTATTTGGTAATCCGTATTACGCCCCAGATTAAACATATATTAAGGCTGAATTATGATACTTTATTACAAGACGCCAGTAAGAAGCTAGGAAACTGGCATAAACTACCTGTAAGTATAATTGGCAGATGTAATATCATAAAGATGACGATACTCCCTAAATTTCTTTATTTATTTCGCTCAATTCCCTTAAGAGTTACTAACCTTTTCTTTAAAAAACTAGAAGGGGTAATAAGTAGTTTTATCTAGGGGTATTAACGAGCACGCCGGGCTACCTAGTTTATAAAATATCCTTACAGTCAGGGGGCTCTCCATTTGCCTGACTTTAAACTATATTATTGGGCAGCTTTTATGGGCCGCTTGCATAGTCTCCTTTCTAGTGCGGGCCAAGACTTTAGCCACCAGCTACTACTAGGTCATGATAGTAGTAGGTTTCTCTACCGGATACATGACCCAAATTATTTTAAGCGAGTCTGTTTTAAGACACTTAGGGATTTGGCCAACATCTGGCAGGAAGTATGTGCCAGGTACTCTCTTCCAGTAAATCATGATAGGTTCCCCCTGTGAGATAACCCATTAATACCTGGTATTTTTGCCGACAGTGTCTCAAAGAGGTGGGCTAGAATAGGGACTGAAAAGCTTGGACATTTATATGATCGTAGTGGCTTTAAAACCTTTCAGAGCCTACAGGATTTGTTTGGAATCCCACGCCAAGATTTTTATAAGTATCTGCAAATTAGAGACGTCTTTGTGAGATCACAGCGGGTTAAATTGGTAGCAACACATGATATACTGACCTGTCTGTATGAGATACCTCAGAAGCATGCAATCCGTATACCATATCAGTATCTGTCTCAGGATGGAATGAATCCATGCCTAGACTCAGCCTCCAAATGGAGTAGGATGCTGGAAATAGAGGTTCCGCCTATAGCAGTAATCAATGCATTCACAATACTAAAAGATGCTGTATGCTCAGTTAACTTAAAGCTTCAGCAGTTCTGGACTATTTGTATGCTGTATTACACCCTGGAAATATTGCTAGCTGGGGAGCACAGGATGGAAGATGTTTTAACAATAAGATGAACTGCCCAAAATGCGAATTGTATGAAGCCAATATCATACATATGTTTGCTACATGCCCATTACTGTTGGCGTTTTGGCAGGGAATTAAACACATTTGTAAAGCACGCTTTGGCTTAGATATAGTATTCACTACGCAAGATATTATGTTCGGGTATAAGGCCGATCCCAACTTGGCACGAAGAGCTTTGATCGCTATTATTCTAGTTACTGCTAGGCTTGCTATTTCAAGGTCTTGGATCTCTCCAAAACCTAGCAGTACGGCTGAGTGTTGGGCTATTGTGGTGGAGATTTTCGAGAGAGAAACGGCATTTGCAAAAACTAGAGGGATACGGGCATGGTTGAAGTTTAAGCCTGTTTGGCATCCAATGATCAAAGAGTGATATTACACTTAATGTGTCTTTCTGTAAAAAAGGAGGGAAAGATGAGAATCTCTAATTCATTAATTGTGAAAATGTATCTTTATGCTTTTTAACTTGTTTTTTACACTTATAATTTGATAATTTGAACTCATATATGTTGAACTGTAAAACTATAGCAGTTTTTAATTACTTATGAAATGTGCTGATTTCTCTTGCATCAATAAAATGTATTAAAGAAAAGAGAGAATAGATATCGGCATGGAAAAATGGTGATGGTAATTGTGCCACATTTACAAAATTTTCCAAACAGAGATTTCTGCAAGATTTCAGCGCTCACAGAAAAAAGGGAGCAGAGGTTAGGTTAACGCTCTGAATGGAGCTATAAATTAAATCCCAAACCATACTTTAAAGTCCTGATTGCTGAGTCCAATGCCCAGAACTTGAAGACTGGCAAAGCAGTATTTGAAGGGGCTACTCAAAGGTGGTTGCTGATAAAGGGGTTAGTATTAATAGGGAGAGGTACGTTTGTGGGAATTTTGTTTGCGGACATTGAGTTTATGCTAATTGCGTATGCGCAAATTGTGTTGGGTAAGATTGCTGTATTACAAGTATGAATGTGTGATTGTGTTTGCGGAAATTGCAAATGTGCTTATTGCGTTTGTGGTAATTGTGTTGGGCTAGATTGCTACGAGTATGAATGTGTGAGTGAGTGACGAAGAGATGGATAAGTAGTTGAAGAAGGGAGATTGAAGATTTCAGGCTCGTCAAGGCTGAAAAATCCTGCGATAACAAACGTTTTAAACTTGTTTGAAGGAGTTTAGATATGGAGTGTGAGGTACCATAACCTACATCGGTAATATAGTTATTCGAGATTTGTTTGTGATTGAGTAATATTGATTGATGTTAGTGGCTCATGATTGTACACAGGGTGAAGCTGCATTGATTATGGTGATTTCACGCTGCTCGAGATTTGACTTGCGGTTGTGTAAAATATTCATGAGTGAGTGAAATATGTTTTTTAGCACAGCAAACAAGAAGTTGTTTAAAGAAAATATTAGTTGGAGTTGTGTGATTGTGAGGAAAATTGTGAAGGCGGGTGAGCTGCTGCGATGATATGCATCATATTGTTTTGTGCTGAGATTGGTTGGGTGCTCAATGTTAAGCTGTGATTGGTTGATTCTGTCATGTGGTGCTGTGCTGTGATAGGTCATTTGTTTGAATACTGCATTGAGAGTTGATTGAAAGTGTTCAAGAATTTAAACTGTAACAGCATTGGAGGAAAGTAATCTGACATTTGCGGAATTGAATGAAAACATTACATTCAATTATTGCAGAAATGAAATGGTTTAAAGGTTTTAAGAATGTTTTGGATGTAATGTGACAAATTTGATTTGGGATGTTGATGAGGCACCACCTGAGGGAATGCCTGCACATTTTATGTTAACAAATTTGGGATCAAATTCATGTTTGTGGATTCGCTAATGGTGCAAGATTACTGAGTAAGAGGGTCCTTTGAGTTTTCCAAAATATGGTACCTTTGAATTGATAATTATTGAAAGGTTAAGGGAAATGTTATGTGAAATAAAGTTACCATCTATAGCCACACAATTTGAAGCCTTAAGCATGTAGGAAAAGACAGCAAGAGACAAGGAAAGAGAGAAATATCAGAACAAGACTAGCAGAGCGTAATTATCCAGATGCTCATTGGGATGAAGGACAACAGAATTGTGGAAAGTTATCGTTGAGTGAACCAGGTTATACAAAGCCATTACTACTGAGAAACCTGAGAAGCAGTAAAAGGATCAGATACAGGCCAAGGAAATTAAGGATGACAAAAAGCCTCAAACCGATAGTGATTCAGGGGATAAAACTTTGGATGCATTGTTGACTGAGTGTCCACCACCTTATGTGGCCCCTACTACAAATACTGATAATAATGTAGCAACAAGTACTACAGAGGCTACTGCTTCTGTTGAACCAAGAGGAATACAGATTGAGAGACCTTTAGAGGAATTTTCTGATTTTCCCACCACGTATTGACTCGACACCGACAGTGATACCTCCAGGTGTTACTGCTTTAATTGTGACTGATTTGGTACAAATGCTATAAACTGTAGCTACTCAAACAGTACCTAGACAAATCTTGACTGTCCTAATTAAGATTGTTCCAACTCCAGAAGCTCAAAGAGCTGTAGAAGGAGTAACCACATCAAGGTTTATCCCAACAACTCAGAAAACACAGATTATTGAACAGAAACTGCCCCAGACAGCTCAAACATTGAGAGACGAGGGAAGAATTGTCATTAAAACACCAATAGCTTAGGGGTAAATAAAAATATTTGAAGGTGGGATTTCTCAATCATGGTTTGAGGAAGCAGCAGGGATTAAAAAGATAGAGAACTCAGTACAACAAGTAGACCCAGAACCTGAAAAAGAGAGACCACTTAATATTTCAAAGTTAAATATTGAACTTACAGAATTTATGAGGGGATGTTTAGATCTTGAGCACTTGAACCAGTATCAGGAAAAAGAATTATCTTACCTGAGTAAGGAAATTACAAGATGTGCAGTAATTACATATTATAGACTGACTGATTTAGCTAGAAAATATGAGATTGATGTTTCCAAATGTTTTCCATGAAAGGAAAGTTTCAGGGTGCAGATGGATGCTGAAGAAATTGAGACAATGCTTTCTTCAGGAATGCGATTACACATTACATAATTTGACAAATACATTCGTAAATGGAGTGATTTTGAGAAATTAGGAAACAAGTGGGCAAGGAAACATTAGTAGAAAAAGAAACCACCAGACCTAGTTGGGGAAAATAATAAACAGGATGAGGGAGAAGCTTTAGCTTATCCATTGAGAGAAATAGTGGGAGGGGTGTATGATCATGTACTATGGAATAGAGCTGAACTTTCAGCATTTGCGAAACATTTTCAAAAAATGAGAGACAAGCCTGTGCAGTGGTACCCACAAGTTGACGGATTCATTGAAATTTCAAAGGTATTGTGGATTGATTTCATAATGTTCTTTGACACTGCAATGCCAATTGATTTGTGGTCTGAATGTAAGGTTGTTGTGCAATAGTCACACGAGGAGCCAATGAAAGATGCTTACGCCAATGCACCATCTTTTGTAGTTATGCAAAGTGTGATTTGTTTGCAAAGAAAGTTGATAGATGGGATCCTGAGGTATGAAGGGTACTCTGGTGATGGACAAGAAATGAAGCAGAAGGAGTTTGAGAAGCCTATGATGTTTCAGATGAAGTTTGCTCAGAGAAGATTTCAGAGTAAGTTGTTTGCAGGGAATGAAGGAGTGATGCAAGGTGGTGTTCCACAAGCCAGAGTATAAGGTACTCAAGGAAGATTTGGTGTTTCACAGAATAGAGGTAGAGATGTTTTGGTTAGTCAAAATTCCGGTATGGATGTTGCAACACTGAAGAAAATGACCTTTGCCATCTTTGTCACAGATTTGAGCATTGGAAGAGGAAGTGTAGACTTAATCCTGATGCAGTAAATGGAAATGTGTAATTACAGAGAGAAATGCAGATGGGAAATGTGCCAGGTCAGCAAATGCCAATTCAGAAACAGGTCCTAATGATATAAGTTCCGCAAGCCCAGATAGTCCCACAAAATATGGACAACCCTAAATTTAATTTAAATCCGTTACCTAAAGCAAATTTGAATTGTTTTCAGTGATGAAAGTTGAAGAATTACCCTCTAATGTGAAAGAAACCGTAAACCCAGAAATATGGGACTTCACATAGAAAGATATCAGATTAATAAAAAGTGCAGAACCAGTCCGACTCACATTCTAACCAGATGCAGCGTTTCCAAGAACACCATCATACAATTTGAAACAACAGACAGTTGCAAATATTACACACGGAATTAAAGATGAACTGAGCAACACATTTTTGAAGGAATTGATTGGAAGTTCATGTTACTCTTCGATGATGGTTTTACAGAAACAGAATGAGAAGTACAGAATAGTGCAGGACCTTAGCATTATTGTTTCATGTTGTCCTATAGTACCGAATCCAGCCATACTTTTTCAAATTCCGTTTACTGAAGAATGGTTTAAGGTTATTGATATTTGTTAGGTTTATTTCTCAGTGCAATTACATGATAATAGTCAAGAGTACTGTCAGAAAGAAGTTCACTATTCGGGACACATAATTGAAAAAGGAGCTAAGAATGTGTCACCAGACACAATTCTTCAGATGAATCCACCTCGAACACAGAAGGAAGTCAGGATGATTTTGGGAATGTTTGGCTGCTGTAGCCAGTGGATACCAAACCTTTTACTAGTGGCTAAGCCTTTACTGACGCTGTCACACAAAGATGTGTCTGATCCGCTTCCATGGGACAACAATTGCACAAAACCATTCCTAAAGTCGAAAGAGACATTGTATTGTGCCCCGGCACTAGGGATGCCAGATTATTCAAAATAATTTACACTAATTTGAAGTGAGAGGGAGGGCTGCGCTCTCTCAGTGTTAAGTCAAAATATGATGATGTTCAAAAGTCTGTGGCTTATTTCCCAACAACACTTGGCCCTATTGTATCAGAAATGCCCAGCTGCCTTAAATTAGTAGCTGCGTTTGATGTCAGTCACAAAAAGTGTGGGGACATATTGATGAAATATCTAGTATCTGAAATGGTCCCTTACTTTGTGGAGTTTATATTGAAAGATTTTATGATCAAAAGTATTAAGTCTACTGCCAGTAAATAAAAATGGTTGTGATGAAGTTGAACATGAATGTCTAGGTGTCATGAATCAATGCATGAAGCCAAGGTTAGACATTAATGATGAAACCCCGATTGAGCCCGACCATGTCCTTTTTATAGATGACCCATGTTTAAGAGGTAACAATGGCACACTGAGAACAGCATATGCCTTGTGCACTATAAACTATGTTGTCGAAGCTTCATGGCTTCAAGAGGTTACCTCAGCACAAGATACAAAATTGATTGCCCTTACCATAGCATGCAGTCTAATGTCTCAAATGGGAGTCACTACTGCCATGGGAAATTGAGATGCTAATTCAGTTGCACAATATTATGCCCTGTTAACCTATACATTTAATGTAATTTTCTCATGTGTGTCTATTCAATGTTGATGTCAAAAACTTACACTTGGGGAGAGTTGAAAGGGGCACAAGAAAATGCTTCAGAGACAGAACAACAAGGTTGGATGAAAATAGAGTTTGAGAAAAACACAAATGACATCCAAATGTGAGCTGATAGGAGACCAGTGTTACCCGATAGTTTGTTGTTTCAAATGACACAATAGATGCATGGACACACACACTTAGAGAGAGATTCAATGAAACGTATCTTAAGACAGAATGCAGGGAAAAGAACGCATGTTACACTGAGTCACATAGGGAGATCAGAAGGTCCCTTTAAACAAAGGCAAAGGAGCATCATCAAAATGCCGATTACAATGAGCTGAGATACAGCCTAGTCATAGTGTACATCTTCTCAAGATGGGTGGAAGCTTACATAACCAGAAGAAATGACAACCACACGGTAGCAAATGTGTTATTGCAAAAATTGATCCCCAGATATATATTGCCAGTTTCTCTGAAATCAGATCAAAAGAGCCGCTCTATCAAGGAGGTCCTGAAGATGTGTGCAAAACTACAGATTGAACAAAGATTGCACTGTCGCTGTTGACATGAAGTTTCAAGTTTAAAGTCTTGCATAGCAAAGGTCTGTGTCTCTATATCACAGAAGTGGCCTGATGTTTTGCCTTTGATGCTGATGAAAATTTGAAGTAGTCCTAAGAGAAGAATTGGTTTGTCACTGTATGATGTTCTCATGGAACATGACATGAGATTGTCTGCTGTACCTGCAATGCACTTGTGAAAATCACACATGAGAAGATACTCCATAATGATGAAGTATTGGCTGATGTGGTGCGTACAGTTTCTCACCAGGTTGCAGCTGGTACACCAGATCCGCATAGTGAACGGTGCCACAACTTTGATCTGAGAGATGGTGTTGTGATCAAGAAGCACGTTAAGAAGACCTGTCTGAAACAAAGATGGAAAGGCCCCTTCCAGATTTTTTGGGTCACTAGTACTGTTGTTAAGTGTGCTGGAGTGCCAAACTGCGTGTATACATTGTACACAAGAAGAGTAAGAAACCTGCATGAAGAAAAAGTGTTCTCAGAGCCTGAACTGAGCGCACTGGTCACAGGTTCGTCACAAGTAGAACGACAGAAAGAAGTGGTGACCCAAAGATCACGACATCAAGGATAAAGGGGTGAAGATTTGCAACCAGTCACACCAATCCAAGTTCCTGTGATTTTGCAAAGTGGCATTGTAGTCTCTGACGAAGAAGAAGAGACACCACAAGCTGAAAAGACTACTGAGACAGCATCAGTATGAACTGAAGATTTCTTTGATAACGAAACAAGCACTGAATCAACAAGTCACCTGTGAATTTTTCGTGATCATTACACAAAACAATGTTCAAAAGTAACTGAAAGCAAGTGTATCAGTTGATCGAACATCAAAGACTTTCGCTGAAGAAACAGAATCAAGTGCTGAAAGTGACAAAGAAGACGATCAATAGAAACAAAGAAGATCAAAGAGAGCATGAGTGCCTTGCCAGAGGTATTCAGCACCTGAGTGATCGTATTGTGTGGACAAAGTACTGAACGTCATTTTAGATGAACTGTGTGATTTGAGATTTGAACTGTATGAGCCACCCTGATTTTGAACTTTAAATAGAACTGAGAAAAGCTGAAAAGAAATCAGTAATTAATCAATGAAAGAACTGTCCTGTTAGACCTTTATTATTTTAGGTACTTATTTTACAGAAGATCAACCTAGGCCAGAGCAAAAAGCTACAGAAGAATTAGGGATAACATTTTTAGAACATGGAGTAGGTATAAGGATTATCTATCAGAAATCTAAACTGCTGAATACTAACCGTTCTAAGAAGCTTCTTACAGAACTCTGCACTGGACTTTTGAGCTCGGTTAAATATATGATCTTATTACAGACAAAACCTATGTTCCTTACAAATAGATGTGAAATTATTATGTGCTCCCTTTTTGAAATAACAGTGATGCTGATCATACTAGTGTTAGTAGGGTTCTTGTCTACACTGGAATTAGGGCTGCTAATGAAATTACCACATTTACACACACTACAGATGAGTAGCAATGTTCTGGGTTAGTGAAGAAAAAAAATGGAAAAAAATATTTGATTAAATGATTCAACTAGTGTTGAGTGCTCTTTAAACAATTTCACATGTGAAATAAACTTAGTGTGATGATTTAAATATCATCAGAAAGGAGGGACTGTTAGACAATAAATGTTTAAATACAAATTTGACTTGCATTACAAATTAGAATGACAATCTGCCTTGGACTTTAAACATGACATGCAGACATTTAGTGCTGAGAACATGAAAACACAAGGTTTTTGAGGCCTTTAATCAGGCGCTTTCCCTTTAATTAAAATGCTAAAATATGCACAAATATAGTTTGACTTTAATGTGAATAGTTTTGATTCTGTCTTAATTATAGAATGTGCTTTCTTTAGCCTACAATAATTAATAAACATGTGTGCAGCAGTAACTTGAAGTTTGTATTAAATTAACACTACATTTAAAAGTGTAGAAAACAGTGACAGCTAACTAGAATCAATGGTATGAAGAAATGCAGCTTGCTGGAAAAGCTTACTTCATCTTTGATCTTCCAGATAACAGGTTGTGAAATAAAGACGCCTCGCATAATTTACAGCCTGTAACCTCAGAACCTTATCGTTTTAGTTGCTGGTAAAATGTTTCATTTAATCCAAGCCCTATTCATAACTGACTTAAAGCTTCATTTATTTGCCATAGAGAACAGAAAGCACACGTATTTCAAAATGCATTATCATATTTTGTTTTTTAAAACTTCATGCTTAAATGAAGTTTTCTGTGCAGCATACAGATCTTATTTTCAGCTAAAATAACAGTTGTTTTATCAGAAGGTTAGGAAATGAAGCCATTTTAAATAGGATTCACACTGTGAATGTGCTGTGGGCATGATGGATAACTTGGAGAGGTGCTGGATGTTCATTGGATGAAGAAAAGTACAGACCACATGTTTAGGTCTCGGCCTAGCGTTTGGAGCGCGCATGCGCTCCTCGCCTGCGAGAGCTATAGTAAAGAGTATGAAGAAGGGGACTTTAATCCACGCCCCTGTGTCTCGACCGTTTGCAATTGGCTTAAGTCATGATTAATGTTTCTTCCGTGCTTTTGGTTTGCTGGCTGTCACTTTTGTTGACGCCTTGCAGTTTTGTGATGCCGCCCATCGTGACAAGCACATCTGTTTTCACTCAGGCCATGTGACAGCCTGCAAACCAAAAGCACGGAAAAAACATTAATCACGACCTAAGCCAATTCTAACAAGTGGCTGAATGAAAACATATCGCGAGCGTTTTTTTTCTCTTTGTGCTTCACAGCCCTCGTGAAGAATTTTCTTATCTGCTTGTTAAATAAACAAGCAGATAAGAAAAGTCTTCACAACAGCCATAAAGCAGACGAGCCATGGCGCACAGGCATTCCGAGGGCGCCTGTTCCCAGCACTTCCCTCCAAACAAGCATTTGCAATGCAATAGGTCTCGCATTTGCGAGAGTTTAACCTATTGGCATTGTAAATGACAATGCCTTTTATTTATGTTTTAAAAATCAACACGTAAATAAAAGGCATTGCCATTTACAATGCCAATAGCTCAAACTCTCACAACTGCGAGACCTATTGCATTGCAAATGCTTGTTTTGTAACATAGAGTTACAGATTATAATTTATAAACGCATTCCTAATTTAGGAGTTTCAGAGGAGAGAAAATGGAGACTCAGAAAAAGGAAGACTTAGATTTGGATGGAGCTGGAGAGATTTAGTACAAGGGGAGGCAGAGCTGGAGAGCAGAACAGCAGGCTGTGTCCTTTGACATTTATTAAAACCCAAGCTTTATGCTTTAAATAAATTGGCTTTGCCAATGCTTATTTGCTCTATGCTTTATTTCCCTTTATGAGAGATTCTACAATTAATAATTATTCATTTAAGCTTAATGCTAATCTCACTCTTGTCTTTATAATTTTGAACTCTTCATGTGTTCTGACTGACATCATTTGTGCCCCCTTTCTTAGAATAGGGATTCTTTCCTCAATGGAACGTGCTGTATGCACATTATAACATAATCTGCACAAATTATATTGTTCTATTATCAATTCTGTAACCTGATTGATATTTGACTGAGTATAGAATCAGAAAACCTCTATCTTTAATTAGAAAATAAATCCCTTTAAAACTACTCACAAAATCTCATTATTGCCTGAAATATTAATTTGTATTTAATTACTTGTTTGTGTTTATGAAGGAGCTCTTTTGGTCAAAATACCATGGCCAAGATTTGTCACCTCGAGAATAGATATTGGTGTGAAAAAAGGGTGATGGTAATTTTCCATTTACTAAATTTTCCAAAGAGAGATTTTCTAGCTCACATGTGTGTGTCCACAAATGTGTATAAAGAATCAGCGTCAAGGGGAGTAAGCAGTGGCAGCTCTAACTTATTGGTTGGTATAGAAAAAAACAAGCAGACAGTCTAGCAACAGCCTGAGGCAGTTAGTGATACTGTCTGATGGCTGACACAGGTGCATGAAGGCTGCCAAGACTGGTGAAATTCGTGTCCTGACCTCAGGGCCCTAGCGTGCCTCAGTGCCTCCCCATCTGTATCACTGCAAAAGGTACCGATGGACGCTACAGGCCCTAGCCATCCATAGCCTGGGCTTGTACCCCAATCAGCCTGTCACCCCACCCTTTCCCAACTTGGTATAGAGTGACTACCAGAGAGTGAAACCTGGTATCTCTGACTCTGCAAGTTAAATGGACCATTAGGAGTCCAAACAGGAACGGCACAGGCAGTAAGACAGGTAAGAAAAAGCTTTTAAATGTTGTGCACGAATGGGTGAGAATGTGTATCATTGAGAGAGATTGTGTGTATGTGTGAGGATGTCTGTGTGTGTGCGTGTGTGAGTGAGTGAAATCTAGAGAGAGTCAGTGAAGGTGTGTGTCAAAATGAGTGTGATTGTAAGAGAGAGCACGAGTGAGAATGAATAAGAGTGATTGAATGAGGGAGAATGACAGTGAGTGTAACTGAGTATTAAAGTGAGTAACTGAGTAAGAGGATGAGTTAAGCTGAGTGAGACTCAGAACCAGTTAGACTGATTTAGTTAAGTTATTCAGAGGCTGAGTGAGTGAGAATGAGTGAGACTTGGTGAAAATAGGTGAGACTAGGTGGGACTGAGTGATACTAGGTGAGACTGAGTGAGTCAGAATGAGGGGGAATGGGTGAGTTAGAATGAGTGAGAATGCGTGAGACTTAGTGAGCCTGGATGAGTCAGAGTGAGATTGATGTAATTAGAATGAGTGGGACTGAGTGAGATTCTGTGACACTGGGTGAGAATAACTAAGACTGAGTGAAACTGAGTCAGTGAGTGAGATCAGTGTGCATCAGTGACTCACTGAACATCGTTAAGACCATGTGAGTCAGAGTGAGACTGAGTGAGTCAGAGTGAGCCAGAAAGAGGTGGAGTGAGACAGAAAGAGTGAGCATGAGTGGGACAGAGTGTGAATTAGTGTGACTAAGTGAGACTGGGTGATTCAGAGTAAGGCTGAGTGAGAATGAGTGAGACAGAGTGAGAATGAGTAAGAATCAGGGAAAATGAGTGAGTCCGGGTGACACTGAATGCCTTAAATTGAGTCAGAGTGAGTCTGAATGATGCTAAGTGTAAGGGGATTGAGTAAATCGGAATAAGTGAGAATTAGTGGGAGTGGGTGAGAACATGTGGGGTTGAGTGATTCTGAGTGAGTTGAGTGAGATTGAGTGAATCTGATTGAGTGACAATGAGTGGGACTGGATGAGACTGATAACGCCGATTCTTATCTAATTATCTATAAGAACCTTCTGGTCGCCAGGATCTTTTTACCTGTTGAATAGTGTAAAGGAGAGAATCTCATCTGGTTATATAACAGCATTCATTTTGTCTGAAGGGACCACTGACTCCGAATTCAAGTTTATGAATTTATTATCGCCAAAAACAACTGGACATGCAAACACCTCAACACGAGGTTAAAGAAATAGATGGGCACTAATACAAATAATAATCTACGCAGGAGTCTCATCCGACTCAGAATAAAGAGAATCGATAGTTCTAGAAGGATCAACCAAGCTATGATTGCTCCAATTTCTACGTTGCTCTTCATTTATCTAAGCAAGCTTTAAATCAATTACTGTCCCTACTCTAACACTTAGTGACATCCCTACATAACGATTTTCCCAGGCAAGAGTAAATAAAAGGTGTCAGCTGTGAAGACTTCCTCAGAAGTGCAATCACATAATACCTAAGCTCAAATTCTTTTATTCTCCTTCATCAGGACACTCTCTGTCCTTCTCTCTGGTCTCCCCTACCTCTTCTCTGGCCTCCTCCCTCGGGGCACTATCCCTAATACAAAACCCTAATACAATTGTACACGCCTTTGTCACGCCTCCTTGGCCAGGTCTTCTTTCTTGTACTTTTCCATCGAAACGGTTACTTCATCCTGGACGGTTGCGATGACCTTGAGTCCCAGGCACCTTCTCCGCTGAAAGTATCATCCCTAAATTCCATTGCACTCCCGTACCATGCCTCCCATCTCTCTAACTTTTGAAAACAAAGAGTTAGTCTTTTACTAACGAGACATGTGTCCTTGCACCTGCAACAAAAGATACGTTCAACAGAGACCTTCTACTGTGCTAATTAAATCTACCGTTTGTGCCCAGAGAGCCTTACCAAGAGAAACTTTTCTCTGCCTACAAAATAAGCTAACATAAGAATAAACCAGGCCTTTCCTAATCATATATGTAGTCAGGCCTTTACATATTACTTTTAAACACACATCTTACTTTTCTCTATAAGCATTTCATTACAATTCATATGCGAAAATGAATTACATGTGCAACTTTAATATGGTGCACGTTTAAACTATTGCAATCGAATTACACACGAACTAATTTATCTATGCATTATTTTTCACACAATTCAATAACATTACATTGCATAATTATCATAACACAGTTATACTGCTGATTCACTTAATATCTGCGAACTATTCACTCTTTACTAAACATGCATAGATATACAACTAAATATATACGGATATATGTCTGAATATATGCGGGTGCAAACTACCAGTGATTATGATGCACCCCTACAAATTTCACAAGAACATGTCGCTCTATCAAGACTGAATGAGACTAGTGGGTCAGAGTGAGAATGAGTTACACTGGTTGAGTCAGTGAGACCCAATGAGACTGAGTGAGTCAAACTGAGTAAAATGTGATGCAAGTGTGCATGAGAGTAAGTGAATTGGACTCAGTGAGAAAAAGTGAGATTGTAAGACTGAGTACAACCAAATGTGAGAAAATGACCCTGAATCCTCCGAAAAGAAGTCAGGCATGCGGACAGGAATTCGTACCAAGAATTAAGCCCCAACACTTTCAAAAGCCACCAGCTGCCAGTAGGAGTAGGGTCACTACATTTTGTGCATTGGATTTTATTCATGAGAAACCGAATAATATTGCAACCATTTACTTCCCTTGAACGTAAGACTTGAAGGAAAGAAGGCAAAACAATATTAATTTATTTCTAAACCTAACTCTTCTTTCCAATTATGTGTGTGCATTGTGGCCTTAAACTTTAAATGTATTTTCTCCCTCCTTCAATAGCGATCAATGAAAATAAATGGAGGGATATTCCTCCGTCTTTTTCCAAGCCTTATCCACAATTCTTTTTTCAACTGTGTGTTTTTTCAAAAGCTCACTTTAAACACATATGACTTGCTGAGTAAAGGGACCAGAGGCTCTAAGTAAATGAATTTGAATACATAAACACATAAAAAGTATGTACCCTTCCATTGAAATGCGGTAAATATGACAAATGGCCTATATGGCCTATTACTGAAAATCTGACTCCAATGCAAATTTTGTTGTTGTTATTCGGAAAACGGACATAAAGAGGCTTTCAAAATTATGCCAAATAGAAACCATTGCACTTTGCATTTCAGATCAGTTTAGATCGTTTTTTAATTTATGAAATAGCTTTATAGATAAGAGTCACAATCCTGCCTTTAATATGCAATGGTATCTGTTCTTACAAATGGGCCACTTCGTTTTCAATATGTCGCGCTCTGAAGTCTTAAATCAGCCTTTCCCGTAGTATCATTGCCAATATTTCAACTCATGCGGCACCTTCAATAGCTTAAAGGAAACAACTGATCAGTCAGCTGATGACGTTTACTTCAAAGACATGTTTTGATCTGCCACAGGATTTATTTTGTTTCTTCGGGCTTCTTTGTAAATAAAACATGAGTGCCCTAATGCATGCAAAGTGAACGATGGTCATGTGTTAGCGTGGCTTCGCGCCTGATGTTGCTATTTGTACTATATTAGGGCTTAATTATTCTTGGAAAATAGGCAAATAGAGCAATTTATTGTTTTTGCTTCCGCTTTAAAAATTACTTATTTCACATAAAATCCCTTAACATTGTTATTCATTTGCAGAGCATAAATCCAGGTTCTTGTATGTAATTATTCTAGAAAAAAGGGCGAGTAGGGAACCTTACTATTTTAATTTCACCCTTTTAAAACACTTTTGAAAAATATATTTCGTATGAAAGGGTCTAAAATGTTTATACATTTTTATTTTAAATTACTTTTTCTGGGTGTTAATATATTAGAAAATGGTCAACTAAAACAACTTAACGTTATACCTTCTTACTTGCAAAACAACATTGAGAAAAAGGTATCACAATAATGCACAAAGTTATTATTGAGCTTTAGGTTGAAAGTCCAGTTTCTGTATTTATTAGTTATTGATGTAGGTTTAAACACACCAATAGTTAATAAACTTCACTTGGATAAATTGCATAAAGTAATAATAATATGGTCCTTTGTTTTCACCTACCCTGTAGTTCTTCCTGGTTTTGGACTGCAGACCTGTCCTGTCGGCAACGCCCGCCACCAACTCTGTTGGGATGAGTGACGCCACCTTCTCCTCCAATGGGTCCAAATCCTCCTGGAAATCAGGTCTTCTGCTGTTCCTCATGCCTGCCCTGAGATTCGTGGCTTGTTTCTCTTTGGTCCTGTGCTTGTAGTCGTGCCACCTCTTCTTGCACTCCAGTACTATCCTTTTTATTTGCCCTACACTGTTGATTTTATCCATTATGGATTTAAAAATGGTTTCCTTCTTCCCTAATGGGAATTTGGAGGTAACGAAGAGAAGGTGTTCATTCTTTGTCACATCAAATATTAATATTTTGTTTTAAACTGTTTTATATAGTTTTTTTAGAGAAGTTG
Source organism: Calotriton arnoldi (assembly GCA_963921515.1). Taxonomy (NCBI): domain Eukaryota; kingdom Metazoa; phylum Chordata; class Amphibia; order Caudata; family Salamandridae; genus Calotriton; species Calotriton arnoldi. Next base: position 184,935 of record CAWUFW010000836.1, read on the forward strand.
ACATGGTGGGGCATACAAGCAGAGTAACAGCAAACAGTAATGGATGATCATGCACTAACATATATATGTACTGCATAAATGTATATCACAGTGTAGCATAGTACAGCATTGTAGAAAACAATACCATTAGCCCAAATAGGTGTAATTGTTAAAGAAGGATACAGTGCATTCAACATATGCCCTACAATCTGCAATAGGTAGGTAAATATAACAAAAGAAACAACCAATACAATTAACTATTTCCTCAATGATACGAAGGTCACATGGGCCAGATTGTCTATAGGGAGCCATAGGGAGCATACACTCTCCAGCAAATAGTGGCGAATAATGGGGGGGGGGGTGATGAAGGGGAATGTGGACTGATAGGGGAAGGAGGGAGGGAGGAGGGCCATGTAGTGCAGACCCTCTGGCCCAAACCTGGCTCGGCATGTGTATAGTGGTGCCTTGGGGTACTGGCCATCAAATAGCAAGTTATGGGGTAGTAGGGGGAGGGTCTGATTTGGCTGAGCGGGCTTCAAAGGACTGGTCTGCGGTCAACAGTAAATAATCGCACAGTGGTTGCCAAATATCTTTTGGTCTAGAGGTTGGGGGTTGAAGAGATGAGTATAGTTTCACTGGTAGTGTCGCAGTACGTCATGCTGGTGGGCCAGTTGGAAGCGGTGTGGGGGAGGCACCTACCCCAGTGTATTGCAACTTCGCGTTTGACTAAGAGGAACGATATGGTGGTAAATCATCTGGTGCTTTTGGGAAGATAAAATACCTAGCTCAATAGGGTGAGTAAGGGTTCTGCTTCCAGATCAATCTCCAGCATTTGGGATAGCTTGGAGAAGATTTCTCTCCAATAATTTGCTACAGATCACAGGACCAAGCCATGTGGAGAAAATCTGCTCCAGGAGTATGGCATTTTGGACAATCTATGGCGCATGATTGGTCACATTTTTGTTGATCAGTAGGAGTTATGTAAGTGTGTGGCAGAAACTTGAAATGCAGAAGGATGGATGGGTGACACCATCCGGGTTTGGGCACAGCATGCAGCCCATACGTTCTCTGTGAGGGGCCTCCTTAGGTTCCTTTCCCAGTACGATCAGAGTTTGCATCATGAGCTGGAAGCAGTGCGACACTAGGTCAGTACAGCTTGAATACCAGCCATCAGTAGCGGCCCGTGGTGGGAGTGCTGCCGGGCTTTGACGCGGGGCAGGGGAGGGGCAGGGTGGGGGGTAGTAAACTCCGTAATACGGCCGCACAGAGGTAAGTAAACAAACAAATAAATAAAACTAATTTTGTTGCGCGCGCTGCATCGCATTTGGCGATGCAGCGCGCAACGAAATTCGTTTTATTTAATTGTTTGTTTACTTACCTCTGTGCGGCCGTATTCCGGAGTTTACTACCCTGCCCCTCCCCCGCCCCGCGTCACCACCCGGCAGCACTCCCACCACGGGCCGCTACTGCCAGCCCCACTCCATCGGAATCAATGATCACTAACTTCAGGGGAAGGAACTCGTCTGGAACTATTGGGTAAGTTGATATGGTAAACCGTAAGAAATTGTGGATGCAGTGCATAATAAAACAGTCCATGATTGTAGCATCTTTGAAGCGCAGATCTGTGGAGTATGTTAGCTAATGTCCCTGTGGGAATAGATCCCCAAAGGTGTGGAGCCCATGCCGTGACAAGGTACTCTTTACCAGTGTTTCACAGGTGATGGGGAACCAGGGGTTGTCTATCAGTGTCAGGGCCAGAAAATAAAGAGGGTTCCACCTAAGAGTCGATGGAGCTTCCTCCATGCCCAGTAGGTGGTGGATAGTGTTTGAACATCCTTGGGGTCCAAAGGGATACTTTTTGGAAGGATCAACGCTATCCGAGTGGGTGCAGCAAGATCCATCTCAGGTTTGGTTTATAGTAGTCTGGCAACCGCATGGTACCAATGGTGGGATTATTGGCAATGCACTGCCAGATAATAAAGCTTAAAAAGTGGCATACCAAACCTGCCTCTCCCATAAGGGATCACCAATGTGTCCCAACTGACATGAGGATGCTAACTGGCGCATATAATTTTGAGGAGTAGGCTTTGTAAGTTAAGAAAGAACGGGTTTATGGTATGGGAATGTTAAGGAACAGGTAGAGGAAGCGGGGGAGGATCACCATTTCTATGATCGCGATCCTGCCTGCTATGGAAAGAGGTAGCCGAAACCACCTAATGATTTCTGTCGATAGTGTATCAATATCAGGACCATAGTTCAGTTGCACCTCCTGTACCTTAGCAGGATGGATTATGACGTCCGAGCTATTTATCTGGCCCATCACACCAAGTCAATAGATAATCACATGGGGTCTGTTTTGTGGCAGCAGTGACAGGAAAAAGTTCACACTTGGACCAATTGATCCAAATACCAGAATGGATCTCAAATTGTGTTAGTTCATGCAGAATTGGGGTTAGATTCTCCACCAGGTGACGGATGAAAAATAAGATGTTGTCTGCGTAGAGGTGTGCAGGGGGCACGTTTTAAATTGGAAACCGAGGAGTAGGCGCATATGAAGATGATGGACCAGAGGGTTCATTGCTTTTATGAATGGTAAGGGTGACAGTGAGCAGCCCTGACAGGTACTCCTCGTTATGGAAAATAGATCCATGATTGAGCCATTGACCCTGAGGCGTGCAGCAGGATGTATATATAGGAGGTTTATCAAGGAGGAGAATCCAAGGGGAACCCCCAATTTACGAAGTACGGCACAGACAAACCCGTTTGCGCATGCAAAAACAGCATGGGCCATGTACAAAGCCTATTTAGCAAGTCGCGATTTATTTGCGACTCGCTAAATAGGTTTTACGACTCGCTATTAGGAAGGGGCGTTCCCTTCCTAATAACGTGCACAAGCCCATGTATGAATGTTTTGCGTCCGCAATTGCGGGCGCAAAACACTCGCAAAACACCACCCTCTTCAAGAGGGTGGTAATGGGGTCGCAAAAGGGAAGGGGTTCCCAGGGGACCCCTACCCCTTTGCAAATGCAGGGGAAAATATTTTTTAAGGGCAGGCAGTGGTCCTATGGACCACTGCCTGCCCTTAAAAAATGAAACGAAAACGTTTCATTTTTTTTTTCTAAATGCACCCCGTTTTCCTTTAAGGAAAACGGGCTGCATTTAAAAAAAAAAAACTGCTTTATTTAAAAGCAGTCCCAGACATGGTGGTCTGCAGAGCCCAGCAGGCCACCATACCTGAGAGGGCTCTGCCATTCCCAATGGGGTCGCAAATTGCGAGAGGCTCATTAATATTCATGAGCCTCTCAATTTGCGACCCCATTGGGAATCGCTAACAGTGTGTTACACACTGTTGTACATCCAAAATAGCACCTCGCAAATTGCGAGTCGCAAAAAACTCGCAATTTGCAAGGCGCTATTTTGGGCGTCGTACATCTGGCACTAAATTATCTAAATTGATGAGTGACAAGGGCCTATAAGAGCCACAGTGTAAAGGATGCTTACTGGACTTAGAAAGGAGGGTTATTCTAGCCTCACGCATAGACGGTGGTAAAGCGCCCATTTAGAGGGATTTCTGTATACCGCAAGCAGGCGCAATACAAGTATATATTTAAAATGTTAAAAAAATTCTCCTGTATGACCGGGGGCCCTTGAACCATCCAGGGAGTATAAGGCTTGTATGATTCCCTCATGGGATAAAGTTTCGCTAAGAAATTGAGATTGGGTGTTAGTGATCCAAAACATAGCCACCCTCATCAAGGAAGCCGCTTAGGCTGTGGTATCCCGTGATAGGCAGAAGTGAACAGATGGATGTAAATTGGAGCAGGGTGTCTAGTACACCCTCATTGGAGGTAATACACGCACCCAATCTATGCTCAGCGCTGCAATGTATGAGTTGCCCCTCTGGGGGTGAAGGAGATGGGCTAGAGTACACCCAGGGCATTCACCCTCACCATATCTGTGTGTGCGAGCATGAGTACCCAGGTAAAGGACCTCTCTCTTAGCCAAATCACGATAGTCAGCGGGGAAGCTCTGATTCAAGGGCAGGCTACGCCAGTACTTGGTGTCATCCAGAGATCCAAATCAGGTGCTGGAGGTCTCTACATATGTCCCTGAGCACCCTGGAATGTTTAAAGATTTGAATGCCCCTGATGTAGGCTTTAAACACCTCATAAAGGGTTGCCTGGGAGTTCACTGTGCCCTCATTAAGCCCGAAATAATCCAGAACTGCCGTACGCAGTTCGGAACAGAACAGTTTGTCTTGCAATGCCACAGTAGCCACCAAAAGGAACTCTAAAAAGAACCAATACCGGAAATGATCGGATAGGGTATGAAAGACATGCTGTTTGGAAAGCAACCATGGGCAAAGCGTGGCAGATAGGAGGAAATAGTTGATGCATGACAAAGTGTTGTGTGGGGCTGAGTAGTGAGTGAAACCCAGGATTGAGGCGCTATTTAAGTGTCAAGCATCATGCAATATGTTTGTATCACAGATGTCATTTAGGACACAGATGATGTTTGTTTGGTGGTGGGTGTTTCTGCGGTTGTGTCAGCAGTGGGGTCCATTAGGAAACTGAAATCTCTGGCTATGATAAGGTGGTCAAAATCAATCTGTCCAATTTGAGTGGAAAGGGACAAAAAAACTCTGGGAAATCTACATTAGGAGGGTAGATGTTGACCAGTATTACAAAGTGTCCCGCTAGATTACCAGTGACGAGTACATACTGGCCATCATCTTCCGTAACTGGGGTGATGTGTCTAAATCGTAAATTTTTGTGAACAAGAGTACAAACCCCTCTGAAGTATGAACTATATTTAGAAAAGAAACGGTGAGAGCCTCCCCTTTCACAACAGGCACAAGAAGGCCCAGTACCAACCCCTTGAAACAACCCCACAAACATGAGACAACTGTACACTAAACATAGTTTGTGTGTACCACTAGGGGGTGGCAACGCCACAGCAAACACCCATGCACTATAGGATCAATATGCACATTGGTAAGTAGGATCCATAGTATCTGCTGCATGAAACCTGAAAAATGCAAATGGACATGTCTACAATAAGTTCGGTGTGGAGTCCGTGGACACCCATGCAGAAACATAGTTCTCAGCCAGCTGGGAAGAGATCAGCACTGGCACTGGGATGAATGTCTGGAGGGGATCTGTCCGGAGTGGAACGATGGCAAGAGGAGTGTTCACCTGAATGTTGGTTGCTGAATGCCTGTTCCTCAGCTGAGGTGTTGAAGAAATGCGGCTTAATATTGACTTCTATGCTGAGACGCGCCGGTTACAGCATAACGTAGCGAAAACCCAGTGTACGAAGCGTGGACTTCACATCTGTGAATTTTCGACGCGCCTCCAGGACTACATTGGTGGAATCAGGAAACAAAGAGATGGTCGAGCCCTACCATTGTAAAGTACATTGTTCTCGAGCGAGGCCAGGACCGTATTGCAGTCCCTAAAGTTCAGTAGGTAGGCAATTAGAGGCTTAGGGTGGCAGTCAGGATTGGGGAACGGGCTTAGCGAGTAATGAGCCCGTTCTACCACTAACTTGGTGGTAAAGTGCTGCTTGCTAAACAGATCAGTCAAAAGCCCTTCGACAAACAGATCGAGGCAACCAGTATTGGTAGATTCAGGTACCCTCAATATGCGTAGATTATTGTGCCTGCCCCTCGCCTCCAGATCTTCATTCTTTATGGCCACAGATTTGAGCAGTTTTTCCATTCTTTCCATTCGCTTCATAGATTGCGCAGTGCCATCTTCCAGGTCAGACACTTTCCCCTCGGCGGCCTTCAGTCGATTTTCATGGACGTCGAGACATTTGTCCATAGTGTCCAATCTCCTGGCCAGGGTATCGAACCGGCCATCAATGGCCCTAAACCCTGCTCTTAATTCGGCCATTATTTCATCTGTGCCAGTCACCTGGTCTGGACCAGCCCGCACGTGACGCTGCTATCCGCCATCTGTGGAGGTTGTGTGGATTCCGTGGGATTTTGTTTCTCAAAACTGAGACGTCGATATTTGGGATTGCCACGAAGCATAGCCTGCAGAGTGAAGTAGATGGAGGGAAGACCGACCCCAAGAGATGGATGGTGAAATGCACAGAGGTGACCACCAGACAAGCCCATAGTGAGCGAAAATGTATGGTAATGTCCTGAAGCTTATATTGAGGGCTAGAGAGGTGCAACGGTGGAGGTCTCCCAACGGGTGAAAAGGAGAAGGATTCTGTCCCAGGTGGACGTGTGGGCACACCCCTGAGCGAGAAGCAAGGAGCAGGCCCTCAGATGGCGTAAGCCTGTAATAGACGTTGAGGTGCACAGGGTGGTCATGGGCCTCTAGCAAGTGTATTCTGCTGCTATAAGGCCCAGGGTGGGGCACTTGCAATGAATAGCACCTCCAGTTAAGCAGATGGCAGATCAATATTGTGCTTATACTAGGTGACAGTTGGGGGCATGAAACAGGGTTGATTGTAAGGCCCCAAGGGGGAGAGTCGCCAGGCCCAAAAGAAAGAATAGGCATTATGACCTAAGCCATTAGAGAAGTGCTTGATGGTGAAGCAGGCGGGAGCACCAGGGATTAGCGCTGAGTCCAATGGCTGCGTGACTAGGGAGATGGAAGCGGCAGCAAAGCTGGTAGGGATCGGTCCAGGGCTAAGCGAAGAAAGCGGGCAATGATGATCAAGTAGAAAGCACAATTGAGCCCATTATGGAGGTCCAGACTTCTGCATAAAGTTGAAATGAGGTTGAGTGCTGCTCAAGGACAAAATACTCGCCAGATGATGTAGGGGCCTCTATGACTTGCAGGTTAGAACATCCGACATTTTACGAAGCGGAAGCATGCCCCTCTGGCCCCCAAGGATAGCGGTATACCCTTGTTTCCTGGATAGTGAGGAAGGGGAATGGGGGCGGGGTGGATTGAAGGTTGAGGAGGAATAGGAGGTAGGCAGGCTGATCCGTCATGGCCTGGCGGCCGCCCCCCAGGATCCCCCATGACCCCTGTCGCTGCAGGGCCTCCAGGGAGAATCCGGGCTGGCCTTACCTCAAGGTGGATGGTATACAGGTGTGTCAGCGCCTCCTTCCCTGTCCGGCATCTCAGGTCTCAGTATCCTCACCGCCGCTGCCCAGATGAGTAGAAAGGGCTGCACCCACTCCTCCAATCATCCCAGATGCTCGTTGAGCGTATGGAAGGAGCTCACCCCACACAGTTCAGGCCTCATGAGGTGGGCAAGGGGTGTAGGCAGGCCGCTGACAGTGGGTTGAGCCAGGCCGGCAATGATCAATGCAGGATTGTAGCTGAGGCTCCAATGGCACACCCTGAGAATAATGTCCTCGCTTGGTCCAGGATAGGTAGTAGGCTGGCAGGCTGGTCAGGACGGCGCAGGCTCAGCGATTACGGCTGCAGTAGCAGAGGGATAGACCATAGAGTGATGGCTAGTCGCACACCTTGTCAGGATTCACCTCCCGCTATATCGCTAAATCCACCCCATGTAGGGCTGATAACATGCCCACAACGTGCCGGGGACCCGATTGGGTCAAATGCTGACAGATTATGGCATGAATCCCAATATTAGTGCACTAACAGGGCAGCGTCTGCTGGAGCTTCAATGCCACATGGCCATGTCAGTCAGCGGCTTGGGATCCTGGCCCTGCACCCCACCATGCAGTGTACAGCTTTGAGACTCTTCACCTCGCACCCATTATAACTAATCAAAAGCCGTTCAGTGTATAGACAGAGAGATTTATGCCAAGCAAGTGATAATAAATGTGCCTCAATAACATCTTATTTAGATGAGCTGCAGTAATAAATGCACATTCGCACAGTTATTACTGCAGTACAAAGCTTAAGCTCTATATTATTATGACATGAGAAAAATACTGTTTAGTGGTGCTCATATTTCATGTTACAAACACTATGCAAAGGGAAACAATTATGCAAATTGTTACAAGGCCTCTCTGCACAAATTTGACCCCTTCCGTCATGGTTTTGATTAATTAGCTTTTTCTAAGACAAATACACATGGAAAACATGCATATTGTAAACCATGTATACATATGCACAGTGTGATATATATTACCACTGTTGAAGGAGAATAGGAACAACATAACATGCTCACACTGACGCGTCTTGTAGGTATAGTTCACCTGCACGATTCATTGAAAATGCATTTTTTATTTATATGTAACCTTGATCTCCAGGGAAGGTTCTGCATCAAGTCCAGTGTGCTTCTAAGGTCTGGGCATTTTTGTGTGCGTCCAGGCAAGGAAAACAAGTTAAAAAGCACGTCAGGAAAGATGTGTTTTCCTATTTTACCTCCATTGGACATTATGCTCACAGCTACAACAACAACTGCTGACAGCTTTATGCCAGCCTTGGGATGTAAGTAGAAATGTAATCAGAAACCACGCTTTTCAAGGGTTTCAATCTGCACAGTAGCTTTTGAGTTTTGGGTGTTTGGAAGAGGTTCCTGGTGGGTTTTAAAGGGTTAACACTTTTGTATATCTTGTCTGTTGAGAAAACATTTGTTGATTCGCTTATACTATTTGATGAATATGTATGACATTTGGCAGACAGTGTTTTGAGATTACTTTTGTTATTTTCAAATTCATGCAGATCCCCCAAGGGGGTTTCACTTGAAAAGGGAGGAGGACAAAAACATGTTATTTTGTTAGCTGTGCGATCAATGATCTAAAAAGTTGGTAGACAGTTGGAAGATGAGTTTTCTATTGGTATGTCTGGTTTTGTGCCAGTCCTTCAAGAGGTGAAAAGTTAATGTTAGAGAAATAAATGTTTGTGCTTATAATTTTGACTGGTTGATGAATTTGCTTCAAATGTTACAGAAAGTTACACCCAGTGCAGGTTTACAGTTTTGTACCTATTGAATGGGTTTGCAATGTTAAAGGGTGGGATCAATACATCTTAGATTTGCTAATAACCCTGGCACCATTTGATGGAACGTTTTGCAATTTGGCAAATACTTAACATGGTTAGCATACTTTAGTTTTTCTCTATTTAATTTAAGTCCATCAGGATGGCAGATATAAAGGGGGAGGCTACTAATAAATGTATCACACAAAACAAAATGATGGACAATAAAAATGTAATTTACTCATACAGTGGCACAGTTTGATGAATCTGCAAGAAATTTGGATATTCAGAACTATCACAATTCTTGCACATCAGATGGGGGCTGAAGGTGGGTTAGGAGAAAGTGGAAGGAGGTGGTCAAAATGAGTACATGGCAAGTGAATGCAGTATATCAAAAAAAAATAGTTCACTGAAAAAGCACAGTTAGAGGTTAGTTATGATAAAAGGAAAACAAAGCCAAAAAACCATGGAAAATCTCCAGTCATGATATGCGATGCACAACGGGCTCCATAATTCATGCCTCTGCTAAGTGGGAGGATACCCCTTTGCTAGAGCTGTGTATATTACATTTTTATCTCTCAACAGTAGAAAATGGTGGGAAACGTAGGGGTATATTTACATGTGGATAATACCACCAGCACAGCACTTTTACTGACGTTCTGGTAGCACTATGCCCTTCTCCATATTTACAAAGCACCTCTAAGCCACTTTGAGTGGCTTAACTCCGCCTTGTAAATATGGTCCCTTTATATGCGTCACTTTCCATGAAAGAGTGTGCAATTGGTGATGCTGTGGGTGTTCCACCACAACACCCATTGCTTTTTGACACTGCCTCAGATTTACAGGGATGTGTAAATCTGAGGCAGTGCCAAAAACTAACGCAGTGCAATAGCAGGCGTTAGAATGGCGCAATGAGGAGAAATACTTTTATTTCTCCTTGTTTTTGCTTTTTCTATGTGTGCTGCATTCTGCAGCACACATAGAAGAGCAAAACACCATTAATGATTGCTTATGTGCAGGAAGGCTTCCCTTCCTGCACGTAAACAATCATTAAATAATGACGATTTGCTGCTTCTATGTGTGCTGCTTCCATAGAAGTTTATGTGCAGGAAAGAACACTTTCCTGCACATAAACAATCATTCCATGCAACGCAGGCACCCTTACACTCTGGCGCAAGGGTGTCTGTGTTGGCGCTAGGCAGCTATTTTTAGAGACAGTACTAAGGAAAACACAGGGGTGCGCCGTATTGTAAATACGGTGCATCCCTGCGTTTTGGAAATGGAGGAGCACTACAAAATTTGCTGCAGCTCCTCGCTCCGCCATTTGCTTAGAAATATGCCCCATAGTTTTTACGTGTGTTGTGAAATGCATAACATAACTGATCAATTTCTGAGGTTTCTCAGTTGTGTGTTTGCTTAACCATAACAAACCTCCCACCATTTGTTTACAGTGAAGACAGACAGACAGACAGACAGACAGACAGACAGATAGATAGATAGATAGATAGAGGCTGCACACGAAGCAAGCTACAATATAAGAAAAATTCTTATAAACACTGTAAAAAAAACTCAAAAACTTTGTTTTAAAGCGCAAAGTTAAAAACTGATAACCACAAATGTTTTCAGGTTTTGCCAAACTCTTTTAACTGTTGTACTAGAAAGTTCCCACAAATAATTGAAAATTATGACTAATAGATTTGTTTGAGGTTATTTGTAGTACTGAGGCAAAACTTAAAGAAAGCGTTGTTTTGCCAAATTATGTGTATTTAGTCTTCCACATATTAATGGTGCAGGGTAGGAGCCCAATACAAGATTATTTACATCGCGTGGGTATTTCCACATTTTGATTTATAAAATTACATTTCACATATTTACAATGTTATTACATTTCATTTATATGCAATTTTTAGGCACAAGGAGATTTTATTATTTTCCATGAATCACACAGTTCTGCTTAATCTGAGGTTAAGTCCAGGTTTCCAATTGAACAATTTAGCCATAAAACTCAGATCCTTAGGTCCCAACATAGCAATGTAGCCTCCAGACCATGTCCCTTATTGTTGGAGAGCTACTTGAGAAAGATCAGACTGTAAATGAAACCATGTGGCAAAGCCACACCACAGTACTTTATTATTAGAAATAATATAGACTAAAAACATTTTCATTTGCCACCCAAATTTGTACTTTAACGTTTGTATTTTTAAAGTTAGATCTGATAATGCTGAATATTTCAATTAATTGCTTAAAAGGATAAGGAGTAACCTAAGTCTCCTATAGAAGGTGTTGTATACTCTAATATGGTGTGCAGATATAGCCCTGACTGTTTTTACATGAATTACCAGGGGGCTAACTACAGTACTGATAGTTCAGGTATAAGCTGACCTTGTGAAAAGAGGGTGGCCGAAATCTTTATAGATATTATACTACCTTTCCAGCCAATATAGGTGATCTTTGTACATTACTTAGGAAGATAAGACCAGTGGGGTAAATGTATAAAGGCACAAAAATGTAGCAATGATGATTTTGAGAAAATTGCCTATGTATCCTCCCCATGATCAACCAGACCTGGGGACAAAAATCACATATCTTTAACAATTATAAGATGAGGCTAGTGGTGGGATAATAGGATGGTTAGTCATAAATGTCTAACATATTATCTGTTCTGGGCTGATATCTGAGATGTGGAAATGGTAATTGACCATGATGAAGCATATATTAATTTCCAGGCAAGCTAGCACAGGCTAGAGCAGATGTCACTGTCTCTTGACCAGGGAATTATAGATGTAATCGTTCAAGAATAACTGCATATATTGACACCTTGCCCTCATTGGAATGATTAATGGTGAAGAGTCTTTGTTGAAATACCAATAATTAACACGTTCTAAATTATAATCTGTCAAAACACAGGTAGCAGTAAAATGTATTTCCAGATTTTAATAGAAAAATGGTTGTTGATAGTGACAGATTATAGCATGAGGTAGAAAGATCTCTTGGACAATGAGTTGGTGGAGAAGCGATTACGACAAAAGAGTAGTTACAATCAGTGTGGGAGAGATGATTTAGGATATGGTGAGATTGTAGCATGTAACTGACTCATAAATTGACTGTGATATGTGTTTTTTTTTAGATGGGATGGCAATGTTATATTATTTGCAGTTCACTTTTTGTGAAAAAATGTTGATTTTCAAGACCTGGGCATGGATTAAAACAATTATAGGTAGGAGAATGGCCATAGTGTGGTGCAAAGACTCTAAGAAGCCCAGTACAGCCCTAACGTTTGTGGAAAAAGAAAACAAATGAATGAAGTCTTTAAAATATATTGCCGAAACAGAGTCAATGTCCTCCAAAAGCATATCATAACATCCTCAATCAGGCTGAAACCCTTGTCTTTTTTGACCACAAGAAACCAAAAAATGATGATGATAAACTCAATATCTCATATTTGCCATGCTCCAAATCTCACTATCGGCTTCTAAACTAATGAGCCTCTTCCAAATTCTACATATGGTAGCCAGCATCATATCAAATAACCTCCTTGTTGTGAGATCTGGCATCCTTGGCAGGGTTTCCCCCTAACTTTTTGCCTTCAACACTCCTGTTTGCTGACTTCAATGTTGTTTGCTTTAGGACTCTTACCACTGCTATCCAGTGCTAAAGTGTCTGTACGCTCTCCTTAAAACATGGTATAATTGGCTTATACCCAATTAGCATATGAAATGTACTTGTAAGTCCCTTGTAAAGTGGCACTACCTGTGCACAGGGCCTGTAAATTAAATGCTACTAGTGGGAATGCAGCACTGATTGTGCCATCCACTTAAGCAGTACTTTAAACATGTCTCAGGTCTTCCGTTGCAGTCTGTGTATGAAGGTTTAAACTGCAATTTCGAGCTGCAAAATAAACCTTTTGCCAGTCCCAAACCTTCAGTTTCAGTACATGAAAGTCACCCTGAGGGCAGGCCCTGGATAGCCCAGATGGCAGGGTGCAGTGTATTTAAAAATTTGGACATGTACCTTCTAGTTGTAAATGTCCTGGTAGTGAAAAACTCTTAATTTCGATTTTCACTACTGCAAGGCCTACGTCTCTCATAGGATAACATTGGAGTTACCTTATTACATTTAATAAGTGATCATTTCCAAATGGGAGCAGGTAACCAGTTCATGTTTGGTGTCTTTGGAACTGTGTTGAAAAATCCTCTCTCATGGTGAAGTCAGATTTTAAATTAAAATGTTGAAAATGCCACTTTTAGAAAGTGTTGAAAAAACACAAGGGAACCCAATATGCAATCGGTCAGGGACCTTGGGTACGTATGTAACTTCTAAAGACAGTGGTCCCTAGACATCTAAAATAGTCTAAAAATAAATATAGACTGAATCAGTACTATATTCTTTGTCCAGCCGGACAGATTTTTAATATGAAATGAATGTATAACAAAAAATTAAACAAGAAAAATTCAAAGTGGGACACAACTTGCGTCCTAAAGACAATAACAACCAGATAACATTAAGGGGAAGGGTTCAGGCAAGGGGGACGTGTCTGCATAAAATTTAAAAATATTTCAGACGTAGTAACGTGAGACCACCACTACATATTAACATCACAATTAGTTTATGCATATGGGGTACATTACGTCGACGGCGTTTCGATCCCTTAGACCAATAGTGGGATCATCATCAGGACATTTCAAGTAAACATGCCTGTATACATATAACAGTTATTACCGATTCAAGGGCGCATATCAACCTCTTGTCAATACAAGAGTATGTAAGCCAAAAAACGAACAAATGGCTTGAGGGCATCAACGGAGCCCAGATAATTAAGTGGTACCAAGGGCAGTTGCCTTGGAATATCAAGTAAGGCTGAAAAGCGGGATCGCTCGCAGAGGATGTAGTAATCCAAGGTAAATTTGGTGAAGGTAGGTGCCGGAATCACTGGCAAGGAATTAATTAATCACAAACCGGTGCACGACGGCAGTCCAATTAGAGCCAAAATCGGGATCAAGGGTGAGAGAATTCCGAGAAAATCTCGGCTCGCAGCATTCTCGAGTGATCCCGGCAGTTCCAACCCGGAGTGAATACTCGTTGTTAGAAAGTGGGCATTTTCCTGCCTTAGCCATTTAGTGCCTGGGCACAGTTGACAGTTGAGCTTGTATGTTCCTCCTAGACAGCCACACACAATTGAGAGCAGAGGTGAGCCTCGATGAGCCATCACTGGCAGGATGGGAGGGTGGAGCTGGGCACAGCCCTACTTACATTTAAATAGGCTGTCTCCTGTCACTGCACAAAGGGCTCCATAACCCCTGTAGTTAGTCTAGAGCCAGGACAGGGAAGGCAGGATGCCCATGGACTTCAAAGGGAGACCTCTAAAAGTTTCTCCCACTTCAAAGGAAAGTTCAGGTATAAATATGGGATCCCAAACACCAGCTTTAGTACACTTCTGGACTTGTGTATGCTCTGCCAGGGAGAAGGACTGCTGTGCTGATGAAAGGACTGCCTCTCTGCTAAACTGCTGCTCTGAAGGACAGCTGTGCTGACCTGCTGCCTGCTTCCCTTCTTTTGCCTGGGTGAGAAGGACATGACCTGCCTTTGTTGAACTCAGGACCTCAAAATGACTCCAAGGGCTAGTTGGTTGGCCTTCTGACTAGTGCCTCGGGAACAGAAGGTTCCACCAACCTTGAACCCAGCTCCTGGACTGCCATCTGTGAGTCTACACTGCAAGTGGTGCCACCACAGTTCTGGACCCTTGGAAGTGAGCCTAAAGGCGCTATTCAGCCCATCTGTGGATCCAGCAGCACTGACGTATCATCTCTGCTGCACGGTGATATCCCGAGCAGGACTGACACATCGCCTCTGCTGCGAGGGTTCTCTCAGTGCAAAGACTCTGCATCGACCTCGCAGCCTTCATCGGAACCCCCGCTGTGCGAAGCTTCTCTGGTGCAGGCCCTCACATCGCAAATTTCTTGTCGATGGCAGCTTGAGGAGGATGCAGGTTCTCGCATCGCAGCTCTTTGGAACCAACACCTCGCCTCGACTGCCCGATGCATCAATGCCGAAATTCGCACCGCAGGCACTCATTGACACGATCCTCGATGACGACACAGAATAATGCATTGCAGCTCTTTGGAAGCAACGCATCTCCTCGGCTGCACGACGCATCCTCGATGCGGGACCTCGCAACACTCTGTAATCTAGATTTAAGGTACTTTTGTTCAGCGGGCCTAACTGGGTGCCTTTAGCCATCCCACTCTCCATCACAGTTGGCCTGAACTTGTGACTTTGTCCTGTTCTGGCGCAACCAGATATCCACAGTTGGCGCTTTGTACTTTTCAGCACTATTTTCACTTACATCTTTAAAATTTCATTATCTCTGGTTCTACTGATTGGATTTTTGTTGTTCTGGTCTTGATTTGTATATTAGAATTTCCTCTATTTTTCGAAATTGGTGTGGGAATTTTCTTATGTTGTGGTTTCACTTTATTACTGTTGGAAGTGCTGCATGAATACTTTACACATTGGCTTTAACTTAAGCCTGACTGCTGTGTGTTAATCTACCAGAGGGTTGAGCACAAGTTAATTTGGGGTTTCATTGGTAACGCCCTAATAAGGTTTGTGGCTGCTGCTTGAGTAGAGTTTCACCCCCCTCAACCACTAACCCAATTTTTAACATTTGTTATTATATGATCAGCAATACTTTACATTACTTTACAATATAGAGTTGATGAATACCTGAATCCCGCATGGAACAGCATTATCCAAGCCTAAACTTGCAATAATAGCACCCCTCACCAGAGCAATACTTGAGTGAAGGGGTTCTCCAGCTGCTAACCACATTTTAAAACTCACATACATTAGTACAATAGAAGCCCAAGCCATCCTCCTTGATAAATAGATTACAATTAAGGCTCCCTGTTTTCTGTTTTTACTGATTTTTACAGATAAATACAGACAGAAAACCATTTACGTTCCTGTCTGTATTTATTTTTAAATGTAGATAAAAACAGAAATTGGTTGTTTTTGAGTGATTCTAAATGCTGTCAACCATGATGGCACAGAGCAGTCAGGCTTATCTAAAGATGCAATGTGTAAAGTATCTCTGCAGCACACACACACACACACACAGTAACACAATGAAAACACCAGAAAAATACTCCACACAGGTGTAGAAAAATAGAGAATACCTTTATGAATAAAACATGAGCAAAATGACAAAAATCGGGGCGTGGCTTGAGCGCCGAGCGGGATGGCGGCGGGCTGACTGAGCTCCCGACCGAGTTCCGCAACGAAGGAAGGGCGACCTGTGGAGCGGTGCTGCAGGGATTTTTTCCTCGCGGTTTTCGCTGTCGGAATGGTTGCAGCATCCGTCTGAACTGTTAGTAAGCTGTGGTGGCCTGGCGTTTTCCCAAATATGAGGCTTGTTTGGTGACTCGCTCCGTTGCAATTGCGGCCGCCATTTTGAATTTCGCGCTGCTCGGCAGTGGCGCCTAAACGAGGGACCTTCAGGTATGCGCAGTCCCTTCTTCTTCAGGCTTGAATGCCTCTGCGGATGACTAATTCTGGGCATGTATAGCCTCCCTATTTTCTCTTGAAGTATATATAAAGCTAGCGGTACGCTTCAATTTTTTATCTCGACCGCCATTTTGTTCTTCTTGCAAGGCTCAGAACTTCAACAATGCAGTAGTTATACACAATGCCACCTTTTAACAACATCCTGAAGTAATAACTGTGTAAATTGCTTGCAATCTTAGGCAAGTTTGCTCCTCTGCCTCTTGCTTTTTATCTGTTTGCCTCAATGGAAGATTTTCTGGGAAGCTTTCTGTCAGGAAATGTATGCTTCTTCACCTTATTATGTGGTGTCTTCTTCTGGAATTAAGAGGTCATTTCTTTTGCCAATCTCATATGATGAAGATTGTTGCTGCGTCATGTCTAATTGAATTGGTGTTGGATAAATTCCCCCTTTTCTGAGGCTGCCGGTTCCTAACCTTGACCTCTTGGATTTACACTCTTTCTACACAGGAATTGCCTCAACTGGTGGCGTATTTTGGTTTGCCACTTACAGCGAATGACGCCTGTCTAATGGAACCAGCCGCTGTGTATAATTTGTAGCGCTTTATAGTTTTTGCCCTGCTCTGTTCTCTACTACCTTGTGTTTTTTGCCAAAATAAGAAGAGCTGGGCTTGGCTGTGCTGATCATTTTTGGTTCTGGAAGCCTTCATTATTGATAGACTATTTTTGGTTCTGACGTAGCTATTTGACTTGCCCCAGCTGTTGTGTTATGGAGTCTTTCTCTTCTCTGGGCCAACGTTCCATATCAGCGGGCATGTCTTCCTCTCGCAAGGAGTCTACTCCAGCTTCTCCCTCTAAGCAACACAAGAAAGAGCCTAATTCTCCTACCAAGTCTCCACTACCCATAACTATGGAAGATCTCATGGAGGAGATAAAGTTGCTTAAGCCCTTTATTATTGACACCAATGCAACCCTTCAAAAGCTTGATGAGAAGTGGTCTAACTCGGAGTCCAGAATGTCTGCTGTAGAGCAAAGGATTAGTGACACCCAGGATATGGCATCTCAAGTTGCGGCTATGTCTAAAGAGATTGCTCTCCTCAAAACTCAAACAGAAGATTTAGAAAACCGGAACAGGCGCAACAATCTTCGTATTTATGGTATTCCTGAGGGTGAGGAGGGGTCGGACATGCTCACTTTTCTAAAGGTGCACATTCTTAAGATCGTAGGTCTTAAGGAAGGCACGTCTCTTAACTTACAGCGGGCTCATCGTATTGGCTCCAAATCTTCTGGTTCATCCTCTTCATCGCCAGCTCAACGTCCCAGAGGGATAATTGTTTTGTTTCTAGAATACACTGAACTTTTAATGGTCCTCTCAGCTGCAAGATCAAGGAAACAAATGTTATGGTCTGGCCAAAAAGTCTTCTTCTCGCAAGATGTAGCTCGTGCAACTGCAGCTCGACGTAAAGAATTTCTTTCTCTTCGTCCAACTCTTCGAGCCATGAATGCCAGATATGGTCTTGTGCATCCCTGCTTTTTCAAGGTTACCTATAAAGAGAGGTCCTATTCCTTTGATCGTCCTGAAGACTTACGACAATTTATTTCTCGCCACAAAGGGGACGAGATGGACTTCGGAGGATCTTGAGCTACACTATTTGTTTTGGTTGTGTCCTGTCCTTAGACAATTCTACATTTAGTCTAATGTTCTGATAATTTACTCATAATATGATGTTGTTGTTCACAGTTGTATATGTTGTTTATGTTCAGTTATTATGGCGTGTTAACCCTCCTGTGGCGGTTATTTCACTGTGTAACTTTTGTATTTCTCTTTTTTCTCTTCTGTTTTTTAGCAGTTTAAATCAATGTATTGATTCATCCCCTGGATGTTTCTTCTACCCCCTGTCCTTTTTGTCCTCTCCCCGGAGGTTGTGGTCACCTCAATTGTTTGGTAAGTGTCATTCATTTAATTGGTCTTCTTTGTTAGTTGCTGTCTTTCGTTTTCGTTTCCTAGTGGTCCTCAGGTATTTATTTATTTATTTATTTATTTATTCTTTTTTCTTTTTTTCTTCTTGTACTGTTATATATATCCACTCCCTTCCTTCCTCACATTCCTATCTATTTATCGCTATCATTCTTTTTCACTGGTCTCGGTTGCCTGTGTGACGTCGGTTCTGCGGTCTTTCTCCCTCTGCTGCTTCCCGCCTCCCTATGCTATTTTTCCTCTTCTGGATATTTATTCCGTTCCTTTTGACTGAGGTCTCTAGGCTTTCTGTCAACTGCTTGTTTTCTATCACTTATTTTCTTCATTTTCTTCTTTTTGGTTCTCTCATTCTTGATCTGTTTTCTTTTTTTAGTTTTGTCTCTCGTTTTCTGTCTTCGTATCTTCTTTTTTGATCGTGCCTTTATTCCTTTATACTAGGTTTTTCCTTCTTGTAATTACCACTTTTTATCTCTTACATATTTCTTTTCAGGCTCACTTGCACATTCTTCAATGCATTCATTGCTATGTTTTTGACTGCCTATATTTTGAATGTATAATTCCCATGAATTCTATAATATTATTGTCAGTATTAATAACTTTTGTGCCTTGTAATGACTGAAAATGTTCGGATTATCTCATGGAATGTAAAGGGGTTGCGTAATACAGTTAAGAAACAACGTGTACTTACCCATCTTTCTAAACTTCAATGTAAAATTGCCATGCTACAAGAAACACACCTCAATGAGATGGATGTGAACTCTCTTAAAAAGCAATGGGTGGGTCATGTTTATTGTTCTCCATCTAAAGACAGGAAGAATGGTGTTGTAATACTCTTTCACAAATCCCTATCCCTTAAGATAGAAAAGGAGGAGAGGGATGAAAACGGACGTTGGCTCCTTCTCCATACTCTTCTTAATGGTTCCAATGTTTCGTTACTCAACATATATGGTCCCACAGGTGTTGACTCACAATTTTTGCAATCTATGTCCCATACCCTTTGAACTTGCTCTGATTCCAATCTCATAGTGGGGGGCGATTGCAATCAGGTTATGGACCCTTTCACAGATAGGAAATCCTCTGCTAGATATATTCCGAACAAGATGCAAAAATCCTTTGCCAGGACCATTCGTGCTAGGGGCCTAGATGCCTGGAGAATATTCAACCCGGATAGCTTAGAATATACATTTTATTCCCCCACTCACAACTCTACATCTAGAATTGATTACATCTTCCTCAGCCCGCACCTCCTTACTAACCTCCTACACGCAGAGATTGGTTCCATTCTTATTTCCGATCACGCTCCGGTTCTCATTAACATTGACCTTCCCTCCTTAACCCCCAAATCACGTCGCTGGTGTTTTAATAATTACCTTCTTAAAGATCCTTCCTTTCTAAGCCTTTTTAATGATTTTGTTTCTGAATTCTTTCTCCTTAACATCATTCCTGATATTTCCTTTCATACTGTATGGGATTCCTTCAAAGCAACAGCTAGGGGCTTCATTATAGATTATGTAGCCAAGAAAAGGAAAAAATACCGTAAGGAATCCGTTTCTTTCCTTTCTTCCATTAAAGAATTGGAACACGCTTATTTTTCTTCTAAAAATGCTGATACCCTCAAGAATCTGGTTCAAGCAAAACTTGACTTTAACAGGAAATCTACGGAAGAGGCTTCAGGAACGCTGTTAAAAATTAATTCTAAATTCTATGGTGGTCGTAACCGAGCGGGTAAGCTGTTGGCGAACTACCTGAAGGTTAGGTCTCAAAGATCTAGGGTAGTCAAGATTATAGACGATCGTGACATTCCCCATTTTAAAGACGAAGAAGTATTATCTTGTTTTACTGATTTCTATAAGACCCTCTATACTCCTGAATCCTCTCCCTCTGCTTTAGACTCTTTTTTCAATTCATTACCTCCCCGTTCTTCCCCTCATCCTGACACTTCTATTTTGGAAAAGGATATTTCTCTCTCAGAGATTAAATCCGCTTTGTCCATGTTACCTAAGGGAAAGGCCCCTGGCCCTGATGGCTTTACTGCCGAGTTCTATTCCAGCTTCTCTCCTCTCCTTTTGCCCCATCTTTTATCTCTATTTCAACATTTCGTTCTGAATGGAGAGGCACGAGGATCTTTTCTTGAAGCCATGATTTGTCTCATTCCCAAAAAAGACAAAGACCCGTCCCGATGTGCCAATTATCGTCCTATATCTTTGATTAATCTTGATTGCAAGTTATTTGCCAAGGTGTTAGCCCTCCGTATTAACCAGGTCCTTCCAGATTTAATTGGCTCTGAACAATTGGGGTTTGTTAAGGGAAGAAATATTGCTGATAATTCCAGAACCTTCCTTGACATCATACATCTTGCAGCCAAAGGTTCCACCCCTATCGCTGCCATAACCTTTGACGCTGAAAAAGCCTTTGATCGCGTTCATTGGCTCTTTATGATGCGTGCCCTAAAATGGCATGGATTTGGTCCTTCTATTCTGTCTCTTATTAGCTTATTGTATTCCTCCCCAACCACTTCAGTTTTTGTTAATGGTTCTCAATCTGCATATTTCCCTTTACAAAGGGGTACTTGTCAGGGCTGTCTGCTTTCCCCGTTACTTTTATCCTCTCTCTTGAGCCATTCCTTCATTCTCTAAGACATTCCCCCACCTTTCGCGGATTTATGCACAAAACTGTTGAAATTAAATTCACGGCTTACGCAGATGATATTATGTTATATGTTTCGAATCCTTCTACTTCTTTGCCTGCTTTTACCAAACTTCTCTCTTCCTATGCGGCCCTGTCGGGATATAAGCTAAATTTTTCAAAATCTGAAGTACTACCTTTAAATAAGTATTGTTTAAAAAGTATGTTTGAGGGAATTGATTTTAAATGGAATACCAATAACATCACTTGTTTAGGGATAAAATACTCCTCTTCTATTATAAAAACAATTCAATATAATTTGGAGGAGATTCTATTAAAGGTAAATAACATGACAGATAGATGGTCCCCTCTTTTTTGTCATGGTGGGGTAGACTGGATACTATTAAAATGATGTTGCTTCCTGTTATCGATTTCTACTTGTCCATGCTACCGGTGAAGCTTCCGTTGAAATTTTTTAAGACTCTTAATGGACGCTTGAGTAAATTTCTTTGGAACGGTCGGAAAGCCCGTATATCTTTAGCCTTGCTTTCCGCTCCTAAAGAACAGGGTGGTGTTCACTTTCCTAATTTTCGTCAGTACCATTCCTCCTTTCTAATACACCAAATGATACCATATATATCTACTTCAGAGGTAACTTGTACTTCTGTATGGCATAAACTAGAGGAATCTCTGATTTCTCCCTTCCCTTTATCTCTCTTGGCTAGTTTTACTCACCCCCCTCGCTCTTTTAATTACCCAACCATTTCAAAATTCATTTCAACCTTTCACTCGATTAGATGTAAATCTCTTAGCCCATTGCAGATTTTTTTAGATTCACCTCTTTGGCACAATAAAGGTATTAAATTGTCCAATCGCACTATTTTTTGGAAAACCTGGGCTGCCAAGGGGATCTTCCTGGTCAAGCACTTAATACGGGATTCTCGCTGCCTCTCCCCACAAGAAGTTCAGTCCACTTTTGATCTACCTGTCTCCTCTCTACCTAGATATGAATCTCTTCGTTTGCTCTTGATGGATCGGCTTTCTCTACTTTCTAGATCTTCTTCTCCCTCTCAAGACCCTATGTTCGAACCCTTATCCATCTCTCCATGTATTAAAACCTCTCAAATTTATAAATACCTTCACTATTCTTTTCCTAGTCGCCCTAAAAGTAAGGTTGAGCTTTTATGGGAATCCGATTTACAACATACCCTTTCTGTTCATACATGGAATTCCATTTGGACTCGTATACACCACACCTCCTGTAACTCTAGTACTACTCAGACCCTTTATTATTTTTACCAGAGGCTGTTTTTGACTCCACTATCTTTATCTAAGTTTTGCTCACACCTAACCCCGAATTGCTGGGTTTGTCCCAACATCCCCAGCTCTGTAATGCATTCCTTTTTTCTTTGCCCTAACATAGCCCGATTCTGGTATAAAGTTTGTGAGTCAATATCCTCTATTTGTTCTATTGAATTCCCCTTTGACATTTACTCTATATTTATGGGAAGCAACTCTGCAAAATGGTTCGGCTGTCGTAGGGTAGGCATGTTTGTGGACTTGTTAATTGCTATTGCCTTTCAGGTTATCACCACTAATTGGAAGGATGCCTCTAAGGTCTCCTTCTCCGCTTGGTGGAACCTTCTTTGCTATCATCATAGACTGGATAGAGCTTCCTCTACAACATCTCAACAGCTTATTCGGAAAGATGCCTTCTGGTCTCCACTTACCAACTATTTATCTGCATCTGCTCTACGTAAGCAGAATAACTCATTTGTTTATCAACCTCCATGAATATTTTCATCTCTTCCTCAATTTCATGTTTTTATAGGCTAATTGGGCAGTTATTTCCTCCTTTTATAACCATTATGCTTATTATGACTTTGAAGTTCTGATATGGTATTAGATGAAGATACTTCTTTTCTTTCCCCCCTCCTTTGTTTTTTCTGTCTGTCTTTCGACCCTTTCTCTTTTCTTCTCTCCTCTTCTTTCTTTATTATATTTTCCCTTCTTCTGAAAAAACAAAAATGTAAAATGCTATTCTGTTTATAGGTACAATATTTTCTTAGCGTTTTCTCATTTTGGATTATTTCTTTATTAATGTAAGATATTCTAAACTTTTTTATTCCTTTAGATTATTTATTCAGTCTGCTAACTCTTTGCTACCTTCTCATGAATATTGTTGTATTTTGTACCTATGTTTCTAAAGCTCTTTAAACTCGAAAATGACAAAAATCCAATCAATAGAACCGGGGTGATGAATTTTTAAAGATTCAATCAAAAAGTAGTGCTTTTTATAAGCTCTAAGGGGTTACTTGAGGTTGTGCTGGACTGAGGAAAATCCAAAGTTCAGGCAGTCCGTGATGGAGGGCAGGCCGGCTACAGGACTCACGCAGGTCCCGCTGAGAAAGTACCTTGAAAGGAGCAAAGAGTCGACGCCAAAGTCTCGATGGGTCGGCGTGATCAGTGCATGCGATGAAGAACCGCTTTACAATGCAGACACTGCATCGTCGTCAAAATGCCCTGTCTGTCGTCATTGAGCCCCTCTATCCGTTGAGGCGATTTCGTCGACCGGCTCCTCCATCAGTGTCGAGGGGCAATGCGTTGGTTCCGATCGGCGCAAACTCATCACTACATTGATTTTGATGGTTCTGGACAGCAGTAATCACCTCTCAAGGGCCCAGGATTGGATCGGCCCGACTTGTCAGGGCAGGACTCACAGATGACAGGTCCAGGTGCTGTTTCAGAGTTAAATGAAGTCTTTGATGGCCCTGGGACTTCAGAACAGGGGGCAAGCCCTTGGAATCACCCTGGGTTCAAGCGAGATAGGTCCAGTCCTTGTCCTCAACCTGGCAGAGATCAGCAGGCAGCAGGGCAGCTCAACAAAGCAGAAAGCAGTTCCTTCAGATCAGTAGTCAGGCAAAATGGTAATCCTTGTGGCACAGCAGTCTTTACTCCTGGAAGAGTTCTTCACAGGTCCAGTAGTGTACTGCCTGGGTCGGGTCAGAGCCCAAGTACTTATACCCGAATGTGCTTTTGAAGTGGGGGTGACTTAAAAGCAGGCCCATGAAGTGCACAGGTCCCCTTTCATCCCAGCCCAGTCTGCCAGGCTATTTGTGGGGGGTGGGGGGGTAATCAGCCCTTTGTGTGGGAACAGGACACAACCTATTCAGGTTTGTCAGTTCTCCCTCCTTCTTCGTGCCCAGGAAGAGCTATCAGAATGGAGATGAATGCAGATGAGTTTTCTTTCACACCCATCTTTCCTGTGTTTGTGTCTAGAGGGACCCATCCCAGACGTGTATTGGAGACAAGCTGCAAGGCACACAGAGCAGCAAGAGAAGACAAATGTCTACTTTCTAAAAGTGGCATTTCTAAAACAGTAATGTTAAATTCAACTTTGCCAGTAAAGCGGATTTATCATTACCATTCCAAAGATATGAAACATGATGCAGCTACTCCTTTCTAATCAGGAATTACAGCTTAAAAGGGTTTTAAGGAATTCCCAATGCTAGCCTATGAGCAGAATAGGCCTCACAGCAGTGTAAAACGAATGTTAGCTGTTTGTCACTACCAAGACATGTAAAGCTTAAAAATACATGTCCTACCCTTTAGTTACACAGCACCCTACCCTCAGGGCTACCTAAGGCCTACCGTAGGAATGACCTATTTGAAATACAAGGGGAGTTTAAGGCTTGGCAAGTGGTTATAAATGCCAAGTCGAAGTGGCAGTAGACTGCACACACAAGCCTTACAATGGCAGGCCAGAGACAGGTTTGAAAGGCTACTTGTGTGGGTGGCAAAACCAGTGTTGTGGGTCCAGTAGTAGCATTTGGATTACAGGCCCCAAGTATATGGTATACCACTTTACAAGGGATTTATAAGTAAGCTAAATATGCCAATCATGTATACACCAATGCCATCATGTTTAGAGGAGAAGCACATGTACTTTAGCACTGGTTAGCAGTGGTAAAGTACTCAGAGTCCTAAGGCCAACAAAAAAATACAGCAAAATGAGGAGGTAAGCAGGAAAAACATTGGGAAGAAGACCACCATAAGGATGACAGGTCTAACAGAAGATATGACTCCTCTGAAGTTCACCAAATATGCATGGTGGCTGTCAGCCTTAGGGTGGTCTTCCCCCAAACTTTTTCCTTGCTTCTGCATTTTTACTTAATCAATGAGGACTTTGTATAACATGGCTACTCACCCTTGAGGGCCTTAAGGTGCTGAGGGGCGGGGGGATGATGATCCGTCTGGGCATGGAGGTTCAGTCGAAGAGCCAGGTCTTGAGATCCTTCCTAAATTCGGTCAGCGACAGGGATTGCCTGAGGTGGAGGGGAAGGGTGTTCCAGGTCTTGGCAGCGAGGTAGGAGGAGGATCATCCTCCGGTTCTGGTCTTGTGAATCCGTGAGATGGTGGCCAGGGCAAGTTGGGTGGAGCGAAGTTGTCTGGTGGGTACGTGGAATGAGAGGCAGTGGTTCAGATTTGCCGGCCCTTTGTCATGGGGAGCTTTGTATGCATGTGTGAGGAGCTTAAAGGTGATTCTCTTGTTGACTGGATCCAGTGGAGTTGTCGGAGGTGTCGTGTGATGTGGCTGTGGCGGGGGATGTCAAGGACCAGTCTGGCTGCAGCGTTTTTGAACGTTCTGTAGTTTCCTGAGCTGTTTCTGGGTGACGCCACCATAGAGTGCATTGCTGTAGTCGGGTCTGCTGGTGATGAGCGTGTGGGTGACCGTCTTTATGGATTCTGTGGGGATCCATCTGAATGTCTTTCGAAGCAGGCGGAGCGTGTGGAAGCAGGATGAGGATACGGCATTGATCTGGCGGTTCATTGTGAGGAAGGAGTCACGTATGATGCCGGGGTAACACGCGTGGTCCGTGGGGATGAGAGGGGTTCCCAGTGCGGTGGGCCACCAGGAGTTGGCGCAGGCTGAGAGGGCGGGTCCCAGGATGCTTTTACTGGCCTTAGGATTCCAATTGCCATATTTAATTTACTGATAAGTCCCAAGTAAAGTGGCACTACATGTGTCCAGGGCATGTAAATTAAATGCTACTAGTGGGTCTACAGCTTTGATTGTTCTACCCACTTACGTAGTCTGTCAATACAGCCAGCGTGTGTGCAGTTTTAAGCTGCTATTTTGACCTGGCAAAATAAAAATTTTGCCAGGCCCAAAAGTTCATTTTTAATGCATAAGTCACCCTTAGGGTAAGCCCTGGACAGCCCAGAGGGCAGAGTGCAATGTATTTAAAAACTGGACATGTATTTTTATTTTTTACATGTCCTGGTAGTGAAAATTCATTTTTCATTAGTAAGGCCTACCTCAACCATCGGATAACATTAGAGTTACCTTATTACATTCTATAAGTACAATTTACAAATTAGAATAGGTGACCGGTTTGTGTTTGGTGTCTCTAGAATCACAATTGAAAATCCTAATTTATGGTGAAGTCGAATTTTAAATTGCAATTCTGAAAAGGCCACTTACAGAAAGTTGGCATTTTCTTGCCTTAAACATTTAGTGCCTGTAGCCTGTCTCTGGTTACATGACTGGGTGTAGCTGACAGTTGAGCTGTTTGTATTCCTCCTAGACAGCCACACACAATAGGGAGCTGAGGTGTGCCTAGATGGACCATCACTGGCACAATGGGATGGAGTGTTTGGGCACAGCCCCACTTGCACCTGACTAGGCTGTGGCCTGCTTCCACACAAAGGGCTGCCTACATCCAGTAGTTAGTCTGGGGTCTGGGCCGGGAAGACAGGATGCCTGGGGACTTGAAGCTTTACCTCCATCCACTTCAAAGGTACAACTTGGTATAAATACTGGACCTCATACACCACCACTTTAGTACACTTCTGGACCTGTGGAACTCTGCCAGGAAGAGGGACTGCTGTGATGCTACAAGGACTGCCACTTTGCTGGACTGCTGCTCTAAAGGAATTGCTGCCCTGCTGTGCTGACCTGTTGCCCTCTTGCCTGGGGAGGAAGAGCTGGACCTGCAAATTCATTTTGAACATAGGACCCCAGAGTGACTCCTAGGGCTAGTCTGCTGATCCTGATCTGAGCATTAAGGACATAAAAGGCTTCCCAACCAGCTCCTGGATCCAGCTGCAGCGAATTCCTGGCCCCCATGTGGTGCCTCCCAGGCTCTGGGCCCTTGGTGTGGCTCACATGCTCTTAAATCAAGCTTTGGGCTCTTTGCGACCGCGAACGGACCCGTTCACACTGAGACCGAGCGGCTCGCACCAAAATCTAGCGCAAGTTGCCACCAGCCCGTCTCTTTGCACAGAAGCATTGACAGACCACTCGGAACTGCTAATGCGAAGCTCCAGCCTATCTTTCCGCGATACCCAGCCTTCTCTTCGCACCACGCCGACAACCAACTGCGGTGCTCTCTTTGCTCCTCGTGGCCCTCTCCAACACGAATGGGACTCTTGGCACAAAACTTGAGAAGGTAAACCTTCAGTAGGACCAATCTGGGATGGTATCTGACCTGCGCTCCATTGCGGTCAGCCTGAACTTTTGACTTTGACTCGGTCCAGCAAAACCAGATAGCCACAGTTTGCCCTTTATACTTTTAGTCACTATTTTGCACTTTTTTATTTACAAATTCTTAACTCCGGTTCTACTGATTGGATTTTTGTCATTTTGGTCTTGTTTTATCTATTACATTCTGCTCTTTGTTTCTAACCTGGTGTGTGATCTTTTGTTGTGGTGTTTTCACTGTTTTACTGTTTGAAGTGTTGCATAAATACTTTACACATTGCCTCTAAGTTAAGCCTGACTGCTCTGTGCCAAGCTACCAGGGGGCTTTAGCACATGTTAATTTAATGTTTGCTTGTGCCTTTCCCTGGCAAGAAATGTGGTTGCTGCTTGGGCCTCACACCTCAGTCAAGGAACAACCCAATTTCTTACAGTGGCTTGAGTATCCTTTTAGATGTTATAGTGTCCAAGACTTCTTGAGAGTCAAATCTCGCTTGATAGGTCTGCTAGGTTCATATAAAACGCTTTGGGCACCCTTGAAAGGCAGAGAAAAGGATGGTAAGACAATTCTTGTGTATTCACTGTCTGGTTGCTAATAAACCCTGCTTTGTCCTACCAGACTTTTGTCTCTGGGTTTTACATATAACACAGGGGCACACTTGAAAGGACGGGAAACAGGATGCCAAGTTAGTTTTTGTGTATCTACTGTTTGATTGCTGGAAAACCCTACTTTTGTTTAACCAGACTTCTGTCTATGTGTTTATTGTGGATACAGTGGCTGCCTCAATCTGGATCTTAGTGGTAATTGTGGGAGGGTACTAGGATTAGCATAGTACACTCCCCACATACATCCCCGTCCCTTAGGGCCCATGTTGAGTGTGTCTAAAGACTTTCACCATCTTGAAAACGGCCAAGGTGTGTAAGGTTGGCCCCTGGAATGTTTACCCCATTGGTTAGGGCGTGCCCAGGAGTCATTCCCACCCACTAGCTTGTACCTGGCATAAATACGGCATCTTCAGGCACCAGGTTCAGAAAACTTTCTGGACCTGAGGAAGAACAGAGGTGGACAGGACCTACTGCCTGTGACCTGAGGAGCCCGGAAGCACTGGGCCTGCTTCCTCTTGTACCCAGGCAAAGAAGTGGACTCCAAGGGCCAAGTCTCTGTCCTCCTGTGTGGCTGCAGTGAGACAGCAAGCAATAAAAGGCCTTTCCTGCAGCTGCCATAGCTGACCAGTGGAACTGGGCCTGGACTGGACTCTGTTGTTGGGCTCTGCCTGACACTCATTGAGTCTCTAAATTCCAACTGATGAAACTCGGGAAAGTTTTCACTCTCCTCCAGGTCAACAAAAGTTTACATGTCCTGAAAACCAGTGTTACATTTCCAGCTATCCAGAACTAATCTTGAAGACTCTGCAGATCCACTTTGAATCTTCTTCTCTGGCTTCTGGCTGCAAACAGAGTACTATCCTCAATGTAGACCGTTTTACTCAACACAAAATACTCACGTGCAGCCTAAAACCATGCAACATCCATCCAATCAGCAAGACCAAGTTCAACCTTAGCAATCATGAAGGCAAATCTATAAAGACACCAGGCACCTGACTCTGCAATTCCATGAACCCAATCCGAGAACTATGCCCGACTTCCTGCGCTAAAGATGGATCAGAAAACAAACCTTCCCTACTTGATGAAAGGCACAATGTTAACCCTACTGCTCACTAAAGTCTGAGATGCCAGATCCCAGTAGAGAAAGACATTCGGACGCCCAGTACAGAATGTTCATTCCCAACAGTGGATCTTGGCATGGGGAAACAAAAGAGGGAAATAAAAGATGTGAACATCAAGGAGTTTAAAGGTCCGACTACAAATGACAAATGTACACACTACCATACTACCAGTCCAATTAATCACTGCAGAAACGCGACTGCAAGCTAATATATTGGCACGCTTGAACACATCTCAATAAACATTGTGGTAAAACATAGGTCTTTAAAAACATCAAATCTTAATCACTGCTTTATATCAGGCCATACAATAGTGCAGCAGGCCAAATCAATTTTACAAGGAATGAGCTTTGTAAATACAACATGTAGCACATGCAACCTTAGATTTAAGTTTAATATTTGCATTTATTAATTAATATTTTCTTTGTTTGATCCTGTGGCAACAGAATAGAGTTTGTTCTTTTCAGTATGCAAAAATATTTCAAAATCAATTCACATAAATTCTTGGCCTGCACAGTCCAAAAAATACACCACAGTCACAAAACACAACATCTAATGGCAGAACTACAGTCTTTGTCATAAATGTTGATATACATTTCGAGATTGGCACTGAAAAGCTGCTGTTTAAGAGACTTCACAGAAGAATGAGTGCACAGAAGTAGCAACATGGTACCACAGGCAATGTAAATGAGGCTCACTTAAGTTGATTTTCAGAATCTTGGTCCTTTGAGTGCTAGGGTGAATAGATTTATATCCACATACTACAGACAGAGTAATTTAAAGGCGCTCTTCTGCTCTGACATTGATGGAAAGGAAGGGAGACATTCGAGATGGTCTAGTATAGAAGGTGGTGGCTAATCTATTTCTGGTAGACCAAGAAATTAGCCACGTTGATACAATCAAGGAAGTGGCTCAAAAAAACTTCGGCTTTTGTTGTAGATATCTCTCATGAAACAAAATCAGTGAACACCAAGCCCTATTCATTGTAGCCACACCCATCCTTTAGTTGTTTGGAGCAGCCCAGATGAGCTAAACATAGATGTGTATCATGGAGGCCTCCTTCAATAGGATTCTCTTATCCAATTGTCCCATCTTCTGGTGCCCATAGTCTTTCTATCAATCACACCACTACATCCTGGACAGCCGGTCAATGAGGGAACATACAAAGTGCTGAGGCCATCAATCCTGTAGCTAGTAGCAGTTTGTAAAATTAATCTGGTGGAAGACATTGATAACCACTGCTCCATTCCTGTGTTATCAACTTCCTGGCGAACAAAGTTCACCTTCTTGGGACAGCTGCAAATTTGAAAAAAAGGGGCTCACTAAGTCACTTTTCATTTTAAGTAAATATTGAACATTTTGTTGCTGATATTACTAGTAAATTGAACTTTCCTGCACTGATGGGCCTCCTGACCCCATGGACTAATACACCCACTCCACAAATGTGAGTTTAAGTTCACTTTCGGAGCTTTGAATCTTGGGGGGGGTCTCTCAGCCTTTCATGCTCCTGAGGTAATCTACATGAGTACCATTGAGTTAGGTAACAACGCAAAGATGCTCAAAGGTGGCACACATGGTTTGTTATGTTACATGTTTGACAGACAGAACACCGAAACAGATTATGTATTGCTATACAGATATGTTGATCCAAAACCAGAGCATACACAGTGCGGCTACCAACAGAGTAAACCACCAAGGATTGCCTGCAGGACCTGCCTGGACCTTGTTAGAATATGTTCTCAAATCTATACAAGTGGTTTCATGGAAAAGGGATTTTTGTGGATGGATCCTACCCAACAAACTGTGCAGAAAGCAAAAAAACGCACCTGGTGTTAGAGAAAACAAAATAAAAACAGATATCACGCCCACAAAATGTATAGGGGGATTCAAAATACCAAAATGTGTATTGCAAGTACACTGGAAAAGCACATTCAAGGTGTTAGAAATCGAAAGAAGCCAGATTCCTAAAAATTCACTGGAAATTAGTTCAATTGTGGTAATAGTATACTTGGATCACAGATCCGTTTGTAAATTGCCTATAGAATTATTAGATGATATGTGCAGGTTGGGTAACTGATGGGTAACACTACCAATAACTAAAACACTACTGCACCCCAGAAATGCAGGGGGCTTTGAAGGAACAACAGGACAGCAGCTATTGAGAATAGTGCTTCAATAACAAAGAAAGAAAGCTCACTGAAATCATTTTAAATGGCACTGTTGAGTACTATCAGTTCTGCATAACTGCAGGTTTCACCTGAGATAAATGCAATACAATAGGCCTTACGGTCTCCCATGCAATAACGTAAATAAGGCATGAGGCATGTTTCAGAAAAAATAAAACAATCCTGGAACAGGTAGCGGTTTCTTCTATAAATATGAAACTTTTTCAAGCATTGTACTGCTTCCACAAAAAAATAGCTTTAATATTTTTCATAAGTATAACGTTCTTACAACGAGTTCTGTACACATGAATGCCTCACAAATAAAACGTGATGGGCACTTTAGCAGACTTGAGTACAATTAAAAATTATATGCTGACGCTACATTAATTATGATGTACCATTTAATTTTTGTTACAATCTTTTCCACCGAAACGGCACCGCATCCTTCTTTGCTGTCAAATGTCAAACTGCACTTTTTTGGCATAAAGGTCCAGCGATGCACACCGCAGGGTGTGGCTTTGTTTCACAGCACGTCCGCTCAGGGAGGGCGGTTGGAAATTACTTGAAGTAAGTAAGCCCTGCAACCAGGAAAAACTTCTCCAGAAAGAGTTCGGAGTCCAGCACCGCAATGTGCGCCGCGCGCCCGATCAAGGTGTTGGCGGTGTTAGGCAATGCGTGGAACACGTTGTACCGAATTAACGTGCAGTCCTTCGCCTCAACAACAGGCTGCAGAAGGTTGTTTACCATCTCAGTGTAGACAGGGCCTGCATCACAAAGAAATAAGTAGTTACCATACAGTTTTGGGGACTTTAGTCTCAGCTTACACAAATCCTTAAGACAAATCTTGTTTGCCTTTAAGGCGCATAGGTTCTCGCTCACAAAGGCATTTTCGAGTACGTAAAGTAATGTTCCTGTAGCACTCGTTTACCTACAAACCTTTTTGAATTGACCCCAAAATATCCAAAATGAGGGGGATATTTACAAAGAAGTGGTGGAGTGAGGCGTTAGCCCTCATGGCTTAACACCTCACTCCGCCACTTCAGAAACGCAAGGCTGCACCATATTTACAAGGATATGGTGCAGCCTTGCGTTTCCCCCTGCACTGGCGCTACACTTAGCAGTGTAGTGCC
Source organism: Calotriton arnoldi (assembly GCA_963921515.1). Taxonomy (NCBI): domain Eukaryota; kingdom Metazoa; phylum Chordata; class Amphibia; order Caudata; family Salamandridae; genus Calotriton; species Calotriton arnoldi. Next base: position 217,378 of record CAWUFW010000836.1, read on the forward strand.
AACGCAGGCACCCTTGCACCATAGTGCAAGGGTGTCTGCATGCAGGGGAAAATTGTTTATGTACAGAAAGGTCCCCCTTCCTGTACATAAACAATCTTTAAATGCCGTTTTGTCACTTCTATGTGTGCTGCTTAATGGAGCACACATGGAAGTTACAAAATGTCATTTTTTTGTTAAGGATTGTTTGTGTGCAGGAAGGGTCACCTTCCTACACAAACAATCCAAGGCATTTTGCCTTTTCCATGTGTGTTGCACAAGGCAGCACACATGGAAAAAGGAAAAACGAGGAGAAATAAAGAATTTCTCCTCGTTTAGCCAAGTTAAGACCAGGTTTTCCCTGGTCTTAATTTTGGCGCTGCCTCCTATTTACGCTGCCCTTGTAAATAGGGGGCAGCGTCCAAGTCAATAGGTGTTGCGGTGGAATGCCCACTGCAACACCCACTGCCCACCCCTTTCATGCTAAGCATAGCATGAAAGGGGGCCTTATTTACAAGGCAGCTTTAAGCCAAGTTAAGTGGCTAACGCTGCCTTGTAAATAAGGCAAAGCCCCTATCGCCACGGAAACGTCACAAAAAGTGACGTTCCAGTGGCGATAGGGGCATATGTACAAGCCCCTGAGTCTTAAATGGGAACATTCGAGGAGTCTTTATATGCAATTTGAACAAAAAGACAGGACAGAGCACTCTTTGAACTATCACTAATGGTGTGGTGGATGTCTCGGGGGTCTGTTCACAAAGGCATGTAAGAGCAGGTGCAAGAAAACTCCTATATTACTACTTCTCATACTCATAAAAAACTTTAGTGAATCAGCTCCCATTAATGTAATACACTTTTCAATTTTGCACCTTTTGAAACACTTTTAATATGACAAATTTAGCTATTCCACAATGTAAGGGCCCGATCAAGTTCAGTACCACCTTAGATAGGATAGATAGGGTACATTTACTCCTGTCAAAAGCAGGAGTAGACACTTGCAAAGGAAAAGAACCATAGCAAAGGCTGCAGTGTGGAGGAAAGCAATGCATGACATTAATAAGGTGTGACTTCTGCTATGAGAACAGGACTCTGGGTAGACTGTTGCTATCCTGCTCTAGTGGAAGGGGTCTGACATCTTGAATCTGCATTAGAATAGTGCACTCTGGGATAGTTGGCAGCAAGGTAAACAGGATGTGCTACAAAAGTGGATAGGGTTGTCCACAGGAACTTTTCTCCCATTGGTTAATGTTGGACTTGGCCCCTTCTGCAGGGTCATCCCCTTTTGCCTTTACCCTCCTGTTTCATGAACCCATTTTTGTTATTTTTTAGGACTGTGCACACTTTACCACTGCTAACCATGCTAAAGTGCTAGTGCTCTGTTCTTTAAATATGGCAATTGGCACATTTAATTCACTTGCAAGTTCTAGTGAAGTGGCACTACATGTACCCAGGGCATGTAAATTAAATGCTAAGAGTAGTCCTGCAACACTGATGGTCCCTCCCACAGTGGTAGCCTTTTATATATGTCCCAGGCCTGCCATTGCAGCCTGTGCATGTAGTTTTAAACTGCCATTTCGGCCTGGGAAAATAAACCTTTTGTCAGGCCTAAACCTTTCGTATTAATGCATGTATGTTAACCAGAGGGCAGCATTCCGTGTATTTAAAAATGTGGACATGCACTTCTAAGCTTTACATGTGCTTACTGGTAGTAGAAAACTCTTAAATTCTTTTTCACTAATGCAAAGCCTACATAGGATAACATTTGGTTACCTTATTAGATTTAATAAGTGATAACTTTAAATATTGAACAAGTAGGAATGTCGAGTTTGTTGTCTAGAGAAATGCAATGTAAAACCCTCTTCAATGGTAAAGTTGGATTTTAAGTCACAATTCTGAAAATGCCACTTTTAGAAAGTTGGCATTTTCTGTCATAACCATTTGGTGCTTGCAGACGTTTTCCTGGGTCACATGACTAGTTGCAGTTGGCATTTGACCTTTGTGTATTCCTCCAAAACAGCCACACAATAGAGGTACTAGGATATTGTTTGTCAAAGGTGTGCACAGCCTTACTTGCACTTCAAAGACCCTCTCTTAGCTCACACAAAGAACTTCACAACAGCCTATTGTGCCCCCCAGACAACCTGAAACCACGGCAGAGAGGCAGGAAATTCCAGACACTTCTGTTGGGGGAAAGATTCAGAAGCTTCTCCCAATTCAAAGGGGACAAAAGTTATAAAAATAGGACCCTCAGACCCACTCTTTAGTACACGCCTGGACTTACTACAAAAGAAGGATTGCCCTGTTAAATTGTAAAGGTGGATTTTAAGTCACAATTCTGAAAATGGCACTTTATGAAAGTTGGCATTTTCTTGTCCTAAACAGTTGGTGCCAGCAGCCTGTATCCTGGTTCACATGACTAAGTGTAGCTGGCAGTTGGTCTTTGTGTATTACTCCCAGACAGAGAGACAAAGTGGGAATAGGTGTTGGCAGGATGGGCCATCTCTGACTTGATGGGGGGTAGTGCTGTCACCTACCACAAATGCAGATCATAAAGACTATGCCTCAGCACACTGACAAAGAGTTTCACACTAGCTTTTGAGCCCCCAGACAAGTTCGGGCCCGGGCAGGGAGGCAGGAAATTCAAGACATCTCTATAGGGGAAAAACTCTAGAAGCCTCTCCAGGTACAAGTAGTGCACCCTTAGACCCAGCTCTTCAGTATACTCTTGGACCTGTGGATACTACAGAAGAAGGATGCCCAGCTGCCCTGCTGCTTGAGGCCTATCCTGATCACTGAAAAGGAAGTCTAGACCTGCAACTTTCATCCCAGGCTGAAGTCACTCCAAGGGCCAGCTGACTGACCTCCTGTTGGAGCTACAGGGAAATACCAACCTCCAGAGGCCTCCATGCACCTGCCCAGCTGACCTGCTGCACTGGACCTGCCTGAACCTGTAATTGGACCTGCCTGAGCACTGCTGGGCTCTGCTGGAGTGAGTTCCTGGTCCCCTAGTGGTGCCTCCCCAGGTCCTGGGCGCTTGGCTGGTATCAGAGAGTGCTCCTCCTGGCAGAACAGAAGGTTCCACCAAATCAGACGTGAAGAGACGTGAAGCCCTGCAAAGCCTAACCATACAGCTATAAGCTTCATCGGATCCGAAGCGATGCAAAGTCCTACAAAGCTTCTCTGCATAGCTGCCATCCTCATTGGAATCGTGGCCGGATGACGCAAAGCCCTGCAAAGCCTCGCAGCACAGCTGCCAGCTTCATCAGAACCGATGCCAAGCACCACAAAGCCTTGCACAGCCTCGCTGCACAGCTCATTGGACCCGACGCAGAGTGATGTAAAGCCCTGCAAAGACTCACAGATGCACCAGAACTGATGTTAGACGACGCGAAGCCTCGCAAAGCAACTCCACTCAGACCGTGCTCCAAGGACATAAGGTACAAGCCTCAGCGGGCCAAACCTGGCCCTGTGCTCAGACTGCGCTCCATTATGGTCAGGTTGAACCTATGATTTTGTCCATGTTCAACACGATCAGATATCCTTAGTTGGCACCTCCTGCCTTTTGGTGCTACTATTATCTAAATCTTTAGAATTGCATATCTCAAGTTCCACAGATTTGTTTTGTTTGGTCTCAAATAATTTATGAAAGTTTACTCTACGTTTCTAAATTGATGTGGGATTTTTCCTGTGTATGTTTTCACTTTATTTCTGTTAAGTGCTGCATAAATAATTTCCACATTGCCTCTAAGTTAAGCCTGACTGCTTTTGTGGCAGGCTGCCAGAGGGTTGAGCACAGGTTAATTTAGGGTTTTCCTGTGATTAACGCTGACAAGAATTGTGGTTGTTGCTTCAGTAGGGTTTAATTCCCTCAACCAGCAACTCAATTTCCTACGGTTAGGTATTGTCCAGGAGTCACCCTCACCCCCACCCACTAGCTACTAAAGTGTACAAAACTGGACCTCACCACTAGCTCCTCAGAATACTCTCTGCGCCTGGGGAATAATAGAAGAGGACTAAACCTGATGTATGAGACCTTTGTGGCGAGTTAAAGGGCTCGACCTGCTCACACTTGTGCCCAGAACTAGGACCTCCAAGAATCAGTAGTCTGATCTCCTGTGTGAATACAGGGACACAACATGCTGCAAGAGGGCTTTTTCCTGAAATGCTAAGCTGACCAGTAGAAACTGGAAATTGAGTAGATCCTGCTTCTTGCCTCTGCTGGAGTGAGTGCTGGCACCTACGTGCTGTCCCTGAGGTCCTGATAGCCTTAGTACTGTCCAAGTGCTTCTCCAGAAACGAATGTTGACCTTTGGAGCATTAAAGATGTCTTATGGAGTCCTATTTCAATGTGACCTCGTTGGATACAGCTTCAGGCGTTCCCCAGCTAGTGGATTTTGAGCTCCTGAAAAAGGCTAAGGGCCTGAATTAGAGTTTGGCAGATGGGTTACTCTATTCCAAACATGACAGGTATACTCTCTGCCTGATTACAAGTGCATTATAATCTATGGCACTTTTAATAATGTCAAAGGGATATCGGTCAAGTTTGTGATGGAGTACCCATCCACCAAACAGGATGGTAGCAATGAATAGCAATTGGCATAGTAGCCCCCTACTAATCGTTGAACAATAGTATCATTTATGCAATTTGGAATTGTACAATGTTTGAATAGCACATAAGACTTCTGAAGCAAAAAAACTGGCAGATGGTGTCTGAGATTCAATAAGAACTTAGTGGAGATCATCTAAGTCTTAAATAGCCTCCACAATATAACAATGGCAGCACATAATATCTAAAGATGCAGTGCAGTTGAAAGTAGCAAGAATGCTGCAAAGATGGCCACTGAAGTAGGTCTAGTATTACACTTCCCGGGGGGTGGGGGAGTGGCAGTGCACTCTAGATGAGAAATCTCAGAGGAACTCAGCTGAGGAAGTCACTCCAGATGTCTCCATTGATTTGCTTCACTCATGAATGATACATTTGAGCCCACGAATAGCAGAGAGCAAAATTGCTCACCAGTGCTGAAGGCACATCACTATTTCCGAAGCATGACTCAGGACAGGATTTTTACAAGCTGCTCTGTTTTTTTCTATCCAGATGGCAACTTTGAAGAGGGATTGGAGATCCCCCTTGCAGGTGGGTGCAGTGAGTTACTGCACCTGTCTGCTGGGGTATGTCTGGGAGGTCCTTGGGACCCCCTTTCAGCTTTAAAGAGGGCTGCTCTCATGGGGTGCACTGACAGTCAGTGCACTTCCTAAGGGCATGTTTGCCTCTGCACCTGTAATATGGCGTGGGGGCATAGTCAAAGTGACTCCCTCATTTGCATGGAGCCAAACCCTTTTGGAAATGAGGGAATGCCCGCTGAAAATAGAGCTGGTGCTACATGTGCACCAGCACTATCAGTATTACAGAAGGGATCGCACAAGCTTTTTTAGCCCCTTCTGTTATACCAAAGTGCCACAGGGCACACAAAGCGGGCGCACATGCTGTTTCATCCCCGGGGCACTTTCCACAATATGGCCCCTGGAGTATTGGCAAGAGGGAGTCTCTGGTTAAAGAATGACTGATGTTTGCTGGTGGATAAGGCCAAGGTAGTGCTATATGTTTTTGTAGGCCTCAGAGGACAAAAGTATTCAAGTGTAGCTATTCTGATAAATCAGGCAATCTACTGATAACTGTAGGTGGATAAAGGACAAGTTTAACCCAAGTTTGACCCAACTCTGATCTAAATTGGATTTTAACTTGGAGGCGAAAGCTGGAACCTGCAGTTGGTAATCACTCTAAACTTATGCAGGACCTGAATGCTGGTTCAAGAATACTTCCTGAACCTCACTGTTCTTGGCCCATTTTAACATTAAGACAAATTATCGAAATAAATGCTCACATTTATGATTTCCGAACTGATTTCCGGGCTGATTACGATGGCGGAACGATCGCCACCGCCGGGCCGGCGGTGGCGATCGTTCCGCCATCAAACTGAGTTTTACCCACCGCCATATTAGGATGTGGGTTTTAGGAGGCCTGATGCCGCCATGGAAAGGCTGGCGGGGATTGGGTTTGGGGGCCCGATGCGGGCCCCCCTTGTGTTGGGGGGAGATGTGGGTGCACTGGGGGGTACCCATGGTACCCCCCTGCATTTCACTGCACCATGTGGCAGGCACAGTGTAGTGCCTGCCACGTAGTGCAGTGAAATGCACAACATGCTCTTTTAGACATCGCGGCGGTGCTGCTGTCAGCAGCCACCGCTGTAATGTTAACGGTGCGGAACCAGACCGCAGCGGTGGCGGACCCATCCTAATCGGGTAGGTGGGACCGCCGCATGCATGGCGGTCGGTTCCAAACACTGCTACGTTGGCGGTAGGATCAAGTCTGCCCGCCATCGTAATCAGCCCCTAATTCTCATTGTTAGGTAATTGTTGGCTAGTAATGCTTTATTTCAGCTCTACTTTTCTCTTAATTTTCCACTGGATACAGACTAAGATTATTTGGCATCAGGCAATTAGCCCGATTATTACTATGAGTAATCCAATTATTTTAATTAGCATAATTATCATGGTTATTACATCATCAGATGGCTAATGAAATGTCTATATATTTATCCTTCCTTCAGCACAAATCAGCAGACGATCAATCAAACATGTGTATCATTTCATATTTAACTCCCTTCTGTAACTAAATGTATTAAGTGACATAAATACCAGGACATTGTTGCTGTGTAAAACTTACCTGTATGTTTGTCCTTTAGAGCAGTTTTACACATTTCTATTCTTGCAGAATGAAACGGCACATATCTGTCCTGTGGAGAAGCCACGAGCACAACATTCTTAAAATATTGTAGACCTGCAATAAAGCAGCAGATGTAAAACAACATTAATATCTTACTAACCAAGGCTGTGTATTGAAGTGAGGAGTGGTAACAACAGGAACTTGCAAAGAATGTGTCATCAACATGACATTTTCAAGATGTACGCAAAACATACGCCTCGAAAAACTGCAATGTTTGACCCATCATTTTGGAGAAAAAAAATTACATTTGCCATTCTAGTATATTTGCAATATATTAGTGTCATTTGTGCATCACATGCATAACTTGCCCACGTGAAAATAAAATGGATTTTCAAAAGTGAGTGTTCCTAGGTGAGTATAAAAAAGGTGTCTTGCAAATGCATTTAGGTTGCTTCCAACACAATTCCCACACTTTGAGCATTTAGAAACAATAAACAACGAATGATTCCTGTCACACATAAACCAGACTAAGGGCCTGATGACGAGTTTGGTGGTCCCACAGAGGACGATGCAACGCGCCAAATTTGTGGTGCGACTGCCTGCCAGATTAGGAGTCAAATCCTGGTCTGGAGGGCGGTCCTGCGGCGGTCTGACAGCAGGGGTCTGTCAGGCTCACTGAAGAGCCTGACATGCAGATCGCCACTCTCAGATCGCCCGACTGCACCTTCCTGCATGGTACAGCATACATGCCCTTCAAATGGACCCCCTGGGCCAAGAGGCGGCAGAGGGCCCTATTAGGGCCCCATTTGTCGATGTGTACATGGCCATCGTGTTGTATATTTCCTATTCATTTCTAAACATGGTCTACAAATCCAAAGGAGAGTCTGGCTACTTATATATGCTGCCTAGGTCTCTTTTTAAACGTCAGTGGGCTGCCTTGCACTGCAACAACTGTTTAAAACTGATCTTTTAACTGTATTGTATTGTATTGTATTGCGCATTTATATAGCGCACTGTCACCCTACGGGTATCCAGGCGCTGCCACATAGCAGAGGAATTCATCAGTCTACAGTGCTTCTCAAACTTAAGGAGTAATATTATCATTCCTGGGGAAAAGCCATGTCTTCAGATTCTTTCTGAAACAAAGCAGGGTATCGGCTTGTCTAATCTTCTGTGGGAGTTCGTTCCATAGGCGGGAGGCCGTATTGCTAAAAGCCCTTCCTCCCATCCTGGATTTTTTAAATCTAGTAGAGTAATGCATTTTTCAAACCAACACATTTTGGTTTTCCTTCCAGGACTTACAAGTAAAGGCTACTCTGTTTAAACAAATTGATTAGGGCCTTAAGAGAAGGCTTAGAAACTCAAAGCACTGCTAAAAGGATCATCAAGCCATTTATTATTTTATGGCTATCAATATGGCTTTGAGTGTCCCTGTGTTTTGTTTTTTATATTTTTTAAATAACAGTTTTCAAAGTGTCAAATATGAGTAAGCTTCATGTAGTAATGATCTGGGACAGTTGTCCTAACATTCTGCTAGAAAGCATTTAGCATTGTCAGAATATAACACTAAGGGGCAGATTTACTAGAAACTGGCGCATCTCTGCACTATAGCAGAGATGCGTCAGTTTACTTGTGTCACGCAAAACAAACCTTGCGCCACCATGGATGCGGCACACCATTGCAGAAGGATTGACAGATGCATCACGCATCTGTTGGCGCAAAGGTCACGCATTGTTGGAGTCGTGTCACAAGCACGACGCAACTCCAGCAATGCTCAGGAAGGCCTATACCTATGGTGCTGCATCACTCCTTATGCCTGCTTCAAGCAGGCGTAAGGTTTTGAAGCAGTGGCATCGTAGAAGTGGCGCAGTGAAATCTTGTAGATTTCACTTCGTCATTTTTACGAGGCTTTCTTGCGTCGGAACACCCACCCTGCATACACTATACCTGACGCAGGTATAATGTGGCGCAGGGCTTTACAACGTGACGCATCTCCCTAGATGCGTCACGTTGTGCAAAAGTGTCGCAAGGGGCTTGTAAATCTGCCCCTGAGTTTACACAAGTGTTGACAGTAGGGTTGCCACCTTACTCTATGACAGGATGTCATCACTACATCCTGTTTCCAGTCTTGCTCTTTTAAGTTACCAGGTGTGTTAGTCCAATTCAAGTGCATGGTCATGAAGTGCAATGAGGAGAAGTCTGAGATTCTCCTCTTTGGAAAATTTTCTCCTAACTTCCGGGAATCCCTCTGGCCACCTGAGTTTCCCCTGCCCACCTCTACAGGGAAGCCTGCCAAGAATCTGGGGGTGTGGTTCGATGAGAGCATTTCCTTTTCGACTCATATCAAGAAGCTGGCCGGCAATTGTTTCGGCCTTCTCAAAACCCTAAGGAAGTTCTTTCCTCTCCTACCCCAGGCGGCGAGGGAAACGGTTACCTGTGCACTTATTTTGTCTCGGCTGGACTATGCCAATGCCCTTTACATTGGCATCCCGGGCTATCTGTTGAAAAAGCTCCAGGTAGTCCAAAATACGGCAGCCAGACTCCTTCTGGTATTTCCGCCAGGAATAGTGTGCGTCATCATTTGCGTTCACTACACTGGCTTCCCGTGGTCGAAAGAGTAAAATTTAAATCGTTGGTTCTGGCCCATCGTGCTCTTCATGGCCTCGGCCCTTCTTACTTGCAGAAACGTTTCTCCTTTTATGCTCCCTCTCGACATCTGCGATCTATGTCCCAACGCCTCGCCCAGGTCCCTCGTTTCAAATTTCAGAGGCTAGGAGGCAGCTCCTTTGCTCGGAAGGCTGCCGTTGCTTGGAACGCCCTTCCTCTTGCCTTACGTAATATTCAGGACCCAGTGGTTTTCAAGAAGAACCTGAAAACGCACCTCTTTGTTTAAAGACCATTCTTTCACCCCTCACGGCTCCGCGCCGGGACACTCGTGAGTATCCGTGCGCGTTACAAATATAAGTAACATAACATAACATCAAATCAAGAACCAGGACTATTTGTGCGGTGTCCTGGAATCATAGAATGCATTGACAACCTTATTTAATAGATCTGCCACTAAAGGAATGACCTTATGGCATGTAAAAAAGTACCTAATTCTTGTCTACACTTTTCCCACAGTCACTTCATGACCAGGGTTGTGCATGATTATTTGATAGGTTGCCTTCCCAGATGCCTCATGCAATGTGGATGCACACAGGGGGGCACAACATGTGGCCGCTGTGTGCATTCACACCAGTACCTGCACGGCATGGACTGCAGCAGTCCATGCAGTGCAGGTACTGATTTTGACGTTCTCTTTGCGGTGCCTATTTCATAGACACTGCCGTAGGAAGGCCAAAAAACACCCCACCAGTCAGGAGAAAACTCCTAATCTGGCAGGCAGTTCAAACATGGGTTTGGCGCTGCGGGAGCGGGGTGGTCCTGCTCCCACACCGCTAAACTCATAATAAGGCCCTTTGTCACCATTTGTTAATAAAATCGTCCAACAAGGCAAAGCTGGAGGCCCTAACTGTGAAAGGCTCCATGAGGTCAGATACCTATAGCGTGTTGTCACACTGAACCAATTTTCAGTACTGCATAAAGCACCCACCATGTGTGCGCTCTACTTGGGCAAACTGCTGGAAAACTTCTTTCTGGTCACTCCTGAAGCCACCAAGTCTTGCAGGCAGGATTTTATTTCACCACGTCTCTTCCCAGCCAGGGCTCCTGCAGGGTCCAATCCTCTATGTAAGGCTGGGTCCTCTTGGAGCCGGAATCTGTCTGCTTTTTGTGTCCATGGAGTAGGCAAACAAGTGGTCTACCACCTGGCACCTCCAGTTCCTGGGTGCCAATTATAGTAGGAGTCCTTCCATCCTTTGCATCCAGTAGTGTCTTCTTTCTTCAGATTTTATTTGTCCTGGTCCAGATATGTTCTGAGGAGTTGGTTGTGAGGTGCCATTCAGAATATGTGCACTAGCCAGAAATTGGAGAATTTTCCCCACCCATTTCTCGTCCTATGCATGCCACCTTTTGCAGTATTTCACTTTACTGTAAGAGCCATAAATCCAAAATGGCTAACCTCTTCTTCTATCTTGAGGGGCTTACCCTTAGCCATTCCCCTCTTGAGATCAAGTACCATCAACTGGCTAAAACGTGTTTTAAATGTGATTTTTTAAAACCTTTTGTCATTTTTCTAGCATTTTTCCAAGTACAGATGTAAAATATTTTGTTTAAATAGATTTAGGATTATTCATGGACAATCTAGTTTAACTTACACGGTGAAAACAGCACTTGGGTATTTATTCAGTATTTATTCACTGTGACTGCACACTATTCCAAGCATGAAGTGTATGACACTTTTTTAAAATATATTAAGTGCCCTGGATTGTTGGCTTAGAAGGCACACTTTAGGGGGTGAGTTATTAATATATAAAACTCATTTTTGTCTAAATGGCAAAAGCCCCTTTTCTTTCCTTGTGTCACTGGAGTACTTTTAAACTACAGCACAGCCAGAGCACAGTGATGCTTCTGGTAGCCAGAAATGTTTGTCATATATGTGTGTGTTGTAAATATACACTGTAACCCACATATGACATTTAGTTCCCCACCATTGGGGCAATTTCTGTGCCACTTTACAAAGGCCTAACTGAAGCGTAAAAAACACCAATTGGCACAGAGCACATGCACCTTGGCACTGATTGGCAGTGTTGCAACCAACAGAGTCCTGAGTAAAAACATAAATAGGGTCCAGAAAAGGGTGGATTTCCCAACATTGAAACTATCACAGCTTCAGAACAGATTCATTGATAGGAATCTGAAATAAATAAAGTGTGGCAATAACATAAAACATGTCCTCTTATAGAGAAGCTGGGGCCTTATGACAGCATATGTCGGCTCTGATTCTGAATGAGGCGGAGCAAAATTACTGCATGTAATTTCCCTTCACCTGTTTCTTAGTTGGTAGGTTTTTTGCACACCCAGTTTTTCCAGGTGTGGGAGAGCAAGACCCGATTTTTCAGGTCAGTAATTCTGGTCCGAATCATTGCATGAGACTTTGGCTGCAGGAGCAGGAAAGCCTCATTCACCGTGTTTTTCCCCATACAATGGTCCTCCTGCCACAAATAACCTTCCTGTTCCCTTTCCTTCCCTAATCCCCCCCAACACGCCTCTCTTACTCAACCACATGATCTTGAAGTTACCACATACATTTTCCCCCTGTCAAGAGCAGGTTGTAATGGTATGTGATGAACCATATGGAAGTGGGAAGTCTGTATAGTTTTACGACTGCAAAAATTGGTTTCACGTGGTAATTTCCCATTCCGTAGAGCTTAATTCGTAAATGGATGGCAGTGGAGTGGATTTACTGCATCGTAACAGTAAATTAGCATAATATGTCAGTTTACCTTTCACCTAGGACCTAAGTGTGAAACACAGCACGAAAAGATGATGGTGTCAACAATGCGAATATGAAATATTTTATGTGATCATAGTATAGATGATGTTCAGTTTACTCAATTTGCGGTACATTAAGTTCATGGTCACAAGTGACTTCAAGGGGTTTGAGGTATTTCATGGAACCAGTAAACACAGAGGTGTTTTAAGGCATGGGCAAGGTGGGCTGTGGCCCAGGGCCCCAGCCTTTCGGGGGACCCCTAAAAGAGCCAGCTCTGTTCTGCAGAGAGTCTTGTCCTGATGACCATGAATAATTCTTAAACAGATTGTATTAAATATTGTTCTTAATTGTTCCTTTAATTTATTTTTAATGTGGGTGATGTGTGAGAGTCTATAATAGTCTATAATAGACATTTTGCAGAGACATGTGTTTATATTTCATGCAACATCCATAAAAAGTTTTTTTAGATCAAAACATATGAGAAATGACAATATTTGCAGAAATAGTAGTGAGCTGATGTTGTGTTACAATATTGAAAATACATCACTATCCCTGATTATTAGCTGTGAACATATTCAAAATTTGGAGGAGTGTGCCTGTGCACTGTCAGTGACCTGGTCAAAGAGGGCATGAAAGAGCTGAAATTGGATTATAATTAAAAATCGGTTCCAAAATATGTTTGGCACAAGGCCCTCAAAATCCTTAAGATGTTCATGAATAAACGCTGCCACCGTGGCCTGAGGTCTTTAGAAAGTCTATTCAGTACGTTCTGTTCCATGATTATACTCGTAAATGGGCCATAACATGCAGTATGCTTTTTTACTCTTCCAAATGCCATCGGTCCCAACAATTACTGTACATTTTATCCTCTGGTTAATTACAGCAGTTGGGCAAAACTGTGGCGGTTCAGAGTTTAGTGAACTCAGTAGTGAACTAACTATGCCCCACATTTAGATGAAGCCTAAAAAAAGGCGTCAGTTATGTTTAAATATACTAAATATAACTAATATTGCCAATACAGAATATATTCTGTCCTAGCATGCCACATACTCACTCGAAATATATATTTTTTACAGTTATCTATTAAGTGGCATAACGTGGTCAAAGCATAAAACTCCCCCCCCACCCCTCCAATACGCACAGTCCCCAAAGAAAAACAAAAATAGAACTCGTTTCCCTGCAATTCTCATCTTCGCTACTGAGCGCCTTTCCTCCTTTCGCTATTATGGGAAGGGCTAAATTATTAAACCTAATATCATAGAATAAATAAATCATTGCATGTGAGATGGAGACATATCTATTTCTCAGGGAGCAGTTTTTGGCCTGAAATATAAATGCATTTAATATTCAAAAAGAACTTTCTAAATTGAGAATGTGGGGGCTCACGCTCACTTTGCTCTGAAGTCAGTTTTTTCTCCTACATGTTGTAATATTGTATCTAATAGTAAAATATGAATTCCTAAAGACAGCAAACACAGTACAAAGAGATTTGCTCAGAAATTGCATTCCTAAATCTACACAACATGGATTTAGGTTTTGGCATTAAATTCTGGACACAATATTATTAAATCAGTGAGAGAATGTGTAATAAAGGCAAGACACAACCTGTGAGCAGAGTCTGTGAGAAAACACCTTTATTTAGTTTAGCATGCATGACTTCCAAACCAACTCCATGGAGGAGAGTGCAGGGATTTCTCCTATGTTCATTCCATTTCCCCCATATCCAGGTAATTTTTGGGGACAACCACAGCCCTCGTATACCAGTATTTTGGCCAGCATGCACCAATTCATCTCCCACTACCAGTCCCCCAATCATAGAGCTTGTTCAACCCATCATAAACGTGCAATGTTCCGTTTGGCCACTGTCAGTCCCAGGGTCATCCACATTCATTCCAAATGGCCGAGATCCACTGCATCTAGCCGTTTAAGAGACATCACTTTGCAGAGGCACTCATATTGCTCCCACAGAGCAATCCACCACCAATACCCAGTAGTGTTGTATCTCAGGGCTGTTCCATATGGTGTGAAAGAAGGTAGCTGTCTGGCAGCACTGTCTGGAATCCAGTACATCTGCTTCCCTACCCATTTTGTGCAAGGTGGTGCATGCATAGTAGGGTCTATGTAGAGCTTTTAATTGTACAAGACGGAATCTCGACCTAATGGCCACTTCTACTGGGGATGCCAGGGCCTCAAGCCACTCTTCATCCTTGAGATCCAGGATACATTGTTTTAAGGTCCAACAATAGCTTGAACCTTTGCAATCAAAAACTATAACCAGGCCAAAGGGCTAGAATATAGTTGACGAGTTTGCATTCTGTGAAGGAGGCTTTTTCCAGTCATCCAGCAATGAAAATATGTACTTGCCAATATTTACAAAATGCTCTGTAACTACTTTCTGGGTGTTTTAGGCCTCCACACTAAATGGAGAGGTTGTCTATAATTCTGGTTCAAGTCCAGAACAAAATATCCAGTACAAGTGGTTCCTTGAATTCTTCTGCAGCAGCTTTAACCCCTGGGGTCCACAGGGCTATCTTTAATCCCTAGTGACAAGGGAGATGTTTTGTATAACCAGGGAGACAAAATGTCCTTTTACAACTGGTGTACTGTATCTCTTCAAGGTGCATGCTGCTTTCTCTATCTCCAGTACCTTAAACTCCATGGTGATGTATCGCAATCCAAGTAGCTTCCTTGCTGGGTATGGATCCCTACGTCCTCATCCTCAGAAAGAGCCTATTGCCACTAACCAACAGATAATTCTCTTTCCAGAGATTAAAGTTTAAGATTTAGACATCTGTCTCTAATAATCTTTAGAGCAGCACGCAGGGAAATCTTCTCTCCTTCACATATACCTTGCAGTTCTCTCCAGAGACTGGGAATTTAAAAGGTCAAACTAGCCTGTGATAGGTAAAGACCCTTATCAATTCAAACCAAAGTTTACATATTTTTGCCACTTGGTATAACGTGACTTATTTGCTGTTTCCTGTTTCATCCAGAACAGATCTGTTCTCCTCCATTGCTGTGAGCATTCAAGATTTCAAGATTTATTAATTTGCACAGTTAATAAAAACCGTTGCAATGGAAATGCCCCCGATACATCTTTACATCATCAAGGCAGGGCGGAGCAGACCATCACATTTAAAACACATTATTCAGACAAGGCAATCTCATACAATAGCCATAATCCCAGGTAAAAACATCAGAATCGAAGATAAAATAACATTCTGACTCAGTGAAGTGGAGAAACACTGAGACATGGTGCAAAATAGTCTGTGATAAGTTTTTGAGAAACGGAGACCAAGTGAGAAGAGGCAATGGGAGGAGAGAGTAGATTTTCCAAAGTTCTCACATATTTTCCTGACCTTGCAAGCATTTGACTATCTGTTCGTGTAAAACAGGGAGCAGATGCCTCCAAGCATGTGTTAATGCCCCTTTTTAGATATAATGGCTTTAGGAGGACTCTTCTAGGGGCATCCAAGGCAGGACAACAGCACAGAAGATGTAGCCATGATTCGGACCTGTAATTGCACAATCTACAAGCCCCCTCCTCACCACGTGGGGCCCAACGGTTAAAAGCAGTGGATCGCAGGCCTAGAGACGCATAAACATAATGTTTCTGTGGGCTGATGCGTTTAAACTGTCAGAGAGGTATGGTTGCGGAAGCCCTGGGAGGTACAAATCGTTCAAAGGGAGCAGAATAGTAGACGATTTTAAGGCCCGGCGGTCCATCTGGAATGAGATTTGTCTTGCCTGCTTATTTATAACCCTTTTCCAGACTGTGTAGCGAACAGAGTCTGCTGTTATTGATGATTCCTCAATTTGTAGGGATCTTATGGCCTTTACAATTTGTCGGTTCCATGGGTTCCCAGAACTAGCAAAGGTTTCTTTTAGACGGGCTTTAAGAGTGTTATCTGCGGCTTTTAATACCCTTATGTAATACTTCAGGGTGTCTGCCTCACAGGAAAGAGATTGTCTTATAAGGCCCAACTCCAGTCGTAGTCTTGCCCTATGTATATATTTCGGAAGTCGAAAGATTTTTTTGTAGATATTAATCTGGGCGTGATCAAGACTGGCCGTACATGCATCGGGGAAGGCCTGATGCCCATAACTTAGGGCGGGAAGCAGGGAGGCTTTAATCACCTTCAGTATAGGGTCTGCTGAGGGACTGTTCAGGGACTGATTGAGTCTGGTTAGGCTGTATGTTATAGCCCCGGCTCTGTTTTTCAGGGCAGCTAAGTGGACGGATGGTCTGGAAGACTCACTAAACCATACCCCCAAATAGTTGTACTTTGATGTAGATTTAATCTTTGCGGACCCGATGTTCCATGTTAGAATTTTCTTTTTTTTGCACAAGCCAAAAATCAGGACCTTAGTCTTGTCCTGATTGATTTTAAGGGCGTTAGCTTTGTTGTATTCATCAAGCTTACACAGAGCTCGTTGAAGGCCAGATTTGGCCCGGTCCATTATGACGATGTCGTCAGCATATTGTAAAATGTGCAGATTCGATTTTGCATGACCCAATTGTGGCGGAATCAGACTGCTATACTCCAGGTATCTCCCGAGATCGGCAGTGTAAAGGTTGAACAAGAGGGGTGCGAGGATGCATCCTTGCTTTAGGCCGTCTGATGTAGAGATTTTTGCAGAGACAGACCCCTTCATCTGGGGTTGACTCTCACATAACAGGAATTTGTACTGTGCTTTCCTTACTCAGGGAAAAGTGACCAGAGTGTTGGGTGTAACATTCTCTTTCTTCCTACATCTGTTATGTAGCATCATTATGCTGCCAGTTGGCATCTATGGTTATGAAGGGAGATTAGGCAAAAACAAATGATGACATTTAAACCACAGAAAGTAACTAAAGGAATGTGAACAATCCTTTTCTAAACACCAGTCTTGCAATATGATCATCAGTCTTGCAATATGATAAACTTTAACACAGATTTCTATTGTAAAGATAATAATCCAATAATTTCAATGATTTTGTCACACCAAATTATACATGTCCTACAACTTGGAAATTTAGATGCTGGCATTTGTTTTATCTGTTTGACACTTTTTATATATTTATATTGTTGAAAATGGCCCTTTCTGGAGGGTAACCCCAAACCTTTTACCTTCCTCCTCCCCTGCGTTTGACTTCGTTTTTGCTGGCTTTAGGACTCTGAGCACTTTACAACTGCTGACCAGTGCTAAAGTGCATGGGCTCTTATCTAAAATGTGATGACAATTAATTTCCATGATTAGTATATTTTGTTCACTTATAAGTCCCTAGTACATCGGTTTACCATATACCCAGGGAGTGTAAACCAAATGCTACTAGTAGGCCTGCAGCACTGATTGTTCCACCCACAAAAGTAGACTTTTAAACCTGACTCAGGCCTTCCACTGCAGGGCCTGTGGGCGCAGTTTACTGCCACCTCGACTTGGCATTTCCAACTACATGCCAAGCCTTAAACTCCTGTTTTATTACATATCAGTCACCCCTAAGGTAGGCCATAGGTAGCCCTGAGGGCAGGGTAGCATGTAAGTAAAAGGTAGAACAGGTACCTATTTGTTTTATTTGTGATGGTAGGGACAAACACCCAAGTTCGTTTTCACTACTGTGAGGCCTGATCCTCTCATGGGTTAACATCAGGAATTTCTTAAATATCCTTTTTGAGTGAAATTCCTGATTGCAGAGGAGTAGCTGCTTCATGTTTTATATCATTTGATTGGTAATGACAAATCCTCTTAAGTGGTAAAGTTGGATGTGGTATTATTAATCTAGAAATGCCACTTATAAAAAGTGGACATTTATTTGTTCTTAGCTCTCTTATGTGCCTTACAGCCTGTCTCCAATACACGTCTGGGGTGGGGTGACAGCTACACTTTGTGCATTCCCTCTAGACAGCCACAAGTACAGGAACTGTATCTGCATTCAACTGCATACTGATGGGTCTTCCTGGGCAAGAGGGAGGGGAGGAGCTGACACATACACCTGAATCTGCAGCGGTCTGGCCCCAACCAAAACACTGATTTATCCCCGCAGATAGGCTGCCAGACAGAGCTGGGCTGAAAGGAGACTTGTGCACCACAAAGGCTTTACTTTGTAGTCATCTCCACTTCAAGGACACATTTGGGTATGAGTATAGGGTCTATGACCCCCTCTCACTAGTTCACTTTGGGGTCCTAAGGATACTCTGCCAAGAAGAGGAGCTGTGCTACAGGAGGGACTGCCACTTTGCTAACTGCTTTGCTGTGTTGGCCTGCTGCCTGTTGATTGCTGAGCTACAGGAGGGACCGCCACTTTGCTACCTGCTGTGCTGTGTGTGCCTGCTGCCTCTGACCTGGGCCGTGAGAAGGACTGGACCTGCTTTCTACAACCTTTTGTAAACCTAAGTAACTCCAAGGCCTTGTTGACTTGCTACTTTGTCAGAAAATCTCAGGGTTATCAAAGATTTTATTTGCACAAATGACCGCTGCTAGGACCTGCTAATCCATAGTCTGACTCTGCTGATGCCTTCAACCAGTCCTGGGCCTCCGCAGAGTGTCAGCAGCCGCTTTTGGGCACCCACACGCATGGGTGCAGTACACCAATCAAGAACCGCTGTGTCTGCCTGCTCGAGTGAAGACCATTGTATTTGTCAACTTTGCTGAAGCAGCAGCGCCCGAAGGCAGTCCAACGCGACCGGGCGCACTCTGAACGCATCAAGGCAAGACATCTGCCCTCTGTGACGCCAATCACCGCATCACATCCAGCAAGGGGAGACTCCAGCAATGGGGGTCCTGATCCCGAGGCCTACACCACCGCCGCAATCCCCCTAGAAAGGTACAGTGCATGCCGGGACTTACGAGATCCCTGTCGCTCACCAGCACTCTTGCGGGTGGCCACGAATGGAGTGAGTAGGTCAGGCTCCTGCAAACTTGACACTGCATTTTAACTGTAATAACTTTGAAAGCATTGCTTCGCGATTTCCTAGGGAGAAAGTCTGTTCCTGATCTGCGGCGTGGATCGCTGTCATTTTCCCAGTGTAACCGTAAAGAACCTACTGAAAGCACAAGTGCTCTTTCAGCATTGTACATTCTTGAAGTATTCGTAACTTGAGATGCTATATTTGGATTATTCTCACTTTTGTCTTATTTTGTAGAATAAAAGAGATAGTATTTTCATACCTCATTGTGAAGTCTTTTTGTGCTGTTTTCACTGCGTTACTGTATCCACTGATGCACTACTGCTTTACATATTACCTCTTATGTTAAGCCTGACAGCTCTGTGCCAATCTACCAGAGAGTGAGCACAGGCTGATTTAAATGTGTAACTGACTTATCCTGGTTAGAATTGTGGTCCCTACTTAGACAGGGTGCATACCCCTGCCAACTAGAATCCCAAATTCTAACATGCATGTATATATATATATATATATATATATATATATATATGTTTTGTTTATGTGTGTGTGTATATACACACACACACACACACACATATATATGTATATATATATATATATATATATATATATATATATATATATATATATATATATATATATATATATATAGAGAGAGAGAGAGAGAGAGAGAAAGGGAGAGATAGATAGATAGATAGATAGATAGATAGAAGCATGTGCAGCAAACACATGGGTGTTAAGCATTTTATTTAACCAGATTCACATGGTGAAATAATTTCCTTGATTCCTATATGCCAAATTTGGAAAACGTGCAACTGTGCAAAGGGTCTAATATAGCAAAGCTGCTTTTGTACAAAAAGGTTGTTTTCAGAGCAGAACACATGTAGCGACATTCTGATCAGTCAATCCCAGCTATGATGTTAAGATTACACATATTTCTATTTTTATATGTTATTGAGCCCATTTAACCACTTTAGATTATATGCCAAGCCTTCTCTGCCGGTGATTCAAACCATAACCTGTATATTACCTGCTACTGTCCTATCAAATTAAAAAATGACATAAAAGGCAGGTAATTAGATACTTTATCACAGGCAACACAAAGCAAAGTTCTCAACTCTTTTTTACTTTTACTTTAATTATAATTTTGATTTTATTATAGCACTTGCCACTGCAAACTTCACCATACTGTAGAATTCTAAATATAGCATCCAACATAATGGTAACTCCTTTGCCAAACCCATGGGGCGAAATACAGGGGGCCTGATTCACAAAGGGCCTCCGCTCTCGTGGCAGAGGCCCCGCAGTTGAGGGGGAGTGTCAGCGTTTGGGGCGGAGTGTGGAGACTCCCACACGACTGTGGAGGCTGTTCGTGAACCAAGCCCTGGGTGTTCAGTGCCTTAATTGGAACAGGGTACAAAACTAAAGATGGATCTTTTAACAACGTTTGGGTATTACATTAGTTGTTCTAAATTACTAGAATAACAATTGCACAAGAAAATTAAACCTTCTACCTCATCTTTCTCGAGGGGCCTTCTGATCTATGAAAAATGAACTTTTGAATGAAAATAAGGGAAAAGGAAGAACAAAAAAATCATGTTTCTCATTTGAAGGTGAGACGTGTTGCACTCAGTATCCAAACTAAACTATGCATACCTTTAAAATGTAATGAAAAAAATGCAAGAAATTGGTTTAAATAAAAGCTGATATGGTTTTAAATAATAACTGTTTTACTTACTTAGTGATGATAATTTACGATTAAACTATAATTTGTAAAGTGCGACCATAAGGTTTATTGCAGTGACAGCAATTGCATTGAACATCCAGAACCCTTCCAAACTTTGCACTTCTTGTTGATTGAGAAAGTGTAAAATAGTTCAGTTCTTTGTTTATGAAGACATACAGATTGAATTGCTAAAAACAAATCGCTAAAAATAAAATTACAAATGTGCTTCAGTTTTAGTCACATTTTACTACTCAAAGTGTAAATAAATGGTAAGCTCTTCACAAATGTATAGAGGTGTATGGCTTTTCTGATGAGTATAACTTACAAATATTTTTACTAAACTGAGTTCTAAATGGAATATTTACATAAAAATGATAAACTGTTACCTGTAAGTGTGGAAAATAATGAAGCGATAAGCATCATTTAGCAGAAAAGAAAAGTATTCCAAAAGTCCCTATACAATTCTTGCTGGATATGTCTATGTTTTTTACAAGCCACTTTAAACTTCACCAACCTGGCTTCTGGCTTAGTTGATAAAGGAAAGATTTCCGTGGATCTGCATTGTCCCGGAAGGTCAACTGGAGTAGAGATCCTGACTTTTTGAATTTTTGCATGAGCCACAAACCTGGAAATAAAAGAGACGTTTGTGTATTTAATGGAATTTGCTATCACTTGATACTTTCAACTTATCTCAAGTGACTTTGAGAATATGTAGTGACTATGCTTTACATCGATGTGAAAATTGTTCTTCTGGCATAAAAAAGAAACATTAAATTTATCACCTTAAAAGGAAAACACTTTAACATTATTTTTGCTGTTTTATAAAAGCAGGGCATGCCACAACACACATATTATGGATTATATATTACATATAATTTGTAGACTGTATTTTAAGTTGTTGGCATACTTTTTCCACACTTTATAACAACAGTCTTACTTCTAACCATGGGCGGAAATCAGATGCTAAAAGACATCTAGTTAACATGTGTCACAATGCTTATGATTTAAGGTCCTTGTTCAACCATTGTTATGAGGAAGAGTAACGATCTGTATTGTAAATCACATAGCTGTACACTACCGAAAATGCAGCATTTTGAGTAGCTCCTAGACAGTCAATATCTGCACAGGAGATTCATAGTTAGTTCCTCAGACATGCCTCAAGTTCACCTAGCTCACAGATTGTGCCTGCAAGAGACATGCTGCTGAAGAAGACATTTTTAGAATCATTCACATTACTGCGCAGAATGTGTACATGGAAATGTTCTTATATTGGCTACTACAAGTTCCTTAAAAAAGTCGCTGAGAACAATCCTTTCACTTTTCATATTATGTTTACTTTTTTTTTTTAAGTATCCTCGCTGTTCTGTCTGATTTGCAATGTTAGCTTTTTTCAAATGTGATTACCTTTGAATGTCGTATTTTATCATTTCCTTATATAAAGTACACAATAAAAATATTTATGAAACAGTGCACAATCATGCAGGGAGATGCAACTAATGACAAGAGGAAGTGGAGAAATTAAAAAGAACAATTAAATGCGAAACAGCAGCTCCTTTGAGCCTCTAAAATTCTCCTGACGCACATTTAAGTGGAAGATAAAAAAGAAATGTATGGCACAATGTTCCTACTTTTAAATTAAGGACGTATTACGCGAGAGAAAGGATAGATAACCTGAGGACACAGTTGCAGGAATGGGATGCTGGGCTTAGGTAGGGATCTCTTTCACTAATTCTGTTCACCCCTTTAAAATATAATGTGCCAAAAATAACTAAAAGGCTATACCTTCCCTGGCATGTTTTTAACTAGCTGGTTTTATATCTTCTTTAACACAGCCTACTGTGGTAAGTACATGTATTACTCAGCAAATCAGATTTTTTCCTTTCATGGCTGAGGAGGATGTTTGTGTACCTATAGAAAATGTGTACTCTTTATAACTTCTGATGCAGTTCTCATAATTTCCATGAGAAAATCATGGAAGAAAATAATTTGCTCTCAAACATGGTTCATCAAACCCCAGAGGTGGGTCAGCATTTTCACATAGTGAAATTCTTAACACTAATATGTAACCACCAGCAAATGATTTATATTGTGATTAAAATCTTCCATGTATTTCAATGGAGAAAAATGCTGAATGTTATCAACAAGCTGTGCTTCATTTTACCTCCCACTTAAATAGTCCCTTGAAAAACACACCATATAAAAACTATTTTGTGAATTTCACCCCATATTTTAAGGGTCTGATTTACAATAGGAATATTATCCAAGTTGAAGGACACTCCCAGGTAGGAACTGACTAGGGAGGAATAGGGCCCATGGCTTCCCTGGGGATCCTTTTACTACACCCTGGTCAATACCTACCTAAGAGTGCCCTCTCCTTTGGATAAGATTGTTTAATAAGTACATTAGAATGTTGGGAGCTCCATTTAAAACAATGGAGTACTCCGGGCTTCTAATGGCTGGAAGAAGCCCAGGGCTCCAACATTCTAATGTTTGTTCACAGCTACTGCTGTGAACAAAGGCCTCATGGAGCCCGAGTGGATTTCAGTCCCCTCGGGCTCCGTGAGGCCTTTGTTTTTTAAATTAGAACATTCTTCCCTCTAGAGGTTGAATGTTATAATAGCCTTAGAGCCCTCCGTAGTGGGTTCTTACGGCCATTTAAGGCCCGCTCCCTTTAATGGCTGGTAGAGCCCGCTACGGCGGGCTCACAGGCTATATTAGAACACTGGAAAGTTGAGCCCTTTATTGTAAACAATGGAGTGCTCTGCTGGCTGGTAGAATCCCGGAGAGCAACAATCCAATGTTGTTTTACTTTCACAGCTGTTACTGTGAACAAAGGCCTCTTGGAGCCCGAGGGGATTTAAACCACCTCGGGCTCCAAGAGGCCTTTGTTTTTACTAATTAGAACATTCTGCCCTCTAGGGGCAGAATGTTCTAATAGCCTTAGAGCCCTCCTAGCGGGCTCTACCAGCCATTAAAGGCCCGCTCCCATGTTGAAGGCCCTCGCATTCGGCTCGGGCCTTTAATGCTGGGACAGGCCTTTAAAGGCCGGTAGAGCCCACTAGGTCGGGCTCTAAGGCTATATTTGATCATTAGAATGTTGAGAGCTCCAGTCAAAGCACTGGAGCCACTCAGGGCCAATAATGGCTGGTACAAACTTGCTCTAATATTCCTTTGCATGTCTTTTTGTTTCTATATTTTTAATCTAGAACATTCTATACTCAGTGGGTGAAATGATCCAATAACAGCCCTCTGCCTCATTACAGGCAATGACCTGTCGCTCTGGCCTGTATCTCAGGTTTGGGGCATTTAAAATTACATTACAGCCCTTAGAGTACTAAAATAATTAACAAGATCCTGCAAGCCTACATTAAGAGGACAAGCATTAGAGCACTCCGTAACTCTGGTGTTCTGACATTTATCATACCCCGCTTTGTAGACAATCAACAGAATATCATGTGAATGTTTCTAAATGTTTGTCTATGTTAAAAACATTTATGCAGTGGAGAAAGGTATTCTGCAAGTGTCAGAACATGAGTGGCTATATCTGTGCATATTAGTCATATCTATTCACCAAAGTCGTGTCTGGTTTGGATGAACACTTACCTGTACTAACAAGAGTGCTGTTGTTATACAGTGTTCCAAGGTGTGGTCCGGAGAGAGACAGGAATGTGTGCAGCTTGTTGAGGTAATATCGAAAACGTGGCCGGGTAAGGACTGATCTGATGATAATGGTGCCCAGAGAATGTCCAATAAAGCTATTCAAAGATATAAAAATCAAGTTAAGCAACCTCTGCATGAGGGAAAGCCAATTCATTGAGACTTATAGATTATGCAACTCTCTTTAGATTCATTTGGGAAAAACTCAACAGGAATTCATGTTTGCAAAAGATAAAACATTTGTAGCACTTCCTCGGTGTAGGCCATATGGATGGCCCATTTCCACACCATGCTCTAATTACTCCACAGCCATCTCTTACATCTTCATCAAAAGCAAACAGTGCTTTGTATCAATGTTGATAGAGATATGTTTCAAAATCATAAAACACAATAGCACAACAGAAACATTCAACAACTAACACTTTTATCTAGTTCACGACCCACAACTCTGCAAGTTAGCAGTACTGAAGACAGGTTTGAGTAACACGTGTGGTGGTTTTTAGGACACCAATGCTTGAAAACATTCATGAGGGAAGTAATATGCAAATATTTAAGGGTTGACACATATGCAGAGAAGGGGAGCAAATGATCAAATTACTTCCCCAAAATTAAAACTTCTAAGCTCCGAGACAAGGCATAACAGACCGCAAACTGCTACAATGCCCATAAAGCTTTGTGTGTTACTACAGTGCTGCTCTTCACCATGAAAGCCCCTTTTTAGCATCCGGTAGACAAGCCACCCTGAGTCATGCAGTCTGCTCAACAGCCTACAGAGACAGGGGAAAAGAGAGGAACAATATGGAAGCACTCCCGCTCTTGTCAACAACTGGTGCCCCAGAGCAACCATGATTGGTAGGAACCAAGGAATAAGGCATAAGAATACTGGGGATATAGAGCACTTTACAGGGGAAATAAGAGGCTGTGCCAACACCATGCAGAAAGTTTTTAAACAACTCTAAAGCATCGGACATATCCTTAAGGCACTCCCTGCCACACCGGAGAATGTTCTGCCTTTCATGGTGATATTCTGCAGGCAGGGCCAGTCTGGCCTTCTTTTCCATCAGGCATTTACCCAGTGTGCTGAAGCCTTTGGAGTTCCATTTTGAAAGCCCAGGACCGCTTCTCATGTCTCTGTCACCTTCTCCAGCTCTGCAAGGTTAATTGCAGCAGGCATAGGGTATTGGAGCTATGAATTGTGAGGTGGTAATGTAAATATAACTTTTTTAGGACTTGTACGTCTTGGTATGTATTTGGTTGTAAGAAAGATGAAAAAACTCAGAGTTATAGCAAATCTGGTCTGCATGCTGAAATAAATGGTCACGAGCAACGTTAACTGTGAGTGCGCCTATAATTGTGGAGTTTCAGCTGGTGAAAAAATATATGGCGGGGCGTGAGTTATAGTTACTTTACATCACAAGTTATAGTTACTTGAGATAACTATAATTGGTGATTTTCAGTGGTCTTGTTAATTTAAAACAGTATGTTTTAAATGATATTTTCACCTAACTATAACGGCCCTTTAACCTTTTTTTTTCCAGTGACTAGATAGATAGATAGATCATTTGATGGATAGATAGATAGACAGATATATAGATAGATACACTTCAGCAAACCATATGAGAGAGGCAGCGGGTTTGTCGGGCTAAGAGGGTTGGGCACAGGACTTGGCTGCATACCATAACAACTTCCTGTCTCATAACTCTCTTTTCAGATTAAGATATCTACACGTTGAGATGAGACACCAGGTAAAATTAATGTGGAGTTATAAAATATCCTACAGAAACGGGACTAATGATTCAAACTATTCAGTGAACCCACATTTGCCAACATTATGGAAGATCTTCTCACCTCACTCATCTCACCAAAACAACTAAAAATCCAAAGACTCATTAACAATGTTAGTTAAAGACATGTACATGCTCTAACCTGTGAACATGGTTTAGCAGAGATAATCACATCTTCAATTTCAATTTCAAATGTACGCGGGTGATACCCATCTCTCTATCAAGCAGTGTAACAGTGCCAAAAGGTGACACATTCTCACACTCTGAGATACATAACACTAAATACTCTGAGATACATAATACCGGATGAGCAAGGGCTATTTGTGCCTCAGCTGGATGAAAATCATAGTACTAGTAATAGGAGCCCACTACTGAAAACACTTTTCTTTTCCAGTGGCATCAGGGGTTTGGAGATCTCCTCATGATTCTCATACAAGTCAGAAAACTTCCTAATCCAGTTTAGTTCAGGGCTTTTTCTTGACACGCTGTCACAAAATAATTAATGCATTGAAGGTTACTCCTGCAGATAAGTTGAATCTAACATATAACCACTGTCTGAAGATCAGAAGATCATAATTTAAGTCAATTCTTCATGTGAAAGTCATCAAAGGGATGTATTGACAAATGACATTGTTTGATATTTTTCTAAAAAGGAATCTGGTATGGCAATAAACATCTTTATGCACTTACCTGATTTTGGCTATTGAGAGATTGTACAACTGAATATGCTGAATAATTTCATCCATGAGCCGATCAGTCATTGCATCAAAATCAGCAAAAGTATCATGCTGTAAACAGAATTCAGGGAAAACGGAATTTAAATTAATTGAATTATAAACAATGATGTGAATACACCAACTATACAATAAATTGAAGTGTAATAGAACACTTTTTGTAATTTTTAACGAATCAATTTCTGAATCTGCAAAATTAATACATTTTAAAAGTAGATAGAATATTCATAGGAAATATAAATATATACACACTATATGTGTGTCTGTGTGTGTATAGCTCAGTGGCAGCTGCCACTCTGTAGTTATGTTTAGGACCTGGTTTCCATAGGACATGGATTTTATGGTTTGCTATTTACTTTGGTGCAGTTTGACGAATCTTCATGAAACTTTCTAAAAGAGAACGGTTCAGCCACCTCAGCTTCAATCCTGGAAAGTTTTAGGGTGATCCATCAAGTGGAGGCCGAGAAAAAGGGAGGATTTCAAAACACATTTTCCCCATGCATTGTTCCATAAAAAAAATTGAACAGCAATACAGGAAAAACTGCTGAACAGAATTACACCTCATTTGCCAGAAAGCTAGATCTATACCTATAAAGTGTACTTTTTGTGATTTGGTGGGAATCCTTAAAGTAATTTCTGAGGAATTAGGATTCAAATTGTATGTATATATAGGGAAGCTGTTGTACTGTGGGTCCGAGAGATCAAAAGATTGGATTTGATTGGCTGCCTCTTATCAACAAAGATGTTTGACAGCCATTTTAGAACTTGGCAACTAAGATCGTGTGTATATGAAAAAAAAGTAAACCCCCTCCCCCCCAAAAGAAATATATATATATATATATATATATATATATATATTCACTGAAAAAAGCAAAGGTTAAAGTAATGTTATAGTTTAAAAAAAAATCTTTATTGATGCAGTAAACACATTACAACATAGAATAGGTAATCATCCGAACAAGTGACCACGTGCACACATTAAGCCGAGCCTGCATGTTGCAACGCGGATGCATATTCACACCAACCACTGTGGAGATCTGGGGAGAACTGCTCCAACTCAGAAGAGGTGTCATGCTAAGTTAAACCCTACCCTAGTTACACATTAGTTGTCCCCGAACTTACTTTCCGCCTCCTAAGTTAACAACCCATGCGACGGTACACACACGGCCAATTAACAGACAAAGCATATCATTGGTAACCGATAACACGTAAAATGAAAAAGAATTCAATGAATAGTGGAACGCGAGTCGTTCTGTTATAAACAGAAACCTGAATTTTCAGGGTTGCAACACCATATGCTCTGTTACATACCTGCAATGACTGTAATTGAAATATGTAATGTACTGTACCGTACTGTATACATCTACTTTGTTCTGTGTTAAGATAAAGAAAATCAATAAAACAGATTAAACAAAAAAAAACATAGAATAGGTAATGAAAAGGCAAAGTGTGCAGTGACACCCCATTTTGTATGCTCATGTAATTTGATGTATAGATAGCACATATTTTATTCAGAGTGGATATAAAGGTAGTCAGGTGAAATGTCACAAATCGTAACCATACAACCAGCCCCTAGGTGGCACTGCAATCCAAGATATACAGTAGTAGCTCCAGCCTTGAAATGCTTTTGAAAAATATGGTAAGTTCTCCTGGGGTCATGGTTTCAATGACCCAGGAGACTTGCAATTTGTTTCTACTGTTGCTGGAGGCCTGCAGAACTTCCTACAGCCTCCCACATTAAAAGAAATTAGCAATGTCCCTGCCACCACCAAAAACAAAATATATCTAAATAGCCCTCCCACATCATTATGACGAACTTGTGCAGGAGCAGTTAATAATAAAGGAGCGGCTCTGGACACTCATTTATTATTCACTTTTTTTTTTTCTCTTTCTGGGTGTCCAAATCTCACCCGGGACAGCCACTGTGTTCTTTTTTTTTTAATAAGGGTCTGCAGGGGAGCCCAATGGCCCTGTCGGCTCCCTGCAAGCGGCCCAATTTCATGGGGCTGTGCAGGAGCTGGCATTTATTTTTATCTATGGGGGTATTATTATTATTGGGCCTGCGGGGAAGCCCTATGGCTGTGCTGCCCCTCTTCCCTTTATTTAACTTACCAACCCTGGGAGGTGGAGTCACCGGGTCCTCCAGGGGGCTCGTGGAGGGGTACCGTGCACCCCTTCCTGTTTAATTAACATATTGCCCCAGGGGATGGGGTCCCTGGGGCCTCCTGGAGGCTCGGGGAGGGGGGGCTGTGCGCACGCTCCCCTTTAAGATACCGGCCACAGGGATTGGGTTTCCTAGGGTGTTGTGGAAACTTGGGGAGGGGGACTGTGCACCCACTCCCTTTAAAACATACCCTATGCCCCTCCCGGGCTTGGCCCACCCCATGCAGGTTTTTTAATAGACACGGGCAGGGAAATTGTGCTTTATTTTTTTTTATTTTACTGCGGATTCACAGATCCTCTGCAAATTTGCTTCAAAATATTTTTAAAAAGAAGATTTTTGGCCCTCAAGCCTAGGGAGTCAGGGTATGTCTTTTTAAAAAAAACAAGAATTGGACTAAGATGGCTGCCACCACTTCCTGGTTGGTGGCAGCCAATCAGATCGCTGGATGAGATCTGTCACCGCCGATGATACTTAGGAACGAATTTACACCAAAATACAAAAAGCACACTTTCCGGACCAAGATCTAGCTTTCTGCTAAATTTGATGTAAATCCGTTCAAGGGTTTGGGTTGTAGCTGGATCTAGCTGTGTGTGTGTGTGAGATATATATATATATATACACACACACATCCTAACCCCCTAGGCATGGGGGGGGGAATGAAAACCATATCTTAATGGTACCATAGTAACATAAAAAGCGTGGCACCCACTCTTCTCTATGTGAATTCCCCAGGGTGTGCCAGAACTCGTAGGGGTTGGCGCACGTTATTAAAGGGGAGGTGGTGTATGACCCTCATCCCAGAGCCAGTAAATGGCCCCAGGAACACCCTGACACTGGGGGAAATTAAATAATTAATAATGGGGAGGTGTGTGAAGCCCCCCTTCTTGAGCCATTTTCTGGCCCCAGGGTACCCTATAACCAGGGGCCCGATGTATTATTTGAGATGGGGAAATGGGGACCTACACCCCGAGACATAGGATGGCCCTGAGGACCACATCCCCGGGGCTCGGAAACAGTCAGTGTCCCGAGGATCTCATCACCCGGGACAATGTCTTGTTCCCTGCCCGGGCAGAGAATATAAATCCAGTTGCCGGCCCGCATTGTCCCTGGCAGGGAACATTGCTGCTTTGCTATCAAAGTGGCAAGGCTGCTCTTAAAATATTCACTGCTCCCTCTGGGAGCACCCCATATTGACCTGCAAGGGTCTTAAAAAAAAAAGAATTATGGGTGTCATGGTGCGTCATGGAGGGACAAGGGCACCACCAACAATTGATAAAACTGTTGTGGGGGCTTCAAGGAGTAAAGCACCCCAAGGAACATTTTTTTTTTTTTAAACTGTAAGTCTCCTGGGTGATTAAATGCATGATTACAGGAGAACTTACCACATTTTTTATAGCACTCCAAGCTGGCGCTGTATGCTCTTCAGCTGGAGTGCAGCGGTACATGGATTGTTAAAGAAAGCCTCGGGCACCCATTTAGGGTTGTGTAAAATAATGCTCTATTTTAAATATTTGTGTGAAAATAATTATTATGCATTGTCATGTGTGTATTTATAAGGATTACTTTAGAATATTGTTATTGATAAATTATTGTGATTGCATTTTGACAAAGCAAGGTCTGCTTTATGTGCCGGCGCCTTGCTAAAGCCTGTAGGTGAGGTTTATATATTTTGGTGTTCTAGCTCTTTGACCAAGCCAGTAGGTCTGCCTTGCTTAAAATCACATCTCTTTATATTGTTACTTTTCAGAAAAAAAACTCAGAAATTCATTGAGAAAACCGAGGGTTCAAATGATGTTATAGTTTGGTCAGGTAGTAATATCTTACTTTCAACTAACAAAAACTTCAGAAATATTCTGAAAATACTGAAGGGTAAAGTGACAATAGAGGTAAGTTAAAAAGGTAAGTGAAAATGAAATGTTTTCAACTCTAAAATCACTGGAATTCACCAGTTATTGCTAACTGAAGTAACTATAATGTGCGCCAATTTGAAATTAGCCCATGCAGATGGCTGACATAACTAAACCAATTATAAACCTCTGTACCTCCTGTCCTGCAGACTCAGAACTAAAATGTCTCAAAACATATAATGATATCTATATTTTTTTTAAAAATCACAAACTCCTCCAAAGTTAAATTGAATGTTATTCACAATAATTGCCAAGGGGGCTCCCCTATTTATCAAGAGGGGGAATCAGTACAGGCACAACTAAACTGGTCCTTATAGTGACAAGGTCCTAAGAGCTATTCTCACACACGCAGGGTTAGCTATTACATGGAAAAGCATTGTGATATGATAATATAATTAAATAATATGAGCTACACAAATAATTATTGGAATTATTAAAAATATTTATCACAAGTCCAATTAATTGGTAAAGTTGAATTTGTAATAAATATTTTATATAAGGTACTTTTAAGAGGCTACCTTTACCTGTCTAAAGCCTGCCTAAAGCCTATTTGCATGACCTTCCAACTGTCACCCATGAGCTGAAGAGCACCTTGATGAGGTGTGAATTTGCTCCCAGAGCTGGGGCAAATGGATGGGAAGTGGGGAGGTGTTGCGCTCCTCTGAAAGCATGGCCATCTGAGAACTTAATTAACTTCAAAGAAGCCTGCCCTGCCACAGGCAGATGTAGTTAAAAGCTAGGCCTGGCCCATCTTTTGTCCCTCTAGCCAGTCAGACACCAATTTCGGTGGGAGAGGAGCTGCCCCATGATCAATTTTGAGTGACCACAGAGGAGGGGTTGTTCATTCCCCTGTTCACACTTCTAGAGTGGGCACAGGGGCTCTCCACAGAAGAAAAACATTTTCTGCCATCTTGGTTGTAGGTACAGAGGGGCACTGTGAGATTGTTTGCACTGTCACAGGAACAGCTGCAAAAGTGGATAGGGTTACCCCTTGGTGCTTTTCCCTATTCTTTAGGGAGGAGCTAGGAGTCACCCCCATCCACAGGCGAGTACCAGGCATAAATGTCACACCCCTGGGCACCCTCCTCAGAACACTACTTGACCTGTGGAAAACAGAAGAAGGACTGCACCTCCTGTTGAGACCTGTGAGGAGAACTCTAAGGGCCAGACCTGCTCCGAATAGTACCTAGGACAAAGAAAAGGACTCCAACAGTCACTTGGCGGTGACAAAGTGTACTCTACTAACATCCTGGGAAAACCTGGGAAACTTTCTACAAACTATTTGCCTGGAGAACCTTCAAGGGACCGGTGCCAACTTACTAGCTGATCCACCGAGGGCGCACCATTGGTGGCCCTGAACTCACCATAGCTCCTGTACATTCTCCGCTCAATGTCAAAATCCATTGACTCTGAGGGAATCTTTGACTCCATCCCCCAGATCCCTCAACGCTGCAGTTGTGGAGGACCTGATCGATGCCAAAGACCTCCAGGGTGCGCAAAACGTCCACTCCCGCTGCTTTTCCCTCCCAAACCATCAGTTTCACTGAGGCTCCAACTTCACACTGGAGTCCATCGATATGGGAACCCTTCTCTTGGTGCCAGTCCAATGTCTGCGTTCACAGAAGGCTGTCGTAGTCGGAAGGTAACTTTTACACCAGGATGAACTTGGTCCTTGTATCTAACCGGTGCTGCATCAGCCTTAAAACTTACCTTTGTCCCTGTCATTCACAACCAAATGACGGTGGTTGTCGCTCAATGCTTTTTGGAACTATTTCCATCTAATAGTCTGGTTCTCCCAAATGGCGTTTTGTTGTTTTGGTGTCATTTTGGCAATGAAATATACTCTATTTTTATAAATTGGAGTGAGATTGTTATTGTGCTGTCTTTTCGACTTTTCAACTGTTTAGGTATTTCTGTATGCTTTATACATTTTCTTAAGTTAAGCCTGTTTGCGCTGTGTCATACCTTCCATGAATTGAGCTCAAGGTTGAATCACTGAAACTTTTACTGGACCTAACACAAATAGTGACATTATTACTTGTCTTTAGGAAGAATGTTCATTCTTATGACGTTACACCTCCCATATATACTTAGTGGGAGCCGATGCCAGCTGCGCAATTTAGCTGTTATTGTCTTCAGAAGGGGTTCATAGTTCAGACATACAATATCATCAATCTTGCTGCTAAGACATACACCAAGATAAGTTGCTGTTTGTGTAACTCCTATTGCTGGAGGCAGGGCTTCCGATTGAAAGTTTACAATTGTCTGAGTTTTGGCTAGATTCAGCTTGCAGCCCGAGAAAGAGCCAAATAGCTCAGCCTCTTGCGTAATGTGAGTAATAGCATCTCCAGGGTTAGCAGAAAAAACTGCGATATCATCAGCATATCCAGTTACCTTAAGTTCCATTTCGTTAAGACACACTGGGGAAATCCCTCCATTTAGCAACAAATGCCTTATAAATGGCTCAATATAGAGGGCAAACAGCAGGGGGGAGTGTGGGCATCCCTGCCGTGTCCCCTGTTGAACGGCGAAGAGGGCAGATGTCATGCCATTCAATTTAATTGTAGCAGCCGGCTTTTTATACAGCTTCTGTACAGAAGAGATAAACCTGGGGCCGACACCAAATGTCATCATGGTATGCCATAGAGTCTCCCAGGCCACTCTATCAAACGCCTTTTCTGCGTCGAACATAACCATGCCTATCTGTTTGTTAGGTTTGCAAGAGACGTCAAAGGCGGCTATAGCAGTACTAATATGGGCCGTTGCGTCTCTACCAGGAACAAAGCCATGCTGCTGCTTTGAGACTAGCTTATGGATAAGAGGAGCAAGACGTGAGGCCAGAATCTTGGAGAAGATTTTGGCATCTGCATTAATTAAAGATATCAGACGATAAGAACTTCTATCGCCGATCGGTTTCCCCTTTTTAAGGAATACCACAATATTGGTAACATTCCATGAGGCAGGATCGTCGCCCCCATTAGTAATATCCGTGCTCAATTGCATAAAAACTGGTGCTAATATATCCCTGAAAGTTTTGTAAAATTCAAGGGGAATAGCATCCTCATCAGCCGCCTTTCCGGAGGGTAGGGACTTAATAGCATCTTCAATCTCAATTAGCTCTATATCTTTCTGTAATTCGTCGGCATCCAGAGAGTCAAGTTGAGGCAGGAGACTCTCCTGCAAATACTCATGACAGGTGTATTTGTTAAATGGGGAAGCCTCTGAATATAAGTTAGCATAAAACAATCTAAACTGCTCCACTATAGCCTGTGGCTTAGTGAAAGACAAGACACCCTCCCCTTTAATGAGTTTAATGTTAGCCCTAGCCTTTTGGTCGGCGATCTGAATTGCCAGCAGGTGCCCCAACCTCTCCCAATATTCATATTGCAAAGTTTTATGTTTGTGATAAATAGCAATTTTATCCAATAACCCTCTATTGATTTTAGATCGTACTTTTAAAAGCCGAAGATATATTAACTGAGCCCCTGGCTCCCTGACTGCGATTGCCCCAGCGTGTTGGTGCTCTAGGTCTGAGTAATCAAGCCGGTCCTGTTCTGCCGCTTCTGTTCCCCGCCGATTTTGTGCTAAGATAAACTGCAGAGTCACCCCCCTGACAAAGGCTTTCATACAGTCCCATACACTGCGATATTAGCCGTGCCAAGATTATTACTCAAATACTCCTTCAGTGCCCTTCTGATATATACCTGGTACTCAGGATTGCTAAATAAGTGTCTGGGAAATGAAAAAACCCGGAGCACCTTTCTAGCTCCAAACTGTTTCTGCAGAGTTAGCATTACTGGATTGTGGTCAGATGTAATTTTAGGGCAGACCTCTACCCGTGCATTTTCCAGCAGTGATCTCTTAATAAAGATCATGTCAATACAGGAATAATGTTTATGTGGATGCGAGTAAAATGTATACCCTGGCAGTGTTGGAAACAGTATCCTCCAATCGTCATCGAGCTGATATATATGCAACAAGTCCCACAGCACTGCTCTAGTCCTGACCATTCTGGCCCGTGCCTTACTTTTAGTGGTATCTATTTTACTGTCCATAATACAATTGAAATCGCCCAGGATTGTCAAGTCCC
This sequence comes from Calotriton arnoldi, assembly GCA_963921515.1. Classification (NCBI taxonomy): domain Eukaryota; kingdom Metazoa; phylum Chordata; class Amphibia; order Caudata; family Salamandridae; genus Calotriton; species Calotriton arnoldi. The sequence continues at coordinate 252,404 of CAWUFW010000836.1, forward strand.
CATTCCACCCCAATAATTCGGCACTTAAATAGTCAAAGACCTCAGGGCAGTCCGAGGTAGGACCATTGACAGCACAAATCGTAGTCGTGCGGCCCGCTATCAGCAACTGAGCTATTGCCCATCTTTCCTTGGTATCCGCTAATGTACGTAAAACAGTGGCTGTTAAGTTCCTAGATTTCAGTATGGCAACCCCACGTATGGAAACTGCTTATGAGGTACATACTAGTATGTCATAGCCAAGTTGTCCCAACAGTGACCTATCTTTGTGTGCTAGGTGAGTCTCGGTTAAGCCAAGTAGGTGTGGTTTTAATACGCAAAGTTCCTACCCGATTAAACGTCGTTTACGAGGTTGATTCAGCCCCGCAACATTCCAGCACATAACTTTTAAGTCAAACATTGCATAATTTTAGTTTGCCCACCTCCCACCTGATTCCATCCTCTAATGTCTTGATTTTAGCACCTACACTTCTAACTATTAAAGGGCTATTTGACCCCCATCCTCCCCCTCCTCTCCCATCACCTGGTGATAAGCCGCTATCAGACGTATCGACCCCCGTCCCTGCCCTTATACAAGTCTCCCTCCAATACCCCCCCAGTGCCTGTAGAAAGGAATCAACCCTTCCCTTGCTGTCATAGACTGACAGCTTAAGGTGAACCGCCTTGAAAGGATCAATTAACTGCCGCAGCTTCCAACGCCTGTCCATTGTGGACTTGCACAAGTCTGAACGCACAAACATTGTAATAGTATCTAATTTGACTGGAGTCGAGGGACGTGCTTTAACATAAATCGCTTGGTGTAGCAGGAAGTTACCCAAGAATACCAGAACTGGACGTGGTTGAGGTGGCTTGTCTTGGTTCCCTTGCAGGATAGTAAGAGGTAATCGGTGTGCCCGTTGGATTTGCGAATCCATGTCCCAGTCTGCCAACTCTGGAAATGCTTGCTGAAACAAATTGACAATGTATGCCCGTGGGTCTGAGCCTTCTCTCCCCTCTGGTATACCAAAGACCCGTAGATTATGCCGCCGTTGGCGATCTTCAAGGTCCTCGACCTTAGATGGTAAAAACGCCAGCTCATTTTCGCACGCTTTAGCAGCTCTTGAGGTGTAGGCGTTAACTTCTTCGACTGCTGCCACCCGTTCTTGCAGTTCTGTGACATCTGAGGACAATGAGGCAACCTTACTGGTAACTTCTGTGAGAGCTTGTTTAATCGCCTGGCTATCAGCTTTTGTTTGAAGATAATATTCCTGAGCCCCGGCTCTCTGAATAGATAGCGCCTGCAAGATTGTGGATAGAGAGGGCACATCGTGCTCGAAAGATTGTGAGAGACCCATTGCTGGCCCTACAATGGGGCGGTTGCATGCCGCTGATACAACGGGGGCAGATGATAACCCGAGCGCCTCAGACCCTCTGCCCAAATTCCCTTCGGGGTTGTCCAGTTGGTTGTTGGCAACACCGTAGAGTTCATACAGGGGCGAGAGGATATTAATGGATCTTCTCCCTCAGCTGGCGCAGGTACCGCATGTACAATAGGTGCAGCATTACTGGTGTTGGAGAGTCGTGAGATGATGGCTTTTACCTCTCCTTTTGACGCCACCCATTTACGAAGAGAGCTAAAGCCTGAATCAGCCTTTGTGCCGCTCGGGCCGGAGTCTTTAAGTCATCCAACTGTAGTAGTAAGCAGGAGTTTAGTACCACCATAGCCTTTTCTGCCTTTGCCACCTTTAGCCCCCTGGTGGTTATGGCACCTCTCCCCTTTAGGCATTTCTCCCCCGCAGGGGTACGTGCTTTAGATGTGTCTAGTACTGTGGCGTCCTCAACCTCGCCGTCATCACCAATTGCATTTGCTGACTGAGTTGTGGACCCCAGCAGAACACCACCCGGAGTATCCGAAGGGACGTTGACAGGGTGAGTAAGCACGGAACCAGCAGATAGCTCTGGCCATCCATTGTTACTGAGTGTAGGTGATAGCATTTGGCTCTCCCAGCCAGAGATCGTGTCAGCTTGAGAGTTGGAGCCCACATCTTTGGGCACACCGATATTTACACTATTGGCACAAAGCTGTAAGTGAGGCTGCGCTTGTATTGCTTGTATTGCTGAGGCATGCAGAAAGGCGGATAGTACAGGGGAGCTGCAATCCCTTGATTCTTAGCCACCACCTAGCATTTGTTTAAAGCTGCTCTCTCTTTCTCTCTCTTTACTAGTCTCAGAAGGAGTTCGATACCATTAGAGTCTACAGGGTCTGTTGCAGGGGAACCTCTCCTCTGCTGCGCAGGATTTGGTGTTACTATTTCCATGGTTGAGCGGGGCAAGGGATCACCTTTTCCTCCCCAGCCATCCTGCACTGCAGAGATCAGGGCTTCGGCCATCTCAAGCCCAGAAATAGAGTTTTCAGAACCGCAGGACCGGAGCAGCCCTCCAGCCCTGCCAGAACGTAATAGCCGTAAAATCGGTCACCCGAGCTGGGAGCAGGTATCCGGGTTCACAGCCGCATCGGGACTCCCATTCCTACTGCCAGTGCCAATATCACTCTCGACCGATGTAGAGCTTATTCCTGCTGCTCCCGCTATTACTGTTGCTATGGCTGTATCCCCTGCACGCCACCATCCTTTGGTGGCAGCGGCTCGCGGTGGAGCCATCGCCTTACGAGGCACTGCCGGCGTCCGCCGATCACCACTAATCGTAATGAAGAATCCAGGTGCGGGAGTAGAGTAAAGAAGCAGCCCGGCGTAATACCACTGTGCCGCTCTACTCGCATAGATAAAGTTGCGCGCGGTAGCCGAGCCCAGCCGCCACATCGAGGTATTCAAGGTATTCAAGGCAGTTCAGTTTAGCGTACCTGCTCTTTAGCCGCCATCGCCGCCGTAACAAAATGCTCCGCTCATCACTCTCCGTGCCGAGATAAATGGGGAAATACCGAGTGCTTTAGTGTTCCCGCACTCTCATGCCCGAAAACAGTCCATAGGGTGGGGGGAAACCCTGGGGGCCACAGTGTCAGCTGGGGAAGTCATCGAGAGGTGTCCACCGTAGCGGACTCAATCCGCCATCTTCCTTTATTATTTATCATTATATTATGTGTTTATTTTTTTTAATTCTTAATATTAAAGATATTTTTATTTTTAACATATTTATTTTTTTGGGATATACTTTTTTTAAAAACATTTTTATTTTGTTGATGTTATTTTGTTTGTTCTTAATCTTGAAATGACTGGAGTGAGAATAGTAAATTTTACCCCTCCGCAATCCAACACTTTCCCTACTGTTGCACTCACTGGAGTGGGAATAGTAAATTCTATCCCCCCGCTATCCAACACTTTCCCTACTGTTGCACTCACTGGAGTGGGAATAGTCATTTTTACCCCACCGCTATCCAACACTTTCCCTACTGTTGCACTCATTGGAGTGGGAATAGTACATTTTATCCCTCCGCTATCCAACACTTTCCCTCCAGTTCCGCTCACTGGAGTTGGAATAGTAATTTGTACCCCTCTGCTATCCAACACTTTTCCTACTGTTGCACTCATTGGAGTGGGAATAGTAATTTTTACCCCTCCGCTATTCAACACTTTCCCTACTGTTGCACTGACTGGAATGGGAATAGTAATGTTTACCCTCCGCTATCCAACACTTTCCCTACAGTTGCACTCATTGGAGTGGGAATAGTAATTTTTACCCCTCCGCTATCCAACACTTTCTCTACTGTTGCACTGACTGGAGTGGAAATAATACATTTTATCCCTCCGCTATCCAACACTTTCCCTACTGTTGCACTCACTGGAGTGGGAATAGTAATTTTTGCCCCTCTGCGAACCAACACTTTCCCTACTGTTGAACTCATTGGAGTAGGAATAGTAATTTTCACCCCTCTGCAATCCAACACTTTCCCTACTGTTGCACTCACTGGAGTGGAAATAGTAATTTTTACCCCTGCGCTGTCCAACACTTTCACTACTGTTGCACTGACTGGAGTGGGAATATAATTTTGTTAATTATAAATGTTATTGTTGTGTTAAGTGTAGTGGGAATAGTAAATTGTAGTATTTTGTAATGTTATATTTTTATGTAATTTTATATTTATTGTAGTTAGAATAGTACATCTTATTTTTGTGTGGTGTAAAATATTTTGTTACTGTTGTGTTGTTTTAGGTGGGAGTAATTATTTTTATATTTATTTAGTAGAAAAATGTTTTCTTTTTAATGTGGTGGGAAATGTAGATGTATTTTTTTAATTAGTAATTCATTTTTTTATGTTGTAATTTATATAATTATGTGTTTGATTTATTATAATAATAATATTATAATTTCCAATATCTTTTAATTTTTATTTTAAATTACACAGATTCCCTTTTTAATATTTTATGTTTTTGGAATATTTAAATATGTTTACATATATTTTTAATAATATTATGCTATTTAAGATTTTTTAAATTATATGATAAATTAAAATATCAGTTTATAATTTTTATATATGTATAATTATATATATAATTATATATATATATATGTGTGTGTTTATATTTTTAAAAATAAGTTTATTTGTTGTATTTGTTAAAATATACATTTAATTATAAAAAAATTATAAATTAAAGTTAGTATTCAATTTTTGTTTATTTGAATAGTTTAAAATATATATATTTTAAAATTGATATTTAATACAACTATATTATTGTAAACGATATTTTTTTTCTCAATATTTTTGTATTTACCTGTTCAAGTGTAGGGAGTCGATATTTTTGCATTCTATATTCTTATCTCGATATTTTTTACATCTATATTTTTGTGGTCGATATTCTGTCAGTGAACCGCACACACTGGGGGAAGTTTAAGAAAGATATTGGAAGAATAAAGCCTCTTGACCCATTCTTTTTCCACAGAATTAGCTGTATACAAAAAATAGGAAAAGTCCCAGAACGTCTTAAAAGCAATGAAAATTAGCTTACCATATAGATTCATATTACTGTTAGCTTGCTGCACAGTGATGGATACATAGAATGACATACTACTCATTATGGGGTCTTAGAAAAAGTACAAAACAAGTATGTGAAATGTGTCCTAACAGCCACTAATGTAAGGATTTCTTACGTCTAATCTGTACAAATATACAAAATAATGCCCAATGCACCTTGTAATGCTGGAATGTGATGAAAAGAAGGTTTTCCAGAAGAATGACAAATACAAAGTACCAGGGGCCGTATTACACAAAGTGTCCTGGTGGCGCAATGGGCGTTCGCGCCCGCTTTGCGCGCCCCCGCGGCACCTTGGTATTATAGAAGGGGCCGCAAACGCTTGTGCATCCCCTTCTGTAATGCTGAAAGCCCTGGTGCACATACAGCACCAGCGCTTCCTCAAGATGGCGTTCCCTCATTTTCATAAGGATGTGGCAAATGAGGGAAACCCTTTGCCTCTGTGGCCGCGCAGTATAACAGACGCAAGCGGAAAGGTAAAGAGGCTCTCAGGAGGCGTACTGACAGTGTGGCATCTAAAAGGTGGTGCACTGTCAGTGCGCCCCCTGAGAGCAGCCCTCTGGAGGGGAGAAAGGGGGTCCCATGGACCCCCCATACATCCCCTTGCAGGCAGGTGCACTCTATTCCCCCTTCAAAGGGCAAACGGGTTGCCGCCTGCACTGTGAAAGCACGAAGAGGCTTCAAAGCAGCTGCTCCGTTTTTCACTTGAATGCGCTGCCATGGGGGCAGCGCATGCATCATAATACAGTGCATTTTCCTTTATTGCACTGGGCACACCTTTTAAAAGATGTGCCCAACGCAATGAAGGTAAATGCGCCACATGTACAATACAGCCCCATATGTCCTTTTTCTTTTGTGTCTTGCTGGCAACATTAAAACCACAATAGTTTATAATTGCTATTTAAAATAAAAGATCTTGTTCTCTAAATAACGTACTTTATCACATTATAGCTAGTTCTTATGACCTATTGATCTGCTGTGTTTGTGACAGCGACAGCTACTCTTAGATATTGTCTTTCATTTTATGCTTTCATCTTGGAACAGTATATGTCATTCTCTGCTTTGCTGGTCTGGGCTGAAGTTGCTGGGTTATGTTATGTACATACATCAGAAATATTTAGAATTATGTATTCAGTTATTTCGACAGTAGATAAATGAGCCAACTAAACAACCATACAGTAGCTGCCACTCAGCTATGAGTTAAGAGTCAACTCCTCGCCCTTCCTTCTTAGCTGGCTATTTACACCTCTATACGACACACCGGCTTAAACATCTCTTTACATTGTTTTCAAGGCCTTCGCTGATAAAACTGACTTGCCAGAGCAAAGGGCCCAATTGGCCAGAAAGTGATGTATGTGTGCCCACAAAAGTACTCCTAGAAATGGATGAAGATTTAATACAAATAAAAGTCTGAAAAAAATCCAGGAGTATGCCTGGAAAGCTATTCCAGATGCAGGTTTCCAGGAATACTACTAGGAATGCCATGTGACATTTTTCCCAGGTTCCCATTTCCTCAATGCATATTTGAACATACTGTGCAATTCTGCATTGGGGAAATAGTGCCCTATGTAGAGCACAGTTTTCCATGCTTTTTCTCTGCAGGGAATACATTTTCTTGTGGAGAAAACTCTTCCCTTACACCACAACAAATCTACAGTAATCCATTCCCCTGTTTATTTTCAAAAGGAGTTACTGCAGCCATTACTGCTGTAAAGTCTACAAACGTTCACAAACCTCAAAGCTAACCATGCCTCATTCTGCCCTCTTCCCATCCCTTGAGTGGTATTTACTAAATGTGAAGACAAATCTGCAGCAGTAAAACCCTTTACACCGGCCAGGATATCTTTTGTGAAGTCCCCTTGGATGTAAGTAAGTAATAAGTTTATTGTTTAGTTAATAAAAACCTTAACAATTTTGACATAAAAACATAATACAGCAGGTTTCTTAATTAAAAGATCAGAGAGCATATCATAAAAGCATTGATTCATTGTGTCAAGGTAGTCAGAACAATGTACAATGATTGTTATCAGGGCAGTAAAAAGACGAAGGGGCCGATTCCGATTCGGGCCGGAAAACATACCGACCGACTCGGTACGGGAATTTAGTCCGACCGACTCGGACCGGCGCCGCACGACCCGGGTAGTACGATGAAATGCATGTGAAATCCGACAGACTCGGACGGAATACAAAACGACCGACCGAGCCGGACGGAAACAAGCCATCCGGCCGGGAAATCACGCGAAACGAACCGACCGACACGCACTCGGATTGAACCCGAACGAAACGTACCCGCAAACTCCGACCCGCGTAGTACGATGCTGTGCATGCAAAACACGACCGACTCGCCCGGAGCACAAGCCGTACGACCGACACGCATACAAAACCCAGCCGAAGCAACCCAATACTACGCAACCGACTCGTACGCCGCATATGAAACCTAGCTGACACACAGCGGGAACGAGTCGGACACGATCGCACCAGACAACTGCAGCGTCCTACTCGGACACAAGAACGACTCCTACATGCACCAAAAACACCAAGGAAAAATTAGAAAAAAAAGGGCCAAACAAGCAACCACTAAGCCAATAAATACAGGGAGGAAAAAAAAATGGAACAAGGACACACCTCCAACTCCACCTACATAAAGGCCACAAATCCCTACCATGATCCCTTGCAAATTCCACTGACCTGCCAGACAGAACACCATCACACAGCAACCACAGACACACTCACAGCTCATACATCACACAAGCCACACACCATTACCACACCTACAAATAGCACCCTCACACACACCCAGCTAAACCTACACTCACACCCCCCCACTTGCACACACACACACACATCAATCACCACCACCACCCATCACCATGCCCCCAAAGAAGAACCATAAGTTCCTAGATTGTGAATTGGAAGTCCTGGTAGACAAGATCCTCAGGGTAGAGCCACAGTTGTTTGGTACATTGGTACAACAAACCCCCATGTCGCAGAAAACCAAGATGTGGGCGAGGATTGTCGACAGGGTCAACGCACAATCACCATGTTTGCGCACAAAGGAAGACATCCAGAACAGGTGGTATGATGTGCGCAGGAGGGTCAGGGACCTACTCAAAAAGGACTACCTCCTCAGCCAGCACACCGGCAGTGGCCCTCCTGCAAAACCAGTATACCTCAGGCCCTGGGAGGTGAAGGTGCGGGCCATCCTACCACCAGTGAGCGTATACGGACTAACAGACATCCCAGAGCCTGGTGAGTACACAACTAATATACACAATATGGTGTGACAACACACACACATCACAGTCAAGGGGATAGGCAAACCATGCACACTTAGCAAATACACAGCAACCAAAAGATATCCATCCCAAGATGTGAATGCTAGTCAGACAAACACAATACCTGCCATCTCATAGTGATATGTAACTGTGTCATGACATCTACAAACCTAACAACAAATACAGCAAGGCAGTGGCACAAATAGAACCAACAAATACTCCCAGATATTTACCCACCACTAGAACACCACCTCACAGGGAAGCTCACTGAAAGGAAGGAATTCTGTGTATGCTGGTCAAGTCAGTGTAGCCAATAGCATGATGGGAGTGGTAGTCACAGATATTGGTCACACCCACAATTGGCCCATCAACACCACTCTGAACCATGCTCACATCACAGGGAGTGGAAAACAACTGACAAGATGGCTGACACTGGCTACTGCTGTGGGGAGCACAAGGCCCTGCTGGGAACTGGGCACCAACAAACAACAGGACCACACTGTCAGCCATCTTGCCATTGCTGTCACACTCACACACACTGAAGTCCACTCAAAAGGAAGGAAGGATGGGCATGCTGGGAAGGGGGGTGTAGGCAATAGCATGATGGGAGTGGTAGTCACAGATCAACATCTCACACCCACATGGCCCAGCAAGTTAGCACTGAAGCATGCACACCTCACAGGGAGTCAAAAGCCACCTCAAAGATGTCTGACACTGGCCACAGCTGTGTGGGGAGCACAAGGCCCTGCTGGGAACTGGGCACCAACAAACAACAGGACCACACTGTCAGCCATCTTGCCATTGCTGTCACACTCACACACAGTGAAGTCCACTCAAAAGGAAGGAAGTATGGGCATGTTGGGAAGGGGGGTGTAGGCAATAGCAGGATGGGAGTTGTAGGCACAGATATTGGTCACACCCACAATTGGCCCATCAACACCACTCTGAACCATGCTTACATCACAGGGAGTGGAAAACAACTGACAAGATGGCTGACACTGGGTACTGCTGTGGGGAGCACAAGGCCCTGCTGGGAACTGTGCAACAACCAACAGCAGGACACCACTGACTGACATCCTGAAAGACAACTTGCACTCCCTGCAATGGAAGCACGTTCCATGGTGGGATATCTGGCTGGGTGGGAAGGAGGACTCACAGCACTGACCATAGTTACAAGCACCTCCCCTCACACACCCCCTCAACACTAACTCCACATAACCCACCTGGGAGAATGCAATGCCTCACATCCTAACTGAAGATCCCACAAAGAACCACCACCCTGGGTTATGCTGTGTGAAGCACAGGGACACTCTTGGGACTTGTAGCCAAACAACTGCCAGGACAACACGTCCCAGCCATCCTGTCAGCACAGGCACCCCACCCCACAGGGAAGCAGAGTCAAAAGGAAGGAAGGATGGGCATGCTGGGAAGGGGGTGGAGGCAATAGCATGATGGGAGTTGTAGGCACAGATATTGCTCACCCTCACAATTGGCCCATCAACACCACTCTCAACCATGCTCACATCACAGGGAGTGGAAAAGGACTCACAAGATGGCTGACACTGGGTACTGCTGGGGGAGCACAAGGCCCTGCTGGGAACTGTGCAACAACCAACAGCAGGACACCACTGACTGACATCCTGAAAGACAACTTGCACTCCCTGCAATGGAAGCACGCTTCATGGTGGGATAACTGGGCTGGGGGAGAAGGAGGCCTGGATGGCAACCAAATACCACCAATGCTGGTCATGCACACACCTCAACATTCACATTGACATGCCACAGGTTGGCAGGACAATGTGCTACACCAATATCACTCTCTGACTGTCACAATTTAGGAGAATGCAATGTCCTGGCCCACATCCAGAGGTACAGTCACAACTGTCAGGTGTTTGAACAATTGATGCCAGTAGAAACATAACATACAATCTGTGTCTCTCCCCAAAACAGGTGATGATGGGGACACAGCAGCAGACGAGGAGGAGTCCCTGTCCCAGGCTCCGGGGAACACTGAGCTCACTGGTGTGGATCAGCCACTGCACTCCTCGGATGGCGAAGAACCAGCTGGACCCTCCGGTGTGAGTCATCATGCAGCACCAGCAGGACCAACATCTGCACCCCCTGCACCCACCCCTCCAACAACTGCCAACACACAGGCCACCCCTGCCAACACGGACAGACCAAGGACCACAGATGACAACAGCGCAGGGACCCAGGCCCAAACTGGAGCTGGTGACAACGAGCCCAGGAACAACACCCAAGTGGGCCCACGGTCACCTGTGCGTGCCACCGCAGGTCCTGCACGTGTCGCCAGGGGTGGTGGGAGGGGTGGTAGACATAGGTCGCTCTTTGCAGAGGGGTCTGGACTGCATGATGACCCACAACTGGCACGCATCGCGGATGCGTACCAGACTAGCACCGGAGAGGTCAGCCAGGTAGTGGGGATCCTCAAGGACATACAACAGCAGCAGGCTGCCCATCATGCCCGCTTGGACTCCCACATGTCCCGTGTGGACACACACGTCACATGTCGAGACACACATGTCACGTGTCGAGACACACATGTCTGGCATGGAGTCCAAGTGGGACATATTGGAACAACTGACAGCGGTGCATAGGGACATACTGACATGCCTCCGCCAGATCAACACCAACATGGCCTCACCTCCCTGTGTGCCCACAACAACTGCTGCTGAAACAACTGCAAATGCCACAGGGAGGGAGGAGGACTCTGGCAGAGAGTCCCCTGCACCGCAGCAGCCTGCACCTGAGGGTCCCCCCCCCCAAGAAGAGGGGCCGTCCGAGGAGGCCAAACTGAGAGGCCGATGGCCATCTACATCCCCCAGGAAGCCAACACCTGTTCTGGAACTTTTCCTCTGTGTGCAAACTGCATGCCCTGTCGAAGCCAACCCAACTCTCCCACATGACATGGGGAGCGCTAGTTGCCCAAATTTATCAGATGACTGTGGACTTTACTCTGGACATTTCAGCTACCAAGACTTCCAATACACATGGGAACTTTGGATTCCAATTTCTATGTACAGCACCCACCATCCTGTGCACCATCCTCACACCTGTATGTAAATAAACTCACCAATACACCATATCTGCCTCTGTTGTGATTCCAACGTGGTTTTTGTCATGTAGATGGTGATCTGCTAAATGACACTGTGCATGCTAACTGCTACAGCAAGTCCAACACCGTCATGTCAGTCATGGCGACGTGACACATATGAGGGAGACACACCACTAGGGCCACACAACACATACACACCAGGGCCATCAGACTCATCACCTATACTGATGTTGCAACGAAATACAGTGGAATGCACAGACACGCCACCTATTCACAGTCACTGTCAACTAGACTACAGGTGCAGTAAGCAAATGTCAGTCAGATGTGTGACTACAGACAACGCACATCCCAAAGTGAAGCACAGGTTTATTACACATTTGCAACATGTTGTTTCCACTACAAATGCAAGCTAATCCAACCTGGCTGTGGCCACAAAGACAAAAAGTGCAGAAGATAGAAAGTCCAGGGGTGTGTGGCACATCACCTGTAGGGAAACGACTGCTTCCACCTTGGAAGTTGAATCATGGATTCGGGGGATCCAAGTTGATCAGACAACTCCGGCAGCACCCTGTGAAGGACAGACATGACACACAGTCAAAACCACTGAAGAACAGCACAGAACGGCAATACTCATGTCTAATACATGTCACGAGATAACTACACAAAACCAAGTTAGCATGTCAACACTGTTGGGCAGTATAGACCACCTGCAAGAACACATCGCTGCACGCATCCAGTCAAGTAGCACATGGCCACACTCAAACAGCACCAGGGCACCACACACACATATCATGCAAACTCAAATCATTGACATTACAACCCTCTGGAGACTCGCATTCAGCTGAAGAAGTTGGTGATGAGCTGTGTGCGGACATCACCATCATCATCATCTTCACTGGCATCGTGACCCCGGCCAGGATCTTCCACAGGTGGGGGACGTTGGTCATCGTCATCCAGGATGAGAGGCAACTCCTTCCTCACTGCCAGGTTGTGAAGCATGCAGCAGACGATGACAATCTTGCACACCTTTGCTGGGGCATATGGGAGGGCCCCTCCTGTCTTGTCCAGGCAGCGGAAGCAGCTCTTCAGGAGACCAAAGGTCCGCTCAATCACCCTCCTCGTCCGACCATGTGCCTCATTGTAGCGCATCTGGGCTGGTGTCACAGGGTTCCTGAGGGGTGTCAGCAACCACGGCATGTTGGGGTATCCCGAGTCACCTACAGACAGACAATTGCACATTAGCCGATTTGAAAATGTGTGCGGAAAACAACATAGCAGAACACACACAATGGTACAAAGTCAGTACACACCAACAAGCCAGGCACGCTGGTTCGGCATCTGTGACATCATCCTCGGGATGCGACTACTCCTCATCACGTAGGCATCGTGTGCCGAACCGGGGAAACGGGCACACACATGTGAGATGGTCATATCTGCTAGACATACCACCAGAGCATTGATCGAATGGTAATGTTTACGGTTCCGGTATGCCTGCTCATGTGCCTGTGGTGGTATCAAAGCCACATGTGTCCCATCAATGGAGCCAATTACATGTGGCATCCTCCCCAGGGCATAGAGGTCACTCTTGACGTCAGTGAGTCGTTGACGTGTTGGGAAATAGATGTACTGGTTGAGGTATCTCAACATTGCCCCCAAAACATCGCGTAGCACATGGCTGAACATAGTCTGTGATATCCCACCAGTAGTTGCCACAGTGTGTTGAAAGGTACCGGTGGCAAAGAAGTGTAGGGCTGCCATCACCTTCACCTTGGGGGTCAGCGCTGTAGGATGCAAATGTGGGTCCAACCGCACTGCCAAATCCTCAATCAGCTGCCTGGTGAAGCGGTACCGTCGGATGCTGTCACGTTCCACCATCGTTGCCAGGTCTGGGAATGGTCGATGGACAGCAGGAGCCCTGCAGTACATAGGTGAAGAAAGCAAGATTGTCAGTCACCCCACCTATGTGCCGTTCACCATACTCAATTTCACTTGATACATCATTAACAAACACAAGTACTTGATGTGTGTGTCGTTCCGTTTGGACATATATGGCACCTACATGGACATCATCTAACATCTCTGTTCAACAAGTGTTGACAACAGGTTCCAGGGTGTGCTATGGGACACCATTAGGCTGTGTCACAGTACCCATTAACTGCTCTCACGTTCCACACACATACCACAGTGACATGTCTGGACAGATGCTCCACAGGCATCACAGCTCATTGACAGGTAGATTCCCAGGGACCCTGTCTTGCCACATGGACACTGGCATGACATGGCGTATCATGTACACGTCAGAAAAACAAACATGACACCCACAGGTAGTGGCCCCTGTAGCCTCTGCAGGACAGACATGGATGTCTGTGACACACACACACACCATCAAAGTTCATGCACAAACCACGTGGATGTGGAGACTGTCTCCCATTGTGCACATGGAGTCAGAGACATGTGATACACAACATGCACACAGACTGTGGAGGGACATCACTATTGTTGGAATGGGCCACCCTGTGACGTACATGCCTTCCCACATGTGAGCCTGGGGGTATGTGACATGTCATACACATACACAACCTGGAAATGTGACCATGACACATGCTCAGAAATGAAAAGTTGCACACCACAGTGGTCAGGAGCACAACACACAAAGGACCCTGTCCCCATGAACACGTGCACAGCCTGGGTGTGTCTGCCCCCAAGTGCCACCCCAAAATCCACATGTTCACCCCCATACACAGATAAGGTTATGCTGCCACACATGCCTTATATACAGTGTGGACTGGGTGTGGTGTTGTAGGTGTGCCCCTGAGTCCCTGGAAAGTAAATGTGGCTGGCATAGGTTCACCAGTGACCAGCATGGTGACATATGCGTGTGACCTGTCCAGGGACGCGTTGTAGAGCAATGGACCGATCGGTGTGCCCGGCCGGCCCATTGCATTGTATGTGAGCGGGTACGCGTTGTATGCCTGGTACGCGTTGTAGAGCAATGGACCGATCGGTGTGCCCGGCCGGCCCATTGCATTGTATGTGAGCGGGTACGCGTTGTATGCCTGGTACGCGTTGTAGAGCAATGGACCGATCGGTGTGCCCGGCCGGCCCATTTCATTGTATGTGAGCGGGTACGCGTTGTATGCCTGGTACGCGTTGTACAGCAATGGACCGATCGGTGTGCCCGGTCGGCCCATTGCATTGTATGTGAGCGGGTACGCGTTGTATGCCTGGTACGCGTAGTACAGCAATGGACCGATCGGTGTGCCCGGTCGGCCCATTGCATTGTATGTGAGCGGGTACGCGTTGTATGCCTGGTACGCGTTGCAGAGCAATGGACCGATCGGTGTGCCCGGCCGGCCCATTGCATTGTATGTGAGCGGGTACGCGTTAGTAGAGCAATGGACCGATCGGTGTGCCCGGCCGGCCCATTGCATTGTATGTGAGCGGGTACGCGTTGTATGCCTGGTACGCGTTGTACAGCAATGGACCGATCGGTGTGCCCGGCCGGCCCAATGCATTGTATGTGAGCGGGTACGCGTTGTATGCCTGGTACGCGTTGTACAGCAATGGACAGAACGGTGCGCACACATTGGCTGGGGCCTGGCATGGCAACGGACGCGTTTTCGAAGCTCCAACGAGTCTGATGCAGTGAATTCAGTTGGCCAGCCACAACAATGTTGCAAAATCATGGGTGTCATGAAGTTGAAGATTTGAAGGATGCTGTGGGCGTGTATTAGTGCTGCTATTCCATGGATTGGTCAAATTCAGAAGATGCAAACGACTTGGACCTATCACTTTGGACACATGGGACAGTATCTGCCTCTGCAGCACACATATAATGCTGGCTGTTCCCCTGAGAGCTCACTTGCCTGCACTACATGCTCCAGGACGACATCTGCCACCAACACTGCTGCTGTTTATGCATCCTCTGGCTCCTGCAATGGCACGTACTGTGGAGAGAGCCCCAGCCTTCAGCCTTGAGGAGAACCAAGCCCTGCTGGACAGCCTCCTTCCACAGTACAGCAAGCTGTATGGGAAACCAGGGGAGCAGGTGAGTGTGCTGTCCACTGCCTCACTAATTGTGCATGTTGTCTGACTAGCAGTGCTTTCAGTGTGCACACCACTGGCTAGCATGCCCACTGAGTAGTTGTCACACCCCAAAGTGTGTAGTTACATGCACTGAACTGGTACAGTGCAGTAACAGTGCATTCCAACTAGGTTTACTTCCCATGCAATGATACCATGTAGTGACTGCTGGCAAACTGTTCATAGCCATTGTTGCACTGCCTGTGTACATCATATGCCCCTGTGATTGAGACATGTATATCCAACTGTGTGATGCACGTATATGTTGCATGTGTAGTAATGGCCTTTTCACTTTGTCATCCTCACAGGTTGATGCCCACCAGAAGCAGGAAATTTGGCTGACCATCGCCCGGAAAGTAAGATCCGTGGGGGTCTACAGGCGCAGGATCTGCAACTGCCAGAAGAGGTGGCAGGACCTTCGTGGCTGGACCCGGAGGGTCGCAAGGGTCCAGCTGAAGCTGTCGCCTCCTCGCAGGAGGGGCGGACACCGGACCCTGACCCCCCACATGCTCCGGATCCTGGCGGTGGTCTTCCCTGACCTGGATGGGCAGCTGAAGGACAGACAGCAGCAAGGAGGGGGTGAGTCCATGACTGCACTGTGCACTTTGTCTGACATGCTATGTGCCCTCCTCTGGCCTGGTTAAACTCCAGGACCCATGTCCCTCATTTGTGACATGCCCACTTCTCCTCTGATACGCATATGTGTGGCCCTTATAGTCGGGAAATTGTGTCATTTGGGGACTGTGTCATTGCATTTTGCTTTGCTCAAGGTGGGGGACAGCATGTGTTCCCGTGACTATGTTGTGCGATTAATGGGTGGCTCAATTGCTTACACAATGCCTAAGTTCTGACATGTGATCTGGGTGTAACTTTGATATGTGGTCCGCTTGCTGCTCTGACTCACCACATGTCCCTGGGGAATTTGCCACACACCCATGCTGCTGGTGGGAACAATGTTTGGGCCTCAGGAGTATGTGTATCCAGTGTGTCACACATGCTTAGCCACCTGCCTACTGTCCAGGACTCATCCCTCTTACAGGTGGAGCTGGACAGTCATGCCTACTCCAGGGCATGCAATACACTCTGTACTCCCACTCCCGTGTATCATCTGGCATGTTGTGATCAGTGAAATGTACCCTCAGGTGTCTGCCTCTGTCTCATTGTGCTGTGTCTTCGTTGTCAGGACTACTGGTATGTTTATGGGTTAGGGCTCAGCATGCCATCTGAGATGTCACCATGATAGACGATACTTCTGTGACTTATAGGTGTCTGATCACTTGACTGTGCACACAGGTGTTTGCGACTGTGACTTTCAGGCAGCTGTGTTGTGATTCACAGCACACTGTGAGGTGCTCATGTTCAGAGAGTTGTGTTTCATGTCCCCCATATGTCCAGTTGGTATGACGTGGACAAATAGTAGTACAGATGATGTGGTATTTGGGGGATGGACATGTGCACTTGTCAGTCACATAACTTGCATTCCCCATGCCCTCGGATTGTGACACAGTGCAGACTGTTGTTGGCAGGCTGCCATGGCCATGTGACTTGAGACAGTAATGTATGACTTTGCACGCATTCCTGTGTCATGGCATTAAACTTCCTGAGACTGATCCTGCAGGGGAGTGACATGTGCAACATGCACCCCATTGTGGCATTGACTATCCGGACATGGGTGCATCAAGGTGTCTGGTGCTGGTATGCATCACATGCATTTCTATTTAGACTCTGGCCATCCCTTTATCCGGACACCTGCACTGACTCAGTGGCAAGAGATGTGATGTGTGCATGTTCACATACTTCACTGTGTTCCCTGCAATGTCCAACAACTGTGTAGGTGGTGCATGTGTCCGCACTGGGGTCTTACCATCAGACAGGCACCAGACAGATGGGTGCAAGGGCAGGAGGGGTGTGAGTCCCATGGTTGACCATCACAATTGGCTTCCCCGAATCTGTGTGGGGACTTTAGGCAATGTTCAACTAAGCATGCCAGGGCTTGCTCTGTAATGTGCTGTACTTACTGTGGTGTGTGCGGTCAGTGCAGGTGACTGATGTTTGTCTGTTTCCCTAATTGTTTGCAGATACATCCACGGCCACAGGAGGGGACAGCTCCACGGACCAGGAGGAGCAGCGGAGCCAGACTGGGTCAGCATCGGACGAGTGGTCAGAGGGACCCAGTGGCACGGAGGGCGAGGGGAGCCACACCGAGGAGTCCTCAGCACCATCCACCTCAGCTGAGGACCACAGCAGCTCGGAGGATGACTCCCTTGTGGAGGCGGGTGTCAGCAGCCACCAAAGGCCAGCTAGTCTGTCTGGCCCCGCCACCACCACCACCACCGCCTTCCCATTGGCTCCCATTCCTCAGGTCCGTGGAGGCTCCCGTACTCGGGAGCGTGTCTCCTTCGTGCCAGGCACCGCACCCCCTGCCCCTGTGTCCCCTGCTGCCCTGAGTGAGGAGTCTGTGTACCTCCTTCGGCAGCTCCATGTAGGGCAGACAGCAATGCTGAGTGTCCTCCATGCACACACCACTCTGTTGACACAGCTGGTGTCGTTCATGGAGGGCATCTCGACGGGTATGTCTGCCCTACAGAGGAGCAATAAGTCCATGGACTCCTCCCTGATGGCAGCAGTGTCCCTCCTCCAACAGTCCCTCACCCCTCCCACCTCTGCCCCATCCACACTTCCTGCCCCCTACCTGTCCAAAGCACATGCACACCTGCACAGTCACCCAAACACACAGACACGAGCAGCATAGACACACCCAAGAGAAAGGCAAGATGTGCACACAAGCATCCTCAGGGGACTGATACCACAGACACAGGGGATGGGGAACACACACACACACAGGCAACCACAGTCACTCCGCAATCCTCAAGATCCTCTCCCTCCAAGACCCCTTTCTTTGCCTCACCTGCAACCCCACCTGATCAGCAGCTCTTCCTCAGTGACCTCGGCCTCTTCCCCTCCAATCCCGCTGATCCAGCATACCGGGGGAAGAGGAAGTCCACCCACACAGAGGGGAGTGCCCCTCACCCCCGGACACCCTCCCCCAGGCGCAGGCAGAGTGAGCCCCCACCCGCAAGTCCCCCGGTCCCGGAAGAGCAAGACCCCACCACCGCCCTGCAAGTCACCCACCCAGTCTCTCACCTCCATCCCCCAGGCCACCACTCCACAGGTTCCACCGCCACACCCTGCCCCAGGTTCCCCCACACACCGATACCGCATCCCCAAACTGCTTAGGCCCTCCCCCTGCCACTTGCTCTTCCACCCCCAAACCAGACGCTCTGCCTGTTTGTGCCACTGGTGTGGAGACCGTGTCCCCCCTCTGTCCTGCCCAGCTCTTCTGCCCCCCTTCCACTACCTTGGAGTCATGCACTGCGGTGGAGTCCACAACCACCCCGTCTGACTCGGGCACTGCATTGGGAACCCAGTCCACTCCATCTGACCAGCCCACTGCAGTGGTTGCAGCACCAACACCATCTGACTTGAGCCCTGCGGTGGTGCCAGCCCCCCTGAGTCAGACACCTCCACTGCAGTTGCCGGTGACACTCCTGCACCCACCTCCCCTTCACTGCCTCCTTCTGGCATCCCCTGATCCTGTCCCTACGGTGCCTGGCCTGCCCCTCGTATGCCCCTCCAAGGGGGATGTCCCCTGTCCGTACCTGTGCAGGCAAGCAATTGTTGACAAGTTGTCACACATCACCCTGTTGGGACTGTATATTTGGACTGGCCATTGGCCTTAGTTTATTTTGGACTTTTGATTTGAGTTGCACACTTGCTGAATAAAGCCTCTTTTTGTTTACTTGTGGTTAATCTTTGGAGGTACATGATGTAGATGTGTGGAATCATGCATTTGCTGTTGTAATTGTGTTCAGATGAGGTAAATGAAGTTTTGCTGTGATGGGCTCCATGTGGTCCATGGGATATGTGTCCTAATCTAGTCTGGATCTATAGAATCCTTTGCTGCACTCTGAGGGTGTAATGTTCAGCATTTGACACAGGGATGTACATTTAGCATTTGTAGATTACCATCTTTGTCCTACACTGATGCATATCTGGTGGGCTTACCTCTGTCCAATGTTCCTAGTACCCTGACTGTGTGCCCGTCTCCAATGGACATGCAGTTTGGCACATCGAATTTGGAGGACTCATCTGTGTACACAGTGAAAGTTGCTTGACACGTGTCTTGGGTGTATGCAGATGACTGACGTGACACTCCCGTGCCCAGGCTGATATGAGCAGAGCCTTCAGTGTGTTGTAGTTGTTGACTCACTGACCGAGTGTTCTGCTGACATGTTTGAGTCGTGCACAGACAAGGTTTGGCACAGCTGACCTTCCACAGGAGTAGAGTGCCCTCATGGCAGTGCGTGATTCCGTGATATAGGCTGTGCCCGTGTTGTGTGTTGTGTAGGCATGTCTGTGCGTGTACCCTTCTCCTTTTCCTACACAGGCTGTGTCCCTACGGATGTTCCTGTTTGTGATGCTTGCTGAGTTGTTCTGTGTTCATCCAGCATCTTGGACCTGGTTTCTCCGGGATGTGGGTGCATGGCAAACTAATGTTAATGAGGTTGTCATCCCTAGTTGTCTTTGTTGTCAGGGCTGGGGATTTGGGCAAACGCAGATGGGACACAGTCAAGATTCCTCTTGGCACTTGTTGGTTACACGAGTAATGTGATTTTCTGTTTGTGTATGCTTTCAGTGATTGTGACACGTTGTGTGTGTGACTGCTGCCACTCCTCAGGGTCAGAGCTGCAATGTTGGAAGTTGTCTATGTGTGTCCTTTGTGGGTCAGCTTGGCTTCTTCATTGGTGTGTGACTATGGCCAGGATCCCATTGTTTGGGGTGGATTTGACGTCATGCCCATGTACGGCATACTGTGCAGTGTGTCAGACATTCACAAGTATTGTTGACTGGCCATGTGTGATGGGTTTCTGCACCTTATTTCCCCCACCACCACTGGGATTTTCATGGGTGCATGTGCAATGTCAGCAGTCCATGTGAGCTTCACTGCTGCACATTGGTGGAGTTCAAGGTGTGTGGCGTTGAGTGTGTGCAAATGTGAGTTGTTGCACGGCTGGGGCACTACCTCCATGTTGTCCTTGGCTGGCAGGCCATGCTGAGTGCTTTGTGCTTGTATAGGTGTGATGGTAGTTTGTTGCTCAGGACACATGGCTGTGGTTCACAGTGTGGATGACATCTACCTTTGCCATCACAGTGTGATTGTCATGAAGGCTAGTGTCACCACAATGTGGGGTCCCTGGGGAGTGCTGTGGTGGTTCTGTCTCTTGCTGTGTTTGTTGCTGTTCCTACAAGCTTGTGTGACATGTGTAATTTGGGCTCCCTCTCATCTCACAACGCCTGTTTGCCCACATAGGGGAATCCAATCCCTGAGTTAGTTTTGTATGTGACTGTGTTGACATCTGTGTATTAGTGAATCTGGCCTCCTCATGTGTTGTGTGTTTGCCTGGGGACACTGGCACACAACCCCCTCACCTGTTGTGTATGATATGCAGTGTGAGTCTGCCTGTTTGTGCATTTGCACCACTGCATTGGCATATCTTTAGTTTGCCATTGGCTGTATGTTGTTTGTTGGCTTTCCCCTGCTGGCCCTGGGACTGCTAGGTCATCAGTCAGCACATTGATCATGGTTAGTATGTCCCATTGCTGCCATGGTATGGTATTTGTTCACATGACATCTACAGTCTCCACAGGATATCTACATGTGTGTGTCCATTGCTGCAGATATGTGGGTCTGCATTATGATGCTCACTTCTGCCATTGTGTTATTTGTGAATGTAGACAATGTGGGCCCCCATGGCTGATGTTTGTCTGCACATGGCTAGAACGATGTGTCATTGGCACTGCACTGCTTGCCTCACACAATCTATGTTGCTATGGGACACAAGCACTACAATGCCACTGTAGTGTTTGGTGTTGTGTGGCCAGGAATAATCCTTGCATTTTTGGTTTAGCTGCTTTTACCAGGACTACACTTACCTTTTGGGCACTGTGGTGATGGGGCTTAGGGCCCCATTGCACACTGTTCAAAATGTGCTTCAGCTATGGCGCACACACTTGCCTTTTGGGCATTGTGGTGATGGGGCTTTGGGCCCCATTGCCACACTGTTCAAAATGTGCTTCAGCTATGGAGCACACACTTACCTTTTGGGCACTGTGGTGATGGGGCTTAAGGCCCCATTGCCACACTGTTCAAAATGTGCTTCAGCTATGGAGCACACACTTGCCTTTTGGCCACTGTGGTGATGGGGCTTAGGGCCCCATTGCCACACTGTTCAAAATGTGCTTCAGCTATGGAGCACACACTTGCCTTTTGGCCACTGTGGTGATGGGGCTTTGGGCCCCATTGCCACACTGTTCAAAATGTGCTTCAGCTATGGAGCACACACTTGCCTTTGGGCACTGTGGTGATGGGGCTTAGGGCCCCATTGCCACACTGTTCAAAATGTGCTTCAGCTATGGAGCACACACTTGCCTTTTGGGCACTGTGGTGATTGGGCTTTGGGCCCCATTGCCACACTGTTCAAAATGTGCTTCAGCTATGGTGCACACACTTACCTTTGGGCACTGTGGTGATGGGGCTTTGGGCCACATTGCCACAGTGGTCATGGTCTGCTTGCATTGTGTAGGCCACACACACAATTACACATGTGTTAGGGGGTCACATTGTATGTTCAATGTCATGTTCAGTGTTGTATGCATTTGACACAGACCACACACGCTTGTCATGGTGTTGGGGGTGGGATGTAATTTACAGACAGTCCTTATGTGGGAGTATGCTAGTTGTGTCATGCATTACCCGGCCTATGAGTAGGGGTGGTTGTAGTGACAGGCATCCTGCCCCCCATGAGTGGGGATGGTAGTAGTGGTAGGCATCCAGCCCCCCATGAGTGGGGATGGTAGTAGTGGCAGCCATCCATCCACCCATGAGTGGGGATGGCAGTAGTGACAGGCATCCAGCCCCCCATGAGTGGGGGTGGTAGTAGTGGTAGGCATCCAGCCCCCCATGAGTGGGGATGGTAGTAGTGGTAGGCATCTAGCCACCCATGAGTGGGGATAGTAGTAGTGGTAGGCATCCAGCCCCCTATGGGTGGGGATGGTAGTAGTGGCAGCCATCCAGCCCCCCATGAGTGGGGATGGTAGTAGTGGTAGGCATCCAGCCTACCCTGAGTGGGGGTGGTGTTAGTGGTAGGCATCCATCCCCCTATGTGTGGGGATGGTAGTAGTGGTAGGCATCCAGCCCCCCATGAGTGGGGATGGTAGTAATGGCAGCCATCCAGCCCCCCATGAGTGGGGATGGTAGTAGTGGCAGCCATCCATCCCCCATGAGTGGGGATGGCAGTAGTGACAGGCATCCAGCCCCCCATGAGTGGGGGGCAGGCATCTAGCCACCCATGAGTGGGGATGGTAGTAGTGGTAGGCATCCAGCCCCTATGGGTGGGGATGGCAGTAGTGGTAGGCATCCAGCCCCCTATGGGTGGGGATGGCAGTAGTGGTAGGCATCCAGCCCCCCATGAGTGGGGATGGTAGTAGTGGCAGCCATCCATCCACCCATGAGTGGGGATGGCAGTAGTGACAGGCATCCAACCCCCCCATGAGTGGGGGTGGTAGTAGTGGTAGGCATCCAGCCCCCCATGAGTGGGGATGGTAGTAGTGGTAGGCATCCAGCCCCCTATGGGTGGGGATGGCAGTAGTGGTAGGCATCCAGCCCCCCATGAGTGGGGATGGTAGTAGTGGCAGCCATCCAGCCCCCCATGAGTGGGGATGGCAGTAGTGACAGGCATCCAGCCCCCCATGAGTGGGGGGGGGGTGGCAGGCATCTAGCCACCCATGAGTGGGGATGGTAGTAGTGGTAGGCATCCAGCCCCCTATGAGTGGGGATGGCAGTAGTGGTAGGCACCCAGCCCCCTATGGGTGGGGATGGCAGTAGTGGTAGGCATCCAGCCCCCCATGAGTGGGGATGGTAGTAGTGGCAGCAATCCATCCACCCATGAGTGGGGATGGCAGTAGTGACAGGCATCCAGCCCCCCATGAGTGGGGGTGGTAGTAGTGGCAGCCATCCAGCCCCCCATGAGTGGGGATGGCAGTAGTGACAGGCATCCAGCCCCCATGAGTGAGGGGGTGGCAGGCATCTAGCCACCCATGAGTGGGGATGGTAGTAGTGGTAGGCATCCAGCCCCCTATGGGTGGGGATGGCAGTAGTGGTAGGCATCCAGCCCCCTATGGGTGGGGATGGCAGTAGTGGTAGGCATCCAGCCCCCCATGAGTGGGGGGTGGTGGCAGGCATCTAGCCACCCATGAGTAGGGTAGTTGTAGGGTGGTGTTGGTGGTAGGCATCCATCCCCCTATGGGTGTGTATGGCATTGGTGTTGGCCATCCCACCCCTATGGTTCTGCTGTTGCTTGTGTACGTCATTTGTGCTTCCCTATGTGTGTGTGACATATTTCGGGTACGTGTCGTTTGTTTGTGTTGTGGGTGTTTGACTTCCCGTCTGCGCCGTACGCGTCCGTGCCGGTCCCGGTAATAGATGTAGAGTATTGGTAGGACCTGCGCGATGGGATTCATGGTTGGTTCGTCTCGTTCGGGTTTCTCGTGTCTTCGACTCGTACTCGCCGCTGGCTTGTTCGTCTCGTCGCCGTGGATCGTCTTGTGGCGCGAATCGGAGCTTATGTGCAGCTCTCCCGGATGCTCAAACGTGCCGTACATAGCGACGGAGTTCGGCGCGTACGGGAGACGCATCGTACTAGTCCGGCCGGAAGGTGCTGTGTATTTGGTTCCGTGCGACTCGATTCGGCGTTTACGGATCCGGCTCGGGCGGGGAACAGGAGCTGGAATGGGTAAGTGCGGCTCGCTCGGAATCTGGGCTGTTATGCGCATCGTACTTGTTCGTTCGGTAGAGTGTTCGAGTCGGTCGGAAAACACGCGTTCGGCTCGTATTTTTTCCGGACAAAAACTGTTAGGTGCGCTTCCGGCCGACATCGGAATTGACCCCGAAGTCTTCAATCTTGAGAACGGACATAAAATATTTGTCTCAAGCTAATTAGATGTATGAAATTTCAGCTGTAATTAACTAAATGTACAAATTTTAGGCAGATCATTCAGTGTACAAATCGAGCAACGTCGATACTGGGATAATAGACCAAAACCCTAGGTGCATTGCTAGCTAAAGTTAGCACACAGTAACCAGTCTTGCATAGCACCGTAACAAATGCATCATCTAAAAGTTGGTTCAATGTGCAGGTAGTAGCAAGGTAAATACAAACTCCATTCTTGGTTTTAAACTTTTTTTTAAAGTGCTTGCTGTTGCTGGCACGAAAAGTGCCTAGTGCATTCTAAATGATGACGAATTACTTTATTAGCCTGATTTAATAAAAGCCATAGCAATGAGATATCAGATTTTAAAGTTGTATGTTTACCAAAAAGGAGAATAAGAAAGGGGATAGGGTACAGGGAAACATGATTAAGTGGTTTAAAAGTCCAGACTTATATCTCTGTTGAAGTAGAAGTCAGTACTGTACTCGATTGTTCTCTAGTCAGCCGGGGTGGTGTTATACTGTTGGCCGTCGTGCTACAGCTTTTGGTGCAAGATCCTGATCATTCCGATATCCCAAGCGACTGCATCGAAGCCCAAATATGACGAACATGAGGCTAAGAGGTCCCAAGCAACGGAGGGAGGAGGTTTCCGGTTATAGAGAGGCTGTGTGAAGGGGACAAGACAAAAGATGTAGGCTCGCTGGTTGGGTTTGGAATGGGTAGTGCTTGGCCTAGTTGCTTGTAATTCACAGAACAGCGACCCTGGGGTTCTTTTGGTTGCAGTAATAAAGATTTCTAGCAGCTTGTTCTCAGAATTTTTTCCCCCGCCACCTCCATAAATCGTACAAAGTGACAACAGCTGTGCATCTCTACCTCCAAAGCATACCTTCACTGCTTGCCTGCAGGATCTTATCCCCTTGATTTTAAAAATGGGTTTCAGTAGCAGTCGCCGTTCAAATTGGAGTTCCCTGCAGATGCACAATAGGTGTAAGACACTCTCTTACACTTTCCCACATAAGCGGCAGGTAGTCGATGTCAATGACCGTTTCCACGGAGGAAGGTGCAGCAAAGTTGGTAGAATGCCCATTTGGAAGTGAAGATATTTTTCTTTTGTTCTCCTGTTGAATCCAGTGCCTAAATACAATTGTGGGGAGGGCCTGGCATAGCTCTGCACGACGAACCATCCATGGGCCCTTTCTTTGAGCGCTGCCTTTGAGCGCTGCCTTGTCTTCTACCATAGACAGCCTTTTTACTGTCTTGTTTAGAAGTTGTTTGAAGCTATTGTGCGTCCCTGAGGCCACTCAAAGGTCCGCAAGGCCTAGGCGATTTATTGTTGCTGTCAAATAGGCAATGGCTGCCATTTCTTTTTGAAGTGTATTTCATTCCATTGGTGAGTATTCAGTGTTCCTGGGTCAGCCATTTTAATTCTGTGCCAGCACTTAACATAGGCACCTTTGTGAGCGATTTCATGGGTCTGCAGACCAAATTACAGCCTGATTTGGGCGGGTGAGACATATTTGGGTAGGTTGAATATCATTCTTGTTGATCTTGAGACTATACTGTCCAGGATGCCCATGTCTCTTCCCCTCAGACACTCACTCCCATAAGCGATAGTTGGGATGAGCTTTGCTTGTAAGACCTGTGGCAGTGGGGTGAGTCTTGGGCCGGCAGTTTTATGTTTGATGGATTTTAGAGCTACCGTGATTGAGTTGCCTCTTCTCTTGATGGCTTCTTTTTGTGTTTTGAATGTGCCTTTGTTGTCTATTATCACCCCCAGGTACTTATATTCTTCGACTGCTTCTATTGTTGTACCAGCCAAGTGCCAACGGTAGCTGGATGTTCTCTTTTTTGGGTTTAGTCGCATTACCTTTGATTTATCTAGGTTGATGCTTAGACCGTTGTTAGCAGAATAGCTGCTGGTTGCATCTAGCATGTGTTGGAGTCCGATAGGGGTTTGGCTGATCAAAACAAGGTCATCTGCGTACAGCAGATTGGAGAGTGGAAACCCTCCCATCCTTGGAGCATGTGATTTGCAATTGTCCAATTCCATCGATAGATCAGCCAAATACAAATTGAACAGCATCAGGGCCAGCACACACCCCTGTTTCAACCCCTTTGTGGTTGATAGCTTTCAGGACAGGGACTTGCCGTCTCCTAGCTTCACTTGAACCCACGTGTTAGTGTGTAAGAGTATCACCTGGTTTAAGAGAGCAGATGGTATTTTCTTTTTCTCGAGTTTGGCCCAGAGTTTGCTCCTGTCTATGTTGTCAAAAGCTGATGAGGAGTCGATAAAACACATAAAGAGTAGGAGTTCTGCTGCTTTGGTGCCATCTATTAGTAGAGACAGGGCGAGTATGTTCTTTGTAGTTCCCATGCCCATGCAAAAGCCAGTCTGGTTGATGGGGATAATGGTTTTATCAATTGCCCAAGCTGTAAGATCATCCAGGAGAATGCCAGCGTAATATTTTGACTCAATATCGATTAGTGCTACAAACCTGTAGCTATTTGCTTTGTTTCTTGATGCCTCTCTTGTATATTGGGGATATGATAGACCCCCTCCAGGAGTCCGGTATGCTTTCTCCTCCAGAGATTTGTTCCAACAGCGGTAGTAATGCAACCGCAAAGTAATCCAGATCTTTTTTTAATAGGATCGGAGGAATCCCGTTAGGGTCTGGAGCGCCCTCCTGATTGCCTTTAGCAATCCTGTTCTTGATCTGATTGGTTGTAAATGAGAGAGGGTCATTTACTGCTAGATTAGTTTGATAGGGCAGAGTTGCCTCAGGGGTGTGGCTGGGGCTATGCTTTCCAATCCTAAGACCTTCCTGTTCTGAATTAAAATGTTGCAGGAGGTGAGTGGCCCGGGCTTCTTCCGTTAGGTGTGAGTTAACTCTTTGTACGTTTGGGTTTTCTAAGCTGTTTATTGTGCACCAGAATCTTGCGCTGTTATTGGACTTTGAGTCGTACAATAGCTTGGCCCACAGTTTGTCATCCGATTGCCTTTTCGCTTGCCAGATTGCCTTTTTCTTATTCGCTTTTAATTGTGTTAGCTCCTTCTGGATAGTGAGGCCTGGTCCTGTTCGCCGAAGCCTGGGTAGTGTTTTGTTTATTGCTTTCTTGAGCTCCCATAAGTTAGGGTTCTTGGACATGAAGAGGTGGTTCTTTTGGTTGTCTGATGATTGAGGGGGAATCTGTTTTTTAAAAACTTCCCTAGATGTTGAGTCGGGACCGGCCCTTGCTGTGTGCATTTCTCCTAATTTTTTTATGAAAAGTTCCCAGCGCGTTATCACGTTTGTGTCTGCCTCCTCCGGGTTATCCCAAAGTACCTTTGCTGAAGCCTGCAATGTTTCTGGTCGGATGGTTTTGCATTTTATCCTCCTGAAGTTCACTGTATGTACGGAATTTGAATCCTGCATAGGATGGGCAGGCATCAGGCTAAATATGCTCATAGTGATTTCCTGTGGTAGATGATCACTTTGGTCTTGTGTCCCTATCTGGAAGCCTGCAATCTTGCTGATAAGCGGTAAGGTTACCAAGATGTAATCTTATTAACGTACTGGCAGCAGCATTGTGGAATGTTGCCGCTGGGGGTTGATTTCCCCGGAAGCGCCTGTTTAGTGCTACAAAGCTCAAGTGTTCTGTGTCCCTTATGAAGTTCCTGATGAATCTTGATTGCTTTGTCCATTTGCTCTCTTCCTGGCAGGGGATGTTCCAAGCCCTAAATTGTTCCTCCAGTAGTTCGTCCCTTCTTTGAGGCCCTAGTAGGTGCATATTAAAGTCGCCTGTCAGCAATAAGTTAGACGTTGATTCTTCTGAGAGCAATCTTGTTATTTCAGATCCCATCAATTTGACTCCTTTGGTTTTGTTGCGTGGATGTATGTATGTATTTAGCACTATTATTTGTTGTTTTATATTGCCATCCCATATATTCACTCTGAGAGCTTTAATTGCATTTGTAGAGGTTGTGATTGTGAGAAGTTGGCCTGGTATATGCTGTCCACTAATTAAAGTGTAACTGCAACACTTGGTGAGTGTCTGAAAAGCTTCAGCACTCCGTCCATCATCTCCTTGTGTTTGCTTTGTTCGCCCTAATTTGGCAGGGTATGCCCAGACGTGGGTCCCTTGCTCACTTTGCCACTGGATTCAAGCTAGCGTGGCTGAAGAGGGGTGTTACCCCGAAACCGGTCCCAGGATGCTTGTTTCCGGTTCATGGAAGACCTGGCTTGGCAGTTCGGGCTGGACTGTTCCCATGAAGCACAGGGTCAAGACTGATTCGCATATAGCTGGGTCTGAACTGAGGTGGCGAAGCGAGCTAAAGAACGATGATGGATTCAACCCAGATCTGTGACTGTGGGTGAGTGTCTGAAAAGTTTCAGACTCCGTCCATCATCTCCTTGTGTTTGCACTAATTAAAGTGGGCACCTTGCACCAGTCCAAACAACCTTTATAATGTATGAGGTCAAAGATAACCTTTAGAAAGCTATCCTAGTGGTAGCTGTGTAGAGCAGCCTTCAGGCTTAATCTTGAAGGAATGTAAAGCAGCTTGTTTTACCAGAATATCACCTCCTGAATTAATTAAATGAAAGGAGAACCACACGGTAGTTATATAAAAAATATGTATTTATTTATTATAATACTCTCTAGTATCCTCTAACCGAGGATAGAACACAAAGCACACAATACGAGATCAATAGAACAGTTGTAAGTAGCACAATACACAGTGGGCTCCAGGGGGAGACCAAACCATATACTAAAATAGTGGTATAACAACCATGACTCGGTTCAAGACAAAATCTGGAGCACGTAGAATCATTGGGACGCCAAGGAACCACCCAAAGTGAGTAGATAGGGACCCCACAGAGGACGGGTGCAGTGTGCTAACATGACCGCGGGCTCCGTACAATTCTATGGGGAAGTCGCGGTTGCAATTTTACAGTTCAAGGACCCTTCTAGGAGGACTTCGAGGAAACCCTTTGGAACTTAAGAGGTTGGAGAGCCACCCCACCCGTGGATACCGAAGTACCAGAGTTACCTATCCCAGAGGAGCCGGGTGCATAGGGTTGAAGTGGCGTCGGAAACCGCTGTCGTTCTCTATGGAAGGCTTCGAGGAAGTGCTGCTGCCGTGAAGGTGAAAAGGGTCCGGTGGAATCCAAGGTTGGATTCTTGAAGAAAGGAACCTTAAAGCAGAGGGGACAGAGTCTGGGTCATTTCAGAGTGACCAGGGGCTTGGGAGACGAACGCCCACCGATGTCGGGTGCTTCAGGTTCGAAGAAGGGATGCAGGACTCTGCAGCCACGAGGACCAGGAGACGTCGATGGTGACCAGGAGCCAGATGCGAGCTGTCCCACAAAGGATGTCGAGTGCTGAGGGGTCGGTGTCCGGCTGGAGAGCCAACAAGCCTTGGCAAAAGCAACCCATGCAGGAAGGTCAAGCAGGTTACGGTGTGGACCAGCAAGGTCCTGGCGACTCACCAAGCAATGGGGAGTCAGGGCACGTCTGGAGCAACCACGAAAGCCCAAAAGAATTCAAGATCACCCTCAGGAGGACCCACAGGCTGAATGACCAGGAGTCGCGAGGGGACCTCGAGCAAGATGACAAAGTACCAGCCCACGGAGCACTCGGTGTGAGGAGGCCAGAGTTCTTTGGTGAAAATACTGCTCAGGGTCAGGACTACACAGAGTCCAATGCACAAGCTCGGGAATTGCCAACAAGCATATGCACTTGCAAATAGATGCGGTGCACAGGGGTTCGGGTTATGCAGTCCCCACGAGGGATACTGACCTCAAACTTGCTGAGAGGGCAGATCGACCTCAGGGACCTACCTCCTGTGTTGCTGGAGTCTTCAGAGTCTGCAGGAGCTTGGGAGCAGCAGGCCGGTCAGTTGCGTTGAGGTGCCTGTGAAAGCAGGGGAGTGACTCCTTCACCCCAAGGGAGATTCTTCAGTTGTCCTTAGTGCACCACAGGTCCTGCGCGGAGCCTGTATGGAGCAAGGGCACAGACAAAGCTTTGGACGGAGAGGGAGACGAAGTCGGGCCCAGTCGAAGTCCAGCGAAGTCCAGAGTGTCCAGACGGTCGAAGTTCAGTGGTTTCTTCTTGTAGAATCTTGTCCACGTAAAATCTAAAGAGGTATAGTCAGGTAAGCCCTTATGTACCCACGGGAGAGGGTTGGACAGATTCGGGGACCCTCCTAGGGAGGATCAGGAGGGGTGGTTACACCCATGTCCTTTGTACAGTTTCGCGCCAGAGCAGGAGCAAACGGCTCCCAAAACTGGTTTGAGCTGGACTATGCACAGGGACACCAAATGTGCCCCAGGTGCAGACTTTCAGGCACTCTCAGAGTGCACCCACCCAGCCCCAATACACAAAATCCTGTCTGGGAGGTGGTCACACCTCCCTGTGATAGGATGCCTATTGTGCTGCCTTCCTCTGCTCAAGCTTGGCTCAGCAGCAGGAGGGCAGAAATGTGTCTCTGGTCGGCAGCATCCATTTTGTGCTGACCGGGTCGAGAAGGCTGGCACCGGATAGACCAGTGACCCCACGAAGTCCGCTTCAGAAGGGTGAAATCATACCTCCCGCATCGGTTACTGGTGTGGAGGTATGATTCCAAGGTGTTTGATACCAAACACAACATGTTTCTATGCAGCCGTTTTCGAGATAGCATTTACCGCGAGGTTATAATGCACCTCTACCTATATGTCCGGCTGAGTCACAGAGAACCCGGGAGAATGGTCTCTGAAGGCTGCAGAGGGGCTCTGCTCATGCAGGGGCACCCTCTCACGTAAAACCCAGTACCCTGCCTTCATGATTGTTAAGGCCTGCTATAGGGGTGACTTATAAGTTTTAAGTGTAGTGACCTATAGATATAGTGAACCTATATCTAAAGTAAGTGGTTCAAGCACCAGCTTACACAGGTTACAGTAGCAGACCTGTAGTTCCATTTTGCATGGCCTCTCATGGGTGGCATAATACATGCTTCAGCCCATGGGAGGCCTCTGGGGTACCTATGCCCTGGGTACATGGGTACCATATACTAGGGACTTATAAGGGTACCCCAGTATCCAATCTGGAGTGTACCAAAGTACATGTGTAACAATTTAAAGGAGAAAGCAGATAGACTGGGGTCCTGATTGGCAGGATCCCTCTCAGATTAGTCAAAAACCAGCAAAACACCAGGCAAAAAGTGGGGGTAACCATGCAGTCAGATCCTACCTTCCTACAGTGATAGTATCTACATTTTTGGTCGCCGTTATGCTCTTAATTGACGAGTAAATTGTTAGTCCGCCCTTTAGGTGCCCGAATTTGGCACCTTTTACTGCTGGTAAGTGATGTGTTTAGACGCCAAGTATATGAATAGGTTCATCTAGCCATGTCTCTTGTAGTAGGATGAGGTCGAAGCCTTGGAAGTAATCCAGAAGGTCTCTATACGATGTTTTGTTTCCTAATCCATTTATATTCCAAGAGCAGATTCGTAGCTGATGGTCGCCTGCTGGAAGTTGTTTTGTTCTGAGTCAAGTACTATCACCATGTTGGTTTATTGTTCTGGCTAACCAGGTTCAATGTTCCGGTCTGGTCGCTAGATTCTGGTCTTTTATATCTGTCAGCAGGGTGTCCGTGCTACGTGCCCCTTTAAGCACTGATTGAGGCTGCATATCCAGTGATGGGGTAGATGGAGTTGCTTGCTCATGTCTGTTTGGTATCAGGAGATCTGGGTAGCCCGGCTTTTGATAGAGGTGTATTTTGATTCCCCAGGCCTTTAGCTGGACCTCTTCATCCAGAATTCTCCTCACTGTTTCATCTGAGGACCAAGTTGCCTTTGTTACTTCTTGGCTTGAGAGTTCTTTGATGGTTTCAAGGTCATGCGAGATTATGTCCGCCAAGCTACTGATTGATGGAAGTAATCGTAGAGTGTTCCCTCTATTGAGGATATCCCCACGACCTCTAGACTTATATCCACGAATGAGCAGGATACTGTTGCTTTTAAATTGTGGCTGGTTGGTAATTGAGAGTTTAGCCTGAATGGCCTGCCCTTCTTGGAGGTGGAGATTTAGGGAGTCAACTTGAGCTCTGAAGTCTTCCCTTGCGGTGGGAATTACTTTTGTTGAAGAGACTGGATGTGCATGCCTATTATTAGTTGAAGTGGCCGGGTTGCTGCTACTTGCGGTCTTCGTATTATCGTCTGATGCTTTGTGAAATATCTCGGGCAGATCATCTACAGCCCTTTTTGACTCCGATTCTGTGCCCCCTGCGGTTGATGTAGCCAATTGGCTCAATTTGCTGTCCACTTTTGGAGACAGTAGTCCCAATGTTTTGCTCTGGGCTGGGCTTTTTGTCCTGAGCCTTGCACTACCTGTGTGGAAGTAGTCCATTATGTTCTTCTTCCTCTTTCTTCCTTTCCTCCTCTGTTAGCGACTGTGTTTCAGGTTCCCGTTTCCAGCAGTGTTAATCAGCTCTGGTGGTTCTATTTCGTGTTTTGTTGGTTGTGCTTCCTAAGATTGCGGGAGGTGATGTCTATGCGCTACGTCTCTAATTTGTTCATTAGCCTTGTAGTGTTCGTTATATCCTTCGGCCCTGGCTTTCTCGCTTATATGGTCAGCTGTTGTGTTAGCTGAGCTTGTCATACTGAGGTTTGAATGATTGGGTATCTGCTTTTCATTGTGAGGATCCTTTGGGGGGCCTTTTTCTCGTCCCTTGTTGTTCATCGCCTCTGTACCGCCGGTTGATCCCTCTGTGGGGCCATACACTTGGTCCTCTTGAGCCGTTGTGCTTGGTGTATCCATTACTTTCTTGATGTCTGCTAAAAGGTCCCCCATTACTCCTGGGAGGGTTGAAAGTTTATCTATTATGGCGACACAGGTGCAGTGTGTTTGTATTAGTTGTGTATCTGCCTGAGTCCTTTTGATTAAATGATTCATATCTGTTAATCTGTTGGCGATATTACAGACATGAGTGGCCACAGAATTAAGGATAGATAGATGGATGTCCATCTTGTCGGAGTGGTACTGCATTGATTTAATGGATAACCTCATGTTATTTAATAAAGAAGACCAGAGCTTCTCTGTGTCTATTTGATTCGCTTCTTTGGTGTGGGTTTGATGAACGCGAATAGCCTCAGCCTGCGTCGAGCCAGAGGTATGTGAAAGTTCGTGCCGTTCCTGTTCATATGTTGAATGACCAAAAGTATTGACTGTTTTGCCGTTGGAATCCTCTATACTTCCCATTCTGGATCCCTGATGTTGAGTGCTGGGCAGTTTGAGGATCGATATAGTGCTGTGCCTAGAGCGCCAGAGCTGAAGCAATTAGTTGTAGCTGGTCTGTCTCGCTGTGGTTCTCTGCTATCATTGTTCCGTAGGTTTCTAGGCCCGCTGAGGCTGATTACGGTGTGCAGTGTTCCCTGGTCTGTCACCGGACTAGTGTGGCATAGATCCTGTGACTCCTGTGCCTCCTGTTGCTGTGGAGCCTTATGGATGGTTCATTTTTGTTCCTCTTTAAGGGTAGCTCCGATGCGTGCTGACACAGAGCTGTGTGCCGGGCTTACTGGGGACACTACAAGTGCCTCATTGTAGGTTATAGATGAGGAGGTTGAAGTGGAGGGGATCATTTGAGCTTTTTGTTTTTTTTGGGGGGGTGGAGCTTGTTCTTCTTGACAGAATTATGGCGGTTGGTTCGAGCGGTGGACCTAAGCCGGGCTCGGCCAGGGCGGAGAGTGCGGTTGTTGTTGTTGTCAGGTTTGCCCAGGGTGCATGTTTTATAGGGTATATTTGGAGAGGTATCATAGGGTTTCCATTTGTTGAGTCATTGTTCATTTTCTTTTGGACTGTCCCTCCTGAGCATGGAGTGGTTTTAGCCCTGTTCATGTTCTCTTCAATTCCTAGCTCTGTCTTTTCTGCTTTAAGACTTGGATGGTCTGCCACCACTGGGAATTGGGGGAAGGGAGGCAATTGAGACTTTCATTGCTTGAGCAAAGAGCCGCCCCGCATCCCTCATAAAAGAGAATTTTGTGTAGATCTTGGGCTGGTAGCTGCTTTTTGTAGTTCTGGTGGGCTGAGTGGGATCTACGTCTACCAGTGTCAGATGGTGATGTGAGCTCTCTTCCATCGTTAGG
Source organism: Calotriton arnoldi (assembly GCA_963921515.1). NCBI lineage: Eukaryota > Metazoa > Chordata > Amphibia > Caudata > Salamandridae > Calotriton > Calotriton arnoldi. Next base: position 286,946 of record CAWUFW010000836.1, read on the forward strand.
TTTCCCTTATTGGTGGTTTCATTGAGGCCTTTGCACTTTTTTTTCCTTTTATTAAGTATGAATGTGACTTTCCGTCTCTCTTTCCCAGATCTCATCTCGTAGCACCCCTGAGGCTCCTAGCAGCTCGTATGTTTAGATGAATAGCTTGATGTTTTGTTTATTGTTTGGTCTTTTCCTTTTTCCTTTGTACATTTGCTATTGTTTGCTTTTCGCTTTCTACTTGCCTGCCTTCTGTGTGCTAACAGTACTAAGCTGTGCCTGTGTTGCACCACTGTTGATGTGGTGTCGTGTGATCGGTCCGCCGAATTCGGCATTTTATTTACTGATATCCCTTTTTTCCTATGTTCTTTGTGCTCTCACTGTTTGGACAGGCTCACTCTGTCCCTTATTGTAGTTTCTGCTGGGCTTTCCGGTTTCATGACTTTAAGGGGTTGAGGAATTGGATGTATTGCGCGGAGGGTGTCACACTGCTACGCAGTGGTTTAATGTAGTGTTTGGCTGCACGCTTTAGGAGAAGCGGAGGGGAGTCCTCCACCATTCCCCCCGTGACCCCTGTTACCTGAGCAGATGTAGGCAAGGTCCCCGGCCCCTTGCGATTCACCGCTGTTCACTGCCACCTCCTCAGAGACCCTTGTCGCTGCCTGGAGAAGAGATGAAGGGAGAGGCAGAGTCGGCAATCTGCACCGCGCCTCAGGGTGAGATCAACTTAGGTCAAGCAGGTCGGGAAAGTCCGGCGCAGGTAAGGCACGGGTGGAGCTCAAGCGAGTGGGGTATAACCGGATGAACCGCAGGCTGCACCCTGGCCTAGCCGGGCTGCCTCTGCTGCTCACTGGGGCTCACTCTCTGCGAGAGCAGAGTACGGCTCTTGCACTTGCAGCGCTCTTGCTCGTGGTGCTTGACAAGCTCAGCCTTGGAGCCTGGAAGCCCTCGGTCTCGGCTGCCTTGACCGCCTTGGGAGTGATGGTGAGGCAGTGCAGGGGAAGACCCGAAGACCTGACCGAAGCCCAGCAAAAGCAATCGCTGGACGGAGGCAGGGGGTGTAGGTGCGGGGCGGTCTGTCCATCCGTCCGGTGCTCCCCCTGAGGGTTCTACCCTGATTCCCTGGTAAGCCTTAGTGGCGGGTTAGTGAGCCTAAGTGGCGGCTCCCCGTGTGGGCCGAGAGCAAGAGGAGAGTAAGACAAAGGTCAGGTGAGGGTCCACTCAGCACTGCATCACAACGCCGACACTGACCCGCTCCGTACGCTCCCGGCCACAGCAACGCCACACACTGATTGAGCTGCACGGAGGACAGAACAGACTCGACTTGGATGTAAGCAAATGTATTGTTGGCCATCAATCCCTTTAGGAAACCGCCTCTCTGTACAGTGTACTAAAAGGAGGTACACTATGCTGAGTGTGTGAGAAATCCCCAAAAGGCAGGTAAAGGTAAAAGTCGATAAGACTAGCTCTCTTTTTGTGGAAGTGTGGGCGAGCAGTTCAGCTTATCAGAGGGTAGTGTTAAGCATTTGTTGTACTCACCGAAGAAAATAAATGAGACAAACACTCAAGAATAAATCTGAGACAAATTGGTAAAAATAACATTGATTTCTATAAAAGTTTTAAGACCAAGAACTCAGTTCTAAGGTAAGTATTTTCAAGATAAGATTTTGCAAAGTTCGATAAATATATCCCTTCGATGCACAATTATGCACCATAGGGAACAATGGTGAAAAGCAGAAAAATGCATAAAAATTCAGGAAATGCTTTCATGAAGTTTCATGTTTTAGGTCGATGTTGGGTCCAAAATTCCAGCAGAAGAAGTTCGGGAGCATCCCAACTCGGCCTGGAGCAGAGGTGCTGAGGTCTTGGAAGCTGGTGTGCCAAGACGAAGGGGGCCACTTGTAAAAACACTGCACAGAGGGACTTACAGGTAAGTCCAGTGGATCTGCTTAGAGGGAGGAGGTTGCAAGGGCCTGGGGGCCATGGGAGCAGGGCTGGTTGGCCAGTGCTGGGGCCGGGTGCAGAGCGAACAGGCCAGCTGGGCGTCAGGCACCTTGGGGTCCTCGTAGTCAGGAGCAGGCAACTTCGAGAGGCGATCTCGGGTCAGCTGGGCCACTCAGAAAGTGGGTCTTGGGTGTCTCGACGTCCCTCATTGGGTGCTTGCTTCTGATGCTTTGGGAGTCCAGAGTGGACTCTTCTTCGTGTTTTGAATTGGGGATCCATAACCCCGGGTATTGGTATGCCATGGCTCCAGTAGGTCCTGGTGTCTCCAATCTTGGTGGTGAGACAGATCTGATGCTCCAGAGCTGTTATACCTTTTCTCGCTTTGGTGCTGCATTGAGGTCATCAGGGAACAGCACTTCGACAAACCGGACTATATGGGATCGGTGCCTGCAGTGTGCATGGGAGTGATACCTTCACTCCAAGGGAGCCTTCACTGCAATTATTCATAGGCTAGAGGTGCTCCGGGTTACTTGGAGTCCTTTCAGGTTTCAAGACGACACAGCAGCAGCAATTGTCGAGTCCTGGGAGCAGCAGGCAGGGTTTGGCGCCTTTTTCTTCTGCAGCAGGTCTTCAGTTCTCGAGCAGCAGATGTTTTTTGTCCTGGTCTTCTCTTGTCCATCGCATCTGATGTTCAGGTCTCGGGGTGCCACTTAATTATTGAATTTAGGGGCATTACAAGGGGAGACAGGTAGTAGCCAATGGGCTACTTACCTTTAGGGTGTCTACACCCTCATCCTGTGGGAAGAGACACTATCCTAGCCCTAATGGGAGGTTTTCTCACCATCCAAGATGGTGGAATTTCAGGAGAGGGGTAGTGTAGGCTAAGTGGGGACCCTCTTCCTAATCTAACTAATTTTCCCGTCTTTCCTCCTACTAAAAGTGGAGCAGGAAAGGGGGCTTGGCCTCCCCGGCTATCTGGAGGTTCCTGGGTTGGATTTCAAAGGGGCTTCCTGCCCAGGAAGGCCATCCTGTCCTGGAGGAGCACCTCCGCCCAGAGCAGGCTTTATCTTTGTCCTCTGAGAATGCTGGCTCTCACCCCATGAGGTCAGAAACATGTCTGGTAGTGGCAGGCTGGCAAAAACAAGTCAGAAACCATACCAGTGCATGGTAGGTTTCCAGGGGGCCCTCTGAAATGGTCTCATGTGTGAATTTATTAATAAATCCAACACTGGCTTCAGTGAGCATTTATTAAGACAAGATGTTTGGTACCAAACACCTTAGAAATCAGTGAAGCTATCATGGGGCTAAGATTCTCGTATTGACACGAATCCAGCCCATGTACTCTTGATGGCTTCCCTGTGCACTTAGAACATCTCAGAATGGACTGGACATTGTAAGGGCTTATCTGCTCATGGTAATATTCCCACACATAGGATATAGTGCACCCTGCCTTAGGACTAAAGGCCTGCAGTAGGGGTGACTTACCTATATCCCATGCAGTGTACTGGAGGCATGGCATGGGGTTACTGCAACAGAAATCCACTTTGCTACAATCCCGTTGTGATTCAGGCCCATAATGTTTACCAAATTCAACAACATTTAAGAGCTTCAAAAATAAAACAAACCAGCATCACTTTTTTAATTATAATTTAGACAGAATTAGAGAGCTTCTTTTTAAAAAGCTGTGGTTTTTCCAGTGAGTACACATGCAGTCAAATGTATGCCTCATTAGTTCTCAGTTGCCCATGACTCTACATACCATTAATGTTCTATTTTTTTTTGGTATTGCCATTTCGTAACAGTACATCTTGAAAAGAACAAAACAAAGAGAAAAAAGAAAATAGAAAGTTACAGCGTGGCACTATAGTGTAAACAATGCCCAGTAAATATCAGCATAATTAGGGTTGTGAAGCTGCCTCCCAACCTATCCAAGGGTAGGATCATCATGGTCTATTGCACACATTTATCCCACGGGGTGAGGCAAACATTCCCGCCTCTGCGTCTCATCCACCAGCGCATTATATTTCAGAGAAGTCCCTAGTACACCACTCACAAGCTCGTCAGAAGTTCGCCCCTAATCCCTCTCAGGGATTGGCCCAGTAGCACCTCAGGCAGGGTGAGATGAGCATTGTATTATGCGCCATTTATAGGGGATTATACCAGAAATATGCAAAATGGACGTATGCACAGAGGTAATAGAGCTTGAAGTCCGAGGTGGAAAGGCCGCCCCTCTCATAAGGCAATGTGAGAGTTTCCCACCGTACCCTGGGTTGTCTGCCCACCCTAGCTAATATGCTCAGGTGTGATTCAAGGGTCTTAAAGAAATGTTGAGTCAATGGTATAAGGATATTGTTGAACAAGTAAAGGAGCTTGGGTAAAATAACCATTTTGATGAGTGCTATCCTCCCTATCAGTGAAAGTGGTAGCCATGCCCAGCGACGGCTTGCTCCTGAATGCTGTTCAAAGCGGTGCCATAGTTTTCCCTGATTACAATGTCTTTGTCACGGTAAATTCGAATTCCTAGGTATTTAACAGAGTGCACCTCCCAAGTTAGTGGAAAGTCCAACTTTTGATCAGTGTGCCCTGTATGAGGGAGAAAATTGTGGCTTTATTGCAACCCCTGCGATTGCCTTGAACAATGTGAACTCTCATATTACAGGGCACTTTTCACGACATTGTGGTGGCGATAGGGGCTTTGCCTTATTTACAAGGCAGCTTTAAGCCACTTAACGCGGCTTAACGCTGCCTCGTAAATAAGGCACCCTTTCACGCTATACTTAAGGCCCGATTATGATGCGGGCACGAAGGGCTCCGACTGTTCGTCAGAGCCCTCCTGCCCGCATCGTAATCTGCTGTTCGGATTCCCTTCTGACTAAGCCATTTCGATGGGCTTGGTCGGAAGAGAATCCGACTCGGATTTCCAAATGGCTTCCGATGGGCTCGGAGAGCCCGTCCGCCATCCGGAAACCCTGCAGTAATCCCCCGGCCGAGGGATTACGATGGCAGTTTCCCACTCCCTTTTTGTGCCGGCCTTTCCGGCACAGAAAGGCATTGGGAAACAGCTTTGGGGGCCGCCAGCAGGGCTTCCATGGGTGCAAGGCCGCCGAATGGTGACCTAGAGGGCACCTATGGGTCCACCCTGTTGATCCCTGCACCCGGTGGCAGGCACCTTGAAGTGCCTGCCACGGGGTGCAAGGATGAATGGCACCTCTGCTTTTTGCTATAGGAGCATGCATTCCATTTGGAATGCATGCTCACAAAGAAAAGTATAGGATTGCAACCAAACAGGGTTCGGTTGCATCCTAATTGCTGAACTGGAACCGACAACAGGAGGTCGTTCGGTTCCATTTCCAGAGCGATGTCGGACGGACTATGGTCCGTCTGACTTCGCAATCGGGCCTCAAGTGTGAAAGGGGAGGGCAATGGGTGTTGCGGTGGGTGTTCCCCAAGGGTGGCGTAAATATGGGGTAGCCCCAAAATTAAGACCATGGAAAACCAGGTCTTACCCTGGCGCAACGTGGAGAAAGGTTTAATTTCTCCTTGTTTTTGCTGTTTCCATGAGTGCTGCGTTGTGCAGCACGCATGGAAACAGCAAAACACCATTGATTGTTTATATGCAGGAAGGTGTCCCTTCCTGCACATAAACAATCATTAAACAAATGATGTTTTGCAACTTCTATGTGTGCTGCAGAATGCAGCACACATTGAAGTTACAAAACACCATTTAAAGGGACACTTTCCTGCACATAAACAATCTTCCCCTGCAACGCAGGCACCCTTGCACTATGGTGCAAGGGTGCCTGAGTTGGCGCTAGGCAGCTAAATTTAGCGCCAGCACAGGAGTAAACGCAGGGCTGCACTATATTGCTGCAAATATGGTGCAACCCTGCATTTCAGAAGTGGCGGAGCGCAGCGTTAATCCAAGGAGGCTAATGCTGCGCTCCGCCACTTCTATTGTAAATATGCCCCATAGTGTGATATTATACGCGTTGAGCAACACCACTAAGCTCTGTGGAGAGAATGCCCGTGCAATTGTCAAGTTGCACATGTCAGTGGCTTTGAGGTGAGGGCATAGAGAATAGGCCACAGTGGACAGCCCTGCCTGGTGCCTCATCATATAGAGTGGAATTCTGAGAGTCGGCTTCCCATTTGTTTATGGGATATTGGCGACTCATACAATAGCTGCACCCAGTTGTGAATGATTGTGGGATACCCATACGCAGCAGGACAGCAAATAGCTACTGCCATTCCAGTGAATCGAAGGAGTTGCTCGTGTCTAAGAAGATGGCTACCGCCTCCTGCCTGGAGTTGAGCTGGTTCTCAAGTTGTGTGCTGTAGATCAGCCGGGAATAAAACCCGCCTGGTCTGGGAGGACCAGGTGGGGCATTAGGAGAGTCAATCTGTTGGCAAGTACCTTGGCTACAATTCAAGGATTAATATTTATTAATGATAGGAGCCAATAACAGGATTGGTTTTTGGGTAGTACTAGTTTAGCCAGCTAAGGGAGGGTAATGATTATGGATTCCTGCAGGGAGGGGGTGAGCGTCCCCCTCTCCAGTTCGTCAGTATATTTTTGTATTAGACGTGGAGTGAGAAGCGACAAATATAGTTTTAAGAATTCAGCGGGAAAACCACCTCTCTAGGTGCTTAGACATGGGGATTCCAACTACTGCCATCTGTACCTCCTCTAGCGTAAAGAGCTTCTCTAAAAATCCTCAATCCGGGCCAGGGTCACCCGATCAAAGTAGTGAGTATATTTGTCGCTCTGACAAGTGACCTGTGAAGAATACAGACCAGAATAGTAATCAACAAGCTCCGATAATATGCCGCTCGCATGGTAAATCATGGTACCATCTTCTCTTTGTAGCTGGGCTATAGTCTGAATGTGTCTAGTGGGCCTCAAGAGTATGGCTAGAGATCTGCTTTGCCTCTCTGACTTGCAGCACGCATATTTATGTAAGTGTTTGACCTCTAGCTCACCATGTCCATGAACTTGATGTGTTTCATCCGGATGGCTACCAGAATCGCAGAGGTGGGTGCATTGGAATATCTCTATTCTAAGTCTTTAAGTTCAGTCTCGAGGTGATCTACACTGCTGCAAAGTCCATTATGACCCCATGCTATTTTGCTTTATAGATACTGCAATTGTATGCCTTGAACGCTTCCCAGAGCATTACAGGCGACTGTGCTGAGCCTTCATTGTTTTAAAAATAGCTCAGGATTTTGATTTTCACCTCTTCTGCAAAAGCGGTGTCAAGCATGGACTGCGGGGATAGGCACCATGAGCAGGCACAGTGCCTGGAGCCTTGTGTGATGATAGTTAACTTGACTGGTGAGTGGGTGGATAGGGAGCGCGGCAGGTGTTTTATCTCTTTTGTCCAACAGGTAACGTCCAGTGTGCTCATCCAATAATCCAAATGCGTCCAGGACCCCTGGGTCGTGGAGACATGTGAGCCCTCCATCTGGGTTGGGAAGCAAGTTCCTCAAAGGTCCCTCAGGTTGTGCATGGTCATGATGTGAGTAAGCACTGTCACTGCTGAGTGATGTGTGTGTCAGTGTTGAAACAATTGAGCCACATGTTCAGCACAAGATTAAGATTGCCCACCCATAACACAGTTTGAGGTGGTAGGACTTGGCAATTATTCCATATAATGCATATAAAGTCAAGATCGTCAGTGTGGGGATCATAAGCGGTGAGTAAGGTGATGTGCCTTCCCCCCACCACTATCTGAAGGATATTATATCTGCCCCGAGTGTTGTTTGTCTCATGCAGTAATCGGTAGGGCAATACTCTCCTCAACAGGATGGCCATACCTTCAGTGCATGACAAACAATTAGAGAAGGAGCAGTGGCCACTCCATTTGGATGTTAGATGTTTTTTGTGTGTGGTGAGATATGTGTCTCCTTTAGGAGGGCAATATCATTCTTGTGGTGGTCAAGGTACACCAAGACCTACTGTATCTTGCGAAGGTTTTTAAGGCCCCTCATATTCCACATCAACAGACGGAGGGGAAGAAGCCTGGGCTGTACCCTCTGCAGGGCCATGGGGTGAGGGTGAAATTAGTTGTGATGTGACCTCCTCCAATGTATGTGCCTTTTGAAAATAGTTCAATTGTGTGCTATTATTAAAGAATGTGTTTGCTCTGTGCAGGTTGTGTGCATTTGCTAGTGAATATGCCAGCTGTAGAAGAGTCCCATCCCCTCCCACACCAGCCACCCCAACATGCTAGTGAAAATACCCAAGACATAAAAATTTAACATTGACATTTCAACCCACACATAGTCTTACTGTAGTCCAATGGGGGATCACCTTTGGGGGAGTCCAGAGTGCCAGCCTATCAACATCACTGTTGTGGGTGTGCTTACCAGTCTGTGTGTGAGAGCTAGGGGTTACGGGTGGCATTCCAATGATAAAAGAATGTGCCCCCAGCATCAGAGCTTGGCAGATTCTAATGGCTAGCGGGCAGGTGTTTTCCCCGGGGCCAGCCTAGCACAGTCTCTAGTCTTGTGTAGAAATAAATGTGACCTGTTCATTCTATCTTGCTCACCCCCAACATTGTCTGTGATCCGTTTTCTTGTTGTCCCTTTGAGGTCCTTGATTAATTATTTCACAAATAGTTCAGCTTTCTGGGATATGGCAAAGATATGTACTTTCTCCTTGTACATCAGGCGTGCCCGGTACAACATTGCATATTGTATTCCAGTCTGTCGCAGGTTCCTTTTGACGGGCAGGTATTCATGGTGTGCTTCTTGCACTGCCAGGGTGAAGTCTGGGAAAATAGAGATTAAGGACCCTTCATGTACCAGATCATATTTCTCTGTGGCTAGTCTCAGGGCCACATCCCAGTCCATATAGTTGAACAACATGCTTATGAGAGGGAGCAGGCCCCCTCTGCCAGGGGTCTTGGGCCCAACGATTTATGCGCCTTCTCCACAGTGAACAGTGGGGAGAAACTGTCGGCACCCATCAAGTTTTCTCTCCTTAAAAACTTGATGGGTGCCATTTAGTCAGCCATGTTGTTCGTGTTCGGCTAATGCATGCCCACTATATGCAGATTGTTACTGCACGATCATGCCTCAAGGCCCTCATTTTTAGCTTCTATGATACTCAGCACCTTACTCATATCTAGCAACTTTTCATTATAGCGAGATGCTTCGTCCTCTAGTTGAGAGATGTGGCCTTCCGCTGTAGTAATTTGCTTTTCTCGTTTGTGCAACGCATTTGTTAGCTTGTCCACTCTAAAGGTAAGCGTGTCTATTTTGGTGTCTATTGAGGTGAGGCTTTTCTGGATCTGGAGCATCAGTGTGAGCACATCCACTTCATCACCTTCAGGTGATTGAGCCCGAGAAAAGGTTGTTTTCTCAGTGGACTGTGTTCTGCTTGCCATTTTAGCCTCAAAATGCAACTTAACCTGCCTGGCAACTGATTTCCCCATTTTTGACTTGGTTCTTGCTGGAGGTGCGCCACAGGTGTCGCAGACTGGGGACTGCCGCTTGTGCGCATTGCCTGGCCCAATCTTGGTCATGCCTTGGGCACCAAGGACACAGCTCGGGCAGTCGGGGGCTCGCAATGTGATCAATGCACCAAGCTGGGCCCCGTAGGTGTGTGTCAAACCTCTTGTGCCTGCCCGCAGAGCTGGGTTCATCTTTGCCTCAATGACCATTTCAGGGAGGCTCCAGCTTCAGTCTGGTCTGTGAGGTCATTTTTATTGAATGTGTAGGGCAGAGGGTCCCAGGTCTCTCATGCAGGCCCCCCTCTTCAGTCACTCCCATCAGATGTCGTCAAGGAGAGCTGGGGGGAGGCGATGGCCAGCACCCGTCGAGCACCCACTGCCTCCACTCGCAAGGTGCTGGGGTGGGCATGCTGTCTCCACAGGTGCTTCAACTAAGTGAGTCCAGTGTTAGGTTTCAAATTCCCTCCCCTGCAACGCACTCTTTCCATGTTATATTAGGTTAGCAATGTGTGGCTAAATAGATGCCAATTGTATTCACGTTATGCAACCTACTGAGTTATCCCCATAATGTGCAGGCTTCAGTTAGCGAGTGTGACTCTGTTTTGTTTTCGCAATCCTTATTAGGCTGCTTAGACTGTGCCTGAGTTAGGCCTCATGGCTCATAATGCTTGCCTCAGCAGAACACTGTATTTCGTTATTATTTTTTCTTTCTGTCCAAGGTTGTTTCCCCACTTGCCAATGAGGAGACCATTCTGCTCTCACATACCTATCCGAGTGTATAGTCCTGCTCCCACGTTAGGAGACGCTGAGACCCAGCGCAGTGGCCTTGGGTTTCTGATAACATGTACCCATCTGGCAGGTGATAGCTCATCTCCCTGTGCCTCCTTTGTTCATGTTCGGCCCAGGCCGGTAGTTTTCCATGATGGGCGGGGTTGGAGGCTCTTGGGGAAGAATGATTACTCACTGTAGACTGTTGGGGAGTCAGTCCCTCGGCAGACATCTTAGGGTGCAGGTCATGATGGACTCCTCTGCAGAGCATTTCTAATAAACATGTAAGTTTGTATTCTCTACTGTCTGACCGACTCTTCATTCTTGGAAAGGCATAGCAGGTGGTTGTGAGAAAACCCGAGTGGCCCTAGAGGACCACTTCCGTCAGTTGGCGCCCGAACAGGGACCCCGCGAACTGATCCGACTCGCCCGTAATCGGGTTGTAGGGTCGGGGTGCGTTTGGTCAGTTGGGCGGATCGGGGTACCCCACACAAGACCGAGCTTGGTTCTCACAGCTGCCCCACCCGGCTGATCGGGCGCCCCCTCGTCTAGTGGTCACCAGCTGGGGTCCTGAGAAGGCGAAACCTTGGACTTGACCGTTTGGTCCGAAGAGTCGGCAGTGGAGAATAACTTGATTCGACCTGTGTGCACCAGGTGAGTGATTTGATTCTTGGAAAAATGGCGCCATTCTTGAACGGCACGAGCCTGCGGGCTGTGTCTTGATACAGTCTCCAGACTGTCTTGTCTGCAGTTTTTGAACTGCCTTGCTTGAACGACACGAGCCGACGAGCTGTGTCTTGGTACGGTCTCTGGACTGTCTTGTCTTGAACTTGGTGGGTCTGCGGACCCTTGAAAAGGCACAGAGTGTTTGCGAGCAGTTCACCGGACCACCTGGAAATCTGGCCCGCACTTGAAAAGGTCCGGGACTGCCCGCGAACAATCTGCCAGACCAACTGGTAATTTGGCTAATGCTTGAAAAGGTCTGGGGCTGGAGCCTGTCTTCTTGAATTTGATACAGTCTCCGGACTGTAGCGAGTGGTCCCTGGACCGTTTTTGTTTGGCTTTGTGACTAATATTTGCTATTTTATCTTGTCTTAGTTTGTTGATTGGTGGTGTTTTACTTGTCCATTAGGGACAGTGCATATGTCTTATATTAAAATGCCTTGTCTCAGCAAATTGGGGTGTTTTGGATGTCGATGTGGTTCTACTGATGCTCGATTGGCAGAGAGCCAGCCTGAACCGGAGGGTTCTCCAAATTTTGACATCTACGTTAAACATGGTATTGGCCCTGTTATGTTTAGCACATTGTGGCATAAATATACGAGGGACAATGCTGAGTTACAGTGGCCACTTACTGGCTCATTTGATGAACAGAAATTGAACTTCTTGCAGGACAAGTTGTTTGCTAGGTGGAGCAGACAGTCGATGTTTGATTCTCTGAGAGTATGGCAGAAAGAAGCAAAGCAGCGACGATTGAGAGCAGAGAAAGAGGCCCAGAAGAGGCAGACGCAAACTATAACACAGAAAGCAGTAGCCTATGAAAGAGGAAAGGTAGAGAAGGGTATAGAATGTGCAGATAGAAAGTTTCGGTTACAGACAGATAAGTGCTATGTTGCTAGAGAGGAATGTGATGATTTCGTCAAAGAGCTATTGGATTCTCGTCCTCCTCCTCCTTATGCCCCTGAACGGATATACCCAGAAGTCCCGACCTCTCAGTCCTTGCCCTCTAGTGCCACCCCTTCTAGCATTCCTGTTTCTAGCGCTACCGTGTCAGCCCCGGCCCCTCTTGCTTCTCTTCTATTCACACCAGCCACCGGGGCAGGTGCTGTTATCTCCCCTGCCCAGTCTGTTAGTTCTGTGCAACTGATACTCCCCCTTTCACCCCTACCACCCTGTCTCCCTACCTGATGGTGTCTCTGCGTCTGCTCCTTCCCACGTGAGTGTGACACACCAGGCAGAGTTGGATGTCGATACTCCTGCGCGTGGAGTGCATGATGTGAACTGGGCAGCAGCGCGAGATCGAATGGATAAAGTGTTGGTGCGTTCTGCAGTGGGTGATGAGGAAAAGAAAATGGTGGTGAATCAAGCAGCACAGTGGGCTCGGCACCCGATCTATAGCGTGGAGGATGTGTGGAGTGTGATGAAAGATTATGAGCCGTTTATACAGCAGCATGCCCTTAAACACATGTCAGCGATGCTGATAGAGTTGTGGGAACAGTGTTTTCAAGGTGTTGCACCGCAAATAATATATGACATACGGGATAGGGTATATGCTGCAGGTATGGCTCTCAATGAGGTTTTTAGCAATATAACAACACTAGTGGATTACCGAGGTAGATTGCTCCAGAAGGTTCCGACAATGGGGACACAGCATCCCATGAGAGAAGTTCATCCAATTTACCACCCTGAAATTCCAGAACTGCGTGATTCCACCAATGCTGTGATTAGACAACGGGTTGACGCTCGGTTTCAGGAGCAATGGATCTATACTCCTTGGAAGAGGAGTGAGGTCCTATCCTTAAAGAGCCAGCTGCTGGACCCCCGGAAGAACCCTACTGCATATTATAAAGAATTGACGGAGGCGGCTTCCTCCACAGTAATGACACTAGCTGACATAGAGTTGTTTTTCGGCCTGTTGGTACCAGTGGACATATGGAGGCAAGTCCATACGCAGGATCATGCATTGGAGTTGGGGGGAACATGGGATGAGATCAGGGCCTGGGATAAGGAGCGTAAGCCCAGCGACAAGCCGAAACCGTAGCTCCTCGTTTTGCCAGGACATATTATCACATACATGCATTCACTTATCCCGCCGAAGAGAGTGGATTGGGATAAGTTGACTGTGTGTCGCCAGAAGAAGGATGAAAGTGTGTCGGATTTCTTTACCAGATTTGAAGGGGTGTTTTTAGATTTTAGTGGACAGGACCTGTCACAGGAGGGTGGTGTTCGTTTATTTGTCAACAGATTTGTCACTAACTTACTTCCCGAGATTGCAACCCGGTTGCAGGCTTCGGAAAGTACTTGGACGTCCTCATCCCCGTCCGTGATATTGAGTATGGCACAATATTACGAACATAGAGAGAATGAGGACAAGGAAAGGGTGGAGAAGAAGTCAAAGGATTGAAGACGAGGGTATTGATGCAGCAAGTTGCGAGGGGAAATGAACGAGGTAGAGGTTCGGGTTCGGCCCAACGGCCGCCCCGGTCTGGCAGAGGTGGTGCGTCAAACGCACCCCTCGGGCTCCATCAATGTGCATACTGCAAGCAGGAGGGACATTGGCGGAATGAGTGTCCGGAGTTGTTACAGAAGGGTGAGGCCCCGAGGGGTCGAGGTTTGCGAGGACGAGGAACAGGAGGTAGAGAGGGGATGCAATCAGAGGATACATCACACAATAGGCAGAGCGGGAATTATTTTGACGACCCTTCAGGACGGCAGTACTATCATGACGATTATGACATGGACGAAGTGACAGGGTTGTCTCACAGCTAGGACAGCCAAGGACAGGATGAGGGACCGGTTCCTGTGCCTATAGATCAGAATGGACCTTACGTCACTGCTGATTTACAGGGTACTACTGAAATTCTTTTAGTTGATACGGGGGCTATGAATAGCTCTGTTTCCCGTTCACTGGTCCCGGGGGCAGCTCTGTCTGGCCAAAACAATGTGTCGGTGGGTTTCTCAGGCTTGCCGGTCATTAGCCCCATTTCCAAGCCTCCTGCTCTGATTATTGGCCCCTTTACGGTCGATTCACCATTTTTACTGACGTCAAATTGTGGGGAAAGTTTGTTAGGACTCGATTTATTGAAAAGGTTGCATTCAACAATTTTCTGTTCTCCAGACGGTGTTTATATGACTATTGGACCGCAGGTAGCCCGTGCCAAACAGTGCTTTGCAAAGGATGCCCCCTTCCAGCTGAGTTTAAAGATGTGCCACGTACGTTATGGGCTACAGGAGACACAGATGTGGGGTTGCTCCAGATCCCGCCAGTTTCTATACAGATCAGAGACAATGCTAAATTGCCACGTATTCCCCAGTACAAGATATCTCAGGCAGGTGAAAAGGCCTTACTGCAAATAATACAGGATTTGATTGAGTCTGGTGTGGTGGAGGAGACCACAGCGAATGTGTGTAATAGCCCTATTCTTCCTATTCTTAAAAAGGCACCCTTGGATTCTCCTGATGCCCACCCTGACGTCTACCGATTTGTGATCGACCTCAGAGAGGTTAATAAGATTGTAGTTCCCCAATACCCTGTGGTTCCGGACATTACAGAGATCTTAACAAGGATTCCCCCATCAGCAAAATCTTTCTCTGTAATTGACTTGAAAAATGCTTTCTTTAGTATACCAATTCATACAGATAGCCGATATCTGTTTGGATTCGCAATAGCCGGCCAGAGCTTTAGATTCTGTTGTGCTCCACAAGGCTATACTGAAAGCCCTAGTATTTATAGCCAAGTCTTGAAAGCTCAATTGGATTCTTTGGAGCTTCCCCCTAGTAATGTGCTGTTGCAGTATGTTGACGACCTCCTTATTGCTTCGGACAATGAGGATTGTTGCAAAGACGCCACAGTTAAATTATTGTTGCATCTGGCACATCATGGACACAAGGTGTCACTTTCCAAATTCCAGTATTGTCGACAGGAGGTCACCTATTTAGGTCACCTACTGTCGAAGGAGGGTCGCAGACTAACACCTGAGCGCATAGCTGCCATTACTAACATGTCTGTCCCTAAAACCCAATGCGAGAGTACGCGCGTTTATAGGGATAACATCGTATTGTCGGCATTGGATCCCTAACTACTCCCTACTAACAAAACCCCTTCTTTACCTGACCACAAAAGATGTGCATGAACCCCTGCCTTGGACACCCGCATGCCAGCAAGCTTTTGAGCAATTAAAGACTGCGCTTTGCTCTGCTCCTGTGCTTGGTACTCCTGATTACCAGAAGCCTTTTGTGCTCTACGTGCATGAGGTGGACGGTTGCGCGCTTTCTGTTCTAACACAGGGTTTCGGTAGTAAGCAGAGACCCTGCGCCTACTTCTCTGCCATGCTTGATAATGTCGCCAGAGCGCTCCCGAGCTGTCTGTGAGCTGCCGCGGCGGTGGCAGTTTCTATCAGGCAATCGGCAGGGCTCGTCTTTGATACTGCTCTCACAGTCATGGTACCTCATGCTGTGGACACATTGTTGAATAAGACAAAGACACAGCACCTTACTAGTGCGCGTCTAACTGGCTATGCACTGACCCTGTTTGCTCCGCACATTACCATCAAAAGATGTGCCACTCTGAACCCAGCCTTGTTACTACCCCTCCCTTCGGAAGAAAAGGACAATGATGTCCATGATTGTTTATTTCGGACTGAGGAAGAAACGAAGGGATGGGTAGACCGGACTGACGTTCCCTTATCTGAACCCCAAGGGGAACTATATGTCGATGGCTCTTGTTTCAAGTTACCAGATAGCACCACCACTGCAGCCTATGCAATAACAACATTACACACTGTAGTAGAGACATCCCGTATCCCACACCAATCGGCCCAAGCTGCAGAGTTGGTTGCCCTCCTCAGGGCTTGTGAGATAAGTGAGGGACTGGCTGTTAATATCTACACCGACAGCCAGTACGCCTTTGGGGTGGCCCATAATTTTGGGCGCCTCTGGGCGGAGAGAGGGTTCTTGACTTCGCATGGACTGCGGATTCAGAACGGGCCATTGATACATAGATTTGCTGTCCGCATTGACACTTCCCAGTAAGTTAGCAATAGTGAAATGTAGCGCTGATAAGGCTATTACAGATGATGTGGGGAGGGGAAATGCTTTCGCAGACCAGACAGCTAAGGAGACAGCTCGATCAAAGATGACAAAGATGTTGGTGGCAGGTCCCGCTAGGTGGGTCCTAGACAATGGTATGTTCGAAGATATATTGGAGAATGTCAGGGAAATCAAGGGTGAAGCGACTTTAGATGAATTAGCAATGTGGGAGGAGAGAACAGGTCGCTTGGATGAGGATGGGTGTTGGACTGATTTGTCAGGAAAGCAGCGATGGTTGCTGCCTAATTCATATGTGCTCCCTGTTGTTACCATGGCCCATGGCCCGGCGCACATTAGTGCCAAAGGAATATGCAAGTTGCTGGACCCAGTATGGCAGAATGATAATATCGCTAAGACAGCCACGCATTTAGTGAAGCATTGCATCATTTGTCTGAAGCATCACCCTGGGAAAGGTACCCCTACACCCGCTGGTAATTTTGCACCGCCTTCCTTCCCTTTCGAGGTTCTCCAGATGGATTTAATCGAAATGGAACGGGTTAATAACCTTAAGTATGTGCTAGTAGTGATCTGCACATTCAGTAAATGGATTGAGGCTTATCCCACTAAAGAGAATACAGCTATGGCAACGGCGAAGGCACTTCTAAAAGAGTACTTCCCGCGCTATGGGTTGCCACGCGTGATCTGGAGTGACAACGGAAGTCACTTTAATTGGTGTGCATAGGTTTGCATATTAAACAGAAGTTTCATGCAGCGAATCACCCCCAGTCGGCAGGCCTGGTTGAGAAGTATACACAACAAAAGAAGCTCTTACAGCACACCCTTTTAACCTGAATACATTAATTATCCAGAAAAATTACTGGTCATAAATTGAATTGATTCCATAGTAAAGTTAAACTCTGCACAATGAGGGCGATGAAAAACAACCAATATGTTCAAAATAATCCAATAAGTTCATCAATTGAAATTTCTTGTATCCTTTATTAGTATCCAAAAGATTAAAATTCCCAGCACACGATTAGCCGACACGTGTTTCGTCTGTACTCAGACTTTTTCAAGGCAAAAAATGGGAATATTGGCAAACTGTAGTCAGAAAATGAGTCCGTCCCTGCAGTACATCAACCGAAAGAAATCCGGAATCCAAATAAGGATATCGTAATGTAAAGGTCAAAGCATACAAGTATGTATCATTGCCACACCTGACATCCGGAAAATTAATGGAATCCCAATAAAAACGGACCAGTGAAACGCACCGATGTTGCCCATAAGGTATGCAACAATCGCTTAAGTGTATAAAGCAAGTAAAGTAAAATCCTGATACACACTGCACGAGTGGCAAACAATAAAAGAGGATAATGGCGATCCAAGGTTAGTCAATCTTCCCTGGATACCACGGGGCACAATCCTGGTAAGATTACCCCTCTCAACGAGAGTGTCCCGTCCGCACACACATGTGTCAGTGGTCGCGGAGTACGTACTTTATTGTTTGCCACTCGTGCAGTGTGTATCAGGATTTTACTTTACTCGCTTTATACACTTAAGTGATTGCTGCATACCTTCCATTCCATTAATTTTCCGGATGTCAGGTGTGGCAATGATACATACTTGTATGCTTTGACCTTTTACATTACGATATCCTTATTTGGATTCCGGATTTCTTTCGGTTGATGTACTGCAGGGACGGACTCATTTTCTGACTACAGTTTGCCAATATTCCCATTTTTTGCCTTGAAAAAGTCTGAGTACAGACGAAACACGTGTCGGCTAATCGTGTGCTGGGAATTTTAATCTTTTGGATACTAATAAAGGATACAAGAAATTTGAATTGATGAACTTATTGGATTATTTTGAACATATTGGTTGTTTTTCATCGCCTTCATTGTGCAGAGTTTAACTTTACTATGGAATCAATTCAATTTATGACCAGTAATTTTTCTGGATAATTAATGTATTCAGGTTAAAAGGGTGTGCTGTAAGAGCTTCTTTCGTTGTGTCTAGTTAGATGCATGTTAAAGTTTAATGTGCAGTTAGCACATCTAGGTAGTAGGTGTTTGAAGCTGATTTAGCACCCAGTTGCCAATATAGCAACACGTATATGACATTTCATGCCAATTATTGATATTTTGAAATACTTTCACTGATTGGATGTGCGGTTTTTTCCCTTATAGGGAACACTACTACCTGTTCTTTCTCTTGACTGGTTGAGAAGTATAATGGTACTCTCAAACTGAAGTTGGCAAAGATTCAAGAAAGCACAGGACTGAGATGGCCAGATGCATTACCCTTGGCTTTATTATCTACCAGAGAGACAGCGCATTCTAGAACAGTGTTGTCCCCTTACGAGGTGGCCTTCGGACACCCTGCTAATGTGTGGGGTGTCCCCAGACCCAATCGCTTTTCCGAGATAGAGTACCCCCTGCTTGTAGACTACCTGTATGAATCGTCTAAAGATTTTCGTTCTCTTCATCAACAGATACAAGCCACGTTGCGGCCAGTACCAGAGGGGCCCGGGCATTGCATACAGCCCGGTGATTATGTGATGATTAGAAACTTCCAACGGAAAAGCAGTCTGGAGACGAGGTGGAAGGGGCCAGTCATCATACTTCTCGCCACTAGCACGGCTGTAAAGGTGGACGGCAGAAAGCACTGGATCCATACATCTCATGTGAAACGGGTGCCTCTCCCGCTCCCGTACGACCGTTGGGTCAACGAAGGTATCGGTGATCAGGAGTGTGAGAAGGTGCCATGCTTCGTTCCCTTCTCTGACGCCCGGGTGAGGTGGGCGCAGACGGACGAAGAAAGTGATGCAGTTCTGTCTGAGGCGATCCCACCAGAGATAAGGGTTGCCCCGGATAACACCGTCTCTAGCACACTGGAATCTGAATCTCAATGCCCATCTGATTCTGAGTTTCTGCCCCTTTTTGTTGACGAAACAGTGCCTGGAGTTACAAAGTATAATCTGAGGCCCCGGAAAAAGGACGGTGCACCAGCCAAACAGTCTAGGAGTTAGGGAAGGACTTGAGCTTAGGGTGCATGTGCTATGTCTAAGGTGCCTGTATTAGACTAGGGTGAACTACACTGGTGCACTGCCTTAGACACTGGACAGGATAGTTAAGGGTACTTGCCCAGGAGGGAGGGTGCCCTATCCTGAAAGAAGAAGGATTTGTTTTTCTGCAAGAGTTGCAAGAGTTGCAATCGCGCAGCTCCTCCGTGGGAGTGCTTCATAGCACCGTCGTTGATGAACAATAGGAGCCTGCCAGTGAGGCTCTAAAGGACACTGGGTGACTTGTGCCCTCTGGTATTGTTGTTGCAATAAGTGGCTCTAGCCCGTGTATTTTTCTTTTCCCTTTTTGACACCTGTAAATTGCTCTTGAAGTTTTCCAAATGCATCCCTTTGGTCGTCCTATCCCTGATGAGGAGCAGCCCTTTGCGGCTCCGCGTCCCACTCCGGATGGTCCTGTTTGGTCCTCTTGGTCTACTAAGAGTAAAATAGTGTTTGTTGTAATAATTTTGCTTTCTCTGATGATTGTATTTGGGGCGGTCTGGTACTTAGAGGAGCAACATCCTGTGCACACCTTGATAGGGACTACCCCGGTTCCAGCAGAGCACTCGTTTGTCACACTGGCCCCACATAATGAGAGACATATGCAGACATGCACAAAATGCTTTTGTTCAGATGCTTCATCAGGTACACAGTACTACTAATGTCACAAATTGCTGGGTGTGTGGGCTGCTTCCCTTAGTCATGCATAAAAATGATTTGCTAGTGTCATTGCCCCTGTCATATTTGGGTAGCTGTGAAGCTTGGTTCCAACTGCTCTCTATGGTATACATGCATTATTATGCTGACGCTATGAAAATGGTACAGGCAGACTACGAAGCAGTATTGGAATATATAGTGGTACACCAGGGATATACACCCGGGGCAGATGGCAAGGTGGGTACCCTGCACCCAGAGGCTTGTATGAATGTATTTGAAGCTCACGAAAATGTCACCTGGTTACGAAATGAAATGTTAGATTTCCAAGGATTTAATGTCACTGAATACTTTAAATGCTTCAAGGAGCGCAATATCACTGAAGACAAAGCCATGCCTGTCCTATTGTATGAGTAAACTTACCCCTACTCCTACATTGCCAAGAAGTGATAACAAGATTTCTTTCATGATGATGCAGGAATTTTAAGGACCTAATGCTCATAGATGAGGGAATATTTGAGTATAAGGCGATTTCAATGCTCATGTATTGCTTGTTTTTCCCTTGTTACCTGAGAGACTGAGTAATTCCTTCCTCTCCCTTAGAATTGTAAAGACCCTACCAGATAGCAAATAAAGCATTTAGCCACCCATGCTAAAAGGAGGGTCTGTTAGGTTTCAAATTCCCTCCCCTGCAACGCACTCTTTCCATGTGATATTAGGTTAGCAATGTGTGGCTAAATAGATGCCAATTGTATTCACGTTATGCAACCTACTGAGTTATCCCCGTAATGTGCAGGCTTCAGTTAGCGAGTGTGACTCCATTTAGTTTTCGCAATCCTTATAAGGCTGCTTCGACTGTGCCTGAGTTAGGCCTCATGGCTCATAATGTTTGCCTCAGCAGAACACTGTATTTCGTTATTATTTTTTCGTTATGTACAAGGTTGTTTCCCGACTTGCTAATGAGGAGACCATTCTGCTCTCACATACCTATCCGAGTGTGTAGTCCTGCTCCCACGTTAGGAGACGCTGAGACCCGGAGCAGTGGCCTTGGGTTTCTGATAACATGTACCCATTTGGCAGGTGATAGCTCATCTCCCTGTGCCTCCTTTGTTCATGTTCGGCCCAGGCCGGTAGTTTTCCATGATGGGCGGGGTTGGCTCTTGGGGAAGAATGATTGCTCACTGTAGACTGTTGGGGAGTCAGTTCCTCGGCAGACATCTTAGGGTGCAGGTCATGATGGACTCCTCTGCAGAGCATTTCTAATAAACATGTAAGTCTGTATTCTCTACTGTCTGACCAACTCTTCATTCTTGGGAAGGCATAGCAGGTGGTTGTGAGAAAACCCGAGTGGCCCTAGAGGGCCATTTCCTTCACCAATAATGTTCCAGCTGGAGGAGGCAGGCTCCCAATATCTTGTAATCGAAGGAACTTATTCTCCCCTCCACAGGCCACTCAACAGGTGCCACAGCAAGTTGGGCGAGGGCATTGAAGTTCCAACTCCAGACTGATCTCTGGCACCGGGAGGCATGAGAGGGACCCTATGGCTCACATCATCACTCGCTGGAATGTATCATGGCCGCTCTAATGCAGTGCACATCACTACGGGGCTTCCCACCCTCTGGTCCCTGGCACGCACGCCAGCCTTGCTTCTCAGCAATACTCCTGAGCCGGGGCCAAGGCCGGGTTGGCAGGTGAAATCCCATTGGCAAGGATGTTGGTATTTCGCAGGTGCGGGCCGGCACTTAGTGCTGCGCTGGGGGAGCCACCATGTTGGAAGCAGTGGGCCAGGTAGAATGCCCCTCAATCTGGTCCAGGTGCATTGTCCCTGGGTCTCCGGTGACTTCCTTTAACTCTGGGCCATAAATGGTACTTAGAAATGTTTCATATCTGGAAGATCAGAACATGGTGACAAAGCTCTTTCACTGAGATGTGACTTTGCTGGCTACTCTTTGGTGCTAAGAACCCCTAATTCTGAAAATCAAACCAATTGTTTGACTGTCAAAAGAAGTATACATCCTTGTGAAGCCCTGTTCGGTTACAACTTCTGGCTTTGCCCCAGTGAAGATTTTTAAATTTGCACAAAAATTCCAAAGATTAAACTTTGGACTGGGATGAACCAACTCCCTGTCCATGAGAACACTGCATTGCCATTCATGCACTCACCCACAAATGGTGCCTAAGACCTGTCCTCCCTAAGTTTTAACCGGGGAGAAAAACATATTATATAGCATTGCACTGTTGGTGGATTGCATCACCTTGAATTACATTGATTTATGTGTTACCATTGTTTCCTTAAGAATGGTTTTGTTTTTTAAATAACTCTTGATTGCTACATTGCATTCACTCTCATTTGGTGTCATTCTATTAATAATTTTATCTTTTTAGTTAAATTTGTTTTAAATATTTAATTTCCTAGTAATAGTGCTGTTTCCACATACATACAACATGCACGTTTTTCTGAGGAAATCTTTGGTACTTATGGAAAGCTATCTAGTGTGAGCCATGGATTCTTCCCAGACACTCATTTATATAATAGTAATTAGATTGCTATTGCTATCCAGGAGCTGAGACTTAGCTGACGTCAAGACCTCTCTTTCCCTCGTCTTAGCAATCCAGGCTCATTCAGCACTGTAACAGAAGTTCAAGAACATTGACTTACCCTATACAGACCAGAGTCTATGCCTATGATCACTACATTATTACCTTGAGATTAAGAATATGAACCTTTTTACTTCATCCATTTTCAATCCCCTCCAACAATATATTTTGACATGGAATGAAGTTAAAAGAGTGGTTCAGTAGATATTGCACTTAATATTCCGAGAGAAAAACTTTGGAGCTATGAAGAACACCACACATGGGAAGTCTGATAAGCGTCCAAATGTTTTGAGACACATATAAATGTTGCCTACTTTTCCTACTGAGCCTTCTGGCTCCTTATAGTCATCTGATCATGGTCTTCTATACTACAGAGCACTAATGTTGGAGAAATATGCCTGTGAGTGGAGCTCCATCTTGGCCACACTAATCTTTTCTGTGCCGAGGTGTCTGCCACATATGGAGAGATGTGCGCACATGAAGGTCTATGATTTATTAGTAGATGTGGGAGGGAAGGAAGGAGGGGGTGGCTAGAAAATCTGGTATACTTACAACTAATTAGGAAGGGTTTGGAGAGGCTTAAAAAGGGGTTTGGTTATACACACATTCATACAAAAAGAGGAAACCCATTGCTATTTACAAACTGCACTTCTAAAGTTACTACGGACAATAAGGCCCCAAATCAGTAGTAAATTTACTCCAGCTCAGCCTTGGAGTAGGTAGGCACCACACATGGCCACTCAGAGCTACTGCAACACACTCCCATCATACACAATGGAGCTAGTGACTTAAAATAACACCCAATATGAAATAATGTTAAATACATGAAATAATATTTAATTTTACACTAATATTTTACATTCAAATATTTTTATAGATTAATAACCTTTAATATATTCTCTATTTTTTGTCATTAAGTGATCTCCACCACTGTTGCAGAGCTGTCCACCTACATGTCAACATTTGCTGATAGTAACCTTATACTGGGAAACACTGGTGAAGAAGGCTCCACCAGTGGTTGCAGACATGTAAGTCCGCACTTATGAGTAACTTTACACTCGAAAATGAGGAACAGCAAGATTATGTAAAGTTACTACTAGTTGCAGTAGTAGATTCACGCATATGTATATTTAGACATGTAAATTTGCCTTCAGGAATAAGTCTTTTAATAGTACAAGACTGGATCCACGTATGTCACTTAAAGCACTTTAAGGAAACCTTGAATCGTATTCATACCAGTATATGTGCAGCTACGCTTTATTTACAGCAGCATTTGTGTCAGTGCCACTCACACATACCTGGTTTCTTTCAGACATTAGGAAGTCCAGTTTTCCTTCAGGAAGCCCCAATTCAATAAACGTTTTCACTAGTCGCAGATCTGCACTATTTCCTAAAGAAAAAAGAGAAAATATGTTTTTCAATGATCAATTGAAAATATGAAGGATTATGTGTGAGAGTATGCAGTGTCACATACATTACAAATCAGAAGAGGGAGCGGAGAGAGAACGTGTCCACAAGGACACTGGGGGCGGATTCAATCTCCCCAGCTTATAGTTAACGAACAAATAGAATCCACCCTTATAGAATAGGCGCTTTTGAAGACAAGGTCTGGAGTCGAATGTGTTTCCTACAATGGGGTTCTTTAAATACCCCTCACACACCAAAAGGGCCCTTGGTGTCATGCTTCATCATAGGGGTCTTCGCGTCCCTCTACGGAACGCGGCGTGCTACTAACCAACGGATACGTGGGAGCACTGATGTAATCACTATGTGTGGTGTGCGAGGGTAGTGAGTGGTAGGGTCAGGAGTGAATGGATACGTGAGTGTTAAAAAATACCTGGCATGTGAGGGCTAAAAGAATTTTAATATACCTCCGTGCTGGTATTGTTAAAATAGTGTGGTGGAGGTTATTGTGTATTTAATGTACATAACCTCCTGCGTGCGTCAACATGTTTCGAAGCCGAAAGCTTCTTCTTCAGGACGGGTGCACAGATCCCTACCCTACTCACATGCGACAGTCTGATACCGTCTCAACATACATAATATTATGTGTAGAATTTTTGCCAAATGTGCCTATTATGGTAAATGGCCTGGAACAACGTAATGTCTTTAATATCGATCTGGAAAAGAACACAAAAGTACATACACAATATTAAATGGTGATACTCCTAATATGGAGATCGTGACCTGTAAAGATAAAATTACACGGTGTCTGGACGTGATAGTTAGCCTATCAGTATCAGTGTAGTGCCCTAAAAAATGGGAACAAATACAAAACAAACCAACACTTAACATAAAACACACACTCTATATTAATTTCAATAGTCGTTGTAGTAATCCTCTAGGGAGATTACAAGCAGAAATTACGGGGGAAAAAAGGGGGAGAAAAGGGGGGGTGGTTAGTAGTAGAAGGAATGCATACTTGCTAAAATAAAGCCAGTGGCATCATGAGCCTGCGAGGACCGAGGGGACCCTGTGCTAACTAGCACTCTGCAAGGATAAAAAACAACACTCAGCACTGTGGGAGGTACTCATTGGGTTGAGGTGGCGGTGATCCTGTTGAAAAAACGGCTGTGCCGTACTTACATGTGTAGAGGTACTACCTGCTACCAAAGTCCCTTCTGCGGCTCCGTGGTGTGAAGGGAGTATGGAAAGATTGGTATTTATACTCACGCTAATTACCAAATTATTCCCGCCACTATGAAGGCGTACGTGCCGAACATTGTGTGTCAGCAATAATATTAGTTCCGGTGTGATACAGAACCGGAGACAGGATCGGAGGTAGCGAGGGTCAGCTTCAAAAAGCGCACTACGGCTGCGCAGACTGTAGGCAACTGCATTATAGGTCATGCGCGCTGCAGTCGGTGTCAAGCGGTCCCCAGAAACTGAACCGCTAACACTCATTGCGGCTGCGTGGTGTTCAAGTTGACCGCTTGTATGTAGCGGAAACCGTCACGCGGCAATCGCGTAATACAAAGATACATCGCTTATTGGGAAAGAAACCTGCTGGTGTTGCACTTGCCCATATCTGTTGCCAGTGGTGATTAAAGGCTCAGTATGCATACCGTGGGCGATAATAATGAGCCACAGACTGGGTGGGGTTCATTAATGCATCAGTTGGGTCATGATGACTCAAGGGAGTCGACCAGCTTGATGAATGCTACAAAGCTGGGTCTACAAAAGTAAAAAATTAAAAATAAGGGTGGAAAAATTTAAAAAAATGAAAAGAGGTTTTCCTGGATGAATACCCAGTAGAAAACAATCATCTGCCTTAATAGATTCTAATGGCCGTAGGGCAGGACTCCCCCAGAGTTTTACTTAGTGCCTTTGTTACACTTTGTTGCACATAATGTTTCTGATTGTTTTAGGTGAACTGATGCCAAGGGATATTGTCATTGAGTCCTGTAACGCTGGTGCCCAAGCGGAACACCCAACGCTGTTCCTTTTCCAATAAGCCAGTCTCTGATGGTAATTGTTCAATGATCGTCCACTGTAGGTCATTAACTGTATGGGTTTCGGACAGGTAGTGGGACGCCATTTTTGTGGTGCTCTTTTTGCATCGAACATTACTTTTATGTTCGCCGATTCGAATTTTGGCAGGTCTTGACGTCATGCCAATGTACTCTAGCCCACAGGGGCAAGTGATCATGTACATGACGTTACGGCTGTTACAATTCGTGAACTTCCTCTGCTCCCATTTACTTCCATTTCTGAATTTCACCCATCTACTTTTTTTGGTCAGGTTGCACGTGCTGCAATTGCCACAGGGATGGTGGCCCTGGACCGGATGTAGAGTGGGGTTGTTAGTATGTGTGGTTGCACCTGTGCGGGGTTGTGTATGAACCAACATATCCTTCAGGTTCCTGCCTCTTTTGTGAGCAAACAACGGTTTCTCTAAATTGAGGTCACCACAAGTCAGGGTCCTCCAATGTCTGTTCACAATTTTAGAAATCAAATTTGAATGGGTATTGTAGGTTGTTACGCAGATTGGTCTAGCGTCTGGGTCTCTGGGGACTTTTTCTTCCAATAGTGCCTCTCTGTTATTATTGCGCGCCCTTTTCATAGCCCTGTCTATGATGGGTGTCGGGTACTTCCGATGAGAGAGTTTTGTTTTAAGATCTGCAGCTTGTTCTTTGTAATCAGTAAGGTTGGTGCAGTTCCGCCTAAGGCGGAGAAACTGCCCATATGGAAGATTGTCGCGTAGGTGGCGCGGATGAAAGCTGTCATACCTTAACAGACAATTTTTCGATGTTGGTTTAAAATGCGTGGTTGTCTTCAGTGATCCCTCCTAAGGGTAAATATTGAGGTCTAGAAAAACCAATTGGTTACGAGATGAAGTGCTTGTAAACTTCAGGTAGGGGTTCTGTAGGTTGAGCCATTCCATAAAGTGTTCAATGGATTGGGTGTCACCCTCCCAGATGACCAGCACATCATCAATATAACGCTTCCAGGTCTTGATGTTATGCCTGAAAGGGTTATCTTGGTGGAGAATCTTGCCACTCTCTAGATGATGGACATAGAGACCAGCCAGGCCGGGAGCAAAAGTGCTCCCCATGCTGGTCCCATGCCTCTGCAAGTAGAGAGTAGTCTCATAGAGAAAGAAGTTATTGGTAAGTGCCAGGGAGATGCATTCCATAACAAGGCTCTTAGGTGTTTGGTACTCCCACGTATTGGAGAAGAGAATCTCCTCAATGATGTTAAGTGTCTCGTCATGGGGCAGGCTGGTGTATAAGCTCTCCACATCGAGGCCCAGGAGTATCTGTCTCTCAGGGTCAAAGGTCAGATCTTGTAGTAGCTGTATTACTGCTTTTGTATCCCTCAAGTAGGTGTCGGTCGTCTGAACTAAAGGGCGTAAAAAGCATCTGCAAACTTGGACAAAGGCTCCAAGATAGAGCCTATGCCTGAGACTATTGGTCTCCCGGGAGCGTTCAAGGTCCTTATGTATCTTGGGAATGGTGTAGAAATATGGCGTCCTTGGTGATTTCTGGACAAGAAACTCTGCTTCCTTTTTTGACACCCAATTGTGTGCTAGAGCTTCTTCCACCATTCCCGTGATACGGACTCGTAAGGATTCTGTGGGGTCCTCCTGTAAGATGGCGTAATTTCTTCTGTCTGCCAGACGTCTCCTGCATTCCTTGTCGTATGCTGATGACGTCTGCATCACTAAAGCCCCTCCCTTGTCGGCGGGTTTTATAGTGATCTCTTTGTTGTTTGATAGTTCTCGAATGGCTTCTTTCTCCATTTTGGTGGTATTGTGAAAAGTGGTATGGCTCTCTGTAGTCAGCTGTCCCAGATCTCTCATCACTGCTTTCTCAAAGGCCAATAGTTCGACCGGTAAGGTAGAATCCGGAGAGGTGAATGTAGATTTCAATCTTAGGCCTGTGTCTGTGGATGCAGAGATTTCCTTGTCTCTAAAGAAAGCCCGAAGCTTCAATTTCCTCATGAATTCTTGCATCTCTGTGTGGATCTTAAATGTATCCAGTCTATTGGTAGGTACTGAAGCCCAGGCCTTTTTCTAGGACTTTCTTTTGGGTTTCTGTCAATTCATATGCTGTTATGTTCACCACTAGATGCCCCTCTTGCTCGTGGATGCTTGGTTGCTGAGTGAGCCCGTCATGCTCCTCGTCGAGACGCGGGGGTCTTCTGTCTCTCCCACTGGCCAGTGTACATTGTTGCCTCTCCTGTTCCTGCCTCGTCGGGGTCCCGGGCGTGATCTTAAAAAAGGCGGTGGCCCGTAAAAGTTGTAATCGTAATCGGGTGCCCATTGTTGAAAAGGACCCCCCATAGGTGTGGGTCCATATTGGTATTGTTGAAAGGCAGGGGGGCCTTGGTATCCACCCCATCCTCTCCGTCTGGGATTATACGGTCTTTGGTACTGTTGGCCTCCTCTCTGGTTCCTGTAGGAGTTCTTCCTGCTGGAATTCGATACATTGGAACTGTTGTCAGAAATGTCGCTATCCTGATCACTGTTATAATCCTTTGGTATGTAGTCATCCCTGATGTAGGGGTAAGCTCTTTCGTGGGTAAAACGTTCTTTGTCCTTTTTAAGTTTGTTGAATTTACTTTGTTTGAGTGTAACCTCGAATTCCGTCATTTGTTGATTAAGTTCCTCAAGACGTTTTTTCAGAATGGCATGGGATTGGTAGGACTTCAGTTGTACCTCCAGTGTTTGAATGTCAATTTTTAATTCTTGCGCTATTCTCGTGGCAGTTTTGATGATCATAACTAACCAATCTCTGGTACAGTGCCACGAGATGAGTGACCAGTCCTTTTTAAATACTTTGTCATTCTGAAAAATGAAAGGTTCATTCAGAACAATCAGGCCCTGTGGTGCCACATTGGCCCTCAGGTACTCGGTCATGAACAGGCCATGTAGTGCTGTTTTGATTTGTGTTCTCCTTAGATTGGTTAATTCATCCCAATCTGCACTACTTGGGCCCGAATCGGTGTTGCTTAATCCCTCGAAGGGATTGATTGCTGCCAGGATCCTGTCGATTTCATCTTCCCCAAATGTGAGACCAGTTCCGTCGGCCATGCTTCCTATGCCGTGTGGCGTGATGAGATAAGTGTAGAGTGTGTGAGTGTGTTTTAAGTGTTGGTATGTGTATTAAAAAAGAGAAAAAGACTAGCTATAGCCTAAGAGGTACAATATCTACTCTAGGTTATTATGCTAGTTACCAGAGATAGTAAATACTGAATGCTAAAGCCAGAATTTCTGGCTAACTCCCACAGCTGTGCGCTGTCTAGATACTATACAAATCAGAAGAGGGAGCGGAGAGAGAACGTGTCCACAAGGACACTGGGGGCTTTTTTACGCCCTTTAGTTCAGACGACCGACACCTACTTGAGGGATACAAAAGCAGTAATACAGCTACTACAAGATCTGACCTTTGACCCTGAGAGACAGATACTCCTGGGCCTCGATGTGGAGAGCTTATACACCAGCCTGCCCCATGACGAGACACTTAACATCATTGAGGAGATTCTCTTCTCCAATACGTGGGAGTACCAAACACCTAAGAGCCTTGTTATGGAATGCATCTCCCTGGCACTTACCAATAACTTCTTTCTCTATGAGACTACTCTCTACTTGCAGAGGCATGGGACCAGCATGGAGAGCACTTTTGCTCCCAGCCTGGCTGGTCTCTATGTCCATCGTCTAGAGAGTGGCAAGATTCTCCACCAAGATAACCCTTTCAGGCATAACATCAAGACCTGGAAGCGTTATATTGATGATGTGCTGGTCATCTGGGAGGGTGACACCCAATCCATTGAACACTTTATGGAATGGCTCAACCTACAGAACCCCTACCTGAAGTTTACAAGCACTTCATCTCGTAACCAATTGGTTTTTCTAGACCTCAATATTTACCCTGAGGAGGGATCACTGAAGACAACCACGCATTTTAAACCAACATCGAAAAATTGTCTGTTAAGGTATGACAGCTTTCATCCGCGCCACCTACGCGACAATCTTCCATATGGGCAGTTTCTCCGCCTTAGGCGGAACTGCACCAACCTTACTGATTACAAAGAACAAGCTGCAGATCTTAAAACAAAACTCTCTCATCGGAAGTACCCGACACCCATCATAGACAGGGCTATGAAAAGGGCGCGCAATAATAACAGAGAGGCACTATTGGAAGAAAAAGTCCCCAGAGACCCAGACGGTAGACCAATCTGCGTAACAACCTACAATACCCATTCAAATTAGATTTCTAAAATTGTGAACAGACATTGGAGGACCCTGACTTGTGGTGACTAAGGGTGGGCGGAATTTGCGGAGTTGCGTTCCGCAAAATTCCGCGAAACGGCAAGAAATCTCAGCGAGCACGCGGAATTTCGCGTGCTCGCGGATATTTTGCTGCGCCCGTTGAATCCTGCCCTGCATATTTATCCACAAAGATGCCACCGTTTCGTGCAATACCTCTAGTCACCTGGAGTACTTTCTACTGGCTAATCGGTAAGTGCTACCTCGTTGGGTAAATGTATAGTGCCTTTCCTACACTATGGAAGAGATGGAGAGAAGGCACACCTGCTTAACCACGCTCACGAATTCTGCACGAGGATTGCGCTCGGGAAAATCAAGGATGCAAAGACCTCCTTCGAGGATTACAGCTAACTTTTCACGTTGGAAATGGAGAGAAGGCACATCTGCTTAACCACGCTCACGAATTCTGCACGAGGACTGCGCTCGGGAAAATCAAGGATGCAAAGACCTCCATCGGGGATTACAGCTAACTTTTCACGTTGGAAATGGAGAGAAGGCACATCTGCTTAACCACGCTCACGAATTCTGCACGAGGATTGCGCTCGGGAAAATCAAGGATGCAAAGACCTCCATCGGGGATTACAGCTAACTTTTCACGTTGGAAATGGAGAGAAGGCACATCTGCTTAACCACGCTCACGAATTCTACACGAGGATTGCGCTCGGGAAAATCAAGGATGCAAAGACCTCCATTGGGGATTACAGCTAACTTTTCACGTTGGAAATGGAGAGAAGGCACATCTGCTTAACCACGCTCACGAATTGTTAACATCTGCCCTGCATATTTATCCACGAAGATGCCTCCGTTTTGTGCAATACCTCTACTCAACTGGAGTACTTTCTACTGGCTAATCGGTAAGTGCTACCTCGTTGGGTAAATGTATAGTGCCTTTCCTACACTACAGCTGCGTAAAGGTCCAGAAGAATTGACCCCAGTGACCTGTGTGTCTGTAACTTTGCCACCGCGCCGAAAGTGCCGGGGTCCTTTGAATAAGCTGTCCATCATTCTGGGGAAAGGGCGGGAAGACGGTGCATACCACTAGTGTATGTGGGGCGGGGGCAAGCGGGCGGGGCTTCTAGGCCTGTTCACATGCCTCTTGTTTATAAAGGGTCAGAGCAGGATCTGAGCAGCAGATGAGGAGGAAGAACCTCCTGGTCACTGGACCTACACGGGGATTGCGCTCGGGAAAATCAAGGATGCAAAGACCTCCATCGGGGATTACAGCTAACTTTTCACGTTGGAAATGGAGAGAAGGCACACCTGCTTAACCACGCTCACGAATTCTGCACGAGGATTGCGCTCGGGAAAATCAAGGATGCAAAGACCTCCATCAGGGATTACAGCTAACTTTTCACGTTGGAAATGGAGAGAAGGCACACCTGCTTAACCACGCTCACGAATTCTACACGAGGATTGCGCTCGGGAAAATCAAGGATGCAAAGACCTCCATCGGGGATTACAGCTAACTTTTCACGTTGGAAATGGAGAGAAGGCACATCTGCTTAACCACGCTCACGAATTCTACACGAGGATTGCGCTCGGGAAAATCAAGGATGCAAAGACCTCCATCGGGGATTACAGCTAACTTTTCACGTTGGAAATGGAGAGAAGGCACATCTGCTTAACCACGCTCACGAATTCTGCACACCTGCCCTGCATATTTATCCACGAAGATGCCTCCGTTTTGTGCAATACCTCTACTCAACTGGAGTACTTTCTACTGGCTAATCGGTAAGTGCTACCTCGTTGGGTAAATGTATAATGCCTTTCCTACACTACAGCTGCGTAAAGGTCCAGAAGAATTGACCCCAGTGACCTGTGTGTCTGTAACTTTGCCACCGCACCGAAAGCGCCGGGGTCCTTTGAATAAGCTGCCCATCATTCTGGGGAAAGGGCGGGAAGACGGTGCATACACTAGTGTATGTGGGGCGGGGGCAAACGGGCGGGGCTTCTAGGCCTGTTCACATGCCTCTTGTTTATAAAGGGTCAGAGCAGGATCTGAGCAGCAGATGAGGAGGAAGAACCTCCTGGTCACTGGACCTACACGGGTATTGCGCTCGGGAAAATCAAGGATGCAAAGACCTCCATCGGGGATTACAGCTAATGTTTGACGGTAGATATGGGCAGAAAGCACTCCTGCTTAGCCTCGACCTTGCTCACTAATTTTTTGTGCTGATTAATGCGTTACAGAATTTGAGCTTCAACTCGGGCACCTGCTTCAGTGCTTTCTCTTGCACCCGAATTCCGTTCCGCCGCGGATCGCGGAAGTTTCGACATTTCCGCGTTCTGCGCGGAACGCGGAAATGCCGAAATTTCGCAAGTTCCGCGAGCGGAACGGAATTTGCCGCCCACCCTTAGTGGTGACCTCAATTTAGAGAAACCGTTGTTTGCTCACAAAAGAGGCAGGAACCTGAAGGATATGTTGGTTCATACACGACCCCGCACAGGTGCAACCACACATACTAACAACCCCACTCTACATCCGGTCCAGGGCGACCATCCCTGTGGCAATTGCAGCACGTGCCACCTGACCAAGAAAAGTAGATGGGTGAAATTCAGAAATGGAAGTAAATGGGAGCAGAGGAAGTTCACGAATTGTAACAGCCGTAACGTCGTGTACATGATCACTTGCCCCTGTGGGCTAGAGTACATTGGCATGACGTCAAGACCTGCCAAAATTCGAATCGGCGAACATAAAAGTAATGTTCGATGCAAAAAGAGCACCACAAAAATGGCGTCCCACTACCTGTCCGAAACCCATACAGTTAATGACCTACAGTGGACGATCATTGAACAATTACCATCAGAGACTGGCTTATTGGAAAAGGAACAGCGTTGGGTGTTCCGCTTGGGCACCAGCGTTACAGGACTCAATGACAATATCCCTTGGCATCAGTTCACCTAAAACAATCAGAAACATTATGTGCAACAAAGTGTAACAAAGGCACTAAGTAAAACTCTGGGGGAGTCCTGCCCTACGGCCATTAGAATCTATTAAGGCAGATGATTGTTTTCTACTGGGTATTCATCCAGGAAAACCTCTTTTCATTTTTTAAAATTTTTCCACCCTTATTTTTTACTTTTGTAGACCCAGCTTTGTAGCATTCATCAAGCTGGTCGACTCCCTTGAGTCATCATGACCCAACTGATGCATTAATGAACCCCACCCAGTCTGTGGCTCAGTATTATCGCCCACGGTATGCATACTGAGCCTTTAATCACCACTGGCAACAGATATGGGCAAGTGCAACACCAGCAGGTTTCTTTCCCAATAAGCGATGTATCTTTGTATTACGCAATTGCCGCGTGACGGTTTCCGCTACATACAAGCGGTCAACTTGAACACCACGCAGCCCCAATGAGTGTTAGCGGGTTAGCGGTTCAGTTTCTGGGGACCGCTTGACACCGACTGCAGCGCGCATGACCTATCATGCAGTTGCCTACAGTCTGCGCAGCCGTAGTGTGCTTTTTGAAGCTGACCCTCGCTACCTCCGATCCCGGCTCCGGTTCTGTATCACACCGGAACTAATATTATTGCTGACACACAATGTTCGGCACGTACGCCTTCATAGTGGCGGGAATAATTTGGTAATTAGCGTGAGTATAAATACCAATCTCTCCATACTCCCTTCACACCACGGAGCCGCGGAAGGGACTTTGGTAGCAGGTAGTACCTCTACGCATGTAAGTACAGCACAGCCGTTTTTTCAACAGGATCACCGCCACCTCAACCCAATGAGTACCTCCCACAGTGCTGAGTGTTGTTTTTTATCCTTGCAGAGTGCTAGTTAGCACAGTGTCCCCTCGGTCCTCGCAGGCTCATGATGCCACTGGCTTTATTTGAGCAAGTATGCATTCCTTCTACTACTAACCCCCCTTTCTCCCCCTTTTTTCCCCGTAATTTCTGCTTGTAATCTCCCTAGAGGATTACTACAACGACTATTGAAATTAATATAGAGTGTGTGTTTTATGTTAAGTGTTGGTTTGTTTTGTATTTGTTCCCTTTTTTAGGGCACTACACTGATACTGATAGGCTAACTATCACGTCCAGACACCGTGTAATTTTATCTTTACAGGTCACGTTCTCCATATTAGGAGTATCACCATTTAATATTGTGTATGTACTTTTGTGTTCTTTTCCAGATCGATATTAAAGACATTACGTTGTTCCAGGCCATTTACCATAATAGGCACATTTGGCAAAAATTCTACACATAATATTATGTATGTTGAGACGGTATCAGACTGTCGCATGTGAGTAGGGTAGGGATCTGTGTACCCGTCCTGAAGAAGAAGCTTTCGGCTCGAAACATGTTGACGCACGCAGGAGGTTATGTACATTAAATACACAATAACCTCCACCACACTATTTTAACAATACCAGCACGGAGGTATATTAAAATTCTTTTTAGCCCTCACATGCCAGGTATTTTTTAACACTCACGTATCCATTCACTCCTGACCCTACCACTCACTACCCTCGCACACCACACATAGTGATTACATCAGTGCTCCCACGTATCCGTTGGTTAGTAGCACGCCGCGTTCCGTAGAGGGACGCGAAGACCCCTATGATGAAGCATGACACCAAGGGCCCTTTTGGTGTGTGAGGGGTATTTAAAGAACACCATGTGCTTCCCACCATTGTAGGAAACACATTCGACTCCAGACCTTGTCTTCAAAAGCGCCTATTCTATAAGGGTGGATTCTATTTGTGTGTCACATACATTGTCAGAGTATCATAGATTCACATCCAAATGCATGCATGTTGAGCTTTCTGACAGTACTATAACCAGCAGTAGTGCCTGTTTGGTAAAGTGACACTCTGGTGCATGATGTTACAAGTGGTCTAAAAAACCAAGTACACATCATCAAAGAAAGCAGTATTTTATAATGCCTATCATTGGTGATTCCTAGAGATGCAGTTCTGGGTAAAAGGAACTTTTTTCTCTCTGCACAACATTATAAAGTTTTACCACGAATCGTACATAATTACACGAAATGACATAATGCCGTAATTCCTGGAGTTTTGCATAACAAGCGTAATCTGAAATTACGCAAATTACACGAGTTATGCCAGAGTAATTTGAATTTCACACAGGAGTAGTTATGATGGTAGTTCATTAAATACAAAAGCAGAACACCTTGTTATTAGGTGTAGCTAATCCCAAAAAATACTCCTCAACCATGTCCTAAGGCAGAGAGCCTATGGCTGAAATATGATCTGTGGAGATATAGTACTAAAGTACTATTCTCAAAGGACCCTTGATTATATATTGCTAAGAAGGGGGCACCAGGTAATTTCTTGGCAGAAAAAAACTGTAAATTTAGAGATGTGTAAGAAAAACACAGGTGGTGTCACAACTTTGATGCCTCCAAATCACGTTTCCCCTCCTTATACAATAGTTTATATAACAGTTTGTTCTGTAGAGATGGGGTGCAGGTGTCTGCTTTACATGGATGACACTTTGTGCCCATCAGTTTATTAAAGCCTCAGTAACACACAACTAATTAATTCTGAGAATGAAACTATGACAAATGAATACCATCTACTTTCCAAGTGCTACATTAAATCCTCAATGCAGCCTGCTGACTGTGAGGCTTGCTGGTAGGATACGCTGCTTCTCTTCTGAACCATCAGTGGTCTTCACTTTGATACAAAAGAGAAGTTGATCAAAGGAGAGATGGAGTACGTGTTACCAAAGGGACGCCTTCTGTTTTTAGGGTGGATACCAGAAGTGCAACATGAACAGAATAGCAAGCATCCTAATCTCTGAAAAATTGTCCACAACTCACTGCATTGAAAATTTGTGTGGATGAGTTTATGGAAAACCTAGAGAGTGTACCAAACTCTTAGAAAAATGCAAAGCAAGGTAACGAAGGCTAGACTTATTCCCTGCATCAAAAAAAGAGAACAGGTCTTTCATTTTCAAGAGTGACTCTCCTACACCTGACTACTAGGGTTGGGGTAGCTAACACTTCATCTATCATCTGACTGGTGTCGTGCCATATTAGATGTGAGTTCCAAGTTTGCCTGCTGTTGGATTAGCAGTTACAGAGAGAGTTTTTGATGCCAGGAGGTAAAGACAATCCAGAGAAGTTAGTGGATAGACCTGATAGAAACGAGGAGGATAATGAGAAACATTTTAATGAAGTTTACTACTTGAAACCATAGAGTGGAGCACAAAATTTGCACATGAAAAGATGGGAATTTGGGTGAAGTCACTTTTGAACGAGAACCTTCTAAATGAAATTTATTAAACCACTGACAACTTCTGCGAGCATTAGATTAGAAATAAATCACATCCAGCAATTAGTATATGCTTATGACTTCCAAGCGATAACTGCTAGTTATTCATATTCTATAGCATTATTCCATGAAGTTAGTCATACGTACCATCCAGTCCATGGACACAGATTACCAGGTGAATGCCATCATCAAATGGTTCTTCCTCTTCCTCTGGAGGGAAATATGGCATATCAGAAGCTAAAATAGGGAGGTCACTGTATAGCAAACCTTCAAACTTCAGCTCTTTCAGAAACGTCTCTTTAGCCTGGTGGAAACTAGAAAGAAATAATCACCAGAACCATGCGGACTACCATAACAATCCCACACAACATTACACAGCAGAAGCCCTTAAAGTCGCTGCACATAATGGAAAACTTGCAAACATAACTAAAATGCAATCATGTGTGGTATATTGGTCAGCATAAGCCTCTGCTGTAATTGTCTGAGACAAAAGTGCAAATTAGAACACAGAACAAAAAGCATTGGCAAAGCCAATAAATACCTCCCATGAAACCTGTAGGCTTTGCCAAAGTGTTTTCCTTATGTGGCTATCATGCCGGCATTCATACGTATGCAGGGATGGTGACAATTTTGTAATGACTACTTAAAGAGAGCAAATAATAATTCATGGACTGCTGCCATATATGTGTGCAAGAACATCGGTTATCTTTGAAAGATTTTTCTTTCCTGTTAAAAATATCATTACAAGATAGCTGCTGCACATGCTCATGTATGCTGGTGGCCGTCCCTTGATGACAGATCTTTCTCTTTAAGTAAAGTCATTCAAAGAATGACCACACCAAAAGAATAATTCAAAGATTGCAGCCTTGCACATGTGTGCCTACATAGTGGTCATCCTTTTACTTTATTTTCAATATACCATGCCAAGATGGTGACCGGCCATCTTAGAAAAGTAAATAATAAAATAAACCAAGTATTGGAAAAAGTTAGCGGCCTGGTAGCAAAGTGCAACTGTCAGCCCCCCGTTTTGTACACAAGTATTAGATACAATAGACACATAGATAGAATAGATTCAATAGATACTCAGGGTGTAAATTTCATTTAGAAAACTTTCATGGGGCACATAGAACATAATCAGTTAATGGGGCAAAGCCATGGCTAGGCTGTGAAAGGTGCTGAGGATAATGGAACTAATGCACAGTTGATGAGCTTTCTAAACATCAAAAAGGGCAACGCATTTATTACAGAATCTTGATTGTAGCACAAACTTTCCTAGAATGTATAGTGGGTGTTTTTCCTCCACAGACAACTTCTCACAATGTTATGTCCTGATTATGGAATATTTTGTAACACTGGAACATGAACTTCATCTGTGTAATATTTCATTTAGTCAAAGAAATGAGGCATTACATTTGAGCTTATCCATATTTAACTCAACAATATCACACCCTTCATGTAGAATGTAAACACCAAGAACTGAGTTGTCTTCTCTGACTTGTTTTCTTTCACTTTTTGATAACATTTTGAAAATAAATTACTGTTGACAAATTGCATATGGTCTCTCCTAGATGCAACTCAAGTATATGATGTTTTGAACCATATTCTCCATGTCATGCAGACTACAAATGTTACTGTTAAATTAAAAAAAAAATGTCATTGGAGTGTTTTCAGAACATGAAACAAGCTGCATGAGCAGCAGGGAGCTCTATGTAGCAGAACAAATGCATCCCAGCAGGTGAAGACCACGCAATAAGTCATGTATGTTTCTCATTGATTTAGGAGCAACAAATCACGCATGTATATGATGCATGTACACCTGTACACACACGGGTATTTTACATAGAGTGGTTTGCTACAGCCAAATCAACCTTACTTAGTGTCATATGCAT
The DNA here is from genome assembly GCA_963921515.1 of Calotriton arnoldi. Taxonomy (NCBI): domain Eukaryota; kingdom Metazoa; phylum Chordata; class Amphibia; order Caudata; family Salamandridae; genus Calotriton; species Calotriton arnoldi. The sequence continues at coordinate 325,062 of CAWUFW010000836.1, forward strand.
ACATGTATGTCTAAATTAATTTAAGTTTTTGATTTGAAAAAATCCTCCTCTCACCCTTTCTCCCATCACTCCTCTCTCTGACTCTCCCCATACCTTTCAATCTAATATGATCCACCAAACATCCTTCTCAAACTCTCTCCTCATGTCAACCAACTAACAGGAACCCACTAGCTCTACTAGCAAGGTCCAACCTATTACTTTGGCTCCGGAGTAGCGTGCTACTTGCCACAAACAGCTTTACTGCCTCATCATGGGTAGTTAGCACTATATAAATAACATTTACAATTTACTTACAATCTGCACATTAAGACTGGAGGTTATGGGAATTAGCAGGTTTACACAAATGTAGAAGTTAAGGTATTTGGGGAAAAGGAAGGCATAGAAACAAGGAACTAAGGGGCATATGTTTGAAGCCTTTTTCCCATTCGTAAACGGCCCGTTTGCGAACGGGAAAAAGCCTTTTGGGATGTATCATCCCAAAAGGCCCTCGCACAATACTGCGAATGCATTTAAGGAATCGCAAATTGCGATTCCTTAAATGCAATTCTGGAAGCACCCAAGTTGTGCGATTTTGCCTTTAGAAATCGCAAATTACCACCAACTTCAAGTTGCCATGTGGCACACATACATGCCCTTAGGGCATGTATGTGTGCCACATGTGCACACATGCTTATTTCAGGGGTGCAACAGGGTGTCCTTTTGACACCCTTGCACCCTTGAAATTGCATTCGCAATTTGCGAGTACCTAATGGGTACTCGCAAATTGCGAATGTCTTCCCATTCATTCCTATGGGCCTCTAGGCCCATAGGAATGAATGGGAAGGTATTCCTTAATTGCGAATCGCAATTTGCGATTCGCAATTAAGGAATACGTAGGAATCGCAATTAATATAGCGAATCCTACATACATTGCCTTTTGCGAGTCCTTAATAGCGAATCGCTAAAATTTGCTATTAAGGACTCGCAAAACGCTTTCTTGATACATATGCCCCTAACACGGTGGTTCCCAAACTGTGCGCCGCGGCACCCCAGTGCGCCGTTAGTAGCAGCCAGGGGCGCCGTGCACGTCTTTGGAATGTGCAAAGTATGTTCTGAGCAACTCAAAAATGATGCGTCTTTTGACACCCTACCTGTCAGCCGGTGACAGGAATAGTGGTGTGGCCCAGTGTTCCATTACGGAATATTAAGAAGTGCCCTTTATTGAAACATGAGGCCTGCAATAGATCCCTTAAAGTGTCCATGTTGCAGCTTTAATTCTACTCTGCTCTCCGGAAGCCGTATCAGTTCGATATTTCGATATTTTTTGCTCGACGCTCCACCATATTCCTGCAGATTCTCCAGTGTGAGGTATTTTTTCAATATTTGAAATATGTTTCCATATGTTGGGTTTATTTCAACCATTTTTTTCTTTGCATGACTTCCTAGTGCAGTAAATTCCAAGCATTTAGCCTGTTTTTTTGCGCAGAGCGTCTGATCCCACATATGGTTCCTGGTCGCCTCGTCTTTTGCAGGCCTCGAAAAATCTGATGAATGTTGCCAGGCCAGGAGGTCTAGTGACGTGGATTTTACTTTATTGTCCTAAGAGTGTTACACTCGACCCATGGATCCTGCAAGAAAACACTTCATTTCAACAAAATATTTGATGTTATAAGAACACTGTAAAATTAATAACTTTAGTGACTAAAATCTAAAGGGTTAAACCCTGCATTTGCCTGTGGTGTGCTCGAAAGCCCCCTTAATAAGTGCAAGATAGTTCTAAGTGTACGAGTTAAGCGTGCTGCTCAGTCTGCCCTTGGCCAGAAAGGAGACCTTCACCCAGCAGCACTTTTCTCATTGCGAGTCCTGCAGGTTAACTTTTCCAATTACGAATATGAACCTAAAAGTTCCTGTTGGCATCTGAGGCTGTTACTCAGCATAATTTCACTCTACACTTTACTGAGCCAGCAGCTCAGACCATTTTGATTTCAGTTGAGTGACATTGCTGACTGGGCATTTAGGAACTGATCAATTTATACATCTTTGATCAAACTATTTCCAGCTGAGAAGGGCTCTTCTGAGCTCTCCGGCAGTAAAGGAGACAACACAAGATAGTGCAATCCTATTATACCAGGAGACCCCTTATGTTGAATCCTATTGTACCGGGAGACCACACGATGACCGGAAATGAGTGATTCCTGCTCGAAAAGGAACCCAGCGCAAACATGCAATTAGGTGTTCAGTGCATCATTTTCAAGTGACAACAAAAGCCTACAAACACTCAGTGCCCTATCTCCGAGTTTCGTGCGAACACCAGAAGGTTGTCTTTGGGTGTGATTCAAGGTGAAAGAGAGCTCTAGATTCCGGGGTCAGATTGCGCTCTTTTCTTGAGATTTTGGATGGGTGCTTTAATAGTAAATCTAGTTTTCATAGGTACACGGTGTCGCTGTTGTTTGATTATTAGAACTAAACAGAGGAACGTACTGCCTACTACCACTGCTCTCTAGTGGTAATATTTTGGAATGAGGTCCTGTTGTTTAGGGGCCAAAATACAAGTTGTTCCAGTAGTCAAATTTGTAGTAAAGGACGATTGCCATGTGACTGCTGCTGTTTCATTTCCATAGATGATTTTTAGTCCTACTGACCAACTCGTAACAGACTCTTGTATCGGTTTCCCCTTTTTGTTGGTTTCTGCTGAGCTCACAATGAATAGAAGATAATTGCATTTTATTTTTATTTATAGTGCCAGCCTTGGCTTTGTCATCAGCCTTTCAGCAAGTGAACCTTATTTAAATATTAAATATACTCAGCTGGGGCCCAACATATGGGGGAGTGACACGCGCCACCTGTATAATCCGAAATCATGGTTTGGCCCAAGAGCGCACTGCCGCCATACGCGCGTACACAGGATGACTGTCGGCGTTATTGCTCCCCGTGTTTTGCCACGCCTCTGAGGACCCTCTTCATAAGTTACATCAAGTAGGTTGCCAGAATAACTGCAAAGACAAACCTGTGACCACCAAGCCCGTGTGTTTTTAAAGAGGCAATCATATTTACTGCTTTCCAGGGGAGAGAAATGATAAATGAAAATGTGACGGGGTAAATAGGTTACCTGCAAAAATATCCAAAATGTTGGGCATATAATAAGACACTTTTTTTCTCTACACTTGTCGTTAAGAAGTACTTGTTAGTGGGGCAAAAAGGCAGCGCCGAGTTTTGTCTGGTTCACCTGGTAAAACACAACACAACCAGTCTTACCAGGTCCTGGTATTTTAAATTCTGTTAAAAGCCGAGTGGGTCCATAGATCAAGGGTGCCATTTGCCTTTGGCAATTAATAGTGTATCGTTTCTCACTTAACCAATTAAAGTTTTTATTAAATAACTGTTATATTTTAATTTTGCTACAAACGTGATGATAATACCTTAACCGGCTTCATCCCAATTAATTTCAGGGAGAAAACTGGAAGTACTCCTGAGGTCGGGCATACATCCCCCCACCGGTAAAAAAAAGTGCCATGATGGGGAGCCACGGCCAACTGGCAGTTATGTCAAGGGAGCCACAGGTCGAAAAAGTTTGGGAACCACTGCCCTAACACCAGACACTCAAAGCAAGCAAAACAAATACATCAAGCCACAAAGAGGAGAAACCACTCATCCAACAATACTACTAAAGTTGTTCTAAAAACCAACCAACCTACCTTAAAAAACTAAGGAAATTCCTACTGCTGCACTAGATATCTCTAATTAATGAGCATGCCCTCTAGGTGAAGAACACCTTTGAGAAATGGTTATTGTTGAACCTGGCCTTTTCTGCAGTGTAACTCCCAAACATTTTTCCTTTATCCTCTAATTTCTGGAAAATTAATTTTTGTTGGCCTTGGGACTCTGTGCACTTCACCACTGCTAACAAGTGCGAAAGTGCTTGTGCTCTCTCCTTAAAACATGGTGCAATTGACTTTTACCCAATTGGCACATCTAATTTACTTATAAGTCCCTAGTAAAGAAGCACTACCTGTGCCCAGGTCCTGTAGATTAAATACTACTAGTGGGCCTGCAGCACTGATTTGCCAACCTGTGCGTGCAGTTTTAAACTACCAATTCAACCTGGCAAAATAAACCTTTTGCTAGACCCAAATCTTCCTTTGTAATGCATATAAGTCACCGCTAGGTTAGGCCCTAAACAGCCCACAGAGCTGGGAGCAATATATTTGAAAGTATGTAATTTTAAGTTTGACATGTTCTGGTAGTGACAAGCTCTTCAATTTGTTTCTCACTACTGCAAGGCCTACTTCTCCCATCGGATAAAATTGGAGTTAATTTATCACATTTAATAAGTGATAATTTCCAAATCGGAGCAGGTAACCAGTTTATTTTAGGTGACTTTGGATTTTGAATGAAAAATCCTCCCTCATGGTGCAGTCAATTTTAAATTACAATTTTGAAAATGTCACTTTTTGAAAAATAGCATTTTCCTGCCTTAGCCATTTAGGGGTCGATTCCGATTCGGGCCGGAAATTTCTCCGACCGAGCCGGACCCGGAGAGATTTCCGACCGAATCGGACCCGTGCAGTCCGACCGAACGAGTACGATGCGTCCGTATGTTATCGGACTCGAGTCGGTCGGACTCCCATTGAAGTCAATGGGAGCCGGTCGCATGCAACGCGTACGCGGGCTCCCATTGACTCAATGGAGTGCGGAGTCGGACAAGGCGCCCCCTACAGCGGGTGCGCGGCGAGCGATCGCGCCGTACACGCACAGGTAGGGGGACCCATGGGTCCCCCCTGTGTGCGACTCGCGCGGCTACGCATACAGGGGGTCCGACACGGACCCCCAAAGTGCGGCTCCGACAGCTCTTACGAGCCGGAGTGCGCGGCTCGGTCGGACTGCTCGCGGCGCGCATCGTACTTACCCGGCCGGGAAACGTCTCCATTGCGCGGTGCGAGTCGAGTCCGAGCGAGTCGGTCGGAGCGGTTCGAGCCGGGAGCGAGTCGGTCGGAGCGGTCGGGACGCCCGGACGAGTCGGTCGGCGATTTCGCATCGTACTCGCTCGGCCGGACCCGCGTACGGTTCGGTCGGGAAACAGGGCTCCGAATCGGATCCGGTAAAGCCGAGATCGGAATCGGCCCCTTAGTGCCTGCAGCCTGTCTCTAGGTCACATGACTGGGTGCAGCTGACAGTTGGGCTTTGCGTATAACTCCAAGATAGCCATACTCTATAAAGAGATTAGCTGTGCCTGGATGGGCTATCACTGACTGGATGCATGGGTGGAGTTGGGCACGGCCCTACGTATACTTGAATAGGCTGTGTCCTGCCTCCACACAAACACATAAAGGGCTGCATACCCCCTGTGCTTGGAAAGCAGGATGCCTAGGGACATCAAAGAGAAACCTCTAGAAGCATTTCCGCCTTCAAAGGCAGAAATGGGTACAGATATTGGACCTCAGACACCAACTCCTCAGTACACTCTTGACCTATGGATACTCTGCCAGGAAGAAGAACTGCTATGTTGCTAAAAGGATAGCCATTCTGCTGGACTGCTGCTCTGTAGGACTGCTGCCCTGCTGTGCCAACCTCCCGTCTGCTGCCCTTTTGCCTTAGTGAGGACTGGACCTGCATCAGCTGAACCCAGAACCCCAAAGAGACTCCAAGGGCTAATTGGCTGTCCTCCTGACTAAAGCCTCAGGGACAGAAAGCTCCATTGTCCTTGAACCTAGGACCTGGACTCTGCCATCTGTGAGTCTACCTTGCCAAGTGGTGGCTCCCTAGTCCTGGACCCTTGTAAGTGGGATTATAAGGCTCTACCAGTCTCAGTGTATCCAACAGAACCAATGCATCTCCTCCTCAACGTATCCCAAGCAGAAATGGTGCATTGTCTTTGCTATTTGATGCACTGCCCTCGTAACCGACGCTTTGCCTCTGCTGCAAGGGTTCTTCTGATGCAAAAGACTCCACATCGAACCCACAGTTGTGCGAAGTTTTCCAGATGAGTACCTCACAGCTCCTCAGGACTGAAGCATTGCCTCGACTGCATGACACTTCCTCGACACCGGACTTTGCATTGCAAGCCCATGAGGACAGCAACCTCGATGATGACAGGACCTCACATCGCTGCTCCTCCTCACCTCAGAACTGATGCATCATCTCAGCTGCACAATGCATCCTTGCAACGCTCAGCAAACCAGGATTTAAGGTACTGTTGTTCAGCAGGCGTAACTGGGTGCCTGTAGCCAGCTCACACTCCATCACAGTCGGCCTAAACTTGTGACTTTGTCCCGGTCTGGTGTGACCAGATTTCCACAGTAGGTACTTTGTGAATTTTGTTGCTATTTTCACGTAAATCTTTAAATCTGCGTATCTTTGGTTCTACTGATTGGACTTTTGTCATTTTGGTTATGTTTTGTTTATCAAAAGTTACTCTATCCTTCTAAACTAGTGTGGGATCCTTTTGTGGTGTGTTTTCACTGTGCTACTCTTTGAAGTGTTTAACAACTGCTTTACACATTGCATCTGAGTTAAGCCTGACTGCGCCGTACCAAGCTACACGAGGGTTAAGCACAGGTTAATTTTGGGTTTGCTTGTACCTTCAGCCTGAGGAAAATTTTGGTTGCTGCTTAAGAAGAGTTTCACTCTCCTCAACTAGTAACCCGATTTCTTATGGAAAAATTGTAACCATTCAGTTTGTGACATAGTGCACTTTGGTATACTACATCTTTGTCCAGAAATGTAAATCTTTTCGGTGATGTCTTCAATTTATTTCTGGTACTTCATGTGAAAGAAAATGCATCTTTTCAATATATTTCCTTGGTTCCAAATGTGTTTTCTTCCCTAGAATATATAAGCTATTTTCCTGACTAAACTGTCACATAACCTTTTTGTAAGTCAGCTGTAGGGTATGCACAAATGGCACATGCTGCATAAAACTTAAATCTCAAACCTGAGCTGAAGAGAAAACTTTGTCAACTCATATTTGGTCTGCGTTTGCAACATGGCATAGGCATAGTCATGTAACAGCCTAATTCACTCATTTGACCTGATTCACAAACTGCACTTTTAATTAAGTTTATACTTTTGAGCAAGTTTACTATGTTTCATTATTTTTGTAGTAACTTACACTTTTGTAGGGACTGAGACTTTTGTAGCAAGCACTACACATAGCTAACCAATGGTACTGCAACCACCATTATTTTCTATCAGAGGGTGTTGAAGTACCAGTGGTTGGCTATGTGTAGAGCAGGGTTTACTACTGTTTTTTTTTAGTAGTAACTTACACTCAGGGGCCTGATTCACAAAGGTAAACTTACACTTGTGCTTAAGATTACTACTTTTTTTCTATTCACAAATTACATGCAGAGTTTTAAGACCACGCACTCCCTTTACTTATGTGCATAGAGTGCATAGAGACTCATAGTGTGCATAGAGCACCAAGAGACTCAGCAGTCAGGACGGAGAGCTCTGCACCCACAAGCATAAGGAGTGCAACGTAGTTTGTGAATTGTATTTTGTAGTACAATACAATGTACTACAAAATAAAGTTTGTGAATCAGGAACGGAGATTGAATACTGAAAGGTAGTGAACTTTCTGGAAAGTGTTAATTACCTTTCTGAATCAAGCCCTATAAGAAATTGGGTTATTGGTTGAGGGGGATGGAAGCCCCACTCAGGCAACAACCATAATCCTTGTCAGGGTTTACCACAAAAGTCACTAAATTAACATGTGCATAACCCTCTGGTAGCTTGGCAAAAAAGCAGTCAGGCTTAACTTAATGGGAATGTGTAAAATATTTATGCAGCAAACAAACAGTAATAAAGAGGAAACACAACACAAGAAAAATCCCAAAACAAATTAGAAAAATACAGTGGATGTTAATAAATAAAATTATACTAGAACGACACTCTAGAGCACAGAGCAGGTCGAGCATTGCAGACGGTCAATCCTGTAGCTTCGAATTGATGGTATGTTAGAAAATGTGTCATTAGTTTTGTGTCCTGCCCAAGTAATAGGTCTACGTTTGTCCTGCACTGGGAACCAAATACCCCATCGTAGCACTTGACTCTCAAGGGAGGTAGCGTGGGCCAGTAATCACCATTCACACATACACAATAATAACACTCAATAAATGATTGTCCACTCTGTGCTTTTTCTTTTGAAAAAAGAAAAGTACATTTATTACACACACACACTACTCAATACTATGCAGCAATTTACAAAAATACACAAGCTGATGAAAATACTTCTAGATGACATTGTGACCCCCCCTTTGGGAGGGTTGAGAATGTTTATTCTCACCCCTCCCAAAGGGGGGTCTAGTACCACAACTCACATGTCTAAACACTATCTTGTCCCTAACAGCAAGCATTGAACATAACTTTGAGTAGGAGCACTTAATACTGACACCAAAGCAAGCGGCTGTCAACCTCATTATCTCAACAAGTATTTAATCATAGGAATCAATGCAATAATTGCATATAACCATGACTGCGGGCACTTAATACTGGCAATAAAGCATGCAAACTTTAATCAGGAGTGGCTCTCAGTCTCATTATTTAAATCAAGCATTCGCAAGAGGAAATGTCTATGCAGGTCTGGGTGATTTATGTACTAATCATGACTTTTAGTCACCACAAGCTGAAAGCGAGTGTTTTTTTATCAATAAATGTGGGCAGGCCCTACAGGGCATTATTGGGCGCACCTCGCGCTTGCTCCATCAGTATTGCAACAGCAGCTCTCCTGCTGTGCCGGGTAGAGCCATGTCTGTTTTCTCCTTAGGTTTTGCTGGGCTTTGCGGCCTCATGCCGCGATTCCCTGTTTGGAGTGCCCGGTCCCGGCCGGGCTTCCTGCATGTATTCACTTTGTTAGAGGACATCCCGGGGAGCCCTCCACCGGCTGTTCTTTTAGGCTCCCCGAGCATCCGGCACTCTCTTGTGCTGCCTCGGGAGCCAGCAGCACTATTCTGGTCTGCCTGCTCCTGTGGGCAGATGAGGCAATGCTAGCTGGCCTTCTCCCTCCACTCCAGACATGACTGCGGGGAGCAGGGAACACTGGTCATGCTGGGGAGTATGGCGGCACCCCCCCCTCTTTCTTAGGTGCATCTGGGCCCAGTTATAGGGTCCTGGGCCCTTTCTCGCAATCGTGGGGGAGCGCAACAGCCTTCCTTGCCCTTCTCCGCATTGGGGCCCAAACTCGACCTCTCATGTGGGGAGGGCATGATAGCCCTTCCCCTTGAAGATAACATCTAGGGCCCAGTTATGGGGTCCTGGGCCCCTCCTTCTCGTGGGGGCAAAGTGTGACAGCGCTTCCCTTAACTTCTTCATTCTTTGGGCAACTCCCAAGCACTGGCCTACCCCGGGGGCACCGCTGAAAACAGCAGTGGAGCCCCACGTGCTTCGTTGCTGGTGCATCAAAAAAGGTCAAAGGTTGCCCAACTTCAAGAGGGCATATCTTAGCCCCCATTGGGCCGATTGTGGTGATTTTGGTATCGTTTTGCTCCTTGTGGTAGGCCTCCAGACCTCAAAGGCAACAACCTGTGCTGTGAGCTTGTTTCAATCGATCCCTGCGCCAGCCTTTCGCTTTGCTTTTCCTCTGGGCTTCTCTCTTTCCTCCGCAGAAGTCCAGACTTTCCCCCAACTGGTCCTCAGGGGTGTAAGGGAACCAGAGTCCCTGGGAGAGAGCCCCACTCGCCCTGGGGCCAATCAGAAGCAGAGCTTTTAGTTCAGATGGCAGTCAGGGGGTTCTTCCTTCCAACTGTCCATGGCGTTAGCCTCCAGTCCCTGTGTTCAGCAGAAAAGCACATCCAAGAGAGCTCTCCCCCTTGCGCAGGACCTTACAAGAGGGGGAGGTAGGTTCCAGCAGGGATGCTCCTTCGGCCTATCCTGATGTGCCACATCACCTTTCCTCCCCTGTTTCACCCTTCCTGCACAGCCTTCTGGGATACTTCAAGATGGCGTCACCCAAGAGTCACTGCCACATGTGCTCTGGGAGTCTCAGCTCCACCCCTCACTGACATCACTGCCAGGGCCTGCCACAGCAAAACTTCAAAGAAGCATCTGTCCTGGTTTGGCTCCAGGGTCTGGGCTCCCATCCTTTATTTAGTGGGCTTAGACCTGCCTTAAACCTGGCTGATTGATGATAGCAGTCCACCCCACCCCTTCCTTCTGAGAAGCTGACCTAATCAAGGTTAATTGCTCTCTTTGTGGGAAGAGGCCTTTGTTCCTGCTGCTTGAGAGGAAAGTAATTAACCCAGCCCAGCCGGGTGACAAAAGGCCTGGGCTCTGATCCTGAGCTGAGCCAGATAAGCATGATATTCCTGGATGACCCATAAGCTGTAAAGATATGACGTTGGACCTTACAGCATTGTTCTTTTCAGACAGGTTACACTGTCCGTTGGTATGACCCTGGTGTCTTTAGACCAAGGGGAAGTGGAGCTGCTCTCTAAGGCAGCCTTTCCCATAGTGCATAATGGAGTGTCACTGCAGACCAGACAGTAAAGAACACTGACTTTCCCTATCTATGTACACCAACATTATAAGGCCTAATCCAGGTCAATACTCAACTCCTGCAGAGTACTTTCTGCACCAGGCTACCTGGGCACAGTTCGTGGGCTGCTCACAACAGGAGTCTCCCACATGCAGCCCTCACTTGTGTCTCATACCCTTGCTGCATCGCAGCGGCCTTATCTTAAAAGGTTGACACTGGCGGTAAACACACACAGTCCATTTTACCACGAGTTTACAGGGGACGAGTAACTGGTTATGAGACTCTCCCACAGTGAAAGGTAAGAAACCAGGTGATCAAAAAGCAAAAAATCTGGGTGGTTAGATGGTCAGAACCACCTTCTCACAGAAGGTCATTACTGTAGCTTCATGTTGAAGTTCACTGAGGGCTCTCTCGTTGCTGGTCATCACTGTCGATCGCTGTAGCATGAAGAACAGGTCTCACCGGAGCTTTGTGTTTGCGGTTGTCATGAGTAGCACAGTCTTCGCACAAACTGGCCCGTTCACGTTCGCAAGGAGCTCAAACTTCATGATTTTCATGTTTTCTTGCAGAGGAGAACACTCTGATGCCAGCCAAGGTTCCAGGACATTGGAAGGCACTTTCTGGTGATCAGGGACTTAAACTACCAGAGGCCAGCAGGGCTCCGCAGGTCCAGTTGCAGGCCCAGGCAGGTCCAGTGGCAGCAGGGCAGCTGGGTAGTTGCAGGGAGGCACTTGAAGCAAGTTGTGTCCCTATTGCTCACATATGAGGTGAGCAAATTGACCCTTGAAGTGACTCTGGGTTAGCCTGGGTTGAAGTTAAGCAGGTCTAGTCTTCCTTAACAGACAACAAATGGGGAGAGGATGTAGCCTTAAGGCTAGAGCGGTTGACCTCGAAGCTGGAGAACCGGGTTCGAGTCTCGGCAACGACGCTCAACAGCCTGTGATTCTGGGCAAATCACTTAATCTCCCCGTGCCTAACAAAAATGAATCTGTCCATATGTAGCGAAACTGATGCTCATGTAAAGCGCTCTGATGCCCGATGTCTCAGGTCTAGTTCGCGCTATATAAAACTTTATTAAAAAAAATACAATAAAAAAAAAAACAAGGCAGTTGTTCAAGCAGCTGGGCAGTCCTCTGACAGCAGGGCAGGCATTCTTCTGTAATAAGTCCAGGAGTGTGCTAAAAAGTGACTCTGGAGGTCCAATCTTTATATCTGCTCCCACTCACAATGATCAAAATCTTGCCATGTCTGCACTTAAGTTGATGTTTGCTTTACAAAGAGGTTTGAGGGTCAGGCACATAAAAAAGATGGGGAATTGTAATATTTAACTCAAATTGTACTAGACTGTAGAGTTAATTTTAAAATTCTTCTAAAAAAATAAATGACTAGAGTAAAAATTATTTGACCAATAACAAATACAATTTAAGTCAAAATGATTTGCACCAAATCAAATGATTTTTTCGTCAAAAGCTGATGAGGAAGTTTGTCTACTGCTAACAAGATCAGCAAGTTAGAGTAGGTGCTATCTTAGACCGAATAGAAGATTTACTATGGCAGCTCTAGTACCCTTGCCTTGAACATAGTCTTATAGTGCTGGAATAGTAAAATATTAAATAAATATGTCTTCAATTATAGACACATTTCTGCAAGTGGCTTATTTTTACAAATCAGAGCAAATGGCACTAACGGAAAGCGGCTATCAGCTCTGACTAGTATGAAACACCTATGCAGGATGCTGGGATGGGATGGTAGTCGGCAGGGACAAACATGCCTTTTAAAGGTTCTGTAATCATTAAAATCATTAAAACTTTAATAACTAGCTTTGTGCTTAAATGAAAGGCTCTTTTTACCTACTGTATATTATAGGATAGACAGAATTGATTTGAAAATTGTAATTTGTTGCTTATTCAAGTACTGGTGGTTTTATTGACTTGGTCAAACAAATTGTAGCACTAGAGGGCAAAATGTCATGCGAAGGTTCTTTAATTTTGAGATAAAGACTATTGAGCATACAAGTGGTCTCTGCTACAGTTACTGAGTAAATGGAACAGATTCTCCTGTCAATCTCCTTCTGATGGTCTGAGTGGTTTGCTGGTCAGAAGGCAGTTCTCTGTGTTGTGTCTTTGTCTCTAATTAAGTCCTTCTTATAGGGGCTGTATACTTCAAAATTGCAACAATTTGTAGGATCTATTCAGGGACCTACACACAAATATTTTTATGTTTATATGCATCACAAAGTGTGCAAAAACTCTATCAAATAGGGGCACCAGAATAAAAGATAATCTTCGCCCACCACAAGATAGTTTTAACAACACTATTTTTGCACTCTGCCCTTCACTATAGTACCTCTACATTGCTCATCTTGACATGCAAAACACATCTGCTACTCCCCCTTTTTCTTGTTTGGTTAGTTGTAGCCCACACTGGGTACCTTGTAGTCCCAGTTTGAAGAGGGAGCCCAACGATGAAGCATGCCACCCTTGGGTGAGTGAGGGTTCTCGTCCTAACATCAAAGTGCTCTCTTGCCCTGTCAGATCACTCCTTGTGAGGTTACTATCGTTTCCCATTCATACCACCCTGACGTACACATTGTGTGTTTATATTGATAAAGGAGCAGTACGTCTTTGGGAGGATTGTGCTCCAATATGACCCTAATGTGTGTTTACAAAAGATTTATCTTGCCAGTTCAAAATGACATTTTAAAACTGCACTACGGGCTTAGTTGTTACATGTTTTAAAAGGCTACTTTAGTGGGTAGCACACTGGGTGCTGCAGGCCCACTAGTGACATTTAATTTACAGGCCCTGTATACATGTATTACCATTTACTAGTGGCTTAAAAGTTAATTAAATGTGTCAGTTGGGTGTAGGCCAATATTACCGCGTTTGAAGGAGAGAGCACACGAACTTTATAGCTGGTTAGCAGGGAAAATGTTTGTAGAGTCCTAATGCCAACAAAAACAGGTTCAGCTGCAGAAGGCTGAATCTGGTGTGACCTTGAAAAAGGGCCAGGTCCAACCGGACCTCAGTGTTTAAAGTAAAATAAACTGTGGTTTATACTTTAAGTGCCAGACGTAATACATTGGTAAGTCGGTTCTGTGTGTGCATTACACGTTCTGTGAAGCTACTTATGTCCTGAGTACAAGTTGCTCAGTACTGGAAGGGTGCACCCCACAATACTATGCAATTACGAGGTTAAACCCTTGGATTACCGCATAACTGTGTGGACAGAGTTACTGTACGTTTTACTACACTGTATTCCCTATTCCAACTGGTTTAATGGATACAATTAGAACGTAGTCTGATTGTGCAAGGTTTTCCCTGTGGGGTGGGTTAAACAGAAGGGGTAGAGAGTGTGGGCAAGGGAGGGGGAAATTAGCCTTAGGCAGGGGGAGTACTGCATGTTCCTTCATTGCCAGGGTAAAAGTCAGGGGTGTCTAGGATCTAAGGTCTGTCTACTGTTGCATACCAAGCCTCAAGCAATTTTCCCGGCTGGAATGAATGGATGGTAAATCAGGCTCAGTGTTAATGCAACCATATAAACCAGGTGCAGGAACACTAGGCCAGTCATGATCAGGAATGCTGCTCTTACCAACTCATAATCAGGGCCTTGGAGTTAAAGTGAAAAGTAAAATGTTAGCTCTGCTCACAAACAAATGGCTTAATGACCATCTTTTGTGTGAGTAGCAGTTTTAAAACTACATTATTGGTTTAGAATCCGTGTTCACTAACTTTATCAGAACCAAGTAGGAAGGACAAGGTTGCAGCATTTGGCTAAATGAGGAAAAAAAAACACAAGGACATTGGATTTTTATTTTCTATGTTGTTCAAATGACAGTTGAGTAATTGTCACACTCACTACCTAAAAGTAGAGAATGATATGCCAGTGGCTTTAAGGCCTTCAGTTGAGTCTCCCATGTCTCACAATGAAATGACCACTGTTCACTGCTCCTCTGGTTTGGGAAGAGGTGGTCAACTGCCAATAATCAATGCCTTCTTAGAACAAAACCATTCCTGCCACTAGAATGCCCTCTCAAATGTGCCTGCAAGACGTCTCTTCTTTGAGGGAATGGATATTGCAGACCTCAAAGAGATTCTTACCCCAGATAAGGCAGACATACATGCCCAGATTGGGTGGCATTTTTCTTTGATCATATGGCGGTATTGGGAAGGAATTGAAGGTGTGGGAAGGAGGCGATTCTAGGCCAGGCTCTGTTCTGCAGTACTGACATTTTAGAAAACTTGGCTGGAATGCATTGTGCCTATAATTCTGTAATAAAACAACATTGTGAAACAGGAAGTGAGTCTTAGGGCTATAAACCATAGGTGGAGAATGTGCATAGATCTCTAATTATTTTGCTCAGGGAATTTTGTGAAGCACGGTAATGGTTATAGTTTATGGCACTTATAGAGCACATGTTCACCCAAAGATATCATGGTGCTGATACTCAGAAGATGACACAGACATGCTCTATTAAGCTCATTACAGTGAACTAGCAAGGCCACTGTTGGTTGGCTAACTCTTTCTGTTGTCGGGAGATCCCGCATAATTTAAAAAAACTCTCTCTGTGGGGTGCGAGCTTCACCGATCCTATTTGAGTAAAGGACTGTTTGGCTTGAATAATCAGTTTCTTTTAGCTCAACAATGCTCCCTTCTATGTAAGCTTATGATCTGTCTCATAATTTCTGCGTAATTTTTATTCTAGTTGTCTTAACTTCAACTTGGCCTTAAATAAATGATGAACAACCATTGTGTCAATGGCCTTTTCAAGGTACTGAGCTTATTCACAGAGGAAGCAACCGTCTTCCCAGTCTTATCCAATCAGTTATGAAAGGACTGGGCAGCTTCATTCACATTGTTTATCAGTTTTGGCATAAGGTTTTCTGCTTTCCATCATCTTCTCATTATCCAATCTCTCCCATTCTCTGACCATGCGTGATTTCAGTGTGCAACCACTATGTTTAGAGGGGGTTAAGAGATCACATTGTGTAAGATGGTGGTCTGACCACACACAAGGTTCAATGATGCAGAGACCCAAAGAACAACAAATGTCCAATCCAAATCCAGAACGTGACCCTTTTAATGAGTAGGTTTCTTAATGTATTGTGTCATTTTTATGGAGGGCATAAAAGAAGTCTCTACCCCCTGTAGTGTACCTGAGGCCAGGACAAGCAAGGGTAGAGTCTCATGCACTACAAAGACTTTTCTTTGAAGTTTGCCTACTTCAACGGCTGAAATGGGTATAAGTACTGGACCTGTGACACCATATACTCAAAACATGTCTGGACTGAGCACATTCTGCCAGGAAGAAGAGCTGCATTGCTGCCAGGAGGGAATGCCACTTTGCTGTTTGCTTTGCTATGTTGGCCTGCTGCTTGCTGCTTCTATCCTGGGAGTGAAAGGACTGGACTTTGCCTTCTACATCCTGCTTCCAACGTTCTCCAAGGGCTTGAGTTGAACTTACCTCCTGTTAAGAAGTCTCAGGGCCATCAAAGACTTCTCCTGCAATCACCTGGACTCTGCAGATGTGAGTCCTACTCTGCCAAGTGGTGCAAAACCCAGTTCCTGGGCCCTTGGAAGTGAGTTCTGTGATACAAAGAAGAAAGTCCAGGCATTGATTCCAAGCGTCATTCAGAACTGGTGCAGCACTGCCAAAACGCAATGACCGCGGCTTACAGTGCAGGCCCCAGCTTTTCGTCACAGCACGTCCGAAGAGCTGCCACTGTGTGAGTCTCGAGCACCGTATCACCGAAGTCCGTGATGCAATGCCCGGACTTTGATGCAGCACCTGTTTCAATGCTGTGGAATCGACGCAGCACAACTTGACTTTCGACGCATCGTCCATGGGCACCAATTTCTTGATTGACACCGCACCGCAGTACGAAACCAAGGTATCGTGCCCACAAACGGTGCATTACCTCCCCTGCCTAGCAGTAAGGAACTGATGCATCACCTGCTTTTTCGATGCCTCACAATCCCTGCGCCTCGCATCTTTGCTTTTTGACGCATCTAAGGTACTTTGTCTTGATCAAGTGCAACCTTTGATTTTTAGGAACTACAACTTTATGTAATCTTTGGAAATTCATATCTTGACTTGTGTATGTTGGATTTTTGTCATTTCTTTCTTGTTTTATTCAGATAAATAATGCCTGTGTTTCTAAACTGGTGTTGAGTCCTTTTGTAGTGTTTTTATTGTGTTAAAGCGTGTGTGTGTGCATGTCTGTGTGGTTGACTGTGAGTGGCTATATGGGTGTGTGTGTTTCTGTGTGGGTGTGTGAGTGGGTGTGGGAGTAGGTGTGTGGGTATATGAGTAGGTTTATGAGTGGCTGTGTGGGTGTGTGAGTGGATATGTGGGGCTGCGAGTGGGTGTGAGAGTGGCTGTATGGGTTTGCGAATGGGTGTGTGAGTGGGTGGGTGTGTGAGCGGTTGTGTGAGTGGCTGTGTGGGTCTGTGAGTGGGTGTGAATGGTTTTGTGGGTCTGGGAGTGGGTATGTAAGTAGCCGAATGGGCATGTGTGTGGGTGTGTGAGTAGTTGTATGGGTGTGTAAGAGGGTATGTGAGTGGCTTTGTGGGTCTGTGAGTGGGTGTGTGAGTGGTTGTATGTGTGTGTGAGTGGTGGCATGGGTGTGTGTGGGTGTATGAGGGCAAGTGTGAGTGTCTGTTTGGGTCTGTGAGTGGGTGTGTGAGTGGTTCTGTGGGTCTGTGAGTGGGTGTGTGACTGTATGGGTGTGTCAGTGGGTATATGAGTGGTCATGTGGGTGTGTAAGTAGATGTGTGAGTGGGTGTTTGAGGGCATATCTGAGTAGCTGCATTAATCTGGGAGTGGTTTTGTGGGTCTCTGAGTGTGTGTGCAAGTGGCTGTATGGGTGTGTGAGTGGGTGTGAGTGGTTTTGTGGGTCTCTGAGTGAGTGGGTATGTGAGTGATTGGGTGGGTTTTTGAGTGGGTGTGTGAGTGGCTATAAGGGTGAGTGGGTGTTTGAGTGGGTATATAATTGAGTGTGTGCAGTGAGGTGAGTGTGTGAGTAGGTGTGTAGGTCTGTGAGTGGGAGTATATGCTTTTTTAATTGGGGCCTGGATCCACCACAGAGCACAAAGGGTGTTGCGCTGAGTGCCGTGGTGGCTCCGTGGACCATTGCACACTCAGAAAAAAACTATTTTTAGACACTTTCTTGCCCATAAGCCATCCCTCACAGACCCCTCCATCAGTCCTATGGGGTCAGGGTATCACTACCCTGAGCCCTTCTATTAGTGAGAAATGCTCTCACTTGCTGGAAGCAGAGCAGAATTGCTTATACAGAGAGGGAGCTGCATGTTTAGCAGCTACCTGTCTTTTAAAGCAATGCCAGACCACAGGGGCCTTAAGGCTCCCCCCACGGTCCCCAACAGACATGAGTGGGTGCCCTGGATGGGAAAAGGGCACCCATAATAGAGGCCAGGCTCCAGGGGAAGGGGTCCCCGGGGCCAAAATTGGCCCGAGGAGAAGGGCCGCACAGCCCCCCCCCACCATTTCAGAAAGGCCGGGCCCTGGGGTTTGGGGTCCCCGGGGCTAAAATCGGCCTGGGGAAGGGGGCCACGTGCCACCCTCCCTTAAAATTATACATTTTATTTTTACAAAGGCCTGGCCCTGGGGGATGGGGTCCCCGGGTCCAAAATGGGCCCAGGGAGTGGGGCCATGCAGATCCCTCTAATTATATGTAGGCCGGGCCCCAGGGGATGGGGTCCCAGTGCTGAAATCGGCCCTGCGAAGGGGGCTGTGCGGCTCTCCCTCCCAATAAAAAAATTACAATAAAAAAAGGCCGGGGGGATGGGGTCCCTAGGGCCCATCCCCTTCGGCCTGGCCATGTGGCCCACAACCCCATTTAAAAAACAGCAGGTCCCGGGGGTTGGGGTCCCGGGGGCCCAGATCGCCCCAGGGAAGGTGGACCACACGGCCACTCTCTCCTAATAAGAGGAAAAAAGCATTTTAAAAAGCTGTCTGCATGTCGCCGGCGGCCCCACCCCCTTTCACCACTGTTCTGCAAATGCACCTCCTGGTGCATTACTAGTTGGGGGATAAAGTCCCCTTGACTCCAGAGGGTCCTTGGGGGGTCAACTACCCCTCCTGTTACCTCCAGTAAATCCCACACAGCAGGATTGCTGAGAGGTATTTGGAGGCCACACCACATTTTCCACCATTCTGCAATCACGCCTCCTGTCGCACTACTAGTTAGGGGATGAACTCCCACTTTGTTCTTGGGGGGCAACTATCCCTCCTGTTACCCCCAGTAAGTGCTACACAGTGGGATTGCTGAGAGGTTGTCGGAAGCCACGCCCCCTTTCTTAACAACTCTGCAAATGCGCCTCCAAGTGCACAACTGGTTGGGAGATGAAGTCCCCTTAGCTGCTGAGGGTCCTTGGGGTAACTACCCTTCCTGTTACCTCCAGAAAGTCCCACATGGTGGGATTGCTGGGAGATCTTCAGAGGCCACGCCTCCTTTCTTCACCCCTCTGCAAATATGACTACTAGTTAAAAAACCATAGAAATTCACTTAAACCAAAGGTTACAGGGACGTTATAGTTAGGAAATAGAATTAAATTACCTTAGAAATTCACTGAAAAAAACAAAGGTTACACATACGTTATAGTTAGGCTCAGATTCCACTTGTACAAAACTAGTGACATTCAGCAGTTATAGTACCTGAGCTAACTATAACTTATGCCCCCGAAATGTACTACTTATGGCCTCACATATTATATCACTGATGACATCTCAAATTACATCACTGATTACATCATCCACAGAACCACTCACACACCCATACAACCTCTCGTATGCCCACTCACATACCTATACAACCACTTACATACCCATTCACAGACCCATACCAGTACTCATACACCCACTCACTCCTCCATAGAGGCACTTGCACACCCACTCACTCACTCGTACAGCCACTCACACAACCATTCACTCACCCATATAGCCACTTATACAACCAGTCACTCACCCGTACAGCCACTCACATAGCCACACACTCACCCATACAGATACTCACACACCCACCTATTTACCTATACAGTCACTCACACACTCACTCACCCATACAGCCTCTCAACACATCTACTCACTCACCCATACAAGCACTCAAACACTCACTCACACATCCTCACACTCACTTACATACCCATTCACACATCCATACAAGCACTCACACATCTGCTCACTCACCCATACAGCCATTCACACAGACACTTAGGGGGTATGTACAAGGGAAATGGCGCAGCGTGTCGTTAGCCTCCTTGGCTTAACGACGCGCTCCGTCACTTCTGAAACGCAGGGCTGCACCATATTTACAAGAATATGGTGCAGCCCTGCGTTTCCCCCTGCGCTGGCACTAGGTTTAGCAGCTTAGTGACAATGCAGGCACCCTTGCACCATAGTGCAAGGGTGTCTGCGTGAAGGGGAAGATTGTTTATGTATAGGAAGTTCCCCCTTCCTGCTCATAAACAATCTTGAAATGCCATTTTGTAACTTCTATGTGTGCTGCTTAATGCAGCACACACAGAAGTTGCAAAACGGCATTTAAAAAAAAATATTGTTTATGTGTAGGAAGGGTGACCTTCCTGTACATAAACAGCCATTGGCCTTTTGCTGTTTTCATGTGCTTTGCACAATGCAGCACACATGAAAACAGCAAAAACAAGGAGAAATTAAACATTTCTCCTCACTTCGTCAAGTTAAGACCAGGTTTTCCCTGGTCATAATTCTGGAGCTGCCTCCTATTTACGCCTCCCTTGTAAATAGGAGGCAGCATCAGAATCAATGGGTGTTGCGGTGGAACGCCAACTGCAACACCCATTGCTCTCCCTTTTCACGCTAAGCATAGCGTGAAAGGGGGCCTTATTTACAAGGCTGCGTTAAGCTGCGTTAAGTGGCTTAACGCTGCCTTGTAACTAAGGCAAAGCCCCTATCGCCACAGGAACGTCAAAAAAAGTGACGTTCTTGTGGCGATAGGGGCTTGTACATAAGCCACTCACGTAACCAAACACCCACTCAAGCAGCCACTCACTCACCCATACAGCCACTTACACACTGTGTAACTCATTCATACAGTCATTAAGACACCCACTCACTCACCCATACAGTCACTATACACCCATACACACAAGGATACATACAGTCAAGCAGCCACTCACATAATATATTTTAGAAGTAGTATCACTCAGTATCACTCAGTAGTAGTGCACCTAGTATACTAATTTAACTTTTGTAGTCGGTTAGTATATATGTTTACAACCCATAAACTCTTAAAAAGACTTACACTCACTTGATGATGTCATAAGTGATGTAATTTGGGATGTCATCAGTGATGTTACTAACCATGTCATGAGTGATGTAATATGCAAGGTCATAAGCAGTGCATTGTGGGGGCGTAAGTTATAGTTCGCTCAGGTAACTATAACTGCTGAATTTCACTGGTTTTGTACAAGTGAAGGAATAAAGAGAAAAAAGAGAAAAACTATGGTAGTTCTAATACTATGTTTGCTGGGGACAGAGTGTCCTGATCTTGGAGCCCTCACACACCCCGAAGGATGTCATGCTTCATCATTGGGCAATGCTCCTCGTCGGGCCGGCGCTGCAATGTCCTACGGGTCCCCCGAAGGGTCACTTTATCAGAGATCTTTTAAACCTTTTTCAAAAAATATATATATGTATATATATATATATATATATTTTTTTTTTTACTAAAAAAACAAAGGTTACAGGGACGTTATCGTTAGGCTGGCATTTCACTCAATCAAAACCAGCGAAATTCAGCAGTTACTGTTAGCTGAGCTAAATATAACTTATACCTCTGCTACTGCTTATAACCTCACATATTACATCACTCATGACATGGTCAGTGACATCACTTATGACATCACTGATGACATCTGAAATGACACCACTGATGACATCATCCACAGAACCACTCACACAATCAGTCACACCGTCATACAGCCTCTCACACACCCACACAACCACTCACATACCCATTCACAGACCAATACAACTACTCACACAACTACTTAGACAACTACAATAACATCTCCTTTAAGTTCAGCAGAAGGGTGTGGGTTGTTCCTTTCCCCTTTGATATAACAATAGCAAATCCTGCATGACAGGTCTGTCTGAGGCACATGTAAAACTTCAAAATTCAAAGGGAGCAAACAGGATGCCAGAACAATTATTTTATATCCCCTTTCCAGATGCTGAAGGGCTCAGCCTGTGTCCTACCTGACACAGAAACAGGATGCTTGTTTCCGGTCCAGGGAGGACCTGGCCTAACAGTTCGGGTTGGACTGTTCCCATGAGGAGCAGGGTCAATACTGATTTGCATATGGATTGGTCCAAAATAGGGTGGTATAGTGAGCAAAAGAATGATGGATTAAACCCAGATTTCTTGACTGGGCATGAGTGGTTGAAAAGTTTCAGCACTACGTCCGTCATCTTGTTGTGTTTGCTATGTTCGCTCTAAGTGGCCAAAGGTATGCCCAGATGTGGGTCCCTTGCTCGCTCTGCCACCGGTTTCAAGCTAGCCTGGCTGATGAGGGGGTAATACCCCAAAACCGGTCCCAGGATGCTTGTTTCCGGTCCAGGGAGGACCTGGCCTGGCAGTTCGTGCCGGACTGTTTCCATGAAGAGCAGGGTCAAGACTGATATGCATATTGCTGGGTCCAAACTGGGGTGGCATAGTGAGCAAAAGAATTATGGATTAAACCCAGATCTCTTGACTGGGAGTGAGTGGTTCAAACGTTTAAGCACCCAGTCCATCATCTTGTTGTGTTTGCTATCTGACACCTGTGCCTTTGGTTTGTTGTGGGAACAGGGGCTACTTTAAACTGTATTTTAGTGCTAGTTGTGGCTGTTCACTGGTGATTTCCATGGTGCATTTCCCTACATACTCCCAGCCTTCAGAGCCCAAGTTTAATTTGACTGAAAACTATGTCCACCTTAGATTTGCCATGACACATTGCATTTTGGGCCTGTTTGCAGTAAAGCAAACAGGATGTACTGAAAAGGTAAGTAGGCCAGGGCCTTGGAATATTTACTCCATCGGTCAGATCGAGGGACGAGGTTTGTCTTAAGGGGCCCACACTCAGTGGCTGGTGTCCCCTACAAAGATGGGCCACCACCCATCCTTCCTCAGAACAATTTCTGGACTAGAATAGAATAAAGACTGCACCTGCTGTTTAAGACATGCGAGGAGACCTGAAGGGCTTGAGCTGCTGCCACTTGTACCTGTGAAAAAGAAATGGACACCAAGGGTCAATTGGCTGACTTCCTGTGTGGCTACAGGGACACAACAAGCTACAAGAGGCAATTTGTCTATAGTGACAAACCGACCAGTAGTAACTTGTCCTGGACTGGACTTTAAGTCATCTTCAGGGCGAAGAGGATCGGTCAACCCCTGGTGTTGAAATAATATTATGTATATAAGTGAATTTGGCAGGGCCACATATAGTCTTGTGTTGTGTTAAACCCAAGTTCTGAGGAACACAGGATCAACCCATAGTTTGTGATGGAAAATGTCAGTGCAATAGCAGAGTTTGGCACTTGCTATAACTACGCAACATCTTTTACTCTTTTTCTATTTTAAGAACATCTCTTTTACTTGAAGAATTGTCCTTTTACTATAAAACGTGAGGGTTGAGCAAGAATACATGCATAGATATTGTAAACATGTATTCATGATACACTTACAGCAGAGGAGAATACTGAGCAGTAATAGAGTAGAATAGTTTTGAGATTCCAAGTAAGAGTTTATTTTACAAAAGGCAAATTGTGACCCTGATGCGTATGGGTTTTTATCCTGCGGGTCAGGGTCATAATTTGTTTTTGCTGCCCTGGTTTGCCATGCCTTGCTTGTGAAATCCAGCAACAGTCATCCAGCTCTACTTAGTTAGACCATTGGCCCAAGTGTTTCCTTTGTCTAAGCCCGGTGAAACTCCACCAGCAAAATCCAGCAATTGGTCGTAAATAGGCAGGAAATTGTGAGGTGAGCAGTCGGGACAATATTAAATTGTTTGGTGAATGTTCCCCATACGTAGGGGAGATATTAATATGCAACATTTAGAAGCATTCTTTTTCTCTTGGACTTTCTCACTTTACAATGATGCTCAGATGTGACTATATAATGAGAAAAGATACAGAGGAGAAAGTTTAGTAACTCATACAAGGAGATATTTGAAAATAATTCTGCTTTCATTCCCCACACAAATTACATTTAAGTAGTGCTGATTAATCATAAAACTGCTTTGTAAATGCTGACATTCTAATCTGGTTAAATTCGTTTCTACCCCTTTATATGTTGCAGGTAAAAACCATTGGGAATTTTTATTTTTTATTATCTTTTTAGTAGTAATGCACAAACGTTAATTTAAGACATTTTAGGAACGAGTTTGTATTCGTTAGTTAATTTTCCTTTCCTTGTCTTCATGCTAACAATTGATTTGATGATCTAAATCACAAAAAACATCTCTACCTGCATGTAAGCAATGTCAGAATTTGCACGAAAAACATTTGATTTTGAATAGATGACAACTGTCAATAAAGAAAATAGGAAAAGGGGACCTAGGCACAGGGAGACATGGAAATTACCACACTCAAACTCTGGGAGACACAGACAAGAATTAGCACCGGAAGAAACAGACGTGGAAAGTCGCAGAAATATGTGGACATGTGAAGATATGGTCATAGAGAGGTGGGTAAACACTGTCACTTTTTCTCACCATCATCACTGTTCATAATTCCAATGTTTACTAGCGAGAACTCCCTCTTCAATAACTTGACAGCATTATAAGTCCAAGGTAACAGCATAATGGCACTATAAAATTGCAAAGTATCATGACATATCATAACTGCTCACTGCTTAGTTTCTCTTGCAGCAGTGCAGAGTGATAATGTGATTTTGCGGAACTGGTATAGCCCATATACATTTGTGGACTGTACAACGTGTCAATAATATGGTCATGCATGTTCCCTAGTTCATATCATCCAAGTTCTACATATTGTATGTGTCTCTTTCAGAGAAAATTCACAATGATAAAGTCTTAACACACTGACACAGCCTTACCTACACTAATAAAGGTCAAGGAAAACTTTCATAGCAGTATCATGACAATGGCTGTACACAGGTACAGTGTAATACATGTGCTGAGAGCAACATTCATAAGTTTTAAGCACCATTATATGAATCATAAAAATGAAGTTTCTTACCTAATCATTCTTTCATTGATCTCCCGATCAAAGTTGATTGAACTATAGGAGATGGATCCAAAGGAGCCCAAAGGCTGGTGAGTAATTGGAAAAGATGTTTGCTTCGAAGAAAATCCAACCATGGCAGGAGTCTCTTTCAGTACTGATGAGAAGGGCAGACATGTAGCTGTACATGAAACTGACAGGTTAGCTGCCTCAACAGCTTTTCTACTTTCTAGCGCTAAGGCGTTACTGTTAGAGCCTGGATAGTCTCCTTCAATAACCACAGGTAGAGGTTTAACACCACTACTGCCATGGTTATCCTCATTGTTGTCTTTGTGCATGTACAAGTGGCTGTCATACATATCTTCTGAGGAATCTCTGATGGGAGCATCATTGAGTTCAATTTCCTGCAATAGATGAACTTCCTCCAAGGATACAGCTTCTTTAATGGTAGCACCATTATCATCCACTTCCTGGTCTCTATCACTGTCTACCAGAGACTGCACTGGGGACGGTAGTGTGTAGGAAAAACCTGGCACTTTGTGAACTGAGCTGAGGCAATGTTCAATGTTTTGCTGGACCACGCTAGGCAAGATGTCTAGGTGCAAAGCATCTGGCAAAGAGCTATCTGGGTCAGGCCGTACCATAGTTGAACAAGGATGTGACTCTAATAAATGATTGCCATATTGTTCTGAATCCAGCATTTTGCTCCTTTCCTTTGAGGTGCAACCACTGGTATTGACAACTTGCTGTGAATCAAAGAGTCTAGCAGTCAACTTTAACCTTTGGTTTCTCACAGTACATTTGGTCACAATCTTTGAGTCTTCCAATTCATTTGAATGTGGAATGACAGTGTCAAGAGAAACACCCTTAGTTATTCCTAATGTTGATATTTCTCCTTTGGATTCCTTTTGGATTACTGACCAGGCTTCATTTGGGCAGTCTTTGCCATATTTCATCAAATTCCCATTTAAAGGATTTAAGAGATCTAGATCTTGCCTAGAAATCCCTGTATTCACTTCAGTCTCTTTGGGGTTGTTTATTTGTGGGGCCGACACAGATTTTGTCAGCTTATTGGAGTGAACATCCCTCTCTTCTTCTTCAAAAGGCAGAGAACTAATTGAGGTCAATGACGCCTGGATTCCGCTAGGTAAGCTCATATTACTCCCTGTGTGACCTCCGGAAAAAGAGTTTCTGTGTCTGGTGACTCGTTTCACCAAGTGCTGCAGAAGCTCGCGATCACTAGGTAAATCCAGAGCCTTGCTGCGTGCATCTGACCATGCTACCGAACTTGGCTCGCTTTCAATCCCAGAGTCCGAAATCAATGATGATGACCGTTTTATGAATCCAGAGTTAAAATGGTTCACGTTACTTTCGCTAGAATTGTTGTCTTTAATCCACGATTTAACGTCCAACATGTCTTTCACTGACTTGTTTGGCATTTCCAAATGTTCTTTCTTTGGTAATGTTTTGGTAACTGGAAGAACAGTAGTGTCATTTCGAATATCTATTTGATTGATGCTCTTGCAATCATTTTTGGTGCTGGTTTTAGATTTTCCAAAATTTTCTCCATCTCTAAGTATATTTGTTTCCATTAACGCAGGCATGAGCAACACGCTACCTGATGCCATAGACCTCTTTGAAGGGCTTATTACAAACACTTCCTCTCCACGGTATGGATCCGTGGTAGCAGGTTTCACTTCTATATAGGTCACTCCAGTTCGAGTTCGTTTTTCCTGAGTCTCAACACAAGATTTGTCTTCTTGGCTCTCAACACCAAAAATCGCAAAATCTTGTAGCGCTCTGTCATCAGTGTCTTCTCCTGTGCACAGGGCATTCCCTAGTAATGGGTCAATCCTACTGATTGTATGTGCTGGTATGTCAAACTGGCGTTCAGTGCAAGTATTGGTTGCTGTACTGCTGCAAATAGCTTCAGATGTAAACAAGTGATTTCCTCCATTACTGCCAAGGTCAGAGGAGCCTCTACTGAGGTCATCATCCTTCATGGGCTCGTCATCCTTTTGTGCAAGCATCATGTCACTCCTCATCCTGCTGAGGTCAATACTGCTCGTAACGGGAGATACACAATTTGAGCAAAGGTCCAGATCCTCATCTGACAGAAAACAGATATAATAATGTTATGATATTACCAACACAGAAAAACCAGCATAATACATGTACTTGGTACATAAATGTAAAATTCTTAAAATATAAATCTTCATTAACTGCAGTGATTTTTTGCTGTGATCTAGAAATAGATTATGCTTTAATGTTACCTTCACAATATTGGGATACTTTTCTGTGAGGGTCCCAAACTTAGTGCCACTACCCCCAATGTGCAGAAGCAACTGTCCTTTTTGATGAACCGTAGGGTGGGACCTCTTATAATCATGTGGAGCAAAAATCAACGTAGCTACAATTAATTGATCAGCAATTTAGGATAAAAGAAAAACTCTATTTTTGCGACAGTATGAAATGCTATATATGACCATTATCTCGAACCAGCCCTACTCTGTGGTCAAATGATCAGCATGAAGTCAATTCTAATACCAATGTAGGCTGGGGTATTGATTGGAACTAGGCAAAGGGGCAGTCCATAAGACTTGGTCTCTTGGTTTGGAATGATCATGAGTTTGATACTATCGATAAGACAGATTGGCTGGGAGACATTGTAAATGGTTTTTAACTTTTGTGACTCCAAGAGACCTGGCTTGTGGCAAACACCCTTATCCAAGGTTATACCAGTTTTTCTAAAGATGCAATCTTCAAAGCATAAGGCTTAAGTTCAATGGGGCCTAGTGGTTGATGTTACTGTGACAAAAGGGCAATGGTATATATTAATGGCTGTTATTGGATTCTGATGGTCTTTAGGAATTTAATTGAGGATGGCTTTAAAATAGGTAGCATATATATATATATATGTATATATATATATATATATATATATATATTTGTATATATATATATACACAAAGAAATTCCTTTTTAGCAATCTATTTCGAAATGTAAGCCAAGAATCTAGATCAAGATCTGGTAAAATTAAGAACTATGCATCCTTTATTGACCTGGCCTGAATTTAAAATTGCCAAGTAGTGAATTAGACAATGTCTATTCAGAGCTGCTTCTGTCAAATGACATTCCTGAATCTATTGCGGATAGGTATAACAGTGGTGATAAGTCAGAATTACTTAATGTTTATTTTGGCATAGCACATCCTGTTTACTTTAAGCGGTCGCTCTATGTTTCAATGGCATGCAAGACCTACCTTTAAGTTTGGAAGATGTCTTCTTCTGATTGATTATGTCTTTAGCTCAAATGACCATTTTAAAAACTTGATTTTGTATTTAAGTAACTGATTTAAGTAAGAGTGATCATATGGGTTTAGCAGCATGGTTTAATGAAACTTATGTTAACACTTTACAGCATCCAGAGTTGTTCCTTTAAACTGTTCACAAGGGAAGAGACTCTGGGCGTATTTACAAGAACGTAACGCCACCGTCGTGTAAATTTTTTGATGTTACGGCCACTTCTGTTAGCGGGACTTAATGAAAATGAGATGCAAGGTAGGCGTTCCCATGAAAAAACTGCAGCTAACCACACTTTGCAATATTTACAATGAAATTCCTGTACGTTGACAAGCCCCCAAAACTGCTGCAAAGTCCAGTTAGAGGCAGTTTTTCAAGACCAAAAAATAGCTGGTCTTAAAATTGGTGCAAACACTTGGGTCCACATATAAGATGTTTGGGTGCTAGACAGCGCTGCAAGGAATATTGCTGCACTGCCCTGCGCCAAAACAAAAGGTCAGGAATGTGCCCTATCCATAAGATACGGTGCATTCCTGGGCCTCATTCATGAAAAGTGTTGAATCGCTGCGACAAAACAGCGTTGCAACACTTTTCACTGCACCGTCGTTGTGACACCATGGATGCGCCGTATTTACTGTACGGCGCTCCATGTTGCAATCAATGACAGATACGTCTGCAATCCTGACGTATCTCTCAGCGCTAAAGTCACCCATTCCTGCAGCTGTGTCACGCAACTCCAGCAATGCATGGGGCCAGCCTATCCCTATGGCACTGCGTCACCCTAAAGCCTGCCATGAGGCAGGCTTAAGGTTTTGACGCAGTGGCGTCCTAGAATTGTCGCAGTGAAATCTGATAGATTTCACAGCCCCACTCCTACGAGGCTTTGTTGCATGGGAATTCCCACCCTGCATTCATCATACCTGACGCAGGTATAGTGGTGCACAGGACTTCACAAGGTCACGCATATGCCTAGATGCATCACTTTGTAAAAACGGCGCAACGTGGTGCAAAATTCACTCTGCAAGTACATCAAGAAAATGATGCACTGGTGGCTTTAAACTGTCGGAAGGGGCTCATGAATAAGCCCCCCTGCATTTTTCCCCTACATTGACGGACAATGGCTGCCATGCGTCAACGCAGGCACCCTTGCGCCATGGTGCAAGGGTGACTGTGTTGCGGAGTTGATTGATGTTGTGAAGGAAGGGACACCTACCTGCACAAACCTATCAATTCAGGGTATTTACTCTTTCTCTGTGTGCTGCAGAATGCTGCACACATAGAAAAAGTGAGAATATTAGTAGAAATGAAAACAGTTATCCTTGTAGCGCCATCCAAACGTCACCCTTGGGGTGGTATTAGATTCTGACACATTCTGAAGGTTTACGGTTTCTTGTAAACCTGGGAATGCTTCAGATTCCATTGGTTTGGCTTGGGAACACCCACAGCAACACCCATTGAATGCCCCTTTCACACTGTTTAAAGCGTGAAAGGGGCACATATTTACAAGTCCATGAAAAGCCACGTAAAGTTGCTTTGTGTGGCCTGGTAAACATGCTTTGGCAGATTGTACTACCGGAACGTCAAACACGTGACATCACAGTATTGCAAGAGTGCAGCTAGGGCCTCATAAATGAGGTCCTTGGATAATAGAAGAACTCTAACAATTAATTCTTGGCAAGGGCAACAATGCCATGGACCTCCTGCCATTACAGTTTGGAGCATCAAGGAGACCACCACCACCACCCCTGATATGCATCGCTCACCTGAACAACTGCTCCGTTCTCTTTGGGTTACAACTAGACCTGATCCCCTCTAAGTGCTGACCTCTTTACACCAGAACTTCAGCAACAGAAAGCTGGAGACCAGGAACCACAGGAAACCAGAGACTCTCCGGAGCTGGGTGTAACCGTGGAAGAAGAAGAGACACACAACCAGTAAATATTAAATTAGGTTATCTGCTGTCTGAGGAGTCACATCCGGGGTCCGCCCAGACTCCGCACCGGATAGCCATGTCGCAGTTGAGCCATTGTCTCTGGGGGAGCGTTCAGGGAAGCGTCGGTATCCTGTCTCTGAGTGCAATCGTGCATCCGCCTCTCTTGTATAACTTGCTCCAGATTGGGGGTGGCTTGTAGTTGTGGCGGGGACGCCTGCTCCTCCCACGCCTCCCACCACCACTGGCTTCGTGAATGACAGCTTGTTGCGCAGACCCTTCACTCCCTGTCTGCACCTCCTGGCGACCACTAGATTCCAGCCTGGTCCAGACCTGTTCAGCAACGTCAAACAATCGCGTGTTACCATCAGAGAACACTCGCAGCCTTGCCAGGAAAAGGAGGGAGTATTTGATGCCCAACTCTTTTAGGCATCACTTAACCACTAGAAACGACCCCCTCTGCCTCTGCACCCCCGTGGCGTAGTCAGGGAAGAAAAGTACTGTGGCGTTATCCACTTTCACCTCCACCAGCTTGCGTACCTCACTCAGTACAGCGTCACGATCCCTGTCAGGGGCAGAAGAGTAAGGGACTAGGACCTGTTCCCGGCAGCGGACGGCTCGCTGGCACTTGATGGGACCGCTCCAAAACAAAGAATGGGGAGAGTGCAACTGCTGGCAGTAGATCATGCAACCATGTCTCAGTATATGCCACTGCCTCAGCTCCTTTTGCTCCCTCAGGCAGACCTACCACTTGCACGTTGTTCTGCCGGGAGCGGCCCTCCGCATCCTCGGCTCTTCTTTCTAGTGCCTTCACATGTGCCATTAGCTGCTGTACATCTAACGCTGCATTCTGGGTAATAGGGTGGACTTCGGACAGTTCTTGCTCAATGTCGTGTACCTTGTCAGTCAGCTTGCGATGATCTGTGTGCTCCAGGGTGAAGTCAACTGTGATTTTGTTGATGTGGCTCTCAAGGGATGTGCGCGTTTGTTCGAGGAAGGTACCTATTTTCTTCACAGCCGCGAGTACAGAGTCTAGTTTGTCGTCCACGGTGTTTGCTGTCAGCTGCCCCGGTGGCCTGCGACCCCCAGCTGCTCGGTCCACTGACACGGAGGAGCTGCCAGGTTTCGATGCCGACCCCGTGTGCAGGAGCCTGGCGTTGCGCCAGATGCCCAGGCGGTGCAGCGCAGTGTGGCCAGCCGGCCCTTCTCCTCCAGTCAGGTGTATGTTAGCCAGGAATTTTCGTTCGGGCAGTACCAAGGGAAATCAATAAATCAATCAGGGACTTATATAGCATGGCTACTCAGCTGTGAGGGTCTCAAGGCGCTGGGGACAAGCTGCTGGTTGGACTGGGTAGAGGATCATTCAAAGAGCCAGGTCTGGTGGTCCTTCTTGAATTGGGTCAGCAAAGTGGATTGCCTTAGGTACAGGGGCAGGGTGTTCCATGTCTTGGCGGAGAGGTAGGAGAATGACCTTCCTCCTGTTCTTGTCTTGTGGATCCAGGGGACGAGGTCAGGGTGAGTTGGGAGGATCGGAGTTGTCTGGCGGGTACTTGGTATGTGAGGTAGTGTTCAGGTATGCTGGTCCTTCATCGTGTAGAGGTTTCTAGGCATGTAGGTGATGTGGGGTGATGATGGCGGTGGTGTACGGTAGGTGTGGTGAAGGCGAGATGTATGCAATGATGGTCGGTGCAGCAGAGTTCAGTGGTGTGGCTGCAGTTGAAGTTCCTGCTGGTGGAGAAGATGGGGTCGAGCGTGTGTCCGGCTATGTGGGTTGGAGCGGTGACTAGCTGCTTGAGTTCGATGTTGGCAAGGTTCTCCAGGACGGAGGTGGTGTCCTGGTCACTGGGGTCGCACAGGTGGAAGTTGAGGTCTCTGAGTAGGATGTAGTCGGTGGATGGGAGAGCCTGGGGTGCGATAAGGTCTTCAATGGCATTGGTGAATGGGGGCTCATGCGTTGGGCGGGCCTGTAGACCAGGGTGCCGCGGAGGGTGGTGTTCGGGTTGGTCCGGATCTGGAAGTGGAGGTGTTCCATGGTCGCCGTTGGGTCATTAGAGTGTGTGGTCAGTCGGAGTGTGCTTTTGTAGACGATGGCAATGCCTCCGCCCATGCGGTCGGGGTGGCCATTGCGTGTGATTTTGTAGCCATCAGGGATGGCGATGTTCGGTCCGGAGCAGAGGTTGGTCCAGGTTTCCATGAAGAAGGCGATGTCTGGAGAGGTGGCGTCAATGGGGTCCCAGATTTCTGTGGCGTGTTTGTGGGGGGACCGCATGTTGAGTGGATGCAGTTGAGACGGTCGGGTGCACTGTTGGTCGGCTGGGTGGTGAGAGGCGCTGGTGTGTTGATGTGGCAGAAGGTGCGGTTGCAGTTTCGGCAGGCGAAAGGTGCAAGGGTATTCTTCGGAGATGCTAGATGGAAGGCGGCGTAGTGCCGAGGGTGATGAGGGTGCTGGTGTCATAGTGGTGGAGTGTCCGAGATGCAGGGTCCCTGGCACTGGGCGCGGTCCATGCACGGATGGACGTAGACGGGTTTGCCTTTGGCGCACCAGTGACATGCCTGCTGCGCATGGCCACACAGCGGCCGCCATTAAGTAGTGCTGCATGGGGGCTGGACAGTTGGGAGGCGGGAAACGTGGGAAAGGACACTGGAGGGGGCAGGGACCTGGGGAATCACATGCAGCAACGAGGGAGAGGACAGGGAAAAAGGTACTGAAAAAAAGCACAGAAAAAACAAAGCCAAACAAAGCAAATTTAAAAAAAACAAAGCCAAAGGTAGAAAAGCAACAGAGAAGAGCAGAAAGAGGGACAGGAACACCAGAAAAGAGGGACATGAGGGCAGTCGAGCAGCAGAGCAGTGACGCTCTACCACTGGACCACCAGGGATGAGGCACAGGCAGGAGCCTACGGGTGGAGGAGGGCCTCGAACACCTGACCTCTGGGTCAGAGGAACCAGCAGCAGCAGATGGGGACAGCATGTCCACTAAGGCATAGTCCCCTGTACACCCAAGAGCAAACTAACAGGGGGTGAGGAAAGGCAGCACCACCCGGTTGCCTCTTCCAATCTAACAGTGGCGACCAGATTCCATGTTCCCCAGTGAGTAACAGCGGATCAAGCGGCATACCCATGGGCCTAGACCTGAATGACCCGTGCCAACAATTGCCGATCTCAGCGACTTAAGCCAGTTAGTGGAGTCCCCCACCAATCTTATGTGGTGTACTCTGCAATGTGGGTCCTCTGCAGCGCAGGGATTGCTCAGGGCACAGTGTACGCCACCCACAGGTGCTAGGCCTGGACACGACACAAACCCCAGGCCTCCTCCATTTCCTGTCCCACCTTCTCCTCACCTGGACATCGACACCGGTGCTCAATCTGCCTCGCTCTCTCCGAATCTGTGACTCAGCCAGCAGGAGTCTCAGCCAGGTGGGATTTCACAAACCTGGGTACAGAAGTCACCACCAAGTCCGCTGGGGAACGAGGGCACTGAATAACACAGGATCTTCTCTTTGTATCTGGCAGGAACAACGAAGTTAAAATGCCCTAGTACCAAAATGTAGAATTAGTGCTACAACGGTCTTCAAGAGGACCTGCGATGCCGCTTCTGCCTCCCGTATCCTGGAGGTGGCACATGGGTCACGCGGTACGGTCATACTGCGGTGGGACGAACACTCATTGACCTCTCATGGCACTGCTCCACACTTCAGGGAGGACGCTTTCCATTAGCTATGTTTTCTGATGACATGTCGCGCCGGTCCCGTCCAACAACAGAACTCCTTTAGATCCAAACAGACTCTTCCACTCTCTCACCGGAAGGGAAACCAGGCCACGCGGACACTTTCACAATACAACAGCCGGGAATGCACATTCGGTAAAAAAACCACATTCCTTCCTCCTAATTAATCAAATAAACGTCTCACTGAAGAACAGGGGCCAGCTTCGATCGGTAAACAGCCGTTACAACGACTTTTTACTTTGCGATACCATTACAACGCATGCATTACCACGCATGCGTTGTACATCACGAAGTCATTACTACGCATTTTTTAGAACGCATGGTCATTTACCACGCATGCCTTTACAACAAATTTTGTTGTAAAGGTATGTATGGTAAATGACCATGCGTTCTAAAACATGTAGACGATCCATGTCATTGTAAGGAAACAGAGGCTGTTCCGTTTCCTCACAACGACGTGCACCGCCCCTCAGAGACGACGTGAAGCAGGAACCACGAGGAGAGAGGAACCACGAGGAGTGAGAGGTAAGGGGATTGGGCATGGGGTGGGGGTTTCTTTTCTAGGGTTTAGGGTAGTGCAGTGGTGTTTGGGTGGTGTAGGGGGTCGTGCTGGGGGTAGTGTTTTAGGGTTTAGGGTAGTGCAGTGGTGTTTGGGTAGTATAGGGGGTCGTGCTGGGGGTAGTGTTTTAGGGTTTAGGGTAGTGCAGTAGGGTAGTGCAGTAGTGTAGGGGGTCATGCTGGGGGTAGTGTTTTAGGCTTTAGGGTAGTGCAGTGGTGTATGGGTAGTGTAGGGGATAGTGCTGGGTTAGTGTTTTAGGGTTTAGGGTAGTGCAGTGGTGTTTGAGTAGTGTAGGGGGTCATGCTGGTGGTAGTGTTTTAGGGTTTAGGGTAGTGCAGTGGTGTTTGTGTAGTGTAGGGGGTCATGCTGGGGGTAGTGTTTTATGGTTTAGGGTAGTGCAGTGGTGTTTGGGTAGTGTAGGAGGTCGTGCTGGGGGTAGATTTAGGGTTTAGGGTAGTGCAGTGGTGTTTGGGTAGTGTAGGGAGTCGTGCTGGGGGTAGTGTTTTAGGGTTTATGGTAGTGCAGTGGTGTTTGTGTAGTGTAGGGGGTCGTGCTGGGGTAGATTTAGGGTTTAGTGTAGTGCAGTGGTGTTTAGGTAGTGTAGGGAGTCGTGCTGGGGGTAGTGTTTTAGGGTTTAGGGTAGTGCAATGGTGTTTGTGTAGTGTAGGGGGTAGTGTTTTAGGGTTTAGGGTAGTGCAGTGGTGTTTGTGTACTGTAGGGGGTCGTGCTGGGTTCTAGTGTTTTAGGGTTTAGGGTAGTGCAGTGGTATTTGTGTAGTGTAGGGGGTAGATTTAGGGTTTAGGGTTGTGCAGTGGTGTTTGGGTAGTGTAAGGGGTCGTGCTGGGGGTAGTGTTTTTGAGTTTAGGGTAGTGCAGTTGTGTTTGGGTAGTGAAGGGGGTCGTGCTGGGGGTAGTGTTTTAGGGTTTAGGGTAGTGCAGTGGTGTTTGGGTAGTGTAGGGGTCAACCAACATGAATTTGTCCTTGTGTGATGTAACCATTGCTCATGTAAAGCACTCCAATACCTGACCAGTCTGCACTATATAAAACTGCAAAAAAACAAAAAATAAAAAGTGTTTTGCACACTTCTCTCATTGGGCTATACGTGGGCTACCTCTGGGTGATATTTGTGCTACATTTGGGCTCTTTTTTCTCTGGTGGCCATCTTGGGAGACTTATTTGTTATGAAGTTTCCTAATTTCCTCATTTACTACAGTCTCCTCAGTAGGAAATGCTTTCAGTTTTTACTTTGATTCCATCAAGAAGGCATTCAGATGTGTCACACATTTGCCATAAATTCAGAATGTTAGCACTCTAGTTGTTCATTAGATCACTGTAGTAAAGCTACTGCTCACCAAGGAGTTAACTGGAAGTCTACTGCTGGTATTGAAAGTGATTATTTCAGTCTGCATGTCAGAATTTTCTAATGAAATAGAAGAGGATTTGAGATCTCACTTAAAACATGCCCTACATTTTCTTTTTGCAGCACTAACCATAATTTCTATGGCAAAATGAACCCCCTCATTTTGTTCCTTTTTAAATTAAATGTTTTAAGTGTTACCAGTTTATTCCAATCAAGATGGCTTCAGGTGTGCCATACGTTTGTCATAAGTAAGGCTGTGAGCACTCTAGTTGTTCTTTAGAACACTCTGGGAAGCTGCAGTAGAACACAAAGGCATCAACTGACAGGCTGCTCCTGTTGAAATATAACAGGAAGATATTTGAGATCTCACTTAAAACATGTCCTAATTTTTCTTTCTACAGCACTAACCATAATTTCTATGGCAAAATGAACCCCTCATTTTGTTCCTTTTTAAATTAAATGTTTTAAGTGTTACCAGTTTATTCCAATCAAGATGGCTTCAGGTGTGCCATACTTTTGTCATAAGTAAGACTGTTAGCACTCTAGTTGTTCTTTAGAACACTCTGGGAAGCTGCAGTAGAACACAAAGGCATCAACTGACAGGCTGCTCCTGTTGAAATATAACAGGAAGATATTTGAGATCACACTTGAAACATGTCCTAATTTTTCTTTCTGAACCATAATTTCTATGACAAAATGAACCCCATCATTTTGTTCCTTTTTAAATTAAATGTTTTAAGTGTTACCAGTTTATTCCAATCAAGATGGCTTCAGGGTGTGCCATACTTTTGTCATAAGTAAGGCTGTTAGGACTCTAGTTGTTCTTTAGAACACTCTGGGAAGCTGCAGTAGAACACAAAGGAATCAACTGACAGTCTCTGCCATTGTTGGATGTACATGTTTTACTGAGAATGTCAGACTTCATTCTCACATGACTGAGAAAGATAATGTGAATTTACAGAAAATATGCTCTCATTTTAGCTTCTGGAGCACCTTCCAAAACTGTATGGGACAAGCATGTGAAAATAGTTTTCTCTCAAACATGATTCATGATATCCCAGCAGAAGGTTTTTCACAGGGTAAAATCACCTTAGAACACACCACAATTCCTGAAATTAGTATGGTACCATCAACAAATGAATTCTAATGTAACTAAAGTCTGTTATCACCCTTTATAGTTCTCCTTTTGGTAACCCTCAAAATCTTCGATTCACTACAATGCATTTCAATGGGGTACTATCATTTATATTGGTCCCAAGATGGCTGCCAGCAATTCCAGGATGAAGTGCTGACAGCCAATCAGATCTCACGATGACATGTGTGGTTAGGCTCCGCCCAGATATATATGTGTTTTTCTCAGCAACTACTGAACGGATTTACACCATTTAACAAAAGGGTTCTTTCTGAACCAAGAACTACCTCTTTGCCAAATTTGGTGTAATTCCGTTCAGCAGTTCGGGCTGTAGCCGTGGCTAAAGTTTCCTATGGGAAAATGAATGGGGAAAACACGTTTTGGGACCCCCCTTTTTTCTCGGCCCCCGCTTGACGAATCACCCCGAATCTTTCAGGGTAGGAGCGGACCGGAGCGGGCCATAAAGTTTGAAAATTTGGCGAAGATTCGTCAACCGACGCAAGAGTTATTTCAAATAGAATGTTGCGGATTTCCTATGGAAAATAGGTCCTAACTATAACTATCTACTGGCGACCGCCAGTAGATAATATATATATATATATCAATAACATAAAATCTATTTAAAAAAACATTCTATTCTAAATTAGAAAATTAAACTATTTAAAAATCTTTAAACTTAAATTAACCACTCCAGTCAGTGCAACAGTAGGGAAAGTGTTGGATAGCGGAGGGGTAAAAATTACTATTTCCACTCCAGTGAGTGCAACAGTAGGGAAAGTGTTGGATAGCAGAGGGATAAAACTTACTATTCCCACTCCAGTGAGTGTAACAGTAGAGAAAGTGTTCGATAGCAGAGTGGTAAAAATTACTATTCCCACTCCAATGAGTGCAACAGTAGGTAAAGTGTTGGATAGAGGAGGGTTAAAACTTACTATTCCCACTCCATTCAGTGCAACAATAGGGAAAGTGTTGGATTGCGTAGGGGTAAAAATTACTATTCCCACTCCAATGAGTGCAACAGTAGGGAAAGTGTTGTATAGTGGAGGGGTAAAACTTACTATTCCCATTCCAGTGAGTGCAACAGTAGGTAAAGTGTTGGATAGTGGCAGGATAAAATTTACTATTCCCACTCCAATCAGTGCAACAGTAGGGAAAGTGTTGGATAGCGGAGGGGTAAAACTTACTATTCCCACTCTAGTGAGTGCAACAGTAAGAAAAGTGTTGGATAGTGGCAAGATAAAATTTACTATTCCCACTACAATCAGTGCAACAGTAGGGAAAATGTTGGATTGCAAAGGGGTAACAATTAATATTCTCACTCCAGTCAGTTCAAAAGTAAAAACAAACAAAATAACAAAAATATTTAAAAAACAAAATAAATAAAAACATATATAAATAAATAAAAAATTAAAATACAAATATTTTTAATATTTCACATTTAAAAAAACATATTATAATGTTAAATGCATATGACAAATAACTACAAATATTATATTAAATAAAATAAAAAATAATTTCCAAACAAATATTTTTATTAGAAATCAATTAGAATCAAAAACATTAATTGTTACATAAATTTACTTTTTTTATTTCCTGCCCTATAACACCACTCAATTTACATCCCACATCTAAATTTTATTTAAAAAAATGTGCCTACATAATTAACATAATCAATTACCAATTAAAGAAATATTATTAATTAAAAAACAAATTGAAACTCATAAAAGTTAATAAACTTCCCACACTTTACAATTATAATCCCCACAAACCACTGTCAAAATTAAACTGTAACAAAATAAATGACACAATTAAAACTTATTTTCAATTAAAAAACTAATATTATATAAAAACTAATTATAAAGTAAGTAAAATTAATTTACTCCCCACCCTTTACTCTAAAAAAGTAAAACCCACACACAGAAAAATATAAACTACCATAATCAAATATCCATTAACTAATTAACATTAATGATCAACCAATTATTAGTTAATTAAACATAAATTACTTCCCACACTTTACCCCTATAAACTCCATAAACCACACCTAAAATTAATTATGCAAATTCCATATTTAATTTTCAATTAATTAATCAATATTAATTAAGAACTAATTATTAATTAATTAAATATAAATTACTTTCCACCCTTTACCCCATAAACCCCAGAACCCACACCTAAAAAAAATCATACAATTACCATAATTAATTATCAATTAATTAGTTAATATAAATTAACAACTAATTATTAATTAATTAAACATAAAATACTTCCCACCCATTTCCCCTATAAACCCCACAACCCGCACCTAAAATTAATTACACAATTTCCAGAATTAATTTTCAGTTAATTAATATTAATTAAGAACTAATTATTAATTTATTAAAAATACATTACTTCCCACCCTTTACCCCATAAACCCCACAACCCACACCAAAAAAATCACACAATTATCATAATTAATTAACAAATAATTTGTTAATATAAATTAACAACTAATTATTAATTAATTAAACATAAATTACTTTCCACCCTTTACCCCTATAAACAACACAACCTGCACCTAAAATTAATTACATGATTTCAATAATGAATTTTCAATCAATTAATTAATATAAATTAACAACTATTTTTTAATCAAAAATAAATTACTTCCCACCCTTTACCCCTATTAACCCCACAACCTGCACCTAAAAAAATTACACAATTACCATAATTAATTATCAATTAATAAGTTAATATTAATTAACAACCAATTAATTATTAACTACAAATAAATTACTTCCCACAGTTAACACTATAAAATCTAAATTAAATAAATAAAAATAATCATTAATTTATTATAATTACATTACTTCCCACCCTATTCCCTTATAAACCCACAACCGATGCGGAACTAAAAAACGCTAAATTTAATTAAAATAAAATTGATAACTACTAAAAATTTAAAACATATATTAAAAAACATAAACAATACTTATAGCAAAAAAATACACTCAAAATATAAACTAAAATACATAACACTAATTAAAAAATCGATATTTTAAACGACGATATTTTTGCAAACAATAATAATGACTTCTATGGGGTCGATTACGATGGCGGGCGGACAAAGTCCACCCGCCATCGCAGTGGCAAAAGGGACCGCCCGCCATAGGTGCGGCGGTCCCGCAATACACATTAGGATGCGCCCGCCACACTGGCGGGCGCATCCCGTATTTTTACATTGCGGCGGGTGGTGCTGCAAGCAGCACCAGCCGCAATGTAAAAATATATGTAGCGCATTTGCATGTACAACGTGACAGGCACCGAGCGGTGCCTGCCACCTTGTACATGCAAATGCAAAGGGGTACCATAGGTACCCCCCACGTGCAGCCCCCCACACCCCCACCCCCCGGGGGCCCTGTCTTTTGCGGCGGGATCTCCACCGCAAAAGACAGGCATCGTAATGCCCATGGCGGTGCCTGCACGGCACCGCCCACAATGCCCCATTGTACTGTGTCCCGCAAGGCGGTCGGAAAAGGACCGCCTTGTTGGACCACGGCGGACGGTCTTTCCGTCCGCCGCGGTACCATTCCCATTCCCACCGCCATCCTAATTTGGCGGTGGGAATATTCAGGTAGATGGCGGGCGGATCGCCACCGCCGGGCCGGCGGTCCTCACCGCCGGCCCGGTGGTGGCGATCCGCCCGCCATCGTAATGACCCCCTATATTTTCAAAAACGATATTTCTTACCTTAATTTCGATATTCTTGACCACGATATTCTTGTTGTCGATATTTCTGAATCACGATATTTCCAACTCGATGTTCTGTCTCAACAACGTTTATCTGGTAGTGCTGGACCGGAACAAAGTCACAAGTTCAGGCTGACCATGATGGAGTGCGGGCTGGCTACAGGGACCCGGCTAAGCCTGCTGAAGAAGAATACGTTTATCCTGGTTGCATAGCGTTGCAAGTTCCAGCATCGAGGATTGTGTCGCACAGCAGAGGCGATGCGAGGTCCAAGTCGGACATGTGTCGCGGAGGAGGAGGCCATCAATGAAGGGGTTTGCATTGCAAAGTCTTGAGTTGAGGATAATTCGAGCACCGGCTGGTTCCCAAGAAGCTGCAGGGCTTTGTGAAGTGTAGTCCTGCGTCATAATCGAGGCTGCCATCAAAGAGAGACTTGTGATGTGAGGGCCTGTGTCAGGGATACGTCGTGCAATGGTGGTTCTGAAGAGGCTGCGGGCTGCGAAGGCGATATGGAATCCTTGCACTGAGAGTCCTTGCAGCAAGGGCAATGCATTGGTTCTGCTCAGGGTAGCGACGTGCAGCAGAGGAGATGCAACGGTTTTCCTGGATCCACAGATATGCTTGTGGAGCACATTTCCAAGGGTCTAGGACAGGAGTGGCACCACTTGGCAGGGTAGGACTCACAGTTGCATGATCTAGGTGCTGGTTACAAGAGACTAGCCCTTGGAGTCACGCTGGTGGTCCCTGGTACTGGTTGCAGGACAGTCCTTCTCATCCAGGCAAGTGGGCAGCATGGATGCAGGTCAACGGGCAGTAGTCCTTCAAGGCAGCAGTTAAACAGAGTGGCAGTCCTTTCAGTATCACAGCGGTCCTTCTTCCTGGCGGAGTCTTCCACAGGTCCGGAAGTGTACTGAAGAGTTGGTGCCTGGGGTCCAATATTTATACCTGGCGCTTTCTTTCAAGTGGAAAAAGCTTCTAGAGGATTCCCTTTGAAGTACTCAGGTTTTCTTCCACCCAGGCTCCAGACTAACTACAGGGGGTACGCAAGCCCTATGTGTGAAGGCAGGACACAGCCTATTCAGGTTTTGCCCCCCCCAATCCTGTCAGTGATTACCCATCCAGGAACACCTAAGCTCTCTATTATGTGTGGCTGTCTCAGAGGAATACACAAAGGCCAACTGCCAATTAGTCCTAGTTATGTGACCCAGAGACAGACTGCAGGTACTAAATGGTTAAGCCAGGAAAATGTCAACATTGTAAGAGTGACATTTTCAAAATTGTAATTCAAAATCTGAATTTGTCATAAAAGATGATTTTTTATTACAAAGATACCAAACATGAACTGGTCACCTGTTCCCATTTGGAAGTTATCCTCTTTAAATGTAAGAAGGTAACCCCAACATTATCCTTTGGCAAGGTAGACCTTGCAATAGTGAAAAATAAATTTAAGAGTTTTTCACTATCAGGACATGTACAACTTAAAAGTACTTGTCCTACTTTTTAAATACATTGCACTCTGCTCTGTGGGCTGTTTAGGCCTACCCTAGGAGTAACATATATGTAATTTAAATGAAGGTTTGGGCCTGGCAAACGGCTTATTAAGCCATGTCGAAATGGCAGTTTAAAACTGCACACACAGGCTTCAATGGCAGGCCTGAAACATGTTTAAAGGGCTACTTAAATCGGTGTCACAATCAGTGCTGCAGGCCCACTAGTAGCATTCAATTTACAGGCCCTAGCTACATGTAGTACCACTTTACTAGGGACCTATAAGTAAATTAAATACGCCATTTGAAGGATATGCCAATGTTGCCTTGTTTTAAGGAGTGAGCAAACGCTCTGTAGCACTGGTTAGCAGTGGTAAAGTGCACAGAGTCATAAGGCCAACAAAAACGAGATCAGAAAAATATGGAGGAGTAAGGCAAAATGTTTGGGGAAAGACCACCCAAAGGCTGACAGATCTAACAATGGGCCACCCTTCCAGGATGGTAGGGGCAGAGCTGTTCCCTACCCCACTTCCATTTCAAAGGAGCTGCATCAGCATCCTCATAGAACTTGATACCACCCTATTTTAACCCTAGAGTGCCTGGAGCCTGGGCAGGAGAGAAAATGCATTTCTGAAGCAGATGTGGGGAGAAGACTAGACGTTTCTCCCACTTCAAAGGCAAGCAATAGGCACAAAATATTGGACCCTCAGACCAACTCTTTGTTGCGCTCCTGGACCTGGGAAGATTTCATAAGGACGCCCTTGTACTCAGAGAATTGCCCTGCTGCTTGAGGGCTGCCTTGTTTCTCTGAGGGCTGCCCTGCTGCGACCAGGGGTCTGCCCTACTGCTTGAGGCTTGCCTTGTTCTTCAGAGAACTGCCTTGCTGCTTGATGCCTGTCTTGCTGCTTGAAGGAGAGAGGACCATCTCCTTGTTCCCAGGAAGACCAGAGTGACTTCAAGGGTCAGTTGGCTGACCTCCTGTTCTGGGCTACAGGGACACAACAAGCACCAGAGGCCTCCCTGCAACTGCCCAGCCCACCTGCTGAAACTGGACCTGGTTGGACCTGAAACTGAACCTGCCTGAGCCCTCCTGGCCTCTGCTAGAGTGAGTCCCTGATCCCCAAGAGGTGCCCCTCTATGTCTTGAACCCTTGGCTGGCATCAGAGTGCACTCCTCTGAAAGAAATTGAAAAATCCTGAAGTTTTGGGCTCTTCGAGACCGCAAAGGGCCCGTTCGTTTGAGAATTTGTTGCCCTCGACCACCGCTATCGTGAAGCTCTGGTGAACCTGACTGCGTGCTACAACAACCGCCAGTGACGACTGGCAATTTGAGATCTGCACTTCATGCTATAGCAACACCAGCTCACAGTGACAGCCAATGTGAAGCTCCAGCAATGACTGACCATCCGCGACGCCCGACCAGATCTTCGCACTATAGCGACAACCGTCCGCAACACCAGACCAGCTCTTCGCACTGTAGCGATGACCATCCACAAGGATCTCCTCGCA
The DNA here is from genome assembly GCA_963921515.1 of Calotriton arnoldi. Taxonomy (NCBI): domain Eukaryota; kingdom Metazoa; phylum Chordata; class Amphibia; order Caudata; family Salamandridae; genus Calotriton; species Calotriton arnoldi. The sequence goes on from CAWUFW010000836.1 coordinate 368,471, forward strand.
GTCTCCTCCACCGTGAATTGGACCCTTTATGCCAGACTTTGAAAAGGTAACTTTTTCATCAGGACTAACCTAGTGTCTGTATCCAACCCGCGCTCCCTCGTGGTTGGCCTGACCTTGTGGCTTTCCCCTGGTCTAGCATGACCAGCTGACTTCCAATGGTGCTTTGTGCTATACCTACCAAAAACTTTGAAATTATGGATTTTTGTTGTTTGGTATTATATTATTTATTGAAATGTTCTGTATTTTCCTAAATTGGTGTTAGATTTTTATAGTGTTGTGTTTTTACTTTATTACTGCTTGTGTGACGTATAAATACTTTACACATTGTTTTTAAGTTAAGCCTGACTGCTTATGTGCCAAGCTGCTAGATGTTTAAGCACAAGTTAATTTAGTGACTCCAGTGGTTAACCCTGACAGGGACTGGGGTTGTTGTTGTAAAGGGTCTTCATCCCCCTCAACCAAAACCAAAACCTCAATGTCATACAACTATGGGAAAAGGCATGTCATGGATACACCCCTGCCTTTGTTTTCCTTACTCTCAACTGAGTGGCAGTGGGGTCATTAAGGTCCCTCCAGTCGTGTCATTGTTGTGCTTGGTTCATGGCCCACATTTATTATTCTTTGATGCAAAGGCAACGCTACACCTAAGTTGCCTCGCGTAAAAGTGGGAGAGAAAAAAGTGCCTTATCTTCTAAAATGTGATGCATTTTTACTCTCACCTGAGCTGATACAATTTTGGCAGCCAGGCACTAACATGCACACTCTTGCACCATAGTGCAAAGGTATGTGCATTCCCTGAAGCATAGGTTTTGTACAGGGAGGAGTGTCTTGCATTAAGGCTTTTAACACTTTGTATGTGTCCTGTAAAACGGAGCACACACGGAAAGTTGGAAAAACGAGGAGAAACACAAACATTTCTCCTCGTTACGTCTTCATCGAGGAGGCATAAGATCTTTGTGCAAGTCCTTGTCTACAAATGTTTGTAGACAGGGATGTATGTTAAAACCCATGAGTGGTTGCATGGAAATGGCCATGCACCACCCATGGAAAGTAACGCAACGTTGCATTCCTTTCGAATATTATTCATTGCAAATCGTAATTTGTGTTAGATAGTAAATCCCACCCTTACATTTTGTGCCTGGTTTGCATCACAAAAGTAACGCAAACTCGGCATTAGTAAATCTTTGTACAGGGTTTTGTTTGTTTTAGCGAGTTTTAATGTGTACTGATAATACACCAGTGTATACCAAGAGCCAGATTTACCAATTTCTCAGGCAGCACAGTGTAGCAGCCGCAAATGCTGTGCTGCGTGTAAAGAGAGAGCAGGAGTGCACCAAATTTACTGAAATAGGGCACTCGCCTCCCCTCTCACCCCCTTCCAGTACAAAATTCTATGCTTAGACTCATTTTAAACATTTTCCCACTTTGTATGTGTGCTGTACAGTGAAACACACATGCAAAGTCGGAAAAAAGGAGAAAAAATAAATTTCTCCTTCATAGCGCCTGGTTGAAGGGTGCGCTATTTTCCGACGCTAAACCCTGTCTACTTTATTTAGTAAATTGGGTTTAGCGTCAGAAAGCTTGGGAGGTTGCATGTAAATGCCCATGCACTACCCATGGCACGCCCCCTTGGTACTAAGTAATGTTCACGTTACTTTCACGTTATTTCCAGCTTTCAGTTTAGCGCTGGTAAGAAAATCGGACAAAAAGATTTTGTGCCGAAACACGGTGTAAATCGGCGTAAAATCGTGGGGGCAGATTTACAAGCCCTGTGCGCCACTTTTGCGCTGCCGTTGCGTCACTTCTGTGACGCAGCGGCGGCGTAAAGCTAGCGCCATGCTGCGGGGGATTTACAACGTGACGCATCTAGGGAGATGCGTCACGTTGTAAAGCCCTGTGCCACATGAAACCTGCGTCAGGCGCAGGGTGGGCGTTCCGGTGCAGGAACGCCTCGGAAAAGTGCCTGAGTGAAATCTACAAGATTTCACTCAGTCCCTTTTCCGACCCCGCTGCGTCAAAACCTTCCACCTGCTTGAAGCAGGTGTACAGGCGTAAGGCGTGACGCACCATGTTGAGGATAGGCCAGGTTGGAACAGTGGTGGAGTTGCGTCGCGCCCGCGACACAACTCCAGCACTGCGCCAACCTTACGCCGGCAGATGCGACACGCATCTGTTTATCTTTGCGCCATGATGCGCCGCATTGTAAATGCGGCGCATCTGTGGTGGCGCAAAGGTAAACTTGCGTCACGCATCTTTCCTGGCGCATCCCTGCTGATTTGCAGGGATGCGCCAGGAAACGTAAATCTTCCCCTTAGTAAACATGAATTTTTCCCAAATAAATGTTTAAGACATGCTTGATTCTTATACAATGCTGCCATCTAACGGTCTTCATTGTAAATACAGTGAGTTGTCTAGAAATATCTTCGCTGGCGGTGGAAAACAACAAATGAAAGAATATATTTTTGTTGAAAGGATTATGCGCTGCACCATATATTGCAGTCCTGTACCCCGTTCTTACGCACATATCTCTTTTACAAAAATCCCAAGCAGTTGGAAGAGGAGTGTGCTCTCGGTAAAGCGATGTAAACTTGTATTAAACTGACCTGTAGAAGAGAAATCAAGATATCTGTCTTCAAAAATAATAGGAAGAGAATTCCAGTCTCCATCGATGTCCAGGCATTCGGTGGGAAGTGGAGGCATGCTGGTGAGGTATTCCGAATTTCGTACTTCTGTTGAAATTTGATTTTGATTTTGGATCCTGTAAGTCAATTGTGAAAAGGGATAAAGGAAAATCCCAAATATACATAACAATTCATGCATGGTGGATAGTTAATAACATTTGATGTATAAATAGCTCATCCACTTTTTTAAATTACTCGGCGCTCATTGCTCCAAAAGTAACCAGGAAACCGACCAGACAGACCTTCGCCATTGAAAAAGGGGGAATCACCTCTCAAACAAGCAAACACCAGTGATCCTATATGTGTTGGAAGGAAGCTGACAAGTAAAAAGATAAACCTTGGGGTCCACATTAGAAACGCCTCATAATTCCTGATTCAGCCTGTAAATCCTATTACAGACAGAAATAGAAAGTCTGAGGGATGAGGTAATTTTACATAAGGTTCTTGCAAAATTACCCCACATCTTTCTGGGAAAGACTGTGCCCCAGACTTTAGTCAATCCCAGAGGAAATTATTCCTCGAATTTGTGAATCATCTGCCAAAACTGAGGCAGTAGCAAGGATTTCCAGTGCTATTACCTATTGCCTAGGAAGGATTTTATAGCTAAGGCTCCCAGTTTTCCATTTTACTAGATTTTTAGAGATGCAGACAGAAAACAGAGATTTTGCTTTATTTATTTTATATATATATATATTTAAAAAAAAGGTAGAGATATTTGGGGGCATATTTACAAGCCCCTTGCGCCACTTTTGCGCCGCCGTTGCGTCACGCATGTGACGCAGCGGCGACGCAAACCATGCGCCGTGTTGCGCTATATTTACAACGTGACGCATCTAGGGAGATGCGTCACTTAGTAAACCCCTGCGCCACATGAAACCTGCGTCAGGTTTCATGTGGGCGTACCGGCGCAGGGGGCGTTCCGAGCGCAGGTACGCCTTGGAAAAGTGACGTAGTGAAATCTACAAGATTTCACGCAGTCACTTTTCGACGCTGGTGCGTCAAATCCTTACGCCTGCTTCAAGCAGGCGTAAGGATTGACGCACCATGTTAGAGATAGGGAAGGTTGGAGCAGTGCTGGAGTTGCGTCGCGCTTGCGACACAGCTTCAGCACTGCGCCAACCTTCCGCCGGCAGATGCGTCACGCATCTGCTTATCCTTGCGCCACGATGCGCCGCATTGTAAATGCGGCGCATCGGACGTGGCGCAAGGGTAAACTTGCGTGACGCATTTTCCCTGGCGCATCCCTGCTGATATGCAGGGATGCGCCAGGGAACGTAAATATGCCCCTTGGTCTTCTTTTCAATGACTCACCATGCTGTCATTCAAGTCTTTCTGACCAATACCTTTGCAGATTGGCAGAATGGAAGTTAAAAAGAGTGATGAAATGTTCTTAGATAACTTTATATGTGCACTTCTTTGTACTATAATTGTTATAGTATCATATGATCATATTGTTATTTGGTTGCTTTATGGTGCTTAAACGCAACTGTAATCAAATTGCGAGAACAAATTTATTGGTTACAAATTTGGAACTAAATTAGGTATTGCGTCATTTGTTCATGAAACACAAAATACATATATATAAATTCTAGCAATAGGAGCAAAACATAAATATCGATAAATACAGACATAAAAGTCCAAAATGTAAGTATGATAAAAATCAAAGTATTACTCGTAACTAATAGTATCGGTAAGTGCAGGTGTAAAATAGCTGCATCAGTTTTACCCCTATACCCAGCCGCGGCATATGCAGGTAAGAGCGGTGGGGGGGGTTTTGTCGGATGAGGTGATTTCGACAGACGACGACGAAGGAAAATTAAATAAATAATTAAACCCGGCCCCACAGCTCTTACCTGCATGGGCCGCGGCTGCCTATACCTTAGAATGAGGGCCTCAATATCTAAGATGAACATTTCTCCTTTAATTTCCTTTCTTTTACACACCGAGGGACATATTATGAAATTAGTCACCTGGGAAAGAGCAGGAATGCCCTGTATTTATCAAATACGACTCATTCCTGTCCTTTCTATTTGCGTTGGTGCAGTTTTGTCAGCCTAGTGCCAACACAGGCACCCTTGCACAATAGTGCAAGGGTGCCTCCTTGCATGCAGGATTGTTTGCGTGCAGGAAGGGACACTTTCTTGCACAAAAACAATCCTGAAAGGCTTTTTCCTCTTTCTACGTGTGCTGCAGAATGCAGCACCCATAGAAAGAGGAAAAACTGAGGCGAAATAAAGATATTTCTTCTCTTTATGCCTCAACATGGGAGGCATACAATTTTAGTGCATTCCCAGGTTTACAAGTCCTTGAAATTATGGGATTGTGTCAAAAACTATGGGAGTGGTGTGGGAACACCCACCACAACGCCCATGGAACGCCTTCCTTCTGCAGAGTAAGGCTACGCAGCAATTTGCGCTGTGTTGCATTAATCCAGATTTTTTAAGCCATTCAAAGCCACCCAAAGTGGCTTTGGGTGACTTCATAAATCTGACTTAGAGTCTTGCGTCATGCATGTACCACTTTGTTTGGTGCAAACATAACGCAAGCCTCTCATAAATATGTCCCTGAATATTTAATCCAACCTGACATCCATTATTTTCAAGGTAAGTGGGAAGCAAAGTTCCCAAGTATGGTCCTGTGGGTGGAGATCCACAGAGCACGTTTTGAGCTGCATAGCTATATAGACTTTTAAGGCCTGATTTAGGTGTTGGTGACAATAGAACATTATCTAAGAAAAGGTGCAGCACTCACTTCGGTATGGATAATCCAAATCAATTTTAAGAATGATGTATAAAGCTTTTTTGATATCGTCCATCCAGAGTTTCTCAAAATCACAGGATTGCAAACACAAAAGGCAAACCTAGCTTCGTGTTTTCTTTTGATAAGATCAAATACTCATCTCTGTTCCTACTATAATGTGCTTGGGGGGAAGGAGGGCTACCCGTGTACATCTAATTTCTAGGACTTGTGGCAAGTGCTAAATGCAATGAGCCTTCTTACTTGAGGCTCGTTCCCAAGCAACATAACATCATCTCCGCATCTTCCACTAGCATCCAGCCTGCAAAATGAACTCACAGCAGTCACACAGTTTAGACATTTTCACTTTTGTGTACCCTTTATAAGCAGCCAGCAACTTTCCACTTCGCTGCATAGTAGTTCTCAATATGCCAGGTGAATGCTAGGCCTGAAATGGATAAGCAATATGGGCATATGTACAAACTGTGTTTGCGGTCGGAAACGGCCCGATCGGCAAATATGTCAAAATGCTTTTGCATATTTACAAAATAAAAATTGCGATTTGGTAAAACATTACTGGATCGCAATATGTGTTTGCAATTCTGTATTTGAAAGGGGTGTGTTTAGGGCGTCCCTTCCAAATACCGTATCTGAATGGGATGTATGAATGTTTTGTAACTAAAGTACGGTTGCAAACCATTCATATTTTACCGACTCCATGAAGGAAGTGGCAACCCATTTTCATATGGGAAGGTGTCCCGAAGGGGACCCCTTCTCCTTTGAGGATGGAAAACAAATATTTTTTAAGAGCAGGCAGGTGTCCCATGGACCACTGTGTACTCATAAAAAATGAAACTTCAAAGTTAAATTTTTCCTTTTTAAACGCATTCTATTTTCCTTTAAGCAATATGGGCTGCATGTTTTAAAAAAAAAGGTTGCTTAGTTAAAAAGCAATCGCAGATATGGTGGTCTGCTGACCTCAGCAGGCCAACATCTCTTTGATGGCTGCGATACCTAATGGGTCACAAACTGTGACTTACCTCATTAATTTCCATGAGGTAGGTCAATTTGTGACCCACTAGAAATTGCTATGCCAAAGATGTAAGTTTTCTTTCATCAGGAATTGTGATTTCCTAATTGCAATTCAGTAAGAATCGCAATTAGGAGATCGCAATCCTAGAATACTGTACATGTGGCCCTTACCTCAAAATTTTAATAAACGTCTAACAGGCAAACTAGCATAAACTTTATTGCAAGGGTGCCCAAAGTCGATCTAGGAGAGCCAACCGCCTGGAAGGCTCTTAGGATTACCGCTATGTTAAATGTTTCAACTTAAACTTATTGCACGTAAAATGTGGCTACCTAGAAATTCCGACATTGAATTCTATACAGATATAGGACACAGCTTTGTTATTGCATCGAGAAGAGACTTACAGATGCTCCTGAAATGTCAACACTGCTTCCTTCTGGTGCTCTGTGAAGAAAAAGGCCTCAGAGAATCTTCTGACCTGGTTTAAAAATAAGACAGCAGGTTTAATCAGCCACACAGCCCAACATTCAGCATTACTAAACTGAACATCTTTGTAATAGGGGTTTGGAGTGAGTTGATTAAGTTCTATACGTTATATATACTCTATACACTGAATTGTAAAATTGTAAGCATTGCCTCCTTTCTATTCCTCTCATTGCACTCATATTGTCCACTGACAATGACACTTACCAAAACCAACTCCTTTACCTGTGAAAGTGTGTGTACCTTCATACCATTTGTATTAAAGCCGCCAAATATGTAAAATTGGTATTAATGATTTCATCAAAGTGTAAATACATCTTGAGACACCACTTTTAAATCCTTGGTGTGCCAAAAAGCTTTGCCAAACAGTGTATATGCATGATGCAGTCTTATTGGGAGAGTAGCGTAGCATCGTTGTGCATACAGTAGACTATCAATTTTAAATACATTTGTAATTTTGAAGATGTGTTTGTGGTGGCCATTATAATGCAACCTCTTTCTTAACCAGCATAAAAAGGTGTGTGAATATGTTGTGGTAAGTGTTAGACCTGCCATCCGTTGACGTGGTTTCCCCTGTCTTTTTGCTCTGACCGCCTGTTTTTTTGACTATGTGCTGCATTTCGTTTTTGCTGGTGTTAGGACTCTGGGCACTTTACCACTGTGTTAAAGTGCAAGTGCTTCCTGTCTAAAATGTAATGACAATTGGTTTCCCTGTGATTGGCATATTTCATTTACTAGTAAGTCCCTAGTACAGGGCCTGTAAAGCAAATGCTACTAGTGGGTCTGAAGCACTGATTGTGCCACTGGCATTAGAAGCCTTGCAAACATGTCTCAGGCCTGCCACTGCAGGTTTTTTGTGTGCAATTTTAAACTGCCATTTCGACTTAGCAGGTGCACCCACCTGCCAGGCCCAAACCTTCCCTTTTATTACATGTAAGGCACCCCTAAGGTAGGCCCTAGGTAGTCCCATAGGCAGGGTGCAGTGTATTTAAAAGGTAGAACATGTCCTGTTGTGTTTTACATGTCCTGGTATTGAAATACTGCTAAATTTGTTTTTCACTACAGCAAGGCCTATCTCTGCCATATGTTAGCATTAGAGCTGCCTTGTATCATCTTACAAGTGTATCTGCCAATTGGGAACTGATAGAAAATTGGAGTTTGGTGTCTCTGGACTCACAATTTATTTAAAAACAAATCTTTTAGTGAAGCTGGTTTTTAAATTGCAGGTCTGAAAATGCCACTCTTAGAAAGTTAGCATTTTCTTACTTTAACCATTCTGTGCCTCTGCCTGTTTGTGGAATACATATCTGGGTTAGGATGACAGTTGGGCTGTTTGTGCATTCCCTCTAGGCAGTCACACAAAGGAGAGCTGACGGGTGCCCTACAAATCCTGATGGCCCATCAGGCTGATGGGTCTTCCTGAGCTATTGGTGGGAGGAGTTGACACTGACACCTGAATACGGCTGGGCCTGTCCTCACACAAAGAAGTCTCCACCTCCTGTAGTGTGTCTGGAGCCAGGGCAGGGAAAGGCTGGGTCTTGTGCACTATATAGACTGTCCTTTGAAGTTCGCCTTCTTCAAAGGCTAAAATGGGTATAAGTACTGGACCTGTGACCCCAAATACTCAGAAAGCCGCTGGGTTGAGGACATTATGCCAGGAAGAAGAACTGGATAGCTGTCAGGAGGGACTGCCACTTTGCTGTTTGCTTTGCTGTGTTGGCCTGCTGCTTTACTGCTTCTGTCCTGGAAGTTAAAGGACTGGACTTTGCTGTCTACATCCTGCTTCCAAGGTTCTCCAAGGGCTTGAGTTGTGCCAGCTTTCAGTTGAGAAGTCTTTGGGCCATCAAAGACTTCATCTGTTCTTGCTAACAGCACATGTGCTCTTCTGCTGAGGGTCCTGTCTTGCCAAGTGGTGCCAAATCCAGTTTCTGGGCTCTTGGAGTCAAGTGGTTTGTGGTGCAACCCAAGCAAAGCAACCCTGATGCTGTCATCGATGCCGCTGCCTGCATCGGAGCTGGGGGCCGCTGTGAAGAGCACGACGCACCGCCCCGACTTACACTGCAGATCCGGTTGCCGGTGACAGCTAATTACTGACTCCGACGCCATCATCGAAGCCGCGGACTGCACCAGAGCCGAGGTTACCGCTCGCGAACAGCATGACGCACCACCCTGACTTACACCGCAGCCCCGACTACACAGATGACAGCACTCCACCATCGACGCCACGCCGCTGCCTGCATCGTTGCCTAGGGCACCGCTTGTGAAGAGCACAACACACCGCCCAAATTATACCGCAGCCTGGGTCCAGCTAATGCCAGTGCTTCTGCATCGACACCGTGGAACTGAAGCCTTGCGGCTTGACCCTCGACACCTCATCAGCGCCGCTCCACAGTAAGGAACCGAGGTACCGCACTGGCAACCGCAGCATCCCCTCCCCTGCAGCAGTAATAGACCGACGTGTCACTTCCCCTGCCCAGTAGTAAGGAACCGACACCTCACCTCCCCTGCAGTAGTAAGGAGCCGACAACGCACCAGCCTCCGCGACTCCTCACCTCTTCTGTGCTTCGTATCATCTTTGTTTTTGCCCGACGCCTCCAGGGTACTGTACTGGGGTCTGCCTGACTCCGTAATCGGCCCTCGCTCCATTGAGGTTGGACTGTCTTTGTGGAGTCGTCAACCGCGACCAAATAGCCCCGGTTGGAGCTATTTTTGATTTCTAAAAGCTAAAATTGATTTAATCTTTTAAAAGTGATAACTAGATTTGTGTGTGTTAGATTTTTGTTGTTTTGGTCTTGTTATATTCAGATAAATATTGTAGCATTTTCACTGTGCTACTGTGTGTGTGTGTGACTTTGCACATTGCCTCTTAAATAAGCCTGACTGCTCTGTGCCAAGCTACCAAGGGGGTCAGTAGGGGTTATCTTAGGTGTGTAACTTACTTACCCTGATAAGAGTGGTAGGTTCTGCCTGGCTTAGGTGCATACCCTAGCCAACCAGAACTGCCATTTCTAACAGTAATTATTTTAAAAATGTATTTATTTAATTATTTATTCATATGTTTTACAAAGAGCTACTTATCTTTTTTCAGTTATTTAAGAGCACTTGATGGATGTGTGGCACAATGCAGCATTATGGGGTTTGTTAGTATGAGAAATTGGGTTGTTAGTTGACTGGGGTGTGCGCCAAGCTCAAGTAGCAATCACACAATACTTGTCAGGGTAAGGCACAAGCAAACCCCAAATTAACCTGTACTCAACCCACTGGTAGCTTGGCACAAAGCAGTCAGGCTTAACTTAGAGGCAATGTGTAAAGTATTTTTGAAACACTTCAAACAGCAAAACAGTGAAAACACCAGACAAAAATTATCCCACACCAAGTTAGAAAAACAGAGTACATTTAATATATAAAACAAGGCCAAAAAGACAAAAATATAATCAGTAGAACCAGAGATATGAATTTTAACAGAATGTAGTGAAAATAGTGTCAAAAAGCACCAATTCAGGACATTGGGTCAAAGTCAGATTTTCAGGTCAACCGCAATGGAGCGCAGGTCGGATACAGTCCCTAGGTCAGTCCTCCCGAGGTTTTACCTTCTCAAGACATCGGCAAGAGTCACTTTCACGTTGGAGAGGGCCGCAAGAAGAGCATTGCAGAAGGCTGTCGGCATGGCACGAAAGGCAGGCTGGGTGCTGCGGACGGGAGGTTTGTGCTGGTGGTCCCCCGTGAATGGTCGATGCTGGAGTGTGAAGAGTTGGGCTGATGGGTTTCATATAGAATTGAGGTGCAAGCTGCGAGGTCTTGATGCAAACAGGCTCCTTCGTGGTTGCGAAGCACCCAAAAGCTTGACTTAAGCATGTTGAGACACACCAAGGTTCCAGGACCTAAGGGGCACCACTTGGGGGTAAAGAACATCCAGCTGATTGGTGCAGGATGTTGGGGAGCCTTTTATGTCCCTGAGGCTCAGATCAGGAGGCCAGCAGACTAGCCCTTTGAGTCACTCTGGTGTCCTGGGTTGAAGATGAAGTTGCCATTCCAGTTCTCATTACCCAGGGCAGCACAGCAGGGCAGCAGTTCTTTCAGCAGAGTGGGAGTCATTTCAGCAGCATAGCAGTCATTCTTTCTGGCAGAGTTGGTGTCTGGGGCCAGTATTTATACACAGTTTTGCCTTTGAAGTGGGGAGAAGCTTCTAGAGGCCTGCCTTTGAAGTACATATATAGCCTGCTGTCCTGGCCCTGGCTCCAGACTAACTACAGGGTGTTTGCAACCCTTTGTGTGGAGACAGGACACAGTCTACTCAAGTGGAAGGGGGTTGGGCCAATCTCCTCCCTCCCATTCTGCCAGTGATGGCCCATCCTGTCACACCCAAGCTCTCCATTGTGTGTGGCTATCTAAGAGGAATACACAAAGCCCAACTGTCAGCTACACCCAGTCATGTGACCCAGAGACAAGCTGCAGGCACCCAATAGCTAAGGCGAGAAAATGCCAACTTTCTAAAAATGGCATTTTCAGAACAGCAATTTAAAATCCAACTTCCCCAAACATTAGGAATTTAGATTGCGATTCCAGAAACACCAAGCATGTACTAGTTACCTATTCCCATTTGGAAATTACACATATGAAATGCAATAAGTTAGGCCTTGCAGTAGTGAAAAACTAATTTAAGATTTTTTCAATGCAAGGACATGCAAAACTTAAAAGTACATGTCCTACTTTTTAAATACATTGCACCTTGCCCTCTGGGCTGTCCAGGAGCCTACCCTAGGGATGACATATATTTATTAAAAAGGAAAGTTTGCGCCTGGCAAAAGGTTTATTTTGACAGGTCGAAATGGTATTTTAAAACTGCCCACACACATAGGCTGCAGAGGCAGGCCTGAGACATGTTTAAGGTGCTACGTAAGTGGGTGGCACAATCAGTGCTGCAGGCCCACTAGAAGCATTTCATTTACAAGCCCTAGACTCAGGTAGTGCCACTTTTACTAGGGACTTACCAGCAAATTAAATTTGGCAATAGGGTATAAGCCAAACTAACATGTTTTAAGGAGAGAGTACAAGTACTTTAGTACTGGTTAGCAGTGGTATAGTGCACAGAGTCCTAAGGCCAAGAAAAATGAATTCAACAAAAAACAGTAGGAGGAAGGCAAAATGTCTGGTGATGACCCTGCAGAAAGGGCCAATATCAACAGTTAGAATCCAGGTGGAAGGGTGGTTTACTTAGTCCAGAAGTCTTTGATAGCAAACCCTATTGAGGTGAGTTTAATGCAAGTCTGAGTAGTTTGGCTTCAAACATTTTCGAAGGTAGACACACGTAGTTAGCTTGAGTCTCAGATTCAGTACTAGATTGTAGGTCCTTGCCTGCTCTGTGGTTTACTCACTTGAATGATCCTTGGTGATTCGATGGGCAGATGTTTAGCCTAGGCTCTGGTTGGAGTTTGGTGCAGTACCAGTTTCTGTATGTAAGCCAAGGCTTTGCCACAGTATGATTTATGGGTGGTACACACAACCTTCAACTAGATCCTGGCTTGAAAATGGAGCCAGTGGATTTCTTTAAGGGTGTTTTTTTTGTCGTCTCACTTATGAAGGAGAAGCCAAAGTTTTGCTGCCTGGTGTACCAATCTTGTCTTTTAAAGTCATGTGAAAATGTGCATGAGGAAAGGTTAACACTGTTGAACATGTTCCCATGTACAAATAACCAGTCTGTGACATTTCCTAAACTGATTAAGCCAAAAGCCGCACCTATCACTGTGTGGGTCCAATAGCAGGATTTACATATGGTAAATGTCCTAAATTTCACATGCATAATTCTGTGCCATCTCGTACCTAGAAGTTACACGTACATGTGGAAAACACATTTGTACGTTTTCTTCGCATATACAGGGGAGTGTCAGAGGGGTGGTCTGTGAAGTGCAGTGCAAATGGGGTGAGCACCCACACAGTTTCAACTCTCCAAAGCTTTTTATAAAACATGCGGGCATCGAATGATGCAGAAATGGCACACAATGGTGACAAAATGGTGAAAAAGTCCACCTTCATAAGATGTGCTTAGAAAGGATAAACATTTCAGGGAAACATATCTTTGCTAACTCTATGGGTGTGTGAGTGTTAGACCTGGCATCTTATGGCGTGTTACCCTTGTCTGTTTGCTTTCTGACCTCCCGGTTTTGACTCTGTTTTTGCTGGTTTAGTGTCTCTGTACACTTTCTCACTGCTGTTTAGTGTTAAAGTGCAAGTGCTCCTATTGTAAATGATGTTATGGATTGATGTGTCAATGACTGCAATATTTGATTTACTAGTAAGTCCCTAGTAAAGTGCACTGATGGTGCCAGGGCCTGTAAATCAAATGCTGCTAGTGGGCCTGCAGCACTGGTTGTGCCACCAACACAAGCAGCCTGTAAAGGGTTTTCAGACCTGCCACTGCAGTGTCTGCACGCAGTTTGTAACTGCCATGTCGACCTGGTAAGTGCACCCACTTGCCAGGCCCTAATCTACTCTTTTCTTACATGTTAGTCACCCCTAAGTTAGTCAGGGTGCCATGTATATTAAAGGTAGGACATGTACTGGTGTGTGTGACATGCCCTGGTAGTGAATTACAGTGTATTTTGTTTTTCACATGGAAAGGCTATCTGTCCATAGGATAGAATGGGAGTTTACTTATAACATCTTATAAGCATATCTTCCCATGGGGACAAGATAGAGAAACGGGGTTTAGTATGCCTGAACTCAGAATATAAAAATGCATCTTTTAGTAAAGATTATTTTTATGTTCTATGTTTGAAAAAAACTATTTTAGAAAGTAGGTATTTTCTTGCTTAGCCATCCTGTGTGCCTCTGCTGGGTTTGTGGATTGAGTGTCTGGCTTTGGAGTAACAGGGCTGGGGATATGCATTTTCTTCAGACAGCCACTGGAGGGGTTGAGGTGTGTCCTGCCTTTCCTGGATGAGTCAGGGCTTGGCTGAATAGACCAATGCTGCTGTTGCACTTGAATGGGCCTGGTCTGCCTTGGACAATGCTGTCTCCACCTCCTGCCAGGAAGCCAGGCCAGAGAGGACAGAACTGGTTTGGGCTGGGCACAGACAATCTCTGCCCCAGAGAACAAAGAGAAATGCAGTATAAACATTGGGGCCCAAACCCCAGAACTTTAGAACTCTTTTGGGGCCAAGAAGACTGCCAAGAAGAAGAGCTGGAGAAGCTGTGAGGAGGAACTACCACTTTGCTGTGTGCTTTGCTGTGTTGGCCTGCAGTGGCTGCTTCTGTCTTGGGCAGTGAATGAACTGGACTGAATTTTCTGCAACTTCTTTGTGTGAGTTTCTCCAAGGGCTTGAGGTAGAGCGTGCCCCCTGTTCAAGAAGTCTCAGGACAGCAAAGACTTCAAGTTCATCTGCTACCAGCACTGGGAACTGTGTTTTGGCGGCAACAGAAGAAAAAGCAACCCGACGCCATCAACGACGCTGTTGCCGACTACTTGTCCTGAAGGCACCGCACTTCGCACTGCAACCCTGGTCTCACTGACGACGCCATCCGGCGCTGCCACTGACCCGCTGCTTGCACTGCGACCTGTGCGCACCGCACTCCGTACCGCCTCGTTTCACGCTGCCACCCTGGTATCACCAACGACGACGCTCCACGCTGACATCGATGCCGCTGCATGCACCGTGGTTTGGGGGCACTGCTCGTAAGTTACACGACGCACCACCCTTAACCCACATCGCAGCCTTGGCCTACAGATGCCGTCACCATCGACTCCAGTTCGTCAGCCGACGACAGCGCTTCCGCAACGACGCCGCTGCTGCTTGCACCGTGACCTGCCAGTACCGCGACGAGCACTGCATCACTTCGCACCATAGCCCTGGTCTCACCAACACCGCTGGACGACCGTCACCGAGCCGCTGCCTGCACTGCGACTTGAGGGCACCGCACGCCGCACCGCTGCACTTTGCACCACAACCCCGATGCCGGCGCTCCTGGCTTCAACCACGTGTGTGACTTCAAGGGCCCGATGACTACTGCACCGACTTCCGGAACCAACGCCTGCCGACGCCGGCTCTTCGGAGCTCAACGAGAGGTGGCCGACGCCCTGCATTTCTAAAGCTACCATTTTGCTGGTCTTCCTGATACCTTAGCTGGCTCGCGACACCACAGTCAGCCAGAACTGTTTGGATTTGTTAGTCACTGAACCGTGATAGCCCTGGATGGAGCTATCGACTTCAAGGAACTGTAATTTAAGCCTATTTTTGTTTATTGATATTTCTAAGAACAATATGGTGGATTCCTATCGTTTTTGGTTATTTTTCTAAAACCGGTGTGGTGTCCTTATGCAGTGTTTTCACTGTATTACTGTTGGTTATGTGCAAATGCTTTACACACTGCCTCTGAGATAAGCCTGACTGCTCGTGCCAAGCTACCAATGGGGTGAGCAGGGGTTATTTCAGTAGTGTATCCCCCTTATCCTGACTGGAAGGAAGGGTCCCTATTTAGACAAAGGTGCAAACCATTGCCAACTAGAGACGCCCATTTCTAACAGTGAGATATGCAATGTTTATATTCTGCACATATGGAGATAATGAAATAGGAACAAGTCGCTATCATTTGTAAATACCAAGAACCTTTTATGCATAAATCAAAGGATGTGTATGTTCCGCAGTGGAAGGTGGGTACGTTTGTGAGTCACCAGGACTAGTATGCATAGGCACAATTCAGCCATGACAGAACTTACCAAGTTTCTGTGTGAATCATGGAATATGTCAATAGTGATCCTTTCATCTTTACTGTACCTCCATCCCTTATAATATCTTAACTTTGTCTTCCCACATGTAGACTAGAAATATATTCATTTCATCCACCTACATGAGATTTTTTATTCTAGTCTTGTATTATTTTATTTGTCGTCCTCTGCCCTTTCAGTGATCTTTGTACCTAACTCTGTGACAAGTTCAATATAGCGTGACTTAATACCTCATGTGTGACCTTGGAAATTATTTGCAATGTGCATACAGTGTCTTAGTATGCCAGGGCAACATTGATAAAGCTATACATTATAACCTATCATGTCCTAAATGAAGTGAACGTTGCCCGCTAAACCAGGAGATGATCTGTAAGGAGATACACTTGATTTTAGAAAACTTCATTCCGCTTTCCATTTTTCTGAGGGTGGTAAAATGTTGGGCAACAGTACCAAATGTTATCTACAGTGGATAGACATTACACAAGTGCATTATGAAGCGCTATATCAATACAAATTACTATTTTATTTTTATTTTATATTATATTTTTAAATGACTAATTTACAATCTTGCCACGTTGATTGACTTCGCTGGTGCCTTAAGATATGACATCTACAAGATCCAATTCCTCTTTTGACGGCTTGTAAAACTCCATGCTCTTTTCATAGTGGGTCTGGGTCGATTACAGGTGGTGCAAAATGCCGTGGCAAGAGCCATTCTTATGGTCGGCTTCAGGACACACATGACTCCGCACCTGAAGTCTCTACACTGGCTTCCAGTGCGTAAGAGGACAAATTTTAAAGCCCTGACATTGGCCTATAAGGCCTTTCACAATTCGGGGGCCTCATACTTGAGGCACCGAATACAGCAGTATGCTCCATCTAGAAATCTTAGATCGTCCACTCAGTAGCTCTCGATTGTTCCGAGGTTTTCTCGGTCCCGTCAGGGTGGATGTTCCTTTCAGGTGGCAGCTGCTCGACTCTGGAATAGCCTGCCCCATCCTTACGCCAGGCCCAGGATCTTCTCAGCTTTCGACGTGGCTTAAAAACCTGGCTTTTTTCACAGTAAGCAGCAGACATATGTGTGCTGGCATTGCTCCGTCACTGGTTTCTCGTTTTCTTAGCACCGGGACACTCCTGGGAGTAGTCGCGCGCTTTACAAGTGCCCAGTAACATTAACATTAACATAGTGTTCCCCTTTTAAAACAGTTTCAAATGTGTATATTTGTGCTTGGCTACACTGCCACTCTCTCACCACTCTTCAGGAATAATCACTTTTGTTCAACTTCTCTGACATCAGGTAAGATGCAAATCTTTGCTTGATTTACATACTCTGCATTTGACAACTCCTATAATGTAATTATTAAGGGCAGTGTAAAGGGTAGGTATTAGGACATACAGTTGTGACACCCCACACAACTACAAAGGGACTTCATTGATTAGTACCATGTTTCTAATTTCATTTAGCAAGTTCCTAAACCAGGTAAACCCGCATTCTTAACTTATTTTGTAAGATTCTAGAATCTTGAAAGTTACATCTAGGAAAGTGTCATGTCAGTCGCTAAAGTTCAAGCAGACTACAACAATTTTCACTATTATGAATCATGAATATAATTTCATATCATGGTCTGTTTTCTCATATAGTCTGCTCCCCTCCATCCATATGTTTTTGCAACTGTACACACGCCATATTTGTGACACCGGCCTCCTTCTTTGCTCATCAGTGGAGGGGTGGACGCCTATACTGGTCCACAGCTGTTTGAGACCATTCCTCACTTTTTAAAAATTCAATCACAGTTTTCATCATTTTTGTAGACTGTATCTCGTCTGGCTCAGAGAACACACTGGGGTCGGTAGCAATTGCAACATTTATTAACCCCTCTGTCACTGATGTGACTATATTTTTTACTCCTGTGGTTACCAAAGTAATCACAGAGCAGAGAAAACTGGGATCCAAAGGAGGATCTGATGGGACTCCCTCTGTGACTTCTGTGGTCACTGGAATAATCACGGGGCATACAGGACACTGGGTTCAAAGGAGGCCCTGATGGGACTCTCTCCATGACTCCTGTGGTTACTGAAATATTCACAATGCAGACAGGACACCAGGGTCTCTAAACACTATTAGCTATCTCTCTGTTTCTTATTTCTCTCCTCTCCACTAACCACTACTGTGGGAGCAATCAGGGGTGGACATTTGCCCTCCCTCTTCTACGTTACCAGGAATTGCTAGAGGTAGATAAAACCACCAGAAGGGAGAACCACGCTGGAGGACGCTGCTCACTATGTGTTAGTGTGTCCTCTGATGGCTTCCTCTGTACCAAATGCCCTGGTTGAGGGAGGCAGTGCCTGGATACCCTCATGAGTGATAAGCAGCGCTCTACAAATCCACCTTACAATACATTACCTTTAAAATTGAGCACAGGTGCAAGACACCATATCGTATGAGACAATGGAGACTATTTGACCAGAGCTAGGACGCGTTTTCCTCCAGTGACCCTGGTGTGTCCGCTGCTGCAGTTGGAGCTGAGAGCACTGGAATGACGCCTGAAAGCAATGTTGTGGTGGTCTGTCTTATAGTCAGCACAGATAACAGTCAGGAACTAATCCCCTCTACAGTAACACAGGGTAAGTCTCAATAAGAGAACAGTTGTGAGGAAAGATTATACGTGAGCAAGTATGGTTGCAGCTTCAAAGGTGAGGCTAAAGATGGTCATGGCTGCATGTGAGCATCAGAACCATCCTATTAAATGGCTACACCAAGATATAAGATGAATTTACGAGGACATTTGAGAGTGTACGAAGGTATATGAAACACCGCGTAGAAATAGTTGGCATATCAACAATGAATTGGTAGTAAACATGTACATGTGCATAAGAGGCAGACCTTGTAAAACAAACATTGAACATATCCACATTAGGGTTACCCCTAGGTATATGTGACTGCACACTTTACTACGGTGGTCCAGGGGAAAACAAGGTTGCAGCAGGGCATGTATACAATAGATTATGGTGACAAATCAGTGTAGGAGCAGGTATGTGGACTAATAAGACATGAAAATGTGCAACCGATGTGGAGCTTTATCACAGCAAAGGAAACTGTAAAAGGCATAAGATGTCATATGCAGCTTTACCTGGAATTTGGTGGCAGTATGCGTCTGTGGATGTACTTGGGCTTTGAGAATGCACCTAGGCCAGTGAGGTGTTGCCTCAGCCTACAAGGCTGTACCTAAACATATTGCGGTTTCTCTTGGGTATATGGTAGCTCAATATGAGCATATTTCTGCTGCAGCTTGGCATTAGAAATAGTAGTTTGTTCATATGTTGGCAACAACTGGGCATGTTGAGGCTGACATGCCCCTATGATTGCAGAGTCCCTGTCCTGGCCCTGACTTTCAGTGATTGCATTCCAGCACACCATGTATGCACCCCGGCATATCTCAGCAGCACCTCTTGTATAAAGTGTGATTTATCCAGCAATGGCTGCCCCTTAGTTAAAATATTGTAGCTAGCATCAATAGTATTTAGTACTTTAGAAAATGAATCTTTAGTTGTTTGTAATGAGTGTATGTTTATTGGCATCTTGTTTTCACTCACTGGAATCTCACTCTGGTCATGGATCATTATGCTGCCTCTCATATTGATAGCTTAGGGGTTTCGTATTATGTTAGTTTCTCTCCTGTAATGTCACTGGGGTAATACAGGAAAGTCACTTGGATTTGCCTCGTATTTTGGTATACTGATGCTACTGCCTCTGGCTTCCATTAAAATATACACATTTAGTGCCACTATTTGCACCCTAAATTGAATGGTTCTTCACTTTTGGTCCTAGGTTTCTTACCTTCCATCCTCGCCCTTATCTGATTACATATCTTCAATAAATTGAGTTCATGTTGTTCACAAAATCTAAGTACAACTAACAAGGACAAGCCTATATGCCCACGGAGTCTAGGGTAAGCCTATATTATCAAACTAGCGTCCCATAGGACTAATTTGGGAGATCACCTACTGTACATTGATGCAGAGTACAGTGGTGTATACGCTCACGGATCCTGGAATTTTCTCTAGATTTGTTCATGAGTCTTGAGTTGACATTAGAGGGGAGCTCTTCATGGTTTGAAGCTCCTCAAGTTTCAGTTAATTTCCAACTCTTCGTTGGGGTCTCTCCTCAGTAAGACTTGAAATTACAGATGGTGACCTTTTTTGTTACCTGCATGCTTTCGACTATGTTAGTGCATTAGGTAGATGGCTATGTCCTGATGAGACCCACCCAGTAACACCGGGTGGAACACCCTCCCCCCTTTTCTTTGTTGTTCCATGATTCATTGGATGTGAAGCATATATTAACAATTTGTTTGCAATCTCCTGTGAACATTTGTCAAAAGACAATATCAACCATGGGTTAGTCAGTGCCCCTGTACATTTTTGTGCATACATACATCCACTTTTTCGCTAGCACTGAGTTGTCTGCACTATGATTCATTGTTATTCAAGTTATACCCATCAGATGAATGACTAAATCTGAGATAAAGACAAAAGAGTCTCTGTTTAGTTTATTTTCCTATGATTTACTGTATGTGATGGAACAAATGTATCAAATATATAGGTATGATTTATCTTATTGCCTTTAAGCCACATAGTAGGTAATCACCCAAATAAGTCCCACAGTATGTGTGTTTGATTATATATATTATATTCCAAAAATCTAGGCATTATTTGTCAGCTTGGTAATATGAGCCCTTCACTTCATTGCTGGTGTAGTCTGTCACTATAATTTCTTACAGCTTTTCAATAGTTTAGAACACATGACTTAGGGGCCTATTACGATCTCGGTCGGAAAGCCTCCAACCAAGATGGTCGGTTTCAATTCTTACCACCTAATCACAATGTAGGCAGTCGGATTTGAAACCGGCCGGTCATTCCGGCTGGATTCAGACGGGCTCAAGGAGCCCGTCGTCCAGTCAGAGGCCGACCCGTAATCTCAATGGACGGCGTTTCCGCTGTTGAGATTACGATGCTCGGTTTCCATGCTGGGCTTTCCGACATGGAAAGTCTGTCGGAAATTGAGTTTGGGGGCCCCTAGCAGGGCACCCTTCTCGATACGGCCTCCGGTAGGGGGCCAAGGGTGCCCCTTGTTGATCTCTGCACCATGTGGAAGGCACCCTGAGGTGCCTGCCACCCGGTGCAGGGATGAACACAAGATCCCATTTCCCTATGGGATCCCGTGCTACGGCCGGTTTACGGACGTAACACAAGTTCCCATAGGGAAATGTGAGTATGCGACAGCACCATGTGCGGTCGCATCGTAATTAGGCAGTCGGGATCGCCGACCGGAGGTTGGTCTGTCCTAATTCCGCCATGATGTCGGTCGGAGGCAACTGAAATCATAATCAGCCCCTTAGTGTTACGCTTTACTATTCCTAATTAGTGCCTCGCCTTACGAGGTAATAGAAGATAAACTGAGAAAATCACTTATTTTTCACATCTTTACATAGTGAACTTTTAACATATTCCTTCCAATTTAAACTGGGGCACCATTGTTTTCTAATTGGAATGAATAAGTGGTCTCAATATACAATAACTGAAAAGAGGATGATCCTGTCAGCCCATCCTTTCTTCATAATTAGGAAGTGCAAATCATTTAGAGCTTTTTAACCCAGAATGACTCGAAGCAAAGATACCCATACATCTATATAACACACTACCACTTGTGGAATGTATGCGCAGTGTGGTAGTTTAAAAAAATATCTTCTACAAGAAAGAGGAGGTGTGCTAACTTTGTATGAGTATAGGCTTAGGCAATAAAACACCTGATCGAGTTTCCTTTTAATAATTGGATGATTTATCAATTTGATTGATTGATTTGAATTTGTCAAGTGCTCTGCTGGCCAAACTGGGTTGTCCACGCACTTGTATCAAGCATGATTTGCTCAAATTGATATTTATGTTCCCAGACAATTGTATGATTGTAGCCACTGAGATACTTGCATAAATTGCTCATGTCATAAAATGTGGATCTATGTGAGGAGTAAAGAAACCCATGATCAAGAAATCCATCTCACCAACCCCGTTACTGAGAAACCATTGCACATTAATGCATATGTCACCATTGATCCATTTAGTTCAACTGAGCTACCCCGGCTTGAATTCTGTTTTCACAAACACTCCAAATACTTGTGTAGGTCACTTGTGGTCCATCACTTAAATTTGTGCATCCTAGAATTTTTCCAACACTATTGCTTTCTTTGCTGTTGGTCAGAGATGTTCACAATTGTATGTTGATATATTGACAACAGAAACATCATGCTACCAATTATAATGGGGAAAATATGAAGGACCAAAATATTGAGATGGTAAGTGCCTATGGGTAAGTATAGATTTACTATTCTTAATTGTAGATCTATGTACCTTTAAAATATATACACATATCGTTGAGGTACATATATATGGAGTTAAGTAAAGTAACCTTTACTTACGTATAAACTCACCTTCACAATACTTTGCTCCTCGATATTCTGGTAGTACGTTCTTCTGGAGTCGATATTAAGATGGAATACCGACTTTCACATAATGACAGAAAATATACTAGACTGGATTCACAAAGCTTTTCTATGAGTAGTGTCTAACTGTTGGGCTGGAAAAGTGTAAGTCAAGCCTAAGCACGCAGTAAGACACACCTACTCATAGAGCATTGTTTGTGATGCAGACCTGGATATTCAAGTGTAGCTCATACCTAAGCCAGCAGTATGACAAAACTACTCAGACAAAGCATAGTGAATCATACCCACTGTTTGTACAGCAATTGCAGTCATTCAACTATGTTAGTTCAGTTTGTTTAGTAAAAATCAATAATTGAGAATGATGGTTAACTTAAACAAAGCAATCATCTTGTCCAAGCAATTGCTCATACACTTCAATCTTACCCTTAGCGTGTGGTGTTCCTGAGTTAGGTACGCTGTGACTTCGGGATGTAGTGTTACAGATTCCAGGAACTGGGTCCATAGTGTAAATAACTGGGAGCAAAGCCATGTCACATCTTTGCTTATTTGATCAGTGATCTTCTCTGGGTTGTCCTTCATCTAACGAAAACAAGAGTTGGTTTTATTCTTAGTCTACAAAAAGAGGGACCAATTCTCATTAATTAACTATAAATGTGACATTATTAGGAGTGATATGTAACACAAAGAAAAGATTTAAGAAATTGAGCAAATGATTTTGTGGCAGATTTTTGTCTGTCCTCCCTGAATGTGAAATGTATCATGAACAGCATGCTTCCGTGCAATATGTGATGTGCACACTTGCATCCACATTTCAGTCTTCTACGCGCCTAATCATCAGTTTGTTCACATGCCTACATCATGTTAAATGCAAGTGTGCATATTATATTATTCATCAGTCGATGCACATTTTATGAAGGTGTCCCTGACTGAGTATATTAGGCTAGATACTCAGACTTGTAATATGTGCATCATTCTAATGCCTCAAAAGAGCTTTAAAATGTTATTCTCAATTTAGTGGTATTTCCTACATACCAACATGCATCATAATAGTACCCAATTAAACCGCATGCACGAATGCCCTTGCTGGCATTGATCCCTCCCCCGAACCTTTGCCCCTCACCCTGCTGCTGTTTGACTCAGAGCCTGTCCTTCCACTTGCCTGTGCTGTAATCTGCCAGGCCACTAACAACCCTCCGTTCACTCCACCATTTGATGTACTACGTCACCCCTCCACTATTGTATAGCAATATTCTGCTGTTGATTCGTAGCTAAATTCATGCTTGTTGGACTTGGCACTTTCTGCAGGGCCATTCCTAAACATGTTGCCTATTTTTTGCTGAATTCGCTTTTGTTGGCCTTAGGACTCTGTGCTTTTTCCTTAAAACATGTTAGATTGGCTTATATCCATTTGGCATATTTAATTTATTTTTAAGTCCCCAGTAAAGTGGCACTACCGGCACCCAAGGCCTGTAAATTAAATGCTACTAGTGGGCCTGCAGCAGTAATTGTACCACCCACTTAAGTAGCACTTTAAACATGTCTCAGGCCTGCCATTGCAGCCTGTGTGTGTACAGTTTTAAATAGCCTTTTCGGCCTGGCAAAATAACCTTTTGCCAGGCTCAAACCTTCCTTTTTAGGTCTCGCCTACGCAGCGCGCATGCGCTGCGCGCTGCATAGGAGGAGACCTTTAGCCATCGGTTCCCTTTTTTCCCCAAAAACGTGCACGCGTTCCATTGCCTTCAATGGCAACGCGTGCACGTGTGGCGATTGCCTTGCGGGAGCGAGCGGCAGCGCCATATGGTATCCATTATCGCCGCTGGCTCACACAAGGGAATCGGCAGGCCCCCCTCCCCCCTGCTGCCGCGCGAGGCGCGCATTTGCTTGTTTTGCCGAGTCTCGGCCCATGAGGCTTATTTGAAGCTGCTGTTCGCCAAATGGAGGTTATCTGCTCCCAGCCCAGCCATGTATATGTGCCAGGTAGGTGGAGATTTTGACAGGGTGGCCTGATGAGGTGCTGCTTGGCTTGGAGGTGATGCATATCGAACGGGTTTGGTTGTGGTGATCATTGAACTTCCTTGAAGGTGGTGTATCACACGTGATATCTCTGTACGTTTTGAGTGCCCTCTGCAATACTGGGTACAGCACTTGTTAGTTATTGTCGCTAGTAACAGCATCAAACATAGTGAAAGTCCTAATAAAGTTGTCAAAGCGTTTTTTTTTTACAGTTGCGTCATGATCTATTATAAAGGCACTAGTGATTGTACAAGGGCAGCATCCATGCCTGATTTTGAGGATTCCTGAACGAGATAAACGTACAATCAATTTACACGGAATCCGTGTCGTGATCTGTTGTTATCCTGAAAATATATCTTTGATCTGGCTCTCGTTGACTGTTGTATGACACCTTGATCTGTTGTGATTAATCAAGCTTGTGAACTCTGCTGACACCCTTGCACCATCACATTGTAGCAAGAAATATCTTCAGGATACCCCACTCTGTCAGGCTGGCTTTCACAGGATCACAGACATGCCTGTGTTGAATTCTAACTTCAGATGATGGTCTTTCGATGACTATAAACACCGTCTCCTCTGACCACTAAAGAGAGAGATTTTTATGGAACTTTAATTTTGTTACACCTTAAAAATTATAAATTCTATGTGTTGCTGGTTCACAGTGCCAATAGCATTTTTGGTTGTGGTAGTGGGCATGACACAGTCTCGGCCGCAGGTCAAGTCCTTTGTCCAAGCTGTACAGTTGACAGTGTTGCATCAGTGCCCGTCATGTCCCAGTGGTGTGTTGGGTAATAGTTTGGGGCGGCAGCGGAACATCGTGTGCTGATTGATGCAGCGGTGTGCCTAATACATGATGAAGCTGACAGGCCGGTTGTGCTGGAGTCCTGTAAGAGCATCAAGCACGCGCCAAAGCTGCCCTAGGCAGTGTCTAACCTGTCATTGTGTTGGGGTGTTGTTGTGCTGTATTGTTAATCTCCGAATGCCAACCTGGTTGAAGCTGGAGCTTAAAAAAATACAGCAGAGAGAAGATTGGTTTGTCAGCAGGGAAGAGTGAGGCAAAGGTTAATGTGTGGCTTCTGGACTCCGTTTAGAGGCAGTGGTGTCGTGGAAAAGCAGAAAGGTTAGGAGTTTTTTTCCTTAGGCTTGTTAGTTGCATTGTTAAGTGTGCAGTCAGGGTAGTCCTTTCTAGGCGACCTCATGTGATGATAAGTGACTGAAGGTTACTTGTGCTTGGACAGTAGATTAGTTAAATGACATTTAGCATTACTGAACATTTCTCCCTGCATTGACCAGAAACACTTTTTAGTTCCTGGAATTTCAAGATTGTATTCACTGACTGCCTGCATTCCTGTCACCAGGCTCCCCTCGCTGTGACCTACCATGCTCACACTTGTTGGCTAGTTACCTCTGCACACTACCATATGCTGTTGCCATCCTTTCTCTATTCATTCCAGTGCAGTGCTATTTCCTCCCACTGCACCGCACTGTTCTCCAACCTCCTACTTCATAATTTTCTGCTGCCATTACCTCTTCCTCCTGCCTCTGTTGTGCCCACTTTCATCCATCCACTGCATCATCCAGTTTGATAACTTTGGTTGAAATGAAGCCGTTAAAATAGAGAGACCTACTTATTAAGCCATGCTTGTCAAATCTTTGTATGTTTCTTCAATCTCCTGGTCTTTTTCTGTGTCCTCCGTTGCACTGTGGTCTCTTTCTATCCACCTGTCCCTCTGGCTCTAATTCTCTGGTCTTTCTTTTCCTCTAGTCCTTTACTTTTTTAGGTCTCTGCCTATTTCTATTAATCTTGTCTGTCTCTGTCCATCCAGTCTCTCCACTCTTGTTTCTTTCACTTTCTCTATAGTATCATATTTTTCTCTTGCTCTCTGTCCACAAAAATTAAATAGCATTACGTGGGACAATTTGGTATCTGATTTCTGGGATTGCTGTGTTTGTTCCTGAGTATATTTTTAAGGATCATTAAGTTTGCCAGCCCATAATCATGCCATACCACACCTCTGAGACAGCTGACATGTGCATACACTCCTTTAAGAGCTCTTCTCTTTCATACCCAATGTGTGGTTTTATAGAACTGTCTAGATTTAACAATTTCAATGTTTGCTTTGTTTAGTTTGTTGGTTTTTAATACCTGTCTCCCTCCCCCTTTTTTAGCTCCTTGCCGCCCCTGTGGAGACACTGAGGTCCTTCTGGCGGTCTGCACTAGTGATTTTGGTGAGTGTTACCTTTTTCTTTTTTTATTTATATAAGTACTGGGACATGCATAATGGCAGCAGCCAAGATGGTCATGTCAGATGAATGTTGGTTGAACTGGAAGGGCTTGCTAGCTGAAGATCATCGTGTCTTCCATGTTTAACCTCACAAGCTATTGTAACCAGGATACATCGTGGAAATTTAGATGTATTATCAGGGGTCTCCAACCTTTCGTGTAATAAGTTATTTGTGTTCGGTGAAAATCATTGAGAGCTACTAATATTAGTGTTGCAATAGTCGCCACATCAGACCAGATTACATTCGTGGCTACCATATTTAAAATTACTAGCAGTGATTACCTCCATGCATCAGACATGGTTGCCAGCAGTAATTTAAACAAGCATTGGCATAGCCAATAGGTCTCGCCTTTGGGACCTTATAAGTGTTTAGCCATGCAACACTTGATGTTGTTGCACCAAGGATATTGTGCTGGATAACTAAAACACTTATAAGGTCCGAAAGGCGAGACCTATTGGCTATGCCAATGCTTGTTAATATATATGTCACCACAAAGGTAGGCCCCGGACAGCCCCAAGGGCAGGGTGCTGTCTATCTACAACGTTGGACATGTACTTTTAAATTGTGTAGGGTGTAGCTTGGTTGCAGTGAGTGGCAAAATGAGCACTTTGGGCATGTCGCACTTGGAATGCCAACCCAAGCAATTGACAGTGGTTAGACTTATTGCAAGCATTCCTTCCATCACATTTTGTGTGTTTGTGCTAGTTTGTATTAAGGGGGTGAATTGGAAGGGTACCATTCCCATAAGAAACCTATACTAGATACTCCCCTAGACACTTTTGGACTATTGCACAAAGATTTGTGCTTGGAAGACCAATTTTTCTCCATTGCTGAGGGAGAGAGCAGCAGCACAATATTTTAGTAGCTATGGCTTTGAAATGCTCTTGTCCACGAACATTGCAACGCAGCAACTTTGATGTTGAGTTATAAAGTAGTGAATGTGCCCCAAAGTTTACAAAATTTGTTCCTTGAATATAACCCAGATGGAAACTGAAGTTTCCATCCAAATCAAGATTTGTTCCCACCTTGTTTTCAGGACCTTAACCTTTTCAGTTATTTCCTGGAATAGGCTCATTTCCCACATAAAGAGGCTCGCTTAAGAGTTTTGTTACAATTTACTTCAAAATGCTCTTCAAAAGGCTGGATCAATATACATTAGCTATTATGTGGCAAAAGTCATCCTTATGTGGCGAAAGTCATCCTTTTTGCCCTGTTCACCTGCAGTTTTTGACTGATACTGGTGGTAACTGACTGACTGCGCCCTGCTAAATAGGCCCAGGGAAAGTGCTATGATGAAAAAGATGTATGGTAATTAGGTATAATTAAATTTGGCAGTGCCAGACCCTGTAAGTCCCTAGTATATAATAGGGCAAGGGGATGCAAACTACCTAAAGTCCCTAGTGGGAAACAGCCTTAATAACGAGGTTTTAAGAATGACTGACCTGAACAACGAATCCTAAACAACAATGACATCCTTAACCACGACATCCTTAACTACGATTTACTGGAACAACAACTTTCCTAATCCACGAGAAAAAAGAAAACGTGACTGGCCAATAGATGGCCCTATTGCAATTACAATGACAAGCCTTCCTTTGAATGGCGAGTTACTCAAGTCTCTTTAGCTAATTGACGAATTGCACACAGCAAAAGAGGACCATCAAGGGAGTGAAGTTATTATTTCAAGCACAAAAAAGACACTCATTTCCCTGTCAGCTCTGTTTACAGTGTTCTCGCTAGGAACAAGTGATAAAGGAGACAACTAAAGATATTTCAGTGAGCAGAACAAAGATGCCACTTTTTTAAAGCAGTTACCGCATATCTTCCTTGAACTGGGCTCAGTTGATAAGGGAACCTATCCCTTTCGAGCAACTTGCGTGTCATCCTTACATTGAAGATGTCATTAACAACGATTATGAGTACAAACTTCCGGACATTCAGTCAATACTTTTGAAAATCAAGCAAGCACACGAAGGTGACCTTCAGGCATCTGTTCCTACCAAGATAGAATGAGGCGCGGAAAGCATCGGAAGACCATGCAGGCATTATTATGCATGAAAGAAGGAAACATTTGTTCAGGCGGTTTGAATCTATGGTAGCTATACGACATCATCTAAATTCTGAAGAGTGAATTTGTGTTATGCTAAAAAAAAAAAATTGTTTTACTGGAGAAATGCACATATATTATAAGACCGATCAAAAAAATGAGAACATTCTAATAAAAAAAATGTTTACTGAAGCTTTATGAATGTTTGATTCTGGAAAGCAATTAAATATGAAACATTTTCGTGGTTAAGGAAATCGTTGTTAATAATGTAGTGGTTTGGCATTGCTCGTGGTTTAGCCTTCGTGGTTAAGGAAGTCGGTGTTTAGGCAGTAGTTGTTTAATCATATATCCGTCCCTAGTATATAACAGGGCAAGGGACTTTACAGGCCCAGTAGATTTCCTGCACTGTAGGGTGCACTATTGTGTTGCCTACTGTCACTTTTAAAGGCAGCCTTGCTTTGTCTTTAAAAGTAAATTACATGCAATTTTGACTTTTGTGCCACAGGCACTTCCAAAGTGGAAATCTACCTTATTCTTACATAGCCGTCACCCCTACGGTCTTCCCTGGGTGCCCTAGGGGTGGGGTGTAATTTAACTGAAGGGACTTCATAAAAGACGTTTTATAAGCCTTGGTGAGGGAAAAACTGCCAATTCAGTTTTCCCCATTGTACATTATTAACTCAATAGGCTAACATGAGAATATGTTAATAAATTATAACTATTGCTAGGAAGGGGCTAACATGTGATTCAAAGACTTAAAAGATGGGCAATGATAAATCCAACAGCTTGCTACTATTGAATATATCATAACTAGTACAGAAAATAAGTTATAGAACGCTATCTTCTGCAAGCCAAAATCCAGCCTTCTATTAGTCTTGGCTGATTGTTCAGCCTTAACAGGCTGCCTTGATGAGGTGATAAGTGGCTGCATGGAGCAGGGGTTATCTGATGGAGCAAGCTATCAGAGGATAGGTCATAAAGGGGGGCGGGATAAATCAAACTGGGCTTTAAAGAGAGGAGGACAGTAAAGGAATGCCAGGTCTATCTACTCCCACATCATGTGCCCGCAGCCAGATGGCAGGGCCAAGGAAGGAATTTGCAGAAGTGCAGGGGGAGTGCTAATGTAAATGAGCCACACCAGTAGGTTGGTTTAGCCAGGTCTTACTCTGTTGGAGAGGATTCGTCCATCATGAATTTGGAAGTGCAGTGCTTTGTGGGACAAGAATATACCACACTTTGGAGGAAGCTGTCATGCTTTTGGGAGGCACCCTGCTTGTCACCAGAGATCATTGAATAAAAAAAATAAAATCTTTTTGACAGAAATTCCCTATGTAAGTAACTCATGCATAATAATCAACTCTTCGTTTGTGTACCAAAAGATATAAATATTCTGTAATATATCTTTTCAATCTTAGTGTAATTACAGTTGCATACATAGTTTAGAATACAGAAGATTAGTAGCTACAAGTAGGAAAGAAAACAGAATTTTGGATTTGGGAGAAAGTGAGGAGTTTTAAATCTCTGCTATGTCTGACTTAAATTGGCCAAGTTCATCAACAGCCATCTTACACTGGAAACAGAGACTGTGTGGTTGCAAGCACCAGCTTTTACCAAATCATTTTAGTCAGGAAAGTGTTTTCTTTCTTAGCCCCAACGTCTCACTTTCTCATTCCAGCTGTCTATGCTCTTATAGAACTAGACTTTCTACAGGAAAGTAATGCATCTATTATCACACATAAGGACGGTCATAATAGACAGCAAGAAAACTTCTTTGCTAAGAAATTGAAATGGCATCTTAATCTGAGATCCACCAACTCTGTGCGAACATGGAAATTTGTAGTATCAAAAACCAGAACTCTGATTTTTGTTCATAAGTTGGTCTTTTATATAAACATTTCTTTTTAGTTAAGGTGTTATTTTTTAGATTAGCACCAAGATGCTACGTGGATGTGCGTTCAATAAGTACCACTAACTTAGCATGACAGCTACAGAGGTTTTAGCTAGATGCTGATTTCACAATTAATGTATGATTCACTATGGATAAGGTGCCAATTCTGTTGAATGAAAGATGTAGTCATTGTTACTCATATGAAGAAACCAAGAGCAAAATCTCAAATCCTATCTAATTGCCAAATGATTTTAATCAATCGATCAATCAGTGGATTTAAATAGCATGACTAATCACCCGTGAGGGTATTCAGGCATTTGAGGGTGCAGGTGACTCAATCGAACAGACAGGTCTTAAGTGCTCTCTGGAGTTCCAGTAGAGAGTTAGAGGTCCGTAGCTGCAGAGGGAGGTTGTTCCAAGTTTTCACTGCCAGGTACAAGAAGAAGCTTCCTCCGCTGTTGCTTCGGTGGATGTGAGGGGTGTGGGCGAGGGAGAGGAAGGTGGAGTGTAGTTGTCTGGTAGGATGGTGGAAGTTCAGGCGGTGATTGATGTAGGCTGGTCCTTGGTGTGCAGTGCTTTGTAGGCGTGGATCATCGGCTTGAATTGGCATCTCCTCTGTATAGGGAACCAGTGGAGTTTTCTGAGGTGGGGGGTGATGTGGGTCCATCAGGAGAGGTAGAGGATGCGTCTTGTGGTGGAGTTCCGTATGGTCTGGAGTCTCTGCAGAAGGTGTATGGTGATCCCAGTGTAGAGTGTGTTGTCGTAGTCTAATCGGCTGGCGATCAGTGCCTGAGTGACGGTACATTGGTGCTCATGGGGAGCCATTTGAAGACTTTTCGTAACATACGAAGTGTGAGACTGCATTGATCTGGGACTTCATAGTCAGTTTGCTGTCCAGGGTTATGCTAAGGTTTCTGGAGTGGTCAGTCGGTTTGGGGGATGCTCCTAGTTCTGAGGGCCACCTGGTGACAGTCTATATGGTGGTGTTGTTTTCACAGATCACCACTTATCTTTTGTTCGTGTTGAGCTTTAGGTAGTTGTCCTTCATCCAGCTGGCGACACTCTTCATGCACCTGTGGAAGTTGGTTCTTGTCTTGCCGTGATTTGCTGAGAGTGAGAGGATGAGGTGAGTGTCATCTGTGTAGTATATTATGTTTAGTCCGTGGGATCTGACGATGTTGGCCAAAGGGATCATGTTGATATTGAAGAGGGTGGGGCTGAGGAAGGATCTTTGAGGGACACTGCAGATGAAGTCCTTGGGTTCGGAGGTGAATGGAGGTAGGTGGACCTTCCGCGTTCTTCCAGTGAGGAAGGAGCCGATCCATTTGAGGGCATTACCTTAGATACCGTCGAGATGCAGGCTTCTGATCAAGGTGTGAAGAGATACGGTGTTGAAGGCTGCTGAGAGGTTGAGGAAGAACAGAACCACTGTTTCTCCACGGTCGAGGAGAACTCTGATGACATCGATGGCCACGATCAACTTATGTTTATCTAGAAAATTTTAAAGCAAAGTGGTAAAGACAACTAAAATATTACCTTGAGCAAAGAGCTATCCTTACGATCAACAACTTGCATTTACACCACAGAGTGGGAACAAAACTATACTCGTCGATCTAAGTGAAGAACTACTTCTTGGTGAGGACAAACAGGAAACCCTCATCTATCTAGATCATTCAGTGGGTTACTGAATGTTGGACTTGGGCCTCTCTGCAGGGTGACATCCACACTGTTTTCTGAACCTGTTTTTGTTGGCCTTTAGGACTCTACACACCTTACAATGCTAACCAGTGCCACAGTGCCTGTGCTCTCTCTTTTAAACATGGTAAAATTGGCATCTGCCCAACTAGCACATTTAATTTACTTGTTAGTCCCCAGAAAAGCAGTACTACAGGTACCCAGGACCTGTAAATTGAATGCTGCTAGTGGGCCTGTAGCACTGATTGTGCCACCCACTTAAAAAGCCCTTCAAACATGTTCCAGGCTAACCACGGCAGCCTGTGTGGCAGGTTAAACTGCCAGTTTGACCTGGCAAAATAAACCTTTTTACCAGGCCTAATCTCCCCTTTGTAATATATATAAGTCACCCGTAGGGTAGGCCCTAAGCAACCCATAGGACAGGATGCAGTGTATTTAAAAAGTTGGACATATACTTTTAAGTTCTACATGTCATGGTAGAGAAAAACTACTACATTCATTTTTCACTCGTGTGAGGCCTTCTTCTTCCAGCATTTGGTTTACCTTATTAAATTTAATAAACGATAACTCTCAATTGGGAGCAGGAAGGAATATCGAGTTTGGTGTCTAGAGAATTGTAATTTAAAATCCTTGTTAATGATAAAGTCAGATTTTAAGTCATAATTCTAAAAATGCCACTTTTAAAAAGCTGGCATTTTCTTCTCCTAACCATTTGGTACCTGCAGCCTGTATCCTGAGTCACATGACTACATGTAGCTGGCAGTTGGTTGTTGTGTATTCCACTCAGACAGTGAGACAAAGGGTATTAGGTGTTGGCAGGAAGGGCCGTCTCTGTCAGGATGAGGGGGGAGGAGCTGTCACCTTCCACATTGCCCATCACAAAGACTCTGCCCTAGCACACTCACAGAGGGTTTCACACCAGACTTTTGTGCCCCCAAACAAGCTGGGGCCAGGGCAGAGAGGAAGGGAATTCCAGACACCACTGTAGGGAAAGGACTCTAGAAGCATTAGCAGTTCAAGAAACAACATCATATCACTGCTTGGAACCATTTAAAGTACAGTACCCCTAGTACTATCAGGGTTATCAAAAATCTAAGAATCATCTTTGAAGCAGACCTCTTGTTCACATTCCAGAACAATGCAGTGGCCGAAGGCATCAATTTTCAGCTGTTCACACTGCAGACAATTCTCCCTCTTAAACAAACTCAACATAGGGTTCAGTTAACACAAGCCTAATGGTGCCAACTCCTTATTGCGTCTCCATGTATCTTGGGCTCCCTAAGATACTTACAGACACTCTGCAGAGAGTTCAAAAGCAGGCCGCAAGGCTTTCCCTTAATTACGCGAAATTAAACTATATTAACCTGGAGCTGAAATTACTCAACTGGATACCAGGGTTGCAGTTGAATCAAGACTTAAATTCAAAGCTTACTGGGGAACCGGCCTGTGAGGTATCTTCAAAATTTGGCTTTAATGTAAGCACACTTACATAGCTAACAGCAAAAAAATCAGGCATCTTACTACAGTCTGGATATTCGCATATCGGAACTGCTTTACTGTATTGTGAAAACATTTTGTTCATACTGTGCAGTGTTCTGAAGTGACTGCAAAGTGACAGTAAAGTGCTTAAAAACTCTGCATAGCGACATGGCACTCACATATACTCGTATAAATCCTAAATGGGTACTGCAAATGTCTTGAATTTCTTGTTTTTAACATTTGACTATTGCTAATTAAATACAGAGCACAAACAAATGTAAGGTGAATTATCTCTCTAGAAAAAGGAAAAGAAAAACAAACACTTATTGTCGTTTTCACTGTCCTAAACCCAACCTGTTTCTTCTCTACCATTTCTTTTCTTAATGTAATTCAATTACTCGCAGAGTCTCAAATCATACTCGAAGTGCCATTGCATTCGGGTCTAAAATGATGAGCAATGAATTCGAAATTCTCTCAAAGGCCTTACGCATGCCTCTTTTGTTTCAATTTATCAAAGGTTTTTTTTCCCTATGATGAGCCAATATTGTGCCCTTCTTGGTTCTGTTACTATTGTGTCTGTTTCTCATTCAGATTATAATTAGTATTATTATTATTATTTTATCATTATTATTATAATCGTTGTATTATTCTTTCAGGCTTTCAAGTATCCAGCATGTCTGAAACCACCAGGGGGCAGTGTTTGATCTCCTATAGTCTCGCTGGTTGTATAAATGTCTCAAAACATTCCCTGGAATGCATGACGTTATTAATAGTTCACACTAAGTTCAAGCCTCTGTTTCCATAAATACTTGCTAGAAATGTCAGGCATGGAATAAAAAGGGACAATTGTCCCCGTAGACCGTAGAAACGCCAATTTAACTGTGAGTAACTTTGTAAGAAGGGTGAGTTGTAGCTTGACATGTTATCTACTTTTGAAAGATTTTCATTCAGGTACACACAACTTATTTGTGGCCCTCTCCTATTGTTGTTCCTCTGATTTGTTTAATAAACAAATGAATCCCTATCTTTCATGTTGATTTTTAATGTGTGATTTTCAAACAATGCCGACTCTATGGATCCTGAGATCATGCAAAACGTGCAAACCTGTCCATAAACACATATGTCGATTCATTTTTATTGAATGGATAATGTTAGCATTTGGTTTAGAAGCAGACCATACCTGTAATTCAATGCAGAGCTGGGACAATGTTTCTTCCACAGTAAGGTTATCTAGAAAACAAAGATGGTTAATCAAAAGGGGAAATTCAATTGAATGCATGTCAGTTTCCTGTCTGAACGGAATGACTGGATGGATGAATGAATGAACATGCTGCCAGGAGTTTCTCGGCTTACAGCAGAGAGGTAGGAAGCGCCTTTCATGGAGGGTCTGCTCTTACCTAACAGAGACTGCGGCACATTGCAAATGTCCTTCATGATAAAGGTGTGGTAGGAGTGAAGGCATCTGTATGCGGACAGCAGCAGGTAGCAGAGATCTTTATGCCACTTATACGCGTGATGCATGCAGTTTTCAGAGGGGACGTAGAAACTGCCCTGCAAGAAAAAGAAAAAAGCCTTAAAAAGTCAGATTATTTAAAGAGGTGGGCATACAAGTATTGTTTAATACAAGTTTCTACATCTTTATCGAATGCACAGAAACCAATACTTGCTTTATTAATATAACCTTATAGCCCGCTGCCGAGGGCTATACCAGTTGTTAAGGGACCTGAACCCAAGGGTGACGGTGACGGCCTTTAACAATCGGTATAGCCTGAGGCAGAAGGGCTATAAGGCTATTTTTGACCATTAGAATGTTGAGCACTCCATTGGAGACAATGGAGTGCTCTGGGCTGCTACGGGCCGGTAGACGCCCGCAGAACAACATTCTAATGTTGTTTTTCATTCACAGCTGCTGCTGTGAACAAAGGCCTCTCGGGGCCTAAGGGGATTTAAATCCCCCTCGAGCTCCGAGAGGCCTTTGTTTTTACCAATTAGAAAATTATGCCCTCTGGGGCGGAGTGTTCTAATTGCCTTAGAGCCCTCCGTAGCTGGGCTTTACCGACCATTAAAGACCCACTCCCTTGTTAAAGGCCCTCGCCTTCGACTCGGTCCTTAACGCTGGAGCGAGCCTTTAATGACCAGTGGAGCCCGCTACGTCGGGCTCTAAGGCTATAAGAACATTCTACCCACTAAGGGTTGAATGTTCTATATGAAAAGGAGAGAAACAGAAAGACAAACATTCCAATGTTGGAGCAGAAGGCTTATTCCAGCCATTATAAGCCCGGAGCTACTCCACTGTCTTTAATGGAGCTCTCAACATTCCAACTAATTCTATTTCAATTTCAGATTCATTCTATTTCAACATGAATGCCTTGAAGTCGTATTAAGTCTTGTTCTGATATTTGGGAGAGTATTGATTAAGCTCCGACAAAGTTAATCAACGCTGTGACCAGAAGCCAAATTATGAATGAGTCAGTGAGGTATAATAGTCTTTACCTGGGGTAGCTGTGACTAAATTGACAGGCTTCCCTTCCAAGAAAAGATGTGTTACGTATCTTAGCTACACTATAGCAACATTAAAGATGATCTACAAAATACTATTCACAGTTTATGAATAAGCACTGGCAAAGCCAATAGGACTCCATGTAATGTGTTGCTTTTCCAATGTAGCCCGAGTTACTTTAAGTCATTTGTATAGAGCTTCCTCCAGTCAGATTATGGATAAGCACAGCTCTTAAGTTTCCCAAGTACATGCACTAATAGCTTACCTAGTCCAAGTTTCTTCCTTTGCTCACTGGGATTCGTAGTTCTGTCAATCCAATTCGAAAATTAGATTACAATTCCCCAAATCCAAAGAAAAACCTTGGTCTGCAAAAAATTTGTCACGCATGGACCTGAAAAGTTTGAGAGCTCTGGATGAGAGGTGGACAAGCTGTTTGATGAAGAAGTAAACAAGGAGTAGTGCACCAGTTTTCGAAATCCGGTGACAGGCATTGAGACGTTACAATGAAACCCTTTATACAAGAATACAGTTCAACAGCATCCTTTCAGGGAACCATAATTGCTGCAACACTCCCATTGCTCCCCTCAATACAGGGCTTGCTTTTCTGGCTCCACCCTAAGCCTATCTTCCCATCAGTAGCATACACCAGCCTCTATAAAGTGAGCATTTATTTTATTATCTTGTGATTTTCACTACTGACCATATGCTTCTGACGCTTGTGATATGTAAAACTTGATTACCCCTCCATTTTAAGCTAAAGACTGTGTCTGGGTGTGTGTACAATGTACTGGTGAAAGCCTGGTTAGAGGGAGTGGTAAAGGACTTCTGCTGTAAGTGTGGGGGTTAGAGG
The DNA here is from genome assembly GCA_963921515.1 of Calotriton arnoldi. Taxonomy (NCBI): domain Eukaryota; kingdom Metazoa; phylum Chordata; class Amphibia; order Caudata; family Salamandridae; genus Calotriton; species Calotriton arnoldi. Next base: position 405,378 of record CAWUFW010000836.1, read on the forward strand.
GAGGAGGTTGGGTTAGGAATCTATTAGCAGTAGTGTTCATCAAGTAGGGCGCAAAGTGGGGCGAAGAGTATGTTCTATGTTCAACCTAGGAGAGGCAATAGATTATAGTAACGTAAAAAGCAGTACAGCTTGCACCATTCCAAGAAGGATGGGACTGACAGTGATCCAGGAGGAGAGGCAGGGCCGGACTGGCGACAGCGGGCACCTGGCTTTTTCCCCCGGTGGGCTGGGAGGGTGGGGGATGGTTTTGGACCTGTGGGGGCCTTTTTTGTTACTGGTGGGGGCCGGTTTTGCAGCAGTGCTGCAAAATCGGCCCCCTGTAACAAAAGCGCAGCAGCAGTGTTTCCCACCAGCACCCCCATGGGCCGGTACAACATAATTGCCAGAGCTGGTTTGCGTTCCCAGCCCGGCCCTGAGGAGTGGAGACCCCACAACTGTGCAACCCTCTGTCAGTCACCTCACCACCAACACCAGTGTTCCTGTGAGTGACGCCTTCATAAAAATAATCTTACACAATGGATGTGTCCAGGTATGGTCTATACATGTAAGGGGTCACAGCTGATTAAAGGAACTAACAGGATCCGGGCTGTGCCCCACTTCTGCCTAGAAGGTATATGAAGCCAAGGGCTGCAGACGCCTGATTGCAGCCCACACCAGCCTTAAACCAACTCTGTTTAGTGAGCTTGGTATTACAAGGTCCTTATTCGCTTTCAGATTGTGGGATTTTGCCCCTGGCTTTATACACTCAGTAATATTTACTGTAGAGACTGTGTCTTGTACTTTTGATTATTTATATTTACATCGCTAGACATATTATAACCATGTTTCCCCGAACAAGTATTCAGACTCACTTGTAATTGCTGTGGAATGTTTCAGCACTAGTAGCAGCAGTTGTGCGCTATACAATGTGTTAGGTACTCCGTGCACATATTTTTGTTTGGGTTCATCCAGTCATTCATTCTTCCATTCCACATCCAATTCTGCACCATGCACAGTGCCCCCGCCCCTCCCTGTTGATCTTGCACACTAACCATTCAAAGATAATTACCCTACTCGGAGGCATAAGTTACTTGCAAGCTGGATTGTGTTTTTTAAGCATGTTGGGGGAAAAGAGGTGCCTGTTTCTCTGTGAGTTCAAGTTTAATAAAACGTTATATAATATGATAGGTTTACGATTACCCCACATTACAAACAGCAGATGTAAGCCCACAGCCCCTGGTAGGTTGTTCGATCAGTGCCAAGTGTGGGGCAGCTGCACTCATGAACCTATAAGGCTTTTGCGACTGTGCTTGTGGTGGTGAGATCCAACCTTATACATGCAGTATGGCAGTGCTTTAAAATGTATACGCCTTAATCAAGCCATGTATGTGCACCCTTGCTCTTGTATATTAAAGTAGACAAGAGTTTTGTCTACTGTGGGGAGTGACAGAACAGAGACAAAGCAAGAAATAATCATTTCTTTCTGATGTGTTTCTGGGCACAAGATCTGGCATGGGATGTTCCTTGTCACTTCTGTTACCACATTCACCTGATAAGAGACAGATATCACCATAACAGTCAGGCCTTTGCAGTAAATTAACATGATTTCATCAGTTATTGCAATTAGTGCAGCTGAAGGAATATATGCAAGACCCATTGCTCTCCCCATAATCACCTCAAGGGGCTATAGACCAGTCTTTTTTATGAGGAGTAATTCTCATGCAAATCTCATACGAAGAGGAAGTGCGTCAAGCCATTTTAAATCATTAGTAGTACATACCTTTGCCAATTTGTTCTTAGGTGTTCCATTCATTCTTTCCACTACACCTGAAGTTGAGGACATTAACTACAATTAAACCTTTTATTTATCGGGAATGTTGTACAAATAATTGCAAAACCTCGTTTTTGAAGTGCGAGCCACAATCTGTCTCAATAGAAGTTGGAAGTCTGAGTCTAGCAATCAACTCCCTTAACAACAGTTTGGCAACTGTAAGGCTATCTGATCTCCTGGTGGGGTATACTTCAACCCATTTAGAAAACAAGCAGACAAAGATCAAGATGCATTTTAATCCATTGCAAGCTGGCATGTCAACAAAGTCTGCTTGGAGTCTTGTACGTGGGACTTCTGATTTGGGAATATGATTCATCACAGTCAATGTCTTCTTCCCTTGATTATTTTTCGGACACACCAAAAACTTAACACATAAATCTTCAGCAACATTTCTGAAATTTTTATTTTCCTAGTTTTTGCTGTGTGTACGCATCATACTGTCTCGTCCTGCATGTGACTGACTATGAATGTACTTGCCATAGGATACTGGGAGAATGTACTTATTTTCAGGACGGACATACAGAGCCTGATAATTTTTCTTGTAACCCAATTTTTCCCATTTCACTCAACTCACTCAAAGATACTGGACTGAATTTAAAAAGAAACAGTTAACATTTTCTGCATTCTTTATACTATATTCTGGACTCATCATTTTCATTTTCCTGAACAATTGTTTAATCTTGGAACACACTGTATTTTGGCACCTGATCTGCCTATTTATTTCCAAGTGAAACTAGGTGTTTTCTATCCCTATGAGAAACACATTTGACCACTGCAATTTCTTTTGGCTGCTCTATTGCTTTCACTAAATCCATAATTGTAAACACTGTTTGTTTATGGGAGCTCCAGAAGATGTCATAGAGCCCCTCTGCGACCACAGTTGGTCAAAATCATGAACCACCCCAAAACCATACTTTTATAAATTGTCACATTCATGTTTCCTGACAAGCAGCAAGCTCTTGTCTATGCAGTCATTTCTGCCACTTGTGCTGCAATTATATTCAGCAGGAAAAATGATTCTAGTGTTTCAGAAACAACGGATTGCATAGGCAACTTTCAATGCTCCATATTGGTCTCTTAAACAGGAACCACCAACAAATTAAGTCAGATCAGCCATTTTCATAGGAGTTGCTCTAATATCTGATCTTGATTCGGTGCATAATTCAGTAACTGCAATACAGTCATGTTTGAGTTTCATCATTAGTATTGTCATTCTCCTTCATATCCCTATCTTCACGGACTCTCTATGAAATAGGCTTCTGTCTGAAGCAGGAAGCAGTCTTGCCGGATTAAAAGAATTGCATCTCTTAATGGAAGTGTTCCTGGATGCAAGAATAACTTGCTCTACTGTTTGTAATATGGTAGGTTCTTGTATGTGCTAAAAAATTCTCAACCTTGTGGTACATATCGGTATTCTTTCAGTTTGGTAAATGGCAACACAAACAGCTGCAACCAATTTATACCTGGAAGACTTACAGCTACTGGGTCCAACACTACTGAAAAGTATGCCACAGGCCTCAGCAACCCACTGTGTCAATGTGTTATGATTGATAGTGCACACTTAACTTTTTCATGACAAAACAAGAAGAAAGTTAGATTATAGTCAGGCATTCCATGTCATAAACTCTCTTTTATTTTCTGGAATGCCTCTGTACATTCTTTGCCAAATGGTACCAGATAGTTTATGTTATTGTGATGTAACCTTATTAAGGGTTTGCAATTAAGGAAACGTTTGGAATCAACAGTATCCAGCAATTCTGAAAAACATCTTAAACTCCCTCTAAGTAGTTGGATGGTTTATTTTTAGAATTGCAGAAACAAGTTCTTTTGAGACTTTCCTCACACCCTTTCAACACAGTGCCCCAGATCAATCACTTCTTTTTTACAGTATTGCATTTTTATTAGGGAAATCTTATGTCCAATCTTATCTAGATGGTTCAGTAGAGAAATTGTGTCAGGTTTACAGTCCTCTTTTGCCTTAGATGAAACTAGCAAATCATCTATGTACTACACTAAGACTGAATTACATAGCAATCTCAAATTTCAAGGGCTTTCTTTAGGATTTGACTGAAGATTGAAAGACTTTCAGTATACCCTTTTGGGATCCTATACCACACAAGAACTTTATTTTGGAATTGAAACGGAAAGAGGTTTTGACTCTCTTCATGAAGGGGAACAGAAAAGAGCTTTTGGCATGACTGTATACCATTCTGTATCTGAAGGAGTTGAACAAAATCACTGCTGGATTCTGTACCACTGGACAACATTAGATGACAATTTAATTAATCTTTCTAAAATCTTGAATGATGCACCACTCTTCATTCAGTTTCTTTATCCCCATCACAGGAGAATTGCAAAGACTACCAAGTATTTCCTCAAGTATTTCCTGTTCAGCCATTTTTTCAATTATGAATTCATTCCTTTTTCTGCTTCTTTTGAAATTCTATACTTAACCGTTCAGGGAAAATTGTATCTGGTTTTATTTTTATTTTGAATGGCTTTGAACTTTTAATAAGTCCTATCTCCTTTTCTGAAAAATCCCATACCTCATCTTTGAAAGAATGTCTTAAATTGAGAGGCAGATCTTCTTTTGTCAAAGTCAGGATTACCTGAAATCTTGAACCTTGTGATTTTATTTGGAACGATGAATCTTCATCTGGTGTCAGTACATCACGCAATTAATTTTGCAAAGAAAAGCTAAATTGATGTTTATTCCCCATTTAGCCAATTCAAACTGGGGTATCTGCTGTAACCTGATTAACAATTTGTTTTTTGCTGATACCTACAACTTGCACCTCTCTGCCTGAGAGGGGCAGGTTTTGGACTGCCACAGAGCGAACTGTACAATGGGTAGTCCCCATATCCCTCACAAATCAAGTGGGATTGCCATTGTCGTCTCTGTCAACATATGGGCCACTTTGGTTTAAACCTAGGACTGCTCCAAGTAGGCAATCCTCCTCCCCTCTGGCACCATCATTGTGAATTACTCCCTGATGAATAATCTTTTGGAATTCGTTGGTACCTTTCACTATATGGAACACCCTGCTTAGAATGTGATACAGCCAGGAGCATTGAAAGTGTGCTTTTCTGCAACTGAGGAACAATGTTACATTGAATTCTGTTTGAATTCTGATGGCACTTGCATTCCTAATCTGATTTTCCCACAGTAGTGATGCATGTACAATTTCTTTTCATTTAAATATTTGCATTAATTTCTGGATATTTGACCATTGCCCTTCCTCATCCACCTTGCATTTACATGGCTCCACTTCCCATTCTCCCACCTTGTATTTGATTCATTTCATTCATCCCAGCACTCCATGACTGAGCATAACTCATATTCGAACTTATCAACTGATTTCGGGCATCTCTCTCACTGGTTTGTCTGAGCAATAATTTATTTTCTGATCTTCTTTTGTTTTACATCAAACCAATCACTACTGAATTTTGCCAGCTTCGGAATATCATCTATATTCTTGGTCTACCAACACATTTCACATGAGTACTAAGCTCTGGCCGCAAGAAAAGCAGAAACAAAACCACTGACACCATTTTTCTCGGGTTCATCCACTCTGCTGTGTCTACTGAAAATTTGCACGAGCCTCTCATAAAAAGCATGCACTGACTCATTTGGTTTTTGTGAAGTTCTCAAAATGTTTGCCCAATTTATTGATGTTCAATCTCTTGCCTGTATTTATTAGCTGCCTCCACAGTAGGAGCATTATCAGGAGCAATCGTAGCTAGTTCTTCAGTTGGCCATGCAACTTCAACCTTACACTCTTACCACATATCACTAGGAAATACAACCTTAAAGAATTCAAATCAGTACACAACATCTATGAAATAGGAGTCAGCCTGTGTACCTCTTTGTGCTACCTCTCAGGTACTTCTCAGAGTTTCAGAAAATGTGGGTAAAAATATATAAATCAGCCCTTGCCCACGGCGCATGCACAAGATTCCCTCCATGCACTTCCCTCAGTGGAAACTGTAAAAATGTTCCTGATTCAACTTCCAAAACATTAGCAGATTCCTTTGTCTTGTTCTCTGTTCCCCCTGTCTTCTTTTTACTTGTATTTCTTTTCTTCCATCTTTCTTTATATTTTTTAGATCACTTCATTGCCTTGTCTTTTCAAATAAATCTTTGATATGAGCTCTTGGAGTGATCAAACATAATTTTTAATTAATCATGAGTTAAATCCATTTTATAATTTTGTCTCACAATCTTCATTTAACAGATGTATACATCACACTCATCAGCTAACTCCTCTAATTTTACATGTACTTCATTCAGTATCTAATTTCATCAACATTATATATTACACATTCTAAATAAACTACAGCCTATTCAAATTATTTGTCCCTTGCAACATTTCTCAAAATTCAGTTCTCAAAAGGCGGATATTAATAGCCCTCGGAACCTCTCCAAAGATCACTGTCCTAGTAGGTGGAGGCAGGTCAACTTGAAGTGGAGAAACAGATTGAATATCTTTACTGGCACTGGACAATGCTGTAATTGCAAGCTTGGGAGTGCACTGTGTGCCACAACTGTATATGAGCTTGGTGCTTACACTGCAATCCCATCTCCTGCTGCACTCACATCGGGCTCTTTGCCAGAACCAGAACTTCTAACCCTGGTACTCTAGCTGTATATGGAGAAGGTCCAGAGTTTAAAAAATAAGTAGGAAAAATATCCACCTCATCTAAATCTTGGGTCCGATTTTCTCATGCAGTTGTCTTATTTTGATCATTTGTTCCCTTCACCTTTGTGGGGAAAGCTCTCACATCCTCCATTGTATCCTCCTTCCGGTATTTCTCTTGTCAAAGCTACTTGCTTTCCAGCCATTGTCTAAATGAACCCTTCACTTGCTTTGACATTTTCTTTCTCTTCTTCTCTGTTGTCACTTGATCCCATTTATTTATTGCCTCAGACTGTGTAGGTTTGGGCAACGGCTTGCTGTCAATCATGGTTTGCCTAAAGAAATCTAACTTTCTAATGTTGAAAGTACCCTCTAAAGGAAACTGTAAGTTTTTATCAGATGCAGTGTATGCATGGCATTCAGAAATCTAAGTTCACATATAGAACCCAATGTCCGTCATCATTTAGTATGCAGGCTTCCCTTCAGCTGGTAATTTCTGACCCTCAGTGGTAGGTACAACAGAAACGTTTGGCTTTTTCAGTCCTTCCCCAATATTTCCACTCAAAACGATTTCAAAATCACAACAAACGATACAGCAAACAACAAGCAATATCAGCACTGCTCTGTCAAAGCTCAAAATATCACAGCACTGCTTAGACATCAGTCAACCAATGACAGCATAGCTTTGTGGTGACCTCTCACTAATCCCAGCACAGCTCCCTGGCTGACTAACCAATCACAGAGCGACTTCTCCATAAATAAGGAAGTCAATTACAAAACCTTTATGATTAAAATCCAGCAAATTAAGTTAAGATAAATTCTGCAATCAATGAAAACAAAGCAATAATAACAGCACCATTTGCGGTACTGTTTGAAAATCACAATTCATGCTAGGCAGACCCCATTCCGGAGGCAATCCACCCTAGCTAATGCACTTACTCTGATGCACTAAGGAGCATGGTGCATCAACCCAGATTAAATACACAACCATGGAAAAGAAAACTCAGTAAATCAGAAACCCCTATCTGTGTGCAGGTGACGCCTTGCACTACACGCAACCTTATGAGGACAAATAAAACACATTATCTCAAGATCTTTGATTTCGACTAATCCAATAACTAAACCAACAAATAAAAAAACAACATTTACAATCAAGAATTCTACATTAACACAACAATTATCAAACCACCAATCAAACCCAGAATCAACACCTCGTACCAAATATTTTACATACAATATTGAAATCCATCTCACAAACCCAGATTTTGATAGTATATCACAAACACCTTAAATCTCTCACAGGGAAAAATGCCTGTAAAAAAGGCAAAACATGCAGAATTCAGAGTGTTAAATACAGATTCTGTGTGTCATGCCTCATTTTAAAGGGCACAACTTCCAATAGGCGATAATTATTTCCCTTTTTAAATTTGGATCCCTGTGGCACCACATTTTAAAAGGTGCAATAATTATTGCCTTCCCAGCCAAGTACTCATGATGAGGGCCATTGCAGGTCAAAACTCCTGGGAAACTTCAGTACCAGGAACTCCACCTGAAAATCCACAATTCTTTTGGACTGGGCATAAGAGACAAAGAAAACGGTGGGCCTGATTCACAGAACTAACTTACGTCAAAAACGTAAAGTTAGTACTTTTTGGTATTCACAGAATACACTTACTCATTTTGGCATTCACAGAATGCACTTACTCATTTTGGTATTCACAGAATGCACTTACTCATTGTGGTATTCACAGAATGCACTTACTCATACTAACTTTATGTCCGCACTCGGGCCGGAGATTCCAGCCCGGTTATGGAGATTCCGGCCCGGAGGTGGAGATTCCAAAATGAGTAAGTGCATTCTGTGAATACCAAAATGAGTAAGTGTATTCTGTGAATACCAAAAAGTACTAACTTTACGTTTTTGACGTAAGTTAGTTCTGTGAATCAGGCCCATTGAGGGGACATCCTTAGAAAGAGGAGGTGCTTTTCAAAGTGTAATAATACTCTGCTACCACTTTATTGGGACCAGAAACTGTACTCCAAAATTCAAGACACCGCAAAATGAAAGTTAAAATGTTCATACAATTCTCCCACTGATTGAAATGGCACAAAAGGCACCCACCCAACCATCATATTTAGCAAAGTATGAAATATATGTACTTCAGTCCACTAATAAATAAGTTCTAGATCAGATATCAGTATAATGGGATTTATTACAAAATGTAAGAATGAGCGGTACAGAGTCAATACCATAAAGACTCTCAGATGCAAAGTTATACAAAGAATCCAAAATCAGAAACTTATTCTAAGTCCCAAATGAGGAGCAGAATCAGTAAGAAAATTGGGCAGCATTCCTAGTGAAATAGGAACTTTTCTTAAAAATATCTCTCAAAAATCTCTAAACACTTTGACTCAGCCCCAAAAAGGTTTTGTTATTTTTTTCACTGTGTGGGCCATCAATTAGAAACTGTGAAGAAGGTCCTTGGGACACTGAAGTCCTCTCTCCTATTTTGCAAGAAGTAGACCCACCTCTGTAACTTGTGAGGAGCCACATCACTGAGGATCCTTTAGCTTCCTTGCGAGAAAGCGCTTAAAAAAACCTACAGCTGCATTTTAAAGAAGGAAGTGTACACCGGCCAGAAAGGTAATTTACTCTTCCCCTCCTGTGTGAGGCTGACAGCCATTCCGAATAACTCAATTCCTAGACGTGCAAACTGTCAGTGAAAGGATGAGTGAGTTTGCATATCCAAAATTACTGCACTTTCACTGGGGAGCACTAGAAGAAAATGTTGAGCTTGCAATTGTAACAGAACGGAAGGTGAATGTCAGATCAGATGATTAGAGACTACCGTTACTTGTAAATCCAATAAGATGGTCCATCATTAGAGATGATTTGAGACACAAGAATAAAGTCAGGATGGATGACTGAATTGAGAGTCACCTCTTTTTTTGTTTCTTGACCCTTCTGTCTTACAGAAAATCCTCTGGAGCGAAGATCAAGAAAGGTGAGAGCACTAGGCCTCACGAGTGTGCACGGTGTGCGTGCACAAGAAAGAGCAGGGATACATAATACACAGCCCTGACGAAGGCCCCAGACCCGATTGGGCTCTTAGAGAGGGCCAAACATGTAGGCACAGACAAAAAGGGTACAATTGAACAATTAGATTCAATAAAACCCAATAAACTCATAATTTTATCCATACCCCAGGTACCCTCCTACTAAAGAAAACTCTTTGGGTATACCTCAAGGTATTTTTAAACAATCACTCTTCTGGATCCCTGCTTATCCAGTTTGGTTTTATCTAACTCTCATTCCATCTATGGTTGAGTCCGCCCTGGTAGTACCATCTTACCAGGGTGTGGATAGGTTGCCGATGATGAAGCATGTCACGATAAGTGAGTGAGGCGTCTATTCCAATATCTTTGGATACCCCAAGTTTTTTGGGGATACAGCAGAGGCAAAATCTGACATCCTGACACAGTAGGGAATCTTATGTTTCCCTGTGTAAATCCTTGACTAATCAGTTGCTCGTGTGTGTGAATATTGACAGCGGGAGAGTGCAACTGATTGAACTATCTCTCGCTCTCCATAGTGATAATGAGTTTGCAATTTCCCAACTGTTGGTGAACCCTTTCCACATACCACTGATCTTTTTGTCTGTCCACAGATACTCAAGGGAATCCCTAAATTAGCTGATTTGCCAAGCAATTCCTATTCATCCACGCCTACAAAGCTCTCCACAACACCGGTCCAGCATACCTTATTCACAACCTCAACTTCTACCAACCCACCAGACACCTTTGATAGACGTCCCAGGCAAGAGCACACCTCCCTCCCATCAAGAAGACCAGAAGCGTAGGACACTCCTTATCATACCTCGCAGCCAAGACCTGGAACGACTGCCCGAAACACCTTATAACCTCCCCCTCTCTCATGGACTTCCAAAGGAACCTCAAGACATGTCTCTTCTACAGGAAACAGGCATGATCTCCTCCTCCCCCCTCAGGCCTGCCCTACTCAGCGCCTGGATACCCTCATGTGTGATTAGCCACGCTCTACAAATTCACATAACTTGACATAATATAAGATAATATCACTGGACTATACCTGAGCCTGTCTATATGAAGGAAGCTAGTACAATTGACTCGTACAAGAAATTAAATGGATAGATCACTTCCAGGCGAGTCTCTAATTAATCCTGACCTTGATTGCCCTATATTGGTACCCAGGGTAGGTATGCATATCCAAATAAAATGAATGTACTGAATTTAAATTCAACATTATTACATAGTCAATGTTTATTCAGAGTATTGGCATGCATCTGTCCCACCTGAAGTGACACTGGACACCCCAATACTAATGCCTTTGATCCACACTTCCCCAATTTGCTGACCACTAGCTCACTTTTTTATGTCACTGGGCCTTTAAGAGTATGCATTAATTTACCATTGATGCAGCATTGACCAGACCTGATGCCTTAAGTATCTGGTGTAGTATTTCCTCCTGTTATGATACTTGATGTATTACATTTGTGTAGTACAACATCATTTTGTTGTTTCTAATTTAAACATGAGGTTCTGTAGGGAAAGGATGAGGATATAAGAAGGAAATGGAAATGGAAATGCAAAATGGCCCACCTCAGGTGTTGACTAACATATAGACATCAACAATTTCCCACTACCTCTGTTATTCCATTGCTTCCAACGTTTTCAAAGTTAACCGAGAGCACAAGATGTGTAGTAACTTCCTCACCAAGATAGTATGTGACTCGACACATAATGAGCAGTTTGGTTTATGAGTGTTTTCCAATCTAGCGGATTCAACAAAGTTTATCTCTTCCTGAACCTCAGGGGCTACGCTCCAGATGTGCTCTGGGATCACAGTAGGTGTTTTTATCCATTTTAGCAGTGCCTCCTGGGGTACATCCATAAAAGAGAAGAAGAGGCTGAGACTTGTGTGCCCCTTCAAGTAATATGCATGTCTCTGGGGGCAAAATAGCACACACACAATGCAGAGTGGGCCTTCCTTCATTTTAATTGGAGATTTCACCCCATGCAAAGAAAGGAATGTATTTGCCTATGCTCCTGCACCTTATTACATGGCCAGGAGCATGGCTGAAACAGATTAAGGAGGGTAAAAATAGAACTTAAGAAAGGAGAACTAATAATGTCACTATCACAAGAATAGCAATGAAACTGGGTAGTAATATTTGGATGGATCTGTTTGTCCAATTCTGGTCTCAGTTTAAAATAAGACTGAAATTATCATCAGACTTTAGACCAGCACCCTTAGGTGCACCAGGGTCAACTAGTAGGAACATCAGACAGTTTGTAATATTAATAGAATATTTCATATTAGCATCTGACTCTAGATATATATGTAGACGGAAATGCACTTTTGTCTGGCTGAGGTAAGAAAAAACAACTTACATACCAGCTTGTTTTAGGATACACGCACAGACACACACATTCACAGAGGAACAAGCGTGCGCACACACCAAACTGAACTTAACCATAGTCCATTAGAAGTAGGACCCCGGAGATAAAGAAAACTATAAAGTCAAGCCACCCTGCAGGAAGCAGGTTCATACAATCCTGGAGGATTACACGAAGCACACTCATTAAAGTTTAAAGCATAGCACATAGCAGGAGTAAGGAAAGCAGGTCACAAATAATGAGGCTTCAGTGACTTTGAAGGGCAGGGAAACCTGTTAACAGGAGTTGAGAACACCACCAAAGCAATAGGGAAGGAGCTTTTCATTAATCTTTCAGCACCACTATTGATAGCATTCACAACTGTGTGTTTAAGTCTCAGTGTTACACATTAATGTGTTATCTGTTATCTGTTAGTAATTGTCAGGAGGGTTGGGTGCCATGAGTGAGGACGTAACACTGTGACCACCATACTCCAGCAATGACTGTCCACAATGCCCGAAAGGATCTTCGCAGTAAAGCAACAACTGTCCGCAATCAATGCCCATCCTGCTCTTCACGCTACATTGATGACCCTCCATGACGCTCTCCTCAGTTCTCATGGCCTCCTCCATTGTGACCTGGATTCTTTGTGACACACTTTAAGGAGGTAACTTTTCAGCTGACTTATCTGGCCCCCGTATACTGGCTGCACTCCAACCCAGTCGGCCTGAACTTGTGACTTTTCCCCGCTCTAGCATGAGCAGATGACCGCAAGTGGCGCATTGTGCTTTTACGTGCTAGACTTACTGAGAGGAATTGGGTTGTTGGTTGAGGGGGGGATGAGCCCTTCGGGTGTCATCCCTTTTCAAGAAAAAGCGACAATCCTTGTCAGGGTGAACCACGAACAGTCACTAAATTAACCTGTGCTAACCCTTTGTTTAGCGCAGATTGGCACAAAACCAGTGAGGCTTAACTTAGAGGCAATGTGTAAAGTATTTATGCAGCTCACAAACAGCAATGAAATTAAAACACAACACGAGAAAAATTCCACACCAACGTAGAAAAATAGAGTAAAATGTAATGAATTATTTGACACCAAAACAACTAAAATCCAATCAGTACAAAAGGAGATATGCAATTTCAAAATTGTAAGGTCAGTATAGCACCTAAAAGCACAAAGCACCAACTGTGGTTACCTGGTCGCGGTGGACCGGGACAAAGTCACACATCCAGGCCGACCAGGATGGAGTGCAGGCCAGATACAGGGACCAGGTTAGTCCGACTGAGGATTATACCTTATTATTCTTGATGCGAAGCATTGCATTGTGCTGTATCAGTTCGGATGGGGAGCTCCAAGGGCTGCGATGCGAGATCCAGCATCTAGTTGTGTTGTACTGAGTTGGTTTAAAAAAGTAACTGTAAGTGCTGCAATGTAAGGTCCTGCATCGAGTTGCATTGCATTGCTTTGGTTCCGATGAGACCAACAATCAGTGCATCTGAGGAAACCCACCGGTGGACCAGGAGGAGCACACTCTGATGCCAGCCAAGGGTCTAGGACATGGGGACACCTCCGGGAGGGTAAACACCCCTTACAACGCATCCCTCACCCCGCATGTTGTTACAACGCAGTCGTTACAACGACCGCATTGTAAAAACGCATACCATTACCCCGCAAGTCGTTACAACGACTTGCGGAGAGAGAGAAGGTGTTGGATTTAAAATCCAACACCTTCCTAGTGTCCACACAGACTGGAGTTGGAATAGTAAATTATACTATTCCAACATCCAGCGCCCCCCTCCGCAAGTTGTTGTTACGACTTGCAAGGTAATGGTATGCGTTGTTACAATACGGTCGTTGTAACAACCACATTGTAACAACATGCGGAGTGAGGGAAAGCGGGAAAAATAGGCCTATTCCTCCGGGGGATCAAGATTCACTACAACAGAGGCCAGCAGCAGTTGAGTCTGGGGAGCTGGAGAGCTGCAGGGCAGTTCTCTGGAGCTTGTTGTGCCCCTGTAGCTAAGAACAGGAGGCCAGTCAGCTAGCCCTTGGAGTCCCTCTGGTGGTTCTGAGTTCAAGAAGCAGGTGCAGTCTTCCGTCCTCAGGCAGCAGTGTAGCCCATATTAAATGTAATACGGTAACCCAATGTTATCCTGTGTGAGAGGTAGGCCTTCCAATAGTGAAAAACGAATTTGAGAGTTTATCACTACCAAGACAAGTAAAACTTAAAAGTGCATGTCCAACATTGTAAATACAACACACCCTGGCCTATGGGCTGTTGAGGGCCTGTCCTAGGAGTGACCTATATGTATTAAAAAAGTAGGTTTAGGCCTGGCAAAAGGTTTATTTTGCCATGTCGCAATGCCAGTTAAAAACTGCACACACGGATTGCAATGGCATCCTGAGACATGTTGTTAAAGGACTACTTACGTGAGTGGGATAATTAGTGCTCTGACCCACTACTAGAATTTAATTTACAGGCTCTGGGCACATGAAGTACCACGCTACCAGTAAATTAAATGTCTCATTTGGGATTCAGCCAATTTGACCATGTTTGAAGGAGACTGCACTCGCACTTTAGTACTGGTGCACAAAACCCTAAAAGCCAACAAAAAAGGGTTCAGAAAAAAGGAGGGGTGAAGGCAAACGTTTGGAGGACTATCACCCAAGGATGTCAGGTCTATCACTCACCTAAATCTTTGAAATTCAATATCTCCCATTCTAATGATGTTGTTTTGGTCTCACATTATTGTACTCTATCTATATTGGTGTGGGATTTTTCATGTGTTGTGTTTTCACTCTAATACTGTTTGTATGCTGCATAAATACTTTACACATTGACTCTAAGTTAAACTTTACTGCTTTTGTGCCTAGCTACCACAGGGTTAAGTGAAGGTTAATTTAGTGATTTTTGTGGTTCACCCTGACAAGGATTGTGGTTGTTGCTTGAGAAGGGTCTTCACCCCCCTCAGTCAAAAACACAATCTCTTACATTGGCCTATGCCGTACAACTATGTTTATCTCACAGATGGTTAACTGCTTCAGTGACTGCTGTAATAATAGCCACAGACCATATAGAAATCCACAATCGAAGAGAGACATAACATGCAGACCAAAGCTTGGCAAACATAGAAATTGATAGTTCAGAACTCTGGAAGAATCTATTTAGTTGTTTTTAAACAACGCTGGGGCTGTATTAGTGGTACAAAACAAAAACAGCTGGAAGAATTAAAAGAGTACATGGGTTACCTGCAATACTTGTGAGTGCTTCCTAAGAAGAAAGGTAGAAGACTCTGCAGAAGCAGTGACAGGCTATTTCAATCTCTTCAAAAGGAAGAACTCTACAAACTGCACTTCTACCAACTAAAGAACACATTGCCATGTAATTGATTTGCCTGTCCCCTCAACCTCTCAGCGGCCTTTGATGCGGTCAATCACACCATCCTGATTGACTGGCTCACTGAGCTGGGAATAGGTGGTCTTGCTCTCAGCTTGATAAAATCCTTGCTAACGGAAAGAGTGCAACAGGTTGCCATGGGGAAATTCATGTCTGACCAATTTTGTCTGCCATGTGGTGTGCCACAGGACTCCCCGTTGAGTCCTACTTTCTTCAATCTTTACGTCACCCCACTGGCAAGACTTATCAAATCATTTGGATTCTCGGTGGTGTCATATGCCAACGATACCTAAAAAGTGGTATCAATATCCAGTAATCCAGAAGACACTGCCTCAAGATTTAGCTCCTGTATGTCTCAGATAGGTAGCTGGATGAGGCTAGACTGTTTAAAGCTTAATTCTGGGAAGACAGAGGTATTCTGCTTAGCAAAGACAACTCATTTTGGTCACCATGCAGGTGGCCTCAGGAAATGGGGGCACTTCCCTCATCAGTGTGGAAAGTGAAGAACTGAGTATTGTCTTTCACAATACACTCAATTATGAAAATCAGGTTAATACCCTTGTTCATCAGTACTTTTTACCTTAAGAATTATTAGGAAAATGTGTCCCTTCATTCCCTCAGTCCTCAGACATCCAAAAAACGGTTGTTACCACTCTTGCCCTATCCAAATTGAACTACAGCGATGCCCTATTTATGGGCATCCATGAAAGACTTCTCCATAAACTTCAGATGCTACAGAATGCATCAGCCCATCTTCTGTTGGGAATACCAAAATATCAGTCTTTATCCCAGGCCTTGATTAAGCTGCAACGGCTCCCAGTGATAAGAGACTAGAATTTAAGGCTCTCTGTATAGCTTTTAAGGCACTGCATAACATCGGCCCAGGCTATCTTCAGGACAGATTTATTTGGTACACCCCATCCCGAAAACTCAGATCCTCTGAAGCTAAGCACTCAATTCTGCCCAGGGCCAAATGAGCATCATGGGGAGGTAGGTGTTTCTTTTTGGGGACGGGCAAATGGTGGAACTCACTCCCCATGAATCTAAAGAACTGCCAAACCTATTGTCCTTTAGGAAATCTCTTAAGACCTGGCTCTTCAGTCCTTAGTGTAGCTCTCTTTCTTTTTCTCAACTGCTTTCTATCCATGACAGCAGCAGCGCTGAGATGCCCCAGTGCATTCTAGCGTTATATAAAATTAAAAATCAAACCAAATCAACCAATTATTTGCCCAGTGGAAAACAGTTCTTTATGGAAAATGCAAGGTCATAGCAACCAACCTTTGGCAGCCTGAACAGTTTGTTAAAATTCATCTGTGGATGTGTTCCTGGTAATAATGTTGATAGTTGGTGCAAGTAATTACATACATGTGAGCATGCAGAGAAAAGTCTTATCTCTCTTGGGCAATGTGGCTTAATGGCATCCACATAAGTTGATACTCACATGCAGCCATAGAGAACTTTACCTATGATATGAAATCTTGCAGACATTGCCCACCTTTCTTGTGCTGACTTAGGCAACATTAAAATAAGAGACTGGTAAATGCAAGAACTGAAGCTTGCAAGAGAAGGCAAGAGGGATTTGGTCAAATGCCCACTTCTTCTGCTAGTTCGTCATAGTGCTGCATGTAATAAGGGCAGCTTTAAACATGATATAACATAGAAATCAATTAAGGTGCAGCTCATACTTCAAAAAACACGGGATCTGCCAGGCCAAAGATTAGTCTTGCTGGAGCAGCATGTTGAAACCTTCTCTACTGTCCCTCACTAAGATGCCGGGCTAAAAGGAGAAGTAAATATTTGGTGTTGACAGAACATTTAATCAATAGTTCTTTATTCGATTATAAAGATATAATCATAAAAGTTTGGTCAAATATTTTGAAAAATACAGTGTTATAACCATTGGTAATTTCATCTAAAAAATGAATATAAAATACTTATAAAATGATTTAAAAAGAGAAATAAATAAAAACATAATCAAGGGTAATACAAGTTCTCATAAACAAATCAGTGCACTCACTTATGGTCAATAAATAAAACCTAAAAAGCTGTAGAATTGTGCCAATAAAGTGCATTTTTCAAAAAGGCTCCTGCGGAATAAGTCACTTAGTGATTCGGGAGCATCCACAGATAGTGAAGGGTGGGCCTATATTGGTAAAAGCGCAGGTTTTTACTATTGGTAATAGGAACATTCTCCTAGGTACATCAAAAAACTGACAGAAAAATATAAAATGTGTCTGGGTTTGGGGAGATGTTTCATCACAAGGACAGAGTAGAATGGTTTTTGGGTCGAATTGGCCAAGGGGGAAACTCAAGTGGCATCTGAAGGTACCTAGACAAAAATTCGTCAGTAATGACCTTTCTCTTATGTTGTTTACGTACAGCAAATATGGCTTGATTCCTACTGCCGACTGTAAACTTATCTATTCTCTCATGTTGGGCCTCATGACCTCTCTATCTTCCCTATTAGATGCTGCCCTTTTTAGGAACATGTCTTTACTTTTGGCAGACTCCCCCTTTGAGTTAGGGTATGGGTTGGAGAACAGTTCTGGTCTTCCTAGGGCTTCCACTGTTTTCTGTATATGTTTCAGCCATGGGATTCTTCGGCCATAATCACAAAACAAACAATCCTCTATAATCTCATGGTTAAAGGAGGCCTCTGGGCTGCTCCAGATGGAGATCCATGGAAGAAGGGGGGCAAGCCCCACAAAATCTGTGACAGAAGCCAGACCCCGTTCCTCATGTATTAAGTGCAGTGAACTGCCTTGTCCAAGGCTAAGAAGTCACCTGCAGAAACGGTTTTGCTCCCTCTGCAGCTTACTACAGTCTCTGTACCCCAATATTCAGACCCCGTAAGTGAGAGCATGTAGACATTTCAATCTAATAAATTTCCAACAATGGACAATAGGTTTACACTCTACTTTGGTGGATATATTAAAGAAAGCCCCCACTGCACTGTTGAATCGTGAGGGGAAACAGCCTTTACAAAGAGGTTTTCCCACGTTGTGCCTTTACCACGCACTTTTTACCACACATATTTTTACCACATGCGAGCCTTTGTAACGCATGCCTCAACCATGCGTTTAAGGTAAGTTGGGGCGTGTGGGGGGTCTCTGCCCAGAAACAATTTTTTTTATATATATAAATATATATGAACAATGCATGGTGATGGCATGTAAAAGCATTTACATTCTAAAACAAGCATTTGCAATGCAATCGGTCTCGCATTTTGTGAATGTTAGAGATATTGGCGTTGAAAATGACATTGTTTATGTTTTTTTGTTTGTAGTGGAGTGGATGTATGTTGTTCGTAGTGGAATTATATGGTGCACACTATACTATATGGATGAGTGAAAGGGAGGGTGGATGGATGGACAGATGAGTGAAAGCATGGATGAATGAGTGAGTGGATGGATGAGTGGTTGGGTGGGTGGATGGATGAGTGAAAGAATGGATGGATGGCTGAGTGAAAGAATGGATGGATGGCTGAGTGAAAGGATGTATGGATGAGTTAAAGGGATGATGGATGGATGAAGTGCAGGGATGGGTGGAGTGAAAGGGTGGATGGACAGATGAATGACTGAAAGGATGGATGAATGAGTGAAAGGGTGGATGGAGAGATGATGAGTGAAAGGAAGGGTGGATATATGGATGGATGGAGATGGATGCATAGGTTTGGATATGGAATGGGGGGATGTACGGAATGGTGAAAGTCTGAATGAAAGAATAAATAACAATGACTGTTTATAAATGATTTCTGTGGATGTGCAGTGTTTCATTAAACTAAAAACAACCTGACTAAAAATAGGGGAAAAAGTATGACAAAACAATACTTGACTTGCAGTCCTAAAATCACTCTCTGGCTTTATTGAATATTTGGCAAAAGGCTCAAGGCCCTCAGCAGAGAAGATAGTAAACCTGTGGGTGTCTGGAGGTGGAAGGGGTAGAGTGGAAAGCTGGGGGTGGAGTGATGCCACCCTGGGTTTCCCAGTCAGACAAAATGGGTAGCATAGTTTTACCAATCACCCCGGAAAAAAATAGAAACAGTCAATAAAAATGCATATTGTAATTCCTGATGAACTCTTGAGCTTCCCACAGAAAAAGAAAGCTATTTATAATTAGTTGTTTTTTGTAATTTCAATATGGTTCCAACTTGGCCGGCCACCAAATGGTAATTTAGAGCGTTTTACTTGAACATCGGACTACCGTGCACACGGGCAGCTTTTTAAATTATTTTGATGGGGAGATTAAGTTATTTGCCCTGAATTACAAGACGTTAAGTAGACGCTGGGAAATTACCCAGTTCCATAGTCGCCAAGTCCTGCCATTAGTCAACATGGCCTTTCCTAGGTGCTTATGATGTTTATTCTCCTGAGTAAATTTGTCATATTTTATTGCTAAAAAAAAATAAAAAAAATAATCGGAAATCGACTTTCCTGGCTCACATTGGCACACAATCTGCCTTAAATGAATGTTAGTGTGCATTTAGAAGGCGATTGTTTGGGCGAGTGTAAAGTGGAAGGAGAGATTTGAGGTGAGCTTTGCAGAGGGGTCATTAGCAATATGTCACACTCTGTGAGGTCGTCAACACCGTCGTCACGTAGTGCAAAGAGCGAGTGTAAACTCCTCCCAACTCTCCAGGCTAGCTTTAGTTCATGTTGACTGTTACTATGGCAACATAGCACATGGGTGCTGCAGCGTCTCAGCTTACACATTAGCCTGTGCCTAACTCTTCACAGGAGCAGCGAAAAGTAGGCCAGCTGCACTGACGCAGCTTACTTGTCTGACTGACGCTGGAGCACCCCAGTAAACATCTCTTCAGCCTGAACTCTTGCTCTGTATGCAGACGCCCCAGGCATGGACACGGCTTCCCGAAGGGGTTAAACATCAACATATGCTGTTCAGCAGACCGAAATTCGCCCTTTGCACCAAGCCGGACGCTGGCCATGCTCTGTAGCCGCACTAAGCCAAGAAGAAGGTAGTGTAGCACCAGGCAGAACAATAGAAAGTCCTGTGGCATCCGGAAGCGGCCACCATGATTTAAGATTCAGCGCGGTGGCCGTGAGGCGGGCGCCACGCTGATCTTAAACAAATAGTAATAAAAAGCATGTGCGTGCATAAAAAAATGCATTTTAAAAGCACGCTAAGCCTGGAAGAAGGTAGTGTGGCACCCGCAGAACAAAAGAAAGTCCTGCGGACTCCGGAACCAGCCGCCATGATTTAAAAGAAGTGCCTGAGGGTGCTGTGCTAATCTTAAGCAAAAAGTAACAAGCAGGCGCGTGCATACAAAACAAGCATTTGCAATGCAATAGGACTCGCATTTACGCGAGACCTATTGCATTGCATCACGGACAACGGGAGGTGGGGGAGAAGGGGGCGAGAAGGCACAGACAAAGTAGTGCTCACAGTCTAAATAACACGTACCGTACTGTGTAACACTCGAAGTTAAGGGGCCAGTAGCCATGGGAGGGTACAAATGATGGCATGGCCATAATAAGGAGGGACTAACAAGCCTCATAATCAATGAGACGGCAGCATTTACGAAAGACAATGACACGAGCCAATTAAAAACATGGGCGGAGAGTGGGCGGAGCTTCCACGGAGCTTCCACTCCATACTCCATTACAGCATGCCTCGCAAAGCGAGCAGCGCATGCGCGCTGCCGCTATAGGCTCGATCTAAAAATGTGGGGTAAAAAAAGTGTTGTAAAGGCATGTGAAGTATTTCCCTGCATTGTTCCGTCATACAACCATCGTGAGCAGTGGTTGGAAAGGCAAGGCACAAATCTGTTGGTGGTATCAAAAATCACTCCCAAATAAGGGAATTCCTTGACCTTGGTGGTGGTAACTCCCTCTATAGATATTGGTCTTACCTTGGTGCGCTGCGGGCTGCATTCCATAAAGTGTGACTTGGAAAAGTTGGTATCTAAGTCCAGTTTATCCATGAAGGATACAAAGTTGTCAAGTAGGGCCCGAAGCCCATTAGGTGTGCAGGAAAGCATAACTGCATCATCGGCATATAACAGCGCCGACACGATATTGGGCTTGATTCTAACTAGGTCTTGACAATTACTAGTGAGGAAGGTGTCTAAGTCATTAATATATAGGAGGAAAGGATAGGTGCCAAAGAAAATAAGAAAGTAAGAAAAGAGGTGCCAAAGAAATTAAGGAGGTGCATTCCCCAGCTATACCAAACCTCACCCTAGCTGAGACCTCGCAGTGAATGCAGGAAGTCAACCAGATCCTGCGAGATGCCAATCCGTTGAATAGTAGACCACAATTTGGATTGGTTGACTCTGTTGAATGCACTGTTCAGGTCCATTAAGGTGAGGTATAATGGCCATTTCTTTGAAAAGATGTATTTTCCCACTATTAGATTCAGGTTGAGGCACTGCTCCAATTTCCCCAGGCCAACACGAAAGCCTTTTGGGCCCTTCTCTGAACTCCAATCTGCTGAACCCAGTCCTCTATCCTATCAACAGAGTCAAGGAGCGAAATTGGCCTGTAGCAGCGGGGATCCTGCCTAAGGCCTTCCTTACATATGGGTCATATGGTAGCTTGCTGCCAAGAGGTGGGATCTTACAGGATGCTGCAGCGTTCAAGGCAGAGGTAATAATGGGACCTCATAGATCAATATTACCTTTATACATGTCCATGGGAACCCCATTCAGTCCCCGGGCTTTATTGGAGCGGCTACCATTTATGGCTTTTATTACCTCCTCAAACTCAAACCTGATTACTAAAGGGTAACAAATGCCATCATGCTCTTCCGGCATTCGGTTGTCAATAGAGTAGATATGCTTGAAATAGTCAGTCCAGTCCAGGCTTGAGCCCAAATACTTGCCCTTATTTATGGTATGCTGTTTGTTATTTACAATTGCCCAAAAGATTTTAGGGTCCCTTTCCTGGCATGCAGCAATAAGGCTGCTCCAAGCTTCTTCCTTGATGGCAGACTTGCACTTTTTAAGTATGTTTTCCTTGACTCTAGGACTGGAATTTAGATCATCTCTCAAATTTTGATTTGAAGCCCTACACCCCCTGTCAAACCACCCTGGGCTGGTGGCAGCTGAGTGGCTGGGCGTGACTTAAAGTAAGGATTTAATATGACTGTTAAGCATTTCAAATGAGTTGATAGTCTC
Source organism: Calotriton arnoldi (assembly GCA_963921515.1). Lineage (NCBI taxonomy): Eukaryota > Metazoa > Chordata > Amphibia > Caudata > Salamandridae > Calotriton > Calotriton arnoldi. The sequence continues at coordinate 427,773 of CAWUFW010000836.1, forward strand.
CAGGGCTGAGCAATCTTCAGATAGAAGATGGTCCACAATCAGACTCAGATCTGCACTGCCTACCTTAGCTGTTACATTGGGAATATCTATTTCAAACCCATGCTACGTAATCTCCCCCATTGTCCATGTTTCGTGAAATATTATAATGTGCTATTTTGAGATAAAGGAAAACTAGTTCAGATCTTCCTGATTGGATCGCAGTCTTGCAATAATCCAGGATATTAGCATCATCTGAGGAAGCAATTGATTCCACGCAAGCAGGCTGTACCACTGGAGCTGGAGAGTCCCTGTTTCGGTCATCCCCATCTGTTTCCACATCCTCTGGCCCCAGTCAATCCAGTTCCTCCATACCATTTAAAGCACTGAACCTATTAGAGGTAGAAAGGAGAGAAGTAGAGGCTCTGTTTTCAAGAGCCATTGTTCTGTGGGTGATGCCCCTTCTAACAGGTTGTAGGCTGGACGTTTGCCCCTAGGATGGATCTCTGCTGGCAGGCTGGGGTTCAGAAAGATAACAGTAAAAGAAGCCCAATGGTAAAGCCATTATGCAATTTTTCCTGAGAAGATCCATTGCGGGACGGGCATGTGACCTGATTAAACATTCAGCAAGGTCTGGGTCCCTGCAGTTAACAACTATGCAGTCCCCTGACAGGACCTTACAAGAAGGAGCAATCCAACCCACACTTCTGACAAATAAAATGTTCTCAAACTATGCAAAACCGAAGTCCATATTTTTATTTAGCCAATGGCAAACTTTATTATTAAGATTGATGTATGTTTCTTCTTTAGTTTGAGATAAGCATGGCACGTTGGTCAGAACGACGTCATAGGGACTGCATTCGGGTGAGAGGTTAAGACGAGTGGTGTGAGGAACTAGGGGGCAGGGGCTATGGAGTGTGGCACACTTAGTAGGCCTTTGAGTGCAGACATGCTCTGCTACCATTTTGTAGATGGAATCGAAATTAGAAAGTTTTGAGACAATAGATTTATGGTTTGGTATTTTAGCTATTAAGTGACCTATGCGTGCTTGGATTAAAACCTTCAATTTGTCAAGCATCTGATTGAACATACGATCCCACGTTGAAGCACCGGGGCAGATACTATGACCTGACCCAGAGGGATCCCTGTTATCAATAACTTTTTCATCCACTTTCAATTTCCCTGTGTCTTTATTGATTTCCATGGCCCCAACCTTGGCACACCCAGTGGCCCTGGTCTGACGGGCCACCCTCTGGTGAGGAACTAATCTCCTGAGAGTTTAACTGCAAACTTGATGTGAGTCAGCACAGTTATTTTCCATGGCTACCAGCTGCTCAGTGGGCAGTTCGAATATGCTTTTTGAGCCTTCATCAATTTCAGGGCAGGAAATAGGCAGCATTTTGGTAGGGGGAGCCCCCTGCTCCAAGGAGATCCATCGATCAGCCAAGACTATTTCTCTGGCAACAACCCCCACAACTCTTGCCAGGAAAGAGTCAAGTGTGGTACTAGTGAGCTTGGGCGATGATAATGCAAGATTGTCTCCCTTTGTCGTTTTTCACTTTCCTATCCCGACCCCTAAGGGTTAGGATGATCGATATTAGTACGAGGAGACAAAGAGAGCAGGGAGAATGGAGAGAGGTGGATAGGAAAGTAGGCTACAAAAATATCAAGGGTCTCCAGCAAAGGGAGGAGGGAGGAGCGAGCAGCCCACAGTCCTTGCAATGACTGAGATTCAAGCCCAGGCAAACAGATAACTGAGTCCCACTCCTTGCACAAAGTCAGTCAGCAAAACACGATGTGTGAAAAAGAATGTTGGTATCGTACCTATGTTTTAAAAAGGAGTCCATCAGCAATTGACAAAAACCAACGGAGGTGGCCTTGCCCTGGCTCTTCCTTGTGCTGATGGGCGCAGGATGTGCCTGCTTCACCTTGGCACCCTGCGCTGCATTGTAGAGGGTCGTGCTATATATTGCAGGGGCTCGATCACGACGCCTCCTCCTCCTCCAGACAGTGGCCTTCTAGGACAGCTAGTCCCTTTAGTTTCAAAAACGGGTAACCAGCGGTAAGAATGGGCACACCTGTCACCTTGTCTGCTGTCAGCTCTCTTTGTCCACTTGAACTAACAAGGCGCTATGTAAAGCGAAAAAGCGCTCTGCACCAGACGCAAGATGGTTCAAAACCAATGTTGTTGATTGGCACATGAATACTTTGTGCCTCTTGTCCCAAATGCTAGGTACTTAATATTCAATAGAATACCCTTTGTCAGTCCTTTTTGACCTGCATGGCCTGCATGGCTTCTGGACTCAGGGCTGGGAGGGCTGAGAATCTAGGGAGCAAAGGGCAGGTAAGCAGATGACTGGTATTGTGAGTATTGCGATCAATATTGCAGAGATGCAAAGGTGCAGGGATTTCTAAAGACTTACTCAGGGTTATAATGTTACCGAGAGGCAATGTGAGGTCTGAAATGTTCTGAGGCAGATCAGCCACAAGCCGCACTGGCCGCTACCTTCTCCCTGCCTCCCCACAAAACCAAAACTGGAGCCGGTGGCCCCCCAACACCGCCCTCCGGCATGGAACGAGCACAACCAGCCACATCTGCGGCTCTACTTGCACCTCTAGGAGCAGTCCCCTTTGCTCCCCCTCAACTCTGGCCTCTCCAAGGCCCTTCACAGACTCCTTGGTTGTGGGCCAAAACCCCTATGTCTATGGCCTAAGGTGCCTCAGTTGGGTGGTCGGGTGGTGGTCAGATGGCAGAGACTGCTCACCTCCAGCCGAATCTTCTTCTCACCAATGGTTCTGTGTGGCCGGGAAGCCGATGTTGCACTCCAACTGCGGTGCTCTGACTGGGACAGCAGCAGACGCACTGCTTCAAGCTCCTCCTCCGCTCTTGGGAGGGTCAGCAGTAAAGCTGTGAGTCCACTCACCTGCAGCCCACTGATAGAACATTTATATTCTAGTATTGTATGAGTATCTCTGCATACATTTAATGATAGGATTGTTGTGTAACCTACACACTGCCTCTCGACCTATTGCTTCTTGAATGTTATTGATGTTTCTGCATCTAGTCGTGAACACACTTGTTCCAACTAAACAGTTGGTTCACAGATACTGATCTTGGTGAAATCAACACCTACATTATTGATTGTCGACAACACCACAACCCTGTGATAAACTGGTGCAAGAACACTCATGGTATTCCAATAAGAATATTTTATATAACCATTCTAAAGGGAGCAATTATGTACTACTCCTTTCAGCCCTGAGGAAGCCACAGAAAAAGGCATGAAACACGGTTTGGGTGTTTTGTTTTCCAAAAATGAATTTTGTTATTCTCCCTGATTATTCTGAGTTGAGTCATTCAAGACTTTGAATATAGAACTTGTCATAAATTACTAGTTTGAATCTCATGAAATTTGAAAAGTAAATAACACCAAGATGGATTACATTGAGATTAACACTTTTGTAAATACTTTGTGAACTCAACAACCTGTCTAATTTTTCTAATTTTGAACAGTATCAGAGGGCATGATACTGTCTGCTTGAGGTTGTCCAGGTCACTAATGAGTTTATTCCTCTCAATTTATATTTACCTACTCAATAAACTAGATGGTGCCCTAAAGATAAGCTAATGAAACATCACTGGGCAATAGGTATTGTATTATTACAGAAGACCTGCAATTCAGTGCAATACAAATATATCCTAGGCATGTCAAAGGTTATGGAGATAGTTACACGAGTGGCAGTTAGGAGGGTAGTTATTTTTATCAACCAAAATGCAGAATTTCCACAGTTTTAATGGGAAGAAAATCGTGATTTTATTAAAGGCACGGAGGCTAATATTATGCAGTAATCCTTTATTGCTCCTCACACAGCAGCAACAAGAATAGCTAGAATTAGAACATTAACGAAAGTCTAGAACATTGAACATGCATAAGTTCCCAACACTGGCAGCCATATTCCTTCTTTTAACCGCTGCGAATAAAATAGAGTTCCATTAAAATAAATCGATACTTCAAACAAAATCCAAACTCCAATGCTCCAGAAGTCCACGTCTTCGATCTTTTCTCAGTTCTGACCTACATAGGAAAAATAACAACACGTCAATAGGGTAGGGCAAAACAAGGGAGGGATAATATTAGCCTCCGTGCCTTTAATAAAATCACGATTTTCTTCCCATTAAAACTGTGGAAAATCTGCATTTTATGGCAAGGCCCGGAGGCCAATATTATGCATGTTCAAAGTCCATCTAATACTCTCTGCAAAACATTTTCCACAGGTTTAAAGTAGAACCTCTTAAATGTTGTATCTGTAGACCAATCTGCCGCTTTCAAAATTCCACTTAAGCTCGATCCTCTCATAAAAGCTTTACTTGCCATCGCCCCTCTAACTGAATGCGCCCCGAATACACTCACATCAACCCCTGACTTCTTCATCACCTCCTTGACCCACCTTGCTAAAGTTGGTGCTGAAACTGCTCTAAATGGTTTCCTAAAAGAAATCAGAAGTTGTGAACAACCACACTCTCTCAAAACCAGCGTTTTTCTCTCATATTCCTTTAAACAACTAACTACACACAGGTTACTATGCCCCTCCAAACTCGGATAAAATATCGTCCTTGACATAGTCTTAGTTCTCCTCCTCAGGTCGAAACACACCCCTTCCGGCTGATAACTCTGTGACGTCACCTCTAATGCTCTAATGTCTGATACTCTTCTAAAAGAAACCAAACACAAAAGCATAGCTAACTTCCAAGACAACATCCTCAAACTCAAACCAGAATTTGGCCCCAAACTCTCCACTTCCTTCAAGACGACCGACACATCCCAAAGCATACTTAGCTCTAGGAGGCAACTACAAGCGAATACATTTAACAACTCTTTTAACCAAAGCATGTTGTCCCAATGGCAATCCTCCAACCAGCGCATGACCAGCTGAAATCGCCGACCTGCTCAAATTCACTGAGCTGTAACCAAGTCCCCTTCTAAACAAGCTAGACAAATAATTCACAACCTCCACTACAACAGCCGAAACGGGATCCAAGTTCCTCTCAACACACCAATCACACCACCTTCGCCATGCCGTCCCATAGGCCTTGGTTGTTCCCGGAGCCCATGAACCACAGATGAGCTCTGAAGCCTCCATAGATAGTCCTGACACTTGCCATACTCTCCTGAAATCAGACACCCCAAGAGTCTCATTTGTCCCGATATCACCAGATTGTGAACGTTCCCCTGAGCATCCATCAATACCTCCGGAAAATTGGGAATCAACACAGGATCCTCCACCAGCAGATTCATAATGTCTGGAAACCAAACCTGTATCTGCCAAAAGGGGACAATCAACACCATATTCGCCTTCTCTCTTCTCACCTTCAGCAACACTCTCTGAATCATCGAGAACGGAGGGAAAGCATACATCCTTCCCGTTCCCCACTCCTGAAAGAAAGCATCTATCCCTTTGGCCTCCGGATCTGGCCTCCAACTGTAAAACTCTTTCATTTGTGTATTCAACCTGTCCGCAAACAAGTCCACCTCCAGTGGGCCCCACTTCTCTTGAAAATTAATGAATACATCCCTGTTCAACCTCCAATTGCTCACATCCCTTAAATACCTCGAGTTCCAGTCTGCCTCCACATTGCTCTTCCCTGGAATGTACTGCGCTTGGACCATAATTTCCCTGTCCAAGCAAAACTTCGAGAACTACTTCGCTAACTCCGCTAGACCTCTTGAACGTGGTCCACCCAATTTGTTCACATACCGAACTGCCGAAATGCCGTCCATCTTCAACAAAACGCAACATTTCGCCTGCCCCTCTAGAAAACTCCTTATTGCAAAGGACCTGGCTAGAAGCTCCGGACAATTTATATGTAATTTCTTTTCCTCCAGGGACCAAAGACCCCCAGTCGTAATTGCTCCATCTCTGGTTTCCCCCCAAAAATCACTCTCCCATTCCAAGCCTCCAAACTCATCAACCACCACTCTAACTCCTCCTGCGTCTCCTGATTCATTCTCACTTTCTGAGAATACTTCGCTCCCTGTCTCAAATGATACGCCTTTAATCTCTGAAGCGCTCTGTAATGAAGAGGCGCTGGAAAAATCGCCTGAATCGACGTTGACAGCAGCCCCAACAACCTTGCTAGTTGACACAATGTTATCCATTCCGCCTCTTTCACTCTCTTCACCTCTCTGCAAATCCTCTTCACCTTGTCCATCGGCAACTTCAATACACATTCCAAGGTCTGAAACTGGAAACCTAAAAATTGAATCTCCTGCGCTGGAATCACACGATTTCTCTCTGTTCACCAAGAAACCCAAGTCCTCTAAAACTTTTATCGCAAACTCTGTCTGCTCCAAAGCCAAACACCTCTTCATTGCCATAATTAGAATATCGTCCAGGTAAACAATCATCTGAATACCCCTGGACCTCAACCAACCCACTACTGGCCTCATCACCTTCGTAAAACACCACGGAGCCGACATCAGACCGAATGGGTGACTCTTGAATCTCTATCGCCTTCCGTTCCACCTGAACTGAAGATAATCTCTCTGCCCGACACACATAGGAACAGTCAGATAAGCATCCTTCAGATCCAACCTTGTCATCCAATCTCCCTCTCTTAATAAGTCTCTTAACATGTGTATCCCCTCCATTTTGAAATGGTTGTAACACACCCAGTCGTTCAGTTCCCTTAAATTTCTAACCGGTCTCATACGTTTGTCCTTTTTTTCTACCAGAAAAATGTTGCTCACAAAACACCCTTGAACATTCTCTGCATGCTCTAGTGCACCTTTTTCTTCCAAAGCTCTTACTTCCTGTGTCACCAATTCCTCCTGATCTTTTGCAAACCTCAATAAGTTTGGACACCTTTCCTGAACCGAAACACCTATGAAATCTATTTGATATCCCTCTACTGTCTGCAAAACCCATGGATCTTGTGTTATTTCCTTCCACCTTAAAACAAAATGGGCTAGTCTGCCGCCCACTTTTACAAGGGTAGAAATAGGGTCTTTGCCTTGTCTTACCTGAGGAAGCTCTTCCTCTCCTTTCCGATCGTGTGCCTCGGCCTCTCGACCTCTGTCTTTGCGGGAAGAACCCACTTTGCTCAAACCTTGAGCCGAATCCGTAACCATAGCCGTAATTGTAGGGTCTGAATCCTCTTGTAAATGAACCACGAGTGATTACCTGCCCTCGGCCGGGGAACCAACCCGCATCCTCACGGCTGTGCCAAAAACCTTCTTTATATCTTTTTGTGCTTTTTGCTATGAGTTAAAGGTACCCACGTACCTAGACATATCTCTTACAAACTCTTCCCCGAACAGCATTCCCTCACCAAAATCTTTACTTGCCAGCTCTGACAATTTTGGATCAATCTTCATTAGAATGCTCTTTCATCTTTCAATGCACAACGCTGCATTGGTATTACCCAAAAGGCAGATAGCCCGCTGCACCCATTGGCGCATCTCATCTACATCCACTCCTGAATTGCTTGTATGTGCCTCTTCACACATATCGAAAACCTTAGTTAGAGGTCCAAGTATGTCAAGCAATCTGTCCTGACACCCCTTTAGGCCCTTATCTAAACCCCTCCTTGGGTCTGGGCCTGATTTGTTCAAGAAACTCATCATCTTGGGATCAAGTTCAGGAGTATATGCCACCTTGTTATCTAAACAAGGCCTTGGGCACTCCGATCTAAGCCTTGTCCTTACTTCTTTAGGAATTTCTCTCCTAATCCAGTATGAAATATATTTTGCCACGTGCTCAGCTGGCGTCCATTGAGGGGATAAAGGGTGTTGAATTAACAAGGGATCGAACATCTCTTCGCCCATGGGATCCACAAAATCCCCTAGCTCCACTTTGATCTGTCTATTATCTGTTTTCCTCCTTTTTCGCACAACCTCCTCCTCATCACTGTCCTCAAAACTCATAGAACATGTGAGTTCTACATCCCAACTAGTCGAGGAGGAATCACACGCCACCACGCTGTAGCTTCTTTTCTTCGCCTTTATAGCGACTCCTTTGGCCTTTATAGCCCTCTCATCTCCCTGAACCTTATGTTCATGTCCTTTCTTCTCCTTAATCTTTTCCTTATTATTTTTCTTCTCTTTTCTCTTAATGCTGGCATGCTTAGAGCCACTAGCGACAACCTCTACCTCCTCGGTAGACTAGAACACCTCCTCATCCACAGGCCTCTTCCTGTTACTCTGTTCGTTTAACTTTTTCTCAACAGTATTCTCTATTTTCTTATCTAAAGAAGTAGACAGCTCCCCAAACATTTTATCCATGTAAGTTTTGAGTCTCTCCTCAAATCCTGATCCTGATCCTTCACTTTGCTCCATTTTGCTAATAAGTCTTAAAACCACAAACTCCTTAATAATATCCCCTGAAGACCAACTCGAATAAACCACTTTTATATATTTCTCAATCCACACCTTACTTCACTGTCACTCATCAGAAAAAATATCCTCCTGTCACCGATCCTTTCAAACGATCTGACCCTTTTCTGAACCTGTTTCTCTCATTTGTAACAATCACAATTCCCTAAATATGGCATGAACAATCACCATATATTTACTGACTCTATTCCCAATTCTTCAAAATGGCCGCCGTACGCGTCGTAACGTGTACGGAGGCCGAAACTGACCAAGGGTTTACCTCAGCGAGAACGGAGCCGAACGCTCCCCTCCCGCCGTCATCCCGTGCACTTCGCGAGCTGTGCTCAATAGAGGCATGCTCGCGCTTCACTCAAGGACTCGACCAACACGCAACACGAGACGCGAGCCCTTGCGTGCGTTATCCTCGAGCCCCTGCCTCGCAGCAGCTCGCGCAGGCACAACCGCCGCTAACAACGGTACGATCACTCAATTTAAATATTAGCAATGCGAAAAAAAACTGAAAATGCCTTAAACAACCTTTAATCTCTACCAAAGTTAAAAAACGCCAACTATGCTACAAAAATACGTCGCTATTCCAGCCCTCTGATAAATAATTTACATAAATTCATTCTATGCGTTTTTAATTTAAATTCTATTCCTCTCGCTCCCAGCCTAAAGGCATACATCAAAAGGATTATTAGACATATATCTCAGTCTATTAAACACATTTAAAATTTATTAATAAATAGTCCCATTATGATATTTAAAGGACATTAAATAAAAATATACTTATCTCTGTATGAGCAGCAACAAAAGAAGGAATATGGCTGCCAGTGTTGGGAACTTATGCATGTTCAATGTTCTAGACTTTTGTTAATGTTCTAATTCTAGCTATTCTTGTTGCTGCTGTGTGAGGAGCAATAAAGGATTACTGCATAATATTGGCCTCCAGGCCTTGCCATAAAATCTGAAAACAATATTTTATAATCAAAGATCTAGGGAGCTCAGCTGCTGTTTGTTTGTAGGATGTTGAGCTAAATTGTATGGTAGCCCATCTTTATTGATACTGGATTATTATACTCCCTTTTTCGAAGGTGTCTTGACATACTTCGCCTTTCCATATTTATAGAAGTAGATTTTGATAAGATGTTTCAATCACATCAGGCTAAATCAATCCATAATACAAGAAAGAGAAACGCTTCAACTCACATGATAAATGTCAGATGAAAAAGACATTTAAAGAAGAAATTCACCTTTTCTGATATCTGAGAGGAATTGCTTTCTTACACACGAGAGCTGACAATCTTCTTTCTTAGACATAAGGGATATTCCGGATTGATTTAAACCCACAACCACAACATTTGGTAGCTAAGAGTGATGCAAGGATTGTACAAATTGTGATTTCTTATCATATGCTGCTAAAAGTTGAAACAGGCTTGCACAAGAGGAGAAGCCCATGTGATGGCCTTAGATTGAATTCTATATTAGCTAATCATAAACAGCCATGTTATTGGTTTGGGATAACAATACCTCCCTATTTGGTAGGAATTCCAGAATTCTTAGTTTATTTTGTAATTACTCGATGCTCAGATGATTCTGTTGCAGTTGGCACTGTAATCACAGGTAATTTCAATGCTAAACTGGGATCTTCATTTGTAAGCCTATTGAATCTGTCTAGGGGGAGACTTTCTGGACAACATCAGTTGATGACAGATAGCATGGGCAAAACATATGCCAGGGGAAATTACTTGAGGATTTCATACATTTATATAATTTACAAAATACAATTGCTTTAGGTCGTATCCAAGGGACCTGTTGTTATATGGTAACTATAAAGTGAGGGAATTGATTATCACTAATGATTTTACCTCGATATCTGGTCAAATCAGACTAGTCAAATAGTTAGATACATTGTCTTCTGCTTTCTGTTCCCTTGATCTTCATTCAGTAAGTGATTTGGTAACCATGGAAGATTCTATGAGGGTTAATAGTGGAATAGCTTCTTCCTTTAAGAAAAATGTAGAATGGTTAGATGGAAGCAGACAGGTTGTGGAATGTGGTTTAGCAATAACTGTAAGAAAGCTAGATTTGATATCTGGAAAACATTTAACAAGTTTCAGGGATCAAGAGATCAAGAGATCATTGTGGAAAAAAGATGTTACTATCGATGGAGTTTACCATGGCTGAAGACATTGGCCATCTTGGATTTGCAATGACAGATCGAAATTTGAGCCAGTGTGCAGTAACACAAACAGGAACTACTGAAAAAGTAGGCTGACCAAAGCATTGGAGCATTTACTCCAATGGTTAGAGAGGTCCATTGGTTAGAGAGAGGCCCACAGGCTTGTGAACCGTACAAAGCTGGAACCTCACATAGCCTTCCTCAGAACACTGCTGGACTTGTGAATCAGTACTAGTAGACTGAACCTACTGCACTTGGCATCTGTGACAGGACCGGAGGAGGTTGGATACCTTCCGCTTGAAATCCTAGGACTGAAAGAGCTCCAGGGATCATAAGGCTGATCCCATGGGTGGCTACAGGAACATAAAAAGCTGAAGAGGATATTCTTGTTAAGAATCCCAGAGGACTAGTGGCAACTGGACAGGGACTGGACTTTGCTATGGGCCTTTGTCTCTCATCCTGAGAGTCTCCAAGTGCCTTCCCTTGAGATCCTGGGGGCCTTAGTAGTGTACTCCTGTGGTTGTTTGGGCACCCCAAGGAAGTTTGGAAACTTCTGAAAACATTTCCTTCCATGCTTCAGCGGGACCTATCGTAGAAAGTATCTGAAATTTCACAGCAATGCATTGGATTTCAACTCCTGTGAGGGGTTCCCCACACCTCCAAAAAAATGAGTTGGGACTTGGAAATCTTTCAGCAAGAAATCTACAAAGCTCCAGAATACCAAGGGGACCAACCTGCTTCAGGTATGCAGCCTTTGGTTCCACGGCTACCTTTTCAGCAGTGTTCCACGCAGGAAGGATTTTTCTTCTGAAAAAGTGTCAAACTCCTATTTTGTTCAACATTTCTCTTCAAGAAAGTGACAAAGTTTGTTTCTGAAGTGGGACTTAGAAACGTTTTCAATTTTTTTTGACTTCCATACTTTCACTGGTTGTATGTGACTTCATAGACAAGCATTGGCATAGCCAATAGGTCTCGCCTTTGGGACCTTATAAGTGCTTAGCCATGCAGCATATTATCAGACTACTAAAAGTGTCACAAAATCAAAAATAATTCAATGAAAACTGTCTGATAATCATCAACTACCTTCTGGAGAAAGCCAGGAGCACGTAAGCATGTGTTGCAAGTTATGTTTATGCGAGCAGGATGGCTTTTTTGACCCTTTATAAAAGCCTACAAAATAGAGATGGAGGCCTGAGAGGGACAGCAGACGTCAATCCCAGTCTTTGCTGCCCATGCCACAGTTACCGGAAGTAGGAGAGTGATTGGGGGGTGCTGAAACACCCCCATAATAACCATTCTGGACTTCAGAAGTGAATGAGCAATAAACCGGCCTTTTTATCTTGTTTTATTAGGCACTTACGTAGTGCATAACCTGCCCTAGTATGGGCTGATTTCTGACGCAGGAAAATTTAATTCTGATAAGCATCTGGGGCCAGATGCTTCTGTAATTGATCCCAAGCCAGATTAGGCAGGGGGTGGGAGTAGTGGATTATTAGTGGCACATCCATGGTAACAGAGCCTGTGTGATTCTGTATCAGCAACAAAGACAGCCCAACGTTTGCTTGGGAGGTACATTACTAAAATGGGTGTGCATGGAAACGTTCATTCTTTCAAGTAGGAAGCATTCCCTTTGACAGATACTATTCTCGCAGATACGAAAAGTAAATGAGTAATCAACTTGTCATTAATGAGGATTTTGGGCGATGTAAGAATAAAAACGATGCAATCTAGTAACAAGCTAGACATTCAAAACTAGGCGATTCTGAAAGCATGAGTGCAGCAATGCAAAGATTAAATGATTCGGATTAATACCTTCACAAAAAGGTGATGTATTCCTGTAATCAGTGGCAAGAGACCAAGGATGTGGCAGACGTCCACCCACTTTAAAAGAAAACCTTAGCCACACCACTGCCAATGTATTTAAAATATATTGTTAACAAGGCAAACTGCTAATTAAACTGAGATCGAATATAGGTTTAGGAAACAGTGAAAATGCACACACTAGAATTACTGATTTAGACTTTATTTCATGTGTAAACAATTGACATCTAATTAGGAAGCTACCAAGTAGAGCCGGCATCTCCCAAGTACAGTGGAGGTTTCAACATGGATAGTCAGACTGCGTCCATCCATTAGGCTGAACTGGGGTGCAACATATTTTCAGGAGCACACAAATTAAGAACTTCATTGAATGAAAACACTATTACTAATAAGATATATACAAGTCAGGTGCTGGAATCGTGGAAAATTGCTGTTTACCATTGTAAGGAAGATGTAAGTTTTGTGAAAACGTAAAAGAAACTCACTGAATTTGATTTGAAACCCTCCTAGAAATACAATCCAGCCAGACTGGGAATGTTCATGCTAGAGCAGCAAACACTGGTAAAACCAGATGTTTTTACATTTCAACAGTATGTGCTGAAATTATTTGTAATTATAAAAAAAATAGACATATGCAGTTCACATAACATGCTCGCACAGTACTGTACAATTGGTGAAGCTTGCTTTGTATTGTGCGTCTGCGCGTGTAATTCTGGGGCTGCCCATTTTGTATCTTGCGTGTGGTATATCACTGAGCGTGCACTTGGGGGCTGTATAAGCAGCATTTCCCGTTGCTATGACTTCGCCCTCTAATCACTCTACCCTCTTCCAGCAGTCTCCCTCTGTACCATCCTATCAAGCAACCAACCTGCAAATGTTCCACTGAATGATTTAGCGGCTTGGATCTGCAAAGAACACACAGACCCTTGGAACTCCTGATAGAGCGCAAAGATATTCTGAAAATTGTAGGGGTACATTATATTCATGAGTAGTCTGTACCCGCACATGTATTCAATTGTATGCATTAATATTAATTAGAGAGTGTGGTGTAATAATCAGTGGTAAATGAAATGTTAAGATGGGGTTGTGCCATTCAAGAATCATAAAATGGCAGTTAAGGGAAACGTATAACTTTTAATGTTTGTTGCAAAATGTTTTATGAAGTAGCTTGTGTGGAATGTAATGCATTAGATTCAAACGTGCATCATGTTGAAGTTGCACGCGGTTAGGTGATTAAATTGTCTAACAGTAATGAATTGTAACGCTTATAAATGTGATAATAATGAGTGTTTAAATTGATGTTAGAGGCCTGGATGGAGTATTTGCTCTGTCATGCTGAGAAAGGCCTATTCGTTTTCCTTATGTTAGCTGGTTGTGTAGGCCTAAAATATATTTTCCCCTGGTGAGGCTCTCATTTGGAGATGGTCAGCGAAAAATCATGTGTGCAAGGTTGTTCTGTTCTCATGCATTCATTGCAGGCGCAAGGACATCGCTTTCGTTAGTTAGAATAACGCTTTTGTTTTAGGAATTAGGTACGGAGGAGATCGTTACTAAGTCTCGAGGAATGCCGATAATTGGAGGCTGAGCTGAAGAAGCCTGAGACCAAAGGACACCTCAACTGTCGTTGGACCGAGTTCAACTTTTAGTGGAAAACTACATAGGAGAGGTGCCTGGCCAGTAGAGGTGTTACCTGGGCGTGCCAACTGAATGTCCGTTTTGTATTAGGGACAGTGCCCCGAGGGATGAGTTAGCAGTTAGTGGCGGTTAGCAGGAGGGAGCAGATTGAGCAGGAGCAGATTGAGGAGAGGTAGGGTGTGCTGACAGAGGGTAAAGGAAGGGATCGATTCTTAGAATGTAGACTTAGGTTGATCTTTTACAACGTGAGTGCACTTCTTAGGAAGTCATCACGAGCTGACACTTTTTCTTGATTTTGCTTGGGAAAACGTTAAGTAGGGATGACACCTTAGAACAGTGTAGGGATAGATTAACTGGTTTTCTTTACAGACACTGATGAAGACTAATATAGATGTTGGCGCAGTTATTGCTTGTTTAGTGTTTCTAGAGTTGCTCATTCTCTTTATGCTGTATCGAATTAGATTGGTTCGTAGGATGGACTTTGTATTAGTGCCTTTGTATTTTTGCAACCTCGTTTTGAGGTGTTTGTATGTTCAGTTGTTTTTGGTTTTGTAATAAACCTCTAAACTTGGAATTCAGAGTCAGTGATCCTTTCTCAACTTTACTTAAAATTTGATACATGTTAGCTTGTTATGGATACATTGTTTTTCCCCTTTACACTTTTCAGCAGGTAATAAAAGGTCCAGTCGACCGAGGGTTCCTAGAAAGTTTTGTAGTGGAATCCGGCTTCATCAGTTGGTAGCGAGAGTATGGTTACCTCTGTAGTAAGGGGAGAAGCAGAGAAGGGTAGTCATTGAGTCCCTATAGAGCCCGAGTAATGGTCATCCAGTGGATTGTGAGTGGAGGACGACAGCGTTGATGGAAACCGACGGAGAGTGACATTGCGGCGGAAACAGCAGTTCGTGGTGGAGTGAGTATGAACAGGGATGTATGCCTGTTAGATTGCGGTGTTGTTTTGATTGTGTAATGTCTTGCGGAGTTGGAATGAGAGTTGAGTGATTGTGGTTTCGGGCCGAACGCGTGCGGTCCATGAAATTTGATTTTTGATATCCCGGGATAAGAGATTGTGGTGTAGAAGACACCCAGAGTTGAAATTGTCTGACCAGAGATTGTGGGAGTCATGAGACGTCGTTGACTAACCCACCGGTGATAGGGAAATGCGTGTGTGAGTGCGTGAGTAACTAACGCAGGTCATGAGTCACTGTATGTGGAACATTGAGCGATTGGATCCTATCGATTAAGTCGAGACGATGGATGTGAGTGACTGTTATGTATGTATGCAATTGCCTGCATCAGTGGATGAGGGCATTAGATATCATCATCTTCCGCTGACTTATGGAATTTCATGTAGTTTGTTGCTTAGTATGTTCTATGGGAGAGGTCATTATGAATACTTCTTTTCCAATTATGATGCAGTGCTTTCAGAGGTTCCAGCATATAAGCACCTGAATAAATATGATTATTACAAGTAGGAGGATAGAATTGGAAAGTATTTCATACCGACTGCGTCATTAGATACAGCTTATGCACATCGACATAACCTAACTTGTTCACTAACAGAGATAGAAAAGAAATTTGTAGATCAAGTAGAGGATAGATATACACAATTAACATAAACACGTGAGACCGGAGATAGTCCAGTAGATTGGACATAGGAGGAGTTAGCTCACAGAGCCAAAGGGAGTTTTGGCCCTATAGCGTTAGATCTAGTGCAAAAAGGGAAGTTGTGTGTGAGACGTGTCCAGACTTATTATGATAAGATCTATGTGGGACAAAGTACGTGTGATCACGTTTTCACCATGGAAGAATCAGCAAAGAACTTTTTGCAGGGTCGGGTACAAGTGGTGCCAACAGTATATTTTGTTTGTGGGAAAACTGCTTATGTGAGGTTGCCTGCCAATTGGTATGGTACATGTTATTTAGCAGCTGTCTTTCCCAAGATTTATCATGTAGAGGAGTTAGGTCTCTTGGAGGGATGCATTCTAGGGCAAGAAGAGATGCTAGTGTAGGAGGAGTGATTGGAGACATTTTTGGAGCTGTAATACCAAGTTTGGGAGTGATTTTGAATGATGTGAAGATTAGAAAGTTGGCGACTGTTGTGGATAAATTGTCAACGAATACAGCTAAATCGCTGTTGCTTGTCGACGGAGAGATGTTATCGATAAGGACGATGGTGATGCAAAACCGTCTTGCTTTGGATGTCTTATTAGCAAAAGAGGACGGAGTCTGTAAAATGCTGAAAGTGCAAGAGTGCTGTACTTATATACCAGATAATAGTAAAGATCTGAAGAAGTATATAAGTAACATCACTGAGATCCATCATGAGATTCGGGATCTGACTGAAGAAGGTGTTTGGGAGAAAGTTGGAAAGGGATTTGGCAAAGTAGGGAGTTGGTTTGCGAGCTTGGGAAAAGGTATTCTTGGTTATATCTTGAGACCAATCCTTATCATCGTGATTTGCGTGGTTTGTTTGTGGGGATTTGTGAGAGCTTACCAGTGGTACAGGGCGGATCAAGTCGAAAGGTCCCTTAGGGCGAGAGAAGTAAGGATGACTAGACTGCAGGACAGTCATTATGAGAATATCAAGAATCTGGAAAGGTTCCGACGGGGAAGAATGGCTACTAGCTCTGTTTAGGTCGGTTCTTTCTCCAAGGAGTTGTGATTTTGTTGATGACACTAGTCATAAGAGGGGGGAACTGATAGAGCGCAAAGATATTCTGAAAATTGTAGGGGTACATTATATTCATGAGTAGTCCGTACCCGCACATGTATTCAATTGTATGCATTAATATTAATTAGAGAGTGTGGTGTAATAATCAGTGGTAAATGAAATGTTAAGATGGGGTTGTGCCATTCAAGAATCATAAAATGGCAGTTAAGGGAAACGTATAACCTTTAATGTTTGTTGCAAAATGTTTAATGAAGTAGCTTGTGTGAAATGTAATGCATTAGATTCAGATGTGCATCATGTTGAAGTTGCACGCGGTTAGGTGATTAAATTGTCTAACAGTAATGAATTGTAACGCTTATAAATGTGATATTAATGAGTGTTTAAATTGATGTTAGAGGCCTGGATGGAGTATTTGCTCTGTCATGCTGAGAAAGGCCTATTCGTTTTCCTTATGTTAGCTGGTTATGTAGGCCTAAAATATATTTTCCCCTGGTGAGGCTCTCATTTGGAGATGGTATGCGAAAATTCATGTGTGCAAGGTTGTTCTGTTCTCATGCATTCGTTGCAGGTGCAAGGACATCGCTTTCGTTAGTTAGAATAACGCTTTTGTTTACGGAATTAGGTACAGAGGAGATCGTTACTAAGTCTCGAGGAATGCCGATAATTGGAGGCTGAGCTGAAGAAGCCTGAGACCCAAGGACACCTCAACCGTCGTTGGACCAAGTTCAACTTTTAGTGGAAAACTACCTAGGAGAGGTGCCTGGCCAGTAGAGGTGTTACCTGGGCGTGCCAACTGAATGTCCGTTTTGTATTAGGGACAGTGCCCCGAGGGATGAGTTAGCAGTTAGTGGCAGTTAGCAGGAGGGAGCAGATTGAGCAGGAGCAGATCGAGGAGCGGTAGGGTGTGCTGACAGAGGGTAAAGGAAGGGATCGATTCTTAGAATGGAGACTTAGGTTGATCTTTTACAACGTGAGTGCACTTCTTAGGAAGTCATCACTAGCTGACACTTTTTCTTGATTTTGCTTGGGAAAACGTTAAGTAGGGATGACACCTTAGAACAGTGTAGGGATAGATTAACTGGTTTTCTTTACAGACACTGATGAAGACTAATATAGATGTTGGCGCAGTTATTGCTTGTTTAGTGTTTCTAGAGTTGCTCATTCTCTTTATGCTGTATCGAATTAGATTGGTTCGTAGGATGGACTTTGTATTAGTGCCTTTGTATTTTTGCAACCTCGTTTTGAGGTGTTTGTATGTTCAGTTGTTTTTGGTTTTGTAATAAACCTCTAAACTTGGAATTCGGAGTCAGTGATCCTTTCTCAACTTTACTTAAAATTTGATACATGTTAGCTTGTTATGGATACATTGTTTTTCCCCTTTACACTTTTCAGCAGGTAATAAAAGGTCCAGTCGACCGAGGGTTCCTAGAAAGTTTTGTAGTGGAATCCGGCTTCATCACTCCCACAAAACACACAAGCCAGACCATGGAAGCTGGCAGCAAAAATTTGTGGATGTTGTTTTGATAATTTACAACACTTTAAATCCGATAAGGGAAAAGTGATGGCAAATTTTGTATTGGTGTGTTCTGTCACAGTAATTTAGACAGTCTATTAACACCAACCTAGACCTTTCTCTACTAGCTAGCATTACATCGAAGTCAAAACAAAAAGAAAGGAGTGTTTCACAGGCAAGGGGTTGGGAATCCACAGACAGTATGCAACCGTAGAGGATCTCCAAGACAGAGAGAGCGGGGCCAATCCCACTTGGAAAACAAGACATAATGGGAGGTGGTGGTGGGGGACCCACTCACTGAAGACACGAGCAGCTGTGAGCAGCGACAGGCACCAAATCAGCAGGAAATAATTAAAACAATTGCAAAGCAAAATTAGCCCCAAAAGACTAAACAAGAGGGAGGGATATGGTGCACTGAACAGGCGACCTCAGGAGGCGTCTGACGTTTGATCTGGGTCTTTAACTGCTCAGAAAATGTGTCCAGATAAGAGCATGAGACGAGCAGGGAACAAAGAAATGCTGTGTGTGTTTGTAAACTTAAGCCTTCAGCTGAGCACAAGCCAATGCAAACAAACAAAATAGTGCGCTAAAAAGACATTAAAACCCAGACGAGTAACACAATATGCAATAGGGCCACTGTCTATGGGAAGGGACAAAACAACAAAATGTGGGACAAATTTAACTAAAGGACCACTTAAAAGCAAGGATTTCCAAACGGTACACAAAACAACAAATAAAAAATGGTGGGCATGGTCAAAGCCTACAGAGTAGATACCCCATGTGTCCAAGAGACAGCACATGTGCTGCCTAGGTGAGACCTAAAAAAAGATTTCATAGAGTAACATTACTGAGAAACGAATATACGACGTTACATCGTGGTGTTTACACCGCAATACCTTTACAACGCAGGCATTACAACGCAAGTCGTTACAACGACTTGCGTTGGAGGGCGCTGGACTTAGGAATAGTATGATTTACTATTCCAACTCCAGCCTACGTTACAGTAGGGAAGGTGCTGGAATAGTAAATCATACTATTCCTTAGCTTAGAGCGCCATCCAGCGCAAGTCATTGTAATGACTTGCGTTGTAATACCCGCGTTGTAAAGGTATTGCGGTGTAAACACCGCGATGTAACCGATGTTTCCCCTGAGAAACCAGTTCACCTAAACTGTAAATAGAATCTTGCTGGATGAATAGCATTTCCATTTCATAGAAACCAACCCATAGAATGCATTTTATTTTGAAATTGCCTTGTGTATTCTTGTTTTTTAAGGTGTAAATATTGCAGGTCTTACTTTAATTTTTGTCCGAGGTATTAATTTTTGTGCTTTACCTCAGGAGACATTACTTTGTTTTTTATATCTTTACATTGTCAATTACTTCAGACCCTTTAAATTCACTGAGCCCTCACCTCCTCTAAACATCATTGATCCCTGACCCCTAACAAACCCTAAACATGATCAGTTTTTGCCCCATAAAAGCCACTCATTATGCCTAAACTCCACCCATCCTTAAACCCTTAACACCCATCACTACAAAAAATTCCACCCCTTCTGAACACTCAAACTATTTTGTCCTTAAACTCCACCCATCCCGACCCCTAAAATCCCTCACCACCTCTAAGCTCTGCTCATAACTGAACCCTAAAAAACCCTAACCACTCCTAACTCTATCAATCTTGGAACCGTAAAAATTACTCACCAGCCCAAGCTCTGCCCATCAGTGAACCCTAAAAACCCCTCAACACCCCTATACTTCACCGTTCCCTAAACCCCAAAAACCCCTCAGCACTCCTAATCTCCACACATCTTTGAACCTAAAAACCATTCACCACCCCTAAACTCTGCCCATTCATGATCACTAAAAAAACCTCAGCACCCCTGAACTCCACCCATCACTCCTAAAAAAAAAACTTTCGGCACTTGAACTTCACCCATCTCTCACCCTTAAAACCCCTCAACACCCATCCCAGAACTGAAAAATCCTTTACTATCCTTTAGTCGAATTTGTATTTCATTTTGAATTTTTCATTAAAATTATCTTTTTTTTTATTATTTCCTTTCATTTTCGATTTTTAGCATTTTCTTGAAATTGTCTTTATTTAAAGTTGGTTTTCCATGATTTGGTTTCCTCCAATGTGGTTTCTCTGTATTCTTTTCCATTAATTCACTGACATCAGTTTCACTGTGACCAATCCACTTAGTGTATCCTCGCTGTGACCTATCCAGTCATCTTCAAATTGCACCTTGGTCCTTGTCTACCTTGTATGTTGACTTACAATGGGCATCTTTTTTTCTTGCCACTTTTTCACTGTAGTTCTTTAAAAAATCATATCTCCTGTTTCCCTTAATGGATTTTTGTCATTTTGGTCCTCTTTTGTTCGAAACATTGTTTTCTCTAATGTAAAATTGGTTGTGAAGTTTTATTGTATTTAGTGTGACTTTTTCTACTGTTTATGCACTGCTCATATTCTTTACATATTGCCTTTGATTTACACCTGACTGCTTTGTGATGTATTACCAGGGATTGAGCACAGGTTTATTTAATTTAATTTGTGTGACATCTAGCAGGTGATGGCTTATCCTTTAAGGTGGACACTTGTCCACCCCAAATAATAATCCACTTTCCTACAGGGACTATTTAGCATTTATGGACTGCCTTTAAACTTGATGACAGGTCCAAATTATTGTCAGAGTTGTCCAAGATGGAGGTGGAGGCAAGTCTACTAACACTGTTACAAAAACATTATCTTTCTCCACGGTCTATGATCCAGTTGGGGCTGTAGGAGGAATGCACTATTCGATTTTAGTTAGTTAAAGGTGTCTGCCAAAAATGTGTACTCGGATCATTATTGCTTTGTAGGAGAGGCTTATGTCTGTTAATGATTTTGCTGACATTGACTGTCTCCTTATGTTCTATGCAGACAATATCATCCTGCTATCTAGGACAGTGCTTGGTCTAGAGAGTTTGGTGACAAAATATGTCAACTTTATGGAAAATCATGGTTTGAAAAAATATGTAATTAAATTGAAGATCAAGTATAACTACCCGCACAATAAGAAAATAATGACCATTAACGTGGAGAGAGTGGTATTAGAGAGGGCTGATTCATTTTTCTACTTAGGGGATACTTATGAGTAAATTTGAACCGGGAACTCTTTCATCTACAAATCCACTAGCCTCGCAGAACTTAATGCCAAAATTCTGATCTTTGCTGCAACTAAAGGGGATCACATCTTAAGTCTATGATCGAGGTCTATCAGAATAGGAATGCTTCAATAGATACATATAGTGCTGTTGTGAGTGAATATGCTAAAACTAATTGATTAAAGGATTCTGGATCCCTTCACCCAGTCAGCTCCACCTTCTTCACTCCTGAAAATGTTTTCAAGGAAGATAAGCTGAAATGTATCTCCTAGTCTTGTAGGTATCGTTAAGGTCTAAAAACTTTGCAGAGTTTACCATGTTAATTTTAGGAGATGTCCTTGGTAATCTCTCCCAATTCTATTCCTTGATTACGTTATTTTTACATTATTTGCAGATTAAACTAGATGAACTTTAAAAAAAAAAAATGTTGTTGCATTTTTCAGTTTACATGAGATTCATATAGCGACATTCTCTTCATTCACATGTATTTTGTACAATCTTTAATGAGATAGATACAGTTTTAGGGGCAATGGGTGACGTGTGAGTATTAAGAGTGGGGGTGTATCTACTGGTGTCATTGTGTGTTTTGTTGCACCTGAGGAAATGCCATCCTTCCTATAATTTGTCCGGTGTGTGGAACTACCGGGGTGGTCCATTAACTGTTAACTCGGGTTCAACCTGGGGATGGGTAGGTGGGGGTAAGGGTGTGCGTGGGCGGACATGTTTCGTGTGTTGGCGATTATGCCGTGGGTGTTTTGGGGCCAAGTATGTTGGGAATTGTGGCTGACCTTATGGGAGTGGCTGGGAGTTCCTGCATCTGCGGGGTGCTTTGTGGGCCCGGTGGATGAGTTCCCACCTAGTCTCTTCACTGGTGTTGATGGTGTCGAGGGTGGCCGACAGTGTGATATGTGTTGTCTGAATTGGTGCAAAAGTATGGCCCACTCTGCGGAAATGCGACGTTGACATACCCCGTACCTCCTCGTTTCTGATCGCGTCCTCCTCTGCAGCGCCCCATTTGTTGACCGCTCCTGCCCAGGCCACCTTTGGGGATCCCACTGGAGCACGCTAATGCACAGCTATTCCTCACGTTGCTCACAGTATAGCCAGCAAGGCAAATAAATAGTGTTTGGACTTTGTGGTGTTTTTGGCGTCGGAACACTCCCAGTGCACAGGCCTCCCATCGTGTCTATGTCCGAAAGTCCTGTGACCTCCCGTAATGTTTCATGTATTGAGCTCCAGTAAGGTTGTATGGTGGGGCAGTTCCAAAACATATGCTGAAATGTTGCATCTGGGGCTTGACATGGGGGGCACAGGAACTGCGTTCCTGGATAAAAGTGTTGCTGGAGGCGTGCTGGCATTAGGTATGTATGATGTAGGATAAAGAATTGTATATTTTTGAATCGCGCGTTTCGGGAAACCGACTAGGGGTATTCCACTGTGTGTTCCCATTCTTTATCGTGCAACGGTCTTCCCAGTTCCTCTTCCCATCTGTGTCGTAGTGGTTCTAGTGACACAGCTGTGAGTTCCTGTATGGCTTTGTAAAGCCAGGTAACTAGGTTTCGACCGGTGCCCATATGGAATATGGTGTGAAGTACCGGGTGTGTTGTGTGTTCCCCTTCAGACAGGTCCCAGATTTGGTGACAGCTTGAGACTATTTGTCTGTAGAGGATGAATTGTCCTCAGGGCAGGCCGCTTTCCTCCTTTAGTTGGTCAAATGAACGAAGGTGACCATCCGCAAATAGGGACTCCATCTCAAGGAGTGAGTGGTCCGTCCATGTTTGCATAACTCAGGCAGTATAATATCCTTCGTTTTTGGGTAAACCAACTAGGGGCAGCAGAGGGATGTAGAGCAGTGCTCCTAGGGACATGCAGTGAATTCGTACCATACAGGCTCAGGCCACGGTTACCTGCAATGGGTGTGTTGACACAGATCGGATTCCAGGCAGGAGCAGGCGACGGAGTGCCAGTATTTGCACTGAGTGGCCTCCAAAGTGGTTTCCTCCAAATGGCGGCCTGCTGTCCAGCGGGACAGTCACTGGAGCTGTGCTGCCAGGAAGTACGCCTCAAAAGATGGGGCTCCCAGTCCTCCGTGATCGGTCGGTAATTTTAACTTAGCTAGGGCAACTTTGAAACGACCGTTACCCCAGACGAGGAAGCTAAGTAAAGAGTCTAGTTCTCAGAAAAAGGAGCGAGGGGGGATGACCCGTATGTTAGCGAAATGGTATTGTTGCTGGGGCACCATAATCATTTTCGCTAGGGCTACTCTCTCAATTGGGGCTAGTGGAACAGTCTACGAAGAACCCACCATGGCCATTTTACCTGCCAACGCTTTGCGGTGGTTGCCCTCATAAGTCGTTTGGGGTGTGATACAGTTTGACTCCTAGGTATCGGAGGCGTGGGTACTCCAAGGGAGATCACAGTTTCTTACGTGTATCTTCTGGGGGGGGATCTAAGTTTAGTGAATAGACGATGGATTTTGCCCAATTGACCCTCAACCCCACTGCATCCGCAAATTCTGCGAGTGTGGTCCAAATAGGGGTAAGGTCCATCGTAATGTCTCCCACGTATAGCAATAAATCGTCTGCGTACAAAGACACACTATGGGTAGTACCTGCTAATGGGATACCCCAGGTTTCTCCCTCATGGCGGAGACGAATCGCCAGGGGCTCCATTGCCAGGGCGAACAGCAGGGGGGAGAGAGGACATCCCAGTCATGTGCCACTCTCCACTTGTAAGGGTGCTGAAATATATCAGCCCATGCGCACTCAGGAAGTGAGTTTAGTGTATGGTAACTGTGTGTATGCTAGTAGGGTTGG
This sequence comes from Calotriton arnoldi, assembly GCA_963921515.1. Classification (NCBI taxonomy): domain Eukaryota; kingdom Metazoa; phylum Chordata; class Amphibia; order Caudata; family Salamandridae; genus Calotriton; species Calotriton arnoldi. The sequence goes on from CAWUFW010000836.1 coordinate 451,907, forward strand.
GCCTATCCCCACCTGGTGGAGCACTCCAAAATGGGACGGCCACGTCAGAGTATCGAAAGCTTTCTCCAAGTCCAGGATCAGACAGGAGGCCCGCGGGTATCTGGCCCGTGCCCGGTCCTGGACATGGAACATTCGGCGTATGTTCTATGATGTGTTTATGCCTGGGGCAAAGCCACATTGGCTGAGTGAATTAATGTCGGGAGAATCTGAGCAAACCGGTCTGCTAATATTTTCCCGCGAATTTCGCAATCAGCTGTCAACAGTGTTATGGGTCTACAGGAGGTCAGCAGTGTTGGATCTCAGTCTGGCTTTAAAAATGATACCAGGAGATATTCCAGGAGCGAGCCCGGGAGTTCACCTCCCTTCAGTGCCTCTCTGTACATGTCCTCTAGGTGGGGTGCTAGTGATGGCGAAAAGGTGATATAATATTCTAGCGGTAGGCTGTCCACTAGCTCCTGACAGTTCTGCACTGGGTTCACGTATACCCCAGCATATTATTCATAGAAGAGATGCAGGATTTCCGCTTGTGAGTGAACTAGGACACCTGCGGGCCTATAATTCTTGTGATTGGTCATATGACTATGTCTTGCCAGACCAACCAGGCCAGGAGAGCTCCTTCTCTGTGTGTCTTCACCACGTATGCTTTGAAATTATATCTGCGCTAGTCTACTAGGGCTGCTGCATATGCTGTTTTGGCCTCCGCAACCTGGATTGGGGAAACTGTGTCTGCGTCTGCTGCCTTGGTCATGGTCGCTAGGTTAGTCTTGGTGTTCGTTAGGTTATGCTCCAGTGTCTTTCAATCTCCTGCAATCTGTCTGATGCATGTTCCCCTGGTGACTAAATAAAAATGCATCCCATTCCAGCATCCTGGATGACGCTGTGTGGGTGTTCGTCGTGTAGTAGTCCTGTATACTATTTTCTTGGTCCAGTGGGGAGACGACGAGGTATTTTCCTGCGAGGCGCTCTCATACCAAATTTAGGACTAAGAGATCCCTCGACCCCCACGGTCCATGAGGCATATATATGCTTCTTTAGAAATACTACGTGATAAAGTCTTGATCGTATGTATGGATTAACGCATGCTTTTTAGTTGCAGCGTTTATTTATTCATTGTTTAGATTGCCTTACTTTGGCTGATTAGGAGTGGCAAACACAGGGCTGGTCCCTGTGTGGTCCTGACGAAGAGCTTTGGGGAAGCTCGAAACATGTTGATGTATACTAAGGATTTCTAACCCATTATAGTTAGGTCTACTTGTATCACACCCCGTTTTTAGACATACCAAACTAGGAGCAACAATAAAGTATTTCGCCCACTAGCAAGGTATTTTTAACTCACTTTAGCGCACTCCACTACACTTTTGCACTACACATAGTCTTCCACAAAAGTGCTCCTACGCAAATATCGCAAGTCGTAGCACGCCTCAGCTCGTAGAGAGCTGAGATGGCCCCTATGATGAAGCATGTCACCGTGGGAAAACCCTGGTGAGTGAGGGGACTCAAGAAAGAAATTCTTCTTTCCTGTTTGTTTCCGGATCTCATTGATTGGAAACCTTATCCCTGTCCAATGGCTAGGCCCTTTACCCGATACCTCGGGTTTTAGGTTCAGTATCGATAAAGGAGGGTGGACCTAGCTCAAAAAAACCTCTACCTCCCCCCCTATTTTTTGTTCCCACTGGGTCTTCCTAACAGTCTTGCGGTAGTTTCCAAGTGGGGACTTGGGGTTGGGGGGGTCACCATCTAAGGGTTAGGAGATGAGCATCATGATCTGAGAGGACCTGACCCAGGTAGTCTGTCTGCTGAGTCAAGGGAATTATTGTTGGGGAGTATAGGAAACGATCAAGACGTACTCGTAGATTGTGAGGGATTGAATGGAAGAAGTAGAGTTTAGAGGTTGGGTGTCAGTTTCTCCTCGCATGTACGAGTGACCAGTGGGACACCCAGGACGATATTGTTCCACTTGCTTGTGAGCTGGGGAGTAGGGAGCAGGGAGATGAGATCTGTCCAGAGAGAGGTCCAGCACGCAGTTGTAGTCTCCCCCCAGAATCCATGGTATAGTTGTGTATGGGGCTAGGATTTCTGATAAATGGTCTCTGAATTTTCCCTGCTCTGTGTTTGGGGCGTATACGCTGCAGATCAATAGTGGTTGGCCATCTAAGAGCCCCTCTAGGAGCGTGTAGCTCCCCTCTGTCCACCGTCCTCTGGGTTTCCTGAAATGGGACCCCTGGCCTGAGCCAAAATCATTACTCCCCTCACATAAGCTAAAAATGTAGTAGCGTAGAGGGTGCCTCGCCAACACCTGTGTAGGTGCTCTAATTCTGTAAGGTGCGTTTCCTGCATCAGGACTATATGTACCTGTTGGCGCTTGATGTAGGAGTAGACGGCATAACGCTTTCTCTGTGTGTGCATAACCCTAACGTTTAGTCTGATGAAACTAGTGTCTGTGACTGAGGTCATGATTGGATATTTGTGGAGACTGGAGCGAGGTATCATGGGGACTTGTTTGCATGTATCTTACCCATGCTCTGGGCTTAACTAGTGTTAAATAGTCGCGCTGCCCGCCCATTGTGGGTTCCTGGTAGTGGTGCTGGAGAGTAACTGGGGGAAAAGATAGAAACTGTATGGGGTCTATGTCCCAACTCTGTGGACCTACCACAACTGGTGGTACGTCCAAAGTAAGCATGGTGCTACTGTACTAGTGTTTTATGGGGGTTTGCGGTGTTTGCGTCTAAGGCGTGTGTCGTATGTGGCCTGTAATGAAAATGGATATCCAGCGGGGCCTGAGGTTCCCCAATGTTATGCCATTGGCTGTCTGAACATGGTGGTAGTTTAGTGTGAGCAGCTGGTAGTGAGATTGGAGAGGGGTCATTAACCCTGAGGGGGGAAGGAGAAAGAGAGTACTCAAGGGACTGCAGGTGTCTTTCAGAGAAGTGTGTCCGCAGTCTGGGGGTCACCAGCGGTGGAGTTACTGAGTTCTCTCAAGAGGTACTGGTATCACTAATGTCCTCCTCTGACATGAAGATGTGTGGTCCTCTCTCTCCATCCGAGCTCCCTGCAGCCGGGCCTAGATCCACTGCCGCCTGTATTACTTTCCGGCGCTCAGCGATTATTTGTTCTAGGTCGGGGGGTCTAGCCGTAGAGCTCCGGGGCTGTGTTCCTGGTCCTCGCCGGCATCTGCTTCAGGGTTCCTGCATGTTTCGTGGGGTCTCCCAGTGTACTGTGTTCTGTAGGTGTTGCTCCATCCAGTCATATGCTTCCTTCGGATCTGTGAAGAATGTGGTGCGTCCTTCGTAGGATCTTAAGGCGTGCTGGGAAGAGTAAGGAGTATTGGATCCCCTTTTGATGGAGTAGGCGTTTTATCTCTAGGAAGGAGGTGCGTAGACACTGCACTGCCGTAGTGTGGAAAGAGCATCACGTGTTTGTCTTCCAAACAAATGGGTTCATTCTGTCTGGCCGCCTGCAGCACTGCGTCTCGGAAATGGAGGAGTTTTAACAGTAGTGGCCTGAGGGGGGATCCCGGAGGCGTCCGTCGCAATGGTACCCGGTGTGCTCTCTCCACTGAGAAGAAGGTGGTTAGTTCCGAGGCCGGGGTAAATGACTAAATCCATGTTTCCACATATCTGGTGGGGTCCGCCCCCACTTCCCCCTCTGGTAGGTTCAGCACATGGATATTTCTTCTCCGAGAGTGTGCTTCTAAATCCTCTGCCCTTTCCTCCAAGAGCTGGACCCAGGATTGGAGTTGTTTCAGGGTTTCCTGCTGCGACTTGGCCATGGGCTCGAGAGTTCAGAGGGTCTTCTCTCCATCTGCCACCTTGCCGGCTAGTTTACGATGGTCGTCCCTGAGTAGATTAGGTTGGTGGCCAGGGCCCCGAATCTGTCCTCCATGGTGACCCTGGAGTGTTCTATGGCGGCCAGCACTTTATCTAGCTCGTCCGACATCGATGCCGTAGTTGACAATTCTCTGTCAGTGTGTAAACCTTTTACATCTGGAGAAGAGTGCCTTGTGGGGACCGGTGTCTGTGATCCCATGTTGGACCGCAGTCTCCCCAAGTTTAGCCTGGAGAATGGGGGGCTGTCCAAGGGTGTTTTCCCTGTTGGACGGTGGGTGTTCCACCTCCTAAGTATATTATGTCCTATCCACTGCTGTCTTTTGTGGTCCTAGGGGATATCCTCAGGGATCCAGTTCCGCCCTGGGGGGAGATTTCAGTCAAGTGCGCGACTTGCGGTGCGCCGGCGTTCAAGCCTGTAGTGGGCTAGTTATGTGTGGTCTTGATGTTTTCCCCCTCCCAGCTGGGTAATTGGCTTTGTTCAGGCCACGTCTCCCCATTGAGGCTGGTTTATACTGTGGCGTTCCTCGGGGGGGGGAGGGGAGATGCAGAGAAAATCACTCACTGTGGTTGGGTCTGCTTTATTTTCAGTTATGGTCTTGTAGTTATTTATTTATCTGTCCTCCTCCGTATTCTGACAGTAGAGGGGGGGGCCCTCTTTTTGCATGTGGTGGTCTCTCTGGGCACTCCTGACACTTTATTGACCTTTTCCACCACAGGGGCTGGTATCACTGACCATGTTGGGCCCTGGACATAGTATCAGTCCATGGATGCTGATTGTTATTAGGGAGAAGGCCTGTTGACTAGTCTTGGAAAGTATTTCCTACCTTCTACTCAGTTCTACTCTCTCAGGGCTGGTTCCTGGTCCTACAATTTCTCCCCGCACCTTGAGTACTGGTGCCGTGGACGTGGGGGGCGAAAGTAGCTTACCTTGGGACTCCTGCTGTCCCGATTTGTGGCCTGGCCCCAGTACGGTCACTCCACAGCGTCTCCGCTCTTGTCCTTTGCCCTCGGGGATCCAGCAACACGAGGTGTGGGATGTGTCCCCGCTGCGACGCTGTTAGTTCCGGGCTCTCGCCCTGGTGCGGGCCGGGCTCACGATGGGCATGGTGTTGCTGTTTGGGCAGGCCAGGCAGCGTCCTCTAGGACCGGTGCCGCCCGTTCTCCTTCATCTTCCAATAGAGGCAATGGGTCACCCCGGGGCTCCACCTCTGAGTCGCCGTTGATTCCACACCTCAAAGGCAGTTAGTGTGGCCCCTGGGGCTGGCCCCTGCAGTGTCACACTCCCAGGGCGATCCTCCACTCACCAGGTTGTGGTGGGTTGACCTGATGCTCTCAGCTCGCCTTCCTTCCTCGGGGGCAGTCAGCATCGTCTGTGCTCCACCATATTGGATGCGGCCCTGGTCTTGGCAAATCGTAATCGGCCTCGCCGCTCCTCCTTCTCACACCGACGCCGGTTGTTTTAGTAGCTGCAGGCTACTACTGGTGAGTTTCTCTGCCCTTCTGTGGCATCTCAGGGCCCCACCGGTTAGGATGGGTGACGATGATCGGGCTGTCCCTCAGAGCCCTAGGCAGATACGTCCTCCATCTTGGCTGGTTTAGCCACGCGCCCCTTAAACTCGATGAACTTGGTTGTGGTGAAATATACAGATAACCTGATGGAGTGTTCCCCTCTTTTTAAAAGGAAAGTTGATTCTTTTTTTTTTACCACTGCTACACAGGAGGGTCAAGCAACTGAAATGTGTAATCCAGTTATGAAGTCCCATGCATTTGTAATGACAAGTTAGGGCAGGTGCCATGGCAAGTCTGGTCAACTCATGCTGAGCAGTGGAAGAATATAACTCATCCAATCAGAAACAATAGTAAAGCAGGCATGGTCGAGGTTGGGACAAGCAAATAAACAGGGAAGAAAACCATTGAATAACGAGCAGTTAACTGATTTAGACAAGAGAGGCATCCATTCATGAACAAAGGCCTTTTGTAAGACCACAGAAGGTATGTTAAAGTTCGAAATACAATACTAACTGCTAAACCTGCCGGTGGCCAGACTGCAAAAATAGTGGAAACTAGCTGCACTGATGGAAGGGCGCTTTTGTCTTTAGAAGAACAATCACTTCAAAGCAGCCCTGAAATTACTCCACTGGTCCTGTTGAATGACAGATTGGGTACAATATTTTTTGTACATTAGACTTAATGCGACAAAGGACCAGGATAGCAATAGAAGCAAGCACGTCACTGCGCGCCTGATCACGCGCTCAGTAAATACGCACCTGATCACATAAAGAGCCCTTAAACGGATTAAAGAAAGATAGGTTTTTTTATACTGTGGAATGCTTAACACTAATCAATTAACATATTTAAAGAGCATGTATTTCAGGAAAAACCTGAAAACTGAATTGTTCCTTTTTTACAGAAATCAACGCAGTGCATTTTAAGTTAAAATAGAATATTGGATTGGGCCCCCTCTTCACTGATTCGCTTCCGACATCCCTCCTCGTCGCACTTTTGGAGCATTCCAAAGCCAACAAAAGGGGCACAAAGTGACCTATAAACGAAATAAATAAATAACAAACATACATACATGCCTACATACATTTATTTCTCTGGTTAGCATTTGGGAAGTTTTGTTGTATCAGTCGTGCAATGGTAGAGCCAGATGTTACAACTCCTACATTGTAAACACCTAGATGTTCAAGGTGTTAGCAGGTTTTATTTTACTGCTTCCATAGTATTTTAGTGACAGTCATTTCTTCAATAGCAGTTGCCCCAACATGCAACAAAGTAAAAACACAGTTTAATGACGGGAGCAGCACTTTCTAGAGTGGAGAGTAAGGAAATAACAACCAACTAGGTGATGCAATGAAATTAGCACCGCTTACAGGATTTGCAGCTTGTCATGGTAAAACTACTGCCAAGAACATCAGTGAAGAGTCAGATATAATAACATGTTTTTGGTAGAGCTTCATCCCGGAGTTTAACATTGTCGAGGGGCTGTGAGTGACTCAGAAGTTTGAAAAGAGGCGGGTTTTTTCATTTGCATTGGGTGACAAACAGTTTGGGTACAAATTGTCCTCAAGCGAGCACTTCCCTGGTAAAAACAGCTGTCATATTCAGGTTAAGGCATTGCTGTCCATAACATTAGTGACTGCACATGTGTAATGCGATTATGCTAATGCCTTGTAAGTCTACCTTGAGTTTGACTTCTTCAACGGATCCATTTATTTCTTTAATCTTGGAGACCCCATTAAAGAACATTGTGGGGCCTGCTCAAAAGAAATTGGAGCCATCTGTGATGCAAATCCCTCCGTTTCTGAAAACAGAGGAGCCTGTTAGGTCCCTGTTGCAGAGAGGACAGGATAGACCCTGTTGAAACAGAAACACCTATGCATCACAATGGAAGCATGCCTTGTTTTGCATTGGTGCTTCATTTTTGAAACAAGTTCAGGCCTAAAGTGTTTTCTTAGGAGCACACCGCCATGCTGGAGAATGCCAGGCACGGCGAATACATGCTTATCCAGTCTTAACTCCACACCATGCCTCTTTCTTTTAACACCTGAGACTTCATATTTCATTATCTCACACTTGAAGGTGCTGTTTTCTCTTCCTTAATCCCACTCCCTTTTGTGACTTTTTCCTGTCTCAGCTCAAATCCAGATGACTGACTATTATTTCGGCTGCAGTCACTGGCACAAACTAAGCACTTTGGACCTCATTACGATGTCGGTCGGAAAGCATTCCGACCGACTCGGATTCGGAGAGTCCGATGACCAATTATGATGGTTCTGAACACTGTTCGGTCGGACTCCCATTGACTTCAATGGGAACCTGTGTTCCGACCGACAACACAGGCTCCCATTGGAGAAAGGGGTGGTTGTATAAAACAGTGCACCCTGTGACAGGCACCCCATGGTGCCTGCCATACTGTGCATGGTTGTAAAGAGGGGTCCCTTGGGTACCCCCACAGGCCCAAACCGGAGGCCTCCGGGTGAAGGGGGTCCTGCTACGGGCCCCCAAAGTCAGTTTCCAACAGCCATTGTGTGTGGGACGAACCGATTCGGAAAGGCTGTCGGAATCCGACAGCGTAATTACTCGGTCAAAAACGCGGTCCATAGAGCTGTAGGATTCGGTTCCAACCGAATCGGAGTCTCCGAGTGCCGGACGGAACCGAGTCAGACAGACCGAACGGTTACCTTCCATCGTAATCGGTCGGTCGGAAACATGGGTTTCGACTCAGGTTGGGAAAATCCGACTGCCGTTCGGAGCCTTTCCGACTGACATCATGATGAGGCCCTTAATCGGTCAGCACATCTCCTATGACAAAACATGGTCAATGTAAAGCATGCAGCGTGTGGCTTGCATTCTGTACTTTTCATATGGGTCGGTATTGCGGGATTATAAGGCAAGACAGGGATCTCTTGTTTCATGTGTTGCACAGCCTGGCTATAGGCATAAAACAGTGTATTTGTCAACAACGTGGAACCTTGGGGAAATCCTAATACTCCCTCATTGTCTTCTAGGAGCTGTATAATGCATACAGCACGCTTTTCCTGTTTGCTCCATGGCACACCGTTCAAAAGGTCCAACAGGTGCATACAGGCACAATGCATCCTATTACAAAGAATGTGCTGGCCCTCCCCCAGGGCAGGGGTGATCTTGCGCTGCCCTGGGTCCGCACATTCAAGTGAAATACAGAGCCGCTGCTTCAAAGCGGCTCTGGCTATCAAAAGGGTAGGCGGCATGCCACCAGCACTTTGAAGAGGGGAGAGAGAGCCCCTTTCAGGCAGGGAGTGACTGAAGGGGAATTCTGGGGGGTTCGTGGGACCTCCTTTCTCACCTCCAGAGGGCTGCTTTTAGAAGGCAGACTGAAAGTTTCAATGCACCTCCTAAGGGCATGTTTGCTTCGGCGCCTGCATCTATAATACGGCGCAGGCTCACAAGCAAAGTGATTCCCTCATTTACTTGGGGCCACGCCTCCATGCAAATGAGGGAATGCCTTCTCATATTAGAACTGGCGCTACATATGCGCCAGGTCTATTAATGATACAGAAGGGGATGCACAAGCATCTGCAGTCCTTTCTGTAATACCATTGTTCCCCAGGGGGGTGAACAGAGTGGGCAAACACGCCCGATGTGCCCACAGAACACAATGCATAATATGGCGCCAGGTGTCTTTCATGCATATCCTGACATAGCAGTGGGTTAGGCCCTTTCTTGGTGAGGGTGCAAAGCTGCCCAGCACACCCTAAATGAGATGCAACTCTTTGTGCCCCACTGTGGTGGAGGTCTCCCTATGCATGGCCATAAGCAAATAATATGGTGATTAATACTAAATGTTCACACCCTTGAGCAATTAAGGAAAAGTTCATTTGAGGCAAAATATCAAAGTTTGGTATACAAATTTCGAAACATTGGAAACCTTTTGCTGAAAGACTTCTATTGAATCATCCTTAGTGACTAGGTGAATGTTTTGACATTTTTATAGATCACACAACTAATTAGGAGTTGCCTTGGCAACAACTTGTCATTTCGAATACAAAAATAAATTAATGAACGGTTTGTTAACATTTCTCTGAAACGCGCTTCCACATTAACCATTCCAAATGGATGTTATGATCAAACTCATTAACGTTCCTTTGAGAAGATAAGATTAATTAGCAGGCACACAAAACAGCCCTATTACATTGCCTTAATGCTTTGAAAGTTAACAGTGTTTTGTGAATGTATTTATTTTTATCTTTTGGGACTGCAGAATTAATATAGCCATTAAATGGGAACAGAGTGCAGGAAGTACTCCCAAATCAGTGCTTGAACAAAGACCTTGAAACCTGATGCATGAAACAGGATTATTTTATTTGATTAGAAATTGATACCTCATGAATACATGGGCAATGTTTTGAGACACCACAACTTATCCTTCGCAATATTATAGAAGGAAGACCAACATGAGATTTTTCTTTAACTATTTTTTTAAATAATCGGATTTCCAAAGGTGAAAGCTTTCCAGCCTTAAATATCTTATCTGTTGAGCCTTTCTGGAACAATCTGGCCTTGGATGTGTTGACTGAATAAAGTAATATATTTGTATACTTAAGAATATTCAGACGTATGTACTTTCTTGGATGCAAAAATAATTCCAGGAGTCCTTGTGAGAATCTACCGCTATTGTAGCTTTTACATGAGTGAACATGCATGAAAACATTTGTATATTTCAACATATATTACTTGTATTTCTGAATGGGTAAATGCTATGCATAAGTGCATTTGCAGTTTCAAACTTGTTGTTATTTTCTTTTCTTCACGGGGAGAAACATTTTTCAATGGAGAAACCACTTCTCCTGCACCTTCACAAATTTGGGGGGGGGGAGGTGTCTCCATTTCCCATACCTGGAAACAGCTTTACAACTGAACTTGGCAAGGGTAAATCTCAAACTGTTTTCATGTAAAATGTTATTTGTGGAAAGGGGTAAAGAATTCCAATGTCTAGCTGGCTAATGGGAAGAAGAATGTCTACCTACGCAACTGCGTTTTAAGTGTGCTACAGCTAGTAGAATACAAGGAGGACGTCAGAGTAAAACATTCCTTCAAGCATAGAAGGGTTCAGCGACAATGAGAGTCCGATGAACTACATGTAGAGCTTTAAAAACAACCAATGTGTGAAAAGCCAATGAAGTCTCCTAGGGGTGAAGTCTCCAGCAAACAGGGTGGAGACTGAAGAAGAGGCAGGCAGCCCCCTTTTAAATGACCTGCAAATGGAGGAGGAGATGGGGATAATTATGTCATTCTTGGGTTGTGCAATTAATCAGTCAATAGATGGCTGACTGCATTTTTAAAGAATGTACAAACATTTCAGTTGGTTTTCTATCTTCAGCGTGCATTGCTTAAGTTAACCTTCTTATGATGATTTAATTACATAGATTTCTTATGGATATATTTATATGCTCAATTAAAAATTTAACCAAATGAAGCTAAATAACTGAATAACAAAACTAACTACCGATAGATGAGATCAAATTACACTTGATTAAAGGAGTATATTAATAATTGGATAATCAATGCAAATAACTGAGAGGCCTATTGACAAGGCATTTTGGGATCTGTAAAGTAGTACTCCTGTAGTATGCTTTAATGTATTCTTATAAGGCTTGTAAATTAACACCAAATCATTTAAAATGGAAATAAATTGGAATTTTTAGGGAATCTTCATGTACAATTAGTTCAAATAGAAAGGACTGTGTCCTCTTGTACTTTTACTAATACTACTTTTACTAGCATAGTTGGATGTTTCAGGGCTGATTCACAGAGCCACGTAAGAATATGTAAGAGTACTAATGTAGTAGTACTTACTGCACTCATAAATGGAGAGTGTTCCTGTGCCCAAGTTCACCGCGTGCAGCAACACTGGAACCGATTCTACCTGCCGGATATTCTGGCTGGTAAAATCACAGCATGGTCCATTTTCCAACCCCTAACCAACCTGTAGCAATGGAAGAGGGGTTCCCCACCAAAGGGCCACAATCTCCTCTTCCCTTCTCTCGGCAATGCCCTTCCAACCCATCCTAGCACCACTCTTCTTGCTCAGCCCACCAGGTCACATTTACCACCTGCTTAGGTCAGGTACTAAATATGAGCCTTGAGTTCTGTGCAACTGGAAATATCATGAATAACGTTTGCCTTGTCCATGCAGTTATTCACCATTCCAAGCCAATTAACTTGTAGTTGCAGGAATTCCATGGGAAAATTCTGTTTGGTATTGATAATTCTGGCTACCCAGACATTTCTCAAGGTATTCTGCATTACTCATATTTGGGCACATAGGGGCCGATTCCGATTCGGGCCGGAAAAAATACCGACCGACTGGGTACGGGATTATAGTCCGACCGACACGTACCGGCGTTGCCCGACCTGGGAAGTACGATGAAATGCATGGAAATCACGACCGACTCGTACGGAACTCAAGGCGAACGACCGACCCGGCCGGAAACAAGCTATACGGCCGGGAAACCACGCGAATCGCACCGACCGACACGCACCAGGAAACAACCCGAACGAAACGTACCCGCGAACTCTGACCCGCGCAGTACGATGCAATGGGTGCAAAATCAGACCGACTCGCTCGGAGCCCAAGCCGTACGACCGACACGCATACAAAAGCCAGCCGAACAAACACAATACCCCGCGAACGACGCGTACGCCGCATATGAAACGGAGCTGAAACACAGCGGGAACGACTCGGACAGGCGCGCACGAGACAACTGCAACGTCCTACTCGGTCAGAAGAACAACTCCTACATGCACAATAATCACTAATGAAAAAATACAAAAAAAAGGGCCAAACAAGCAATGACAAAGCCAATAAATACAGGGGGAGAAAAAAATGGAACAAGGACACACCCCCAACTCCACCTACATAAAGCCCACAAATCCCTACCATGATCCTTTGCAAATTCCACTGACTTGCCAGCACACAACACCATCACACAGCAAACACAGACACACACACAGCTCATCCAACACAAAAGCCACACACCATTAGCACCTCAACAAATAGCACCCTCACACACACACAGCAAAACCTACACTCACACACCCTCACTTGCACACACACACACACACATCAATTACCACCACCACCCATCACCATGCCCCTAAAGAAGAATCCAAAGTTCCTAGTTAGTGAATTGGAAGTCATGGTAGACGAGATCCTGAGGGTAGAGCCACAGTTGTTTAGCACATTGGTCCAACAGACCCCCATGTCGCAGAAAACCAAGATGTGGGCGAGGATCGTCGACAGGGTGAACGCACAATCACCATGTTTGCGCACAAAGGAAGACATCCAGAACAGGTGGTATGATGTGCGCAGGAGGGTCAGAGACCTACTCAAGAAGGATTACCTCCTGAGCCAGCACACCGGCAGTGGCCCTCCTGCAAAACCACTATACCTCAGGCCCTGGGAGGAGAAGGTGCGGGCCTTCCTACCACCAGTGAGCGTATATGGACTAACAGACATCCCAGAGCCTGGTGAGTACACAACTAATATACACAATATTGTGTGCCAATACACACACATCACTCTCAAGGGGACAGTCAAACCATCCATGTAGGAGAGTAGGATCTGCTTCACATGGGTAACCCCACTTTTTGCTGATGCTTCACTGTTTTTCGACATTAGTCTGGCTGGGGCCCTGCTAATCAGAACCCCAGCCTAGCTGCTACCTCTCTAAAAAGGTTTCCATGTGCCTTAGGCACATCACTGATTGGGATCTGGAGTGCCCTTATAAGTCCCTAGTATATGGTATACTATGTACCAAGGGCATAGGTACCTCAGAGGCCTGCCAGGGGCTGCAGCATGTATTATGCCACCCCTGGAAGGCCATCCAAACTGACACCACAGGTCTGCTACTGCAGCCTGGGTAAGGTGGTGCATGCACCCCTTACTGTGATATAGGTTACCTATATCACGAAATACATACACACATATAAACCTATAAGTCACTCCTAAAGGCAGAGTGCGTGGTTACTATGTGAGAGGGTGCCCCTGCATGAGCAGGGCCCCTCTGCAGTGTTCGGAGACCATCTCTGATGCTGTTTGTAGTGCAGCCTGACCATATACTCTTAAGCGCATTATATCCTCGCGGTAAAATGCTAACTTTGGAATGGCTGCACCTAAACATGTCGTGTTTGGTGTCAAACATCTTGGAATACTACCCCCCCACCAATTCTGGCGGCGGGGGTAGCATTCCACCCTTCTAGAGGGAAAGACATGTTAACTCTGACTAGTCCGGTAACTTCTTTCCAGAGCCCTGGCATCACAAAATGGATGCTGCTGCCACAGACACGAGTCTGGCCTCCTGCTGCTGGACGAAACTCCGGCAGGGGAGGCCTGGACAATAGGTTTCCTGTCCCAGGGAGGTGTGACCACCTCCCCAGACAGGATAATGTGTATTGGGGCTGGGCGGGAGCACTTTCGGGTGCTTTGAAGTCCTGCACTGGGGGCACATTTGGTGTCCCTGTGCATACCCCAGTTCAAACCGGATCAGGGGCTTGCAGCCCCTGCTTTGGCGCGAACTGGACAAAGGGAAAGGGGTGTAGCCACCCCTCTGCCCTGACCCACCCATAGGTGGGGCCACAGAGTAGTCCAACCCCTATCTTTAGAATAAAGGTAGGAACCCAGGCCTTAGGACTTTAGATTATCCCTGGACGAAACTCTGAAACTGAATCCTGGACCTTCGACGCTCTACTCACGATTAGAGGACTGAAGAATCTCCCTTGGGGTCAAGGAGTGACTCCCCTGCTTGGCAGGCACCAAAGAAGCATCTGTCCGGTTCGCATTTCTGAAGCTCCCGTCGGACGCCGAAGTCATCGCATCACCAGAGGTAGATTCTCAGACTTCCCCGAGGCTACCCTGAGTCCCCAGCAAAGCTGAGGCCCGTGGCTATCGTGGGTGACTTGAGACCGTGACCCCTGGACACCGAGCACATTTGCAAGTGCATCCTCTTCTGGGTCTCCCAAGAAGTTGTGCTTTGGGCTCCGAGTAGCCCTAGCCTCCAGCACCACCTGCACCGAAGATCACTGGCCCCCACTTCACGAGTGTCCTGTAAGCCAGATCCACGTGCGGCGTCACGAGGCTCCTTCGCGGTCGCTAGCCCGTTGGCTAGTAGCCCTTAACGAAGGCCAATCCTTTTCTTACTTGGCATCCTGGTTGCTCCAGGCCTGCCCTCACTTACCCTCGCTGGGTGAGTTCCACAGACCTTGCTGGTCTGCACCATCGACGATCTACATCTTCACCGAGACTTGCCACTGCCAAGGCTTGTTGGGTCCAATCCGGTCGCCGACACCTCAGCACTCGACAGACATCGTGTACCAGCCCGAATCCTGCTCCTGGTCGCCGACAACGCCTCCTGGACCTCGTGGCTGAAGAGTCAAGACGACCGTCAACGCACCTGAAGCACTCGACATCGGTGGGCATCTGTCCATCGCCTTCCTGGTCACTGGCTAGTGACCCAGACTCTGTCCCCTCTGCTTTCAGGTTCTTCAGAACTCCGATCCACTCTTGGATCCACCCGGACACTTTTCTCTTGGCCGCCAGCAGCACTTTGCAGCAGATCGCCATTCGAATCGACGACGAAACCCGACCCCGAAAGGCACCTATGCACCCGGCTTCCCTGGGTGAGGTAACACGAGTACTCCGGTGCTCCCGTGGGTAGAGACTCTTCAAAGTCCTAGATCTCAAAGGGTTTTGTCCTAGTCCTCTTTTAAGTGTCCCTTTTCTCTATTTTCCCGATCCCGACTTTCTCCATAGAAGTCAACGGCGTATCGCGGTTGTGTATTTACACTGCACGCGTCTCCCGTAGGTCCCCTGTGTCACTACCTTGGGTGGTTCCTTGTGGTCCAAGCACTTCTAGAGGCTCTAGGCCTAGTGTCTAGTTCAGTCGTGGTTCGCATACCACTTTATTGGTATATGGTTTGGTACGCCCCTAGGGCCCAAACGTGTATTTGTGCTATTACTGTGATTTAATAACTCATAACTTATGTATTTCGAACTCTAGCCTCATAAAGAGACTAGAGGGGTGTGTTTAGCAATAAATACATATATATTGAATATATACCTGGTGTGGTGCTCTTTCATTTGGTCACTCAAGAGATTATAGACTGGTAAAACAAGCTGCTTTACATTCCTTCAAGACTTAGCCTGAAGGCTGCTCTCCATAGCTACCACTAGGATAGCTTTCAATAAGGTTGTCTTTAACCTATCTCCAATAAGGGGTTGTTTGGACTGGTGCAAGGTGCCCACTATAATTAGTGGACAGCATATGCCAGGCCAACTTCTCACATTGGTGGCAGCGTGTGGGATTCCAGCTTGCTATTGTTTTACCAGATAATCTCAATTAAATTGATCAACTGAAAACCACTAAAGGTACCTAAGGTACATATAATTTAAGCTTAGAATACAGTAAGTTCTACTGAACTTAGAGTTGTGTGTTAAGGGATAGCACAACCCTTTCTACAACTCAAGAGAGTTTAGTAGGCCACACTAGAGTAGGTAGTGCATACACCACACCACACTAGTAATGTCTTTAAGGGCAGGATCCAAAGAATCCTTGCAGGAAGCCATTGAGCTTCCACCCTCCAAGTATGATACACTCCCATTCTTGGAATTGAGAGCTTTATGTAACTTGAGAAAAATAAGGACAGGCCAAAGCTCCACCACCCAACACCTCAAGGAGTTGTTGGTGGCTTATGACCTTAGTAAGCCCGTGGGGACTGAAGGGGTAGGAGCTGAGGGTGGGGCAGGAGAAGAGGAGGACGCCAGGGGTACCAATACCCCCAGCCCCCCTCTGAAACTGGCCAGGAGGGTGACAATGACCCTGACCTGGATAACCCAATCCCTCCTGTGGACGATGATGAGGATGATCAGGATGACACCCTCTTTGTCCCCCAGGAAGGATTAAGAGTGTGCCCAGAAAGTCTAGATCTCCTTCTCAGGAGTCTAACCACTCTGGCACCTCTATAGGGAGCTCTGTCTCCTCTCACAGGAGGGAATCCTCTCATGAGAGGAGAGCCAGACTGGTCCAGTATGAGGAAACTCAGCTGGAAATCAGAAAAAAGCAATTGGCTTTAGATAGGGAATCCCTAGATCTCCTTAGAGAGAGAAGAAAGTTGGGACTAGAGTCCCATGGTGGCAGCCATGTCCCTAGAGACAGGGAAAGGTCCTATGACCATAGGAACCTGAGCAAGATTGTCCCTCCCTACCAGAGTGGGGATGATATCCACAAATGGATAACTGCATTAGAGAGGGCCTGTAAAGTACAGAAGGTCCCTCAGGAGCAGTGGGCAGCAATCTTGTGGCTCTCCTTTGCTGACAAAGGTAGAGATAAGCTCCTCACTGTTAGAGAGGAGGATGCTGATAATTACAAGGTCTTGAAGAGTGCTCTTATTGATGGGTTTGGCCTAACCACTGAACAGTACAGGTTGAAGTTCAGAGACACCCAAAAAGCACAGACTCAAGACTGGGTAGACTATGTGGATTGTTCTGCCAAGGCTCTGGAAGGCTGGTTGATGGGCAGTAAGGTGTGTGACTTCTCAGGATTGTACAATCTGATAATGAGGGAGCAGATTCTTAATAACTGTCAAAATCAGCTGTTGCATCAATACCTGGTAGACTCTGATCTGACCTCTCCCCAAGAATTGGGAAAGAAGGCAGACAAATGGGTCAGGACCAGGGTGAAGCAGAAGGTACAGAACCAAGGTGGGGAAACCAAGAAGCAAGATGCTAAGAACTCTGACAAGGGTGGGGAGAAGGGTAAAGATCAAAAGTCTTCATCAGGCCCCCAAAAATCTTCTTCTGGTGGGGATTCACAGTCTACCAAAGGGAAAGGCCAAAGAAAACCATGGTGCAAGGTCTGTAAGCAAAAGACCCACTGGACCAGTGATTGCACCAAGTCCAAAGACTCCAGTCCAGCACCCACCAATGCCCCTAAGGCACCTGTTCCCCCTAGTACAGTTGGTGGAAGTGCTCCAGCAAAGAGTTTAGTAGGGTTCACCCTGGGAACTGAGTTGGGCTCTGACTTAGTCAGAGAACTGACTCAGGCTGTGTTAGTCTGTGATGGAGGCATGGATGTGACCTCCACTGTGAGTCCCAGTAATCTGGGCAAGTACAGACAACAGCCTTTAATCAATGGACGTGAGGCTTTGGCATTTAGGGACACAGGGGCAAGTGTCACAATGGTGACACAAGACCTTGTGCTTCCTGGGCAAGTTATGCTTGGTGAGATGTACCAAGTGACCAATGCTAGCAATGTCAGAACAGACCATACTCTGGCAGTTGTTAACTTCTCCTGGGGAGGGGTAACTGGCCTTAAGAAGGTTGTGGTAAGTGCAAACCTACCAGTCGAATGCTTGCTTGGCAATGACTTAGAGACTTCTGCTTGGGCAGAAGTGGAGCTCAGGACCCATGCAGAAATGCTGGGGATCCCTGCAGATGTGTTTGCTGTGACCAGGTCACAAGCCAAAATGTCTAGCACTGAACAGGACTTGGATTCTGGAAGAATGGACCAAGTGCCTTCCAAGAGGAGGAGGAGTAGGGTTAAGGCAGTGCCTTCCCCTTGGCTCAGGAGGAAGATCAGTCCCTTGAGGGGGATGATCTCAGCCCTGAAGAAGGAACTGTCCCAGAGGAACTTGAACCTGACCAGGTTGAGTTCTTGGGGACAGGGGGACCTTCTAGGGCAGATCTGAGCCAGGAGCAGCAGAGCTGCCCCTCCTTGAACCCCTCAGACAGCAAGCTGCTGCTGAGGCTGCTGGGAAAGCTAGTGGTCCCCATACTGTGTATTGGGATGATGGACTCCTGTACTCAGAGAGTAGAGACCCCAAGACTGGTGCTACCAGGAGGTTGGTAATACCTTTGAAGTTCAGGGGCTTCCTATTGACCCTAGCCCATGATATTCCCTTAGCAGGTCACCTGGGCCAGAACAAGACTTGGGACAGAATTGTCCCTCACTTTCACTGGCCCCACATGTCTGAAGACAGTAAGGAGTTTTGTCGCTCCTGTGTAACCTGCCAAGCCAGTGGCAAAGCAGGTGGCACTACAAAGGCCCCCTGATACCACTACCTGTGGTGGGGGTGCCCTTTGAAAGGGTAGGGATTGACATTGTTGGTCCCATGGATCCCCAAACAGCCTCTGGGCACAGGTTTATCCTGGTGGTAGTGGATCATGCCACCAGGTACCCAGAAGCTATTCCCCTCAGGACCACTACAGCACCTGTGGTGGCAAGGGCCCTCCTGGGAATCTTCTCAAGAGTGGGCTTTCCTAAGGAGGTAGTATCAGACAGGGGTGCTAACTTCATGTCTGGGTACTTAAAAGCAATGTGGAAGGAGTGTGGAGTGACTTATAAGTTCACCACACCCTATCACCCACAATGCAATGGTTTAGTTGAGAGATTCAACAAAACCTTGAAGGGCATGATTAAAGGGCTCCCAGAAAAGCTTAGGCGTAGATGGGACATACTCTTGCCCTGCCTTTTATACGCATATAGGGAGGTGCCTCAGAAGGGGGTTGGTTACAGCCCTTTTGAACTTCTGTTTGGCCACCCTGTGAGGGGTCCCCTGTGCTTGGTGAAGGAAGGATGGGAGTTACCTCTCAAGCCCCCAAAGCAAGATATAGTGGACTATGTACTTGGTCTCCGCTCCAGGATGGCTGAGTACATGAAAAAGGCAACCAAAAACCTTGAGGCTAGCCAGGAACT
This sequence comes from Calotriton arnoldi, assembly GCA_963921515.1. Taxonomy (NCBI): domain Eukaryota; kingdom Metazoa; phylum Chordata; class Amphibia; order Caudata; family Salamandridae; genus Calotriton; species Calotriton arnoldi. The sequence goes on from CAWUFW010000836.1 coordinate 470,970, forward strand.
TCAGAAGGCCTGGCATGACCAAAAGGCTGTTCTGACTGTTTACCAGCCAGGACAGAAGGTGTGGGTGTTGGAGCCAGTGGCCCCAGCAGCTCTCCAAGATAAATGGAGTGGACCCCACACTATTGTTGAGCAGAAGGGTGAGGTCACTTACTTAGTGGACCTAGGAACACCCAGGAGTCCCCACAGGGTTCTCCATGTCAACAGGTTAAAACCATATGTGGACAGGGCAGACATGGGCTTGCTCATGGCTACTGATGAAGGGCAGGAGGAAGAGAGTGACCCACTCCCTGACCTGCTCTCACAGAACCCTGACGATGGGTCAGTTGATGGTGTAGCCTTGGCAGGCAGCCTCACTACCCAGCAACAAACTGACTGCAGGCAAGTCCTCAATCAGTTTAGACATATGTTTTCACTGACACCCAGTCAGACCACCTGGTGCACTCATGAAGTGGACACTGGGGACAGTCTGCCTATTAAAAACAAGATTTATAGGCAACCTGACCATGTCAGGGACTGTATCAGGACTGAAGTCCAGAAAATGTTGGAATTGGGAGTTATTGAACCCTCAGATAGCCCTTGGGCTAGTCCAGTGGTCCTTGTACCAAAACCTCACACCAGTGGTGGAAAAAGAGAGATGAGGTTTTGTGTGGACTACAGGGGTCTCAATGCAGTCACTAGGACTGATGCCCATCCAATACCCAGGGCAGATGAGCTCATAGATACTTTGGCCTCTGCCAAATATCTCAGCACATTTGACCTAACAGCTGGCTACTGGCAGATCAGACTAGCTGATACTGCAAAGCCCAAAACAGCCTTCTCGACCCCTAGTGGACATTATCAATTTGTGGTAATGCCCTTTGGTCTGAAGAATGCACCTGCCACTTTCCAGAGGTTGGTGAATACAGTTCTCACAGGACTGAAGCCTATAGTGCAGCTTATCTAGATGATATTGCTGTCTTTAGCTCCACCTGGGAGGATCACCTGGTCCACCTCAGGAATGTTTTACAGGCCCTGCAAAAGGCAGGCCTGACTATCAAGGCCACTAAGTGCCAGATAGGGCAGAGTCAGGTTGTGTACCTGGGCCACCTTGTGGGTGGAGGCCAGGTTCAACCTTTGCAGAGCAAGATCCAGACCATCATGGACTGGACTGCTCCCACTACCCAGACTCAGGTGAGAGCCTTCTTAGGCCTGACTGGGTACTATAGGAGATTTGTCAAGGGGTATGGATCAATAGTGACACCCCTGAATGACTTAACTTCTAAGAAAATGCCCAAAAAGGTTGGGTGGACAGTTAGTTGTCAAAAGGCATTTGATGACCTCAAGCAGGCCATGTGCACTGCTCCAATTATGCAGAGTCCTGATTACTCCAAGAAGTTCATTGTTCAAACTGATGCATCTGAATTGGGGGTAGGGGCTGTACTGTCACAATTGAATGAAGAAGGTCAGGATCAGCCAGTAGCTTTTATTAGCAGAAGGCTGACCCCTAGAGAGAAACGTTGGTCAGCCATAGAGAGGGAGGCCTTTGCTGTGGTCTGGGCTCTGAAGAAGTTGAGGCCATACTTGTTTGGTACACACTTCCTGGTTCAGACAGACCATAAGCCCCTCTTATGGCTAAAACAAATGAAGGGTGAAAACCCCAAACTGCTTAGGTGGTCCATTTCCCTACAGGGGATGGACTTTACAGTGGAACATAGGCCTGGGAGTAACCATGCGAATGCAGATGGACTCTCTAGGTATTTCCACTTAGAACATGAAGACTTAACTGGGCAAGGTTAGTTTAATGTCCCTACGTTTGGGGGGGTTGTGTAGGAGAGTAGGATCTGCTTCACATGGGTACCCCCACTTTTGCTGATGCTTCACTGTTTTTCGACATTAGTCTGGCTGGGGCCCTGCTAATCAGAACCCCAGCCTAGCTGCTTCCTCTCTAAAAGGTTTCCATGTGCCTTAGGCACATCACTGATTGGGATCTGGAGTGCCCTTATAAGTCCCTAGTATATGGTATACTATGTACCAAGGGCATAGGTACCTCAGAGGCCTGCCAGGGGCTGCAGCATGTATTATGCCACCCCTGGAAGGCCATCCAAACTGACACCACAGGTCTGCTACTGCAGCCTGGGTAAGGTGGTGCATGCACTCCTTACTGTGATATAGGTTACCTATATCACGAAATACATACACACATATAAACCTATAAGTCACTCCTAAGGCAGGCCTTATCAATCCTAAAGGCAGAGTGCGTGGTTCCTATGTGAGAGGGTGCCCCTGCATGAGCAGGGCCCCTCTGCAGCATTCGGAGACCATCTCTGATGCTGTTTGTAGTGCAGCCTGACCATATACTCTTAAGCGCATTATATCCTTGCGGTAAAATGCTAACTTTGGAATGGCTGCACCTAAACATGTCGTGTTTGGTGTCAAACATCTTGGAATACTACCCCCCCACCAATTCTGGCGGCGGGGGTAGCATTCCACCCTTCTAGAGGGAAAGACATGTTAACTCTGACTAGTCCGGTAACTTCTTTCCAGAGCCCTGGCATCACAAAATGGATGCTGCTGCCACAGACACGAGTCTGGCCTCCTGCTGCTGGACGAAACTCCGGCAGGGGAGGCCTGGACAATAGGTTTCCTGTCCCAGGGAGGTGTGACCACCTCCCCAGACAGGATAATGTGTATTGGGGCTGGGCGGGAGCACTTTCGGGTGCTTTGAAGTCCTGCACTGGGGGCACATTTGGTGTCCCTAGTGCATACCCCAGTTCAAACCGGATCAGGGGCTTGCAGCCCCTGCTTTGGCGCGAACTGGACAAAGGGAAAGGGGTGTAGCCACCCCTCTGCCCCGACCCACCCATAGGTGGGGCCACAGAGTAGTCCAACCCCTATCTTTAGAATAAAGGTAGGAACCCAGTCCTTAGGACTTTAGATTATCCCTGGACGAAACTCTGAAACTGAATCCTGGACCTTCGACGCTCTACTCACGATTAGAGGACTGAAGAATCTCCCTTGGGGTCAAGGAGTGACTCCCCTGCTTGGCAGGCACCAAAGAAGCATCTGTCCGGTTCGCATTTCTGAAGCTCCCGTCGGACGCCGAAGTCATCGCATCACCAGAGGTGGATTCCCAGACTTCCCCGAGGCTACCCTGAGTCCCCAGCAAAGCTGAGGCCCGTGGCTATCGTGGGTGACTTGAGACCATGACCCCTGGACACCGAGCACATTTGCAAGTGCATCCTCTTCTGGGTCTCCCAAGAAGTCGTGCTTTGGGCTCCGAGTAGCCCTAGCCTCCAGCACCACCTGCACCGAAGATCACTGGCCCCCACTCCACGAGTGTCCTGTAAGCCAGATCCACGTGCGGCGTCACGAGGCTCCTTCGCGGTCGCTAGCCCGTTGGCTAGTAGCCCTTAACGAAGGCCAATCCTTTTCTTACTTGGCATCCTGGTTGCTCCAGGCCTGCCCTCACTTACCCTCGCTGGGTGAGTTCCACAGACCTTGCTGGTCTGCACCATCGACGATCTACATCTTCACCGAGACTTGCCGCTGCCAAGGCTTGTTGGGTCCAATCCGGTCGCCGACACCTCAGCACTCGACAGACATCGTGTACCAGCCCGAATCCTGCTCCAGGTTGCCGACAACGCCTCCTGGACCTCGTCGCTGAAGAGTCAAGATGACCGTCAACGCACCTGAAGCACTCGACATCGGTGGGCATCTGTCCATCGCCTTCCTGGTCACTGGCTAGTGACCCAGACTCTGTCCCCTCTGTTTTCAGGTTCTTCAGAACTCCGATCCACTCTTGGATCCACCCGGACACTTTTCTCTTGGCCGCCAGCAGCACTTTGCAGCAGATCGCCATTCGAATCGACGACGAAACCCGACCCCGAAAGGCACCTATGCACCCGGCTTCCCTGGGTGAGGTAACACGAGTACTCCGGTGCTCCCGTGGGTAGAGACTCTTCAAAGTCCTAGATCTCAAAGGGTTTTGTCCTAGTCCTCTTTTAAGGGTCCCTTTTCTCTATTTTCCCGATCCCGACTTTCTCCATAGAAGTCAACGGCGTATCGCGGTTGTGTATTTACACTGCACGCGTCTCCCGTAGGTCCCCTGTGTCACTACCTTGGGTGGTTCCTTGTGGTCCAAGCACTTCTAGAGGCTCTAGGCCTAGTGTCTAGTTCAGTCGTGGTTCGCATACCACTTTATTGGTATATGGTTTGGTACGCCCCTAGGGCCCAAACGTGTATTTGTGCTATTACTGTGATTTAATAACTCATAACTTATGTACTTCGAACTCTAGCCTCATAAAGAGACTAGAGGGGTGTGTTTAGCAATAAATACATATATTTTGAATATATACCTGGTGTGGTGCTCTTTCATTTGGTCACTCAAGAGATTATAGACTGGTAAAACAAGCTGCTTTACATTCCTTCAAGACTTAGCCTGAAGGCTGCTCTCCATAGCTACCACTAGGATAGCTTTCAATAAGGTTGTCTTTAACCTATCTCCAATAAGGGGTTGTTTGGACTGGTGCAAGGTGCCCACTATAATTAGTGGACAGCATATGCCAGGCCAACTTCTCACAATCCACCCCTAGCAAATCAACAGCAAACAAAAGATAATCATCCCAAGATGTGTATGTCAGTTAGATTAACACAATACATGCCATCTCATAGTGATATGTAACTGTGTCATGACATGTACAAACACAACAACAAATAGAGCAAGGCAGTGGTACAAATATAACCAACAAACACTGCCTGATATTTTGCCACCACTAGAACACCACCTCACAGGGAAGCTCACTTAAAGGAAGGAAATCTCTGTATGCTGGTGAAGTCAGTGTAGCCAATAGCATGATGGGAGTTGTAGTCAGAGATATTGGTCAGACTCACAATTGGCCCATCAACACCACTCCGAAACATGCTCACATCACAGGGAGTGGATAAGGACTGACAAGATGGCTGACACTGGCTACTGCTGTGGGGTGCACAAGCTGGGAACTGTGCACCAACAAACAGCAGGACACCACTGTCAGCCATCTTGCCATTGCTGTCACACTCACACACAGTGAAGTCCACTCAAAAGCAAGGAAGTACAGGCATGCTGGGAAGGGGGGTGTAGGCAATAGCATGATGGGAGTTGGAGTCACAGATATTGCTCAGCCTCACAATTGGCCCATCAACACCATTCTGAACCATGCTCACATCACAGGGAGTGGAAAAGAACCTACAAGATGGCTGACACTGGCTACTGCTGTGTGGAGCACAAGGCCCTGCTGGGAACTGTGCACCAACAAACAGCACAACCCCACTGCCTGACATCCTGAAAGCCAACTTGCACTCTCTGCAATGCAAGCACGTTGCATGGTGGGATATCTGGCTGGGTGGGAAGGAGGACTCACAGCACTGACCATAGTTACAAGCAGCTCACCTCACACACCCCCTCAACACAAACTCACATAACCCACCTGGGAGAATGCAATGCCTCACATACCAAATGAAGATCCCACAAAGAAACACCACCCTGGGTAATGATGTGTGAAGCACAGGGACACACCTGGGACTTGTAGCCAAACAAACGCAAGGACAACACTATCAGCCTTCCTGTCAGCACAAGCACACTACCCCACAGGGAAGCACAGTCCTAAGGAAGGAAGTACGGGCATGCTGGGAAGGGGGGTGTAGCCAATAGCATGATGGGAGTTGTAGTCACAGATATTGCTCAGCCTCACAATTGGCCCATCAACACCACTCTGAACCATGCTCACATCACAGGGAGTGGAAAAGAACTTACAAGATGGCTGACACTGGCTACTGCTGTGTGGAGCACAAGGCCCTGCTGGGAACTGTGCACCAACAAACAGCACAACACCACTGCCTGACATCCTGAAAGCCAACTTGCACTCTCTGCAATGCAAGCACGTTGCATGGTGGGATATCTGGCTGGGTGGGAAGGAGGACTCACAGCACTGACCATAGTTACAAGCAGCTCACCTCACACACCCCCTCAACACAAACTCCACATAACCCACCTGGGAGAATGCAATGCCTCACATACCAAATGAAGATCCCACAAAGAACCACCACCCTTGGTAATGCTGTGTGAAGCACAGGGACACACCTGGGACTTGTAGCCAAACAAACGCAAGGACAACACTGTCAGCCTTCCTGTCAGCACAAGCACACTACCCCACAGGGAAGCACAGTCCAAAGGAAGGAAGTACGGGCATGCTGGGAAGGGGGTGTAGCCAATAGCATGATGGGAGTTGGAGTCACAGATATTGCTCAGCCTCACAATTGGCCCATCAACACTACTCTGAACCATGCTCACATCACAGGGAGTGGACAAGGACTTACAAGATGGCTGACACTGGCTACTGCTGTGGGGAGCACAAGGCCCTGCTGGGAACTGTGCACCAACAAACAGCACAACACCACTGAATGACATCCTGAGAGTCAACCTGAACCCACTGCAAGGGTGGCATGCTTCATGGTGGGATAACTGGGCCAGGTGGAGAAGGATGGCCGGATGTCCACCAAATACAACCAATGCTGGCCATGCACACACCTCAACATTCATAGTGAAATGCCCCAGGTATGCATGACAATGTGCTACACCAATATCAACCTCTTACTGTGACAACTTAGGACAATGCAATGTACATGCACGCATCCAGAGGTACAGTCACAACTGTCAGGTGTGTGAACCATTGATGCCTGTAGAAACATTACATACAATGTGTGTCTCTTCCAAATATAGGTGACGATGATGGGGACACAGCAGCAGGCGAGGAGGAGTCCCTGTCCCAGGCTCCGGGGGACACAGACCTCACTGGTGTGGAACAGCCTCTGCCCACCTCGGATGGCGAAGACCTACCTGGCACCTCCGGTCTGAGTCATCATGCAGCACCAGCTGAACCAACATCTGCACCCCCTGCACCCACCCCTCCAACAACTGCCAACATACAGACCACCCACGCCGACACGGACAGACCAAGGACCACCGCTGACAACAGCACAGGGTCCCAGGCCCACCGTGGAGCAACGGATGACAACACCACTAACAACCCCCAAGTGGGCCTCGGGTCACCTGTGCATGCCTCCGCAGGTCCTGCACGTGTCGCCAGGGGTGGTGGGAGGGGTGGTAGACATAGATCGCTGCTTGCAGAGGGGTCTGGACTGCATGATGACCCACAACTGGCACGCATCGCTGATGCGTACCAGGATAGCACCGGAGAGGTCAGACAGGTAGTGGGGATCCTCAAGGACATACAACAGCAGCAGGCTGCCCATCATGCCCACTTGGACTCCCACATGGCCCGTGTGGAGACACACATGGCCCGTGTGGAGACACACATGTCGGGCATGGAGTCCAAGTGGGATACATTGCAAGAACTCACAGCGGTGCATAGGGACATATTGACATGCCTCCGCCAGATTAGCAGCAACATGGCCACACCTCCCTGTGTGCCCACAACATCTGGTGCTGCAACAACTGACACCGCCACAGGGAGGGAGGAGGACTCTGGCGGAGAGTCCCCTGCACCGCAGCAGCCTGCACGTGAGGGTCCCCCACAAAGAAGAGGGGTCGTCCGAGGAAGGAAAACTGAGAGGTTGATGGCCACGTACATCCCCCAGGAAGCCAACACCTGTTCCGGAAATTCTCCTTTGTGTGCAAACGTTTCACCCTGTCGAATGCAACACTACTTTCCCACATGACATGGGGAGTTCAAGTTGGACTAATGTATCATATGACTGTGGACTTCACTCAGGACATTTCTGCTACCAAGACTTCCAACTCATCTGGGAACTTTGGATTACAATCACAATGTACAGCACCCACCATCCTGTGCACTATACACACACACATTTCTGTAAATAAAATCACTAGTACACCATACTTGCCACTGTTGTTATTCAAATGTGGATACTGTTATGGTGATGATGTTCTGCTAAATTACACTGTGTATGCTAACTGCTACAGCAAGTACAACACCGTTGTGTGAGTCATGGTGACGTGATACATATGAGGGAGACACACCACTAGGGCTACACAACACAGACACCAGGGCCATCGGACTCATCGCCCACAGTGATGTTGCCAGGAAATACAGTGGAATGCACAGACACCACACCTATTCAGAGTCTGTGTCAACTAGCCCACAGGTGCAGTAAGCAAATGTCAGTCAGATGTGTAACCACAGACAACGCACATCCCAAAGTGAAGCACTGGTTTATTACACATTTGTAACATGTTGTTACCACTACAAATGCAAGTTAATCCCACGTGGCAGTGGCCACACAGTCAACAAGTGCAGAAGATATGAAGTCCAGGGGTGTGTGGCACATCACCTGTAGGGAAACGACTGCTGCCACCCTGAAAGCTGAATCATGGTGTTGGGGGATCCAAGTTGACCAAACAACTCTGTAAGCACCCTGTGAAGGACAGACATGACACACAGTCAAAACCACTGAAGAACAGGACAGAACTGCAATACTCATGCCCTAAACATGTCACAAGATACCTACACAAAAGCACGTTTGCATGTCAACACTGTTGGGGAGTACAGACTACCTGTAAGGACACATCGCTGCACGCATCCAGTCAAGTGGCACATGGCCACACTAAAACAGCACCAGGGCACCACCCACACATATCATGCAAACTCACATCATTCACATTGCATCTCCCTGGATACTCCCATTCAGCTGAAGAAGTTGGTGATGAGCTGTGTGCGGACATCACCACCATCATCATCATCATCACTGGCATCGTGGTCCAGGCCAGGATCCTCCACAGGTGGCGGACGTTGGTCATCGTCATCCAGGATGAGAGGCAACTCCTTCCGCACTGCCAGGTTGTGGAGCATGCAGCAAACGATGACAATCTTGCACACCTTTGCTGGGGCATATGGGAGGGCCCCTCCTGTCTTGTCCAGGCAGCGGAAGCGGCTCTTCAGGAGACCAAAGGTCCGCTCGATCACTCTCCTGGTCCGACCATGTGCCTCATTGTAGTGCATCTGGGCTGGTGTCACAGGGTTCCTGAGGGGTGTCAGCAACCACAGCATGTTGGGGTATCCGGAGTCACCTACAGACAGACAATTGCACATTAGCTGAGTTCAAAAAGTGGGTGGAATACAACATAGCAGAACACATACAATGGTACAAAGTCAGTACACACCGACAAGCCAGGCACGCTGGTTCGGCATCTGTGACATCATCCTCGGGATGCAACTACTCCTCATCACGTAGGCATCGTGAGCAGAACCGGGAAACGGGCACACACATGTGTGATGGTCATATCTGCAAGACATACCACCAGCGCATTGATCGAATGGTAGTGTTTGCGGTTACGGTAGGCCTGCTCATGTGCCTGTGGTGGTACCAAAGCCACATGTGTCCCATCAATGGAGCCAATTACATGTGGCATCCTCCCCAGGGCATAAAAGTCACTCTTAACGTCAGTGAGTTGTCGACGTTTGGGGAAATAGATGAACTGGTTCAGGTTCCTCAACATAGCCACCAAAACATCGCGTAGCACACGGCTGAACATAGTCTGTGACATCCCACCAGCAGTCGACACAGTGTGTTGGAAGGTACCGGTGGCAAAGAAGTGTAGGGCTGCCATTACCTTCACCTTGGGTGTCAGCGCCGTAGGGTACGGCCGGCCCGGTTGCAGATGTGGTGCCAAGCGCACTGCCAAATCCTCAATCAGCTGCCTGGTGAAGCGGTACTGTCGGATGCTGTCACGTTCCACCATCGTTACCAGGTCAGGGAATGGTCTATGGACAGCTGGAGCCCTGCAGTGCATAGGATGAAGAAAGAAAGATTGTCAGTCACCCCACAGATGTGCCTTTCACCATACTCAATTTCACATGATACATCATTACGAGACACACGTACTTGATGTGTGTGCCGTTCTGTTCGGACATAACTCGCACCTACATGGCCATCATCTAAGTTCTCAGTACAACATGTGTGCACAACAGGTACCAGGTTGTGCTATGGGAAACCATTAGGCTGTATCACAGTACCCATTTACTGCTGTCACATTCACACACACACCACAGTGACATGTCTGGACAGATGCGCCACAGGCATCACAGCACATTGACAGGTAGATTCCCAGGGACCCTGTCTTGCCACATGGACACTGGCATGACATGGCGTATCATGTACACGTCAGAAAAACAAACATGACTCCCACAGGTAGTGGCCCCTGTTGCCTCCGCAGGACAGACATGGACGTCAGTGACACACACACGCACAACATCAAAGTCCATGCACAAACAACGTTGCTGTGGAGACTGTCTCCCATTGTGCACATGGAATCAGAGACATCGGAAACACAACATGCACACAGACTGTGGAGGGACATCACTATTGTGGCAATTAGTCATCCTGTTACGTACATGCCTTCCCCCATGGGACCCTGGGGGTATGTGACATGTCACACACATACACAACCTGGAAATGTGACCATGCCATATGCTCTGAAATGAACTGTTGCACATCACAGTGGTCATGTGCACAACACACAAAGGACCCTGTCCCCATGAACACATGCACAGCCTGGGTGTGGATGCCCACCAGTGCTACCACAGAAACCACATGTCAACCCACATACACAGAAAAGGTAATGCAGCCTTACATGTCTTAGGAAACAGTGTGGAGTGGGTGTGGTGTTGTAGGTGTGCCCCTGTGTCTCTGGCAGGTATATGTGGCTGGCATATGTTCATCAGTGACAAGCATGGTGATATATGCGACTGACCTGTACAGGTACGCGTTGTACAGCAATGGACCGATCGGTGTGCCCGCCCGGCCCATTGCATGTGTTGTGTGCGGGTACGCGTTGTACAGCAATGGACCGATCGGTGTGCCCGGCCGGCCCATTGCATGTGTTGTGTGTGGGTACGCGTTGTACCCCGAAATACGCTTTGTACAGCAATGGACCGATCGGTGTGCCCGGCCGGCCCATTGCATGTGTTGTGTGCGGGTACGCGTTGTACAGCAATGGACCCATCGGTGTGCCCGGCCGGCCCATTGCATGTGATGTGTGCGGGTACGCGCAGTACAGCAATGGACCGATCGGTGTGCCCGGCCGGCCCATTGCATGTGTTGTGTGCGGGTACGCGTTGTACAGCAATGGACCGATCGGTGTGCCCGGCCAGCCCATTGCATGTGATGTGTGCGGGTATGCGTTGTACAGCAATGGACCGATCGGTGTGCCCGGCCGGCCCATTGCATGTGTTGTGTGCGGGTACGCGTTGTACAGCAATGGACCGATCGGTGTGCCCGGCCGGCCCATTGCATGTGTTGTGTGCGGGTACGCGTTGTACCCCGAAATACGCGTTGTACAGCAATGGACCGATCGGTGCGCACGCATTGGCTGGGGCCTGGCATGGCAACGGACGCGTTTCGAGCTTCAACGAGTCTGATGCAGTGAATTCAGTTGGCCAGCCACAACAATGTTGCAAAATCATGGATGTCATGAATTTGAAGATTTGAAGGATGCTGTGGGCGTGTATTAGTGCTGCTATTCCATGGATTGGTCAGATTCAGAAGATGCAAACGACTTGGACCTATCACTTTGGACACATGGGACAGTATCTGCCTCTGCAGCACACATATAATGCTGGCTGTTCCCCTGAGAGCTCACTTGCCTGCACTACATGCTCCAGGACGACATCTGCCAACAACACTGCTGCTGTCTCTGCATCCTCTGGCTACTGCAATGGCACGTACTGTGGATAGAGCCCCAGCCTTCAGCCTTGAGGAGAACCAGGCCCTGCTGGACAGCCTCCTTCCACAGTACAGCAAGCTGTATGGGAAACCAGGGGAACAGGTGAGTGTGCTGTCCACTGCCTTACCAATTGTGCATGTTGTCTGACTAGCAGGACTTACAGTGTGCACACCACTGGCTAGCATGCTCACTGAGTAGTTGTCACACCCCAAAGTGTGTAGTTACATGCACTGAACAGGTACAGTGCAGTAACAGTGCATTCCAAAAAGGTTTACTCCCCATGCAATGACACCATGTAGTGACTGCTGGCAAACTGTTCATAGCCATTGTTGCACTGCCTATGTACATCATATGCCCCTGTGATTGAGACATGTATATCCAACTGTGTGATGCACGGATATGTTGCATGTGTAGTAATGTCCTTTTTCACTTTGTCATCCTCACAGGTCGATGCCCACCAGAAGCAGGAAATCTGGCTGACCATCGCCCGGAAAGTAAGATCCGTGGGGGTCTACAGGCGCAGGATCCGCAACTGCCAGAAGAGGTGGCAGGACCTTCGTGGCTGGACCTGGAGGATCACAAGGGTCCAGCTGAAGGTGTCGCCTCCTCGCAGGAGGGGCGGACACCGGACCCTGACCCCCCACATGCTCCGGATCCTGGCGGTGGTCTTCCCTGACCTGGATGGGCAGCTGAAGGCCAGACAGCAGCAAGGAGGGGTGAGTCCATGACTGCACTGGGCACTTTGTCTGACATGCTATGTGCCCTCCTCTGGCCTGGTTAAACTTCCACAGTACATCAGTCATGTGGTCCAGGACCCATGTCCCTCATTTGTGACATGCCCACTTCTCCTCTGATACGCATATGTGTGGCCCTTACAGTCAGGAAATTGTGTCACTTGGGGACTGTGTCATTGCATTTAGCTTCGCTCAAGGTGGGGGACAGCATTTGTTCCCGTGACTATGTTGTGGGATTCATGTGTGGGTCAATTGCTTACACAATGCCTAAGTTCTGACATGTAATCTGGGTGTAACTTTGATATGTGGTCCACTTGATGAGCTGAATCACCACATGTCCCTGGGGAATTTGGCACACACCCATGCTGCCGGTGGGAACAATGTTTGGGCCTCAGGAGTATGTGTATCAAGTGTGTCACACGTGCTCAGCCACATGCCTACTGTCCAGGACTCATTCCTCTTACAGGTGGAGCTGGACAGTCATGCCTACTCCAGGGCATACAATACACTCTGTACTCCCACTCCCGTGTACCATCTGGCATGTTGTGATCAGTGAAATGTTCCCTCAGGTGTCTGCCTCTGTGTCATTGTGCTGTGTCCTCGTTGTCAGGACTACTGGTATGTTTATCGGTTAGGGCTCAGCATGCCAGCGGAGATGTGACCATGATAGACGATACTTCTGTGATTTTTAGGTGTCTGATCACTTGACTGTGCACACAGGTGTATGCGACTGTAACTTTCAGGCAGCTGTTCCTCATTCACAGCACACTGTGAGGTGCTCATGTTCAGAGAGTTGTGTTTCATGTCCCCCATATGTCCAATTGGTATGACGTGGACAAGTAGTAGTACTGATGAGGTGGTTTTTGGGGGATGGACATGTGCACTTGTCAGTTACATAACTTGCATTCCCCATGTCCTAGGATTGTGACACAGTGCAGACTGTTGTTGGCTGGCTGCCATGCCCATGTGACTGGAGACAGTGATGTATGACTGTGCACGCATGCCTGTGTCATGGCATTAAACTTCCTAAGAGTGATCCTGCAGGGGAGTGACATGTGCAACATGCACCCCATTGTGGCATTGACTATCCGGACATGGGTGCATCATGGTGTGTGGTGCTGGTATGCATCACATGCATTTCTATTTAGACTCTGGCCATCCCTTCATCCGGACACCTGCACTGACTTAGTGGCAAGAGATGTGTTGTGTGCATGTTCACATACTTCACCGTGTTCCCTGCAATGTCCAACAACTGTGTAGGTGGTGCATGTGTCCACACTGGGGTCTTACCATCAGACAGGCACCAGACAGATGGGTGCAAGGGCAGGAGGGGTGTGAGTCCCATGGTTGACCATCAGACTGACAATTGGCTTCCACAAATCTGTGTGAGGACTTTAGGCAATGTTCAACTAAGGATGCCTGGGCTGGCTCTGTGATGTGCCTTACTTACTGTGGTGTGTGCGTTCAGTGCAGGTGACTGATGTTTGTCTGTTTCCCTAATTTTTTGCAGATACATCCACGGCCACAGGAGGGGACAGCTCCACGGACCAGGAGGAGCAGCGGAGCCAGACTGGGTCAGCGTCCGACGAGTGGTCAGAGGGACCCAGTGGCAAGGAGGGCGAGGGGAGCCACACCGAGGAGTCCTCAGCACCATCCACCTCAGCTGAGGACCACAGCAGCTCGGAGGATGACTCCCTTGTGGAGGCGGGTGTCAGCAGCCACCAAAGTCAAGCTAGTCTGTCTGGCCCCGCCACCACCACCACCACCACCGCCCTCCAATTGGCTCCCATTCCTGAGGTCCGTGGAGGCTCCCATGCTTGGGAGCGTGTCTCCTTCATGCCAGGCACCGCACCCCCTGCCCCTGTGTCCCCTGCTGCCCTGAGTGAGGAGTCTGTGTACCTCCTTCGGCAGCTCCATGTAGGGCAGACAGCAATGCTGACTGTCCTCCATGCACACACCACTCTGTTGACACAGCTGGTGTCGTTCATGGAGGGCATCTCGACGGGTATGTCTGCCCTACAGAGGAGCAATAGGTCCATGGACTCCTCCCTTATGGCAGCAGTGTCCCTCCTCCAACAGTCCCTCACCCCTCCCACCTCTGCCCCATCCACACTTCCTGCCACCCTACCTGTCCAAAGCACATGCACACCTGCACAATCACCCAAACACACAGACACGAGCAGCACAGACACACCCAAGAGAAAGTCAAGACGTGCACACAAGAATCCTCAGGGGACTGATACCACAGACACAGAGGATGGGGAACACACACACACAGGCATCCACAGTCACTCCGCAGTCCTCCAAATCCTCTCCCTCCAAGACCCCTTCCCTTGCCTCACCTGCTACCCCACATACACAGCAGCTCTTCCTGTGTGACCTCGGCCTCTTCCCTCCAATCCTGCTGATCCAGCAAACCGGGGAAGAGGAAGTCCACCCACACAGAGGGAGTGCCCCTCGCCCCCGGACACCCTCCCCCAGGCGCAGGCAGACACAGGACCCCATTCGGAAGTCCCCCGGACCAGGAAGAGCAAGACCCCACCACCACCACCACGCAGCTCCACCACCCAGTCTCTCTCCTCCATCCCCCAGGCCACCACTCCACAGGTTCCCCGCCACACCTTGCCCCAGGTTCCCCACACACCGATACCGCATCCCCAGACTGCTTAGGCCCTCCCCCTGCCACTTGCTCTTCCACACCCAACCCAGACGCTCTGCCTGTTAGTGCCACTGGTGTGGGGACCGGGCCCCCCTCTGTCCTGCCCACCTCATCTGCCCACCCTTCCACTCCCTTGGAGTTATGCACTGCAGTGGAGTCCACAACCACCCCGTCTGACTTGGGCACTGCAGTGGGGACCCAGTCCACTACATCAGACCAGCCCACTGCAGTGGTTGCAGCACCCACACCAACTGACTTGTGTAGCACGGTGGTGCTGGCCCCCCCTGAGTCAGACACCTCCACTGCAGTTGACGGTGACACTCCTGCACCCACCACCCCTTCACTGCCTCACTCTGCCATCCCCTGATCCTGTCCCTGCGGTGCCTGGCCTGCCCCTTGTATGCCCCTCCAAGGGGGATGTCCCCTGTCCGTACCAGTGCAGGCAAGCAATGGGTGACCAGTTGTCACTTGTCACCCTGTTGGGACATGGATTTTGGACTGGCCATTGGCCTTAGTTTCTTTTGGACGTCAACTTTTAATTTTACATTAGCTGAATAAAGCCTCTTTTTGTTTAATTGAGGTGTTTCTTTTGATGTACATGATGTAGATGAGTAGCATCCTGCATTTGCAGTTGTTATAGTGTTCAGTTCAGGAAAATGAAGTGTTGCTGTGATGGACTCCATGTGGTCCATGGGATATGTGTCCTGTTCTACTCTGGATCTATGGCATCCTTTGCTGCAGTCTGAGGGTGTAATGTTCAGCATTTGACACAGGGATGTACGTTTTGCATTTGTAAAGGAACATATTTGTCTTACACTGATGCACATCTGGTGGGCTTACCACTGTTCAATGTTCCGATTTCCCTGACTGTGTGCCCATCTCCACTGGACATGCAGTTTTGCACATCAATGTTGAAGGACTCATCTGTGTATACAGTGCAACTGGCTTGACACGTGTTTTGGGTGTATGCAGATGACTGACGTGACACTCCCGTACCCAGGCTGATGTGAGCAGAGCCTTCTGTGTGTTGTAGTTGTTGACTCACTGGCGGAGTGTCCTGCTGACATGTTTGAGTCGTGCATAGACAAGGTTTGGCACAGCGGACCTTCCACAGGAGTGGAGTGCCCTCATGGCAGTGTGTAATCCCATGACATTGCGTGTGCCTGTGTTGTGTGTTGTGTAAGCATGTCTGTGCGTGTTCCCTTCCCTTTTCCTACACAGGCTGTGTCCCTAGGGATGTTCCTGTTTGTGTTGCTTGCAGAGTTGGTCTGTGTTCATCCAGCATCTTGGACCTGGTTTCTCTGTGATGTGGTTGCATGGCAAACTAATGTTCATGAGGTTGTCATCCCAGGTTGTCTTTGTTGTCAGGGCTGGGGATGTGGGCAAACGGTGATGGGACACATTCTGGATTCCCCTTGGCACTTGTTGTTTACACAAGTCATGTGAATTTCAGTTTGTTGTAGCTTTCAGTGATTGTGACACGGTGTGTGTGTGACTGCTGCCACTCCTCAGGGTCAGAGCTGCAATGTTGGAAGTTGTGTACGTGTGTTCTTTGTGTGTCACCTTGGCTTCTTCGTAGGTGTGTGACTATGGCCAGGATCCCATTGATTGTGGTGGATTTCACATCATGCCCATGTACGGCGTACTGTGCTGTGTGTCAGACATTGACGAGTCTTATTGACTGGCCATGTGTGATGGGTATCTGCACCTTAGTTCCCCCACCACCCCTGGAATTGTCATGGGTGCATGTGCACTGTCACCAGTCCATGTGAGCTTCACTGCTGCACATTGGTGGAGATCAGGGTGTGTGGTGTTGAGTGTGCAAATGTGAGTTGTTGCACGGCTAGACCCCTACCTCCATATTGGCCTTGTCTGGCAGGCCGTGCTGATTGATTGGAGCTTGTTTAGGTGTGATGGTAGTTTGTTGCTCAGGACACATGGCTGTGGTTCACAGTGTGAACGACATCTACCTTTGTCATCACAGTGGGATTGTCATGCAGGCTAGTGTCAGCACAATGTGGGGTCCCTGGGGGTAGTGCTGTGGTGGGTCTGTCTCTTGCTGTGTTAGTTGCTGTTCCTACAAGCTTGTGTGACATGTGTAATTTGGCCTCCCTCTCAGCTGACGATGCCTGATTGCCCACATAGGGGTATCCGATCCATGAGTAACTTTTGTATGGCACTGTATACACATCTGTGTGATTGGAGTTCAGGCCTCCTCATGTGTTGTGTGGTTGCCTGGGGAGACTGGCACACACCCCCATCACCTGTTGTGTTTGAAACGCAGTGTGAGTCTGCCTGTTTGTGTTTGTGCATTTGCACCACTGCATTGGCATTTCTGTAGTGTGCCATTGTCTGTATGTTGTTTGTTTGGTTTCCCCATCTGTCCCTGGGACTCCTAGGTCATCAGTCAGCACAGTGATCATGGTTTGTATGTCCCATTGATGCCATGGTATGGTATTTGTTCACCTGACATCGACAGTCTCCACAGGATATCTACATTTGTGTGTCCATTGGTGCAGATATGTGGCTCAGCATTATGATGGTCACTTCTGTCATTGTGTTATTTGTGAATATTGACAATGTGGTCCCCCATGGGTGATGTTTGTATGTACATGGCCAAAACGATGTTTCTGTGACACTGCACTGTTTGCCCCGCCCAATCTATGTTGCTATGGGACACAAGCACTACTATGCCACTGATGTGTTTGTTGTTGTGTGACCAGGATTCATTCATACAGTTTGGCTTTCGCAGCTTTTACCATGACTACACTTACCTTATGATCACCGTGGTGATGGGGCTTTAGGCCCCATGGCCACACTGTTCAAGAGGTGCATCAGCTATGGACCCCACACTTACCTTTTGGTCACTGTGGTGATGTGGCTTTAGGCCCCATGGCCACACTGTTCAAGAGGTGCATCAGCTATGGACCCCACACTTACCTTTTGGTCACTGTGGTGATGGGGCTTTAGGCCCCATGGCCACACTGTTCAAGAGGTGCATCAGCTATGGACCCCACACTTACCTTTAGGTCACTGTGGTGATGGGGCTTTAGGCCCCATGGCCACACTGTTCAAGAGGTGCATCAGCTATGGACCCCACACTTACCTTTTGGTCACTGTGGTGATGGGGCTTTAGGCCCCATGGCCACACTGTTCAAGAGGTGCATCAGCTATGGACCCCACACTTACCTTTTGGTCACTGTGGTGATGGGGCTTTAGGCCCCATGGCCACACTGTTCAAGAGGTGCATCAGCTATGGACCCCACACTTACCTTTTGGTCACTGTGGTGATGGGGCTTTAGGCCCCATGGCCACACTGTTCAAGAGGTGCATCAGCTATGGACCCCACACTTACCTTTTGGTCACTGTGGTGATGGGGCTTTAGGCCCCATGGTCACACTGTTCAAGAGGTGCATCAGCTATGGACCCCACACTTACCTTTTGGTCACTGTGATGATGGGGTGTTCGACCCCATGGCCACAGTGGTCATGGTCTGCTTGCCTTGTGGAGGCCACACACATTTATGTGTGACACATGTGATAGTGGGTCACATTGTATGTTCAATGTCATGTGCAGTGTTGTAGGCATTTGACACAGACTACACACGCTTGTCATGGTGTTGGGGGGGATGTAATTTTCTGTCATTCCTTATGTGGGAGTATGCTGGTTGTGTCATGCATTACCTGTCCTATGAGTAGGGGTGGTGGTAGTGGCAGGCATCCAGCCCCCCCTGAGTAGGGGTGGTGGTAGTGGCAGGCATCCAGGCCCCCATGAGTAGGGGTGGTGGTAGTGATAGGCATCCAGCCCCCTATGGGTGGGGATGGTAGTAGTGACAGGCATCCAGGCCCCCATGAGTAGGGGTGGTGGTAGTGGTAGGCATCCAGCCCCCCCTGGGTAGGGGTGGTGGTAGTGGTCGGCATCCAGCCCCACCTGGGTAGGGGTGGTGGTAGTGGTAGGCATCCAGCCCCCCCTGAGTAGGGGTGGTGGTAGTGGCAGGCATCCAGCCCCCCCTGAGTAGGGGTGGTGGTAGTGGCAGGCATCCAGCCCCCCCTGAGTAGGGGTGGTGGTAGTGGTAGGCATCCATCCCCCTATGGGTGGGGATGGTAGTAGTGATAGGCATCCAGGCACCCATGAGTAGGGGTGGTGGTAGTGGTAGGCATCCATCCCCCTATGGGTGGGGATGGTAGTAGTGACAGGCATCCAGGCCCCCATGAGTAGGGGTGGTGGTAGTGGCAGGCATCCAGCCCCCCTGAGTAGGGGTGGTGGTAGTGGCAGGCATCCAGCCCCCCCTGAGTAGGGGTGGTGGTAGTGGTTGGCATCCATCCCCCTATGGGTGGGGATGGTAGTAGTGGCAGGCATCCAGCCCCCCCTGAGTAGGGGTGGTGGTAGTGGTAGGCATCCGTCCCCCTATGGGTGGGGATGGTAGTAGTGATAGGCATCCAGGCCCCCATGAGTAGGGGTGGTGGTAGTGGTAGGCATCCAGCCCCCTATGGGTGGGGATAGTAGTAGTGACAGGCATCCAGGCCCCCATGAGTAGGGGTGGTGGTAGTGGTAGGCATCCAGCCCCCCCTGAGTAGGGGTGGTGGTAGTGGTAGGCGTCCATCCCCTTATGGGTGGGGATGGTAGTAGTGGCAGGCATCCAGCCCCCCTTGAGTAGGGGTGGTGGTAGTGGTAGGTATCCATCCCCCTATGGGTGGTGATGGTAGTAGTGATAGGCATCCAGGCCCCCATGAGTAGGGGTGGTGGTAGTGGTAGGCATCCAGCCCCCTATGGGTGGGGATGGTAGTAGTGACAGGCATCCAGGCCCCCATGAGTAGGGGTGGTGGGAGTGGTAGGCATCCAGCCCCCCCTGGGTAGGGGTGGTGGTAGTGGCAGGCATCCAGCCCCCCCAGAGTAGGGGTGGTGGTAGTGGCAGGCATCCAGGCCCCCATGAGTAGGGGTGGTGGTAGTGGTAGGCATCCAGCCCCCTATGGGTGGGGATGGTAGTAGTGACAGGCATCCAGGCCCCCATGAGTAGGGGTGGTGGTAGTGGTAGGCGTCCATCCCCCTATGGGTGGGGATGGTAGTAGTGATAGGCATCCATCCCCCCCTCAGTAGGGGTGGTGGTAGTGGCAGGCATCCAGCCCCCCCTGAGTAGGGGTGGTGGTAGTGGTAGGCATCCAGCCCCCCCTGAGCAGGGGTGGTGGTAGTGGTAGGCATCCATCCCCCTATGGGTGGGGATGGTAGTAGTGACAGGCATCCAGGCCCCCATGAGTAGGTGTGGTGGTAGTGGTAGGCATCCAGACCCCCTGGGTAGGGGTGGTGGTAGTGGTAGGCATCCATCCCCCCCCTGAGTAGGGGTGGTGGTAGTGGCAGACATCCAGCCCCCCCTGAGTAGGGGTGGTGGTAGTGGTAGGCATCCATCCCCCTATGGGTGTGTGTGGCATTGGTGATGCCCATCCCACCCCTATGGTTGTGCTGTTGCTAGTGTACGTCATTTGTGCATCCCTATGTGTGTGTGACATATTTTGGGTACGTGTAGTTTGTTTGTATTGTTGGTGTTTGACTTACCGTCTGCGTCGTACGCGTCCGTACCGGTTCCGGTAATAGATGTAGAGTATAGGTAGGACCTGCGCGATGGGATTCATGGTTGGGTCGTCTCGTTCGGGTTTCTCGTGTCTTCGACTCGTACTCGCCACTGGCTTGTTCGTCTCGTAGCCGTGGATCGTCTTGTGGCGCGAAACGGAGCTTATGTGCGGCTCTCCCGGATGCTGAAACGTGCCGGACATAGCGACTGGTTCGGCGCGTACGGAGCGCGCATCGTACTAGTCCGGCCGGAAGGTGCTGTGTATTTGGGTCCGTGCGACTCGATTCGGCGTTTACGGATCCGGCTTGGGCGGGGAACAGGAGCTGGATTGGGTGAGTACGGCTCGCTCGGGAAATGGGTTGTTATACGCATCGTACTTGTTTGTCCGGATGGGTGTACGAATCGGTCGGGAAACACACATTCGGCTGGGTTTTTATCCGGACGAATACTGTTAGGTGCCCTACCGGCCGAGATCGGAATCGGCCCCATAGTCTTTATTCTAGTTGGGATGAAGGATATGAAGAATGGCAGACACCAGTTGTTAGGGTGATCAAATATTAGATAACAATCAAGAAGCCTATTAAGAATAACTATTCTAGTTTGCTACACATTTTCTAAGCAGGGATAGCAAATTTGCTTAATTCTTTTAGATTCTAATTGCTTAGATTAAGCAAAAGTACACAAATGGCTCGAATTACATCATCCATCTGCACAGGAAGTGACATCACTGAATATCCTACCATTCATTTGCAAAGGAAGTGACATCACTCCTCTCTCAAGATCTACTTAATGGCTGCCACAGTGTGGACGCTCTGCTGGCTCGCTGAAGGTGTGTCAAAAAGGCAAGCCTGTCTGCGCTCATCCACACCTGTACTGCTTCCAACACCAGGAGCCATGGTCCGACCCCCTCCTGCTGCTACCATGTTGCGACTCTCTGCGCTCTCAACCCTGGCAGTCACTCCATTTTTTGCTGCCTCTCTGCACAACACCAAGGAAGCATTCTCCTGCACTTCCTGCAAGTTTTCATGCATTTACTCACACCTAACACTCGCCACACCAACAGCACCCAACACCCCACTCTCTCTCACTCACACAGTGCTGCAACTCCCACACAACACTTCACACTTGCATGCACTTGATCACTCACCAAATACACCACAGATATCTCGGACCCCTGACCTACTTTTCCTAACGGAAACCTAGATGAACCCTGCATTAGCATCCGACAGTGCCACAGCCACCCCCCCCCCACCCCAACTACACGATTGCCACTCAAGGCAGACTTCACAAGCCCTGAGGGAGAATCACCATCATTCACAAGAACACCATCCACTGCATCACATCCACCCACGGACATGCCATCCTCCAACATGGAACACCTGCAGTTTAAGTGCCACGTCCCAGCCACTTCACCCTAAGTAGCGACACCCAACGAGTAAAGGGACCTACCCAAGTCACCGGACACCTCTTGGACTCTATTTTCCTATTTTCACTAACTTCAGGAACCACTGATTTAAAGAGCTCCCACCAGTCTGCTGGAGAGACCACACCCTCATCAAGTTTAGCATCCCCATCCCGGTTCAACGTACAAATACTGCCACAAGACCAGCTGGCCTAAAGTAGAACAGCATCACTGACAAAGACTGGAACACCATTTTCAACACCCACAAACCCTGAACACAGCAACAGCCTCTCCAAAGCCATCAAGAATTTTAACAATTGGATCACCTCCTGTGCCGACTCCCTAGCCCCCCCTCAAACACAATATAACAAGATCCAGATCCCAAGCTAGTTGGTACACAGAGGAACTCAGACTGATGAAACGTCGCTGCAAACAACTCGAGGACAAATGGAGAGTGGCCAAAGACAATGCAGACAGGAACATGCCACTTTGGGGGACCACATCAATGTCAGCACCAACAGAAGCGAAGAAATCTTCGCCATGAAAAAAGATTTCATTTCACCATCGGCCACTTCCAACTCTATCATCCACTCACAGTACTACAACAATCTCTCTCAACTTTTCAGAAACAAATTTACGGCCTTTTACAGCAACTTCAGCCCGCAACCAGTCCCAAGAGAACTCACCAAATGCCTCCTGATCATATCCAAAGAACCAATGCTAACCCCCATGGCCTGTCATCACCCCAGAAAAAACCGCCACCACCATGAGGTCCATCCACTCTGGGGCCCCATCTAACCCTGCCCCCACACATATTACAGAGGACTACAATGCATCACTGCTATGCTCACACCTCTTCTGAATGCCTCCACCTCGTTCACAACCCTTCCAGATTGTTTTGTCCTCCCATTGCTGGAGAAACCCTCTGCAGATCCTTCAATGCTCACCAACTACAGACTGGGCTCCCTGCTGCCATTCCCTTCCAAGGTCTTAGGAAAATCATTAACAGGCCCCTCACCAAATACCTCAAGAACACCTACTCCTCAACACCACTCTGTCTGGATTCAGACCCATCCACAGCATGGAAACTGCCCTCACCTCGGATGACATCCACATGACTCTGGACAGAGGGGACACAGTGACCCTCAGCCTTCTGGCATCATACACCTCGGACACTAGTGACCTCATCTTCGAAGTTCCACAAGGATCCTCACTGAGCTCCACCCTCTTCAATGCATTCATGATCCCTCTATCCAGCATCATCCGCTCTCACATCATTATCCTCACCTATGCAATGACAAGCAACTCATTCTCTCCCTCAAGGACAAGACACCCAGTTCGCAGATCAAATTCAATGTCTGCATGACTAAAATTGTCCTCTGGATAAAGTAAAACTGTCTAAAGCTGAACACCGACAAGACCGAAATCATGATCTTCGGGGAGAGCACATCACCGTGTGACTCCAGCTGGTGGCCAACAGAGCTTAGACCGACACCCACCCCCAAAATTCACACCAAGAACCTCGGGATCATCATCGACAGCAAACTCGACATGACCGCCCAAGCCAATGCCATCGCCACCTCAATCTTCCATACCCTGAAGATGATCCCGAAGATTTTCAAATGGCTCTCAAGCAACACCCCAAAAACCAACATGCATGCCCTGGTCACAAACAAGCTGGACTATGGGAAAACTCTGTGCCAGGATCAACAAAAAACTCCCCAGAAGGCTGTGTTCTGTATTCAGAACTTGACAGCCAGAATCACTTTCAACCTCACACACAACACTCACACCACACCTGAAGGAGGTTCACTGGCTCCCCAATCACAAACGAGCACAATTCAAACTCCTCACCCACACTTTCAAGGCACTACATAACAGAGGCCCAGCATACCTCAACAATCGCATTTGCTTTTACAAACCTTTCAGACACCTCTGCTCGTCTGGACTCTTACTTGCCCAAATTGCACGCATACGGAAACCCAGATCTGGTGGTCAAGCCTTCTCCTACATTGATCCTAAAGCAACATGCCTCTAAACATAATAGCATCCTCCTAATTTCTTGAATACCTCAACAAGCTGACTACCTGGCTTTTCGAATAGCCCCGCTAGGCCCTAGGAGTGGCTAAACTTGCAGGGCACCCTCCAGGGTAATAGTGAGCTCTAAAAATCTAAAAAATATATGTTAAAACATAAAGTCATGTTCTTGCAGGAGAATGGTTCATGGAGAAATAGTCTCTCATTCTGGGTATGAACCACTCTCCAATTAGCAAAAAATTATGTGAATTTCTCAAAGTGTACATAAAATGAATTTTGAAAATATCACAAGCATGATTAACATTTTTCACAGACATAATTTTAAGTAGAAATAGATCAAACAAACACCCTGTGACAGGCCTACTCATAAATAGGATATGAATATGTAAAGTTAGTATATATACACATATATATTATAATACATATAGTGAAGCAAACACAACGTGCTCTGTGAGTGTCCGTGCTTAAAATGATATTCAGGAGAAACTGGCTTCCAAAATTGAAATGATTGAGAGCACATAGTCTAGCTGCCCACTTTCCAACCTTTGACAACACTCATATACAGTTATGCATAGACAGCAACAAAGTGACCTTAAGGTACTCTTGTCTTTTCATTCACTCTATTTCTAAAGCTCAATTTCTATTCTTGGAAGAGGTGCTGTGATGTTAAAGAAGAAATAACCACAGTACAAACAGTTACTAGGTAAATAACCTATAATCCAAATATCAATAACATATATGGCGCCTTGCAGTATTTTAGCTCTCATTAGTAATGTCTTGAGCCCTATGCGAAAATGATCACAAACAATAAAAGCAGATATCAAGGTGTATGGAGTTTAGCGGGTGTGATAAATTGTAGCCTATTAAAAATGTGGCCTGGTATTTGCTGGGCATGTTCCCCTGGTAAATACTGGCGGTTTGATCCAGGTTTGACCTGACCAAATTTACCCAGGAGAGACAGATTTTAACACACACAATATTTACCCGGAGCAATAAAATTTGCACAACTCATAATTCTGATGTTTACAGAAACAGGAGTTACCACACAAAGTGAAATTATACGTGACACTCATAATGGGGGCCATAATGGAAGATAATTTAATATCCATAACCAAGATCCATGACTGTTCATACATTATAGATGACTGGCATTGATCTTTATATGTGTTAGTGTACAGACTTACCTCTGAGACAGCTGGCTTGCAGTAGCCTGCACCAAACACCATATTCTCTAGAGACGTACTGGATTGTTCAATTCCCATTTCCTGGCTGCCTTTACCGAGCCATGTTCCTTTTCCAGGTCGTGCAAAACTGTGAGAAAATATATTGAGAATATTAATGAAGAAATTCATAGAAATAAGGGTGCAATTATGGAACTATGTGCTAACTAGTGTGTGTATGGGTGTGTGTGCATACTTGTATGTGTGCACAAACATGTATGTGTGCACTGATGTGTGTGTGCATATGTTTTACCACTATATTACATAATATGTAACTACATGAGATACTGCATTGGAAATTTTCATCAAAGTGTTTGATGTACAAGGTCAAGTTCAGCATTTGAACCATCTCTTTATTTATTATTTTATTTATTTTTCCGAGACAAGGCATATTTTCCCTTTAGGTAAGACCCTGGGAATAGAAATGGAACGTATTTAATTTTTTTATTTTTGATGTATGGTTGCTTGCAACAGAGGTCTATGCATCTGGAGCACCTAAAGGTTATATATCACTGTATGCTATCACAAAAAATGCATAAACTTTCAAAGTATACATGGTCATGGGAATATATGTTATCCTAGCTGTAACGCAATGGGGCAGTAGTTGGGGTAAGTAGATTAAATCAGGGGCACATCGTATATTTTACAAATATTCTTGAGCTGAAAAAAATCAGTTTTTATAAATGAATGAATAAAATATCAATGAATAAATCAGATTTACTTGGATATTTTTTGTAATCCACATGATATGATTCAGAACAAAAGAGAAATCTGACAATTACAAAGAAACAATGCCATGCTTAAACTGAGAAATTATATATAATGAGAAAAAATGTCAAACATAAGTAAATGCTCAGACAAAATAATCAATTACTTAACTGTAGATAAACACAAGCATTTGCAATGCAAAAGGTCTTACATTCACGCGAGTTTGAGCTATTGGCATTGTAAATGACAATGCCTTTTATTTATGTTTTGGGTTTTAAAACATAAATAAAAGGCATTGTTATTTACAACACAAATAGCTTAAACTCTCGCAAATGCGAGACCTATTGCATTGCAATAAAGGGCCTTCTCGACCGCTTGTTAGATTGTAAATATCAGAGGAAGAGACCGGCCTGCAACGTCTTCAAAGTAGTGATAAATAGTGCAGTGAAGAAGATGTGTAAGTGTTGTAAATTACACAGACACAAAGTGTGAAGTGAGAGCTACATATGATCCGAGCTATAAACACTAACAAAGCGCTCCAACACCTTTCGCTCTGTGATTACACTGTTGCGGCTCAGGAGGAAGAGCGGGAGGGGGGGTATTTCCTGCCCTCTCCTTGATTGGAGTGTGCAGTGTGGCATTGCGTAATGTCATTGCTATCTTTGGCCTAATAAAAAACACTCCAGCTGTAGAAGGGCCCTGGCTTCACCTCCTGGTGCAGGGCGGGCTGTGCTTTATGGCAGGCATGGAGGGAGGGAGGGATGGTCTCGGCTGCAGCTCCGGCCTTGTACAGTGCCCCTGCTATTACTAGTGAGCAGGAGGCGCTGAGGTGGTGGTATTGGTTGTGGTGGTGGTGGTATTGGTGGTTATTGGTGGTGGTGGTATTGGTGGTGGTGGTATTGGTGGTGGTGGTGGTATTGGTGGTGGTGGTATTGGTGGTGGTATTGGTATGGTGGTGGTGGTACTGGTATTGGTGGTGGTGGTATTGGCATTGGTGGTGGTGGTGGTATTGGTGGTGGTGGTGGTATTGGTGGTGGTATTGGTAGTATTGGTGGTGGTGGTATTGGTGGTGGTGGTATTGGTGGTGTTGTTGTTGTTCATAAAATAGGCTTTTGAAAACAACCCTGTCAGGTGGCTTTAGTGCAGATGACATGTAACACAGATGTGCTGTTGTCAGCTTCAGCCCATTAGCACACGATTATGTACTACCTGGAATTCACATGACTTAATTCGCTAATCATTTCTAAATCCATTTTACTTGGGGGGGTTGAAACAGACAAGAGATAATGCCGGGTTAAAGTGATTGAAAGTGGGCACCCGTGTTACGGAGGCGGCCGTGCTGCTTAAAAAAACACAAGCTGTTTCAGCTGAAGCAGCGCATGTCCGGCATGCAGTAAGAGAAACTCAATAAAGAAAATAATGCTTACAGACTAAATAACAGGTCCCGTGTAACAACCGAAGTAAAGGGGCCAGTAGCTATGGGAGGTTACAAATGAAGACAAGGCCGTACTAAGGAGGGACTAACAAGCCTATTTTCGAAGGCAGCATTTACGAAAGACAATGACACAAGCCAATGAAAAATATGGGCGGAGAGTGGGTGCTCTCTTCTCTCCTATACTCTACTACAACAGTCTAGCAGAGCGAGCAACGCATGCGCGCTGCCGCTAGGCTCGACCTAAAAATAGACAATTAATTTTTTAATCAATTTTCAATAATAGAGAAGATTTAAGAGGCTCTGCTGCCATCTAGAGGCGGCCAAACAAATTGGATATATATTTCCCTTTGATCATCGAAATCCGAGGCTTTGGAAAACAACAGAGAAATTACATTATAGCCTATTAATGTTGAAGTTGTTGCAGGTCAGATAAAAGCTTGTAGACGGATGGATGTGGCCTGTGGGCCATGGTTTGGAGACCCTTAGATTAGATCAAGAGATGTTAAGGGTCCTGTCAGAAAGTGGGTTATTAAATTGAGAAGGAGGTATCCTTCTCCCCATACATCCGGCAAATATACGAAGTGGCAACTAGACAATGGGGAGACAAGAACCACTCAGTGCTCCAAGGCCAGTGATACCAGAGTGGGCTGAATCTGGCCTGAAACAACGGGTTGGCACAAGCGGTGTGTGCAGGCCCGGAAGCCCAGGGCTCACACAACAAGGCTCAGGGCCATAACTCAGACTTTGAGGGGCGGGGTGGGCCTTCCCAGAGCTGCGGAAAGCTCAGAGGGAACCCAGCAGAATCGGGAACGCATCCGGACCGGATAGCACACGGCCACAGCTGAGGGCTGAGACACGGCCACAGTACTAGAGGGCTGACTCTGGGCCAAAGAGCTGGTTCAGCGGGAGCGATACGTGCAGGCCCAGAAACCTCTGGCTCACGTAACAAGGCACCGAGCCGAGTTCCAGAAGTCCTGGGGTGAGGCAACAGAGCCACAGTAAGCACCGTAGGGCCCAGACGATGCGGCAGGGAGTCCAACCCGGAAAACATCTCACTACAAGAAGGAATTGCTTAACAGCCCTAACATCAAGTGGCACGCAAGTGCTGGGGTCAGTGACGCAGGGGAGGAAAATGGACAGAGCAGGCCCGGGGCAGTGAGCAAGAGACACCAAATACGCGCTCTGCAGGGTGGAAACAAAAAGACCCAGCCGGCCATATTGAAAGTACAGTGCCTCGCCTGAACTGGGGGTGGGGAGATGTGACTCCCTCACTCATGAGTGGGGCGAGGCCCCCCACCCCGGATAAATAAACAATAATTAGCAGAGTGTCAGTCCTGAAGACCCCCAATAAAACATGGCACGCTGACCGGGTGCTGAACTGATCTACCTACACTGTGAAAGAGGTGAGGGGAGAGTACTGGTCACTGGCTTTGACGGCGGTTAAAGAGATCGAGAGGGCATGGTCGGGGAGCCTAGGGCAAGAACCCTGACAGGCCGTCAGGAGCAGAGAACCTACCTGAGCAGGCGGCGGTGAGTGCTGTCTGCGGGTCTTCCTGAGCCCCCCCGAAGAGTACACCTGAACTAGTGGGGATAGACTTTGCAAGAGGGGCGGTCAAGCCATGACAGGTGGCAAGGGGCCATGGAGTGGACAACAAACTAAGTTGGATAAGTATGCATTACCCAGGGAATCTGTGGCGAGGCCCACGGTGGAGGCTAGACCGGGCCCTAGACCGCTGTCTCCCTCTGTGGCTGCGTAGCCCACACTGCAAAACATAATGACAGCCCTGCAAGGGGTTTGGTTGGATCTGGCCGGAGGATCGGCACAGTGACAAATAAAGTCTAGCTGATTAGGGCCAATCTGCGAAACCTGGGCACTCGAGTGAAGGAAGTGGAGGAGGACACAAACTGCCTTGTGGTCGACACGAAGGCACTCCAGAAGAAAGTACAAGATCTCACTTTTACAACCAGAGCGCAGCAGGCTAAGCTAGAAGTTCAGGAGGGCTGTTCCCGCCAAAACAATGTACGGAGTTCGGGAGAGGACGGAGGGGGCAGCGGTGGATCTATATGTGGAGGATCTCATACTGCAGTTGCTCCAACCCAGGGGACTGTCCAAATACTTCTCCATGGAGAGGACTTATAGAGTCCCGGGCACCCGACCAAAGGCCGTGGGCCCCACTACGACCTATCATTGCCCTTATCTTCAACTACAGTGACAGGGATGTGATTCTCCAGGAGTAGACAACACTGTCATCACCTTCTTTCCAGACTTTACCATAAAGGTGCAACAAACACTACGGACTTTTCTCAAAGTGAAAAAGGCCCTCCGGGCAAAGACGATTAAGTATTCCATGCTTTTCCTGTCAACACTCAGGGTAGCAGCAGATGGCAAGGTGTGGAGGTTCTCTTCCCCTGGAGGAGGCCTGGGATTGGCTGGATGGATGGCGGACGGTGGAAGATCGCAGCGTACACACAGAGGCAGCGATACGGCAGCAGGATATGCGACGGATGCGACAATGGACACTGACCTAGTGTTACCTTAAAAAAATGGCTCTCCAGCAACTCGAGAGGACAGATGGAACACTGCTAGACAGGTAGAACTTTGGACAAATTTTGGACACAGATAAGAATATAGGGGGCTGATTACGATGGCGTAACGTGCAATACCCACCGCCATATTACGATGGCGGTGGGTATCGCGGCGGACGGAAAGTCCGTCTGCCGCTTTTCTGCCGGTCGGCAATCGTTACAATTGCCGACCGGGTGGAGCGGGGGCTGAAATATGGTGGCGGTGCCTAGCAGGCACCGCCAGCCATATTAGGATGCTGTGATTTCAAGGGCTTTCCATGGCGGCAATGCCGCCATGGAAAGGCTGGCGGGGATTTGCTTTGGGGCCCGTTGCGGGCCCCCGGGGGGTGGGGGGGTTGGGGAGGGTGCACTTGGCATGTCCATGCACAAGGTGGCAGGCACCGTGCGGCGCCTGCCACGTTGTGCATGGAAATGCACAACATGGCATTTTACCATTGCGGCGGGTGCTGCAGCCAGCAAAGGACTTTGGGGGCCCATAGCGGCCCCCCTTTGCCCTGAGCTGTGGGTTGTGGGGGCTCCTATGGTGCCCCCCTACATATCCCTGCACCATATGGCAGGCACCGTATGGTGCCTGCTTCGTAGTGCAGGGATATGTAATGTATCCCCTTTTTACATTGCGGCGTGTGCTGCAGCCAACAGCACCCACTGCAATGCAAAAGATAGGCATTGCAACCGCTGTGGTGGCAGTCACATCATAATGCCTCTGTCGGGACCGCCGGCAGCCTGTCGAGCACTAGATAGGTTTGTGTACAAACTACTAGCACACATGGAATTCACCACAGGGTCACGGGGGCGTGGGGATACTAGTCAGAACAACTATACCTCTTGTTCCTCATAGAGTATGGCATGATCGGATGGGCAGATATGTGGCTCTCACTGGGG
Source organism: Calotriton arnoldi (assembly GCA_963921515.1). Lineage (NCBI taxonomy): Eukaryota > Metazoa > Chordata > Amphibia > Caudata > Salamandridae > Calotriton > Calotriton arnoldi. The sequence goes on from CAWUFW010000836.1 coordinate 501,918, forward strand.
TGTGGGAGGCATGACCTCAACTTGTGCTCAGTATATGTACCACCCAGGATGCATGCAGACACCCTACCCGAACTTAGTACACTACTCCCACTTGGAGTGTTAGTATTGGGTGGGGATTTGAATGCAGTAATGGACCCGGACAGAGACAGGGTATCGAGCTCAGGGAGGGAGATAGGGGCAGACGCCCTGAAGACGTTTGTGGAATCTCTCGGACTAGTTGATCTCTGGTGTGAACACAATCCCTCGACTAAGCAATACACCTTTTATTCTGCACCATACGGGGGATACTCCCGAGTAGACTACATATGGACCCAATCTGCCGCAGCAGGCAGCTTTTGGGGGGGGGCAATGCATAGGGCAAGGGGTATATCGGACCATTCTCCGGCTCGAGGTACGACTGCTAGGGCCCCTCAGAACAAATACTCTGCCACCCCGCATAGATCCGTGGCTCTTCAGGGACAAACTGGTCCAGGTTAAGATTCGAGGATGGACGGAACTCTACTTTCAAGAAAACTTAGGGACAGTAGACTCGGCCTGAGTTCTTTGGGAAGCCTACAGAACAGTAATAAGAGGATACGCACAATCCTTGGTGGGTGGGAAAAAGAAAGAGCAGAAGGTTCAGTATGAAGCAATTGAGAAGGAAATTATTCAGTTAGAAACCACAGCTGGGGAATCCGTAGAGTCCAATCTGCAGGCCAGTCATTTAATCTGCCTCAAACAGCAGGAGATGCATGATATTGTGAAGGGGAAAGCCAAGGAGTATGCCAGGGCGTCTCAGAGGAAAATCTACGAAATAGGTAACAAGACCACTAAGTTAATGGCATGGCTGGAAAAGAGAGACAGAGAGAGGAACTGGGTATTAGAGATTAATACCCCAGACAGAGAGACCTGTAAGACCAGTGAGAAGATAGCTGCAGCGTTTGCAAACTATTATGAACACCTATAAAGGTCCTCATCGACAAGAACAAAGACAGATTGCACAGAACTCCTAAAAGATGCTAGCCATCCCACAATAGCAATGGAGGACCAGGAGGAACTAGAAAAAGACGTAACCACTGAAGAAATATGCTGTGCGATTAGAGCCCTGCAATCAGGCAAGGCGGCCGGACCTAATGGCCTACCGGTTGAACTATACAAAGGCATTGCAACGCTGGTGGCTCCACATATGTTAGTTATGTTCCGGGAGGTACTGGAACGGGGTAGTTTACCGGAGGACCAGCAACTAGCCATGGTAGTGGTCATCCAAAAACAGGGCAAACCTCCGGAGGAATGTACCGCCTATATGCCAATCTCACTGTTAAATACCGAAGCAAAGGTATTGGCCGAGGTCTTAGGTCTTAGCAACCAGACTTAACAGAGTAATAACCTCCATAATTCATCCTGACCTCCATAATTCATTCATGCCCCACCGAAGCACTAGACTTAACTTGAGACGCCTTTATGGGGTACTGCATGTCACTAAATGTAGGCCAGAGGAGAGCGCAGTGCTGCTGCCTCTAGATGCCCACATGGCGTCCAACAGCATAGAAGGGCAGTGCCTGTTCACGGTATTGGAGCATTTTCGTTTTGGCCCCAAGATCTGCGCCTGGGTCCAGCTGATGTATATGAATCCCCTGGCCAGGGTGAGGGTGAATGGAGTGATGTCTAGGCAGGGCACAAGACAGGGATGCCCACTTTCTCCCATGCTATTTGCTATTGCGCTGGAGCCCCTGGTGGCAAGGGTCAGAGGAGGCCCACTGGCAAGTGGCATCTCCCCGGGGCGGGGAGGGGGGGAATGGGAGTAAAAAATGTCACTGTATGCCGAAGACATAATAGTATATGCCACAAATCCCCGGTCTATAATAAACCACATACTCCACATATTACAGCTGTTCAACAGCTACTCTAGTTATAAAATACATTGGGATAAGTCTCTTGTGTTTGTTTTGGCCAGAGATACGCCGATCCTACAGGCCTGTTGGAAAACCCTATTGATCAGAGACAAATTTAAATATATTGGCATTGTGATTTCCTGAACTGAGGCCGAATTCTTAGATGACAATTTGTTTCCCCAGCTGCATAGACTACAAAGGGATATTTCACACTGGAGAATGTTACCACTTTCACTAATGGGAAGAGCAGCCATTTTAGAAATGATGGCGCTCCCGCGTCTTTTACACATCCTTCAGAACCATTAAATTTCTATTGCAAAATAGATTTGGAAGTAAGGCAACTACTCTGGGACGGTGGGAAATCCAGGATAGGGCTCCACAAATTACAACGGGGAGTGTTTGAGGGAGGACTTGCAGTTCCCAACATCTGGAAATATTACTGGGCAGCAAAGTTGGTTATGCTCAACAACTGGGTATTTGCGGATAGGGAGGAGCCTGCATACCAGGTTGACCATCACTCGTTGGGACTGAGAGGGTACCTGGATGCATTGTACTGTAGGAAAATGGAGAACGGACTACCAAAGCATACACAAATGACAGTACAAATATGGAGGGAGGTGACTAAATTCCTGGGCTGGGAGGGAAAACGAATGTAATGAACTCCCCTGTGGAAGAGCAACCTCTTAAGAGAGGTGAGCGGACTGCAGGGCTTCTGCCCATGGATACTGCTGGGTTTTGAATACCTGGGAGACGTCTGGAAGGGGCAAGTGATGGTGGACTTCCTGGAACTGCAGACTGAATACCAAGTGCCGGACACAGAACAGTTCTGGTACATACAATTGAAACATGCACTAAAGACACATATCACACTAGGCGACCAAATACCTGAATATGCGCCACTTGAAGACAGAGTGCTAATAGATACTTGAAAAGGCCACTTCCCTCATATATAAAACGATGATGTATAGTACCCAACACCCACTAGGGGCTCTTCGAGAGGCATGGGAAGCAGAGATTGGGTTCCTGGAGGATGATGATTGGGCGGTAGCCATACAGAGCCCCCGAGAAGTGGCCATGAGAGAACGGTTCCACCTCATACAACTCCAAATCCTACATAAATCTTACACAACTAGGATGAGGCTTTACTGTATGGGTAGGCGTGACTCGGAAAACTGCATGAGGGGATGTGGTGGAGTAGGCACCTTCTTTCACACATTATGGGACTGTCCCATGCAGCACCGATACTGGTGCAAGATTACACAGTTGATGTCCGTTGTGTCAAGGCAGGTGGTCCCACTAGATGCCCGATGGCACATAGTACGTGTGACAGAGGAAACCACGTGACCGAAATATATCAAACTGTGGCTAATGATAGCAGCTTTAGTAGCAAAAAGGAGTATAGCTAGGGGATGGGGGGGGGAGGTGCAACCCTCTAGGGTCACAGAATAGGAGATGGACCTTGACTGGTGCTGTGCAGCAGAAAAAGTGGTCTATCAAAGCCGCGGATGCCCCGGTAAGTGGGGTAAAGTATGGGGTAGATGGGCAGAAGACAGAGGGATTTGAAATGTTATAATAATGTAATGGATAGAGGGACCAGTGAATAGGAATAGCTGCGTACAAGGCAAAATATGCTAATGGACTTGAGACCCTGATGATTTTGATGTTTTGAAAAGAACCCAGTGGTATATAAGGGATGACTCTGTCATTAAGATTGTGCACAATATGATGTGTTTTGTATATTTACGATGTGTTGCTGAGCATCTGTTTGTTTAATAAAAACAATTTTTAAAAAAGAGAATAAGGTATCCTTAGCAACTCAATAAATACACCCTGGTTAATCTCAAAACATTTCGGAAGGATGATGGTGAAAACAAACACCATTTTATATTCGCTGTGCACCAGGTTCACATTCAACCAAACAACTCTCCAGGGCCTATTAACAAATGTAAATCTACACATGTAGAGTAACTACTAATAAATGTACGCCTACCCTTTTGAGTAACTCTACTACTTCGGACTATTCATAAAATCAAAGTGTAAATGTACTCAAAAGGGAGACTTATATGTCTCCACCCCATGAAGCAAAGGGTAAAGTCAAATTTATGAGTGTAAAGTTACTACTGCCAAAAAGGAGCAGTAATAAGCTAAGCACCACACATGGCCAACCATTCATACTGCAGCACCCGTCTATAGAATATAATGGTGGCAGGCACTCAATAAAGAACCCCACAGGAAAAAAATGGCAATTAAATTATTTCATATGTATATGTCTCCGCTCCCTGAGGCAAAGGGTGAAGCCAAATTTATGAGTGTAAAGTTACCACTGCCAAAAAGTAATACGCTCATTTTTAAATATATGTGTGTGTACATAAAAATTAATTTAATGTTAATAATGTAAATAATTAAAATATTATTTTATTATAACATATTTGAATAACTGTATTTTCATTTAAAAATAAATGTATCGATAATATGTAAATAAATAATTAACTGGATTTAAATGTATTCTGTACCTACCTTTTTAAATATTTAATACCTAAAAAAAATTATAAACATTTTACTTTAGGAGGGATTTTTTTTTTGCTAATACATCTTTAAAGAAAATAACGTAATTTAATATATTTAAATTAATTATTGTATAGAATACATTAAAATTATATTTTATACATATTTTTAGTGATTGTTTGTAAATGTAATAAACTCTATCAAATTTACCATTACTTTATCTTAGGGAATTCTCTTTCCCGGTGGTTCAGACCACCCTATGATAAAGTATAAGGGAAAATAGAAAGATTCTTAAACTTGAATAAATACAAAAAATATGGGTATGTTAAATATAATTTTGAATATACTAAATCGAAATTATTTTTCCGAAGTTTGAATTCAAACACAAACATCCATCATAAGTAAAAATAAAATAGTCTTTTTATTATGTGTTATTATTATTATCAGGAGTGATGTATGAAATTATTTAAAAGTTACATATATGTTAGGACAAAGATAATATTATATTAAGTTTTGAATACAAAAAGATAATTACAATATGTTAAAACTAAATGAAAATATATATTATTTTTAGATTTTTAAATAAATATGTATATTATTTTTAGATGTTTTAAATTAAATAATTTCTCTTTTCAACTATTTAAAATAATTTTATTTTATTTAACATTATTTCATATGAGGTTTTATTTTAAGACCCAACTCCATTATTTTCTGTGGAGGGTGGTACAGTGATTATTTGACAGAATGACTTGTATAAAATTTGAAGAGGCCTAAATAATGTGTCAAAAACATTGTTTACCACAATAGCATGTTCCTTTACATATAATGGGAGTATTAAAACTATTGTGGCAAAAAAATGTTGTGGAAGTAAATATTACCCAAATCAACATTAAAATATGTTTGTTTGTTTTTTTACAAATCAAAGACTGTAAAATTCTATATTTAAATGATTTAAAAAAATTTATCCTGTTGAAGGCTCCAGCTGAAACGCGTTGGTCCCTGTCATGCACTAATCGCTGTCACATTTATGACTGGATAAATAAAGCTCACCGAGCTGCTGATACCTGGCTGTGCTGCTTATTCCTTTCTCCCCGGATTGTGGGGAATTCTTGTGGATACCTATATATATATATATATATTATCTACTGGCGGTCGCCAGTAGATAGTTATAGTTACAACCTATTATCCATAGGAAATCCGCGACATTCTATTTGAAATAACGTTGGCGCCGGTTGACGAATCTTCGTGAAAGTTTCCAACTTGTTGGGGCGCTCCGCTCCTACCCTGAAAGTCTCGGGGTGATACGTGAAGCGGGGGCCGAGAAAAAGGGGGGTCCCAAAACGCGTTTTCCCCATTCATTTTTCCATAGGAACCTTTAGTCGCAGCTACAGCCCGAACTGCTGAACGGAATTACACCAAATTTGGCAAAGAGGTAGTCCTTGGTTCAGACTGGTGCCTTTTGCTTAAATGGTGTAAATCCGCTCAGTAGTTCCTGAGAAAATCAAAAGTAAAAGTACATATATATCTATGGGCGCGTCGGATACGCGTACCCTCAGCGCACCCTGCGCGCACCGTCCCGATCACGAGCTGCATGCTAATTGGCTGTCAGCTGGCTGTCAACATTCCGATTCAGGAAGTGTTGGCAGCCATTTTGTCCCTCGGTAGAACCGAGGGACAGAAACAAGTGCGGAAAGCGCAAAAAGGGGGCAGGGTAGAAACACCCTAACCCCCTAGGTCTGCTCAGGGGGTCCCACAAGATTTTTTTTTTTTTTTAAATCGGCGGGATGCGCTTAGGGTGCGCGTATCCCGCCGAGAAAAAAAAAAGAAACAAGTGCGCAAAATGCACAAAGGGGGCAGGGTAGAAACACCCTAACCCCTAGGCCTGCTCAGGGGTCCCACAAGGACCCCCTGGGCAAAAAAGCATTTTTTTTTTTTAAAAATCGGCAGGATGCGCTCAGGGTGCGCGAATCCTGCCGAAGAATCGAAGCGCGGTCTCCGCGCTCGATAGTAATTGGCCCCGGGTGGGCCAAGTCCCGGGGGCATGCTGGGGGGTTAATTTTATGTGTGGGGGCCTCTAGGGGCCCCCAAGCCCGGGGACCGCCACCCCCGGGGCTTTATGCATAATGGTGCGGGAGGGCTCTGAGCCCTCCCGCAGCCCCGGGGACCACCACCTCCCGGGGCTTCTTTTTTTAAATGAAAAACCTGTGTGGGGGGCTCCAGCCCCCCACACGCCCGGGACCGCCACCTCCCGGGGCACTAAACATTTAAATATGGGGGTCCGTTACGGACCTCCAGAGCCCCGGGACCACCACCTCCCCGGGGCTGTGCACACGATGGGAGGGGGCCGCGCGGCCCCCTCCTGGAGCCTGTGGTGGCCCTGGGGACCGCCACCCCCAGGGCCGGCTCCTGCAGTGTCCCGGGGTGCCTACCCCGGGACACTGCTGTTTGCAATGACAGGACGGGAGCCTCGCGGCTCCCGTCCTGTCATTGCAAACTTGCTTTGGATATTGGAAGAGAGAGCAGGAAACCTGCTCTCTCTTCCAATATCCAAAGCCGATAGCTTTCCACATGGGGAGCAGCATGTTAGCTGCTCCCCATGTGTAGAGCAATGCCGGCTCCCGTAGGACACGGGAGCCGGCGGGACTGTGGGGGTTTGGGGACCCCCACAGTCCCCAATGAGAGGGCCAGCCCCGGGTGATGGGGTCCCCGGGGCAAGTAGTGGCTCGGGAGGGGGCCACGCGCCCCCTCCCCAAAGTTTTGAAAAATTATAAAAATAAAAAAAAGGGTATGGCCGGCCCGGGGATGGGGTCCCCGGGCCTTAAAATGGCCAGAGGAGGGGGGCCACGCAGCCCCCTCAAAATATTAAAAATAAAATTAGAGGCCATGCCCCGGGAGATGGGGTCCCCGGGGCCAATACAGGCCCGGGGAAGGGGGGCCACGCGGCCCCCTTCCCGTTTTTTTTTTTTTAAATTTAAAAAGGGGTAAGGCCCTGGGGGATGGGGTCCCCAGGGCCCAAAAACAGAAAAAAGGAAGGGGGCTACACAGCCTCCCTTCAGGGACAAAAAACAAACAAAAAAAACGATCGGGCCCGCAGGCCCCGCCCCTTCCTTCACCACTCTGCAAACGCGCCCCTGGCGCGTTTGCAGAGGGGAACGACTCCCCTTGAATACTGGGGGTCCCTGGGGCCAACTAGCCCACCAGGAACCTCCAGTATGCGCCAGGGGCTGCCTTGCAGAGAGGTGTACAGAGGCCACGCCCCTTTTACACCTCTCTGCAACGCAGCTCTGTGGCGCTTTTGGAGGTATATGGTGGGCTAGTTGGACTCCGGGGACCCTCAGGATTCAAGGGGACTTAATCCCCCAACTTAAAACGCACCACGGGCGCGTTTGCACAGTGGTGAAGTGAGGGGCGGGGCTTCAGGTGACATGTGTGCAAACAGGCCCCGTGGCGCGTTTTAAGATGGGGAATTAAATCCCTTCAATCCTGAGGGTCCCTGGGGGCCAACTAGCCCAACAGGTACATCCAGAAAGCGCCACAGAGCTGCGTTGCAGAGAGGTGTAAAAGGGTGTGGCCTCTCTACACGTCTCTGCAACGCAGCCCCTGGCGCATATTGGAGGTTCCTGGTGGGCTAGTTGGCCCATAGGGACCCTCAGGATTCAAGGGGACTTAATCCCCAACTTAAAACGCGCCACGGGGCGCGTTTGCACAGATGTAACCTCAGGCCCCGCCCCTCCCTTCACCATTGTGCAAATATTCCTCTAAAATCAGCCGAAATACGAATTCCGATTTACTCACCTGTTATCAGGAGAGACCTCAGTGCTGTATCTTTCAGCCCAGTACTGGTCCTGAAAAGTAATTCTAACCATACTTACCAGTAACTTGAATTTCCTTCCATAGGCTAACATTGACTGGTTTCACTTGGAAATTCTTCTAAGTGTGGAGTTTTGGAACTTTAAAATATTCCTCTAAAATCAGCCGAAATACGAATTCCGATTTACTCACCTGTTATCAGGAGAGACCTCAGTGCTGCATCTTTCAGCCCAGGACTGGTCCTGAAAAGTAATTTTAGCCGTACTTACCGGTAACTTGAATTTCCTTCATAGGCTAACATTGACTGGTTTCACTTGGAAATTCTTCTAAGTGTGGAGTTTTGGAACTTTAAAATATTCCTCTAAAATCAGCCGAAATAGGAATTCCGATTTACTCACCTGTTATAAGGAGAGACCTCAGTGCTGTATCTTTCAGCCCAGTACTGGTCCTGAAAAGTAATTTTAACCGTACTTACCAGTAACTTGAATTTCCTTCCATAGGCTAACATTGACTGGTTTCACTTGGAAATTCTTCTAAGTGTGGAGTTTTGGAACTTTAAAATATTCCTCTAAAATCAGCCGAAATACGAATTCCGATTTACTCACCTGTTATCAGGAGAGACCTCAGTGCTGCATCTTTCAGCCCAGTACTGATCTTGAAAAGTAATTTTAACCGTACTTACCGGTAACTTAAATTTCCTTCATAGGCTAACATTGACTGGTTTCACTTGGAAATTCTTCTAAGTGTGGAGTTTTGGAACTTTAAAATATTCCTCTAAAATCAGCCGAAATACGAATTCCGATTTACTCACCTGTTATCAGGAGAGACCTCAGTGCTGCATCTTTCAGCCCAGGACTGGTCCTGAAAAGTAATTTTAGCCGTACTTACCGGTAACTTGAATTTCCTTCATAGGCTAACATTGACTGGTTTCACTTGGAAATTCTTCTAAGTGTGGAGTTTTGGAACTTTAAAATATTCCTCTAAAATCAGCCGAAATAGGAATTCCGATTTACTCACCTGTTATAAGGAGAGACCTCAGTGCTGTATCTTTCAGCCCAGTACTGGTCCTGAAAAGTAATTTTAACCGTACTTACCAGTAACTTGAATTTCCTTCCATAGGCTAACATTGACTGGTTTCACTTGGAAATTCTTCTAAGTGTGGAGTTTTGGAACTTTAAAATATTCCTCTAAAATCAGCCGAAATACGAATTCCGATTTACTCACCTGTTATCAGGAGAGACCTCAGTGCTGCATCTTTCAGCCCAGTACTGATCTTGAAAAGTAATTTTAACCGTACTTACCGGTAACTTGAATTTCCTTCATAGGCTAACATTGACTGGTTTCACTTGGAAATTCTTCTAAGTGTGGAGTTTTGGAACTTTAAAATATTCCTCTAAAATCAGCCGCAATACGAATTCCGATTTACTCACCTGTTATCAGGAGAGACCTCAGTGCTGCATCTTTCAGCCCAGTACTGATCCTCAAAAGTAATTTTAACCGTACTTACCAGTAACTTGAATTTCCTTCCATAGGATATGATTGCCTGCTTTTTGCTGAAAAAGTTTCTAAGTGTTGATTTTTGAAACATACAAATATTCCTCTAAAATCAGCCGAAATCCAAATTCTGATTTACTCACCTGTTATCAGGAGAGACCTCAGTGCTGCATCTTTCAGCCCAGTACTGGTCCTGAAAAGTAATTTTAACCGTACTTACCAGTAACTTGAATTTCCTTCCATAGGCTAACACTGACTGGTTTCACTTGGAAATTCTTCTAAGTGTGGAGTTTTGGAACTTTAAAATATTCCTCTAAAATCAGCCGAAATACGAATTCCGATTTACTTACCTGTTATCAGGAGAGACCTCAGTGCTGCATCTTTCAGCCCAGTACTGATCCTCAAAAGTAATTTTAACCGTACTTACCGGTAACTTGAATTTCCTTCATAGGCTAAGATTGACTGGTTTTCAGCAAAAAGTTTCAAAGTGTTGATTTTCACAAACTACAAATATTCCTTAAAAATCGCCTGTATGACTTAAACGCATTTTTTCAACTGTTTACAGGAGATGCACCAGTGCTGGATCCAGGATCCAACACTGAGTAAGAAAAAGTAACGATAACAGTTTTTACCTGCTAAGTGAATTTCCTTCCATAGGATAACATTGGTGATTCTATGAGAAAAAGTTTCTAAGTGTCAACTTTTAAAATACAATAATATTCCTTAAAAATCACGACTGTAACCAAAACGCTTTTACTCAACTGTTTACAGGAGATGTACCAGGACTGAATCTAGGATCCAGTCCTGTGGTTACAAAAGTAATCCATAAAGTAACTAATTGCATTTAACTAGAAATTCACATTAAGCTGAATGTTGCATTGTGTTTGAAAATGTGTTGCCCATTGCAACAACTGTAACTACTGTACTTAAAAGTCTATTGCCTATCTGCAAAGTATTTAAACTAAAGTAATTCATTCTGAGAAAGTATTTTTGTAATGTAATGTATAATGTAATTACAATGTAATTTAAAAAATAAAATATGTAAAAAAAATGTTTCTAAAAATGTAGTAAATCAGTATGAAAAAAATTAATATAACAATTAATACATTTAAAAATTGTCATTTACAAAACCTTTGAAATTCACTGAAAAAACCGTAGGTTTCAGGCACGTTATAGTTAGAAATTAGCATTTAAAAAACCTTTGAAATTCACTGAAAAACCATAGGTTTCAGACACGTTATAGTTACAAATTAGCATTTAAAAAACCTTTGAAATTCACTGAAAAAACCATAGGTTTCAGACACGTTATAGTTACAAATTAGCATTTAAAAAACCTTTGAAATTCACTGAAAAAACCATAGGTTTTAGGGACAGTTTTAGTTACTTGGACATTGCACTCGTACAAAACCCGTGAAATTCCCCCGTTATAGTTAGTTCAGCTAACTATAACTCGCGCCCTGCAATGCACTGCTGATGACGTCACATATTACATCACTCATGACATGGTCAGTGACATCACTGATGACATCACTGATGACATCTCAAATGACATCACTGATGACATCACTGATGACATCATCCATGTGATAATTTCATGCATCTTCTCACACCCTAATATAACCTTTGATATACCCACTCTAAATTACAGACTGCCATTCTCAAAACCATAGACACTCCAACACCAAAAACTACATACCCACTCACTGATTATTAGGTCTACACACACATTTACTCTCTCACCAGTACAATCACTCATACTTATGGTCACTCAGTACAGGACTATCATATGCACTCATACACCTATATACACACTCACACACCTCCACTCATCCATAGAGGTACTCACACACCTAGTCAGTCATGCAAATAATTAATCACACTCCCATTTACTTACCTATACAGTTATACACACACCAGCTCACTTACTCATACAAATACTAGCACATTCTTACGCTCTTACACAATCACTGATACAAGCACACACTCATCCATACAGCCACTCTCACAATCACACACTCTCACTTATAGCCATTTATATACTCCAACACACAAATATACTGCCTTTCACATATGTAGTTACTCACACATGTACCACTGAGATATACATTTACTCACTAACACAGCCATACACACACTCACCCACCCATACAGTCCATCACAGATGCACTCTTGAAAACATGCACCCAGTGAATCACCCACTCACACATCTATGCACAGAGTCACACACACCCCACCCACACAAACACTCAGGCACCCATACAGATACTCAGACAACAAATCAATAACCCATATAGACACTCATGTAGCTATTCGCAAACCCATGCAGCCGCTTACACACCAACAGACAGACAGATACAGACATTCACACAGTTTAGTCATTAACCCATGCATTCAGTAAGATACGTTTAATCACTCACTCATAGTCAGTCACGCACCTACTAAATCATCCATTCAGACACTTATACACCCACTCATTCTTCAATATGCCTTTCCCTATATATATTAAACATATTTAAACTTTACAGAAACACACAGTCACTGGATGATGTCATCAGTGATGTCATCAGTGATGTCATTTGAGATGTCATCAGTGATGTCATCAGTGATGTCACTGACCATGTCATGAGTGATGTAATATGTGACGTCATCAGCAGTGCATTGCAGGGCGCGAGTTATAGTTAGCTGAACTAACTATAACGGGGGAATTTCACGGGTTTTGTACGAGTGCAATGTCCAAGTAACTAAAACTGTCCCTAAAACCTATGGTTTTTTCAGTGAATATATATATATATATCGCCAAAACACTTTCTCTTGTTGTAGAAAAAGAAGCCACGGACACCCAAGAATGCTTTATCTGTTTATTCCATAACAGTTGGTCTCCTACCGACGCGTTTCACCCTTACGGCTTGTTCACGGTACGGCAAGTCGTGTCGCATTGCAGTAAACATAATCTTAGTGCATAGACATAGAAATGGGTTACACAGGTTGCTGGTCAATAATTCTGGGCGCCATCTTGTAATGGATCTTATTTACTCGTGTGATAACATTGTTAAAAAAAACAATTTGCATAGAATCCAATACACTAATGTGTTGATAACTAATTCTTACCAACAATTGTATCCACATCTATTATGTCAAAATGGACATTAACTAAATACCGATCACATAATAATCAATATTATAGTGCACGTGCTTTCTACATAAATTAAGCCCAAGTGGGCTAATAACATAATGCCATTGCAAACAGATCTGTTATATTATATAAAAAATATTATAAATCCCATGAGTCACATTCAAAACCCATGTAATACAAAATCAAGCCCAAGTGGGCTTATTATGTCACCTTCACAAATCATTACAATTATTACAATTGTCAAATCTGTCTCCTCCTGACCAAGATGATAGAGCTGACCTCTAGTTGACCATTTTCCCCAGTGATGCACAATCCTATGCGAATTTATTCATGGGCTGGTGGGAGGAGCAGGTGTCCAATCAATGTGAAATGTATGGGGATCAGATTGTACTCTGGACCCGATTCATCGATGATATTTTTCTTATTTGGAGAGGTGATGAGTTGAGTGCCACTGAATTTGTACAGTCATTGAATACTAATACTCTGAATATACAGTTGACATCACATATGAGTCAGAATAAGATCATTTTTCTTGATGTAGAAGTTACTGTGGAGGATAATCACTTGGTTACAAAACTGCATAGAAAAGAGACGTCAGGTAACAGCCTCTTATATGCCACAAGTGCCCACCCATGCAGCCTAATCCAAAGCATCCCCTATGGGGAATTAATCAGAGCTAAAAGAAACTGTAGCACTGAGAAGGAATTTTCGATGGAAAAATCAGTTATGTGCCTAAGATTTAAGGCCCGGGGATATACTAACAAGGTGATCCAAGCTGCAGTAGATAAGGTTGACAAATTACAAAGAACTGCTTTACTTATTCCCAAAATTAAAGATGAATCGCAAGAAGAGAATCAGATTAGGCTTATAACCACCTATTCCAGTCAATCATACAAAGTCAGGAAAATATTACAACGTAATTGGCATATTTTGAAAACGGATGCCATATTAGATCGATACCTTCATGAGTCACCACAAATAACTTTTAGGAAGGGAAGGTCCCTAAAAGATGAACTGAGCCATAATCTAGTTACAACACAAATTAAATCCAAATCAAATCAAGGTGTTACAGGGTTCTCTTGTTGTATGCGGTGCAAGGCTTGTATAAATAGTAAAAACTGCACCAAGATTAGAGTACCTAGAAGTAACAGAGATTATTTAATCAAAGGAAACTTCGATTGCAATACAGAATTTTGTGTATATTGTCTTATCTGCCCATGTCAAAAATATTACATAGGCAGTACAATACACCGAGCGAGAAAACGTATTCTGGAACATAAGAGAGCAATACGCCAGAATAATGAACAATATCCAGTAGCTCGCCATTTCAAGGCGCTCCATGGACAAAATGATAGGCTTTTGTCCTTCGTTGTCCTGGAAACAGTGAGACCACAGGAGCGAGTGGGAGACAGGGAACGCCAACTAAGGATTCTAGAATCCAGGTTTATCATTGACTTTGAGACCCTGTTCCCTATTGGTTTAAATTCAAGTGAGGAGTTATCCATCCACCTGGGTTAAGATTTTAAAGTATTGAGAAGATGAAGAATAGTGGCCTGAGAATAAATATATGCAGATGAGTGTAATATGAATAACATCAAAGGGGTTTCAGAATAATAAAATCTACATGAATGAAATGGATTTCTCTTTCTCTTATATTACAATATTATCATAGGATTTTAAATTGTATATAGTATTCACAATTATATGTATTTTTACATTAGTTTTTCTTTCATTCTTTGTTGTGTCTTTTGTGTTAATAGGAATTTTCATCACTGGGGAAAATGGTCAACTAGAGGTCAGCTCTATCATCTTGGTCAGGAGGAGACAGATTTGACAATTGTAATAATTGTAATGATTTGTGAAGGTGACATAATAAGCCCACTTGGGCTTGATTTTGTATTACATGGGTTTTGAATGTGACTCATGGGATTTATAATATTTTTTATATAATATAACAGATCTGTTTGCAATGGCATTATGTTATTAGCCCACTTGGGCTTAATTTATGTAGAAAGCACGTGCACTATAATATTGATTATTATGTGATCGGTATTTAGTTAATGTCCATTTTGACATAATATATGTGGATACAATTGTTGGTAAGAATTAGTTATCAACACATTAGTGTATTGGATTCTATGTAAATTGTTTTTTTTAACAATGTTATCACACGAGTAAATAAGATCCATTACAAGATGGCGCCCAGAATTATTGACCAGCAACCTGTGTAACCCATTTCTATGTCTATGCACTAAGATTATGTATACTGCAATGCGACACGACTTGCCGTACCGTGAACAAGCCGTAAGGGTGAAACGCGTCGGTAGGAGACCATCTGTTATGGAATAAACAGATAAAGCATTCTTGGGTGTCCGTGGCTTCTTTTTCTACAACAAGAGAAAGTGTTTTGGCGTTATTAAGGGATTCCGGATCCCGCGACGGACCGCCGCGCAGCTAAGCCCCATACTACCGGAGGTTCGTGCAAATATATATATGTATATATATATATATATATATATATATATATATATATATATATATATAATATTCGCAATGTGCCCTCCCACAAAAGATATGCATGATGGCAGCACTCCAGGTGTATTTTGAAGCTTTATTAAATGGCAACACGTTTCAACCTAATGGTCTACATTAAAGCCACTAGTTAATGTGCACAATCTCACTTAAAAACATATGAAAACCATTAGACATAGGAAACATTCTCCTAGTTTTTTAACAGGCTCAAAAAGGAAAGTGGTTATATTGTTAACATTCTAGAAACATATACCTGAAAAAAATCATCTATTCATCAAATTCCTTAAATGAACCAATCATAATTATTTAAAAGACAGAAATGTAGTTCATGCATATAATTAATAAAGGTTCACAACATCAATTCATATATATATATATACACAAAAAGGTTTGGTAAAGGTTCCAACAGACAAAATATATAAATGCTTAAGACAATTGATAATGGTTCCGGGAAACAAAATAATTTAATCTCCAACCAAGTGGCTAAATCTAATGAATTTGAAAGTATCACTTTCATTAAGAATAGTGTAAAATGTATTTGTATATTCCTTTCAGTTATTAGATTGGCAGAAGCCCATAAATATCCATGTGTCCATAAGCAACACCCAATGTGAGCAGTGATTACATAATATCCTCTCAAAAGAAAACTATTCAAAGCCAAGGTGAAAAAAATAATAAATAATGCACCAGAAAATTTAAAAAAAGCAGATCCAAAAATAGAAGTCAAAGTAGAAAATAAAATCAATTAAATTCTCTGAGTCAGATCTTATTGATATCTTACATTCTCCTAAATTCTGGACAAAATATACTCTTTATTAAACAAACCAATAAGTTCAACATAAAATATTACATAATTACGTGACACTGCAGTAATTTGGAAAACAATGACCATCATGCAGTCCTAGTCAATGTGATCAAACAATTTTTCATTCATATTAAGCCGTCAAGGGGCTTTTGTATGTAAAAGGATGATGTTTTCAGATTCTAATTTTCTCAACTTTTTCTCTCTATCTCCTCCTCTCTCTGTGTCTGGGTTCTGATCATGTTAAATTTGCCAATGTCCGGGTACTGGATAATTCTGGCTGCAATGCTTAATTGCTCTGAGATGTTCTAATACTCTCTTTTTTATAGGGAAAATGGTGATACCTTCACATTGTAGGCCACAGGGGATTTCCGGCACATAAACACAGTAATCACTGTTACATGAAATAAAATGATGTTTCTGCAAATTCCAGTTAGTAATTGATATTTCTTCCTATTTTTTCCCCTTGCACTCTTTGCACTTGCCGCATTTAAAGAAGCCCTGCTGTTCCCTTAACCTACCACCACTGGGTTCTGGCTTCAGGTAACTGTGTCCTGGAACGTCCCTGATCAATTTAGGTTTATGATAAGGTATGAGAGGATGTGGTGTCACTACTTTCGTAATTACTAGGTCCACCTTAAATAAATGCCAGTGTTTTGAAAATACCCATCTCTACGTTGGTGTTTAACTATCATAAGAAGTTATAAAACTGATCTTATGATGTTCTTTTGTTCTGCCTCTTTGAGTCTGAAGACTTTTCCTCGATAATTGGTCTGCTCTCTCTTTCGCTATTCAGAGTACTTTATTGGAGTAACCTCTGACCATAAATTTTCCCATCTTTTTGTGTGCTTCCCCATTGTATGTCTTTGGGGTGCTGCAATTGTTTTTGGCCCTTAAAGATTCGCACAAAGGTATGCTCCAATTGAGGCTCTTAGGCTGGTAACTATCAGCATGTGGAATACTATTCCCTGCTGTCTTTCTCTGTGTAAGAATGTGTGTAACTCGTTATTCCTAAAAGTTCAAAACACATCCAAATAATCAATTTCACTATGATGTATTGTGTACATTTGAGGTTTAGGTCATTAGTGCCAATTTTATCCAAATAGATGATGAAAAGATAATCTATCAAACATGTCCATTGTACAATATGTTCAGTTATATGTTCAATATTATCAATCCATACATGTTGTTCTTCCCACAAAACCATGAAGATTCCTGCATAGCTTGGTGCACAGCAATTAACCATTGCAGTCCCGACAAGTTGTTTATACTTTACATTAAAAATGAAAAAAATATTTGTCATACAAAACTGTAACATCTCCAATAACATTCTAGCATGAGCAAAAAAGATAAATGGGTCTCTACCTTTCACGCTCCGATCCCTAATTCATGTTAAATAAAGGTGTACAAAGAAACTAGATCAACACTGACCAGAATGTAGTCTGTTCTCCAGGGAATACCATTCACCTTATTTATGAAATCTGTACTATCGCTACAATAAGAGGGTAGATTCATGACATAAGGTAAAAGAAAGTAATCTAAATAATTGGCGGTATTCTCCAGAAGACTCCCATTAGCTGAGAAAATAGGTCTACCTGGTAAATTTACTTCGTATTTATGAACCTGGGAAGCAAGTAAAAGCATGGAGCCACATGTTAGGCACAAGTACAAACTGACACTCGTCTAGGCTTAACAGGCCTTCATCTTTCCAGTTACAAAGTAAAGTATGAAAATCTCACATTGATTGTTGATAGTGGGAATGCATGGCCGTCTCATAGCTATTTGAGGGGCTAAGTTGTCGATCAGCTTCCTTCAAATATTTGTTTATGTACCACAAAACAACATTACCTCCTTTGTCAGAAGGTTTGAGAACTAAACTCTGATCTCTACTTAAAGTTACCAATGCCTGTTTTTGGGCCTTTGTCAAATTACTCGCATAATGATCTTTGGTGTTCTGCCAAATATTCATCAGATCTCGACATACCATCTCATGAAATGTGAAAATTGTGTCATGTGGTGTAATAGGGTTACACTGTGATTTAGCTTTAATGTGACTTTCACTAACACAAGCTGTTTCTAAATGTAATAATCTCAACAAGCCTTCTTCCGAGGCCCAATCAATGGAGCCTCCTTCCAATTCCATGAATGTAGCACACCCTCAAAATCGCCTATGCACAAACAGTCATAAGTATGATCAATACTGGGCATATTAGCAAAAGAATTCAATAAAAACTTTTTATAACCTAGTTGATTAAACACTTTCAATAATTGTAACTTTCGAATAAATAAAAACAGATCACTACGTGTGAGACAATAGTCCATATTGGCCGTTGGGCAAAATATAAATCCCAATTCTAATACAAACTGTTAATCCTTAGTTAATTTATGCATGGATAAATTAATCACAGTTAAATTAGCCTCACCCATTGTAGGACCTGTCATTCATAGGGCGGTCTTCCCCAACATTTTGCTTGCTTCCCTTCACTTTTTGCAGTATCTTTTTGTTGGCCTTAGGACTGTGAGCACTTTACCACTGCTAACCAGAGCTGAAGTGCAGGTATGTCTCCCCTAAACATGTTGACATGGATGTATACCTGATTGGCATATTTAGTTTATCTGTAAGTCCCTTGTAAAGTGGTACCCCACGTACCCAGGGCCTGTAATCTAAATTCTTCTAGTGGGCCTGCAGCACCGGTTGGGCCACCCACACAAGTAGCCTTTGAAACCTGTCTTAGGCCTGCCATTGCAGGGCCTGTGGGTGCAGTTTACTGCCACTTCGACTTGGCACTCAAAACCACTTGCCAAGTCTTAAACCCCCCTTTATTAAACATAAGTCAAACCTAAGGTAGGTCCTAAGTGACCCTAAGGGCAGGGAGCTGTGTAACTAAGAGGCAGGACATGTACTTTTAAGTTTTACATGTCCAGGCGGTTACAACAGCTAAATTCATTTCATTCCTTCCATAGGCTAGCATTGGGGATTCCTTAAAATACCTTTATGCTGTCAATACCTGATTGGAAAGGAATAGCTACTTCATGTTTATTATCTTTGGAATGGTGGTGACACATCCTCTTTATTGGTATAGCTGGATTTGACATTACCATTTTAGAAATGCCCCTTTTAGAAAGTGGACATTTCACTGCTCTTACCTTTGCTCTGAGTGCCTGCAGCCTGTCCCCAGTATACATCTGGGCTCGGTGACAGCTACACTTTGTGCATTCTCTCTAGACAGCCACAACACAGGAAGGGCTGGGTGTGACAGGGGATACATCTGCATTCATCTGCATACTGATAGCCTTCCTGGGCAGGAAAGGGGAGAGGTGGCTCACACTTACATCTGAATAGGTTGTGTCCTACCCTCACACAAAGGGCTGATTTATCCCTTACTGGTAGTCATGAGTCAGGAATGGGATGAAAGTGATCCTTGTGCACTACAGTGAACTTCTATGAAGTCAATCCCTACATCAAGGCACTTTTAGATATAAGTACCATGGATCTCGCCCTATCAAATCAGTACACTACTGGACTCAGAATAGTTGGCTTTGAATGTCGGGCATGATTGTTAGCCTGTTACAGATCTATTTAATGCGTTTTTAAATATACTGTGACAAGTTGCTCTTGATTTTGCACTAATTCGGTTGCTGCCACATCATGCTGGGGGGAAATCTTGGTGTATAATCTAGTGTTTGGTTTTTAATTGAGCTCTCCACATGTTGCAGTGTGCACTTTTGGGGACATTTTTTCCTGTTGCATCCACCGAGCAGATCGCCATCTTTACTCCGGACTATTTTTGGGCGCCATCTTGCTTGGGTTAGCAGTCTAGTTGTTAGAGACTAGCTCACAAGTCTTTACTTAAGGAGAACCATGTCGCGGACACGCAACGGACTCCAGAATAGTTGACTTTGACTGTCGGGCATGATTGTTAGCCGGTTACAGACCTGTTTATTGTATTTTTATATATACTTGCTCTGAAAAGTGTTTTTAGCTACATGTTGCAGCTGTGTGACAAGTTACTCTTTATCTTGCACTAATTCGGTTGCTGCCACATAAGCTGGGGGGAAATATTGGAGAAACTTAGGGGTCTATTAGGATTGCGGTCGGATGTCCACCCCCGGGCCGGCGGTGGTGCCCGCCGGACCGGCGGTGGACATCCGACCGCGATCGCAAGCCAGAAATCCGCTGGTCAAATTAGGATGGCGGTGGTGAACGCGGCAGTGGGAAATTCCGACCGCCGCTTTTCCGCCGGTTGCCATCCGCACTCCTGCCTGGCGGACGGAGCAGGACCGAGATAATGGTGGCGGTGCAGAGCAGGCTCCACCGGCAGGATTATGATGCCGGCGGTAGCCAGCCTTCCTCAGCGGTCAGACCGCCATGGAAAGGCATGCGGAGATTGTCTTCCGGGGGCCCGTTGCGGGCCCCCAATGTTTTGGGGGGGGTACACTGGGGGTACCCATGGTCCCTCTACATTTCCCTTTACCAGGTGGCAGGCACTGTACAGTGCCTGCCACGCAGTGCAGGGAAATGCAGGACATGCTCCTTTTAGCATCGTGGCGGTGCTGCGGGCAGCAGCAACCGTCGCAATGTTAAGCCCTGCGATCCGACCGCCGCAGTCGGATTTCGACCGCGGGTCATCGTAATACGACCGGCGGTGATGTCGCGGTCCATGCGGGCGGTCTTTTCCCGCTACCATGGCGGTCGGGGAGGTTTTCCGACGCCATCGTAATAGGCCCCCTGGTGTATAATCTAGTGTTTGGTTTTTAATTTAGATCTCTGCATGTTGCAGAGTGCACGTTTGGGTACATTTTTTCCTGGTGCATTTGCAGAGAAGAGCGCCATTTTTACTCCGTTCTACGAGACCATTTTTGGGTGCCAGTTTGCTTGGGTTAGCGGTCTAGTTGTTAGAGACCAGCTCCCAAGCCTTTACTTAAGGAGACCCATGCCCCGGACACGCTACAGTCTCCAGAATAGTTGGCTTTGAATGTCGGGCATGATTGTTAGCCTGTTACAGACCTGTTTAATGTGTTAAAAATATACTTGCTCTGAAAAGTGTTTTTAGCTAAATGTTGCAGCTGTGATGTTGCTCTTGATCTTGCACTAATTTGGTTGCTGCCACATAACGCTGGTAGGAAATATTGGGAAAACTTGGTTTAATTTAGAGTTTGGTTTTTAATTGAGCTCTTTGCATGTTGCAGAGTGTACTTTTAAGGGCATTTTTTCCTGGTGCATCCATCGAGCGGAGCGCCATTTTTACTCCATTGTACAGGACTATTTTTGGGCGCCATCTTGCTTGGGTTAGCGGTCTAGTTGTTAGAAACCAGCTCCCAAGCCTTTACTTAAGGAGAGCCATGCTGCGGACGCGCAGCAGACTCCAGAATAGTTGGCTTTGAATGTCGGGCATGATTGTTAGCCTGTTACAAGCCTGTTTAGTGTGTTTTTAAATATACTTGCTCTGAAAAGTGTTTTTAGGTCAATTTTGCAGCTGTGTGACAAGTTGCTCTTGATCTTGCACTAATTTGGTTGCTGCCACATAATGCTGGGGGGGAATATTGGGGAAGCTTGGTGTATAATCAAGTGCTTGGTGTTTAATTGAGCTCTCTGTGTGTTGCAGAGTGCACTTTTGGGGGCATTTTTTTCCTGGTGCATCCGCCGAGCAGAGCACCATTTTTACTCCATTCAACTGGACCATTTTTGGTCGCCATCTTGCTTAGGTTAGCGGTCTAGTTGTTAGACACCAGCTCCCAAGCCTTTACTTAAGGAGACCCATGCAGCGGATGCAGAGCGGACTCCAGAATAGTTGGCCTTGAATGTCAGGCATGATCGTTAGCCTGTTACAGATCTGTTTAATGTATTTTTAAATATACTTGCTCTGAAAAGTGTTTTTAGCTGAATGTTGCAGCTGTGTGACAAGTTGCTCTTGATCTTGCACTAATTTGGTTGCTGCCACCTGATGCTGGGGGGAAATATTGGGGAAACTTGGTGTATAATTTAGTGATTGTTTTTTAATTGAGCTCTCTGTGTGTTGCAGAGTACACTTTTGGGGGCATTTATTTCCTGGCGCATCTGCCGAGCGGAGCACCATTTTTACTCTGTTCTATGGGACCATCTTTGGGCACCATCTTGCTTGATTTAGCGGTCTAGTTGTTAGAGACCAGTTCCCAAGCCTTTACTTAAGGAGGCCCATGCAGTGGATGCACGCAGTGGACGCGCCTAAGGCAAGCCCATCTGCACCCGACCGCATCCGGATCGCATCCAGCGCCAGCCATGCTGCCCAAATTTCTAATCACCAAGCTGGTACTTTTTCTAGAGAAGCTCTCTTGGCCATGAATTGCAGTCCTTGTCATCCTACCGTGCATTATGATCCTGCTGCGAGCAACTCAGATTTTCGGAGTAAGGCCTATGGTTTCAGTCTAGGGGCCTCAACCATGTCTGAGGATGGAGTTGTCCTGTCCAATAAGACATCTTACAGAGGGGTGAGTTTTAGAGCCTACCTTATTAACTGTAGGTCACTTCCTAAACACTCCTCTGATATATGGCTTTCTTTATCGGACAATACCTGGGATCTTATGTTTCTCACAGAAACGTGGCTGAAAGATGGCTCTAATCCTGATCTTGCTTTGCCCATTCCCCCGGATTATCGGATTCTGTGTGCCAACCGGGGTGGAGATAGGGTGGGAGGGGACATAGCCATTATCCTTAGGGACACATGGAAGGTTTAGTCATCTAGGCTGGGTCAAATCAGGAACATTGAGGGCCTTATTTTTTGTATCAAACTTACTCCCTCTTTTTCTTTCGCCAGCTTGCTGATATATAAACCCCTGGATTGCTCAAACAGCTGCCTTCCAGAATTATACAACGCCATTTCCAAATAGCTCTTCATGGTTCTGGAAGATTTTAATACGCATGCTGATGTCCTGAACTGCTTCCAGGCGCCTCAGGTGATTCAGACTTTGGCAGGCCTCAATCAGACCCAGTTAGTCACCATCCCTACACATAGAGCTGGCCATATATTGGACTTAATTTTTCCTAACATCGCCAGTTTTCAAATTGATGCCCCCTTGCGTCTGATATGGACGGATCATTTTCTTGTCCCGTTCATTTTTTATGATGTGGGCAACCAGCCAGAGATAAGTAAAACATCTGAAGAGAGGAGGAAACTCGCTAAATGTTACGAAGGAGTCCTTTGTGCCCTCCCTTCAATCTACTCTACCATCCTTTACAGGCAATCCTGACAGTGATTCAATAATTTTCAATCTATGGATCCCTAATGCGCTGGACTTGCTCGCTCCTTTAAAAAAAGTAACAGCTAATAGATCTAAGCCATCTGCTCACAGGTTCTCCGCCGAGCTTAGTGCAGAGTAACACCTCTGTAAGAGGTTGAAGCGCAGCTGAAGAAGGTCTTATGACCTCATAGCAAAATGCACCTATAAGGCAGCTTTTAGAAAATTTCACAAACTTACACGACAAATGATGAGAGAGCATTTCTCATTGTACATCGAGAATGCTGTTAACTCTTCTAAGGAAATTATTAATATTGTAAAATCTTTTACCACACCAGAAGTGACTAAAAGTGCTTTTCATCCATCTCCTGCTCTATGCACTAGCCTCTCTGATTTCTTTGACGAGAAAATTCAAAAACTATACTCAACGTTTTCACCAGAAGTTTGCCTAGTTGGACCTGTACCAGCGTCCAATAGCCCAGTAGCTGCTCAATCGGAATTCGGCCTAATTCCCGAAAAGAACTCGCTTGAGGAGTTATTGAAATGTAATTCTGGTTCCCCAGATGATCCCTGTCCCCCCTCAATTTCTGGCTGCCCTCAGTATAAATCCTATTCTCAACAGGATTTGGAACGACTCTTTGAAATCTGGCATTTTTCCTGCTTTATGGAAACAGGCGTTCCTATTGCCGCTGCTAAAGAAGCCCAATGCCAACCCTGGGGTGTTTAGCACTTTTAGACCCATCGCATTGCTACCTGCACCCGCGAAGATCTTAGAAAAGGTGGTTTATTGCCAACTGTCTTCCTTTGTAGAAGCTAATGGCTTGCTTCATGATTGTTAGACCTGGCTTTTCCAGCGGGTTTATCCCCAGACCTTTTGCTTTTTGGCCTCCTTCTTTTGGCCCTGTTCTTGTTGGTTTTAGGACTCTGGGCACTTTACCACTGCTGTTCAGTGCTAAAGCGCATATGCTCTCTGTGTAAATTGTTATTATGGATTGGTATTTCCATTATTGGCTTATTTAATTTAGAACTAAGGGGCCGATTCCGATTCGGGCCGGAAATCTCTTCGACCGAGCCGGACCCTGAGAGAATTCCGACCGAATCGGACTCTGGCAGTCCGACCGAACGAGTACGATGCGCACGCATGCACCCGGACTCGATTCGGTCGGACTCCCATTGAAGTCAATGGGAGCCGGTCGTACAACGCGTACGCGGGCTCCCATTGACTCAATGGGTGCGAGGTGAACAAGGGCGCCCCCTACAGCGGGTACGCGTCGAAGCGTATCGTGCCGTACAAGCACAGGTAGGGGGGACCCATGGGTCCCCCCTGTGTGCGACTCACGTGGCTACGCGTACAGGGGGGTCCGACGCAGACCCCCAAAGTCCGGCTCCGACAGCTCTTTCGAGCCAGACGGCGCGAGTCGGTCGGACTGCTCGCGGTGCGCATCGTACTTACCCGGCCGGGGAACGTCTCCACTGCGCGGTGCGAGTTGTGTCCGTGCGAGTCGGTCGGAGCGTGTTGAAGCCGCGTTCGAGTTGGTCGGCGATTTCGCGGGCGCTTGCATCGTACTCGCTCGGCCGGACCCGCGTACGATTCGGTCGGGAAACAGGGCTCCGAATCGGATCCGGTAATGCCGAATCCGATTCGGAGCCCTACCGGCCGAGATCGGAATCGGCCCCCAAGTCTCTAGTACAGTGCACTGTGTGTGCCCAGGGCTGAGTAAATGAAATGCTGCTAGTGGTCCTGCAGCACTGATTGCGCCAACCACACAAGCAGCCTTTCAAAGGGTTCTCAGACCTGGAACTGCAGTGTCTGCGCACAGTTTTTACTGTCATGTCGACCTGGCAAGTGCACCCACTTGTCAGGCCCTAACCTTCCCTTTTCTTACATGTAAGACACCCCTAAGGTAGGCACAAGGTACCCCTGTGGGCAGGGTGCAGTGTATGTGAAAAGTGGAACATGTTCTGATGTGTGAGACATGTCCTGATAGTGAAATGCAGTGTATTTCGTTTTTCACTATTGAAAGGCTATGTGTTTGATAGGATAGAATGGGAGTTTATTTATAACATCTTATAAGTATAACTTCTCACTGGGACAAGATAGAAAGATGGAGTTTAGTATGCCTGAACTCCGAATATAAAAATGCATCTTTTAGTAATGATGATTTTTATATTGTTTGTTTGAAAATACCCCTTTTAGAAAGTGGATATTTTCTTACTTAGCCATCCTGTGTGACTCTGCTGGTTTGTGGATTGACTGTCTGACTTTGGAGTGACAGGGGCTGGGGATGTGCATTCTCTCAGATAGCCAGTGGGGGGTTGAGGTGTGTCCTGCCTTTCCTGAATGAGTCAGGGCTGGGCTGAATAGACCTGGGGTGCACTCAGACTAGTGGGGGGAGTTTTACCCTGCACCTGAATAGGCCTTGTCCGCCTTACACAATGCTGTCTCCACTTCCTGCCAGGAAGCTGGACCAGAGAAGACC
Source organism: Calotriton arnoldi (assembly GCA_963921515.1). NCBI lineage: Eukaryota > Metazoa > Chordata > Amphibia > Caudata > Salamandridae > Calotriton > Calotriton arnoldi. The sequence goes on from CAWUFW010000836.1 coordinate 527,760, forward strand.
AAACTGGTTTGAGCTGAGCACAGACACTCTCTGCCTCAAGAGAACAAATGGAAAGGTGGTATTAATATTGGGGCCCAGACCCCAGAACTTTAGAATACTTCTGGACTCAAGAGGAACCTCTGCCAAGGAGAAGAGCTGGGAAAAATTAAGGAGAAGTACTGCCCCTTTGCTGTGTTCTGTCTGTGGTTGGCCTGCAGTGGATGTTTCTGCCAAGGAGAGGGCAAAGACTTTGATGTGTGCTGTGTGTCCTGCTTGAAGAAGATCTTCAAGGGCTTGAAGTAGAGCTTACCTCCTCTTCTGAAGTCTCAAGGACACAAAGACTTCACCACAAGCTCCCCTGACCTGACAAGAGGTGCCTGTTGCTGTGTTGGGCCTCTGGAGGTTGTTCCTGCTGTTGGGAGCTGGGAAAGAGGTGCAACTAAGAGAAGCGCGTCGCATACGCACTGGTTTCCAATGCATCGTCGCTGTGCCACTGAAGAAACCGACGCAGTGCCTGCCAATGGTTGGAGAAATCGCCGCAAGCTGATTCCTGTGCACCGATCTCCGAAGTGCGAGATCACCGCACCGATCCTGGCGCAGGCCCTGCTGTGCGGCTGCAAAAACCAACGCATTGTGGGACCGCGGTTAGAGAGACCATTGCAGTGCCGTTGCCGCATCGAGAACCGATGCATTCCTGATCCCCACGCATCACACTGGTGTGCCAAGTCTACAAGAACGCCTGGGCTGCAGTAAGAAACCGACGCATCACCTCCCCACACTTTAAGAAACCGACGCATCCCCTTCCATTCAGTAAGGAACCGACGCATCATCTCCCCTGAGTGGCAGTAAGGAACCGACGCATCACCTCCCCTGAAGTAAGAAACCAACGCATCACCTTCCCTGGGCATAAGGAACCAATGCATCTCCTTCTCTGCGGCTGTTTTGTTTATGATTATGACGCATCCAAGGTACTTTGTGTTGAAAGTGTTGCATCTGTAGTTTGGTATGGACAGAACTGTTTTTGCCTTCTAAAGATTACATTTTAAGTACTGTATTGAATATTTTTTTTGTATTGGTCTTGTTGGGTTTAGATAAAAATTACTTATTTTTCTAAACTGGTGTGGTGTCCATTTGTAGTGTTTCACTGCATTGCTGTATGTGTGAACAAATGCTTTACAAACTGCCTCTGATATAAGCCTGCCTGCTCGTGCCAAGCTACCAAAGGGGTGAGCAGGAGTTATCTAAGAAGTGTATCGCCTTTACCCTGACTAGGAAGAAGGGTCCCTACTTGGACAAAGGTGCAACCCATTGCCAACTAGAGACCCCCATTTCTTACAATTACACTCAATATTCAGGTTATAGCATGGAGACCGTTCTACTGGAAGTGTCTGAAACTGTTAGAGAGGCTCTGGATGGCCGTGCTGGTAGTGATGCTTGATCTATCGGCAGCATTCAACATGGTAGCACATTCTACCTTGTTGAATAGACTAAGCCATTTTGACTTTCAGGGTACGGTGCTATCTTGGATACGTACTTTTTTAGAAGATCGATCTCAACAGGTCTTTCTTTGTCCATTTTCATCTTCCCCCAAGCCTTTGGTTTGTGGGGTGCCACAAGGCTCCGCTCTCAGTCCACTGCTTTTCAACCTGTACCTGGCCCCTTTGGCCTCCCTTATTGAGACCTGGGGAGTACAGGTGGTCTCGTATGCGGATGATACACAGCTTGTGTTTTCGCTTAGAGAACATTCAGAAGCAGCTTTTCTCAATTTCAAAGAGTGTTTAAAAGATATTTCAAAATGGATGGACATCAACTTTTTTAAACTAAACGCGGACAAAACTGAGGTGCTCTTTTTCAGTCAGATGGCTCCCCCTCGATCTAGCCTCTGATGGCCCTCTGAATTGAATCCCCCACCGACACCGGTTACTTCAGTTAGAAATGTAGGAATTATGTTTGATTCCGACCTTTCCTTTGCTTCCCAAATTTGGCAGATTTTATCGTCCTGCTTCTTGAAGCTAAGATCTGTCAGAAAGCTATTGTGTTTTCTTCCAGAAGAGACCCGAAAAATCATAATCCATGCATTGGTGACATTGCATTTGGATTACGCTAACAGCTTATATCTGAGCCTTTCTTGGTCCATAGACTCTAGATGATACAGAATGCGGCAGCCAGGCTGATTCGACGGATCCCCTTTCGTCATCATATCTCCCCTCATTTGAAGCAGCTCCATTGGCTTCCAGTTGCCAAGAGGGTTGAGTTCAAAGCCCTGACATTTGCATTCAGAGCCATTGGGGCAGAGGTCCACATTATCTTAGGAATAGGCTTAGCCTGTACCACCAGGAGAGAGACCTGAGATCTAACCACCTGGAACTCCGGCGCATTCCAAGATCTGCTAATGTTCATCGAGGAAGTACGTATTTCTTTGTACGGACGGCCAAGCTTTGGAACACACTGCCCATTTATGTTCGCATGGCCGAGTCCGAACACTGTTTCAGGAAAGTTTTAAAAACCTGGCTCTTCAATCAAGTTTAGATAGTAATGGCCGATCCTGTTCTTCAGTCTTGCTTTCAGCGCTGGGATACCTCTACTGAGGTAGAAGCTCACTGTACAAATGACAAAGAAAGAAAAAAAAGACCTGGGAAGAACTCTGCTGGAGTAAAGACTGCTGTGCTGAAAGGATTGCCACTTTGCTTTGACTGACTCTCCTGTGGAAGGAACTACTATTCTGCTTTGCTGAGCTGTCCTGCTGCCTGCTGATCTCTGCCCTGCTGAGGACAAAGACTGGACCTTCTCACTTGAACCCAGAGTGACTCCAAAGGCTTGCTGGCTTGCCTCCTATTTTCTGGAGTCTCAGGGACAAAAAAGACTTCCTGCAATCCTGCTGATGCTGCAGGACTCTGCCATCTGTGAGTCCTACTCTTGCCTCAGGTGCCCCCTCCAGTCCAGGGCCTCATAAGTGGTTTCTGCAGCTGATTTCTTCAAAAACCGAAGCATTGCCTCGACTGCGTGAGAATATCTTCTGTAGTGCTGCTTCAACGCCGACACAGAGGTTGTTTGACGATGAAGAATTCCCAGCCTGTACTGCTCGATGACAAGGCAGAGGCGGATCAATGACGAAGCTTTGCATTCACTTCAAAGAAGCTCGATGACGAGGTAGAACCCTCTCTGCGCGGCTCAATGACAACCCAGTAAACCTTTGACATTGACAAAAGCTTCATCCAAAGTATTTCTTCAGCAGGACTCGTCTGGGTCCTCTAGCCAGCCGGCCCTCCATTGCTGTCAGCCCAAACTTTGACTTTGCACCGATCCCTTGCGACTTCAAGTAACCTTTTGACCGCTAGTTACTTTAAAGCACTATTTTTGGTTTATTACATATCTCCACTTCTACTTATTGGATTTTTGTTGTTTTGATCTTGTTTTACTCAGATAAATATTCCATATTTATCTACACCGGTGTGGAGTCTTTTTGTAGTGTTTCCTTTGAGTTACTGGAATTTGAGTGTTACACAAATACTTTACACATTGCCTCCTAATTTAAACCTTACTGCTCTGCGCCAAGCTAGCAGAGGGTGAGCACATGTTAATTTAGGGTGTGTATCTGGGTGCAGAGACAGAATATTGAGTACAAAATATCGAGTTGCACAAATATCGAGTCATTAATATCGTGGATCAGAAATATCGACAGCAAGAATATCCTGGTCAAGAATATCGACTGAAGGTAAGTAATATCGATTTTAAAAATATCAAAGTGTTTAATATTGTGTGCCAAAATATAGTTGTTAAAAAATCGTTTTTAATTATTATGTATTTTAGTATATATTTTATATGTATGTGATGTTTGTGTTTTTGTATAAGAATTGTTTGTATTTTTAATATATGTGTTAAATTTTTAGTAGTTATGAATTTTTTTTATTTGAATTTTGCGTTTTTAGTTCTGTAGCGGGTTGCGGGTTTATAGGGGAATAGGGTGGGAAGTAATTTGATTATATTAAATTTATTGATTCATTTTTATTTATTAATCTTTGTTTAATTGAGATGTTATAGTATTAAATGTGTAAAGTAATTTATTATTAATTAATTAATAATTGGTTGTTAATACATTTTAATCAATTTTTTGGTAATTAATTATGGTAATTGTGTAATTAATTGTAGGTGTGTGTTGTGGTGTTTATAGGTGTAAAGGGTGGGAAGTAATTTATTTTTAATTTATGAAAAAATAATTGGTTTTTAATTAATTTTAATTAATTAATTGGTTATTAATTTTGGTAATTGTGTAATTAATGTTAGGTGTGTGTTGTGGTGTTTATAGGTGTAAAAGGTGGGAAGTAATTTATTTTTAATTTATGAATTAATAATTGGTTGTTAATTAATTTTAATTAATTAATTGGTTATTAATTTTGGTAATTGTGTAATTTATTTTAGGTGTGTGTTGTGGTTTTTATAGGTGTAAAGAGTGGGAAGGGTGGCAAGTCATTTATTTTTTATTGATGAATTAATAATTGGTTGTTAATTAATTTTAATAAATTAATTGGTAATTAATTATGGTCATTCTGTAATTAATTGTAGGTGTGTGTTGTGGTTTTTATAGGAGTGGGAAGTAATTTGTGTTTAATTAATTATATATAGTTGTTAATTAATTGTAATTATTTGATATTTATTTAGGGTAATTGTTTATTTTTGTGTGTGTTGTTTTTACTTTTAAAGAGGTAAAAGGTGGGAATTAAATGCATTTTAATTATTTAATTATTAGTTGTTAATAGTAATAGTTTTTAATTTTAAAATAACTTTTAATTGTGTTTTATTATTTTATAGTTTAATTTAGGTGTGGGTTGTGGACATTATAGTGTTAAAGTGTGTGCAGTCAATTAATGTTTATTAGTTTTTTTATCAATTTTCTTATTTTTTTATGATTAATTATGTTAATTATGTAAATAAACGTAATTAAAAATGTTGAAGTATTTTGTTATTGGTGTGGTGTTATAGGGTAGGAAATAAAATAAATACATGTTTTAATTAATGTTATTCTTATTAATTATGGGGCTTATTACGATGTCGGGCGGTTCGCCACAGCCGGGCCGGCGGAGGAGACCGCTCCGGCATCGTAACGCAATAAACCCCCCGCCATATTACAATGGCGGTGGGTACAGCGGCGGACGGTAAGACCGTCCGCCGCTTTTCCGCCGGTAGCAATTAAAACTATTGTCCGGCGGAACGTTCATCGGGCTTATAATGGCGGCGGTGACTAGCAGGCTCCGCCGGCACGATTATGATGCCGGCGGTAGCCAGCCTTTCCGTGGCGGTTGAACTGCCTTTGAAAGGCAGGCGGTGAATGTCTCCGGGGGCCCGTTGCGGGCCGCCCTTGTGTTGGGGTGGGGTGGGGGTGCACCAAGTGGCAGGCACAGTGTAGTGCCTGCCACGTAGTGCAGTGAAATGCACAACATGCTCCTTTATGCATCGCGGCGGTGCAGCTGTCAGCACCGCCCACCACAATGATAAAGGTGCGGAATCCGACCGCAGTGGTAGCGGTCACATCCTAATTGCATGGACGGGATCGCTGCACGCATGGTGGTTGGACCCAATCACCGCTACGGTGGCGGCCGGATCAAATCCGACCGCTATCGTAATAAGCCCCTAAAACATTAATATTTTCTAGTTTAAAAGAATAATTTTTTTGTAAATGTATTTATTATTTTATTTTATATAATATTTGTAGGTTTTTGTTATATGTAATTAGTATTATAATATGTGTTCTTTTTATGTGTTTAATATATTTTTTATTTTGTTTATTAATTTTTTTTCCCAATTTTTAATATATATACTTTTTTCTAAGTGTTTGAGTGTGAATAGTAAAAAAAAATTCTCCGCTATACAACACTTTCTGGAGTTGGAATAGTAATTTTTACCTCTCCGCTATCCAACACTTTACCTACTATTGCACTCATTGGAGTGGGAATACATTTTTTTTACCCCTCCGCTATCCAACACTTATCCTACTGTTGCATTCAGTGGAGTGGGAATACTAATTTTTACCCCCCGCTATCCAACTCTTTCCCTACTGTTGCTCTGTTTTAATTTATTCTAGAATGTTTATTTTATATTTTAAATTATGTGTATAAATAATATATTTTATTTTTATATAATTTTAAAGTTTTAAAATAAATTAAAGATAATGAATTTATTAATTATTTTAAAGTAAATATATATATATGTATAAATTATTATGTTTGTGTGTTTATTTTTTTCAATTAAGTTTATTTGTAATATTTTGTAAAAATATATATTCAATTTAATTTATTTTGTTAAAATTAATATTAATATTTAATATATATTATTTTATTGAATATATATATATTTAAATCGATATTTTTTACATCAATATTTTTTATTCAATATTTTTGTAATTACCTGTGTAGGTGTGGGAGTCAATATTTTTGTAGTCTATTTTTTTTCCGATATTTTAAACATCGAGATTTTTTTTCCAAAACTCTTTTTATTAAGTCAGCTGATATAGTATTTGTACGTATTACAAAGCAATAAATACATATAATCTTCCACATATTGAACACCGAGCAGGTGACTATTATGTAAGAGTTATAAAACAAGAAAATAAACCACTCAGGACCAAAAACGACAGCCCCAAACATTTTAACACACTGGGGCCGATTCCGATTCGGGCCGGAAAAAATACCGATTGACTCGGTATGGGAATTTAGTCCGACCGACTCGGACCGGCGCCGTACGACCCGGGTAGTACGATGAAATGCATGTGAAATCCGAACGACTCGGACGGAATACAAAACGACCGACCGAGCCGGACGTAAACAAGCCATCCGGCCGGGAAATCACGCGAAACGAACCGACCGACACGCACCCGGATTGAACCCGAACAAAACGTACCCGCGAACTCTGACCAGCGTAGTACGATGCTGTGCGTGCAAAACACGACCGACTCGCCCGGAGCACAAGCCGTACGACCGACTCGCATACAAAACCCAGCCGAAGCAACCCGATACTCCGCGACCGACTCGTGCGCCGCATATGAAACCTAGCTGACACACAGCGGGAACGAGTCGGACAAGATCGCACCAGACAACTGCAGCGTCCTACTCGGACACAAGAACGACTCCTACATGCACCAAAAACACCAAGGACATTTTTTTTTAAAAAAGGGCCAAACAAGCAACCACAAAGCCAATAAATACAGGGAGGAAAAAAAAATGGAACAAGGACACACCTCCAACTCCACCTACATAAAGGCCACAAATCCCTACAATGATCCTTTGCAAATTCCACTGACCTGCCAGCACAGAACACCATCACACAGCAACCACAGACACACTCACAGCTCATACATCACACAAGCCACACACCATTACCACACCTACAAATAGCACCCTCACACACACCCAGCTAAACCTACACTCCCACCCCCCACTTGCACACACACACACATCAATCACCACCACCACCCATCACCATGCCCCCAAAGAAGAATCATAAGTTCCTAGACAGTGAATTGGAAGTCATGGTAGATGAGATCCTCAGGGTAGAGCCACAGTTGTTTGGTACATTGGTACAACAGACCCCCATGTCGCAGAAAACCAAGATGTGGGCGAGGATTGTCGACAGGGTGAACGCACAATCACCATGTTTGCGCACAAAGGAAGACATCCAGAACAGGTGGTATGATGTGCGCAGGAGGGTCCGGGACCTACTCAAAAAGGACTACCTCCTCAGCCAGCACACCGGCAGTGGCCCTCCTGCAAAACCAGTATACCTCAGGCCCTGGGAGGAGAAGGTGTGGGCCATCCTACCACCAGTGAGCGTATACGGACTAACAGACATCCCAGAGCCTGGTGAGTACACAACTAATATACACAATATGGTGTGACAACACACACACATCACAGTCAAGGGGATAGGCAAACCATGCACCCTTAGCAAATACACAGCAACCAAAAGATATTCATCCCAAGATTTGTCTGAATGCTAGTCAGACAAACACAATACCTGCCATCTCATAGTGATATGTAACTGTGTCATGACATGTACAAACCTAACAACAAATACAGCAAGGCAGTGGCACAAATAGAACCAACAAACACTCCCAGATATTTACCCACCACTAGAACACCACCTCACAGGGAAGCTCACAGAAAGGAAGGAATTCGGTGTATGCTGGTGAAGTCAGTGTAGCCAATAGCATGATGGGAGTGGTAGTCACAGATATTGGTCACACCCACAATTGGCCCATCAACACCACTCTGAACCATGCTCACATCACAGGGAGTGGAAAACAACTGACAAGATGGCTGACACTGGGTACTGCTGTGGGGAGCACAAGGCCCTGATGGGAACTGGGCACCAACAAACAACAGGACCACACTGTCAGCCATCTTGCCATTGCTGTCACACTCACACACAGTGAAGTCCACTCAAAAGGAAGGAAGTATGGGCATGCTGGGAAGGGGGTGTAGGCAATAGCATGATGGGAGTTGTAGGCACAGATATTGGTCAGCCTCACAATTGACCCATCAACACCACTCTGAACCATGCTCACATCACAGGGAGTGGAAAACAACTGACAAGATGGCTGACACTGGGTACTGCTGGGGGAGCACAAGGCCCTGCTGGGAACTGTGCAACAACCAACAGCAGGACACCACTGACTGACATCCTGAAAGACAACTTGCACTCCCTGCAATGGAAGCACGTTCCATGGTGGGATATCTGGCTGGGTGGGAAGGAGGACACACAGCACTGACCATAGTTACAAGCACCTCCCCTCACACACACCCTCAACACTAACTCCACATAACCCACCTGGGAGAATGCAATGCCTCACATCCTAACTGAAGATCCCACAAAGAACCACCACCCTGGGTTATGCTGTGTGAAGCACAGGGACACTCTTGGGACTTGTAGCCAAACAACTGCCAGGACAACACTCCCAGCCATCCTGTCAGCACAGGCACCCCACCCCACAGGGAAGCAGAGTCAAAAGGAAGGAAGGATGGGCATGCTGGGAAGGGGGTGGAGGCAATAGCATGATGGGAGTGGTAGTCACAGATATTGGTCAGCCTCACAATTGGCCCATCAACACCATCCTGAACCATGCTCACATCACAGGGAGTGGAAAAGGACTCACAAGATGGCTGACACTGGGTACTGCTGGGGGAGCACAAGGCCCTGCTGGGAACTGTGCAACAACCAACAGCAGGACACCACTGACTGACATCCTGAAAGACAACTTGCACTCCCTGCAATGGAAGCACGTTCCATGGTGGGATATCTGGCTGGGTGGGAAGGAGGACTCACAGCACTGACCATAGTTACAAGCACCTCCCCTCACACACCCCTCAACACTAACTCCACATAACCCACCTGGGAGAATTCAATGCCTCACATCCTAACTGAAGATCCCACAAAGAACCACCACCCTGGGTTATGCTGTGTGAAGCACAGGGACACTCTTGGGACTTGTAGCCAAACAACTGCCAGGACAACACTCCCAGCCATCCTGTCAGCACAGGCACCCCACCCCACAGGGAAGCAGAGTCAAAAGGAAGGAAGGATGGGCATGCTGGGAAGGGGGTGGAGGCAATAGCATGATGGGAGTGGTAGTCACAGATATTGGTCAGCCTCACAATTGGCCCATCAACACCACCCTGAACCATGCTCACATCACAGGGAGTGGAAAAGGACTCACATGATGGCTGACACTGGGTACTGCTGGGGGAGCACAAGGCCCTGCTGGGAACTGTGCAACAACCAACAGCAGGATGTCAGTCAGCACTGACTGACATCCTGAAAGACAACTTGCACTCCCTGCAATGGAAGCACGCTTCATGGTGGGATAACTGGGCTGGGGGGAGAAGGAGGCCCGGATGGCAAGCAAATACCACCAATGCTGGTCATGCACACACCTCAACATTCACATTGACATGCCACAGGTTGGCAGGACAATGTGCTACACCAATATCACTCTCTGACTGTCACAATTTAGGAGAATACAATGTCCAGGCCCACATCCAGAGGTACAGTCACAACTGTCAGGTGTTTGAACAATTGATGCCAGTAGAAACATAACATACAATCTGTGTCTCTCCCCAAAACAGGTGATGATGGGGACACAGCAGCAGACGAGGAGGAGTCCCTGTCCCAGGCTCCGGGGAACACTGAGCTCACTGGTGTGGATCAGCCTCTGCACTCCTCGGATGGCGAAGAACCAGCTGGACCCTCCGGTGTGAGTCATCATGCAGCACCAGCAGGACCAACATCTGCACCCCCTGCACCCACCCCTCCAACAACTGCCAACACACAGGCCACCCCTGCCAACACGGACAGACCAAGGACCACAGATGACAACAGCGCAGGGACCCAGACCCAAACTGGAGCTGGTGACAACGAGCCCAGGAACAACACCCAAGTGGGCCCACGGTCACCTGTGCGTGCCACCGCAGGTCCTGCACGTGTCGCCAGGGGTGGTGGGAGGGGTGGTAGACATAGGTCGCTCTTTGCAGAGGGGTCTGGACTGCATGATGACCCACAACTGGCATGCATCGCGGATGCGTACCAGACTAGCACCGGAGAGGTCAGCCAGGTAGTGGGGATCCTCAAGGACATACAACAGCAGCAGGCTGCCCATCGTGCCCGCTTGGACTCCCACATGTCCCGTGTCGAGACACACATGTCGAGACCCACATGTCACATGTCGAGACACACATGTCTGGCATGGAGTCCAAGTGGGACACATTGGAACAACTGACAGCGGTGCATAGGGACATACTGACATGCCTCCGCCAGATCAGCACCAACATGGCCTCACCTCCCTGTCTGCCCACAACATCTGCTGCTGAAACAACTGCAAATGCCACAGGGAGGGAGGAGGACTCTGGCAGAGAGTCCCCTGCACCGCCGCAGCCTGCACCTGAGGGTCCCCCCCAAGAAGAGGGGCCGTCCGAGGAGGCCAAACTGAGAGGCTGATGGCCATCTACATCCCCCAGGAAGCCAACACCTGTTCTGGAACTTTTCCTCTGTGTGCAAACTGCACGCCCTGTCGAAGCCAACCCAACTCTCCCACATGACATGGGGAGCTATAGTTGGCCAAATTTATCAGATGACTGTGGACTTTACTCTGGACATTTCAGCTACCAAGACTTCCGAATCACATGGGAACTTTGGATTCCAATTTCTATGTACAGCACCCACCATCCTGTGCACCATCCTCACACCTGCATGTAAATAAACTCACCAATACACCATATCTGCCTCTGTTGTGATTCCAACGTGCTCTCTGTCATGGAGATGGTGATCAGAAAAATGACACTGTGCATGCTAACTGCTACGGCAAGACCAACACCGTCATGTCAGTCATGGCGACGTGACACATATGAGGGAGACACACCACTAGGGCCACACAACACATACACACCAGGGCCATCAGACTCATCACCTATACTGATGTTGCAACTAAATACAGTGGAATGCAAAGACACGCCACCTATTCACAGTCTGTGTCAACTAGACTACAGGTGCAGTAAGCAAATGTCAGTCAGATGTGTGACTACAGACAACGCACATCTCAAAGTGAAGCACAGGTTTATTACACATTTGCAACATGTTGTTTCCACTACAAATGCTAGCTAATCCAACCTGGCTGTGGCCACAAAGTCAAAAAGTGCAGAAGATAGAAAGTCCAGGGGTGTGTGGCACATCACCTGTAGGGAAACGACTGCTTCCACCTTGGAAGTTGAATCATGGATTCGTGGGATCCAAGTTGATCAAACAACTCCGGCAGCACCCTGTGAAGGACAGACATGACACACAGTCAAAACCACTGAAGAACAGCACAGAACGGCAATACTCATGTCTAATACATGTCACGAGATAACTACACAAAACCAAGTTAGCATGTCAACACTGTTGGGCAGTACAGACCACCTGCAAGGACACATCGCTGCACGCATCCAGTCAAGTAGCACATGGCCACACTCAAACAGCACCAGAGCACCACACACACATATCATGCAAACTCAAATCATTGACATTACAACCCTCTGGAGACTCACATTCAGCTGAAGAAGTTGGTGATGAGCTGTGGGCGGACATCACCATCATGATCATCTTCACTGGCATAGTGACCCAGGCCAGGATCTTCCACAGGTGGCGGATGTTGGTCATCGCCATCCAGGATGAGAGGCAACTCCTTCCGCACTGCCAGGTTGTGTAGCATGCAGCAGACGATGACAATCTTGCACACCTTTGCTGGGGCATATGGGAGGGCCCCTCCTGTCTTGTCCAGGCAGCGTGAAGCGGCTCTTCAGGAGACCAAAGGTCCGCTCAATCACCCTCCTCGTCCGACCATGTGCCTCATTGTAGCGCATCTGGGCTGGTGTCACAGGGTTCCTGAGGGGTGTCAGCAACCACGGCATGTTGGGGTATCCCGAGTCACCTACAGACAGACAATTGCACATTAGCCGATTTGAAAATGTGTGCGGAAAACAACATAGCAGAACACACACAATGGTACAAAGTCAGTACACACCAACAAGCCAGGCACGCTGGTTCGGCATCTGTGACATCATCCTCGGGATGCGACTACTCCTCATCACGTAGGCATCGTGTGCCGAACCGGGGAAATGGGCACACACATGTGTGATGGTCATATCTGCAAGACATACCACCAGAGCATTGATCGAATGGTAATGTTTACGGTTCCGGTATGCCTGCTCATGTGCCTGTGGTGGTATCAAAGCCACATGTGTCCCATCAATGGAGCCAATTACATGTGGCATCCTCCCCAGGGCATAGAAGTCACTCTTGACGTCAGTGAGTCGTTGACGTGTTGGGAAATAGATGTACTGGTTCAGGTATCTCAACATTGCCCCCAAAACATCGCATAGCACACGGCTGAACATAGTCTGTGACATCCCACCGGCAGTCGCCACAGTGTGTTGAAAGGTACCGGTGGCAAAGAAGTGTAGGGCTGCCATCACCTTCACCTTGGGGGTCAGCGCTGTAGGATACGGACGGCCAGGCTGCAAATGTGGGTCCAACCACACTGCCAAATCCTCAATCAGCTGCCTGGTGAAGCGGTACCGTCGGATGCTGTCACGTTCCACCATCGTTGCCAGGTCTGGGAATGGTCGATGGACAGCAGGAGCCCTGCAGTGCATAGGTGAAGAAAGCAAGATTGTCAGTCACCCCACATATGTGCCGTTCACCATACTCAATTTCACATGATACATCATTAACAAACACAAGTACTTGATGTGTGTGTCGTTCTGTTTGGACATATATGGCACCTACATGGACATCATCTAACATCTCTGTTCAACAAGTGTTGACAACAGGTTCCAGGGTGTGCTATGGGAAACCATTAGGCTGTGTCACAGTACCCATTTACTGCTCTCACGTTCCACACACATACCACAGTGACATGTCTGGACAGATGCTCCACAGGCATCACAGCTCATTGACAGGTAGATTCCCAGGGACCCTGTCTTGCCACATGGACACTGGCATGACATGGCGTATCATGTACACGTCAGAAAAACAAACATGACACCCACAGATAGTGGCCCCTGTAGCCTCTGCAGGACAGACATGGACGTCTGTGACACACACACACACAACATCAAAGTTCATGCACAAACCACGTGGATGTGGAGACTGTCTCCCATTGTGCACATGGAGTCAGAGACATGTGAAACACAACATGCACACAGACTGCGGAGGGACATCACTATTGTGGCAATGGGCCACCCTGTGACGTACATGCCTTCCCACATGTGAGCCTGGGGGTATGTGACATGTCATACACATACACAACCTGGAAATGTGACCATGACACATGCTCCAAAATGAAAAGTTGCACACCACAGTGGTCAGGTGCACAACACACAAAGGACCCTGTCCCCATGAACACGTGCACAGCCTGGGTGTGTCTGCCCCCAAGTGCCACCCCAAAAACCACATGTTCACCCACATACACAGATAAGGTTATGCTGCCACACATGCCTTAGATACAGTGTGGACTGGGTGTGGTGTTGTAGGTGTGCCCCTGAGTCCCTGGAAAGTATATGTGGCTGGCATAGGTTCACCAGTGACCAGCATGGTGACATATGCGTGTGACCTGTCCAGGGACGCGTTGTAGAGCAATGGACCGATCGGTGTGCCCGCACGGCCCATTGCATTGGATGTGAGCGGGTACGCGTTGTACAGCAATGGACCGATCGGTGTGCCCGCACGGCCCATTGCATTGGATGTGAGCGGGTACGCGTTGTATCCCAGGTACGCGTTGTAGAGCAATGGACCGATCGGTGTGCCCACACGGCCCATTGCATTGGATGTGAGCGGGTACGCGTTGTATCCCGGGTACGCGTTGTACAGCAATGGACCGATCGGTGTGCCCGCACGGCCCATTGCATTGGATGTGAGCGGGTACGCGTTGTATCCCGGGTACGCGTTGTACAGCAATGGACCGATCGGTGTGCCCGCACGGCCCATTGCATTGGATGTGAGCGGGTACGCGTTGTAGAGCAATGGACCGATCGGTGTGCCCGCACGGCCCATTGCATTGGATGTGAGCGGGTACGCGTTGTATCCCGGGTACGCGTTGTACAGCAATGGACCGATCGGTGTGCCCGCACGGCCCATTGCATTGGATGTGAGCGGGTACGCGTTGTATCCCGGGTACGCGTTGTACAGCAATGGACCGATCGGTGTGCCCGCACGGCCCATTGCATTGGATGTGAGCGGGTATGCGTTGTAGAGCAATGGACCGATCGGTGTGCCCGCACGGCCCATTGCATTGGATGTGAGCGGGTACGCGTTGTATCCCGGGTACGCGTTGTACAGCAATGGACCGATCGGTGTGCCCGCACGGCCCATTGCATTGGATGTGAGCGGGTACGCGTTGTATCCCGGGTACGTGTTGTAGAGCAATGGACCGATCGGTGTGCCCGCACGGCCCATTGCATTGGATGTGAGCGGGTACGCGTTGTATCCCGGGTACGCGTTGTACAGCAATGGACCGATCGGTGTGCCCGCACGGCCCATTGCATTGGATGTGAGCGGGTACGCGTTGTACAGCAATGGACCGATCGGTGTGCCCGCACGGCCCATTGCATTGGATGTGAGCGGGTACATGTTGTATCCCGGGTACGCGTTGTACAGCAATGGACCGATCGGTGTGCCCGCACGGTCCATTGCATTGGATGTGAGCGGGTACGCGTTGTATCCCGGGTACGCGTTGTACAGCAATGGACCGATCGGTGTGCCCGCACGGCCCATTGCATTGGATGTGAGCGGGTACGCGTTGTATCCCGGGTACGCGTTGTACAGCAATGGACCGATCGGTGTGCCCGCACGGCCCATTGCATTGGATGTGAGCGGGTACGCGTTGTACAGCAATGGACCGATCGGTGCGCACGCATTGGCTGGGGCCTGGCATGGCAACAGACGCGTTTTCGAAGCTTCAACGAGTCTGATGCAGTGAATTCAGTTGGCCAGCCACAACAATGTTGCAAATTCATGGGTGTCATGAAGTTGAATTTTTGAAGGATGCTGGGGGCGTGTATTGGTGCTGCAATTCCATGGATTGGTCAGATTCAGAAGATGCAAACGACTTGGACCTATCACTTTGGACACATGGCACAGTATCTGCCTCTGCAGCACACATATAATGCTGGCTGTTCCCCTGAGGGCTCACTTGCCTGCACTACATGCTCCAGGACGACATCTGCCACTACACTGCTGCTGTCCCTGCATCCTCTGGCTACTGCAATGGCACGTACTGTGGAGAGAGCCCCAGCCTTCACCCATGAGGAGAACCAGGCCCTGGTGGACAACCTCCTTCCACAGTACAGCAAGCTGTATGGGACACCAGGGGAGCAGGTGAGTGTGCTGTCCACTGCCTTACTAATTGTGCATGTTGTCTGACTAGAAGGATTTACAGTGTGCACACCACTGGCTAGCATGCTCACTGAGTAGTTCGCACCCCCAAAGTGTGTAGTCACATGCACTGAACAGGTACAGTGCAGTAACAGTGCATTCCAACAAGGTTTACTTCCCATGCAATGATACCATGTAGTAACTGCTGGCAAACTGTCCATAGCCCTCGTTGCACTGCCTGTGTTCATCATATGCCCCTGTGATTGACACATGTATTTACAACTGTGTGATGCACGGATATGTTGCATGTGTAGTAATGGCCTTTTCACTTTGTCATCCTCACAGGTTGATGCCCACCAGAAGCAGGAGATCTGGCTGGCCATCGTCCGGGCAGTAAGATCCGTGGGGGTCTACAAGCGCCGGATCCGCAACTGCCAGAAGAGGTGGCAGGACCTTCGTGGCTGGACCCGGAGGATCGCAAGGGTCCAGCTGAAGCTGTCGCCTCCTCGCAGGAGGGGCGGACACCGGACCCTGACCCCCACATGCTCCGGATCCTGGCGGTGGTCTTCCCGGACCTGGATGGGCAGCTGAAGGCCAGACAGCAGCAAGGAGGGGGTGAGTCAAAGACTGCACTGTGAACTCTGTCTAACATGCTATGTGCCCTCCTCTGGCCTGGTTAAACTTCCCCAGTACATCAGTCTTGTTGTCCAGTACCCATGTCCCTCTATTGTGACATGCCCACTCCTCATCTGATACGCAGGTGTGCTCCTTACGCTCAGGATAATTGTGTCACTCGGGTACAGGGTCCTTGCATTTTGCTTTGGTCAAGGTGGGTGACAGCTTTTGTTCCCGTGACATTTTGTTGGCCTTCATGGGTGGGTCAATTGCTCACACAATGCCTGAGTCGTGCAATGTAGTCTGGGTGTAACTTTGATATGTGGTCCACTTGCAGATCAGAATCACCACATGTCCCTGGGGTATTTGGCACACCCCCATGCTGCGGGTGGGTACAATGTTTGGGCCTCAGGAGTATGTATGTCAAGTGTGTCACACATGCTTAGCCACCTGCCTACTGACCAGGGTTCATCCCTTTTGCAGGTGGAGCCAGACAGTCATGCCTACTACAGGGCATACAATACACTCTGTACTCCCACTCCCGTGTATCAGCTGACATGTTGTGCTCAGTGAAATGTTCCCTCAGGTGTCTGCCTCTGTGTCATTGTGCTGTGACTACGTTGTCGGGACTCCTGTGATGTTTATCAGTTAGGGGTCAGCATGCCATCTGCTATTGGACCATGTGAGACAAGACTTCTGTGACTTATAGGTGTTTGATCACTTGACTGTGCAGACAGGTGTATGCGACTGTGACTTTCAGGCAGATGTTCATCATTCACAGCACACTGAGGTGCTCTGGTTCAGAGAGTTGTGTTTCATGTCTCCCATTTGTCCAATTGGTGTGCAGTGGACAAATACGGGTTCAGATGATGTGGTTAGTGGGGGGTGGACATGTGCACTTGTCAGTTACATTACTTGCCTTCCCCATGTCCTAGGATTGTGACACAGTGCAGACTGTTGTTGGCTGGCTGCCATGGCCATGTGACTGGAGACAGTGATGTATGACTTTGCAGGCATGCCTGTGTCATGGCTTTCAACTTCCTAAGAGTGATCCTGCAGGGGAGTGACATGTGCAACATGCACCCCATTGTGGCATTGACTATCCGGACATGGGTGCTTCATGGTGTCTGGTGCTGGTATGCATCTCATGCATTTCTATTTAGACTCTGTCCGTCCATTTATCCAGACACCTGCACTGACTCAGTGGCAAGAGATGTGACGTGGGCATGTTCACATACTTCACCGTGTTCTCAGCAATGTCCAACAACTGTGTAGGTGGTGCATGTGTCCACACTGGGGTATTACCATCAGACAGGCACCAGACAGATGGGTGCAAGGGCAGGAGGGGTATCTGTTCCATGGTTGACCATCAGACTGACAATTGGCTTTTCCTAATCTGTGTGAGGACTTTTGGCAATGTTCAGCTGGGGATGCCAGGTCTTACTCTGTAATGTGCTGTACTCACTGTGGTGTGTGCGGTCAGTGCAGGTGTCTGATGTTTGTCTGTTTCCCTAATTGTTTGCAGATACATCCACGGCCACAGGAGGGGACAGCTCCACGGACCAGGAGGAGCGGCAGAGCCAGACTGGGTCAACAGCCGACGAGTGGTCGGAGGGACCCAGTGGCATGGAGGGCGAGGGGAGCCACACCGAGGAGTCCTCAGCACTATCCACCTCAGCTGAGGACCACAGCAGCTCGGAGGATGACTCCCTTGTGGAGGCGGGTATCAGCAGCCACCAAACACCAGCTAGTCTGTCTGGCCCCACCACCGCCCTCCCATTGGCTCCCATTCCAGAGGTCCGTGGAGGCTCCCGTGTCCGGGAGCATGTCTCCTTTGTGCCAGGCACCGCACCCCCTGCCCCTGTGTCCCCTGTTGCCCTGAGTGAGGAATCTGTGTACCTGCTTCGGCAGCTCCATGTAGGGCAGAGAGCAATGCTGAGTGTGCTCCATGCACACACCACTCTGTTGACACAGCTGGTGTCGTTCATGGAGGGCATCTCGACGGGTATGTCTGCCCTACAGAGGAGCAATAGGTCCATGGAGTCCTCCCTGACGCTAGCAGTGTCCCTCCTCCAACAGTCCCTCGCCCCTCCTATCTCTGCCCCATCCACACTTCCTGGCACCCTACCTGTCCCAAGCACATGCACACCTGCACAAACACCCAGACACACAGACACAAGCAGCACAGACACACCCAAAACCAAGGCAAGACGTGCACACAAGCATCCTCAGGGGACTGATACCACACACACAGGGGATGGGGAACTGACACACACACAGGCAACCACAGTCACTCCGCAATACTCAAGATCCTCTCCCTCCAAGACCCCTTCCCTTGCCTCACCTGCAACCCCACCTGATAAGCAGCTCTTCCTCTGTGACCTCAGCCTCTTCCCCTCCAATCCCGCTGATCCAGCATACCAGGGGAAGAGGAAGTCCACCCACACAGAGGGGAGTGCCCCTCGCCCCCGGACACCCTCCCCCAGGCGCAGGCAGAGTGAGCCCCCCACCCGCAAGTCCCCCCGGTCCCGGAAGAGCAAGACCCCACCACCGCCCTGCAAGTCAACCACTCAGTCTCTCACCTCCATCCCCCAGGCCACCACTCCACAGGTTCCACCGCCACACCCTGCCCCAGGTTCCCCCACACACCGATACCGCATCCCCAAACTGCTTAGGACCCCCCTGCCACTTGCTCTTCCACCCCCAAACCAGATGCTCTGCCTGTTTGTGCCACTGGTGTGGAGACCATGTCCCCCCCCCCTCTGTCCTGCCCAGCTCTTCTGCCCCCCTTCCACTACCTTGGAGTCATGCACTGCGGTGGAGTCCACAACCACCCCGTCTGACTCGGGCACTGCATTGGGGACCAAGTCCACTCCATCTGACCAGCCCACTGCAGTGGTTGCAGCACCAACACCATCTGACTTGAGCCCTGCGGTGGTGCCAGCCCCCCCTGAGTCAGACACCTCCACTGCAGTTGCCGGAGACACTCCTGCACCCACCTCCCCTTCACTGCCTCCTTCTGGCATCCCCTGATCCTGTCCCTGCGGTGCCTGGCCTGCCCCTCGTATGCCCCTCCAAGGGGGATGTCCCCTGTCCGTACCTGTGCAGGCAAGCAATTGTTGACAAGTTGTCACACATCACCCTATTGGGACTGTATATTTGGACTGGCCATTGGCCTTAGTTTATTTTGGACTTTTGATTTGAGTTGCACACTTGCTGAATAAAGCCTACTTTTTGTTTACTTGTGGTTAATCTTTGGAGGTACATGATGTAGATGTGTAGAATCATGCATTTGCTGTTGTAATAGTGTTCATATCAGGTAAATGAAGTTTTGCTGTGATGGGCTCCATGTGGGCCATGGGATATGTGTCCTAATCTAGTCTGGATCTATAGCATCCTTTGCTGCAGTCTGAGGGTGTAATGTTCAGCATTTGACACAGGGATGTACGTTTAGCATTTGTAGATTACCATCTTTGTCCTACACTGATGCACATCTGGTGGGCTTACCACTGTCCAATGTTCCTAGTACCCTGACTGTGTGCCCGTCTCCAATGGACATGCAGTTTAGCACATCAAATTTGGAGGACTCATCTGTGTACACAGTGCAAGTTGCTTGACACGTGTCTTGGGTGTATGCAGATGACTGACGTGACACTCCCGTGCTCAGGCTGATATGAGCAGAGCCTTCAGTGTGTTGTAGTTGTTGACTCACTGACCGAGTGTTCTGCTGACATGTTTGAGTCGTGCACAGACAAGGTTTGGCACAGCTGACCTTCCACAGGAGTGGAGTGCCCTCATGGCAGTGCGTGATTCCGTGATATAGGCTGTGCCCATGTTGTGTGTTGTGTAGGCATGTCTGTGCGTGTTCCCTTCTCCTTTTCCTACACAGGCTGTGTCCCTACGGATGATCCTGTTTGTGATGCTTGCTGAGTTGTTCTGTGTTCATCCAGCATCTTGGACCTGGTTTCTCCGGGATGTGGGTGCATGGCAAACTAATGTTCATGAGGTTGTCATCCCTAGTTGTCTTTGTTGTCAGGGCTGGGGATGTGGGCAAACGCAGATGGGACACAGTCAGGATTCCTCTTGGCACTTGTTGGTTACACAAGTATTGTGATTTTCTGTTTGTGTATGCCTTCAGTGATTGTGACACGTTGTGTGTGTGACTGCTGCCACTCCTCAGGGTCAGAGCTGCAATGTTGGAAATTGTCTATGTGTGTCCTTTGTGGGTCAGCTTGGCTTCTTCATTGGTGTGTGACTATGGCCAGGATCCCATTGTTTGGGGTGGATTTCACATCATGCCCATGTACGGCATACTGTGCAGTGTGTCAGACATTCACAAGTCTTGTTGACTGGCCATGTGTGATGGGTTTCTGCACCTTATTTCCCCCACCACCCCTGGGATTGTCATGGGTGCATGTGCAATGTCAGCAGTCCATGTGAGCTTCACTGCTGCACATTGGTGGACATCAAGGTGTGTGGCGTTAAGTGTGTGCAAATGTGAGTTGTTGCACGGCTGGGGCACTACCTCCATATTGTCCTTCGCTGGCAGGCCATGCTGAGTGCTTTGTGCTTGTATAGGTGTGATGGTAGTTTGTTGCTCAGGACACATGGCTGTGGTTCACAGTGTGGATGACATCTACCTTTGTCATCACAGTGTGATTGTCATGCAGGCTAGTGTCACCACAATGTGGGGTCCCTGGGTGGAGTGCTGTGGTGGTTCTGTCTCTTGCTGTGTTTGTTGCTGTTCCTACAAGCTTGTGTAATTTGGGCTCCCTCTCTTCTCACAATGCCTGTTTGCCCACATAGGGGAATCCAATCCATGAGTTACTTTTGTATGTGACTGTGTTGACATCTGTTTATTAGTGAATCTGGCCTCCTCATGTGTTGTGTGTTTGCCTGGGGACACTGGCACACAACCCCCCTCACCTGTTGTGTTTGATATGCAGTGTGAGTCTGCCTGTTTGTGTTTGTGCATTTGCACCACTGCATTGGCATATCTTTAGTTTGCCATTGGCTGTATGTTGTTTGTTGGCTTTCCCTTGCTGGGCCTGGGACTGCTAGGTCATCAGTCAGCACATTGATCATGGTTAGTATGTCCCATTGCTGCCATGGTATGGTATTTGTTCACCTGACATCTACAGTCTCCACAGGATATCTACATTTGTGTGTCCATTGGTGCAGATATGTGGGTCTGCATTATGATGCTCACTTCTGTCATTGTGTTATTTGTGAATGTAGACAATGTGGGCCCCCATGGCTGATGTTTGTGTGCACATGGCCAGAACGATGTGTCATTGGCACTGCACTGCTTGCCTCACACAATCTATGTTGCTATGGGACACAAGCACTACAATGCCACTGTAGTGTTTGGTGTTGTGTGGTCAGGAATAATCCCTGCAGTTTTGTTTTTGCAGCTTTTACCAGGACTACACTTACCTTTTGGGCACTGTGGTGATGGGGCTTTGGGCCCCATTGCCACACTGTTCAAAATGTGCTTTAGCTATGGAGCACACACTTACCTTTTGGGCACTGTGGTGATGGGGCTTTGGGCCCCATTGCCACACTGTTCAAAATGTGCTTCAGCTATGGAGCACACACTTACCTTTTGGGCACTGTGGTGATGGGGCTTTGGGCCACATTGCCACACTGTTCAAAATGTGCTTCAGCTATGGAGCACACACTTACCTTTGGGCACTGTGGTGATGGGGCTTTGGGCCACATTGCCACACTGTTCAAAATGTGCTTCAGCTATGGAGCACACACTTCCCTTTTGGTCACTGTAGTGATGGGGCTTTGGGCCCCATTGCCACACTGTTCAAAATGTGCTTCAGCTATGGAGCACACACTTCCCTTTTGGTCACTGTGGTGATGGGGCTTTGGGCCACATTGCCACACTGTTCAAAATGTGCTTCGGCTATGGAGCACACACTTACCTTTTGGGCACTGTGGTGATGGGGCTTTGGGCCACATTGCCACACTGTTCAAAATGTGCTTCAGCTATGGAGCACACACTTACCTTTGGGCACTGTGGTGATGGGGCTTTGCGCCCCATTGCCACACTGTTCAAAATGTGCTTCAGCTATGGAGCACACACTTCCCTTTTGGTCACTGTGGTGATGGAGCTTTGGGCCCCATTGCCACACTGTTCAAAATGTGCTTCAGCTATGGAGCACACACTTCCCTTTTGGGCACTGTGGTGATGGGGCTTTGGGCCCCATTGCCACACTGTTCAAAATGTGCTTCAGCTATGGAGCACACACTTCCCTTTGGGCACTGTGGTGATGGGGCTTTGGGCCCCATTGCCACAGTGGTCATGGTCTGCTTGCATTGTGTAGGCCACACACACAATTATGTGTGACACATGTGTTAGGGGGTCACATTGTATGTTCAATGTCATGTTCAGTGTTGTATGCATTTGATACAGACCACACACGCTTGTCATGGTGTTGGGGGTGAGATGTAATTTTCAGACAGTCCTTATGTGGGAGTATGCTAGTTGTGTCATGCATTACCCGTCTTATGAGTAGGGGTGGTTGTAGTGACAGGCATCCAGCCCCCTATGGGTGGGGATGGCAGTGGTGGCAGGCATCCAGCCCACCCTGAGTAGGGGTGGTGTTAGTGGTAGGCATCCATCCCCCTATGGGTGGGGATGGCAGTAGTGGCAGGCATCCAGCCCCCCCTGAGTGAGGATGGTAGTAGTGGTAGGCATCCAGCACCCCATGAGTGGGGATGGTAGTAGTGGTAGGCATCCAGACCCCCATGAGTGGGGATGGTAGTAGTGGTAGGCATCCAGCCCCCCATGAGTGGGGATGGTAGTAGTGGCAGGCATCCATCCCCCATGAGTGGGGATGGTAGTAGTGGTAGGCATCCAGCCCCCATGAGTGGGGATGGTAGTAGTGGTAGGCATCCAGACCCCCATGAGTGGGGATGGTAGTAGTGGTAGGCATCCAGCCCCCATGAGTGGGGATGGTAGAAGTGGTAGGCATACAGCCCCCCATGAGTGGGGATGGTAGAAGTGGCAGGCATCCATCCCCCCGTGAGTGGGGATGGTAGTAGTGGCAGGCATCCAGCCCCCCGTGAGTGGGGATGGTAGTAGTGGTAGGCATCCAGCCCCCCATGAGTGGGGATGGTAGTAGTGGTAGGCATCCAGCCCCCATGAGTGGGGATGGTAGTAGTGGTAGGCATCCAGCCCCCCATGAGTGGGGATGGCAGTAGTGGCAGGCATCCAGACCCCCATGAGTGGGGATGGTAGTAGTGGTAGGCATCCAGCCCCCCATGAGTGGGGATGGTAGTAGTGGCAGGCATCCAGCCCCCCATGAGTGGGGTTGGTAGTAGTGGTAGGCATCCAGACCCCCATGAGTGGGGATGGTAGTAGTGGTAGGCATCCAGACCCCCATGAGTGGGGATGGTAGTAGTGGTAGGCATCCAGCCCCCCATGAGTGGGGATGGCAGTAGTGACAGGCATCCAGCCCCCATGAGTGGGGATGGTAGTAGTGGTAGGCATCCAGACCCCCATGAGTGGGGATGGTAGTAGTGGTAGGCATCCAGCCCCCAATGAGTGGGGATGGCAGTAGTGACAGGCATCCAGACCCCCATGAGTGGGGATGGTAGTAGTGGTAGGCATCCAGACCCCCATGAGTGGGGATGGTAGTAGTGACAGGCATCCAGCCCCCTATGGGTGGGGATGGCAGTAGTGACAGGCATCCAGACCCCCATGAGTGGGGATGGTAGTAGTGGCAGGCATCCAGCCCCCTATGGGTGGGGATGGCAGTAGTGACAGGCATCCAGCCCCCCATGAGTGGGGATGGCAGTAGTGACAGGCATCCAGCCCCCCATGAGTGGGGATGGTAGTAGTGGTAGGCATCCATCCCCCTATGGGTGGGGATGGTAGTAGTGGCAGGCATCCATCCCCCATGAGTGGGGATGGTAGTAGTGGTAGGCATCCAGCCCCCATGAGTGGGGATGGTAGTAGTGGTAGGCATCCAGACCCCCATGAGTGGGGATGGTAGTAGTGGTAGGCATCCAGCCCCCCATGAGTGGGGATGGCAGTAGTGATAGGCATCCAGCCCCCCATGAGTGGGGATGGTAGAAGTGGTAGGCATCCAGCCCCCCATGAGTGGGGATGGTAGTAGTGGCAGGCATCCATCCCCCCATGAGTGGGGATGGTAGTAGTGGCAGGCATCCAGCCCCCCATGAGTGGGGATGGTAGTAGTGGTAGGCATCCAGCCCCCCATGAGTGGGGATGGTAGTAGTGGTAGGCATCCAGCCCCCCATGAGTGGGGATGGCAGTAGTGACAGGCATCCAGACCCCCATGAGTGGGGATGGTAGTAGTGGTAGGCATCCAGCCCCCCATGAGTGGGGATGGTAGTAGTGGCAGGCATCCAGCCCCCCATGAGTGGGGATGGTAGTAGTGGTAGGCATCCAGACCCCCATGAGTGGGGATGGTAGTAGTGGTAGGCATCCAGCCCCCCATGAGTGGGGATGGCAGTAGTGACAGGCATCCAGCCCCCCATGAGTGGGGATGGTAGTAGTGGTAGGCATCCAGACCCCCATGAGTGGGGATGGTAGTAGTGGTAGGCATCCAGCTCCCCATGAGTGGGGATGGCATTAGTGACAGGCATCCAGACCCCCATGAGTGGGGATGGTAGTAGTGGTAGGCATCCAGACCCCCATGAGTGGGGATGGTAGTAGTGGCAGGCATCCAGCCCCCTATGGGTGGGGATGGCAGTAGTGACAGGCATCCAGCCCCCATGAGTGGGGATGGCAGTAGTGACAGGCATCCAGCCCCCATGAGTGGGGATGGTAGTAGTGGTAGGCATCCATCCCCCTATGGGTGGGGATGGTAGTAGTGGCAGGCATCCATCCCCCTATGGGTGTGTATGGCATTGGTGATGGCCATCCCACCCCTATGGTTCTGCTGTTGCTAGTGTACGTCATTTGTGCATCCCTATGTGTGTGTGACATATTTTGGGTATGTGTCGTTTGTTTGTGTTGTGGGTGTTTGACTTAATGTCTGCGCCGTACGCGTCCGTACCGGTCCCGGTAATAGATGTAGAGTATTGGTAGGACCTGCGCGATGGGATTCATGGTTGGGTCGTCTCGTTCGGGTTTCTCGTGGCTTCGACTCGTACTCGTCGCTGGCTTGTTCGTCTCGTAGCCGTGGATCGTCTTGTGGCGCGAATCGGAGCTTATGTACAGCTCTCCCGGATGCTCAAACGTGCCGGACGTAGCGACGAGTTCGGCGCGTACGGAAGACGCATCGTACTAGTCCGGCCGGAAGGTACTGTGTATTTGGTTTCGTGTGACTCAATTCCGCGTTTACGGATCCGGCTCGGGCGGGGAACAGGAGCTGGAATGGGTAAGTACGGCTCGCTCGGGATCTGGGCTGTTATGCGCATCGTACTTGTTCGTTCGGTTGAGTGTTCGAGTCGGTCGGAAAACACGCGTTCGGCTGGTATTTTTTCCGGACTAATACTGTTAGGTGCGCTTCCGGCCGACATCGGAATCGACCCCACTGTGTCACATACCGTAAAACAAAACTCCAGTTATGCCCTGCACGCCTAACGACATACCTCAAGTCCATCGGAACAACCATAATGTCCCGTGTTACACCTCTATATGGTTTCACAGTCCGCAGGGTGAGGAAGAGGTGACTCCAGTTCAAGACCCTTAAAATCTGCCCAACGTTTCCAAATCTTATAGTGTTTCTGAGGGCACCCTCTCGCTTTAAAAATAGGCTGCTCCTGACCCATGCACCAATCGAGACCAGCCCTCCAAGTGCTCAATTTGGGTGGAACCGGATCCTTCCACGCCCAGGCAATATCCCTTTTAGCTAGGGTGAGACCCAAGAACAGTAAATGTCTTTTGTAAATGCTGCCCCCTATCTCATCTGTAATATGCAAGAGAATTAGCCTAGGGGAATGAGGTACAGCCCATCCTAGTACTTCAGAAAGACAGCTAATGACCCCTCTCCAGAACCGGCCCAAGGCTTCACAGCTCCAGGTTGTGTGGAGTAATGTACCCTCCTCTCTGTCACATCAAAGGCACATGGGGGAGCCTATCATCCCTGCCCTCCAAAGCCTATACCTAGTAAAATATGTGGGTTGCAGGTATTTAAATTGAATAAGCCTGAGACGGGAAGCAATTGCCGCGTATCTCGGGGATTCCAGGGCTTCTCGCCAGTTACGCTGTCCAGGGGGCCCAAATCTGTCTGCCATTTTTCCCGGAGGGGATCTAAAGTCGTGGAGAGGTTTGTCACTAACGTTTGGTATATCTTTGCGGTTTTATGATCGCCCAAGTCCCCCATAAAAACTTTCGCCTCAATCGGATTGAATTCGGGAAGGGAGTCTAGTTGTGAGATATATGGAGTTAAAGCATGTCTCAATTGCAGGTACTTGTAGAACTGAGCATGCAGCATGTCTTATTCGTGCCTGAGTCCATCCACACGCCGAATACAACCCGAGTAGCTGGCGGCAGCTTGCGCTGCTCTTTCAGCGCATAGAGCAGTCTGTGTGGCAACATATCCCCCATCAGCCATTTCTCCACTCGATATGCCGGGTTGTTGCTAATGCCGTACCACCAATCGTTCAAAACCAAAAGGTGGGATGCCGTGTGATACGATGGAAGTCGGGAGTCGCTATACCCCCACAAAAGGTTGACTGGAAACACGTTCTGAGGGACACCCTAGCGGCCTGGTCTTGCCACAAAAAGCGGCTCAGCCGGGAGTTTAGCTGTCGGAACCAGGAAGGTGCTATCTGAAAGGGGTGATTCTGTAGTTGGTATAGGAGACGAGGGAGGGACACCATTTTAAAGATTGTGGACCTGCCCAGTATAGATAGGGGCATCCGTGACCACGCCTCCATCTCCACCTGCGTGCGCATCCAAACACGGACAATATTTTTATCCCATGATATCGATTGTGAATCTGAAATATATACACCGAGATATTTCAGACCGGTCGTAGCCACCGTCACCTCCGCCGTCCAGGTGCCCATAGCTGAACCCCCACGCACGGGCCAAAGGACAGATTTCTTGGCGTTCATATATAAGCCAGTGTGTTGGCCGAAAATCTGCATGATGCGGTGAATACGTGGACCCGACCGGTGGGGATCCATAAGAAAAAACAGGACGTTGTCCGCGTAAAGAGCAATCCGATCCGAGTACCCTCCCGGCCACTCAAAGCCCGTAACCTGTGCGTCAATACGAACCCAAGCGGCTAATGGTTCCATAGCTAAGGCAAATAAATATGGGGAGAGGGGCCAACCTTCGAGGCCGAAAGGTCCATATAAAGAAGTTTAATATAGGAAATAAGGCGTGGGCCGAAATTTAAACGTTGTAATAGAGCAAACAGATAAATCCATCCCAGCGAGTCGAACGCTCTGTCAATATCAGCTAAGAGCAGGGCCGCCGGGCCCTGAAGGCAATCGATGGCCACAACCGCATTATGTACACGTCTGATGTTATGACGGGTAGCCCGCTGGGGCATAAATCCGGCCTGATCTGGATGAACCAGTTCGGACATATAGGGAAGGATACGATTGGCCAGCGCTTTGGCCAGTAATTTTGCCTCAAAGTTTAACAGTGAGATGGGGCGATATGAGGAGTGTTGATCCGGAGGCCGGCCAGGCTTGGGGAAAACCGCGATTTCAGCGTGCCGCCAGTCCGGAAAAAGCTTACCCTCTTCAAGGGCTCCATGATTCGCATCCAAGAAATGGGGAAGGAATTGAGTCTGAAACGATTTAAAAAATTTGCAGGGGAAGCCGTTCGGCCCCGGCGCTTTTCCCGGATCGCAAGTCGATCAAGGCAGCGCCCAACTCGTCGACTGTCAACGGGACGTGTAGATCCCTTCTTTCACTGTCCGAAATGGCCTTGGGAGGCAATTCATCCAGATATTGCCGGACTAGAGGATCCGGGAGGGCATCCTTGGGAGCATAGAGCTCCGCAAAGTATGCCGCAAAACTAGCAGCAATTTGGGCAGGGTCAGTGAGTGTCTGGCCATCCCCGTCAGGAATACTGGTATGCTCACTGGGTGGAGAACTCGCTGGCACAAGCGATGCAGAAGCGAGCTTGATTTGTCACCCCATTGACAAATTCTGCTGCGAGATGCCAGCCAAGCCTGCCTGGCCTCATCGCGAAGGGTGTCGGCATAGGTTTGTTGGAGAAGGAGCAATTGGCGACGGTATGCCCCGCCATGTTCGTCTCTACATTTCTGTTCTAGTTGCAGAATCTGGGCCTCGGTCTGACTCAAAGCCTCCCGGTGTCTTTTTCATCGGGCGGCACAGTATGCGATGTCCACTCCCCTGATGGTGGGCTTCATCGCCTCCCAGAGCGTGCCCAAGTTCTCAGCGAAATATGCCATGAGGGCCTGTTGTAGGTGGGACGTGTACTGTGGGTCTTGGAGATGCCACGACGACAAGCGCCATCGAAAGGGGGGGCGCGCCACTGCCAGGCGGAGTGTTAGGGCCACCGGAGAATGATCGGACAGACCTCTAGGTAAGATATCTGTCGCTGCGATTCGAAAATAGTAGGAGTGTGGTATGAACACGTAATCAAGCCTGGAGACCGAGTCATGAACCACCGAGTAGTACGTCTAGCTGTAAGTAGCTGGGTGCATATGCCTCCATGTGTCCAACCACCCCATGAACGTGTGCAGCCGTGTAGGTCTCGATATCTCAGGAGCCGCGCGCGAGCGCCATCTGTCCTGCACCACATTTGCCACATCATTCCAGTCCCCACCAAGAACAGAGAGGCCCCCAGGGATTTCCAACAGTTTTGCCGACAGGCACTCTACAAATATGTCCGAGAGCGGGGGAGGTGCGTATATGCTGCCCAATGTAATAGTTTCCCCATGCAATGTCCCAGAAATAATGATGTATCTACCGTGGGGGTCAGTCCATGTTTTAGAATGAATATAAGGGATTCAGCGGTGAATAAGTATGGCAACCCCCCGAGAGCCCCTGGTAAACCCTGCATGAAAAACTTGTACATATCCAAAGCGAGCGAGATACAATGCTTTAGTGCCAAGAAGATGGGTCTCTTGCAAGAGAAGAACATCGGCCAGGGCCCGCTTGGCATGTCGTAGGACCGCACCTCGTTTGAACTTATTTAGTGCCCCCCGTATGATCCAGCTAACTACTTGGAGCCTACCTTCGGGGTCAGTTACAGGGCTGGGCATCTAATAGAAGCGTAAAATTCCAGGCTGTCGCAGGGCATGAAGACCAGTGACAAAAGCAAAAAGGACACAGTGTGATCAACAACATTCAACAACCCCAACCCCACCCCCACCCACCCCACCCAATACCTCACAACAGCTGAAGCATCTGTCGCAGTATGTGTCGCGCCGCTGCCCCAACGGGAGCAGGGCACAGCCCCATACCAAGAGTTCCCAAAAGAACAATCCCCAAACATTGATATAGTTCTCAGATACTGAGAAAAGAGTTATGGGGGGTAGGCCTCCCGTGGGCATGTGACACAGCAAACGTCATTAGCGCTGCAGCCATTATAATGAAAGTTCTCCAACCTTGAGTCAAGTCGGCAACGGAGTTTGCCGAGTCTCCTCTATTCGTGATGTAGAAGCACTCCTTGATTTAGAGCGGCGTCTCGAGCGTGACCTGCGAGTAGGTTTTACCTTAGGCCTGACCGCCTGTCGCGCAGTCTCTCCAGACGATGGCTCAGAGTCGAATTGTGGCAGGGTATGCGGCCTGTGTCTCTGTCTCTCATCCGTCCAGGCGAAGACCTCCTCCGGAGTATCGAAAAAATGGGTACGTGATTTGTATATGACTCTCAATCTGGCCGGGAAAAGTAGCGCTTATTGGATTTTAAGGTCCCGCAACCAGGCTTTAGCAGCAGTGAAGGACTGGCGTCGTTGTTGTACCATGCACGTATAGTCCGGAAATATTAGGATGTGGTGGGAGTCGAAGTGGAGCTTACCGGCCGACCTGGCGTGTGAGAGGATGGCATCACGATAATGAAAATTCAATAGTCTCGCAATAACGGGCCGCAGACGGGCCCCAGGTGGTGGTTTTTGCATGAGGGCACGGTGCGCACGTTCAATTATGAAGCACTGCGACAATGACGTCTGGGGGATCCAGCTCGCGATCCACTTCACAAGGAACTGTTCCATGTTGTTGCCTTCGCAGCCCTCTGGAAATCCTACAAAGCGAAGATTGTTCCTCCGAGCTCTGCCCTCCGCATCCTCCGCCCTGATCGCCAGTCCCTTAGTGATGGATTGCAGGGAGGTCACCCGTGCGTGGAGGGACGTCGTGGTATCTTCCACAGTGGAGATGCGAGTTTCAGCCTCGGTAATCCTATCCACTGCTTTACGCATCAAAGCCGCATTATCTGGTCCGGCAGAGGCTTGGCTCGACGTTTCAGGCGCGTGAGCCCCCGGCTCCGCGTATCGATCCAGGGTGCTCTGCTACGATACTTTATCCCTGGTCATTGTGATGTTGTCGAGTGGGTGAGGGCCCAGCAGGGAGGAGTACGGCAATGCCAGGAAAATAATGCCCCAGACCCACGTCTCTGGTCAACACGCGAAAGGGGGTCCACCTCTTCGTCCTGTGTCGATTTGGCAGAAAGACAGGCCCAAGGCAATCCGCGCACAAGCCGCACCAGGCCTAGCCCGGCCGCCTCCGTGCACAGGTGCCCCCGCGTCCCCCTAATGGGTGTCACCCATCCACCTGTCCGGTGTACGGGTGGAACGTCCCCCGCCAGATCCGGGAAAAGGCCCCACCCGTCGACTTGTGTAGGAATCACTTGCAGCAAAGAACCACGGCCAGGCCGACAAGCCCACTTCACAGCCCACTCCGGGATCCCCGGATAGACGCTCCACCACAGGCCCGGGCTACTGCACCACCGCAGCCCCCGGCGCACACGTTCAGCTATGCCTGGCCGGTAATGGAAAGGAGGGAGGTTGCGAGGAACAGTTGAGGGCCCAGGGGTAGTGTTCTAGCGGAGGGGGGAACTCCCAACCCCACCACCGCAGTTTCAGGCGGGCCACACCAACAGCCCCCATGCCCCCGATGACCTCAGGGAGCCCAAGGCACTCACCACTTTGTCGCACAGGGGCCCGCACTGGCTTCCGTCGCCGAACTGCGCAACTGCCGAAGTCCGAAGTTCACCACCGGGGCCAGGCGGCATCCAGCGCCCCACTCGCGCTCCTCAAGGGCGCAAAAGTAGATGTCCGTGAGGGGGACCCAGCACTGATCACAACTAGGCCCCCGATGAGCCGGCCCTTGGCCGCGGAACTTGAGCCAGATTCTGAGGTTCGTAATTCTTGTTGTCTTAATGAAACCACTTGCTTTTGCTCTCTCAGCAAACTCTACTACTGGCATAATCTTGCTTATCCTTGAGGAATTTACTAGGGGTCGGCTATAAACTCCGCTCCTCCGGCAGAGTTCACAGAGTTTTGCCCACTCAGCGCTCTGCTTGGAGCACGGAGTTTCGGAAAAACTCTGCCATGGTTTTTTCTCACGCATGGCTCACTAATGTTAAGTTGGCGAGCGCGAGAATCAAGCGCTAGACCGCCTCACTTGCATTGAGAAAGCAACCTCTCCCGTTGAGAAAGCTGCAGCTCTGATAGAAAATCTACTAGGCCAGCAGAAAGTAGCATTACCCTCTGGTGCGCCACTTGTTGCCGTTTGTGCTGAATTTGCAGCACTGGACAAGCTCTCAGGAGCAAAAAATCAGCGAGAACAGTGCAATGTACTAAAACTCCACCGCTCGCGGAACTCCGCAGAATCTCGCAGAGTTTTTAGATAACTCCGCAGAATTCCATGGAGTGAAACACTGTGAGTTCCATGGCCTAGAATTTACATCTCTTTTTTTTTTATTTCTTCCTCATATTTTTTTAATCTGCCCTCCATTAAGGAAATTAATGCCTTAATGTCTTCCTGTTCTGGATGTTTTTCTAGACACTATTTAATCCCTTTATTCCCTCTCCAATGCTATCAATTCGATTTGGGCATATTTTGAAGCCAGGTCGATCATTCCCTTGCAAGTGGAAACCATGCATTGTGCCCATTCCTCCAGGAATTTAGGGATACCTTCCTAGATAACCTACTCAGAATCTGAACCCTAAATTACTAGATTACACCTTTTCATATTGGCAGCACGTCCTTAGGATCGTCACTACTTTTATCTATTTGGGGGTTCTGTTTGACAGGAGGTTCACTTGGAGGCACTTGAGGACGGCTAGAACAACACAGTTTGAAGCAACCTCCAAGTTAAGGTCTATGCCAGTGGACACTGCCATGACTATTAATAAATCTAGCCATGTCCCAATTGTTTCATATGGTGCTGAAATTTGGGACTATACTGATCACTCACATCTGTGAAAATATATTCCTTCGCTGACTGCTGTCAGTTCCCGCTAGTGTCCCTGCTATCATTGTACATGCAGAATTAGGTTTGCAATTTCTGGGGGACCAACTCAGGATGGTGCCCACCATGCTATTGCTATCCATCTGGTCCAGGCCCGAAGCATGCCTAACTCACACTGTGATCGCCAACTGCATCAACTTAGCAGGGGCCCACAAAATGTGATGGCTTACACACATTGGACAGGATGGACTTGATGGACTTGTATAATTCTCCACAGTCCACACAGACTTGTATAATTCTCCACAGTCCACAGTCCATTTCCTGAAAAGAGAAAAGAGAAACCAGTAGTGAAAGGAGAACTACTAAAACTCCTAATCGAGAAGAGATGGGAATCTGATTTGAGGAAGAAATCTGTAGAATTATATTTTCCTCTGCGCAACACCCTCCTCATTGAGCCATATCTGCTTAGGACAACTTGCAGCCAAAGGGTAACTAGAATTTGGCTTGGAATGGCCTATTATTTGGTGTCCTATCCCTTAAACGCATGCACTAGCAAAGATTTGGTCTCGAGCCCATGTAACTCACTAGTTCTCCAATTGCAATTGCATTTATTGTTTTTTTGCGTTTTGTATACTGTCCAACGCAAACATATTTGAACACCATTTTTAAGAAAATTTGGAAGCGCAAGGAAGCCATGCAGCATCTGCAGCTGTTACAAACTGATGCCGTCCATCTAATCATTTTCGAATTCTTAATTTCTGCAATTAAGCAAAGGGAAATAGTGGGGAAATTAATTGTTTTTATATTTTTAGATTTTTATGGGGAAAAAACTGCATTCCAACTGTCATAAAGGTAATGAAAAATCTGCAATGATTTTTTTTATGCACTTGGTCACTTTATATTTTAATGTTTGATAGTTTTAACGATTTTATCTTTGACTTTCACCTGTAGTTTATTTATTTATTTATTTGCTTTTATGGTTTGATACAAACCAAATAAAGACTTCTGAACTGATATTGATATAGATATATTCATTGGTTCTAATATCCTAGTTTACGTTAAAAAACCTTAGGAAAAAAATGCACTTAATAGACATTTTCATCTGACTATAATATCACTTTAAACTTTGTTTCTTTAGCAAATTTCCAAGGTTTTTAATAATGCAAAGTAAGATAGTACTATCATGTCTAACTATAAAGTCACTTTAACCTATAGTTTTTTTTACTGAATACTTGTCTTTTTTAATGTAAAGAAAGATTTTATTACTATAAAACCACCCCTCCTCCCTGCGGGCAACCAAAACCCGCAACCCATGTTCTGAGGCCATGCCTATCGCTTAACCCTCTGTGGGCAGCCAACACCCTGCCACCCACGGGCACTTAATATATCCCTAACATTGTGGGTGTAAATATTGCAGTTCCATTATATACCACCCTTAAAGGCATAAATCCTGAAGCATAATTACAACCACAATAGTTCATCAAATCACTGATTCTCTGTCCTTGTAGTGAGAGCCTTCAACCACACAAAGATATTAAACATCTAAAAACAAGAGCGATTGATAAAAACAAATGTCATAATACATATAGGTACTCATTGTTCAATTAAAAAAGAGGCTGTGTTAAACTTTTACTGGTGCACAAAAAGTTGCTCACTGTTATTCAATTCATTCGGTTCCGTTGTATTATTCTCTAATATGTACCTCAATTCTAATCTCCCTGGGCTTTTTCTCAATCTCCTCCTCTCGCAGTTTTTGCTGTACCATAAATAACACTATATTTAAGCTAAATAACACTATATTCAAGCATTTTACTATAACCCTGAGGATGTTCCCAATAGTGCCTTGCTACTGGTAACTATTTTCTCTCTGCTCAATAGCTCTCAAATGCTGTAGAATTGGTGCTATCCATCTAATTCTTTCAACAATGACAGGACAACATGTATATCACATGATCACGTTTACAATTGTAGTTACCTTTCAAAGGTCTATTATTCACAAAGTTCCTGTATTATCTGATTTCAAAGATACACAAAAATACACAGAGATGTTATGAACCCTGCGGCAAGACCAATCATATGAGTACACTGATTTTGTTCCAAAACACCTCAAAGTATATAGATGACCTCTTAAGACCACACATTTATAGTATACCATCATATATACATGACACATCTAATTTCTCAAACAAATATTCAACATATCTTGCGAAGAAGGCTATCTACTGTTGACATTAGACGTATAGGGCCTGACATCCTGAGCTTTCCCTCCGTCCGCTGTATTTTGATTTTGGCAGTAGGAGGGAAAACCGCAAGGAGATTCCGCTCTTCTTCCGACGGGCTCTGTGTGCCCGTCGGAACTAGACCGGAATATTAATCCCTTCAATGAGGGCGGAGCCAGGCTCGGCTCCGCCGTTGGGATTACAATGTCGGTTTCCGACTGCCTTTCCATGTCAACCTTTCAACATTGAAAGGCTGTCGGAAAATGACATTGTGGGCCCCTAGCAAGGCCTCCTCCCTCTGGCCCTCCGCTTAGGGGCCTGCCCCACTGAAAATCCCTGCACCGTGTAGCAGATCAATACCATTGAAATATTATCAATAAATAGAGATGCTCTTAGAAGTGATAGAACACTGCCTCCAGGAGAATATTTTCATCTTTAATAATGAATGGTTTATACAAACTCAAGGGCTGGCAATGGGCTCCTGCTTTGTCCCCAGCTATGCTAATTTACATATAGCCTGGTGAGAGGAGCAGATGATCCATGGACCAGAAATCGAGAGGTAATCACAACACATTAGACTGTGGCTCAGGTATATATATGGCCTTTTTGTCTTATGAAATGACTCCAAGGGAAAAGCACAGAACTTCGTGCATGCCATTAATGTTAATGATTTAAATCTCAGTGTACTGACTGTGGAATTGCTTGATGTGAAAAGTCTTTGTAGAGGAGTACAAACTGAATACATACTGAATACATGCATATATATATAGAAACCGACATGAAGCTACAGCCATTTACATGCAGACAGTTTTCACCCATTCCAGTGAAAGAGAGTAGCCCATATGGAGAACTTGTCTGCAAGAGAACAGAATTGTACACAGATACTACCCATGAAAAAGCACAAAAAGTGACATTGAACAGATATATTGTGAGAAGATACAGAGAGGATACACTTTACAGAGTGAAAGAAAGAGTTAACAACAAATGAATAATACATTTTACAAACGTTATTATTAAAACACTGAATACTAGATTATTAAATAATGCAGCTATAACACATAACGTACATAATAAGTGAACCATTAAAAGATACATAAATAATTATCAATTAATCATTTAAATATAATAAACAATTAATTAAAAAACCATTATAACTTCAATAAATTCCCACCCCAGTCCGCTACAAACTAATAACCCACTAGAAAAATATAAAATAAACAACAATTACAAGTTTTCACATTTTAGATAATAAATAACCAATTAAATAATTAATTTAATAATTATTTTACAATTAAAAATAAATTACAATAAAATATATAAAATGTAATTTTATTAACTTCCCATCCTATTCCCTTACAAACTCAACAACCCACTACTAAAATTCAAACATTAACAAAAGTGCAAAAATGTAAATTTACATTAAAATTAAAATAAACAATTAAGCAATTTGCATAATCATTAATTAATTATACATCAATAACATACATGTAAATAAAAAATAATTCATAATACAATTAAATTAGTTATAATTTTATTAACTTCCCACATAATTCATCTACAAACACAACAACCCACTACAAAAATATAATTACTAACAAAACCTGTCATAAAATTAAACATAAATAAAAACTTACAAATGAAAAATAAATACCTAATATAACAATTAAAAAATTTGGGGGCCCATTACGATACCCGGCGTAAAAGAATCCGCCAGGCATGGAAGCGGCAAAAATACGCCCGCACACACCGTCTGAACACCGACCACGCCATTACGATTACACAAACCGAAAACCGCCATCGGCGGAAAAATCACACAAAATACCGCCCGCCATCGTCCAAGTCGGAGTCAAACCGCCCGCCACGGACGGAAACACTCACGACAACACAAAACCGCCCGCCCTCACGGCCGACACACCGCACGTGAGATTACGATCGCACCGCCATGAGCGCGGGAAAACTACAAATATACCGCCCGCCTGCGCAAACAACGCCGATGAGAATCGACACGGCAGAAGCCATGGCGCCCACGTCCCTGCACAGAAACCATCCGCTGACAAAAACAATCGCACACAACATGGCCAACAAGTCCACACAGCAAGGCACGCACAAATACACAAGCTCAGTACACATCCCGAAAACACCC
Source organism: Calotriton arnoldi (assembly GCA_963921515.1). Taxonomy (NCBI): domain Eukaryota; kingdom Metazoa; phylum Chordata; class Amphibia; order Caudata; family Salamandridae; genus Calotriton; species Calotriton arnoldi. The sequence goes on from CAWUFW010000836.1 coordinate 564,931, forward strand.
CCCCTGGACAAACAAAAACTACAAAGGCCAGAACCCCAGACACAACACACCTGAAAACAACAGACCATGAGGACACACCCACATAGGTAAGTACAAAAGCAGCACTCCCACAGACCACAACCCCTTGCAACATTGCAAACTAGAGAGGAGAGGAGAGGACACAGTGACACAGCAAGGACAGCAGCACACCACAGAAACGCACACATCACACCACCACCACCACCACCACCAAACACCGGCACCACAAACCCCCTGCACATTACACAACACACACCGCACCAGCACCACAAACACCATGGCACCACAAAGAATGCCCAAGTTCACGCCCATTGAGCTGACGGTCATGGTCGACGAGATCATCAAGGTGCACCCACAAATCTATGGGAACCTGGTCCAGCACACACCACTAGCCACCAGAAACAGAATGTGGAACCGGATCGTAGACCAGGTCAATGCAGTCGGGACCCTGCCCAGGAACAGAGTCGAAATAAACAAACGGTGGAATGACGTCAAGAGACTGGTCAAGAAGAAGGAGACCAAGAACAGAGAGCTGGCAGCCGTCACTGGCGGAGGGAATCCCGCGCTCTTCAAGACCTTCAAAGCGTGGGAGGAGAAGGTGTGAGTCATCATACATCCCGAGATCCTCGCCGGATTAGCAGGGGAGTGGAGGCTGGTAAGTACAAACTAATGTATACCAGCACACCGCTATGTACTCACATGCACTACCACCATGCCACAGCTCCCAGGGACAAACACCCCCATATCCAGCACACAATACACAACACATCACACACACATGCAACAGACACCACCACACACAGCCCAAACAGAACAACTGTAAGATGCGTGGGGACATGTGTACACTCAGCCAGCCACGTAACCACCAACAGGTCCCCAAATATGCCAGAAGCGCCACAACGAGCACCCACCACACCCATGTGTCCGCCATAGCTGCACTAACCGACAAGTAACAGGTAAGTGGCAGGAACACAAAGTGCAGTGGGTGGGAGGGTGGACAGCCCAAGTACAAAACACACCAGGCCTCTAGTCCCACAGCACAGCAAGGAGGAGCATCCCCCACACCCCACAGCCACGTGTCAGCCACCGCAGTGCACAACGACAGCCGAAAGGTAGACATCACGGTCCACAGCAATCGGTGTCAGTGGGTGTCCAGCCACCACCACGACCCACAACACCCCCCCACCCCCACAGACCTGCAACATGGAGCACCCCCGCTTAGAACCATGTGGCATCCAGTACAGTGCACGCCCGAACAACCTGCAGGTGGGAAACTGGACAGGGCTGGATTACTGGAGGCATGAGGACCGTAACACGACCAACACATGGGACATGTCACGTAGCAGACGAACACGCAGCACCGCCCACCGACACGAACAAGTGAACAATGTGCACACGGACATGAACCACAGACTCACACCTCACATGACCCATCACAGACACAGCAACACCCAAGGAGCCACGTCTGCATGCACAAGCCACACTGAATATAGTACCACACGGCAGCCACTGTGCAACTCATCACACACAACCGAAACACCATTGAAGTCCTGTCCATGTAGCCCCTACTGCCTGTCAACCACACACCCCACAACTACGCCTATGTAAGACAAACAACACTAGACGCAACAGAGCGGAACAACATAAATGCACACGAACACCACTGAACCCATCAAACACACAGACACACCATGCACATACAACATACCATCCATCCCATCCGTCAGCCCCAGTCTCATGAAAGGCATGTCATCCGCACAGCTGCCACACATACAGCAGTCACGCTAAGATACATGCCCATGACCAACCATGTGCCAGAAGTCAATGAAGCGCACGACACACTGTGAGCAACAACACACAACATGGGCCACACCCCCCACGAGCACTGCAGTGATGCACATGGCACAGGGCAGCACGCACACCAAGGAGATGGGACAACTGCAATACGTTGGCTGGCACACAACCATCACTCACTCATAACGATGCGTCCAATGCCATGTCCAGTAATCACAACAGACAGCAAATATGCAGGCCATGTCAGGCATGCACACACCTCAGACCATGCACTGTCATGCTGCCACAACACATGTCACGTTCGGCACCCATGGCTCACAGCATGTACCCCAAAAGCATATTCCCTCCCAAATGCGAATCTGGGGCATGGCCCCCATGTTGCCATATGCGTTCCTAAGCGTTCCATTTGAACCCCAAAAGCATATTCCCTCCCAAATGCGAATCTGGGGCATGGCCCCCATGTTGCCATATGCGTTCCTAAGCGTCCCATTTGAACCCCAAAAGCATATTCCCTCCCAAATGCGAATCTGGGGCATGGCCCCCATGTTGCCATATGCGTTCCTAAGCGTCCCATTTGAACACCAAAAGCAAAGTACAAACCAGACCCAGGATGGGCCAGGAGCCCGCATACACCAGAGTCACAATAAGTAGGGGCACAGAGGGGGATCTGCTTCCGAATGGCCAGATTGTGCAGCATGCAGCACGCCACCACTATCTGGCACACCTTCTGTGGGGAGTACGCCAGCGAACCCCCGGTGCGGTCCAGGCACCTGAACCTGGACTTGAGGAGGCCAAAGGTACGCTCGACCACACGTCTGGTCCTCCCATGTGCCTCATTGTAGCGATCGTCTGCTGGGGTGCGAGGATTCCTCAATGGACTGAGCAGCCATGCCCCATTCGGGTACGCAGAGTCACCTGGATGTGAGGGACACAGAGAACCGTTGCTATTCCAACTGGACAGGGGACAGCATCGCACAACCAGCACGCTACACCACTCCACATACTCACCGACAATACAGCCACGATCCTGTTGCAGATTGGACATCAGTCGTGGCAAGATGCTGTTGCGCATTATGTGTGCGTCATGGGCCGAGCCTGGGAACTTTGCACACACGTGGGTGATCACCATGTCCGCAAGGCACACCACTTGCACATTCAGGGAGTGCGTGTGCTTCCTGTTGCGGTACAGGTGCTCAGTGGCCTGTGGTGGAACAAGGCCAACATGTGTGCAGTCAATGGCTCCAACAACGTGTGGGATTCTGCCAAGGGCATAGAATGCACCCTTCACTGCCGCCAATTCACGAGTCCTGGGGAAGCGGATGTACCTGTTTCGGTACAGCATCATGGCTGCCAGTACATCCCTCAGCACCTTGCTGAACATGGGCTGGGACATCCCTCCTCCACTGCCCACTGTGTGCTGGAATGACCCAGTGGCGAAGAAATGCATGGCGGCCATCACCTTAGCCGTGGGGGTGACAGCTGTCGGATACACCCTGCGGGGACGGAGATGGGGTTCCAACATGGCACACAGTCGATGCAGGGTTGGCCTGTCCAGCCGAAACTTCCTAATGACCTCTGTATCGTCCATGTCCGCCAGCAATTGGTATGGGCGGTCAATGTTCGGTCTCCGCCTAGGGAAATTGGCAGTGGACACATGTCAAAGCAACACAACACATAGCAATTTCGCATACACATCACTGACATGACTGAGCAAGCACATGAGCCACAGCCCAGCTGTCAAGCTGGGACGGCACGGCCACAATACACTTACACAGGTCTCCCAACAATGGCAATGGCTAGTGATACAAACCACTGCCATGTGCATGCACATGGGGATCTAGGCCCCAATGACTTGCGGGGCGTGCTGATGGGGACTGACTGCATATTCGTCAAGCGGCAACGCCACGGCAACATGAATGTCTGCTGAGCATGGAACTGCTTCCGAGGCTGGATGAGTATGGCACACGACGACGATGATGTGGGCACAGGCTGAGCGGCCAAAACAAGTGGGACCTGTGGCACGAGGGGATATGAGACAGTAGTAGGTGTCAGCACTGCACCCTATGTACAGCACTGTACGGATCACACCTCCCGAAACATTGACAGGTGTCCACATTGACAGCCCCATGCCAAGACGGCTGTGTGCTTGCAGTCACACGTCACAGGTGAGAGGTTACATTGCACGTGCCAGGTGGCAGACGTACATAGTGGGAGCTGGCATGTGTGTGCATGTGTCTCCTGTTCAGGATCCACCAGATGGGCGCTGACTCTGTACTGACCATTGGACACAGCATGTTCCGTGGAAGGCTTGTGTGTGTGGGATGGTGGCACTGGATGTGCCTCCGTTGGGTGGGGGGCCATGCACAGGGCGGGTACGTCGATGATTGCGCATTGTTGGTCACGGTGGGTGCACCCACTAAGATGTGTTGCCCTGTGTTCAATTCCTATGTCCGCATGATGATGGACTGTAGATGTGGGCAGACTACACATTGGTCGATGTGCTGTCTATATGCATGTGCCTTCACACCAGGCACAGCTGCCCCTGCACATGTGACCCCTGCTGGACTCGCTGCTGGGTCTGTGGAGCTGATGCACCTTCTGTGCGTGGGGCGGACAGCTCTCCTCACTTCCCTCATTGCGCATGTCATGACTTTGCCGCAGGTGACATGGATCATGGAGGGCCCACATGTACGCGTGGGTAGGCTACACATGATTGTTCACTGGTCGCCACCCCCAGTCAGTGTTTCGAATGGGAAGGTTGTCGTGCTGGTGGTATGTTCGATGTGGCGGATGGGCGGGCCTAGGTGCGGGCTTACATTCCGGACATGGGGGGTAGTTGGATTGGCGACTAGTTGCAGTACACACGGGACACGTCTCTTCCTTTCCACATCTGGGTCATCCCTTGTACTCACTGACAGTGATACAGTCATCTTCGCCCCAGCCCTCATGTCCTCCCCTCGCTCCCCCAATATGCATGTGCACCTGCGAGGCTAGCGCTTGCACAGGCAGCCCCAAGCTCGCACCAGAGAGGGCAAGGAGTGTATGTGTGGGTCCAGTTGCACGAGTGGGCTGTCTCAGGGTATGATGTGTTGCGGGACGCCGTCCACCTGCGTGGTGCCCCAAATGGAGACCCGGCCTGCATGGACTATGCATCACAGTCTTCGCCTTCCGGATCCGCCACCTGCGACACCCAGTGGCTGTGGCTGCCCTTGCGGCCATGCCGCGTCCGTCTGTGACTGATGGCCCACACATTCACTCTTTGGCCTCTCTGGGGAGGGCTCGGGGGTGGTGGCGCACGCGCTTGCACTTAGTCGCAATGGCATGTGGCGTGGTTGGTATAATGGGCAATGGATGGGATGGTGCGAGCCACCTCCCGTGACGTCAGTGCTGCTCGTGCTGTGGTGCGTCCCCCTACACTTCCATTTGACTTGTGCCATGCTAGACGTTGAGGTTCTATTGCCTGCGTGATATGACCAGGAGGAGCGCGAGGAGACCTCTCACACACCATGCTCCACTGCCATCCCGTGCCCTGTATCGCCTGTGCGGATTGACTATGTTGGGGTTACACCTGGTCGACTGGGGCTGTGTGTGCCTTGTCAAGGGGCATGGCGGGCGCACAACAGGATCCAGCTTGTCCACAGAGGGTGGGCTGAGGTGCGCCTGGTACCGCTTTGTACGTGTGCCCGGCTGCTGTGCACACACGTGTTCACTCCCCCCGACAGGTGTCCTCTCACAATGCCCAGGGAAGCGGTGGTGTACTGTTCATGACCCCTCCCGACACGGCGTGCTCCAACTTGGCATGTGCGCATCTACCCGTCACACCCACCCACCTGAGCACTGCGTCCATACGACTTCACACGACACATGTGTGTCTTCCACAGTTGTGCTACTCATTTGCGTTGACATCCAATACCAGTGGACTACATGGTCATGTCACGACTGCCGTGTACTTCACATACTCTCATCCTCTCTCATTCGTACTTGTGAAATGAGTCAGCGGAGACAGTTTTGGTTTCAAACATTATATTGAGTCTTCTGTCCTCTGTGATGCAGTATAGTGGACACTACTGGCAGCGGAATACATGTTGAGGATATACTGAGCATGATTGCAAATGGGATAGGGTGTGGGGTTACATGTGATTGGCTGTTGCATGTGGGATGTGGGCTTCAGAGTTACATCTGCTTGGACAAGGCTGTGCTAATGTACATTTACGTATAGCTGCGGAGCTGCGGACTTTGACACAGACGGTATACATGTAGCCTACCAGACCGCTTGGCATCATGGGCACAGTCCATCTCAGTTCCATGTGACAGGTTTGCTGTGGTTGTTCCTCATGCACGCGTGCATGTGTGATGACATCAGGGCATGTGCTTGCGTGCATGCAGCGGCGTGCCACTTGTTGTTGCACTGTGGTGGTTACTGGACATGTCACAGTCACTGGGGTCGTGTTGTTGTTGTATGCACTTGTCGTCCATGCAAAGGTCCTGGTATGGGATTCCCGGGGCGGGGGTGGGAGGGGTGCAGCACCCACAGACTCCAGGCGACCTATTCATGTCCACTGAGCGGTGTGTGTGTCCATGGGCGCTGGATCCATGTCGTGTCCTGGTTGTTCGTGCAGTTCCGTCCATGTGGGTGCGATACACAGACCCCATGCCACTGCCTCCCACGATGCATGCGGTGTTCCTGGATGTGATGGGGAACAGTGTGCATGTCCCGGTCATATCCGATGTCATGGCGATGTCGTTGATGGTGTGGTTACAGTTGCCGGTCGTTTGGTATGGCTGTTGTGGTGGTGACTGGCCAGTCCGTGCGGAAGCTAAGCATGGGTGCGGGGTTGGACATCATAGGTCAATCGGGGAACCTGCGTTGTGGTCCGACGAATTTACAGGTTGTCAGGTATGCGATGCCGTCCAGCAGGGCTTCCATGTCATTGGTGGTGTACATGTTTGCCAGCCAATGTAGCGGATGGTGGCTGTCAAGGTGTTGTTCGTAAGTTGTCCCTTGGAGGACCATGATGGGGCATGCTGGGTGACATTCGATGTAGCTGTTCTCGATGATCCGTCGTGTGGAGGCACAGTGGTCCCATTTCAGTGCGGGTGCGATGTTGGCCACATACGCCATGCCCCCATAGGCAGAGCAGGCCCTGTCGTGTGCGTCCAGAGGGAGGAGTAGTGGTAGCAGGTCCGCCTTTAGACATGCCGGGTTGGAGAGGCATATCTCCACGGGATGCTGGTAGGGACACCTCCGACAGTAGAAGACGGGCATGACGCAGCTGAACAATGTGATGCGGTAAGTCAGTCGGTAACTTACGTTCAGCAGGGACAGGAGATCGCATCCCAATATATGTAACAGGTTGGTTTTGTACAGCTTGAGCTGTCCGGCGTAGTTGGGTAGGTGTGTTGCGGTTGCCATTTCGCAGCGGTGCGTTGTGGTGGCGTGCTCCGGATGTGTGTGCAGTCTGCAATGTGCACGCTCCGAGGTTGCTGTGAGCTCTGTGTAGTCGTAGGGAGACAGGACTTGTGTTCTGTTGGCTTGTTTGGAGGACACGGGCCCTCATCCCACATGCTTCTCAGACAGTTCAAGGTCAGTGATGTGTGACTCCTTCCAATTAACTTGCATGTGGCCGACATGGGGGAGTGTTTTCTTCTTTCTTCCCCGTCCGTTGTGTGCTTCTGTGATATGCGCTATCTGCCCTGTGGTCGGTCTCCTCGGCATGCCTGTGTTGGTCTATTCTTGGACAATGGCTGTATTCACCGGCTTCTGTCGTAGGGCTGTGGTTTCGGAGTTGGAATGGAAGGTCATTCAGTGCTGTCTGCTCTCCCTTGTGTGGGCGGCAGGCTGCCTTTCCGCTCTGCGTTGGGCCTTGTGTGTGAATGTTATTCTTGGGCCACCTGTTGTCGGTCCCCGGGCTCTTTGGTGTTCCGTTTTATATGTCTTGTTCATATGTGCAGGGTGGTATGGGTGTTTCAGTGTGGTACTGGCGTTCCTCTTCCCGAAGGGGCCCTGCTTCTCCTAGTTGGTGTTGCCGCCGCTGTGTGCTACGCCATGTTTGTTACACTGGGGTGTGTCCTGCTGTTGCGTGACTTCACTGACATGTGTGCGTCGGTTGTGTGGCGTTGGGTGTTGTCCGTGAATTGGGCGTTGGGGACATGTCTGTGGCAGGCCTGTCACGTGTCATGTGCGTTCGGGGTGGGGCTGATGTGTGTGCTGCTTGGTTGTGTCCCTGTGTCTGTGTGCGACGCATGCATGGCGCTGCGGTTGGCCTCTGCGTTGTGCGCATGTGTGGCGGCGTCATCGCCGCTTTGGGGCCGTGACGGGGTCGTTGGTTCCTAGTCCCAGGTGGTGTGTACACATGTGTTACGCGATGTTACGATTTGGCCTGTGTGTCATATGTGGATGCAATGGTGGATGTGTAGTGTACACGCGCTGGTGGGGGGTGTCCGCTTTTCCGCCCTTGCACTGTGTGCGCTGTTTGCGTGCACTTGTTGTGTGTGTGCCTACCTGCGTCTCCGCGGTACGTTGCGTCCTTGGTGGTGCATCAGCAGGAGCATGGGGAGGGCCTGCAGTGCTGGATTCATGCTCGGGGAGCCGCTTCTTCGTTGTCCGTGCTCGGCGTCCGTGTTACCGCTTCGGTTTGTCGTACGGTATCTCTTGGCCGTGGGAGCCGTTTGTTTGCGGCATCGTAATTTATACGCCGGGCGGGACGTGTTTCGTCGGACGGTGTGTGTCAATTGGGCTGCGCCGCTACGTGTACGGGCGCACTTTGATGGCGGACGGTGTTGCTGGCTTGCCGGCGGTGTTTGGCCTACTTTTCGCATCGTAATTGGGCGGGCGTGTGGACTGCTGCGTGCCGGCGGTAACTGGTGGTTTTTGCATCCGCCAGCACGGCGGTTGTGCTTCCGCCCGCCATCGTAATGGGCCCCTAAATCATTTACATGAATAACAATCAATAAAATATTTAAGTTGCAATAAAACAATTTAGTTTAAAATTTAATTAATTATAGTTTCATTAACTTCCCACCCTATGGCTCTACAAACCCAACAACACCCCACTGCATTATAAATTGCCAATTAAATAAAAAAAAATATTAACACATTATAAATGTCAAACTATATTTAAAAAAGAACTAATATAATAACACTAACACCTAAAACATAATCTAAATAATATTTATTAAATGAATTAAAAATGATATTTATTACAACTATATTATTAAGTATCAACAATATTAAATACAACAATATTATTAAAACAATATTACATAGAAAAGAACACGATATTCTTGACTACGATATTCTGAATAATATGTTTGTACTAACAATATTCTGGACACAATACTTGGGTAACACAAAATTTTTACCTTGGTATTTTGGTAATTCACCATTGCGTTAGGGATGCCACCTGGCCAGTTTTTTATCAGCATGGTCAGTATTTTAATGCACAGCTCTTACAAAAATAAGGAAAATCACCTAAAGCCAGTATTTCCCCTTATCAGTACATATATTAAAAACAGTAAACATAAGAAGATATTATATATCTATATATATATATATATAAAATATAAGAAGAAAGCACTGTAAAAAGTGTTCTAGAGCTGCCGCGTTAATCCCGAGCTGATAATTAAAGTTAACAAAAGCTGAAAGGCTATGTTAAAAATGAAAACAGATAATTTTATTTAGAGTTCTTTTGAAGTAAGCTGTCTGGGTCTTGGCAGAAACTTAAAATGTGAAAAACAGGCCAGTTATTTGTCTGGGAAAAGTGGCAACCCTAGGTGCGGGACTTGCTCCAGCTCTGAGCTGGACCACATTTACTAGTGTTTTGGGTCCTTTTGACTGTAGTAACTTTAGAAGTGCCGCTTGTGAATAGGAATGGGCTCACTCTTTTGTGGGTGCGTGCAAGTTCCTCCCTAAACCCCTCTGTAACTTTCCCTTAACCTCTCCTTACCTTGCTCCTCCCTTAATCCCACCCCTTTAGTAGTAGGCATTTCCCATGTTCTAGCCACTCCCCTCTGCCCCTCCCACATTTATGATTAAAACTAATGCTCACATGTGTCGGGCCGGAGATCACAAAGGAATGTGCTCTGTACAACTAGATCAGCGTCCCCACTAAGCACACCCTGAAAGATGTCAATAACTTAAACTCTTTCATAGTTTTTAGATGCTTTTATGAAGTACTTTATTGCCTCATTGTATTGATATCACGTTCATCGTGTTCAGTGATCACACTTCAAGACGTAAATCACTTTTTCATTGATTAAATCAATCCCAATGCATTTCGGGACACAGCCCTTCGTCAGGGGAAATTTTCCTATAAGGTAATAGACAAGCATGTATTCAAAGATCCAACCGGAAGATTCAGATAAAGAAACGAAGAAAACAGAAAATTCAGATAAAGAAACGAAGAAAAACGTCCACTGCGGTGTTGCCTATGCAAATTGGAAGCGTCCCGTAAGTTTGAGGTAAAAAGGAATAACACCATTATTCAAGTGTGAGTAGTTGAGAAATTGTGCACATAATCAAAAACAACCCGGAGCAAAGGTGTTCAGGAGCGTATAAATATGAAATCAAAATGAAGTGCGGAACCAAAGTGCAATAGCTAAGCGTTTTGCGTTTGTGATCAAAATTAAAATCAAACTGCCCAGAGCTGAAGAGCCTGGAACGTGTCAGTATTGGATTACGGTAAACTAAATTAAAAAAAACGCCTAGTCTCTTACCGTTCCATTACGAACTGGCTGAATCAATGTGTCAGTACGCAGTGGCATGCAAGTAAGTTAGTTTCACAGCCATATTTACAACATGGTTAAAGGAAGTAAAAAAAGGACTAAACCTAAGCCATACCCAAGTGTAGACACCCGTGACCGCCATCTTAAAAAGCCTGGAGCAAAGGTGCTCAAGACCGCGAAGTCGCTTATCGTTCATTTACGAAGCAGCATATTAGGAATGTTCATGCGTAGTTGAAAGCGAGTCGGTTAGTCTCACGGCCATGTAAGCGGCGTGGTATAAACAAAGTAGAAAAGTAGAGGATGTGAATCATACCCGAGTGTGAGCACCTGTGTCAGCCATCTTAGAAAGGCAAACAGAAAGAAGATACTAAGAAAATAACTAGTCAAACTGGCCAGATCAAAACCATAACTACCAAAAGTAAAATAAACATGAGCAATGTGCATGAATAATCATTGAAAGAACATTGAGAGAACAGGGAAGCAATACACAGAAGATACATGTTATAGATAACAACTTAAGTCCAGTCTTTCATTTAATCCTTTTGGATAGCATGAGTTAAGTTTAGTAATCCAAAATGTTTCTCGTTGATCGGCCGGAGATCACCCCATAGAAAAGATAGGAGTGAAGAAGAGGACCTGCACACAAATGTTTGTAAATAACATTTTGTAGTATGTTAGTAGTACTATTGTAGTACTAAAAACCTACTCTAAAATACAGTTTGTAAATATGTCATTAAGTGTTTTAGGTCTTCTTCCTGAGCACCTTGTATCGTAGAGACCACGGGTAGTGAAAGAAGGCACTGGTGACAGTGAGAGCTTTTATTTTATTTCATGACAGTTGAGGTTCTTCTCATGTTGCCAGTTATAATATTGGTCTGGTTGTTATTTCAGAGGGGGCGTTGAAGTTATTCCACCCATAACTTTACTATGGTCAGATCATTATTTAGTCCATTTTGATATTGTGTCATGTTTGCTCTTGCCGTAAGCCACTCCTCTAGTTTAGTTCCATAAAAGAATTAAAATATGTTGTGTTCTCCCTTATTTGGTGATCTGTTACAATATTTGTATCTGGTTAAATATTGCCATCGATGAAGTTCTCCTGAGGGAATTAAAATGGGTGAAAGCACATTAAAATTGTCCTCTCCGTCCATTGCAGTCTCCTTGGAGGACGTTGTATGACTGTAAAGATAAGAGCTCAGATTTACAAAGAGTTTGCTTAGGCAACTAATACACAGGAATGAGCTAAATCATTGGTGTTCATGTTCATTTGAAAAGTACCAGAAGAGTAGGAGATACTTTAAGCCCATATGTTTATATTTGGGGGCTTGTAACATGCCAGAAAGATTACTTACCCATTGAGGCCCTTAAAGGGGCCACAATGTATTCCTCCTTCCCATATACACCTTAATGGTTTGAAGTGGAAGAGTAGTAGTTTGTACAAAGGGTTCAGATCACAATAAACCCAAGGAGCAGAATTTCCAACTAAGTGATCTTTCAGGTAATTCTGTTATACTGGGTTACGATAATGTTAGGAGTTAATTGAAGAAAGAACTTCTCTATTTGTTATCAGTAATTTGCCTGTGGCACAGACTTGGCGTGAGATGTCTGAATTAGATGATTTTCTAAGGGAGACAAAGTCAGTTACAGTGGTTTTGAAGGTCCTAAAAAAGCAACATGCACAATGCTTTCCAGCCCACATCACAAATTAATTATGTGGGTGTTTCATTTGCCCATCATTTCACACACACACACACACACACACATCAATGAGTAAAAATTTAAAATATTTCATTTGTTTATAGTGCATTTCCCAGTGCCCGCCAAAGCAGGCATGCAAAAAAGGCTAGATTTGCACAGATATCACTTGAATACCTAGATACAAATATAACCACCAGGCCACATCGCTTGCATTGAATATGCTTAAGTACTCCTATAAAAGTAAATACTGTTGGAATCCTATAATATCTGTTAGTAAAATGAAGCAAGCTGGTAAATTGAAAAGTGATTACAATTCTACTGTATGAATAAATATATAATGGGTAACCATTAACTGTTCACAACCTTACAGCTATTCCACAATACCTGAAGAAAGGTGTCGCTAATGGTTTTTTGTATTGAAGTTAAGTTGTGATCTCATCTTTAGATGAGATATACAGAAATAAAGATATATAACCGTGAGTAACCATTTGTCACCAAGGGGTGCTAAGTTGCAATGAATAGACAATGAGAGAAAAGCTTCTGTAGAATATTATTTCAATCAGAAACCTGAGGTGAAACATCCCTTTATTCAAAGGTGCACTTTCCCAATGTCAGTGTTATGTTATTTATGGCCCCTTTATTATAATTACCCCTGTTCCAATCAGCTGTGTAGAGGGAAAGGAGTCATTCCGAGCCAGTAACAATATTGCCTCATCCCCCAGCCCTTATTACACCTTGTGTATTTCCACCCACCCAGCAGTGTCTGGCCATTCCTCCCCACCTAATTTTAACAACCATAACTTATGTCCTCCTAGATATTAAAAAACACCTAAAGTGCTTCCGTCCACCCATATACCTATCTGCATTTACCCCTCCTGCTCCTTCAAAATGTGCCCTGCCATCCATCTACACCACCCTCCCTTCAATTCCTCCCATTCCCCTGCCCAAATAGAGAAAAATTATATCTGGCATCCTGCTACATAGCCTACCAACATCTGTGCCTTCCCTCTGACTTCCAATTGATGTTGTACTCTGTGCTCTCCATGAAACATAGAGCTGGCAGTCTCTCTGACAGTCATGTCAGTGCAGCTTTGAATTCCTGCTCTGTGAGGGTCTACACATATACATATTTGACAGGCAGTGTGGTGGTTGGCAGAGACCCGGTGATGTTCTTGATCTTCCCCTGGATCTGTGAAGATCTGAGAGTGGAGGTAGATGATCGGTGAAAGTGGCATCTGCCTTTCTGTCAGGCCTTTGGATGCCTGGGTCAAAATAGGGATCATCTGGGAAGCAAGTGCTTCCCCTGGAAACAATATTGCTGCTGTAAAAAACTCGATTTCTTCAATACTGTGACAAAGAAGTAATGAATTCCTGGGTTAGGAACTTGGTATTAGGTTACTGGCTCTCAATGAGACCTATGTATAAGACTGAGTGATGTCAAATAGACAATTAGAGTGAAGCTCCGGTAATCTCAGACAGCACTCAGAACCTCAAGGTGAAAAACATCCCATTCATGTTTCCTGGTCTCACCTTGCTGTGCAGGGGGGGAGAAGCGGCAAGGAAACCATATAAAACATTACCTCACCTGCGTTCACCACCGAGTGTCATGCGTCTATCTACCCCGTCTTCTTTCAATGCCACACTTTCCCCACACAAATGTTGAAAAATCAATACCTTTGCTCCTACCACCCTGCCACATCACCCTCAGCGTTACCCACCCCTTACCCTTCAAATATTTTTGTAAAAAGTACCTGTCTTCCTACCTCTCACTCCAAGCACCATCTGGATTTGCCCTCTGTTTCTCTAATTACTTTCTTTTTTTTTAAACAATCCGCTCTCACCACCCTTGATGGTTTCCCTACCCCACATTGCGGAAGCATTGCTCTCTGCTGTCCATTGAGCAAAGACCCAGCCCTGCACTGACAGGATCTCTGAGGAGCTATGTGAGCGCAGCTTTGAACTTCCTGTCAGCTCTCGTCAGCTGACAGGAATATGGCAGCTGGAGATGAAAGAGCACCACCCACCTTCTCACACCTCCCTCAGGTCTGTAGAGACCTGATAAACGCAGCAGAAGATGGATGAGACCACCATCTGTGATTCTTCCATTTTGCTTGTGCCTCAGGAGAACCAAGCGAGCCAGATAAAAACAAGGGAAGAAATACACACACCCTTACGATGCAGCAATACTGGAAAACTTTTCGTTTCCTCCACAGTCTACTACGTGGGTTGTGAGTGACATCGTAGCAGTGTTGATTCAAGCCAAGTTTTATTGTTTTAGTTAATTAAAACCATAACAATTTTGCACAATAATATGAATACATTACATTTTACTGGCGCCTTTAAAAATGAGTCTAAAAGAAGGTACAATTCTTCAGATCACGCAACCATTTCCTTTACTGGTACAATTATAAAAGGAGACAGGACTAAACTATTCTCAACTTTGATAGATGAAAGCTATCAGTCTCATGCCATGGCTATATCTTCCCTGCATCCTAAATGTTTGTGTTCGGGGTGGTGCACAGACATAATATCGAGTTGGAAATATCGAGTAGCAGTAATATCGAGTCCAAAATCTCGGACTACAAAAATATCGACAGTCAGAATATCGTTGTCAAGAATATCGAGTTGAAGGTAAGTAATATCGTTTTGAAAAATAGCGAAGTAATTAATATCGTTAGCAAAAATATTGTTGTTAAAAATATCGTTGTTTTATTTATGTTATGTATTTTAGTGTGTATTTTATATGTATGTGTTCTATTTGTTTGTGTAAGTATTGTATTTGTTTTTTAATATATGTGTTAAATTTAAAGAAGTTAATAAAAAGATTTTTAAGTAAATTTTGCGTTTTAGTTCCGTAGCGGGTTGTGGGTTTATAGGGGAATAGGGTGGGAAGTAATTTAATTATAATAAATTTAATAATAAATTTTATAAGTTATTAATTTATTTTAATTAATGTTGGCGTTTTGTTCCATAGCGGGTTGTGGGTTTATAGGGGAATAGGGTGGGAAGTAATTTAATTATAATTTATTAATAAATAAATTTAATTAATTAATATTTATGTATTTACAATTTTATATTGTTAATGGTGGTAATTAATTTATTATTAATTAGTTATTAATTGGTTGTTAATTATTAATAATTATTTGGTAAATATTTTAATTGCGTTATTTTTTAGGAGCGGGTTGTGGGTTTATTGGGGAGTAGGGTGGGAAGTTTTTTAATAATTATTAATTAATTTATATTTTTAATTATTTGATATTTATGTATTTAAACTTTTATACTGTTAATTGTGATAAATAATTAATTGTTAATTATTTATTTGGTTATTAATAATTATTAATTAATTATTAATGTTATTTGTGTTATTTTTTTAAGAGTGGTTTGTGGTTTGATAGGGGAGTAGGCTGGGAAGTAATTTATTTATAATATATTATATTACATTTTTATTATAATATTTATTTTAAGTTGTTTTATAGTGTTGATAGTGTGAATTAATTTATTATATATTGCTTTTAAATTGCTTGTTAATTTTAATTAATTAATTAATTATTAATTAATTAATGATGTTAATAGTGTTATGTTTTAGAATATTGGTGGTGTCATTTACAGGGCAATATGGTGGGAGTTCAATTTTTTAAATTAACTAATTGTTTGATAATTAATTTTAATTATTTTGCTTGAGTGGGAATAGTAAATTATTCACCTATGCAATCCAACACTTTCCCTACTGTTGCACTCTCTGGAGTGGGAATAGTAATTTTTACCCCTACGCTATCCAACACTTTCCCTACGGTTGCACTCTCTGGAGTGGCAATAGTAAATTTTATACCCTCTGCTTTCCAACACTTTCCCTACTGTTGCACTATTTGGAGTGGGAATAGTAAATTTTTCCCCTCCGCTATCCAAAACTTTCCCTACTGTTGCACTCGCTGGAGTGGGAATAGTAATTGTTACCCCTCCGCTATCCAACACTTTCCCTACTGTTGCACTCTTTGGAGTGGGAATAGTAAATTATTCCACTCCGCTATCCAACACTTTCCCTACAGTTCTACCTGCTGGACTGGGAATAGTAAATTATTCCCCTCCGCTATCCAACACTTTCCCTACTGTTGTACTTGCTGGAGTGGGAATAGTAAATTATTGCCCTCTGCTATCCAACACTTTCCCTACTGTTGCACTCGCTGGAGTGGGAATAGTAATTTTATCCACTCCGCTATTCAACTCTTTCCCTACTGTTGCACTCTCTGGAGTGGGAATAGTAATTTTTACCCCTATGCTATCCAACACTTTCCCTATTGTTGCTACCTCAGGAGTGGGAATAGTAATATTTTACCCCTACGCTATCCAACACTTTCCTTATTGTTGCACTCCCTGAAGTGGGAATAGTAAATTATTCCCCTACGCTATCCAACACTTTCCCTACTGTTGTTCTTGCTGGAGTGGGAATAGTAAATTATTCCCCTCCGCTATCCAACACTTTCCCTACTGTTGCACTCCCTGGAGTGGGAATAGCAATTTTATCCCCTCCGCTATCCAACATTTTCCCTACTGTTGCACTCTCTGGAGTGGGAATAGCAATTTTATCCCCTCCGCTATCCAACATTTTCCCTACTGTTGCTGTTAATGTAGTGTCAAATGTAATTGTAAAAGATTATAATATTTTAATTTTTTACATTACTATATATATATTTTATTTTTATTTTACTGGTATGTGTATATATACATGTATTTATAATTTTTAGTATGTTTCTAATATTTTATAATTTATTATAATCATTATTTATAAATATTATTAAGTACATTTAAATATTATATTTTATATATATGTATGTTTAATTATTTGTAACATTATATTTATTATTTATTATTTTAAACATTTTCTAATAATTCTAACTATGTTTTTTTAATTATTTGTATTATTTACTTTATTTTACATTATTTTTTAAGCATTTTAAAAAAATGATATTTTTTACAACGATATTTTTGACAACAATATTTTTTTGGTTGATATTTTTGTACTTACCATGATGTAGATAGGACTTCGATATTCTGGACAACGATATTTTTGTCACGATAGTTTTGTACCTCGACATTTTTGTTGTCGATATTCTGTCAGTGATCCGTTCAGGGTAATAGCCTTTGTACAACCTAAAAGGTGCAGGATAAAGTGCATAATGAGGACAATGGGGGAAATGGAAACTGCCAATTAAGGTGCGCTATGAAATGCGATAAAATACCAGACAATAAAACAACAATTTAAAATGTATGCTGGCCAACCACCAACAGTGTTCTTTTCCACAGTCTTTTACACGTTTGCCATTAGTGCGCATGGGTTATTTATGGGGGTCAAGCATCGTCACCGTCCTTTTCCAACATCCTTTAGATGTTTTTCATCAGCATGCAAAGGCTGTTTTGGGCTACTCACATCACGCTGTTTCCAATAACTTGATAAACTTGTAGTTTAGTTGTGGGTTGCCAGGATTGAAACAGGCTATTGTGGCTTCCCTGCACGAGCGTATATATCTGTGATTGAAACTGATTTTAAGTATTTTCGTCTGGGCATTCTCAGTCCTGGACAGATACAAATCAGATGTATGAGGTCCTCTTTCTTATCATTGCAGTGCCTGCGAACTGCCAGGCCGGTTTACCATGCAGGCATGGTCGCCAACGCTGGTATGTTACGTGGAGTCAGAATTTTATACGTGCTAGGAAAGGAATTGACATGTACGGGGCAGGGGACAGATTGGTGTACTACTTTATTACCATCCATGCATGTGAACAAGTGTTGAATTTGTTTTTCTCCTCTAGAAAGGAGATAATTTTTGCAGTTCTATTAGTTCCCCTTTTGGACGTATCATACGCTGCATTTGATGCCCATATGTCGGTGAGCCCCAGTTGCTTGAGGGAGGTATGCAGGTACTTATGGTGTTCTGATGATCTATTATTTTGAAGTGCTAACCATAAAGCTTGATTTCATGGGCATGACTGATTTTGTACCAAACTTTTATAGCTCTGCTCTTCTAGCTAGATCTTGTTTAGTGAGGCCAAATTCTAGGCAGATTTGCCCTGGGGAGTTCTGTGGTAGGTTAAAGACTCGCCTGAATGTGTTTAATTGTATTTTGTCCACAACTGATCTCTGATCGCCACTCTCACATAGGTTATTGTTGGCAGTAACTTCGAGGAAATTACTGTTGCTGAAGGAGTGGCTGAAGTGATGGGCCATTCAACTTCCTTGCCAGAGTGATAAAGGCACGGGTTAGAGCAGACATCGTAGCAGTGAATAACCGTTATTGTAATGCAGTATTCACACTACTGACTCTCAATTGCATATCAACATAATTTCTGTACTCTAATAACTTATTACAGTTGACATATGATGTAAAAATGTCTCCTGTTGGAGCCAGCAAGCAATGTGAAATGAAAGATGCTGAGCTGAACACTAAAGAGCAATTCAAATAATTAAAGGAAAAGCTAGACACAAATTTACCTTTGATACTTATTTACATGCAGCAGCCTAATGTAGAAATTACAACCAGCTTATTGATGAATTTATTTTTACAGTACAGATTCCAAATGTATTACTCCAAACAGGCTATTTTTTTGATAAAAAGAAATAAGAGACAAAGGATTTAATGGCGGGGTTGGGAGCAAGGCGATGATGTCTCTATTTATCTTAAGTAATAAAACGTGTTCTACTGGACATATAAAGAATTTTGAAAGCTACTGCAGAGCTCCATTACCTCATTTGGCCTTCGTCCACATTCCTTCATTTGGTCACAGAACACCACAGAGATTTTCTATGTCCTTGTAACATACGGTAGGAGGTAATTCACCTAAATACAATTGTCTTTGTGCAGCCAGATTTGAAACAGCAGGCGTACCTTGAATAAGCAGCACAGTGCTTAATTTGGGCCGGTAATTGACGGTGTTAGGCACCGGCACTTATCTATAAAACAAGCACTTAGGGGCCGATTCCGATTCGGGCCGGAAATCTCCCCGACCGAGCCGGACCCGGAGAGATTTCCGACCGAATCGGACCCGTGCAGTCCGACCGAACGAGTACGATGCGCACGTATGCCATCGGACTCGAGTCGGTCGGACTCCCATTGAAGTCAATGGGAGCCTGTCGTACAACGCGTACGCGGGCTCCCATTGACTCAATGGGTGCGATGCGGACAAGTGCACCCCTACAGCGTGTACGCGGCGAAGCGATTCGCGCCGTACACGCACAGGTAGGGGGACCCATGGGTCCCCCCTGTGTGCGACTCGCGCGGCTACGCATACAGGGGGTCCGACACGGACCCCCAAAGTACGGCTCCAACAGCTCTTTCGAGCCGGAGTGCGCGGCTCGGTCGGACTGCTCGCGGCGCGCATCGTACTTACCCGGCCGGGAACGTCTCCATTGCGCGGTGCGAGTCGTGTCCGTGCGAGTCGGTCGGTGCGGCTCGACCCGGGATCGAGTCGGTCGGAGCGGTCGGGACGCCCGGACGAGTCGGTCGGCGAATACGCATCGTACTCGCTCGCCCGGACGCGCGTACGGATCGGTCGGAAATAGGGCTCCGAATCGGATCCGGTTAAGCCGAATCCGATTCGGAGCCCTACCGGCCGAGATCAGAATCGGCCCCCAAATTGTGACAGCCCAACACATGGTGGCACTGTTTGTATTTTTCTAACAGCAGTAAAGTGTTTCACAGTTTCATGTACAAGCATTGGGAAAGAAACAGGTCTGACTTATGAATGAAAGTGCCTTATCTGTCATCATGGGTGTCGAAACTTAATATGCTATCATACATGCAATCTGCCACTCAACTTTGCACTCATGCATCCATTCATCAATGTACTGACTCATCCTTTTATTCACCCTTTGACACAACCGCAATAGAGCACACTAACTCAACTACATAAGCAAGATAAATTAAAAGAATACAAGTAGAAAAAAGAAAACATGCCGCCTTCTAAACACGGCAAGCATTCTATTGCAATAAAAAAATAAAACAGCAGGTGTCCATCTTGCAAATGCATTGTAAATATGTTATCATTGTTTCAAAGTTCAAGCATGGCTGGCACATTTAAAACCAATGTGTTGGCCATCTTGGAATGGTAAAACAACGATACACTGTGCACAACATCATTCCGTAATGCTGTCCGTATTAGAGGAAGTGGCCACTTGGAATTCGGAGCAGTGCAGATGAAATGAGCGGCAAGAATATAACCCATTAGTAGTGTCTGGAGTGCTGTAGTAGCCTCTTATGAAACAGGAAAATAAAAAGAGAACCAAAGAAATGAAAGGGTGACTATAAAAGGAGAAGATCCAAAACTAAAGGACTGATGCCAACCAGTCCTGATACTGAAGCATGCTCATTTTCAGGTGAATGTACACACGTAATCAGAAAATGCCATCATCCACAGGGCAAACGAGTAAATGATTGATGCACACTGAACCATTACCTCATGCAGTTTGCTTTCAAGGATGGAAGCAGAGTGTAAATGACAATAGGACAGATCAATGGCATAATAGAGTGAACCCACATGCTGTATACATATTCATATACATGTATGTACTATTTAATGGTTTTACTATTACGAGATACTGGCAGACATCTATGAAGAAATTCTACCAAGAATTACTACAGTGCAAATCTGCTGCCTCTGCAGTTCATCAGAGACAATAACCAGCACTGAAATCATTCCCTAAAAAGGTAATCATAGATTTCGTGTAACAAAATACATATCTGTATTCATTAATACAGAGAAATATCAATCCACCCTTAAATACATATTGATTTTAAGATATGCTTTTCAAAATCGATATATAAATCCTAATGTGTTTATCATAACTTTTCATATGAAACAGATTAGCCCTATAGTAACAGAAGTATGTTTTCTAGTGAACCAATCACGCTGGTGGCTGTTATCAATAGCTTACTACCATTACTAGCTGAGGCCTCCTGTAGCATAAGCTCCTGCAAGGCAACCATCAGCCATTCAATCATAACATAACATAGTATACAGAGTTGCATTTGGCAATACAAAATAATATCTCCCTTGAGAGGGCATAACAAGGCTTCTGATAGCACAAATCTTCTATACTAAGGGCTTCATTATGATGTTGGCATTGGGGCTTGTGCTGGGGCCCTTTTCCGTGCTGCAGCCCAGTTCTCAATGCAAAGAGGCATCCACGGTGGTTGGATCCTAATTTGGCGGTCGGTACCGCCGAATAACCTGTTGACCAGTTCCTTTACCGCAACAATGCCAGTCGGTCGCTCGTCCGACCTGTATCGTAATCGGGCCCTAATTGTTTATCACAGGGGTAACCAGCACCAACATTCTTACCTACTATGGTAATCTGTGAGATTCCATGTAACAAAATACCTTTCTTTAGGCTTTAATACCGAGTGATAATAATCTGCCCTTATATGCCTATTGACTTTAACATATGATTTTCACAATAAATAGGTCAGGCCTACTGCTTTTATCACAATTTTTCTTTTTAAACAATCAAGTCTATAACCTTTATCATTGGTGTGTCAGAATAAGAAACCCAGACCTAATATGATGGTTCATAAGCCTTCCCACTGGGCAACCATCAGGTATACAGTAATAAAATTACAAATATGTACAAAATACAGTTGCCAAAACAAAACACAATCCCTACTTAAAGAGCCTAATAAGGATTACTATAGTGCAAATCGTCTATCCGCATGGTTGGTTCAGGTGGGTCACAGGCATCAAATAAAATCTGTTAGGTTCCATGTAACAGAAGGCCTGCCTGCCTAAAGGCATCAGCACAGTGGAATAACAATTCACCCATAAAGCCTGGTTGCCTTTAGCACATACTATCCACAATAAGTAAGTAAGACCTACTTGCTTTGTCATAACTTTTCATTATAAACACATCACACCTGAGGAACCGTTATAACTTTTCCCAGTGAACTGATAAGGCCTCTCTACCCTTTACCATTGGCTTGACACTATATACATACCAGGCCTACAGAAGTGCATAGAAGTTGGTAACCATCAAGCATACACATATAAAATTGCAGATCTGTACAAAATTAAACTTGGCAAAATAACATAAATCCCCTAACAAAAATAATCACAACAAAATTGTACTCCCAGGGCTTGTCATAGTGGGTGACTTACGATAGCAATCTGTGAGACTACATGTAACCATATACCTATTTACGGCCTGTAACATAATGTAATACCAATCCATTGTTAGAGGCAGAAGGGTCTCTACTATATGCTTTTCACAATAAATAAGTGAGGCCTGCTGCCTTTGTAATATTTTTTATAGTAAACAGATCAGACGTATAACATTTCGGCATAACATTTCCCTTCACACCAATCACACCTAAAGCTGTTATCATTGGCTTATCACCATAACCAACATAGGCCTACTGTACTGAGCATAAGCTTCCCCACAAGCCAACCATCAAGCATACAGTCATAAAAGTACAAATGTATACAATATTACAGTTGGCAAAGCAAAATAGCATCTACCCTAGCAAAAATTAACATGGATTCTCACAGTGCAAATCTTCTACACCATGGTTTGTCAGCGAGTGTAACCAACATCCAAACCCTTGCCTATTAAGGAAATCTATGAGAATCCCTGTAATAACAAAACCTATCTGTAGGCTTTATTTCAGAGTGATAACAATCCACCCTTAAATTCCTATTGACTCGAACATATGCTTTTTGCAATCAGGGATATAACTTTAACCATTGGCTTGTCACCATAACCAACACAAGCCCATTGTACTGAGCGTAAGCTTTCCACAAGGCAAACATCAGGCATGCAGTCATAAAAGTACAAACGTAAACAAAATTACAGTTGGCAAGGCAAAATACTGTCTTTTGTGAGAGAGACTGATAAGGATTATTGTATTGCACATCTTCTATCTGACTGTTTGTTCGGATAGATCACTAACACCGAAACACTTGCCGACTAGAGTAAGTTGTGAAATTCCATTTAACAAAGTACCTACCTACATGCTTTAGCACAGTGTAATATCACTCCATCCCTAACACCCAATTGTTTTTAATGCATGCTTTTTGCATTAAGTAGGTCAGACCTACTAGCGTAGTCATAATGTTTCATAATAAACAGATCAAACCCCGGCCTATTCAACTGAACATAAACTAGCAACCATCACAGTAACAAAATTACAAATATGTAGAGCAATGCAGCTAGTAAAACAATATACACCCCTTTTCAACAAGGCCTAACAAGAATCATCACAATGAAAGCCCCCATTGTTTGTCAGAGTGGGTGGCCAACATCAAAACAATTGCCTACTATAGTAATCTGGGAAATTCCATGCAGCAAATTACCTCTCTATAGGCTTTAAACTAGATTAATAACAATTCACACCTAAATGCCTACCCACTTTAACATATGCTTTTCTTGATAAATGCATAAGGCCTACTGGCTTTATCATAACATTTCATTATAAACAGATCAGACCTGTAGCCATGAGCACTGGTTAGCCACGATCAGTCCTGCTGCAATCAGTACAAACTTTGTCACAAGCCACAAAAGTGTAATAAATGCAGTCTTTTTGTGGAAGTACATAAATTCAGTCCAATCAAATCCTGTATAGACTAACACGTGTGTAAAGTCTAAGTTTCTCTCTCAGTAGGATTCTGATCGTTATTTTTTGTTGCTTGCAGAAGGTCAGGTGACAATTGCAGTACGCTTGATAGTGAAGTTGTAGATTTATTGACTGTACTCATCCCATCTGTGCTGCTGCTGCCAGGAAAAAACACCATAAATTGTCTAGTGTTATAAGACACTTTAATGGCATTACAATGTCATGGGTCTGTCTCTGAAAATTCAAGCTGAGGCAGCTGGATAAATAAACAAATTAATCATAGCTGCGTGAGGGCAAGCAGTTTTGGTGGAAGCACAGAATTGCTGCCCAATCAAAAGATGTACTCCTGACTCCTAACATGTGGGCAATGCCAAAGTTCCTCTCCTGCTGATTCTCACATAATTGTTTGGTGGTGTGCAGGAGCAGCTGGTGGTGGGAGTCCCATTGGCCTACTGAGAAATTAAGTTGTGCCCTGACACTTACTTTTTTACAAATTAACCATGGAAGAGGCACCTTCAGAGCCATACAAGAAGTGTGTAATTTGCAAATGCACGATCCAGTCCAGATATGTGGTGTGGTGTCTGACAACATGGAAAACAGAGATGGCCAAAGATGGAGGTGTAGCATAGGGTATTTAGCACCACACTTTCAAATTCAGATCCCATTTACTCAACGCTTGCAAGTTCTGCCAGTTGAGGCCAGATATGATGATGACTGAACATTATTATCATTATGCATCTTCTGATCTTAGTTACTCGCATTATTAATACTGCTATTAGGGTGTTCTTTCATTGCAGACACATTAACAACTCATGCTAATTTATCTGCACCACACACCATAATAAATGGGCCACAAGTTCAAACTAATTAAGAAAGTTGTTTTTACGTGAGCATAATTACTTGGCTCAAAAGCACCATACTGTGTGTTAGCTATCAAATGGAATTGAGTGGCAATCTAAATGATGTTCTGCGTGTTTATTAGCATATTGCAGAAACAGCCTACACGAATTAAATACCCAGTTTTTTCTATGCTAACAGCCTGGAAATGCTAATCAAGGAGTCTCTCTCTATAGTTACAAAAAGGTCAGTTTGAAGTGTTTATGTTTAAGAACTGAAGCTTCTTTACAGATAAAAAAATGTTCATCCTTGGCTCTCCCACACAGTCAGTGACTGATTATGTGCTTAATGACTTCTTGTAGTTGCTAATTAATTTTGTATTAAGCGCTGAAAACAGAATTGCCTCGTAGCGCTAGTGTACATGTACTCATTTTGTCTGACTTTAGTTGTAATCCAATAGCACACAGACAGGGTTCGAACCCTTGTTAGCTGGGAGTCAGAGCAATCAAAAACGATGTTCTGTGGTCTATATGCCAAGCTCAGGTTTCCAGGTGCTCTTCTGGGATGGTCACATGACATTCCCAGTGGTTTTGCATTACTGCTGTGCTGAGTTCTCCATAGCAGAGAACTCTGCACAGAAGGAATAGGGTTCTGTATGTAAATACACTTTTTTTCTCCCCATGGATTTTCTTTCTCTGTGGTAAACGACCTCTCCTACACACCCACCAAATTTGAAGGCAATACATTTGTCTTCCCACCATGGAAAGGGATTTACACCACACCTTACACTGAGTAAAAACACAACCTTTTCCAGGGTGCAAAGTGAAGGAACAGAGTTTGTGAAAGCCAACAAATGTCCATGTTTGTGGGCATTCACAAACTTTAAAGGCTAACCTTATCTGAAGCGCCCATTCCCCCCACAACCCCCGAGTGGGATTTATGTGTGTGGAGAATTCAGGTACTCCTAGCAAAGATCTTCGCACATGTAAATAGGCTTACGCCTGCCAGGAATCTCTTTGTGAATTCCTGGAAGGTGTATGTAAGGCAAATGTTGTCGTAAACATAGATTTACCTTTGGGAACAGGTACTATCGCACCCAGACTTCAAATGTCTTCCCAGTCAGATAGTATTCAAGGAAACAATCTACTCTTGAAATTCCCAGGAATTCCACCCTTCTCCAGGGATAAGGATTTGAAGATGGCTGCAGAGGACGTCTGTAAATAAGGAACCTCAAGAACTTCTCATCTGTCTGCAACATCAATCCAAAGTGGCTCCAGTCAAAACCCAGTGCTTTATGAAACACTTAAATAACCAAATGAGTAAACTGTTTGCATGGCAGACCATCTATAATCTGCCCACAGCAGAAAGGTGCCAAACTCAATTTTTGTCTACTCTAACAACACAAATGAGTAGATGTGATGCAGTGGACTAGACATGAACCGATGTAGAACTGTTGGAGCGTACATTGTGAAGTGGACAGCAGAAGCACGAGAAACACATTATGAATCTATTTATCAGCATCAGAGCTAGGGTACCAAACAAACAAGCATAGACTTCACCAGTGGGATATGGTTTGAGGCAGCACCAGCACAAACAAAGGTTTACACTAGAGAATAAATATGGTCATATTTGCTATGGTAGAGTATATTGGGTTGAGTAATGTGCTCTGTAGTACTGAGTTACCATTAGTGCACATATTTTAGTGCTGCTGTGCATACGGTATGAGATGGCAATGTCTAAAGTTTTTTGAGTGAGGTATACAAGCTTATGGAAACAGTATTAGCTTTAAATAATGGAACGGTGTCCATGTGCTGGAACAAGATTATCACCTGAGAATGAAGAACTTATTGTTTTTGTGGTATATTAGTTGCTCGCTCATTAATTACCCGAAAATTAAGAGCAGAAGAACCACTACCCAGGAGCAATTAGCACATAAAATGAAAATGATTTATGTTTTATGAGGAACTACCTTACAAACACTTAGGAAGACAAAATATAATTTTTAAAGATGCAGGGAAAATCAAAAGTTTGCACTGAAACAGGAATAAAGGATAAACACAACACAAGAAAAATCCCACGCCACTTTTGAAATATATAGTAAAATGTAATAATTTTTTGACACCAAAACAACAAAAGTCCAATCAGTAGAACCGCACATATGTAATTTTAAAGATTTCAGGTATGCCTAAAAGCACAAAGCACCACTCGCAGCAATCTGATTGTGCTAGACCGAGTGAAAGTCACAAGTTCAGGCCCACCGCGATGGAGTGCGGGCCGGATACAGGGACCAAGTTAGTCCTGCTGAAAATGTTACCTTTTAAAGTCCAGTTCGAAGAGTTCCATTTGTGGTGGTGGAGGCCGCGAGGATTAAGGCTGGCATCGCAGATGATCGTTACTGTAGTGAGAAGACCAGGCTGGGCATCACGAACGGTTGTCACTCTAGCACATAGACCCTACTGGGCATCGTTGATGGTCATTGCTTGAAATTTGCGTTGGCTGTCTATACTGTAGCGTGAAATGCAGTTCTTGTATTGCTATCATCATTGTAGCGTGAAAGGTCAGGTTCTACGGAGTTTTCCGTTGGTGGTCGGACCAGGCAGCAAGATCTTGAAGCGAACATGCCTGCTCACCATCGCAAAATGCCCAAAACGTCAGGATTTCTACTTGTTGAGTCAGAGGTGTGCTCTCTAATGCCAGCCAAGGGTCCAGGACCTGGGGAGGCACCTCTTAGGGATTAGGGACCCGCTCTTGCAGTTGCAGGACTAGGCAGCAGGTCAGTTGGGCAGATGTAGGGAGACAACTGGAGCTTGTTATGTCCCTGTGATGTAGAACAGGAGGCCAGCCAGTTTACCCTCGGAGTCACTCAGCCTGGGATGAGGGGAGCAGGACCAGTCTTCCGTCTCAGCAAGCGGGGAACACTTCAAGCAGCAGGGGAGCAAGGTGTCCTTCTTCTGTTGTACCCACAGGTCCAGGAGTGTACTGAAGAGTGGGTCTGATGGTCCCCTTTTTATACCTTGTGCCCGCCTTTAAGTGGGAGACATTTTTGGGGTTTCCGCCTACAGAGGTGTTTGGAATTTGCTGCCTCCCTGCTCTGGTCTCAGTCCTTCTGGGGGCACAAGATACTAGAATGAAGTAGTTTGTGAGTGTGCTGGGCCAGTCACTTTGAAGTGCAAGTGTTATAGGTGACAGCTCCGCATCCCTATTAAGTGAGGATGGCCCATCATGCCAACACTCAAACCCTCCTTTTTGATGCTGTTTGGGAGGAACACATAAAGGTCAACTGCCAACTACACCTAGTCATGCAACCCAGCAACAAGCTGCAGGCCCCAAATAGTTAGGACAAGATTTTGGCAAATTTTTAAAAGTGCCATTTTCAGAGTTGTGACTTAAAATTCGACTTTACCATAATAGAGGGTTATATATCAATTCCTCAGTCACCAAACATGACTTTCCTACCTGTTCCCAATCAAATGTTATCACTTATATAATGCAATAAAGTAACCCAATGTTACCTTATGGAAGAGGCAGGCCTTGCAGTAGTGAAAAAAGAATTTGAGAGATTTTCACTACCAGGACACGTAAAACTTAAAAGTACAGGTCCATCTTTTTAATTTCAATGCACCATGCATTGTGGGCTCTTTGGGGCCTACCCCAGAGGTGACTTATATGTAATAAAAAGGAAGGTTTAGGCCTAGCAAAAGGTTTCATTTTATCGTAAGCGGGTGCCCAAATGGTGCATCAGACCCAAGATGCACAGCCAAAAGGCATAAAACAACCCGAGTAAAGCAAAGCTGAAACTGATGATCGGTGGTCCCTGTGTCATACTTTAATAACTTATCAGCGTATATTGTGCTTTTTGTTGTGTTTTTCCAATTCTGAGCATGTGTTGTCAAAATGCAGGATTGTTACAGATGGGTTATATGGTAGTACATAAAGTAAATATGGTTTTCCGCACTCAGTTTCAACTTCATTTTACTCGGGTCGTTTCATGTTTATCATCATGTGATGGGTTTAATTTGGGTTAGGTTGAGCCTGGCAGCGCTTGCGCTGTCTGTGAGAAATGGTGTATCCAGTCTACGGGCTGTAAGCATGCCCATGTATTGCCATTGGTTCTTTGTTGTGCCATTCAGAAATGCTGTTTTTCTAGTGGTCCTTTGCTTCCAATTGTCCCTCCTTTGGGTGCTTGGTGCAGCCCAGGCGATTTCACTAAGTGATGGTTTTGGTTGGCCATCCCACGCTTCCTCCTCGAACAGCACATTGATGGTCTTCTCCCTCTTTGCATTGCAGCCTCAGGGTTGATTCTCTGGTTGTACATCTGTTCCTTCTAAACAGCTGTGAACACTTGCTCCCTCCTTCCTGCTCTTTTTTTTTGTCATATTTTTACATGCATCATGGAAATCATTTTTTTCTGCCATGTTTTATATAGCGGAAACTCGACCGAAGGTCCTGGAGCGCTTTACAGAAGCACCAGTTACACAAGAACATATTCTTTTTTGGTAGGCACTGGGTAATTAAGTGATTTGCCCAGAATCACAGGATGTGGAGCTGAAGCCAAGACTCGAGCCTGGCTTCCCAGCGACAAAGTCGACAGCTCTGACAGTTACGCCACATCCTCTGACCTGCACTATCCTATAAACAGCGCAGCACTTTCTTAAAGTTGCTTCCTGGGTTCTGGGAGGCGGGATTAGTTCACCTTCCAAGGCTTCTTCGTCTTCACAGACCAGGCTCATGTGACCTTAAAAGTCTGAATATTCTACTTCCTATAGGTCGGAGGCACTTCCAAGCATAATGGTGTGGACCAGAATGATGGTGTTTCCATGTACAACGCAGCACTGCATTGTATTATTACACAGTGGTGCGCTAAATGCCACAGTGCTGCCCGCCCAGCATGACACAGAGCTGCTCTGTATGAAACAGACCTGTTCAGTATAACATAACCCTACAGCGTGTACTTTGATTTTGAGCCGTAAGCTGCAGTGTACAACCGATCTATGCAACATGGGCTGAACCCTCTGAGCATTGCGTCCCGATTCGACAGATTCTATTCTGCAGAGATTTTGCTCTGCTTGCACTCTGTGAGGTACTTAGAACCCAGCTGATTTTTGCTGCCTACTATTGTGACGTATCCGCTTGTGCAGAGATGTCACCCGCACAGGTTCTCATATGCAAGTGACAGTAACTGTGGGTTACAAGAAAAGATAATGGCGGCCCACCCTGCTTATATACACAAAACAGGCTTACAGGCAAGGGCGGAGGCTGAAAGATACGAGAAATATACAGTTTGTTTTTAGGATAAAGGGTTGGACGGACTGGAATTAATGAGGAATCGTTACAGTGGGCGGTAGAAAAGAGCCTGGAGCTTTAAGAATTTCCCAGGAAGTCCACAATTATTAAACAGTTTCCCTAGTGACACATGCACCAGTACTCCAAAATGTAAAAAAAAACAACATAAAACAAGGTTAATGGAACAACATATTACAAACTGAAACCAAACGAATTTAGCACACTGACCCGTAGCATGTGAAGAATCATTGCCCATCTCTCCGCCCAACCACCATCCTTCCAGGTCAGGATCTCCTTATTAGAACTAGGCTTCACTAATTATCAAGTAGCTCTCTAAAAGGTGTGAGCAGAGACATTTTAGGGCATGGCCAAGGTGATTAATTGCCCAGGGCTCACTTCTGTGTATTTCTCCATCTTACCCTTAACTTATAATTCAATATTTTTAGGCAACACTGGGCAAATGGTGTAATAAAATGCAAAGTTTCCCCCAACTCTGATGCACACCACTAATTCCGCTGTTTGGCTGAAGCTCAATAAAGGGTGCTTATGTCCCCACTACCTTCCCAATTAGAGATTATAGCACGCTGCATACCCTTGATTGACTAAGGTTTTGTTGTGTGTGGAGGCTTGAGGTTTCACATGCTGTGAACTGCACAGAGTACATTTGGCACTTCCAGGTGTGTAAAAATGTAAGAAATCAGCGAAACGATAACAAACAAAACCAAGCTATTATTAGTAATACAAATTAATTTGCTATTGACATGTTTCTCTTTCTGTTACCAGGCACATAATGGTCGGACAATGACTGAAATTGCATTGGACATGTTTAAATCAACAGAGACGTATTATTCGAAAAAATGATAAACCGTTTACATTTAAACCCTTCCCTCAACATCAGTCATTTTTTCCTCGCAAACCAAGGCATGCCACCTTACATTTCTTCAGAAAATACATTTGTGAGACAGTCCTTGGCAAATCTGTCACAAACCTTCTTCTGAGTTAATCCACTGCTACTCATATTGTTTAAAAGACCCAGTGCTAACAAACACATCTCCCTTTAGTGGCGTTGCCTGATGTGCAGCGTTCTGCACCCTAATCAGTGATGCTTGAGTAGGTGGACAGACACAGGTACTAAACTTTAATGCTAAGGAAGCTGATTTTAAATTCAAAGGTGGAAAACTATAGTGGCTAGGTAATCTGATCAAAGACTTGGCGGCTTAGTCACCAGCGGCCAGGTACGCAGCTGTCATCAGTGCAGCAGGTACAGCAGCACCGGATACATGGGTATGAGAGACCTACTTCACCATAAACATCAACCAGTGGAAATAGGTGCTTTCATTAGGGCCCTTGTCTCCATCCTGTCCCACTGCATTTGGAACAAGAGATGTCAAGCTGCTTTGTCAAGTGTGAACATTTCATCCAGCCCCGATTTCCCCCTTTGCGTTCCGGTACTTGCTGTTTTGCTTTTCTCCCTTATTTAAACACAATACTGACTACAAGTTCCACAAAGCAAAGTTAAAACCAGGGCACTCCCGAGGGACAACTAGGAATCCAGGAACACTAATGTCTGTACCACCCTTCATTATTTTAATTTGGTATACTTACACACTCATATGCTCAGGGAAAAGATTTTTGAAGTGTTGGCAAAATTACTTTTTGCTTTTTGGGCACTCATCCCCTTCTAACCTCCAGCAATCACCCCATTTTTCTGAGACCATTTGGTATAGTCTACCATCCTCCTTCGGCATCTTTGGATAATGCAAAAAGACAGTTGCTTATTGGACTCTAATCTCACGCTACAATACCCATAAATATAGAATCGCTAACATCCACATAGGCCAGGACCTGTGCTTGCATGGTTCCTTAAAGATTTGCATCCAGGACAGCTAAAAGTTGGGTAACCCAATAGCTTCAACAGTAAATTCCTCAAAAAAATGATGTATGATGTAATGGTGCAAATGAACATCTACCCATAACTTTTCAACATGCTGCACAGCAGTCACTCTGCTCTACAACATAGCTTAAAGACATTGGCAAAGCCAATAGTTCTGGCTAAACACTTATAAGGTCCCAAAGGCAAGACCTATTGGCTATGCCAATGCTCGTTTTATTAAAGGTGATCACATGCACAGTTGGTGGGACATGCACGTGTCGATATGTTTAAGGTTTCATGTTCTCACGGTATGCATGTGGCAACGGACTTGGTATAACTGTGCCATTGTGTTTGAATTTTTTACCAGAGACATGTTATCTGTCTTTTGTACTGACAGGACGTTTTTAACTTTTCATATTGTAGTTACCCCTGATGAAGGAAATCTTCCTGAAATGTTTTGGGTGCACGCTATAATGGATGAAATTTACATCGTCACATGCTGTAGAAACAAGCTTGGAGTGCTTCTTGTGCGAACTCCAAATGCTACAATTGCCATGTTGTGAATAAAATATGAAAGATATTGGAAATCCATGTTTTGTTTGGACTAACATTGAAGATAGAGATAACATTTTTAAAAATGACAAAAGAATGTTGAAAATAATAGTGTTGATGTTAGTACAATGTCCCATCAGTCTGGTGGCTGTGCATCTTGGGTATGATGAACCATTTGGGCACCAGTTTACAATAGGTTTATGTGTGTCTGGGCGGAACTCGTACTAGGGTTTCACACCAAAATTCTTGGCTTTGAGCGTCTGATAAACTGCTAAACTTTTGCCTTAGAGTGTAGAAAAATTGTTAAAGATTGGTCTGCATTCTATCATTTACAAAAAAGGTTTATTTTGTCAGGTTGAAATGGCAGGCATGAGGCATGTTTTTAAAGGATTACTTTTGTGGGTGGCACAATACGTGTTGAAGGCCCACTAGTGGTATTTAAGTTACAGACCCAGGGTACATGTAGTACCTCTACACGAGGGACTTACAAGTAAATTAAATGTGCCAATTGGATGTAAGCCAATTTCACCATGGTTAAAGGAGAGAGGACAAGCACTTTAGCACTGGTTAACAGTGGTAAAGTGTGCAGAGTCCGAAAAGCCAACAAAGACGGGTTCAGAAATACAGGAGGGGTGAAGTATAAATGTTGGAGGTGACCCTGCAGAGAAGGCCAGGTCTAACACAGAGTCATTACTAGATCCCCAAAAGCATTGTACTAAAATCCTTGCTCTTCAATAAAAAACATACATCCTAGCATCATTCAAACTAAGGGGCCTATTAGGATAGCGGGCGGACTTCAGTCTGCCCGCCACCCTAGCGGTACTGGGACCGGCCGCCAGCGGTGCGGTGGTCCCGCACCACCAATTAGGATGGGACCGCCACCCTGGCGGTCGCATCCCGCATCTCTAACATTGCAGCGGGTGCTGCTGTAAGCAGCACCCGCCGCAATGCCAGAGAGGCATGTTGTGCATTGCCATGCACAACGTGACAGGCACCGCACAGTGCCTGCCACCTTGAGCATGGCAATGTAGGGGGGTACCGTAGGTACCCCCCAAGTGCAGCCCC
The DNA here is from genome assembly GCA_963921515.1 of Calotriton arnoldi. Classification (NCBI taxonomy): domain Eukaryota; kingdom Metazoa; phylum Chordata; class Amphibia; order Caudata; family Salamandridae; genus Calotriton; species Calotriton arnoldi. The sequence goes on from CAWUFW010000836.1 coordinate 598,372, forward strand.
CCACCCCCCCGGGGGCCCGCAACGGGCCCCACAGCAATTCCCGCCTGCCTTTCCAGGGCGGCATCGCCGCCCTGGAAAGGCATGAATCGCCATTCATCATAATATGGATGGCGGTGCCTGGAAGGCACCGCCACCATATTGTGCCCGGGAACCGTTCGGCCGGCAATCGTGACGATTGCCGACCGGCGGAAAAGCGGCGGTCGGACTTTCCGTCCGCCGCGGTACCCCCGCCATGGTAATATGGTGGGGGGAAAATTATGTTGTAATGGCGGGTGGATCGCCACCGCCGGCCGGGCGGTGGCGATCCGCCAGCCATCATAATGACCCCTTAAGAGTGGCTTAAAAATACCACTCCCTCTTGAGCACAACATTGCATTGTAGGTATTTACCAGGCTATCAATGTTTTTTTATAGAACATTCTGCATTAGTTGGACTGTGGACAACTGATCAATGAAACATGGCACACCTATTCATTCACACAACACAACACAAACAATCTTTAGCATTTTGCTTTCAAATTAACAACCACACACTATTACTAAATAAGAGATTAGACCCAGTTCTTACAACAATGCACAGCCAAACACAACAATCAAACCATCATATGCTACTGATTGAAGAAAATTCCATAAAAGTAAAAAATAGTCACCCTGATTCAGGAGGCACTTCATGTCACATTAGTGGCAGAAGGCCCTATACAAATATTTGTGGCGCAAAATAACACAACACGTTTGTAAAAACCACGGGGCTTATTTACAAGCCCCTTGCGCCACTTTTGCGCCATTTTTAACATGGGAAAAGTGACGTACGGGTGGCGCAAGGAGCTTGTAAATAAGCCCCAACGTTTTTCATATTTGCCCTCTGAAGGTCTCCGTGGAAAATGTTTTGTTAAACGTCAAAAAGACGGGGCAAAAATGTAAATACAACTCAATGGGTCACTATAAAAGGCAGTAACTTGTGGTACCGAACAATACACAACCATGCAGTGCTTGCCATATACAACAACGAGTGATTCATAAAAGCTAGTGCCTAACCGAGATTGAACTCCGTACCTGATCAGCGGCTGGTGCAGTGCGACCAGTGAAGCATGCACGGTGACAGATATCACAGACAGGTGGAAATAGTCAAACATGACAGGAACATGGTGGTGCAAGCCTCTCCGCGGGTGAAAGTGAAGGCCGAGCGTGCGCGTGCTAATCAGTGGGATCGCTGCAATGTCCTTCAGCCTGAAACAAAGGTGTATAAGCGTTAATGAATGCACTGTTGTCACAAACACCGCCATGCTACAAGGAAAATAATTAGAAACACACAGAGAAGCAGCGGCTCAGTGCCAATTCCCAGTTACATCTCGGAGAAGGAATTTGGATCTTCGAGACAATGGCTGCCACTGCTGACTTAGTTAGAACTTGTCAGTCCAGAGCCCTCTTTTCTGTTACATACAATAAACAGAGTAGCAACAAAAGGAAGAAAAGGAAGTACATCAAACAATTAAAACAAGCACTATTGACTTTAGGTGATGGAATCTACAGCCCCATAGTGCAAACCATAACTTCTTACTGGAACAGTGAATGGAATTCTTGGGTAGGGTTGACATTTGTGGGGTACCACATTAGTAAAATCCAGTTGGGTTTTTACAATTATCAAAAAAATACATGTAAATAGTGAGAGGAATGCATATTGTTTTTGCTAGCAAAATTGTGTGAAGTTTCCGATTTTCACCCTTCACAAAGGTTACAATCTATTCTTGTTTAATTTTCCCTTCACCAAAGAAAAGTGTTTTATTTTTTCTATTTTCGCAACATAACGAAATAATTCTCACTTTAATTCTACTCAGCTAAATTGGAAAATAGTTGCCGAATTTCTCTTTGCAAGATCACCTTTTGCAAAGTTTTAAGATGCACAATGGATCTGCGCAAGAAACAAACACATGCTTTGTTGCAGTGGATATTTTATGCCGAATCATTTTGTTTGTGTTAATAAATTGTATTATTTTCACGTGAAATTGGGAAAAGCGAAAAACCTTTTCATCCTATGTGAAGTGTCATATTTTTCATAGACCATTCATTATATATCCATTATATACCATATGTTGAACTGACCTTCTCCCGTCTCATTCACTGTAACTTATGATATTGTACTAGCACTCAATGGACTCCCATAAAAGCTGAATTATTCTAAATGGGTAAAACTAATGGAAGCAATAGTGAAACACATTTTAACTCTAGGACACAACAGTTCTTTCCTTCGTTGGTTTTGTTCTCTACTTTTAGCTGAGTTTTCAGTATGTTCTGAGCTCTCATGCGCCTAGAATATGTGATCCATGTTCTTAGCTTAATTTTCAAAATTCTGTTTGGCACACCAGGTTTCGCAACATAACCCAACATTTAAACTTGTTCTTCTCTTTGCAATGCAAATATGAAAGCACATGCATCGCTTGCTTAGTAATGTGATGCACACAGAAGCAAAACTGCACAGTTTTTCAAGGTGGCTTTCCCAGTACACATCCATACACATACATGCCTGCGTAAAGGTATGTGTGTGTAATTTTACTGTGGTTAGTGGGCATCTGTGGCCGCACGTACATCGCATGCCTTATTCACTAATGTATGCATTACAGTCCAGTGCACCATGGCATGGACCTGCATATATAGGAGTAATTTTACTGTGGTTAGAAGGTGTGTAGTGCCACAGCTACATTACATCCCTCATTCACAAATAAATGCATTGTAGATTAGTGCACTATGGCATGGGACTGCAAAAAGGTATGTCGGTGTAGTTCTACTGCCATTAGCAGACATGTGGTGCCACAGCTACATCACATCATTTATTCACTAACAAATGCATTGCAGTTCAGTGCACCAGTGGCATGGGCCTGAGGTAAGGTATGTGAATGTCATTTTACTGTGGTTAGTGGGTGTTGCAATTAGGTTGCGCCCATTTAGTACACCTGGATTTTTTGCTCTTTGGATCACCCGGTTTTGGACTTTTTGCTGTGAGTGAGTCTCACTACATGTGTCTCACCCACAGTAATTCCAAGGCTAATGGACTGCGTGTGTTTTTCTCCACTGTCCACCTTTTAATATAAGGCTGCTGCAGCACAGCTAGGGTAAGGGACACCTAGATGGTTACATGTCTGGAAGCTGCGTGTGGGAGACTATTGTTGAGTGCAGCTCGGTAATATCACCCAGATAGCCTGTCTCAAAGGGGACTCAGCAGGAATAGATATTGACCTGGGGTAGGCCATATAATGTTAGTGTACGCTAATAGGGAAAGTCAGTGTGATTTAATGTTTTCTCTGTGGTGACACTTTATTATACACATGGGTGGAGAACTGCCTTAGAATGCAGTTTTGCTTCCCTTTGGCCTACAAAGTCCAGTGACATATCAAAATGGGGTGTAACCTGTGCGAGAGAATCAAATCTGCAAGTTCCAAAAATATATCTATACAATTCATGTGCATCCAGAATTTTCATATTTCTCTGGCTCAGCTCAGGATCAGAGCCCATTCCTTTTGTCACCCTGATGTGCCAGGTTAATTACATTTCTCTCCAGCAGCAGGAACAAAGGCCTCCCACACAAAGGGAGCAATTAACAATGCTTCACTCAGCTCTTAAAGAGTAAAGCTGTGGGGCTGAACGATCTGCATCAATAAATCAGCTGTCACACTGCACCAGGGATGGGCCTGTCCAAGCCCACTGAACAAAGGAGGGAGCCCAAACCTCTGGAGCGAACACAGGAGGGGGCTTCTCTTTTAAAATCTAGCGAGAAAGGCCCTGGCAGTGATGTTAGTGAGGGGCGGAGCTGAGGCCCCCAGAGCAGATGTGAGAAGTGGCTCCTGGATATTGCCATTTTGAACTGTCCCAGCATGCTGTGTAGGAGGGTTGGGGCAGGGGTGGAGAGGTGACACGGTACCCTAGTATTGGCCAGGGGTGCTTTGCATCTGGAACCTTCCTCTCCCCTTTAAAAACTCTTGCACAAGGGGGAGACTCGCCTGGTGATTTTTCTGCCCTTTGTTGCTGGACCCAGGGGCCGACATGGAGAATTGGAAAGAGGAACCCCTGGTGCCAGAAAAAGGACTAAGGACTCTGCCCAGTTGACCCCAGGACCAGTGAATCTAACCAAGGGCCAGTGAGCCTGGCCCTGTTACATCCCCTGAGGACCAGTTGGGGGAAAGCACTGGATTTCGGTGCCCAGGAAGCAAGACCAGGAGGAACGCTGACGTAGGGAGCCAGGGGAAACCGCTCCCTGAGGACTGCAGCGCTTTGGAGGTATGAAGGTCTGCTACAGCTGCCTCTTTTGGCTAGAGGTTGCCACGAGGGGTAAAATGAGCCAAAGATCGTCAAAATCAGCCCACCAGGGTCCAAGTAATGGCTTTTTAGAGTTTGATAACCTTTGACCTTTTCAGCGACAAAGCATGTGGGGCTCCGATGCCATTTCCTAATCTAACCTCAGGGTGAGGCAGGGCCCAGATTTATTTAATTGCACCAGGGAGAGGGCATGCTTGAAGCTCACACCCGGTCTTCAATTTTGCCCCCCTGTGCTCCCCATCTCCCCAGGGGCTGCCACAACAGCACCGGGGCAGCACTGTCACGCCCCCGTAATAGTGGTGGCCCTATTCCCACTCACCATGTCCACATCTAGGGGGAGCAGGGTGACCACTGCATTACACACTCCCTGTCCTCTCTGGGAGAACCGAGCTGCTGCCTCTCACTACAGCCTCTCTTCCTGCTGCCGGCGGTAGCTGGTGGGCCAGCCAGGGGTGGGCTCCCTGAACTGCCCCCAATGTTGGGTGCATGTGAGTCCGGGCACCCCCAAAAAAAGGAAGAAAAGAGGCACGTGGTGTGAAGCTGTGCTCCAGAAAAAGAAAAAGGAAAGCTCTGCAGCTCTCCCGGCACAGTGGGAGAGCCGCTACTAAAATATTCACTGCTTCGGGAGAAGCGCCCCATAACGGCATGCGGGGCTCTTCAACTTACATGTATTTCTGCCCTTGTGGTGGTCTCAGGATGGCAGGAGCACCACCAACCTGATCCAAGAAGCACAGGAGTGCTGCATGAGCATGGCAGCTTCCTCCTAAAGACTTTTTGCTAAGTATTGACCCTATAATTATGGGATCAGAAAACCCAGGTCCCCTCTGGAATTTCATTAATGTTTAAAACACTCCAAAGGCTGGAGCTTTGGCCCTACAGCTGGGAGTGTAGTGCCCTCCAGGTGCTTGTTCTATGGTTGCATTTCTTGTGGCATGAAGAAAGTATATGTGTACAGCGCCCTCTAGGGGCTAAATCAATGGTTGCATGTAATGTATTTAAAAAGGTGAGGCCCTTTAGGAGCTGCTTATATAATTGTATTTTTATGGTTGGAAAGTTTATTAAAAATATGTCTTGCTCATTTTAAATACTTTATTGGGATAATAATGATGACAAAAGATACTGATCAATGTGCATATGCTTCGTTAACATTATTAAGTACATTTTCACATGATTTTTATTACTGATTGTATTTACATACAAAATTATGTCTTTAGCATGTGGTCTGTTGATCTTGAACCTTTGAACAAGCCAGTAGACTTACTTTACATGTTTGTATGACCTCTTTAGAGGGTCAAATGTGATTACGTACTGTCATCCGTGGTGTTTTCCATCTACCAATGTATATTTGTGAAAATTACTGCATAGTATTAAATAGTGTGTGTGTAATAAATGTACTTGTCCTTTTTCTAAAGAAAAAGTACTGACTGGACAATCATTTTTTGAGTATGAGTATTGTGTGGCAGTGAGTGGTGATTACTAGCCCACACCACTTCTCCTAAGTAGGCCTTTTACTGCTCCACTTCGCTACCTTGAAAGAGTCATGCGCTACAATGAGGTGCTTGATTCCCAATAAAGAGGACTGTGTACCAATTACTTGTGCAGGCCACACAACTAATAACCCAATTTCCTACAGTGGTTAATATTCTTTAATGTCCTGAAACTCTCAGGAGGAGAGCTGCTGATCTCTTATGCCACCAGAGCTCACAGGAAAGGACCAGGTAGGGGGCTGCAGACAGTTGCTAAGCATGGTGGAGAGAGAGTTATCTGAGGAAGTGTGTACAGCTTGCAGCAAGCATGCAGCTGGAGGCCTAGGTGCACATCCAACACAAACCATGTAAAATACTATTACGCCCACATCTTCATGCAAGTGACTCACAGCAGTGGACCTGCAGCCTATAGAATAGGAGTGGGTTTTGGACAGTGGGAGGTCTGCAAAAGCATCAACAAATGTATTTCAAGGTGCACCTCAACCACTTCCTGAGAAGAAGAAAGACATGGCCATTTCCAAAGTCAATGTAGAGGGGGCTGCAGGAGTTGTGTTGTGTTTTGTTAGTAATAGAGACACAACTAGTTACTGTGATTCTAGTATATCAATTACTCAGGCATATGATGCCGAATCAGAGTTGGACAAAGGCAGCACACAGAGCCCCATTTCATTGCACTAGCTGTGAGCCCTTTGCCATACATAGAGCCTATACCGACAATCAGCCTCTCAAGCAGCCAGATGGTGTTCACTTCCACCACCAAAAATGAATCACTGGTCCCCTCCAGATTAACTGTCTTTCTTTTCCCATGACGTTTCTCACTTCAGAGAGTGCCTACCAGAGTGAAGGTCAGACTTTTCTAATGAAGCAGCAGACACTGCTTCTTAACGATGTACAGGCTTCCTTCTGGGGGCATAATGGTTTGATTCTGTCACCATATAGTATGCAAAGATTTGCTTGATGGTATAGCCACAGACTTCCCTGGTAGCACCCATGCTCTATCAATCTTTAAAGATGCAACAACTAAATTGAAAACAACCCAACCATTCTGGCCCTGTGGTCTATCTATTGCACAAGGTGTTGCTACAGAAAGAAAAAGTAATTCAACCTCTATGGCCAAAATCTTTGGTTTTGCTGGTGAGAATTTCCACAAGTGAGAATCAGAGTCTGCAATAGTTTCTCAAGGAAGCAGGTGCGCTACATGAACAAAACTTCAGTTGGAGTATCTGTGCAAATTTGCATGCATGTGCAAACCTGCATTGCACGATAAATGCAAATGGTAAACAACAAAGAGAACGACCCCTATGGACAGACTCATGCAATTGCTCTACATTTGAAATTACTGTATGCCTGTAGGAGACAGCAGTCACTGCGTCATGACTGACAATTCTAGCACTGAATGGTTTTAGTATGGGTGGTCTCTTTCAACAAGTGTTCGCTGAAGGGGGCTTTACCCACTGCACTTCTCTGTATGTGTGGTATAGGGATGGCATTAGCTCTATCCAACAGATAAAGCTCTCTAAAGCCAGAAATAAATATTCTTTTAGTTAGACATTGCTATAAATGATAAGACATTTCTGTAGCTTGAACTTTACTCTTGTACTATAAAACACCAGTGATCTAAGCATTGTGTTATATCAAAATCTTCTCCAAGCATTCATGAAAATCAAAAGAAATGGCATCCCATTTTAATTCTTTAGAGCACATTTTTGGGGGAAACACTAAAAATGAGGGCACTTCCTTTCTAACCTCCTCAAATCATCAACAGCAAAAGCAGAGATACAGACTCAGACAGGCAGTTGAAGTGCATTGTCCTGCTCCACAATAAAGTCTACTGAGGTACAAACATATTTCTTACAAACCTCAAAAAACTTTTTCTCTGTGAAGAAGAAGATGCCCTGTTTGGGTGATTTTCTAATTGTGCGACCACTGGTTGAAACTTCTGGCAGAAAAGAACACCAAAAAAGCCTGATCAGCCAACCTGTTAGGTGAGATTTACATGGACACCGTATAATCCATGGGACTGATGGAAAAGGAGACAGCATCAACATGTCAAGAACAACAGACTGCTCTTTACAGTAATTCAACTCAGAGGAGCAGTAGGCAAAATCCTGACTCGGTAGCTTTATCCATCAATGAGGCAAAGATTAGCATGTATCCTTGAATTGTAGGGAGATAAGATATCTGAAAGTAGCAAAACCTCATAGGGCAGAAAAGTGGAAGCTTGACCCAATGCCTAGCTAATTCAAACCAGTGTCTCTCCGGCTTCAGTGTGTTTCCTGTTTGTCATACACATTGAAATACAGAAGCTTTAGAAAGCCATTCAATACCCATACCCCTAGATGTGTGATTTATAACGGAACCTGGAGTTTGCAAAGGATGACAGACCTCCTGAACTATCCATTTTCCCTGTTTGCTGAAGAGTTTCTGCTGAAGCTGAGTATCTAGTTCTGAATGCATCATTAGGACACTTATGCCCATTGGGCCTCATTTATGAGTGTTTGCTGTAGTACAGGGCCACAGGCCTTCCTGCTGCACTGCTCTACGGCAAAAGAAAAGGGCAGGAATTCACAGTATCTATAAGATACGGCAAATTCCTGTTGTTTTCCCCTGCGCAGGCGCGCAATGGGTTGCCGTGAGCCAATGCAGGCACCTTTACACCATGGTGCAAGGGTGCCTGTGCTGCGGGGATGATTATTTTTGTGCAGGAAGGGAGAGCTTCCTGCACAAAAACATCACAACAGGCTTTTTCCTCTTTGTATGTGTGCTGCAGAATGCAGCACACATAGAAAAAGGTAAAATTAGCAGAAATAAAGGCATTTCTCATTGCTGTGCCTCCCTTACGCCTGTAAGTTTTTGGCACTGCCTCAGAGTTACGATTTCTCGTAAATCTGGGGAAGTGTCAAAAAGCCATGGATGTTGCTCGGAACACCCATTGTACGCCCCTTTAATGCAGAAAACTGTGTTAAAGGTAACAATATTTACAAGGCAGCATTAAGCCAAAAAAAGTGGCTTAGTGCTGCCTGGTAAATACGGAGCAGGCTCCTGCGCCATCGGAGCGTCACAAAAAGTGACGCACCGGTTGTGCAAGGGGCTTATAATTAAGCCAGTCGCGGCCGGCATGAATCGCGGGTGGGGGGGCGGGGAGGGGGTGGGGGGTGTGATTAAATAAAATTTAATAAAATAAAAAAACGTACCTTCGCCTCCGGTCCCGGACTCCCGGACTCCCGCGTCGCGTCTCCTGCTCTGCTTACAGGAAGCAGAAGCAGGCGGCCTCCCTCTCGTCCCCTAAGCCAACCACAACGCTGCAATGGCAGCGTTGTGATTGGCTAGGACGCCGTCCTTACAGGCATCTTCGGGGAGGCCCTTTTCTTCAAGCAGGCTGCGCAGCAGCCTACATGAAGAAAACAGAGAGTGCAATGACTGGTTTGGTCGGCCCTGGGGCCGACCAAATAGTCAGCGCCCATAACATTGGGCTAGCCACTCCTCCCCAACCCACCCCCCACCCGCCCCCAACCAGGCATACCCTTCTTCTGCTTTCTCGCAGTGCGAGAAGCAGAAACATAAAATGGTATTTATACCATTTTACGTTTCTGCTTCACGCACTGTGAGAAAGCGGTGGGGCGACGCTCTGACGCCCCTGTGGAGGAGCCACCCCTGAATTAAGCCCCTTAGTGTCTAGATGGCTGTAGACACCTAAGGTAGTCTCCAGTTGCATGTGTAGCTGAAAAGCAGTAATCACGGATGCAAAAAGAAATTAATAAAAGTATCTAAACGATATAATATGTAACATTGTGCTAAATAGAAGTGAGCTGCAAATTATCACAGTTATGGGACCTCGAACATTGAAAGTGTCATTGATTTAAACTCTGTTACAGCATTTTCTATAGTGTAGTTCATCTGTTTTCATGTCAATAATAATCTTTTACTGTAGACTTGGCACCATTGGAGTGGGTCTCCCTTCCATTTTTATGCTGTTGCCTCTTATGTTTTGCTGGTTTTAGATGCTTTTGGGCACTGTGCCACTGCTGTTCAGTGCCACAGTGCAAGTGCTCCCTACTGTAAATTGATGTATGGATTAGTGACTCCATGATTGGATGATTGGTTTACTTATCAGTCCCTAGTACAGTGCACTGAGGGTGCCCAGGGCTTGTAAATCCAATGCTGCTGGTGGGCTTGCAGCACTGGTTGTGCCACCCACAGAAGCAGCTTGTAAAATGTGTCTCAGGCCTGCCATTGCAGAGCCTGTGTGCGGTCTGTGACTGCCATGTCGACTTGGCAAGTGCACCCACTTGCCAGTCCCTAAACCTTCCCTTATCTTCATATCAGACACCCCTAAGGTAGGCCCAAGGGCAGGGTGCATTGTAAGTATAAGGTAGGACATGCCCTGGTGTGTGTGGCATGTCCTAATAGTGAAATACAACCATTTTCGTTTTTCACTATTGCAAGGCTACCTGTTCTCCATAGGCCAGAATGGGCAGTTTGATTATTAGAACCTTATAATCCTAACTGACCCAGGGAACATGGTAGAAAAACGAATTTAGTATGCCTGAACTCAGAATGATAAAATACATCTCTTAGTGAAGTTGGTTTTAACATTCTGTGTTTGAAAATACCACTTTTAGAAAGTGGGTATTTCCTTGCCTAAACTTCCAAGCCTGCCTCTGCTAGGTTGTGTATTCCTTGTCTGGAGATTGAGTGACAGGGGCTGGGGGTGGCTACAGGAGACAGGGTGAGTCAGCACAGGGCTGAATAGAAAGATCTGCATCCAGAGTGGAGGGAGGAGTTGCACCTGGGTCTGAATAGGGCTGTGCCTGCCTTCCACAATGCTGGCTCCACCTCCTGCCGGGCGTCTGATGGCTCTGCCCCTCACTCTCAAAGGAAAGAAGGAGTCAGAAAAACAAAGTGCTCCAGGACTGACCAGAACTGGTTTTGGACTAGGCAGAGGCCTCTCTGCCTTCAGAGAACAAAGAGAAAAGGTGTATAAAAAGGGGACCCAGACCCCTAGGAAATTAGATCACTTCTGGGAAATCAAGAAACCTGTTGCCAAGGAGAAGAACCGGAGAAGCTGAAGGAGGAGTACTGCCCCTGTGCTGTTTTGCTGATTGGGGTTGGCCTGCAGTGGTTGCTTTCTGCCAAGGACAGGAGAAAAGACTTTGCTGTGCTTTATCATCTTGAAGAAGAGAATCTCTAAGGGCTTGAACTAGAGCTTGCCTCCTGCCTGAAGTCTCAGGGATACAAGACTTGACCAACCAGCTCCCCCCTGCATTCCCTTGCTGGGAATTGAAGTGCCTGCTGTTGTGCTGAGCCTTCTGAGAGAATGCGTGTCGCTGGGAGCTGGAAGCGCGACGCAACAACGAGAAGCGTGTCGCCGCCGCAGCCGCGGTCATCGCATCGCCAAGAAAGCGAGACGCCGCTGCCGCTGTCATCCTCGCATCGCCGAAGCGCGGCGCATCACCGGAGAAGCGGGACGCTGCCACAGAGGTCATCGTCGCATCACCGGAGAAGCGCGTCGCAGGGCCTGTCTCGGCTCCAAAGATCATCGAGTCGCCGCACGCCCGTCGGTCGTGCACGCATCACACCAACGTTGTTGCATCGCAACCAAGACGCCATTTTGTCGCATCGTACCGGAGAAGAGTATCGCATCGAGGTGCCATCTTGTCGCATCGCACCGGAAAGCAGTAAGAAACCGACGCATCACCTCCCCACACAGTAAGGAAGCGAGCATCAACTCCCCTGCGCAGCAGTAAGGAACCGACGCATCCACTCCCTGAGTGTAAGGAACCGACGCATCACCTTCCCTGCGACCCTTTTGTTTTCTTTGCGTTACGCATTCAAGGTACATTGAGAGTAAAGTGTCGCATTTACAACTTGAGAGAACTGAACTATTTTATAACCTTTTAGTCTATTTTTGAGTACAGTATTGTGGATTTTTGCTATTGGGTCTTGTGATAAGTCTATATAAAGATTACTTATTTTTACATAACAACCTGTGTGGTGTCCATCTGTACTGTTTTCACTGTATTACTGTATGTGTTCACAAATGCTTTACACACAGCCTCTGAGATAAGCCTGTCTGCTCGTGCCAAGCTACCAGGGGGTGAGCAGGGGTTATTTTAGGAGTGTATCCCCCTTATCCTGACTAGAAGCAAGGGTCCCTATTTGGACAAAGGTGCAAACCATTGCCAACTAGAGACCCCCAGTTCTAACATTGGTGGTCAGCGGTGAGGATTTGGACTTGCATTTGTGATTCATATACAGTGATTGGTGTACACTACTAGTGAGTGCAGACCAATACGCGACCACATACATTTTGATACGACTTTTTTCCTGGGAACCTTTATTTTTGTTGAGAACTGCCAATTTTCACAATGAGCAAAAAAGGATCCATTGCACCTGCAGATATTGAATTTGAAGAAGATAGGGTTGATACCTACACTGTGCCAGAACTCAAAGCTGTTTGTAAAAAGTTTAAAATCTCTATGAGAGGCCTCACCAGGAAGGAGGAGCTTCAAAAGGCGCTGAGGGCCTGGTTGGAAGCACGGAATGCCAGTGGGCAGTCCGAGGAGCCTGTGGAGGAGGAAGAGAATTTAGATGAGCAGCTTGAGGGGCCATTAGGCTTACCCGGGAGGAGAGTGCCTTCCAGGGAGGGCAGCAGTGTTTCTCAAAAGCGCCTGTCTCCAGAGGAGCTGGAGGACAGGGACAAAAGCAGGATGCATGAAATGGAAATGGCCAAACTGAAACAGGGAAGCCATGATAGCCTTGAGCACAAGAAATTGGAGTTGGAAAGTAAGAGGTTGGCCATGGAAGAAAAGAAGATGCTTTTAGAGCATGAGAGAGTGGTGAGGGAGCTAGAGCTAAAGGCTAGGAGCCTAGAGATCACTCCCTCTGGTGGCAGCACACCTCCAGTGCCTGTAGAAAGTAGAGTATACATCCCCAAGGAGGTTATTAAGGATTTCATGAAGGGGGAGGACATTGGGCAATGGTTTAAAGCATATGAGATCGCCATGACATCACACCGGGTCCCTGAGAAGGATTGGGGAGCGGGGTTGTGGGGCCGCTTTACAGGTGAGGGAAGGGAAACCTTGCTAGCCTTGCCCACAGAGGATCAGAAGTCCTATGCCCACCTGAAGGAAGCTTTAGTGGCAAGGTATGGGTTAACTCCAGAGCTTTATAGGCAGAAGTTTAGGAACTGCAAAAAGCTGGAGTCTAGTACCTGGGTGGAGTATGTGTCTTATTTTTGCAGAGCATTGGATGGATGGGTGAAGGGTAGCAAAGTAAATGACTTGCAGGGGTTCTATGATTTAATTGCATGGGAGCACTTGTCCAGTAGTTGTTTTCCAGAGCTACGCCAGCACCTTGTTGACAGTAAGCTGACTAATCCTAGGAATCTTGCTGAGGAGGCGGACCGCTGGGTCAGTACCCGGGTCCACAAGGGTCTTGTGGGAGACTCCGCCAAAGGTGGGCAGGGTCCCCAGCAGAAGAGTGGGGGGGACAAGGGTAAACAGAAGGAGTTCCAAAAAGGGCCCCAAAGTAAACCCCAAGGGAACCAAGGTAAGGGTTCCCAGCCTCCCACTGAGAAAAGACCATGGGTCCCAACAGATAAGTCTGTTCAGAAGGGGCCCAAAGCATGTTTTAGTTGTGGTCAGGTGGGTCACTTTGTAGGAAGTCCCAAGTGCCCCAATACCGTGACCACTGCACCCACTGGTGCACCACCCCGGCAGATGGCTAGTGTAGCCCTGGGGGAGGAGTTGGGTGCCCAAGGTGGGTGGGGTCCCGCAGAGATGTCCCTGGTCTCTTTAGGAGACAGTGAGATGGTCCCTAGGACCCAGCTGCCTGATAACACTAAAAATACAGGCAGTGGGTGACCATCAATGGCCATAGGGTGGAGGCTCTCAGAGACACCGGGGCCAGTGTGACAGCTGTCAGTTGTCGGCTGGTGTCTGAGGAGCAGGTGGTCCCCAACGTATTCTACCCTGTAGTTGCCGCTGACAACTCAGAGAGCCACTGCAAGGTGGCCCAGGTTCCCTTTGAGTGGGGGGGTCTCAGGTATCCTTCAAGTAGCTGTGAGGCCAGCCATGCCTGTTGACTGTCTGCTAGGCAATGATTTGGAGAGCTCCCCTTGGGCGAAGGTGGAGCGGAGGTCTCATTTGGAGATGTTGGGTCTGCCAGAGTGGGCGTGTGTGACCACTCGGTCAATGGCAGCCGGTAAGGGTATTCAAGAGAACCTGGAGCCTGGATGAAAGGCCCAGGTGCCTGCCTTAAAGAGAGGAGGCGGGGGGCATGGGAAACCGGCCCCCGAAGTTCCCACGGTCCAGGAGGAGGCAGACCTTGAGGGGGATGCCCTGGAACCTACAGGGGAACAAGTGGCTGAACTGGGGGACCTGCCTGAGCTGACCCATTGGCAGCAGGAAGGAGGCCCCTCCAGGGAAGAGTTCTGCGAGGAGCAGAAGAAGTGCCCTTCTCTTGAGGGCTTGCGGCAACAGGCTGCAAGCCAGGCAGCAGGTGATCAGTCTGGATCACACTGGATCTACTGGGAGAATGGTCTCCTGTATAGTGAGCCTAAGGTTGCTGAGCCTGGATCAGCCCATGTGCTGGTGGTACCCCAGCGCTTCAGAGCCTTCCTACTGGGTCTGGCTCATGATGTGCCTTTAGCAGGACATTTGGGGCAAGACAAAACCTTTCAAAGGCTTGTCACCCACTTTCATTGGCCCCAAATGCGCAAGAGTTCAGATACTCATTGCAGGACCTGTCAGACTTGCCAGGCAAGTGGTAAGAGTGGGAGGAAGCACAAGGCTCCTCTCCAACCTTTCCCTGTTGTCAGCACCCCCTTTGAGAGGGTGGGTATTGACATTGTGGGGCCTCTGGATCCCAAGACAGCCATGGGCAACAGGTTCCTCCTGGTCTTGGTGGATCATGCCACCCGGTACCCGGAAGCCATCCCTCTTCGGACAGTGACGGCCCCCGTGGTGGGACGTGCACTGATGGGGATTTTCTCCCGTGTGGGGTTCCCCAAGGAGGTGGTGTCCGACCGTGGTACCAACTTCATTTCCAAGTATATGAAGTCCCTGTGGCAGGAGTGTGGTGTAACCTATAAGTTCACCACTCCTTACCACCCCCAAGGTAATGGGCTGGTTGAGAGATTCAACCGGACCCTGAAAGGCATGATTATGGGTCTTGAAGAACCCATGAGGCGTAAGTGGGACGTCCTCTTGCCATGCCTGCTCTTTGCTTACAGAGAGGTGCCCCAGAAGTCCTTAGGGTTCAGTCCCTTTGAACTGCTGTACGGCCATCCTGTAAGAGGACCTCTGAGTCTGGTCAAGGAAGGCTGGGAGGAAGCTCCCAGGAAAACTCCCCAGGATGTATTTAGTTACATGCTGGCCTTCAGGAACCAGACTCGGCGTTTCAGACAACACGCTGAGGCGAATCTGGAAGCCAGCCAGGAAGAGATGAAACGTTGGCATGATCAGAATGCCACTCTGATCGAGTTTCAGCCTGGACAAAGGTTTGGGTCATGGCCCCAGTGGAGCCCTGTGCGCTCCAGGATAAGTGGACCGGACCATTTGAGGTGGTGGAGCGCAAGAGTGATGTCACCTACTTGGTGGACTTGCAGTCTCCCAGGAACCCCTTGCGGGTCCTGCATGTGAACCGCCTGAAGCCCCACTTTGAGAGGTCTGAAGTGGGCATGCTCTTAGCAACAGATGCTGGGATGGAAGAGGAGACTGAACCTCTTCCTGACCTCCTGTATGCAAAAGAGCAAGATGGGTCAGTGGATGGTGTGAACCTCTCTCCCACCCTGACCCCTGAGCAGCAGAATGACTGTCGCCAACTGTTGGGGCAGTTTTCTGATCTGTTCTCCCTGACTCCCAGTATCACTGAATGGTGCATCCATGATGTGGACACTGGGGACAGTCCTCCTGTGAAGCACAAAACTTACAGAGTGACTGACAGGGTGAGAGCTTGCATCAAGGAGGAGGTCTCCAAGATGTTTGCCTTAGGGGTGATTGAGTCCTCTAACAGCCCTTGGGCCAGCCCAGTGGTCTTGGTCCCAAAGGCTGCCGCGCCTGGTGCCACACCCGAACTCTGGTTCTGTGTGGACTACCGAGGACTCAATTCAGTCACCAGGACTGACGCGCACCCCATCCCCAGAGCTGATGAGCTCATTGATCGGTTAGGGGCTGCCCGGTACCTCAGCACGTTTGATATAACGTCTGGATACTGGCAGATTGCCTTAACTGATGGGGCCAAAGAGAGGTCAGCATTCTCCACACCAGATGGGCACTACCAATTCCGGGTGATGCCCTTTGGGATGAAGAATGCCCCTGCCACCTTTCAGAGGTTGGTCAACCAGGTGTTGGCTGGGTTGGAGGATTTCAGTGCCGCCTACCTGGATGACATTGCAGTGTTCAGCGCCACTTGGGAGGAACATCTGCACCACCTCTGGGAAGTGTTGAAAGGCGCTGCGGAGGGCAGGCCTCACGATCAAGGCGAGTAAGTGCCAGATCGGGCAGGGTTCTGTGGTGTACTTGGGACACCAGGTTGGGAGCGGCCAGGTGGCGCCCCTACAACCCAAGATAGATACCATCCTGGCTTGGGAACCCCCAAAACCCAGACAGAGGTGAGACCCTTCTTAGGACTCACCGGGTATTACAGGAGGTTTGTCAAGGGGTATGGCAACATTGTTGCACCCTTGACTGAGCTGACTTCCAGGAAGCAGCCCAGGAAAGTGAACTGGACTGATGCCTGCCAAAAGGCTTTTGATGCCCTGAAATCTGCCATGTGCACGGCGCCCATGCTTCAGGCGCCCAACTTCTCAAGGGAATTCATTGTGCAGACAGATGCTTCAGAGCATGGTGTTGGGGCTGTGCTTTCACAGATGAATGAGGAGGGCCTAGACCAACCTGTAGCCTTTATTAGTAGGAGGTTACTCCCACGGGAACAGAGGTGGAGTGCGATTGAACGGGAGGCATTTGCTGTGGTCTGGGCACTGAAGAAGTTGAGACGATACTTGTTTGGGACTCACTTCCGGGTTCAGACAGACCACAGGCCCCTCAGATGGTTAATGCAGATGAGGGGTGAGAACCCAAAACTGTTGAGGTGGTCCATTTCCCTACAGGGGATGGACTTCACGGTGGAACACCGCCCTGGTACAGAACACGCCAATGCTGATGGTCTGTCCAGATTTTTCCGCCTTAGTGATGAGAACTCCCAGGAGGAAGGGTAGTTCTCCCCACATTTCAGCTGGAGGTGACACGTGTTAGACTTGGCACCATTGGCGTGGGTCTCCCTTCCATTTTTTTGCTGTTGCCTCTTATGTTTTGCTGGTTTTAGATGCTTTTGGGCACTGTGCCACTGCTGTTCAGTGCCACAGTGCAAGTGCTCCCTACTGTAAATTGATGTATGGATTAGTGACTCCACGATTGGATGATTGGTTTACTTATCAGTCCCTAGTACAGTGCACTGAGGGTGCCCAGGGCTTGTAAATCCAATGCTGCTGGTGGGCTTGCAGCACTGGTTGTCGCTCCCACAGAAGCAGCTTGTAAAATGTGTCTCAGGCCTGCCATTGCAGAGCCTGTGTGCGGTCTGTGACTGCCATGTCGACTTGGCAAGTGCACCCACTTGCCAGTCCCTAAACCTTCCCTTATCTTCATATCAGACACCCCTAAGGTAGGCCCAAGGGCAGGGTGCATTGTAAGTATAAGGTAGGACATGCCCTGGTGTGTGTGGCATGTCCTAATAGTGAATTACAGCCATTTTCGTTTTTCACTATTGCAAGGCTACCTGTTCTCCATAGGCCAGAATGGGCAGTTTGATTATTACACCTTATAATCCTAACTGACCCAGGGAACATGGTAGAAAAACGAATTTAGTATGCCTGAACTCAGAATGATAAAATACATCTCTTAGTGAAGTTGGTTTTAACATTCTGTGTTTGAAAATACCACTTTTAGAAAGTGGGTATTTTCTTGCCTAAACTTCCAAGCCTGCCTCTGCTAGGTTGTGTATTCCTTGTCTGGAGATTGAGTGACGGGGGCTGGGGGTGGCTACAGGAGACAGGGTGAGTCAGCACAGGGCTGAATAGAAAGATCTGCATCCAGAGTGGAGGGAGGAGTTGCACCTGGGTCTGAATAGGGCTGTGCCTGCCTTCCACAATGCTGGCTCCACCTCCTGCCGGGCGTCTGATGGCTCTGCCCCTCACTCTCAAAGGAAAGAAGGAGTCAGAAAAACAAAGTGCTCCAGGACTGACCAGAACTGGTTTTGGACTAGGCAGAGGCCTCTCTGCCTTCAGAGAACAAAGAGAAAAGGTGTATAAAAGGGGACCCAGATCCCTAGGAAATTAGATCACTTCTGGGAAATCAAGAAACCTGTTGCCAAGGAGAAGAACCGGAGAAGCTGAAGGAGGAGTACTGCCCCTGTGCTGTTTTGCTGATTGGGGTTGGCCTGCAGTGGTTGCTTTCTGCCAAGGACAGGAGAAAAGACTTTGCTGTGCTTTGTCATCTTGAAGAAGAGAATCTCCAAGGGCTTGAACTAGAGCTTGCCTCCTGCCTGAAGTCTCAGGGATACAAGACTTCACCAACCAGCTCCCCCTGCATCCCCTTGCTGGGAATTGAAGTGCCTGCTGTTGTGCTGAGCCTTCTGAGAGACTGCGTGTCGCTGGGAGCTGGAAGCGCGACGCAACAACGAGAAGCGTGTCGCCGCCGCAGCCGCGGTCATCGCATCGCCAAGAAAGCGAGACGCCGCTGCCGCTGTCATCCTCGCATCGCCGAAGCGCGGCGCATCACCGGAGAAGCGGGACGCTGCCACAGAGGTCATCGTCGCATCACCGGAGAAGCAAATCGCAGGGCCTGTTGCGGCTCCAAAGATCATCGAGTCGCCGCACGCCCGTCGGGCGTGCACGCATCACACCAACGTTGTCGCATCGCAACCAAGACGCCATTTTGTCGCATCGTACCAAAGAGTATCGCATCGAGGTGCCATCTTGTCGCATCGCACCGGAAAGCAGTAAGAAACCGACGCATCACCTCCCCACACAGTAAGGAAGCGAGCATCAACTCCCCTGCGCAGCAGTAAGGAACCGTCGCATCCACTCCCCTGAGTGTAAGGAACTGACGCATCACCTTCCCTGCGACCCTTTTGTTTTCTTTGCGTTACGCATTCAAGGTACATTGAGAGTAAAGTGTCGCATTTACAACTTGAGAGAACTGAACTATTTTATAACCTTTTAAAGTCTATTTTTGAGTACAGTATTGTGGATTTTTGCTATTGGGTCTTGTGATAAGTCTATATAAAGATTACTTATTTTTACATAACCTGTGTGGTGTCCATCTGTAGTGTTTTCACTGTATTACTGTATGTGTTCACAAATGCTTTACACACTGCCTCTGAGATAAGCCTGTCTGCTCGTGCCAAGCTACCAGGGGGTGAGCAGGGGTTATTTTAGGAGTGTATCCCCCTTATCCTGACTAGAAGCAAGGGTCCCTATTTGGACAAAGGTGCAAACCATTGCCAACTAGAGACCCCCAGTTCTAACATTTACCATAAAAGGATTATGGGCAAGCAACATAAGGTCTCATTTAGGCATTAGTTGGTGAGTAGCCCACCAGCCCACCAGGTCACTGGAGGCCATAGCTTCAACTTAACTAGCAGATGACAGCCTGGTGGGACCTCCCTAAGGAAAGTGCATCCACTGGCAGATGCACTTCCAGTACTGGTGAATACCGATCAGGCAACCATGTTGATGGGCTCACTTGGCATTCGTTTTTGCTTTCAGGCAAGGAGTTTTCTCCTGTGTCAGAGACATTTCAATATTACCATTCCAGTGGCATACAGGCCAGTAGGACAAGGGTTCCTGGAAGAGCAGACTGAGGCTCCGTAGGCATTAACCCTGCAATTCTCCCATGCCTAAATTGTGGAGGAGGGAGGGTGCAGGTTAACAGGGTCAGGAACACTGCTAATTTACTGCACATCCGTCCGGTGGTGTTGGAACAATTTTGTGAATGGGGGTGCTGTCATTACATCAGGATTGTAAAAAATCCAAGTATTACACAAAGAACAAGTGTGGTAAATGAGCGACACCCAGTGGAAAGGATGTGTTAGGTAGTAGGCAGTGCGCTTTTGAGTGCACTGTCGCATTACTAAAGCAAGGTGTGGTTGTGCACTGTCATTTACAGATAGAACATTTCTCATGGATATGGGCACTACATTTGCACAGCCATGCAGCTTTACTGATAAAATCATTCAGCGCACAATGGAGAATATGTGGAAATCGGTTTTCCGTGAACATGTATCATTTGTGCTTCACCAAGTAAAATGTCTTGATTTGTTTGGATCCTATCAAAGTTTGTGTTTCCATCACACTTCAGAAATACAAAAACGTCGGGCCCGATTCAAGAAGGCAATCTGAGACAAAAGTCTAACTTTACGATTTTTGGTATTCACAGAGGTCATTTACGATTCGTCTCTTTACGTACGCAGTGGGGCCGGAATCTCCGCACCCGGGCTGTACTCTCCGGCTCCAGCCACACTCTCCGGCTTGGGCCGGATGAAGTGTAATCAATGGGCCGGAATACCATTTTTTTACAAAAAGGACCATTAGGAACGTGTGATAAAAGGTAGAGGAGGTCATGAAAATCAGTTTTGGCAGCAAAAAGTGTGACACTACAGTCAACACTGAGGGGAGTGCAAATCATGGACTACATGTACCATGATGCAAAGGAGCAGACTTTTCTTGGATATAATGTAGTGTCCGGCCACACCCTTTTCCCTGCCAAAACTGATTTTCATGACCTCCTCTACCATTTATCACATGTTCCTAATGTTCCTTTTTGTAAAATATTGTATTCCGGCCCATTGATTACACTTCATCCGGCCCAAGCCGGAGAATACGGCTGAAGCCGAGAGTACAGTCCCGGTGCGGAGAGTAGGGCCCGGGTGTGGAGATTCCGGCCCGACTGCGGACGTAAAGATACGAATCATAAATGACCTCTGTGAATACCAAAAGTCGTAAAGTTAGACTTTTGTCTCAGATTGCCTTCGTAAATCGGGCCCATCGAGTCATTTCCGCTTTCCTAACTTCTTCATTTATTTTGAAAAAGTGTGCAGTTAATTTACAGGTATTTAAGTTTTGTTGTATGTTGGAAACAAAATAACATCCTACAGCTTTTCCTTTCTAACTCCTTGTACCCCACCAAGATTTCCACATAGTTCACCTTAAAAAATCCTCTCACTTTGCAGTCAGATAAAAGTAAACACTCTCCATGTTAAGGGAATAAGCAGCATTTGACCTCTGAAACAAGATAAAAATAACATTTAAATGCATTTTTATTGCTCATCCACCTTCTGAACTCCAGATAGTTATTTTCGGGGGGTTGGTGCACCCCCTACTTCCAGTGCCTACGGACAAGTCCAACCTCTAAGTGACCCCCATCATTATGAGAAATAATGGTAGGTTCTGCTAGAATTCCACATGCAGCATTTCCAAACAATAGCAAAGCCATAGTAGCCTCACAGCCAGGAAGCTGCTCCACTGTCGCACCTTGTCTATGGTTTATGTACTAGTTTGCAATTAAACAACACTTCATAAACTTTACTGCTTTGTTATGATCATCAGCCTTCCCTGGGGACAGATTTGTAGTACCACAGGCGTGAAAAGAGAAGATTCAGCAGCAGGCCAAGAGAATAAGTAGGACAAAAACACCATCATCAAGCAGTGAGAGGACAGTGCTCTTGAAAGAATGTTGAAATGCAGTCACTCACCCAGAGGGCAGGTGCTCTAGAGCCCTGGGGTCTTGTCAGTTTCTAGAGTATGCAAAATAATCTAACATTGGTGAAGAGAATTGACTAGCTTTACAGCGAAACAAATCAATTTCATCCATACGGTGTTGCTTTACTGGGCGCTGAAACGTGGGCTGGTTTTAAAATGTTATCTGTTTAAGCATATTTTCAGGCGAAAGTAGCAATTAATAATGAGTGACATTGTGTGAAACACTGATAACTAATTTAGTGTTCTCATAGAGAACGTAAACACATCTTTTCTAAAAGGATACTAATTGCATGGTGCAGAGCGAGAGGCAGAGATTGTTGACAGGCAAAGAGTGTGAAAGCACCAGAGATGGGGGGCATATTAGGTAAAGCAGCTGCTTACTCAGTGCTAGCTTTCAGTGGGTGGTTGGTGGTGGGGGGCATCAGCAATGATTTTTGGGGATAGGCACGTATTTCTCTGTATCAGACATTTACTGAGTGCGAGAGAGGGAAAAACACGTAGGGCCCGATTCATAAAGGTAAAGTGAGACGAAAATCCAACTTTATGACTTTTGGTATTCACAAAGAGCATTTACTACTCGTAAATGCCCTTTTAGAATACCGAAAGTCGTAAGTTCAACTTTGGTATTCACAAAGGGCATTTACGAGTAGTAAACGCCCTTTGTGAATACCAAAGTTGTAAGTTAGACTTTCGTCTCACTTTACCTTTGTGAATCGGGCCCGTAGATCGTTAAAATGGAGGAAGAAAAAGACGACAAAACTGTCACAAACCATAAGTGGGAACCTGCAAGAGTGAGGAAAAGAGGCAGGGAGTGTCTGGAAGTGGATTAAACACTGCTAGCCTTGGGGGCTTGGCTACGAAGCCGATGATGGAAGACGCGTGAGCTGAGAGCTCCGCGCCTGCCCGGCCAATTATCCTGTTCTTTGCTGTCTCCGCCCATGCCTGGGGGGGGAGCCTCTGCGGACTTGACTCGCTGGAAGTGCTGGGGGCCCGAATCCCACCTTTCCCGCGATTGCATCTCTGAACTGGAAGCTCCAGCAGAGTGAAAAAGAACTGCCGAGGTGGCCGCAAGATGGCGGCTTGATGCTCCTACGTAGCTGCGGGACAAGCGGCGGCCAGTGGAGAGCCCCAGCATTCGCCCGTGGGGGAGAATTGTGCCCGCCGGTGCCAGCGCACTGCCGGAGATGCTGTAGCTGACCCGGAATTCTGAGGAGAACGGTAGCGGCTGCGAACTGGAGGTTGGCGGTCGCCGTGTCTCTGCTGCCGGGAGAGTGACTACGTGTGAGAGGAGGGCTGAAGAAACTAGGTGCAGCCTGAGCTTTGAGACCGGACGCGTCTCCCTATGCGGTGATTGCAGTGAGTGCTCCAGTGAGTGAAGGAGGGCCTGGCGGGTCGTCCCACCTTGACGCCTGCAGTAGTGGGAATTGCTGCGACGGGTGAAGACTGGCGTCACTGGTAGAGGGCGCGGCCCTTCAGGAGTGTGGCGATGCGGGTGTGACTCTGCTGGGCCCTCTCTTGTCCCCCGCATTAGAGACTTGCAGACATAATTGGAGGCACCATGTGGTGAATGCCCAAACCTGAGGTGCAGGGTCTGCTGCTGATCGTGCCAGACGGGCGGCCTGGAACGGAAAGCCTACCCGAGTGGGGGGACTTGATATCGTGGCCGCTAACCTGCGCACGAGGGCAGTTGCAGATTATTTGAAGGGAGCTGAGGAGCTTGAAAGGTGCGCAAGGACTGGCTGGACCAATTGGACACGTCTTGCGGGGAAGACGCATACACGGGTGGTGCTCCTCCTGGGCCCTCCCTTATTCCCCTGTGCTGGAGGCCTGTTGTGACTGCTGGAGGTGAGCAGTGAGCGGAGTGGGAGCCCTGCCCGAGCGGCCAGTAACGAGCGAAGCAAGCGGTGCGGTTGGGTGAAGGAAGAGTGAATCAGCGCTGGGAGAAAGCGAGCGGCGCACAGTCCTACCAGGAGGCCCGTGAGGAGTCTAAACATTAGGGATTGTGGAAAACAGTTCACTAGTGAGCTGCAGGACTTTGTCAAGTATTGTTCCGCTGTCCTGCTCCCCGGTGCGCCACGGAATTGGTACAACCTGCTTCTGTGGTGCGTTGGTGATAGATTACGATTCCTTCAAATGGACAGACCGTTAGAACCCCACTGGCTTTGTTGCGATATCAGCTGACCTGCCCACTGGCTCTGTATGAGACATCGTCTTGTGTAGCCTTGAAACTACAAACTGAGGGCCACGACAACGCGCCAAACCCCATAATACCCCAAAGGTACCAGTAGGGGTTTTGTCTGTGTGTTGGAGTGGAGCGGACTCGTGACACAGGCGATAGAAACTGGGCCGTGGAGAGTGGTGCGCGCTCGGTCAGAGACTGGGATGCGAACTGTATTGGCAATGGGGAAACCCAGAAGGAAACAATTGGGCCCCCCTCCGGAGCAGGATGACAGCGCGCCAGATCTAGTACTACAGGACCAAAGAGGTGAGCAACCAGAGGTCCCCATACATCAACAATTGACTAAAATCTTGGAGGCCATTGCCGATACTAAAGCGACATTGCATCAAGACATTAGTACAGTTGCGGTGGGACTTGGTTTATTATGGGCAGAACACGCCAAATTGGCGGACCGGGTGAAGCAAACTGAATCGACGCTGGGGACTCTAGCCCCAGCGCAGCAGGCTTTGGCAGGGCAGATTGGCGACGTGTCCAGTAGGGTCGCCATCCTGGAACGGCGAGCGGAAGATGCAGAAGGCCGCAATCGGAGGAACAATGTGAGAGTACTAGGCCTACCGGAAGGCGTGGAAGGCCAGGATATGGTCCATTATTTGGAGACATGGCTCTGTGAGGTGGTGGCGCCTAAGGGGTTGTCCCGGTTTTACATATGGGAGAAGGCCCATCGGGTACCTGCTAGGCCGCCGGCACCGGGAAGACCGCCACGTCCGGTGGTTGCTAGATTGCTTCACTTCCGGGACAGAGATCTACTTTTGCAAAGGGCGCGCACGGAAGGGCCGTACACTGTCGAGAACAATAAGGTGTCTCTGTTCCCTGATTATACTCTTGAGGTCCAAAGACGACGGACCTCGTTCCTTGAGGTCAAGAAAGCCCTGCAAGAGGAGGGGATCCAGTACTCTTTGATGTTCCCGGCCTGCCTCAAGGTCATGCCTGACGGGAAATCCCACTTCTGTGAAGACCCCAAATCTGCCTGGGAATGGCTCGAGACCTATAAAACAGAAGGCCGGCCGCCACTACGAGGTGAGAAGCAGTCGGTTGAGACCAGACACCCAGAGAAAAGGCCAAGACGACACCTGAGACGGAGGACTGCCAAAAGACGAAGCCCGTCATGAACAGCGATGGAGAGAGGAGAGGCGCTTCAGGCAGTTGCAGACCTGATGCAAAGTAGGAGATCTTCATCGGACAGAGGTTCGGGGTCGAAAAAAGGGTCTGATTGTTCCGAATCAGACACATCGCATAGCAGCAGCACCAGATTACCGGATGTGACTCCTCAAACTGCTGATGAGATGATGTGATGTATACCTGGGGATCTCTATCTCTCTTCTGTTTTCTTGCTGCTTCTGTGCTCTTGGGCGGTTGGGCTGTGCATCTGGGTAATTTAGTCCGGGTTTCTTCTTCTGTTTCCCCCTTCTTTCATATGCAGCAGAATTATGTATACTAGAGGTATGGTGGGTGGTCGGGGGGGGCCCCCCTGGGCGCGGGGTGGATCGGCCAACCTAGGCTGAGGCGCTCAACATGCAAGTTGATTTCTTATTAGCATTAATTGCGATAGTCACGCTCCCCTGTAGGCCATTGCGCTAACAGCCTTAGGCCTAGAACACTTACTGTAGTTTGGTAACATGCAATTTTTTTGCGAGTTTGGGCAGCTGACCGTTGTCAGTCCGCTCGTGGGTACGGGAGTTGTATTGTTGGGTTTGTTGTTACACACTAGGAGGTCTGCGGTGCTCTTCTTGGCTGGCACTGGGGGTGGTGCGGGGGGCGGGGATGAGAGGATTGATGGCTCACACCGTTAGCCAAGTGGAGGAGTTCCGACTCCTCACCTGGAACATTCGTGGTATGGGCTCGCCCTCTAAACGCCACAGTAGCCTGAACTACATTAGACGCAGAGGAGCCCATGTAGTAATGTTGCAGGAGACCCACTTAACTGAAATTGAGGTCACTAGATTGCGACGACGATGGAGGGGGCAATTGTATGCAACTACTTATTCAGCTTTTGCAAGGGGGGTGCTGGTGTGGATTAGGCCGGGGGTCCCTTTTTTATTATCCAGGAAATTCATAGACCCAGACGGGAGGTTTGTGGCGCTCAAGGGCAAATTGAAGGGCAGGGAATTGACGTTGGGGAGTATATACGCGCCAAACCGCGACCAGGTTCCTTTTCTGGACCGGCTTTCCGGAACTCTAGCAGGGGTGGCTCACAAGGATTTAATTCTGGGTGGGGATTACAATTGTGTACATGATATAGAGCAGGATAGATCCACGCCTCCGCTACGAGGCACGCTCGCTGCTGCCACGGCTAAGGGATTTCGGAATTTGGCCGCGGGGTGGGGATTGCTCGACATCTGGAGGCTCCACAATGCTCAGCGAAGAGAATACTCTTACTACTCCCACCTATATGATCTGCATTCACGGTTGGACATGTTCCTTTGTTCTCACAGTCTGGTCCCAAAGATGTCTGGTGCTGAATACCTGGGAAGGTCCCTGTCGGACCATAGCCCCCTACTGTTACGCTTTGCCCCCACCCCTGAGAGAGCCCCAATTCCCCTGTGGAGATTGGACCCTGCCCTACTGGAAGACAGAGGGTTTGGGCAGCTCCTTTCTGCTGCTCTGGTCGCCTACTTTGCGGAGAATCAAAATACAGCTAGCTCCCCCCTAGTGGAGTGGGATGCATTTAAAGTGGTAACCAGAGGGCAATGCTTTGGACAAGTGGTGGGGGCTAGGCGAGGGATCACCCGAGAGCTAGAAGACTTGGAGGCCCAAATCCTAACGCTAGACAGGAGGATAGAGAGAGGGACAGAGGAACAGGGCAAATTAGCAGCTGTAAAAAGCCTCTACAGCTCTACGTGGGATAGGTTGCGGGCACTAGATTATCGGACTTATCAGACGAGGCAACATGAGGAGGGAAGCAGGGCAGGGAGGCTATTGGCCTGGCTAATCAGGCCAGATCAGGGATCCCCCATCTATAGTATTACAGATGTAGACGGACAAGTTCTCTGTTCCCCGGGAGCCATTAATGAAGCGTTCCGCACATATTACCAAACACTTATGGGCCTCCGGAAGATATCCTGGAAGGTGCACTTCAGACTTACTTGCATGGGTTGAAGCTGCGGGGTCTAGATCGCACCTCACGGGAATCATTGGCACTGCCTGTTAAAGCACCAGAAATTAGGGCAGCCATCAGGGACATGGCGAGAGGAAAAACATCTGGGCCTGACGGCCTTCCTGCCGAATTTTATGTGACCTTTGTGGACATTTTAGCCCCAAAATTAGAGAAAATGTATGCAGTAGCATTTAAAGAGAAGCAGTTGCCACCTTCTCTTAGGGAGGCTCTAGTGATACCTCTACCTAAGACTAAAAAAGAACATGCAGGAGTGACGGAATTTCGACCCTTGGCAATGCTAAACGTAGACTTCATGATCTTAAGCAAAACATTAGCGTCCAGGCTCTTACCACACATGCAGCGTTTAGTTCACGCAGACCAGAACCGTTTTATCCCCGCACGCTCCACGTCTAACAACCTGAGGAGACTATATAGTGTCCTATTTCATAGAGACCTAGGAAATTATCCTGATGCGGTGGTGCTGGCAGTAGACCTTGAAAAGGCCTTTGATTCCCTTCACTGGGATTTTTTACTGGCAGTGATGGAGAAGATGCAGATGGGGGCCCGGTGGTTAAGTTGGGTTCGACTCCTATACGAAAACCAGAGAGCTCGAGTGCGAACGGGTACTGTGGTGTCAACTTCCCATCCTATCAACAGAGGAACCCGTCAGGGATGTCACCTGTCACCCCTGCTATTTGCCTTAGCAATGGAACCATTAGCAGAACTCCTTCGACGGGAGGGAGAGGGGCTGGGGCTGACCCTAGACGGGACATGCCACATAGTATCATTACATGCAGATGACGTACTAATCTATCTTGGAAATGGGACCCGCGAACTTCCATTGGTACTACGTATCTTGGAGGAATTCGCTGAGCTTTCTGGCCTTCGTGTTAATAAGAGGAAGACTTGTGTCCTCCCGCTGCACCCCGCTCTGGCTAGGCCGTTGGCCCTCCCGCTGGACCTGGAATGGGCACCTATCTCCTTTAAGTACTTAGGGATTCAGATTTACCATAACCAGCCGGAACTTTTTAAAGGTAATCTGGGTAGCGCCTTAAGAGGCCTACGGACGAACGTGGCCTTTTGGCGCACCCTGAAGCTGCCTACTATGGCACGGGTGGCACTGTCGAAAATGGTGATGCTACCGCGGCTCCTTTATTATTTTGTTAACCTGCCAGTAGTTATTCCAAAAAGTTGGTTCAGGACATTGGATGGGCTCCTGAGAGACCTGGTGTGGGACGGGGGATGTAATAGAGTTTCCCTGCAGACCTTGCGACTCCCGCTTTTGGGTGGTGGATTGGGGGCCCCCGACTTCGAGGCCTACTACCTGGCAGCAGAGCTTCAGTGGCTGGCCAGATGGTTGGAAGGGAGAGGCTTAGACACGCTGCCACTGCCAGCTGATTCCGCACAAACGGTCTTGCTTCCTAGAATGCTTAACCGTCGTCAGAGAATCAAACCAATGGGAAAGTTACTTTCGGTGGCAATGACGTGTTGGGATAGATGTATGATGGCTCCAAAGATGCACCGCTTTATGCACCAGACATTCCCCTAGCTGGGTTCCTACAAGTAGGAATGGGTCCCCCCTCCCACAAAGACAGCTGGTAGGTTGGGAAGACGCGGGAATACGGACTGTGGGCGACTGTTACCCTGACGGTGAACTTCTACCGCTGGAGTTTTTGGAATACCACGAATTGCCACCGGGACAGTTCCTAAATTATCATAAGATACGGGGAGCCCTGGTAGAACTGTGGGGACCAGATGTGAAAAAACCGTTCACCCATGCGACCCTTCAGGCCATGGTAACGCTGGGTTCGGCAGGACATCTAGTGAAGTGGTTTTACCAAGCCATAATGGAGATCACTTATCAGCCTCTGCCTCGCCTGCAAGAAAAGTGGGAGACTGCCTTAAATAGACAGCTCACTGAGAAAGAATGGAAAAGTGTTTTAGGTAGTCCAAAAACAGTATCCAGGAATGCAGCTTTTAAATGTATCCAATTCAACATGCTCCATAGAACTTACCTTACCCCACACCGATTGAACGTAGTGTATGGGAGAGACACCCAAGCCTGTGCCAGATGTTCGCAGGGGGGTGCCGACTTTGACCACATGGTCTGGGCCTGTCCCGCGCTTGCTGGCTATTGGCCTGAAATCGTCAATATGCTCAACAGGATTTTAACTTGGACCCTGGTGTGCTGTCCAGAGGTCTGCCTACTAGGCCTCTTCCCCAGACCCAAAGCCAAAAGACTTTATCATAGATTCATCGATTTGGCTTTTCTCTTAGCCAAACGAAGACTTGCACTCAGATGGAAGGCAAAGCAACCCCCTCTAGTGGTACACTGGGAACAGGATGTTACTTGCTGTGCTAGAGCAGAGGAGCAGGCCTTGATTAGGGAGGATAAGGTCACGAAGCGGCGTAAACCACTGGCTGAACCCTGGGCGGAAATAGTGGAAGCGTGGGATACACGGTACTCATCCGACTTGACCACACATTCCAACTCCATTGACTTTGAAGAGCGGGAATAGGCGCACACATCGCGGGGCTGGGTGATGGTTGCGGGAAATACATTGATGTCAGACCACTCGGGGAGCGGATTGGGCCAGATCTTTACGCGCGGTACTGTACTGTGGCAGAGACATGCACCCACCCGGCCCACGAACCAGATACAGTCTTTGCTAGTTCATGGACTGACCGTCCAGGTCCCCTTGCTGCCATTGTCCCCCCCCCCTTTTTGAGGGTGCCCTCCCCCGGACTCCCAAGTAGTGACACTTAACTGATGACGGATCCCTGAGCTACTTGCAGACCTCTGGTGGTTTTCTTTTTGTTATAGTTATTTGTTTTGTTTTATATCAAATGATGACACGGAATTTGCTCTATTGGTTTTCTTTACTTCTTTCTATGGCTTCTATCCTATTTTGCATAATCACTGAATGTTTAGCCTATGTAATAGGTTCCGATAGTCTCTATGTGTTACATGTTCTGATAGAATGCTATGGACAATAACCCGACCACTCCCCAGTGTCTCTTTTATTCCCCATGGTGAGAGACTGATTTATTCCTCGACCAACACCGTGAGAGGTTGCTGGGTTGGAGATGGGACACTCCGTGATCATTAATGGGTTGATATCCACCTTTACCCTGGTCCAAAATATTGTGAATACTGTAATGTCATAAGGTTTCTGCACATACACAGAGCTATGCACAGGAAAATGGGACCCCGGAATACAGTGGTTTGCCACCATATACCGTAGCACCCAAAAACCCCAACCCAACTAGCTTAGCATCCCATTAGCACCCAAGTACTAATGTTTGGACAACCCAGAACACGGTATCTTTATCTCAGGACTCAGCAGAAGCAAGAACACTCTTTCGCCACTCACTCGTACTTGTCCACAAGGTGCGTAGGAAGAGACACTGGATAGGTTAAAATGTTTATTCCAACTTACGTGCTCTAATGTACAGTACACGTGTCAGTACTAATAGCATAATGCATATGACTAATATAAGCAGCATGGTTACAATTCCATAGAATACAAACGGGGAAAGCATCTCAGAGCTCAGTGGATAAACGTATAAATAACATTACCACCCTCCCCTTGCAGTAAGATAGTTTATTATAATAATAGAAGACCTCTGGGCTTTGACTAGCGAACCCCCATACCTCAGTCTCTAGATGCAGAATTACATCAGCAGGACATCATAGCTCTTCTCACTGAAAGGGATTTCTCCAAGTGTCTTTTAGCGCTAGTAAACCACAGTATTAAAAGCATATCAAATTCTTCATGGCAATTGCACATAATGTTATGTCTGGGTGCGCGAGACTGGCCATATCAGGAAGAACCAGAATACATTGTTATGCGACCTTGTACATGTTTGTGCAGACTGAGCCCAGAAAGGTGAACAACAGAAAATGCAGACAGTGCAAAAGAACTTGGCACGAGCAAAGGGCGAGGAAGGCCCGGCTCAGTGTAACGTGCGCAAAGAAAAGCAGCATGGCAGCCAGGCCTAGGCCAACATAACAAGGCAGGTAACAATCCACAAGACACCCTCCCCTGGACAGTCCGGCGGCCAGGACAGAGGCTCATCAGAGGAGAAAGAGAGACGTCGGAGCACAGGGAGCGCCCAAACGGCGAAGGGCAGGTCAATCCATGAAAGTGAAAGTGCAGAAAAAAGCCATACCCTCCAAGAGTTCATCATTGGAATCGTCAAAAAACATAGATGCCATCCAATCCATGAGTTCAAAAGAGCAGGAATGCTCCTCAGCAAAGGGAGCATCCAGAAGCAATGCGGGACAGCTTGCGTGATAATTAAAACAGCTTCGTTGTAGGAGATCCTGGGCAGCCGCCCAGATATCCCATTGCGCCAAAATCCCCAGTGCAGCCGCACGCGCCATACAGCCAGCGACGGAACAGTCCTGCTCATGGGCCTCTAAGGGACCCATCAACTGAACAAAATCCGGAACAGACAATGACGAATTGGAGAGGCAATAATCCAGAGTCCAGGTGAAAGGACAGCGGACACAAGTCATCACAGGTTGCACGCAAGTGAAATACGCAAAGCGAAATGAAAGAGTATATGACACACTCAGTGTCGCCAATGGCAAGACACCAAAACCGGCCAAAAGGCGCTCACGGAGCAGCTGGAGGCGTTCTGGATCGAGCAGGTCCCATCGGGGAGCAGCCATTGCGCAGAAAGCAAATTAAGAGCAAGACACCAGCCGCTAAAGCGAGGATCAATGGGAAACCGCCAAAGACACTGGAAAATATAGAATGTATGAAAGCCGGGATGACACCAAAAATAGTCTGGAAGGAGGACACCAAGCCCGACCCAACGACCTTAAAAAAGTGTACTAGGCCTTCAGTGTTAGATGCGTTAAAAATACGATGTATCAACTCCCCAAAATGTTGGGGGAGATTAGTGTTTAAAAGGGCCTGTATTTCACTGTGGGTACTCGCCACCTGGAGAATGAATGTCTCCCGGGCGGACGTGAGCATAACTTCCTCGTTTAATAATAGTGCCTTTATTCTGCTCAGTCTATTGAAATCCGCTTCCATGGTAGGGATGGAAGGCCAAATAGAGATATCAACCTTGCCATGAGGGGGAGGAAAAAGCACATTCTTGCAGCAGACAACCCTGTGTGAAACTGTTACAATGTAAGGAATGCCAGCCTGCAGGCCACAACAGTTTTCGTTATTTAAAAGTAAATAACTACCATTGGAAAGGAGAGTGAAAGTAGGAGAAATAACAGGAGCAGGAATACCTTTCAGCACACAAGCAAGATTAGGAGAGGAAACGCTACATGAGCCATGCAATTTAATGTGTTTACAAATAAGCGAATGACCTATAGTCGAGTCGCAGTACTCCCCGTGAGAAAGACTTCCTTGCCGTCCCGAAGGCATTTATACATGAAAGGCAAGGACCAGAGTTCATGCAGGAAAGCACTGCCCAATGGCCGGTAACGGCCCACAGGATAATGTTTCATGCACGAGTCAAATTCAAACAAGGAAAATGGTAAAGCTATAACCCCATGGACTAGCCATACAGCAGAATCGAGTTCTGCAACAGAGAACGGCAAAGGATCCACCTTTTCGATATGTAATAGAGTGTAAGTTGCATCCTTCATGGACATAAATTGCTGTTTGTCAGTTAAGTTAAAAGGTAGAAATAAGGCAGAGGTGTTCAGAAAATGCCAAGGCACTTTACCTAACTTGAGCGTTTGCAAAGTCCATGCAAACTGCATAACTGAGCGCAATTGATTCTGACCATGATATAACACAGAAACATCATCTTGTACAATATCAACAACAGAGGACACAATATTCTCTAAAGTGTAAATGCGAGAAGACAGGGTATTAATACTATTGTCAACAACAGCAAGCACCTTTTCCAAATTTGCTTGATCTATTTCCCGAAGACGGGAAGCAGCTTCCATTTGTGATAGCTTCCAGAGTTCATTATATGTTTCATAAATGAATCTTTTAGGTCGGGGACCACGAGGTCCCAAAACAAAGTCGGACAGATCAATATTGCCTGTAAGGAGGGACATATGTTGTTTAACAGAATCAAGGGACGAATGTTGCAGCCATTGTTTGCATAATTTACCAACAGAATATGTAGTGACAGTACGGGAATCAGTAAATCTCGGATCGGGCCTATCCTGTGTGTAACTAGCTCCTGAGTCGTGAAAACGCATTTGACATGCATTTGATGATGTAGGCCATACCAACCAGGGTGACTGATCTAGCTCAGAAACATTATACGAATTATTTTGTAACAGAGCCTGCAGGGACACGAGGGACATATTGAATCGTGAGCTTTCATTGGGAAAACTCGACAGGGATGGTATTGATGGAGTATTCAATTGTTTAGTGGTTGCTAAGCCCCAACATGTAGTCTGATAGATGGAGACATTTAGGAACATAATTTGGGTAGGGATGAGGCAAGCACGATGCAATGCCTCGGTTCCTTGTACCTGCCATGGCTTGGAACCCCAAATAGATTTTAAATCCACTGTATTATCCCAATACTCATAACCACCCACAGCTAAGGCACTTAGAAAGGAACCTGAATAAAGCAATTTGGTGTGTGTTATCATAATTTTCTGAGTCGATGTGTTATTTAGTCTAAAATAATAGGATGCAGGGTTCGACCGATTAAAATCAGTGAAATAATTAAACTTATCTCGAAGAGTTTGAGAGCTACCTGGCAAGGGGTTTGGACAATGTTCCCATTGGGTATAGTTAACAGAACTACGCAGGGCACTGGGCTTATGGAGAAAATGATTACCCCAATGTTGGTAACAATACAAATCGGCATAATTAGCAGAATTCATATATAGATCTTCAGCATTAAAAGATGCATAATATTTTAAATCGGCAAACAATGCTTCAACGGCATGCACATCCCAATCATCAGAATGAATATTATTTTGTACTACATCACCCATTGAAACACGAAGGACATTAGGTACATTAATAATTTCCGTCGGACCATGGATTTGATAATTCACTGCATCCCATACGATGCCATCAGCAACTGGGAAAGCTGAAATGTTCACAAATGTGTGGTCACGCTTCATGATGTGAGACGAGGAATGAGGAGCCAAAGTTCCAGAAACATAGTCTACAGCAGAGCGTTCAGGTAAATAGTGACCATTAATTAGTAGAAAAAACACTGTGACAAAGCCAATGGACATGAACAAAAATATCAAGAAAAGTACCAACCAGATGTATGTCCAGGGTGGAATCAAAAAATTGTCTCTAAACCAGGATATAAAAATACTGAACTTGGATGGAACTTTTGAAGATGTGGAATCCGAATCAAAGGAATAACGAGTCGGGCTTAGTGGCGTTGTTGGTTGATGTGCCACCGATTCTGATGCAGGATAAGTATACTCGTCCTCGTTGATATTGGTGGAGAGTTGGGGATCAATCATAGTTTCAGGCAAAGTAGAGGATTCAGGCAAATCAACCATCTCAATTACAGCATCAGCGATCGTTCGTGCAGATGGACTATGAACATATGTCCGATAAATGGCAGGACAAGAGACCGCTGGTGTGACACTATTCAGGATCGGCCAGGCGCTGTAGCTTGACATTTTCCACTGAGATGTATCTGTTCTCCTTGCGACCAGGAAGCGGTGGTAAAATGACTGTACGTGTTCCCTTCAAGCCCAGAACTGGAACCGGTGCACGAAAAGAGGGGCCGAATTCTTTTTTGTTTTCAACCTTTTCTCGAACCAGTTCTCCAACCTTTGGAAGCCAGCCGGCTACCGGAATCTGCAACGCAGGATCTGTGGCTGAAGGCAAATGTGTAGTTGCAAGTTTGTCTCGGGCTTCTTGTAAGTCCTGTAACATAGCAGAATGGTTATCTACATCAAACTTGGCGGATTGCGCCGCGATGTCTGGACCCTCAAGGTCAGGCACAAACATTCTTATGCCAAAGAGCATTTCGTATGGGGTCCGCCCACCCAGAGGTCTTCTAGGGAGATTATTAAGTGCACGCTGAACGGTATACAAATGGGCCAGCCAGTTCCTGCCAGTACCTAAAACCCTAGCTGTTAAGGATTGCTTTAAGTCACGGTTCATTCGTTCAACGATAGAGTTGCCCTCAGGCCTATACGGAGACGAAAATTTCACCCGCACCCCAAGCGAAGCCATTGCATCCTTGTAAGCCCTAGAGGCAAACGCTGGACCTTGGTCCGAATGGAAGGTGCCGCATGCGAAAATTCCCACAAAGACACGCAAATCCCTGATTACATTTCGGGCGTCAGCACTCCGTTGTGGCCAGACCCAGAGAAACCGTGTGCACGAGTCCACTGCCACTAAGATGTATTTATAAGCAGTGTCTGATGAGAATGGACCGCAGTGATCCAAGTAAACACACCCAAAGGGTCTGTTAGCAATGCAGAGCGGTGTTTGTGGTGGACGTGTTACCGTGGAAGGCTTAATCTGTTGACAAACGTCGCAAGAAAGCACAAAAGCACGGGTGTCTTTATATAACCCACGCCACCAATAACGCTGCTGCAAGATGGAAACCGTAGCTGACACACCTGCATGAGCAGAAGCCATGCCTTCGTGTGCAGCTGATATCAAGGCACTCCTGCGGTCCGCGTTGGGGATCAGCCGATCTCCAACGTCAGGTATAGTTACATAAGGAACCTGATCGGGACTTAATTTGTAAGAATACTTGGAAGGGAAACCTGTAGGGTAATTATCACCTTCCTTGGTTGCAGCAATAGCTGCTAAAATAACAGGGTCTATTTTAGACATGGACCTGGTAACCGCTGCTACTGAACACGTGACTACTGCTGAACGGGCAGCTTCATCTGCCAGATCGTTACCAATAGCGTGTGCGCCCACCCGCTGATGGCCTAAGGTGTGAACCACCTGTGTGAGGGGCAGACGTTGTTGCAATTCTGCCACTCGAACCCAAAGCATTTTATGCTTAATTGTGCTCCCTTTTGCGTCCTTGTAGTCGTTTTTCGACCAGAAAAACAGATTGTCATTGTAAGATTGTACACAGTAGAAAGAATCACATACAATAAGAGTGGTCTCATCCTGAGAAGCGAACTCAAGTGCAAGTAGTAATGCATGCAGCTCGGCCAATTGTGCGGTACTATCCCCAAGTGTGCGTGTGTGCACTACAGTGGATTTGAACTTGCCATCCACAAAGGATCCTGCAACAATAGCACATGCAGCAGAATAAGCGTGCTTGGACCCAGTGGCTGGTTGCGCCGAACCATCGGTGTAGATCACACATTTGTAATCCTCAAGCGGTAATAAAAACAAAGGAGGAGGATGAACGAATTCATACTGCAAAAACTCCTGAGTCTGAAGAGAAGAATCAAAAACAAAAGTGACGTCCGAAGACGTCAAAGATGTAGCCCATTGTATCCAACGGGGATGCATTGCTTTTGAGTTCGGTACACTTGCCTTTGTTACTGCCTCTAGGGCAGGACAGGGTGTTACCACTAGAATCCGCTTTCCCTGTGCCAGTGCGCGTTCTTTTAGAATCGCCATTTGCACTGCAGTCAGAACTTTTTCAACAGATGTAAAGCGCAATTCAGCGGAAGTGTACAGATGTGACTTGTATGCGATAGGTACTGTATCACCTTCATTAAAGGTTAAATAGGTGAATCCCACCGCCCCGGAATTATTCTAATCACCAGGTTTGTGTGGTTATCACGAGTCAAAAGATATTTAGACTCCAATAGGTCTGTCTGCAAAGACTGCAAAATTGAGGTATGCTCAGGCAGCCAGCAAGACCTTGAATAAGTAGGTTGTATCAAAGCATACAAAGGCTTGATACGCTGGGCATATTCGGGAATGTAAGTACGCTCGAAATTCAAGAAACCCAGCAAAGACTGAAGTTTCTTCAGAGTATTTGGGGGGCACAAATGTGCACATTTTTCCAAGAAATGGGGGCTAAGCCCTTACCTTCGTTATTGAGCTCATAGCCCAAGAACAGAACAGTAAATTCAGCAATGTGTGACTTAGCAAAGTTAAATTTGTAACCCTGCTCCGCAAATTCAAGAATAATGCGGTCCACACGGGACAGATGCTGATATAACTCGTCGTCTGTCAGATAGATGTCATCAACGTACGAACATGCGTCTTGATCAATGTCATTTAACAAAGAAACAACACGGGCGGCGAATATACCCGGACTATTTTTATAGCCCATGGGTAATCGCCGGAACTGGAATAATTTACCACCGGATGTGAATGCGGTCCATTGACCACTCTCCGGGGCTAGGTTGTGCGTGTAGAAACCGTTTGAAAGGTCAAGTGTCGTTTTGTATTTTTACGAACAAGACTGTCTACAAGCGCAGAACTGTGTGTATTTTGCACCGCAAAGTTCCGACAATGAGTATTTAAATGCCGGTAATCCAAAACTAAGCGGTACGATCCATCGGGTTTAGAAACCACGAAAAGGGGATTGTTCATAGGTGATACGCATGGTTCAATTACTCCCTGATATTCCAACTGTGTCAGAATTTCGGAGACGGGGCCTTTTGCCTGCCGTTTGATGGGATATTGGGGTTGTGGCTGCGGTAGTGACCGCAAAGGTATTGCATGAGGAGGTGATTCTTCATCCCATCCCACATGGTTGCGGTATAACGCTGGTGCCAGGTACACAGCCCACTCAGCTGCAAGTGCTTCAGCTTTGTCTTTTGGGACATGCTTTGAAAAGCTTGGAAGGATTACCTCCTCTCCTTTATGTGCAGCTAAAACGAATGGGGGTGGCCAATCCACCTCTGCTAACAAAATGTCATATGAAGAGGTTAGATTTTCCCAAAAAATCCCTTTTATTTCACGCGGTATGTCACCTTCAATTTGTATGACTATATTATATAGTCTGTCAGGGGGTGCCACTCTTGTGTCAGCTGTCTCTACAGTAACGAATGTTTCAGTTGCTGTCGCCTCCATATGAGGACGTAGCGCCTCCCGCACTATGGTAACTTCCGCGGCGCTGTCTAGGAGGGTCACTGCCCACGTCCAATTCTGGAGTCTCGTTCTCACGGTCTGAGGCATATTTCGCTGTGACAGCGGCAACCTTTTTCTTCTGAAATTGCGGTCGAGGAAGATGAAAGTCTTCTGCTTTACCTCTGACTTGTTGTCGAGGTTGGTCTCGCTCCTGGGGAGCCTCTCGGCCCCTTCCTCTATCTTGCCGTCCTCCTCCACCAGCCTGTGACGACGTCTGGGCCTGTGAAGAACGAGGAGAACGCGTATCAGAGCTCTGAAACCTTTCTGGTGATTTAATCCTTGACCTATCACGTAAATCATAAGTACGTTCAGAAGAAACCGAAACTGGGGAAGCGCCTCTCGACCCCGGCTTCTTTTGTTGCTTACCCTGTTTTTTCTGTCTCCAACTCTTTTTAGTGAAGACTGGTTTATCATCTTTCTCAGATGCACTTTTTGTTTGTATAACTTGTGTTTGCGATTGAGTTTGCATTTTTACAAAAGGCTTGTTGCCTAGGCTATTTCTTCCAATTGTTTTATAAGCCCGGGCTATTATTTTCGGTAATTCGCGAGGCCTGTCCAACTCTGGGACCAAAGCCAAAGCATTCGCTACTTGAAAGTTCATAGCATCGCCCTTGACATTTCCAAGGATCAGCTCAGCTACTACATCAAACACTCCCACTAGTCTCATCCCTAATTCCACAGCCGCTTCAGGGCCATGTTCATCCTGTACTTTTTTAATTACAGAGGGTAGAACCGTCATGGAAGGAGTTCCAAAACATTTTGAATAAACTGCTGCGAATACCTTACCCCAGTTTTCACATGATGTCAAATCGGGGATTATGTCTTTTGGCAAACTTATCGTTAGGATGCGGTGTTTGTCCACTGGGGATGTATGTGGAAATACTGCTTCTATCTGATCGAACTTTTCTGCAAGCCAGTAAGGATAATCGTCCTTATTTTGTGGACGTTTGCCCATCACAGAATTTACCATGACAGGACTTATAGTCACTCCAGCTGCAATAGCTGGTTGGCCTGCGACTACAGGAGCAGCTCCATGGAGGCTACCTGTAACGTATGTCACCAAGGCTCGATGCACTCGCACCACTCGGTATGCATAGTGCGCAGTTCCGCAAGCGGTAATGCCAGATAATTTGGATGCGGTGTATACCCGGCCAATACAGGCCAAGTGGCCCCCTGAATTGATAAGGGGCCTAAACGAACTGCGGTAGTTGGTTGTGGTAGGGCGCCATTGAACCAAACACGGTGCTGCCAAGCCGTGAGAGGCACTTCAAGAACAGTATAGGGTCGATAGGCAGCAGGAACAGCGGTGGGCTTATATTCATGAAACAGCTTATCACCTGCATCCACCGCGTCAAAAGTGATCCAAGTGTAAAACACTTCAAAGTGATAAGCCGCATCGGCTTGAACCACAAAGACCAACTCGACCCCAGTATCGGGCACTCCATACACAGCTAAGTGGTCTCGGAGTGCTCCTCGACTATGTGCAGCTATCGCCACACCAGCCATGACTAAACAATTATATTCGACAACCTAACAGGGAGCACAAAAATGGGTCTATTAACTAACCTTTTTTAATAATATCAAGCTTGAAAGAACCTATAAAACATTCAATATAGGAGGTATCACCGTCACATACGCCTCCGGAAGCGTACGCTAGGGGTTTGTGGACAAGCACAAGTACTACTCAAGCGTCTCGCAGATAAGCTGCCCCACGGTGGTCGCGCCATGTCATAAGGTTTCTGCACATACACAGAGCTATGCACAGGAAAATGGGACCCCGGAATACAGTGGTTTGCCACCATATACCGTAGCACCCAAAAACCCCAACCCAACTAGCTTAGCATCCCATTAGCACCCAAGTACTAATGTTTGGACAACCCAGAACACGGTATCTTTATCTCAGGACACAGCAGAAGCAAGAACACTCTTTCGCCACTCACTCGTACTTGTCCACAAGGTGCGTAGGAAGAGACACTGGATAGGTTAAAATGTTTATTCCAACTTACGTGCTCTAATGTACAGTACACGTGTCAGTACTAATAGCATAATGCATATGACTAATATAAGCAGCATGGTTACAATTCCATAGAATACAAACGGGGAAAGCATCTCAGAGCTCAGTGGATAAACGTATAAATAACATTACCACCCTCCCCTTGCAGTAAGATAGTTTATAATAATAATAGAAGACCTCTGGGCTTTGACTAGCGAACCCCCATACCTCAGTCTCTAGATGCAGAATTACATCAGCAGGACATCATAGCTCTTCTCACTGAAAGGGATTTCTCCAAGTGTCTTTTAGCGCTAGTAAACCACAGTATTAAAAGCATATCAAATTCTTCATGGCAATTGCACATAATGTTATGTCTGGGTGCGCGAGACTGGCCATATCAGGAAGAACCAGAATACATTGTTATGCGACCTTGTACATGTTTGTGCAGACTGAGCCCAGAAAGGTGAACAACAGAAAATGCAGACAGTGCAAAAGAACTTGGCACGAGCAAAGGGCGAGGAAGGCCCGGCTCAGTGTAACGTGCGCAAAGAAAAGCAGCATGGCAGCCAGGCCTAGGCCAACATAACAAGGCAGGTAACAATCCACAAGACAGTAAAGTGAACTATAACTGACAACCACATTATGTACTATGTTGATCTCACTATGGAAATGTGACTGTGTTGAGAGTTTATGATAAGAGTGTTAAATAAATGGCAATAAAAACGATTTAAAAAAAAACCACACTACTAGCCTTGGGATTGGGATCTCCGGCACCTAATTGCACCAGCTGCAGAATTATGAAAGGTGCTTCGGGCACTGGCACTCTTTCTTTCACAAATTAAGCACCTGTGATTACTATTAAAACAGAGACACCATGGTTGTGCATGGACAACATATTACTGTCAGAGTGTGCTGCTTCTCAGCCAGCAAAATGACAAGGAGCAATGGCTCCTCTACACTGCACCTTCAGTCATATGAATCCCCAGCCCCCCACCTCTATCCCTGCTATGGATGGTTAAGTAGAAGAAAGTCTGCTTCTGACAGGCTTGAGGAAGAGCGGGTCTACAGTCAGCATGAGTGCGCCAAGTTAAATGCGAGCCTATGAAGTGCTTTTCTCTTTCAGGATGGATAACACTTGGTTGCCCATCCTTGAAGCAATGTTCATTTTCCCCACATTTATCTGTCAAGTCTGTAAGAGCCTCGTCCCTTTCTTCCTCATTCCCCCAGAGTATGAAGTTACTCTTGGCCCAAAGGTGTGTCACGGCCCACATCAGTAAGCCATGTTCAGGCTGAGAGCTATGGTGGACACCAGCTAGTCTGGCATAGGCTGGTGTGTACTGAGGTTGGTTTGCAAAGCTCTCACAAGTGACACCTTCACCTGTTTAAAAAACCTCACATTTGGTGTGTCATCTAGATTTACTTACCTGACAATACTTTTTTTTCGATATTTTGTCCTTGACATTCTGTTCCCACAATATTGTGGGTTCCAGATGTTACAATGCAGTTGGCGTCTGCTGTCCCCTGTTAGTGCAAGACACATATTACTACTTTGCAGTGTCTAACTTATAACACCTTAAGTGCAATTGTCCAAAACATTTGATGTAGCCCGCTGTCAGCTTTGATGAATGCCAGGGTTGTGGAATGCCAAAGCTGCCTACTCTTGATTCCACTCCATGTACCTTTCTTCCACAGCTGTATACATCCAATCACTGCGGAGTCTAATGATGGAAAAGAAGTCCTGGATATAAAATGAGTGCCAGTGCTAACTATCTGCAAGCACAAATTATGATTTGAAGCCACCTGTGCTGAAGGATTCATCCTTGTGTGCACATATGTTGTACGTTTGTGGGCCACTTCTGGAGTGCTCAAGCCTCTCGAAGGTTGGGTTTGGATCGCTTTTATCAGACTTTTATATTACACAAAACATGTATTTATATGGACATTTCCTGAAAGTGTGGCAGATTATATGTGACTTGTGCTGTGCTATTTAGCAACACCATGTTGCAGTGATCTGTTGGTGGCCATTATGGTGCATATTTAGGCACTCCCTTTTGGTTTTATAAGTTTGTCACACTATCAGTGTCTAACTTACTGGACATCACAGCACTGTGTAGCTGTTAACGTCTGACATGATCTAGCTTTGATTCCATGTACCAAACACCCATTGTTCAATATACTTTTGTTGTAAAAGTGTGCTACAATATGTCCCAACCTATTTGTGGTTTAGGTTCAAGACAAACACAATTATGATGCCTCTGTTTATACTGTTTGGCGCTTTGGGAGGTTGTCCAAAGTCAATACATAGTACAGTGTGATAAGAGATAATGCCTATGTGAGAAACTGGGTTACTGGTTGAGGCGGGTGAAACCCTACTCAAGCAGCAACTACAATCCTTGTCATGGTGTGGCATAAGCAAATCCCAAATTAACCTGTGCTCAACCCTCTGGTGGCTGGGCACAGAGCAGTCGGGCTTCACTTAGAGGCACTGTGTGGAGTATTCAGGCAGGGCCCACACTAATTTAGACAAAGAGAGCAAATTTTAATAAATAAATCACGAAAAAAAAGACAAAAACCAAATCAGTGGAATTGGAGATATACAATTTTAAAGATTTAAGAAAAAATAGAGCCAAAAAGCCCAAAGTGGCACTTACAGTTGTCTGGTCTTGTGAGACCAGGAGAAAGTCACAAGTTCAGGTTGACCGCGATAGAGCGTGGTCAGGATAGAGGGACTAAGTTAGTCCCACTGAAAAGTTACCTTCTCAGTCCAGCAGAAAGAGTCCTATTCACAGTGGAGGGGGCTACAAGGAGCAGGGAAGTGTCACGGGCAGTCATCGATGTAGTGCGAAGGGCAGGCCTGGCACCACGGACAGTCCTCATTGGTGCGCGAAGATCCTGTTGTTGTCACAAACAGTCAGGCTGGAGCTTAACGGTGGCACTCCCTGCAAGTGGTTGATGCTGTAGCACAAAGGGTTGAGTTGAGCTGACGGAACTTCGCGTTGGCAGGCACTGCGCACGATAAGGTTTTGGCGCCGACTGCCCTGTTCATGGTTGTGAAGAGCCCAAAAACGTCAATTGAGCTCCACTGAGGCCACACGAAGAGTACAGGACCTGAGGGGCACCACTTGAGAGTCAGGGGCTTACTCCAGCTGGATCTGTGTGCTGGTTCAAGTGGTTGGGAGCCTGGTATGTCCCTGGGCTCTGAACAGGAGGCCAGCAGACTAGCACTTGGAGTCACTCTGGGCTCAGGTGAAGGTCCAATACCTCAGTCTGAGGCAGGGTGGCAGGAGGACAGCAATCCAGCAGGGCAGCAATTCAGCTAGGCAGCAGTCCGGCAAAGTAGTAGTCCAGCAGGGCAGCAATCCATCAGAGTGGCAGTCTTTTCAGCAGCAAAGCAATTCTTCTTCCTGTCAGAGTCCCCACAGGTCCAGAAGTATACTGAAGAGTTGGTGTCTGAGGTCCAATATTTATACCAGTTGCTACATTTGAAGTGGAAGAAGCTTCAAGAGGCTTCCCTTAGAGGTGCAGGGGTTTCCTGCCTCTCCTCCCCTGGCACCAGCCTCCCTACAGGAGGAATGCAATCCTTTGTGTGGAGCCCAGATCCACCCTCCCATCCTGCCAGTGATGGCCTATCCAGGCACACCTACGCTTTCTAGTGTGTGTGTGTGTGTGCAGGAAACTAGGCTATTGTTGCAGTAGTCCCCCAACTTTTTGTCTGGTATTTGGTGCAACTTTAACTGATGTGCACTGGGACCCTGCTAAGCACGTCCTCAGTGCCAGTGTTCTTTCCCCAAAACAAGGCAACTGGTCACTTGATCCCAGGTGGCCAGGCCTTAAGCACGTCTGTAAGTCCCTAGCAAGTGGTACCTCTGTTACCTAGGGCATAGGTACTAAAGAGGGTCCATACGAGCTGCAGCATATCTTGTGCCACTCTAAAGGACCCAGCACCAAACTCTCACAGACTGCCACTGCAGGCTGTGTGACAAGGTGCTCTAAAAAGTGAAAACACAACACAGCACACACTTGTGTGCCATGTCCCCT
This sequence comes from Calotriton arnoldi, assembly GCA_963921515.1. Lineage (NCBI taxonomy): Eukaryota > Metazoa > Chordata > Amphibia > Caudata > Salamandridae > Calotriton > Calotriton arnoldi. The sequence continues at coordinate 642,272 of CAWUFW010000836.1, forward strand.
AACACTGCATGTTATACTTGCAATTATGTGCTGGACACTGGTGAAAATGAGCTCCCCAGCTAAATGATGGCTTCACTGACAATAGGGATGTTTAGTATCAAACATCTCACATTAATAAGCCCAAACCAATGCCAGTGATGGATTAATTACTACATGCACCCACAGGGCACCTTAGAGGTGCCCTCTAAAAACCTACCACCTACTGGTGTGCTGACTGACTGTTTTTCGGCAGCCTGCAACCAGAGACAAGTTTCTAACCCCCAAGGGTGGGGGCCTGTGCTCTCAGGAGGTCAGAAACACAGCCTGCTCAGGCAGAGCCTGTTTACACCCCCTCCCACAGGATGACCTGAAAATTAGCATTCCAAGGCAGGGGAGCCTCAAAGAGCCCACCGCCTTTGGTATGTGAATCTGGCTTCCTTCACAGGAGAGGATGCTGCCTCCATTTGTCCAGAGCCCTTTAGCACCTGGACTGGTGGGACAATTAGCTAGTCAAGATAGGCTTTTCCACCCTCAGGCTAGTACCACCCATAAGGAGGGCTACCTGAAGTGGATACGACTTTTCAGAGTTGGTCATCTTGGTGATGGCAAACTTAGGCTCTCTGGGACAGGGTTATGCCCACTTCCCACAGGAAGTGGTCATATGAGGGGTGCAGTGACCCCTGGGGTAAGTAGCTACTACATTGCACTACTCTAACACCCCTAAATTCAGTATTTTGGGGAGCCCCTGGCACCAGGAAATCAGATCCTGAGGAAGAAGGACACTGAAGAGCGGTGAAAACAAAGACCGAAGAAGAGCAACTGACTTGGCACCAGCCCTACCAGCCTCCCTGCTGTTCCCCGTTGAATTGCACCAAAGTTGATTCATTCTGCAAGCTGTCATGCCGCCAAGGTCTGGGAGGACTGCCTTCCTTCAATAAAGACTCAGGACACCCATGGAGCAGCAGAGCTGCTCTCCTGCATCCTGCAGGCACCCCAAGAAGAACCGCGAGGACTTCGGACCCCCAAAAACCTGACACCGCCAACCACCACTGTCCCCGAGTCGAAGAGGGCCAATGGGGTCAGTGTGGTCCCCAAGCCCTCAAGAGACAGGGTACGCCTTGGCTTCACCCCTCGTGAACTCTCCAATGTCGCCTGCAGCCTCTGTGTTCAGGCCCCTCTCTACCATGAGTGCTCCTGGATGAAGAAACCCGACACCTCAAAGAACATCTGCACCCGGCTGCCACGACCCTTGGAGGAGAGGACCACCGGTGTCCGCACATTTCCTAGCATTGCAAGACTAGAGCTCACTTGTGGGTTCAGCCCGAGTGGCCTCCCAGTCTAAACTTGCAGCCGCTGTTCCCAAAGACCGATCTCCATTGACTTGCATTGAGCACCCGATGCTGTATTACACCCTGGCCCCATACTCACCATAAGTCCAGGAGATTGGTCACGTAAGTTGCTGTACTGTACCTAAAAACCATACCTGTTTTTCAACCCACAGGATAACATTGCAGCTTCTGACAAATGCACTAAGTGTCGACTTTTGAAAATGTAAAGTATTTCTCTTGCAAAACGTACTTACCTGATTGTATTGTTTCTGGTGCTTAAACATATATAAAAATACGTGTTATTTTTATAAATTGGTGTGGATCTCCTTATTGAGTTGTGCGGATCATTTATTGACTATTATGTGTATATGTAGATGTCTAACACTCCTCTCTGATAAGCCTAATGCTTCTCGACCCCACTACCCCCTTGAAGAGCACCTTAGGGTTGCTAGAGCAAGTCCCTGTCCACTCATATGGGAATACCTAGACTCTTTGCACAATATACCTCATTTTGGTATACCCTATAAAGAACCAGCTTCCTACAGTGTGGCTGTCTCGGAGGAATGCACAAACTTCAACTGTGAACTACGGCCAGTCATGTGGTCCAGCGACAGGCTGCAGGCACCAAATGGCTAAGGCAGAAAAATGCCAACTTTCCAAAAGTATTAGAAAAAAGAACACACTTCTTGCGTTCCCACTGTCGCACTGCAAAACGTAGGAATTGATCCCACCAATGTATTATTTTTATCCGGTACTCCAATGTAATCTCATTATAACTGTTTCATTATCCAATGTTTATTCCATGTACTATTATCTTCAAGTCCAAAGGTGGCATTTTCAAAATTGTAATTTACAATACAACTTTACCATAAGAGAGGATTTTACATTACAATTCCAAGGACACCAAAGATGAACTGGTGACCTTTTCACATTAGAATGTTACAGCTTATTAAATGCAATAAGGTAACTCCTAAGGGAGTGGTAGGCCTTGCAGCAGTGAAAAATGAATGTAAGAGTTTTTCACTACCAGGACATGTAAAACCTAAACTTCCATGTCCAAATTTTTAAATACACTGCACCCTGCCATCTGGGGTGTTCTGGGCCTACCCTAGGGGTGATATATTTCTTTAAAAGGAAGGTTTGGGCCTGGCAAAAGATACATTTTGCCAGGCTGAAATGTCAGTTTAAAACTCTACACACATGCTGCAATGGCAGGCCTTAGACATGCTTGAAAGGGATGCTGCAGGCCCACTAGTAGCATTTAATTTACAGGCCCTGGGTACCCATAGTACCACTTTATTAGGGACTTACAGGTAAATTAAATATGCCAATTGGGTATATGCCAGTTTTAACATGCTTTAAAGAGAAAGCACGAGCATTTTAACACTGATTAGCAGTGATAAAGTACACAGAGTCCTAAAGCCAGCAAAAACCAAGTCGGCAAACAGGAAGGTTGAAAGCAAAACGTTAGGGGGAAAACTACGGCAAGTAGTTCAGGTCTAACAGTCTTGTGTGTGATTCCACTTATTGTGTTGTGCTATCTGTTTTTTGGTGATAGTTGCATGGCTCAAGAGGTGAATATATTGACAATGTCTGCCATCCTAATGCCACCCATATCTTTGTGGGCGATAGTACTTTCCATGCTTGACTTGCAAGTCCAAGGTGACATTTGCATGACCATAGGGAAACAGTCAACCAGATTTTGTGAGAGACAGGTAAGGTAATAGTCCTCATTGTTCAGCTCTCGCCCTGTGCAAACAGCAAGTTTCTAAAATGTAAACCAGTCTCCAAGAATGTGACTTTGGCCTTTGTGGCAAAATAACTCTCTGAGAATATGTGCGAAGATATTTTGTGGAACACTCAGCAAATATGAAATTCCATAAAAATGAATTAACTTTAAATTCCCAAACCAAATGTAAGTGAAATGTAATAATTCAGCAAAAATGAATTTAGCAATGACTTTTCTGTCTGCTCTTTTAAGATATTTGAGGTTTCCTGGATTGTATTATGGTCCTGGGTGCTCTAACACTTAGCCTGTGTGCTCTGACACTGCCATTGAGTGTCACAGTGGTTGTTTTCCTTTCTTACAAACATTATGTAAAATTGGCTACACTCCGTTCACTTATTTAACTCTCCAATAAGGCTAAGATAAGTTGGCACAGAAAATATGACAATAGCAGGGATGTTAATTGTCACATGTAGGCTGAAAATTATATTTACAAAATCCAATATATGAATTAAATGTATGGCTTGAGATAACACCATTGCATCCTGGTGGACTGCAGTTTTAAAAGCCCTGCTGTAACAGATGGCAAGGATATGTTCCCTACTAAATAGAAAATCTTCTTGTTTTAATATGAGATAGAGCACTCCTAAAAATCTGCATGTAAGCCTACAGGGCCGGATGCCTCATGTATTTAAGTGACATACTAAATATTGAAGAAAAATATCTCATGAGAGTTCAAAAGTGCTTGCCAAAAGCTCTTTTTGACTGCACTGGCAAAGTTCTATTTCCCCTGAGGAGGCATATTTTTAGATAAAATCCTACTTTCATTATTCACCATGGAAAAACAATAGAAACTTGCTTGAATGTTTTATCACTGTTTATCAAAACATCTAACTCAATAATAAAAGGAGGTTTTTGATACCTGTACTAGAAAAGTAATACTTGACGAATATACTTTGGTTGTCTGACGGCCATACAGAATTAAAACAGTTCAGCCAGCTACCTTTCCTCTATTTGCTCTAATTAGCATTCCAATTAAGTGTGAAGTTTTTTAATGCTATCTCAAAATGCAGCCACACTTAAAGCCCACGACACTCGTGGTTGAAGAACCAACCACTTACACAGGATGTGACATCTGGTTGGGAAAGGAACAAATGGGATCCCAAAGGACTTCAGCAACCAGTTATTTTTCAAACCAAGATCCTGAAATGGAGAACCAAGTGACAGAAGCTCTTCATGCAGAGACATTGCTCAGACATTTGTGTCTGCCCTCAACAGGAGGGTAAGGTGTTTCCAAATCAAAAAAAGAGTCAGTTCTTCATTTCTATAATAGTAGATCGAGAAGGAGGCTTTGCACTACTGAGAAGTTTAGCTGTGATGTGAAAAGGATGTGCTAAAAAAGAGAGTTGACTCTATTGGAAATTCCTGCATCCACCAAATCTTAAAGGAATCCCTAAGTCCAATCATAGGACTTACATTCGCTGAGATCTGAAGAATTTATCCCAGGAAGAAGCTAAATCGGCAGCTACAAAATACATCTTTGCCCCGCTCAGAACTTTTCATCCCAAAACTGAAGGCTTCAGCTCAGCAACAGCCTATCCTAATTTAGGGGATCATCATCTACATCAGCTTTCTGCCTAGCTCTGCTGAAGAATTTTAAGCACATGAAAAGTAACAAAGTCCCAAGGTAAAAACTGCATCTGCATGATACGCTAGGCCAGTCCAATACAATCCAACATCTGATATTGAAGGGCAACAGAAAAGAGGAAAAAGGACCATGGAGTGATGAATACACCTTTATCTAAATGGCTAGAAACAAGTTATGTGAAATGAAAAAAGAATTCAGAAGAAAATAATAATACATTAAAATATTATGTAACCCTTTACATACAAGGCGATTACAGAAAAAACATGCAACACAAAGTTAAGTTATAAAACAGCCACTAAAGGACAAAAGTGCACCATGAATATTCACTGCAGAGAGGAGGCAAAGCCATTAACTTCTCTAGGGTAGTTCATTTTGGAAATAGTTGAAGCATGTTTTTTTCCTCCAAAGAATCTTGAGGACTGGCCCTTCTTCACCCTCTTGAACTTACTGGGGGCTTCTCCTATGGGGCCTAGTTAAAAATGCCCTTTAAATCACATACTTTAACTGAGAATCCTTCCCAGTGACAGCAGGCTTCCTCTGCTCTGGAACTTTTATTTTCCCAGGCAGGACTAACAGTGCCAACACACCCAATCCCTCTTGATTCAAATAGTTCTCCTTATCCGGCAATCATTTGCAATTTAACCGCTCCCTCAGAATCCATTTGACATCTCCAAGGAAGACATGTTCCAGGAGTTGGTTTAACTTTTCAAAAAGTACAACTGTTCCAAAAGAACAGCCTCAGGCCTCACTGTGCTTAGAGGCCTAGATCAGGGAGCACCAGTACAGGAACAAGTGTTTCAGATTTGGAAAACAAGAAGGAATTAGCAGCAACACTTCCAGTGTTCCTCTGAAGGCAGGCAGTGACAGCTATATCACAGACAGGAATGCATCTTTCTGCTACAGTTCTGAGACTGAATCTGAGGAAATGAGGCTGCCACACTCCGCTCCAGCCTACAGCATCCGATCAATAATGCAACTCTCTACAGTATGATGTAGTAGACCACTTGGAAGATTTGCTTTTGGGTATTTATACCTTCCCATAATCTGTCCTGGTAAATCAATGAGATGAAGAACTGACTACATCACAGAAGATGCATATGACTGCAATCCCAGACTGAAAAAATATTGTATTTTCAACCAGATGAATCCATTAAACATATATTCTAAATCCAGCTTTCTAGTATTGCGGTTTAGGTAAAAGTATGTGTATGCTGCAAAAACTATTGTTAATCTCTTCCCATGTAATACAAATATTAGAGTTTAATTTAACTTTTGAAATTTGTGAAACACTGCTGAAAGCTGACAGGTGTGCAACGTGAAACCATAGGTCACAGTATAATAACGTGTTGGTGAATTTTTGAATCACAAACTATTATTACAAGTCACTCGACAGTGCACAGCCTGTGCGTCAACAGTTAACTCACAATATTATACCAATTGTTGAAAAAGACATACGTTTCAGCTGAGTTTGCTGATTTCAAATCAGGGCTGGCCTGCAGTGGCAGGGTTTACACTAGATGGGCAGAAAATAATATTTTACCATGAATAAATTGTTGAATTGGTGTTGTTAGATTGATAAGTGTACACTCCTGGGTGAAAAAAATGGACTGTAGAGGGCAATTAGTTGCGAAACTTGTATCACGACTCATCTTCCTCCTGTAAAATTCAACCTTCTCTGACCTCAAGAGGGTCAGTCCTCTACAAGGTATCAATTTAATGAAACACTGTCTCATATGGGTTCAACAGAAACCACTCATTCTCAAAACGTTAACGTTTTGAGGAGAGGCTGACTCAGATTTATTCTTCGAAACATGTGCCAGTTAGAGGAGTGAGGGTATGTGAGAGGGAGGTCACGGTGAGGGGTCCACATGAAGGGCACTTGCTAACGAAGTGTGGGATTGGCTTCAGTGGGAGCGGTCTGTGGGATGGGAGAATGAAAAGCACACACTTTATTACGTTTTTAGAGCAATCAAATTGAGCTGCCCTAACATCTGAAAAGATTTAACAAGTCAACAGCCCTAAATTCACAACCTGCCACCACATTAAAAAGCTCAATGTGTGTGTTGAAAAATGGAGCACAAATGTATATACAGCTGTTCTATCTCCTGAGATCCCCCACCCCTCGCCACGTAGCCCGAGTCCTAGTAGTATTATGAGAAATCTAGGAAAGCAGTACTCACTGCTGCTCGCTGTCAGTAAAATGGAGGTCCAACTTCACCTGGAAATCAGCCTCGCTCAGTGCCTCTTCTACCTGAAAACAAAGCAATAGGGAGTTATTTGCTGGCACTTTGTCACATTCTAACTTATGAATAAATGCATTTACTTGAGATGCACATCACCTGCCACCTGCCATCTGAAATATTTTCTACGAGCGCGATAGAATGCTGCAGGCCATACATTGAATATTCAATTTACACAGGAGTAAATGGAAAAACAGCTACGTCTCATATTGTTCTGCACCCATGAAACTTGTTAAGTGCTGATGGAACTTGACAGTGAATAGTCTGCGTAAACAATATTTGATTTGCAGAGCTTGGACGATATAAAATAAATGCTAATTAAAGACAACAAAGTCCTGGCTGATATATATGCCTTTGAAAAAGTTAAAGTATCTGTGGGAAGGTGCAGAAGATTCCATCTAAGTGCCTGGTTAAGAAAAGAGTTTATAAATCTGTCCCCACAGTTCACGACTACCAATAAAAGCAATGTTACACATTTTTGGAATTCACAGATGTTTCCAAGAGTACTCCTGGAACCCTTTCCTGGGTATTACTCAAAATCTTTTGTGAACTCCAAATTCTATCTATGCAGACATTTCCAAATACGTAACTGTAAATGGTGTGCAATTGTGCATAGGAAAAGGCCGTCGCGCTTGTGCAAAGAGAAGAGAGGTAACAATGGGTTGTAGTATTCTGCTCTCTTGGCAGGCGTAAAAATACCCAGCTGTTCAGGTCCCTCTTTGACGCTCTGGATTCTAATGGACACAATGCAATAATGGTTCCAAGGTTGTCAATCTCCTCCTCAAGTCCAAAGAACGAGGGCTCCAAAGAGTACTTATTTACTGTCTGTATTTCTAAACTGTAGAGAGGCATGTAAAGTCTTCTAGGACCTTGATAAGTTGAGAACCGGAGTTGCAAAGTTCGGCTTCAACTCTGCGCCGTGTGTCTGAAGCAGCTGAAGCAAAGACAATAAATAAGTACTCTTTGGAGCCCCTCGCTCTTCGAACTTGAAGTGGAAAATCCACTTTGCGAGACAGAATATTCCTCTTTTTGCGTTAACGAGATGAGTTTAATTTTAATTTCAGCCAAGACTGTTAACGCGAGGATGCTACATGGATGGCCTTCTTACACAATATACCCATCATGTCCACCTATAGGAATTGACAACCTTTGAACCGTTTTTGAGCCTTGAAAATGTCACTGTGTGACGAAACACGTGTCAGCTGTTACCAACACACCGAAAATTGGACGGACTTAAACTGTTCATCACCATATAAAGGCTGTCATCATTGTTTTGAACATTGGATGGATATAACTTGTGGATCGATGGATTGTAAATTTGAAAGATAGAACCTGTGAAAAGAGACCTTGACTGAAAAGCTGAACCTGTGAAAAGAGACTTTGATTGAAAATCTTTGAATGATGCTCCATTAGCAATAAAGAAATCTTCTTGTTTCAAGACTTTTTCTTTTGGACAGATTATTACCTAATTTAGTTTACATGTGAACGTGGAGTGCTGGGGTATTCTTTTTGGCCAGCAAAAACAAGTTCAGAAAAATGGAAGAGGAAGGCAAAAAGTTGGGGGGAAGACTACCCTAAGGCTGATAGGTCTAACACTAAGGGTGTACAGGTAAGTTAAATGTGCCAGTCAGGAATAAGCCAAGTTAACCATGGTAAGAGGGTGAGCACAGACACTTTACTCCCGGTTAGCAGGGATGTAGTGCACAGAGTTCTAAAGCCAGCAAACATCGGGTCAAGAAAAAGGTGAAAAATCTGGGGCGACCATGCAGAAAAAACGGATTTCCTACACTGCCTGCATCTAGCCAAGAGCTAGGGTAGACTAACTAATCCCTCGAAGGACTTCCCTTCTCAAGTGATAAAAGAAGGACAATTTGCCGCCTCTGCAGTGGCACATGCTAGTTTTATGCCCCTCTGAACCCATCTGTAGCCCTCTGTCAACAACTGTCCTAGCCACTAAACCTGTCCATGGGAAACTCTTCTGAAGCTCTGCACTTCCGCTGCCCGTGAGCTGCATAGGCAGGTGGTCAAAGGGCTGGTGCACAAGTAAAGGGCCCTGGGAAACCCACTCTCTGGGACCAAAGCAATTGCTGGCACATTGTCTATCTTGTGCCTATGTCTGGGGGGCAAGCTACACCGGATTTTATCAAGAAAATGGAGCACGGAGATCAGACTTTAATCACTCAGTATTTCAGGACCAAGATTCTTCTTCTTCAAGAGAGGCTTCTCTATAACCTTTAGCCAATTCAAAGGGACTCATTTTTTTCTGAGAAAGAGTTGAAAAAGTGCAAAAATGCATTAGCGCCTACTAGAAAACGTTTTTCATCCAACTGGTCAGACACAGATCATCGGGTAAACCTGAGACAGTTGTTGTGTTTAAGATTGTAGCTAGCTATTGAGCTTTGATTGTCTGAAATTGAGGGAATTAGTTGGAAAGCTTAACTAGTAAAGAGAAGGTTATTAAACAGTTGGACTTTAATATGTTTTCTAATTCAATCTCTTCTCTAATTTTGTGAATTGTATTAGAAAAAAACAGCTAACGTTGCACAAAAGTCTAGCAACAGCTTCCTAGAATAAGAATAACCTAAAAGTGAATGTAATTTAGGGATATTGGGGGCTTTTATTATCCACTCAGAATAATGTGCCCTCTTGACAAATCTAATCTCTTCTTGATAAAACATTAGAGGTAAAGTCTTAATTTTGCTGTCACCTTTGTTCCAATTGCCGCTTTAATTTATTTCCAAATAGGTGTTCCATATACCAAGATTGCTGGAACTCTTTTTGCTCCTATGCTCCCAAAGAGAAATATTTATGTCTAGAATTTCAGTTAAGGAGGAATTTACATTATCTAAAAGTTTGTCTGAGTTGTTGTCTGGACAAACCTGATTACTGTAATTAAGTTGGTGACCAAATACATCAGCAATAGATTCAAATGGATATTGTTTGCAACTTAAACCTAAACTTGTACTAAACTTGTATTGTATGTATTGTTAATACAGCTTGTTAGTCAAATTTAATTATGTGACTGTATGAAATAACCACCCCTGGAGAAGACAAAAGTTCTGCAGTGTTGATATATTTCACTGATTCACATGTGGCCAGCTCATCTTCCCAAACAGAGGCTCACCTCAATCATTTCCTTGTATTTATATTCACTCTCGTGCTGAGAAAGAAATATGAGGTGTGATGACCTCTGAGAGAATTACGTCTAGGAGCATTATAATCTCATTGGCTGTAGTTTGGGCCTTTTACAATTACATGAATGTGTTATTAAAGGGACACTGTTTGGGATTAGCTAGGCAGGTAGTTCCTTGAACTGCTATATTAAAGTTACTGAGGGACTCTCACCTTGAGACTGGGGAATGAATGAAGCATGTCAATCTATGTAAGATACCAACACTGGAGAACTACAGTTACAGGTAAGTAATTTTTTTCTCTCTTGCCATTTGTTAGTGAAGTTCATTTAAGCTGCAGCTCAGCCAGAGTACAGTACTGCTTCTGGCAGAGATGTATTTTTGACATGTATCTAAATGGTGTAAACACACACTGCAGCCCACATATTGCATTTAACCATCCATCCCACAAGTGCATCTGGCCAAACAGGGAGTTCCAATTGCACAGCATATGTTTTAGGGGGAACCACCAATGTTTTACTACTGGTATGCAGTGGAAAACTGTAGGCAGTTCTAAAGCTAGCAAAATTAGCAGTCCTGCCAAGTATCACGCAACAGGTGTGACACTCACGCATTTCAGTGCGGTGTTCCGCATCACCGCACTGAGATGCATTGTCACGCATTTTGCAGACTCGCCAGCGCGCGCCACCGGCGGCGCCTGTGCACCGGCTCTGCTGCTCAGAGAGACGTGCTGTAGCCTGTGCCAATGCCAGCAGCTGCTTAAATAGTTAATCCATCTGCTCTCAGCTCTGGAGCGCTACAATGTAACAATCCCAGCTGCGTGCCTGGCTCCAGGCTGGCGCTGCAATATTATTCCCGCCGCGCGGCTTTGACCACACACACACTGCTGCCAATAATTACAGGGGCGGGGCCTGCCCTCTCCTGGCTCACAGTCAGGCACTCACCATCGGGCGCCCGGGATGGTTATAATCCGGATGTGACCGTAGTACTTGCCGTCGTGTCCGGAGGAAGAGGAAGTAGTGGCATTCATTTCAAGCCGCGGCGGGGGACTCAATCTGAGTCAGTTGAGGGAGTCCGACCGGACCTCGCCGTGGCGTGCTGCAGCACTGCTGACAGACTGTCTTCGTCTGCGGTGCGCAGCGCCCGCAAATTAGACACCCCGCGTTGCCAGCCCAGACCGGCGGAGACTCGCCGAGAGTGACCACCAGAGAGTGAAGTTTCACTGTCACCGGCGACACAAGTGGACACACACAGACTACAGGTCAGTGCGTGACAGTTTTACCAGCCAGGATGGCTCTCGCTGCTCTCTCGGCACTGGCGCCGGGGGGGGGGGTAGTTTCTTGTTGCTCAAATGTCTGTAATTTGTGATATTTAGAAGCTTCCCTAGTCTTCACTGCATGATTTTTGCTCGCGAGAAAGTGTCACTCTTAGTCGTTGGAATGTCACTCATAAATTCACTGAAATTTTAAAATGTCACACATGGCAATCTGAAACCTTGGCAGCTATGAATTAGGCAGGAAAAAATGGGGGGGAACCACAACAAAAATGATTTTCTTTACATGCAGACATGGCTACAATAACACTGAAGGACAGAAACATTTTTAATACTTCAATGTCTGTTATACCTCAAGGGAGGCTATCAATAATTATCTTGAAAAATAGTACTTCTCAGTCCCTTCGATATTGAAAAAGTAAGATTACATGTCAAATGGCTATCCTGCATGATATGTCAGACTTGGAGGACGCCCGCTCCATTGTAGGAGCTGGAAGGTGATAGGCCTTATGGTGGCTAAAGTATGTATCCTCAGACACTGGTAATTGTCCATTTTTCTTTCCTACCAGGAATGGACTGCTGTATGCCTTAGGGTAGCCATGTATGAAAGGCATATTTACAAGCTTCAGGATGCCCTACCTTAATTGAGAAGATCTGGGGCCCCTTTCTCCTTCTTACTGAACCTTCTAGATACTAACTTATAAATGCAGTCCTTGGCCTTTTGCTTTTGACATTGGGAGGTGGTACTAACTCACTGGGACACTGGATAGGGACTGTCCTCTGATGGTCCTGGCTCCCTCTGATAAGGAGATAGTACCGGATGACTGCTGCCTTATGCCCAATACTCTATTTTCTGACTCTGCTATACACAACCACTTCCGTATAGACATCATCTCTAGATGCCCCAATCACAGTATGGTGAGTGAACATCATACCTTTATATATGTGGAGGTGATGCTTTCAGAGGGGACTCTGGTTGCATTCATATTAATTTGAGATTGTCCTTCTAATTTCAGAATGCCATTTTTAGAAGACATGTATAGTTGTATGATAACTTACCGCTTATTTCTTACAGCCCGGAGTTTTGTTAACGGCAAGTGATATTATGTAGCTTTAGATGTTTTCCTGACTGATTTATGTGTGTTCTATATTTTTCTACACTGGTATATAATAATAAAGAATGGTTTAAAAAAAATCTGTAAACACGGATGGCGGAGTGCAAAAAATATTGGGTGGTAACATCATCCCCTGTGTGCAAGTTCCACAGACATGAGCTAATGGCTCATTTTTATATAATGCGCATCCCTACCCTGAACCTACAACTCCTAAATGTGTACCATCATTTTTCAAGATGATTTTGGGGCTGTCACTGAAGTGGCTCTCAATATTTAGAACCAGGTGAAAGATTTACAGTCCACAGCAGGTATAGACCAATAACCCTGTTAGACCTGTCAGCCTTAGGGTGGTCTTCTCTCAAACCTTTTGCCTTCAGCCCTCCTATTTTGGCTAATCCTGTTTTTGTTGGCCTCAGGATTCTGTGCACTTTACCACTGCTTACCAGTGCTAAAGTGCTTGTGTTCTCTCCCCTCAACATGGTAGAATTGACTTATACCAAATTGGCACTTTTAATTTACTTGTAAGTTCTTGGTATAGTGGTACCCAATGTACCCAGGACCTGTAAATTAAATGCTACTAGTGAGCCAGCAGCACTGATTGTGCCACCCACTTAAGTAGCCCTGTAAAACATGTCTCAGGCCTGCAATACAGCCTGTGTGTGCAGTTTTGAACTGCTATTTTAACCTGGCAAAATAAACCTTTTGCCAGGCCCAAACCTTCCTTTTTAATATATGCAAGTCCCCCTAGGGTAAGCCCTGAGCAGCACAGAGGGCTTCAATCCCTTTTCACTACTGCAAGGCCTACCTCTCCCTTAGGATAATATTGGTCTTCCTTATTAAATTTAATAAGTGATAATTTTCAATTGAGTAGGTAGATAGGTAAAGTTTGGTGTCTAACAAATTGTAATTAGAAGCCTTCTTTAATGATAAAGTCGGATTTTAAGTCACAGTTCTAAAAATGCCACTTTTGGAAAGTTGCCATTTTCTTGTCCTAACCATTTGGTACCTGCAGCATGTCCCTGGGTCACATGACTAGGTGCAATTGGCAGTTGGTCTTTATGTAATGCTCCCAGGTGGTGAGATAAAGGACCATATGTGTTGTAAAGTCTCTGACTTGATGAGGGGGATGAGCTGTCACCTACCACACTTGCATATCACAAAGGCTCTGTCTGAGTACACTTACAAATGGTTTGACCCCAATCAATTATGACCCCAGACAATCTGGGGCCAGGACAGGGAGGCAGGGAATTCCAAACAGCTCTGGGGGTGGAAACCTCCAGAACCATCTCTTACTTCAAAGTGGGCACCAAGTATAAATATTGGACCCTTAGACCCAACTCTTCTGCTATACTTCTAGACCTGTGGAAGAATCAGATGAATGACTGCTGTGCTGCTTTGCTGCAAGAGGAACTGCCACTCTGCTGTCCTGCTGAGCTGCCCTGCTGCCCTCCTGCCTGAATGAAAAGGACTGGACCCACATTGTGAACCCAGGACCACCAGAGTGACTCCAAGACCTAGTTGGCTGGCTTCTTGATCAGAGCTTTAGTGACAGAACAGGCTCCAACAACCTTGAATCCAGCACCTGGACTTGCCAGCTGTGAGTCCTGCCCTCCCAAGTGGTGCCACCCCAGTCCTGGACTTTTGGATGTGGGCCTGAAGGTGCTCTGCCAGTCCAGCTGTGGTCCAAGCTGAACCGACGCAGCTCGAGGCATCGCTTTGCAAAAGTCCATGTCGGAACCGCAGGACGACTCATCCCGATGCAGGACTTCACATTGCAGCACCGCAGCTCTTTAGTATTGCCGCTATAAGACGCATCCTCAACGCAGGCCTTCGCATCGCAAGCCCCTCCCGACGGCATGCTCGACGATGATGCAGAACTCCACATCACAAGCCCACAACTTCTTAAGAACCAGCCTGTAAGTGACGCATCTTCGACACAGCCTCTCCCATCGCAAGCCCCTCATTGACGGCATCCTCAACAACAATGCATGACCTCGCGTTGCAGTCTCGCAGCTTAATGGAACACCAGGACCTCGCATTGCCTCTACTGCGTGGTGCATCCTCGATGTGGAACTCCACATCACTCTGCAACCATGATTTACTTTCTTCAGTAGGCTTAGCTGGGTCCCTATAGCTGGCTAGCACTTCATCAAGGTCGGTCTGAAGTTGTGACTTTGTCCTGGTCTAGCGCAACCAGGTACTTTGTGCTTTTTGACACTATTTCCATTTAAATCTTTAACTTTGCATATGTCAGGTTCTACTGATTGGATTTTGTCATTTTTGTCTTAAATTATCTATTACATTGTAGTCTAGTTTTCTAAATTGATTTGAGTTTCACTTTATTACAGTTTGAGTTGTTGCATAAATACTTTACACAGTGCCTCTAAGTTAAGCCTGACTGCTCTGCGCCAAGTTACCGGAGGGTTAAGCACAGACTAATTTGGGGTTTGCGTGTGACTTCACCCTGACAAGGATTGTGGTTGCTTCTTGAGTAGGGTTTCACTCCCCTCGACCAGCAAGCCAATTTCTTGCCAACACTTTACTGTAAACATATGCTAGTAGGATATTTATGAATTTGCTTATAACTGTAAAACAAGAGTGACTACATCAATTTCACGGTGAGATTGTGAATGGAAGATGTGCATGTGACAACACTAGGGCCTTAATCCAATTTTTCATTTTGGGGAATATATTAGGGATCTAGTGGAAATCATGCGTGTAATCGCAACTCTGCACGCACATTGAGAAGTTCAAACTCTTGGATCAACATCAATCTGGTTTTTGGAGCGGTCACAGCACGGAATCAGCGCTCACTCACATTATAGATGATATTTTAAAAATGCTAGACCATAACGAATCTTGCCTCTTAATCCTCCTTGACCTTTCCTCAGCATTCGACACGGTTAGTCACGACAACCTCTTAGACATTTTGAAACACAGGATGGGCTTTTCCGGGCTGGTATTGCAATGGTTCTCGTCCTTCCTTCACAATAGATCCCAAAGAGTCAAGGTGAATCAATCCCTATCCCAGCCTTCTGCGGTCTCCATGGGGGTCCCATAAGGGTCTCCCATACTCTTTAACATTTTCCTTGAACCGCTAGCAAATGCTCTAACCTCCATGAACATTCTTTTTCATATGTATGCGGACACGCAACTTTATCTAAAAATCACCCCCTCTGAAGACTTCAACTCACTCAACTCCATCTTGACGAATACACAAAACTGGCTCACTGAGAACCACCTCCTACTCAACACTGCCAAAACTGAATTCCTTCTCATATCTCCTCCTAATCATACCCCCAATATAGACCACTGGATGAAACTCCTCACTGCCTTCAACTGCTCCTCTCATATCATTGACTCAGCCAAATCTCTCGGAATCACCTTGGACTCGCACTTGAATATGAAGAATCATATCAGCAAGATGTGCAAGGGTGCTAACCACCAAATGAGGATTCTTAGAAATCTAAAACCATTCCTCCCTCAAGTGGACCTCAAGCAGGTGGTTCAAGCGCTTGTCCTGCCGAGCCTAGACTACGGTAGCGCTACGCTCTGTGGCCTCCCCAAATACACCTTGGCCCCACTCAGGGCCTCCTTGAATGCCGCTGCTAGACTGAATATGGGGACAAAAAGGAATGAACACATATCTTCAGCACTAAGATCTCTAAATTGGTTACCTTACGAAGCAAGAGTACAGCTAAATTGCTTGTTTGACACATAAAGCCATCCATTTCAAAACCCCCGGTTACCTGGCTCAAAAGCTTGAACTATCAGGAGGTGGTAGATCATCAAGAAGTGCGAATTCTCTCCTATTGAAACCTCAGACTTTTCGCAAAATGAGAACGAGGCTGAGAGCCTTCTCGGGCTCTGCACCGAAGATCTGGAACTCCCTCCCACCGGAAGTCCGCAGAATCCCCCACTCGGCTGCCTTCAAACATGAAGTAAAAATTATCCTAATGAACAAGTTCTTGCCTTAAATGAGCATAGATCGTCTGCTTTCTCAAAGATCCATACTTCACTCCTTTTGGCCTAACAGGGTTGTATGTTATACCCTCTTAAGCATTGTTTGTTCTCATCCGGGTACATTGTTATCATTAGATTTTGTTATTCTCTGTTACCCCCTCATATTCTCCCCTCTTCTATGTTCTTCCCTTCCATGATGTGAAGCACTCTGATACCTTTCGAGGTCATGTTCGCGCTATGCAAAACTTTATAAATAAATAAATAAAATAAATGCCAACTGATGCTTAAATGTCTTTTTTATAAAATATAATGTTGTTTTTGAAGCAGATTACTGCATTGGTCCATCTTTTGTAGTATAAATAGTGTGCATGTACAAAACCTTAATGAGTAAGAAATGTTAGGACATCATGAGCCTAATGCTTTATTTTACAGCAAATCAGAGCCCTCGCTCCACTGTAAATTTTGTTTTAGCCCTTGAGTCATTACCCTTGTAAATTAGAGGCAACTTCAACGTTGGGGAGATTATAATTGTTCTAATAATATTCTTCAGTTTGTTTCTGAGGTTCACTCATCTGCAGGCAACTATTAAATGATTTTGGCTATAAACAGAACAAGTCCTAGAACGAAGTTTGTGATGGTAGAAATGTTTGGTCATGTAGGAGAAAATTACTCTTTGAAGAACTTGAAGCTTACATTGAGCTCGACTTTTGAAAGAAACCATGGAACTGAATGTAAGAGAAACCATAACTGAAATGTAGCTGCTGACAAGTAAGGGCTTTCCAAAATATGTCCCTTGGTGGAGGAAAGTAGAGACCTTTTGTTGCTCGAATATGAATTCACCTTGCAAAAACAAAGACAAGAGGCGTTTGGCAAAACAGGAACATGTAGTTTCATTAAACACTGCGGCCGGGAGTACAGCATATAGAGGGAGGACTGACTCAAAGTACAATAGTTTTGAACGTCTTTGTATACATTTCTTGAAGCATCATAAAACAATTCATGGATCCTGTTTTGGGAGTGGAATGTGGGCCTAGTCATGAAGCCATAAATTCCTCCCACCTGATGACATATGCAAGTGGGTCTCGACCTTGCATGGACACAATGAGGGCCACTGGGTACCGTGTCCAGCTGCAAGGCATAGGGAGCGCGTGATCGCAGTATGTGTTGTGTGACAATGCCGAGTTACATTGGCCGTTAACAGGTACCTTTGATGAACAAAAACTGAATTTCCTGCAGGATAAACTGTTTGCAAAACTGAGTAGGCAGTTGATGTTTGATTATCTCCAGGTATGGCAGAAGGAAGCTAAGCAGAGACGAATGAAGGCAGAAAAAGAGGCCCGTAAGGGGAGAATGCAGACAGTGACGCAGAAAGCAGTGGCGTATGATAGAGAGAAAGTAGAAAAAGGTATGAGTGTGCTGATAGGAAGTTTCAATTGCAATGTGTGACAAATCCTATGTAGCCCGAGAGGAAGGCGATACATTTGTGGAGGAGCTGTTAGACACCCGACCTCCGCCTCCATATGCCCGCAGAGAGTATACCCTGCTGTGCCACAGCCCCAGTCGTCTGTCTCTTCTGCCCCTGCTGTTTCTGTCTCTTCTGTCATTGACTCAGTTGCTTCAGCCGCTACGCCTCCTGTCAATTCTGTGGTTCATCCTCTGCACCTGCTATGGCTGCTGGCCTCCCTGCTATGCCTATCGTGTCCCTGTCTTCTCTTTCTCCAGCCCTTACGCCCACGACACAGCCAGTAACGACATTGGTGCCTACCCCTTCCCTCTTCCCTCACTCCCCGGCAGTACTAGGTAGTGGAACGCCTGTATGTGGACTAGGAGACTGGGGCTGGGCGACAGCTAGGGAGCGTCTGGGACGAATTTTAATACGATCTAATGTGGGGGAGGAAGAAAAAAGGGCGGTAGCGAACCAGGCCGCTCAGTGGGTCCGTCATCCCATCTATAGTACTGAAGACGTGTGGAGTGTGATGAGAGGTTATGAGCCGTTTGTGCAGCAGCATGCCCTTAAGCACATGTCAGCTACACTGATCGGATTGTGGGAACAGTGCTTCAATGCTATAGCGCCCCAGATTATTTATGATATCAGAGATAATGTATACGTTGCTGGTATGGCGCCTGAGGAGGTTTTCGGAAATGTTGCAACATTGGTAGCTTACCGTGGTAGGCTGTTTGAGAAGGGTCCGAACACAGTATCCCAGTTTCCAATGAGGGAAGTCCACCCCATCTATCACCGAGTTACCAGAGCTTCAAGATCAGCATGATGCTGTCATTAGACCAAAGGTAGAGGCACGCTTCCAAGAACAGTGGGTCTATACCCCATGGAAGAGGAGTGAGGTGTTATCCCTTAAGACTCAGTTACCTGACCCTAGGAAAAATCCTACTGCATATTATAAGGAATTGACAGAAGCCGCTTCATCAACAGTAATGACACTTGCGGATGTTGAAATGTTTTTCGGGTTGCTGGTGCCCTTCGACATTTCGAGGCAGGTGCACACGCAGGACCACGCTGTAGATTTGGGTGGTACATAGGACCAGATTAAAGCATGGGATAAGGAAAGGAAGCCTGGAGAGAAGCCAAAGCCCGAGATTCTAGCTGTACCCGGCCGAATTATTACCTATATGCACTCCCTTATTCCTCCTCCGAGGGTAGATTGGGACAAGTCGTCAGAAGAAGGAAGAGAGTGTGTCCGATTTTTTTCATGCGGTTCGAGGGTGTGTTTTTGGATTTTGGTGTACAGGATTTGTCAGTAGAAAGGGGTGTCCGATTGTTTGTCAAAAGATTTGTCACAAATCTGCTCCCATAGATCATGACTCGGTTGCAGGCTTCGGAGAGCACTTGGACGACATTCTCCCCTTCCGTAATTTTGAGTATGGCACAGTATTATGAACACAGGGAAAATGAGGAGAAGGTGGAGAAGAAGCATAAGGAGTTGAAAACGAAGGTGTTGTTACAGCAGGCGTCTAGGGGAAATGGAAGGGGACGTGGTGCTGGTCCGGCCCGGCAGCTTCCCCATACTAGCAGGAATGCTGCGCCTGTAGGGCCGAATCAGTTCACGTACTGCAAAGAGGAAGGGCACTGGCGTAGCGAGTGTTCAGTGTTATTACAGAAAGTCGCGGCCCCTCGAGGACAGGGTTCTCGTGGACAGGGTCGCGGAGTAAGTGATCGGGACAAGGCTCGGGAGGATGGGATATCGCAGGGTCGCTCTGATCAGAACTATTTTGATGACCCTCGAGGAAAACAGTATTACCACGATGATTATGATTTTGGACGAGGTGACAGGGATGTCTCAGAGCTAGGACAGCCAGGGACAGGGTGAGGGACCAGTTCAGATACCTGTAGATCAGCGCGGTCCTTATGTCACCGCAGATTTGCAAGGCTCAGTTAAGAAATTCTTAGTGGACACAGGTGCAATGAATAGCTCTGTTTCTCGTTCGCTGGTCCCCGGGGAAGCTCTGTCTGGCCAAAATAATGTTTCGGTAGGCTTTTCAGGTGTACCGGTTGTGAGCCCCATTTCCAAGCCACTTGACTATCGGTCCCTTTACTGTGGATTCGCCCTTTCTATTGACATCCAATTGTGGAGAAAATCTAATGGGCTTAGATTTATTGAAGAAGTTAATGCAACCATTTTTTGTTCTCCGGATGGTGATTATATGACAATGGGACCAAATGTAACAACTTCCAAGCAGTGTCTGTCTAAAGATGCGCCCCTTCCTGCGGTGTTTAAAGAGGTGCCACCCACTTTGTGGGCGATGGGTGATACGGATGTGGGACTCTTACAAATTCCCCCAGTTTCCATCAAAGTTAAGGACAACGCTGTTTTGCCCCGTATTCCCCAGTATAAAATTCCTCAGGCGGGGGAGCGAGCTTTGTTACGCTTTATACAAGATCTGATTGAGTCGGGGGTAGTTGAGGAGACAGCAGCGAACGTGTACAACAGCCCTATTCTTCCTATTCTCAAAAAGACATCCTCAGACTCCCCCGATGACAATGCAGAGATGTTTATTGTTTTGTGATTGGTTTGCGCGCAGTTAACAAAATAGTGGTTCCTCAGTTCCCAGTGGTCCCTGACATTACTGCCCTTCTCACAATGATTCCTTCCTCTGCCCAATTCTTCTCTGTCATTGATTTGAAAAATGCGTTCTTCAGTATACCAATTCACCTAGATAGCCGTCTTTTATTTGGTTTTACACTATTTGGCAGACATTTTAGATTCTGTCGGGCTCCTTAGGGCTACACTGAGAGCCCTAGTATATATAGCCAAGCATTAAAAGCCCAGTTGGACTCCCTCGTGCTTTCTCCAGGTAATGTATTCCTCCAATACGTGGATGACATTTTGATTGCTTCTGACACCGAACAGGGATGCAAAGACAGTACGGTTAAGTTGTTGCTACATTTGGCTCACCACGGACATAAAGTGTCCCTTTCTAAATTTCAGTATTGTCGACAGGAGGTCACCTATTTAGGTCACCTACTGTCGAAGGAGGGTAGGAGATTGACACCTGAGCGCATTAGCGCCATTGTTAAAATGCCCATCCCTAAAGCTCAGAGGGATGAACGCGCCTTTATTGGCATCACTGCCTACTGTCGACATTGGATCCCTAATTACTCATTACTAATAAAGTGTCTGCTAGCGCTAACCACTAAAGACATGCATGAGCCCCTGCCTTGGACGCATGAATGTCAGCAGTCTTTTAAGCAATTAACAATTGCGCTTTGCTCTTCTCCTGTGCTTGGCACGCCTGATTATGCGAAGCCGTTCGTGCTGTATGTACACGAGACAGTCGGTTGTGCGCTCTCTGTCTTAACACAGGCCTTTGGAACTAAGCAATGGCTGTGTGCTTATTTTTCTGCTTTGCTTGACCCAGTCGCCAGAGCCCTCCCGAGCAGTCTAGGAGCCGTCGCGACTGTGGCCATCTCTATAAGGCAATCGGCTGGGCTCATACTTGATACTGACCTGACAGTCATGCTACCGCATGCTGTGGACACTCTTTTGAACAAGACCAAGACCCAGCACCTTACCAGTGCACGTCTAACCGGTTATGAGTTAACTCTTTTCGCCCAGCATATTACGATAAAAAGATGTGCCACTCTGAACCCTGCCACGTTACTACCCCTCCCTTCTGAGAGTGAAGAAATAGACATACATGATTGTCTGTTTCGGACGGAGGAGGAGACGAAGGGACGGGCAGACCTGACTGATGTTCCCTTATCTGACCCCCAAGGGAAACTATATGTCGATGGCTCTTGTTTCAAATTACCAGATGGCACTACCACCTCAGCATATGCACTCACTACACTGCACACGGTAGTTGAGACATCACGAGTTCCTTATCAGTCCGCCCAAGCAGCTGAGTTAGTTGCTCTCATTAGAGCTTGTGAGTTGAGCGAGGGACTGGCTGTCAATATCTACACTGACAGCCAGTACGCCTTCGGGGTCGCCCATAATTTTGGGTGGCTCTGCGCAGAGAAAGGGTTTCTCACATCCCATGGGACACGTATTCAGAATGGGCCCCTTATACATAGGCTATTGTCTGCCCTGACACTCCCTAAGAAATTGGCTATAGTGAAGTGCAGTGCCCACAAGGCAATCACCGATGATGTGGGGAGGGGAAATGCATTTGCAGATCAGATAGCTAAGGAGACAGCTAGAACGAAGATGAAAAAGATGTTTGTAGCGGGTCCTGCCAGGTAGGTACCCGAGGCCACCATGTTTGAGGACACTCTGGACAATGTCAAAGAGATCTAGAGCGAGGCAACGATTGAGGAGTTAGCAGTATGGCAGGAAAGTACGGAACGTTTGGATGAGGATGGGTGCTGGATTGATAAGTCAGAAAAGCAGAGATGGATGTTACCGGATGCATATGTCCTTCCTGTGGTTACTATGGTGCACGGGCCAGCCCACATTAGTGTTAAGGGGATATGTAAGCTGTTAGACCCTGTATGGCAGAATGACAACATAAGTTGCTGTTCACTTAGTGAAGTACTGTATGGTATGCATGATGTATAATCCTGGAAAAGGCACCCCTACACCTCCTGGTAATTTTGCACCGCCTTCCTTCCCTTTCGAGGTTCTCCAGATGGATTTCATCGAATTGGAACGAGTCAACAATCTGAAATACGTGTTAGTAGTTGTTTGTGCATTCAGTATATGGATTGAGGCTTACCCCACTAAAGAGAACACAGCCAAGGCGACGGCGAAGGCACTCTTAAAAGAGTTCTTCCCGCGTTTTGGTTTGCCCAGTTTGATTTAGAGTGACAACGGAAGTCACTTCAACTCAAAGGTTATCCAGCTGGTGTGCGACGGTCTGCACATAAAGCAGAGATTTCATGCTGCAAACCACCCCCAGTTGGCAGGTTTGGTTAAGAAGTACAATGTTACTCTCAAACTGAAGCTGGCAAAGATCAAAGAGAGCACAGGATTGCAATGGCCAGATGCTTTACCATTAGCTCTGTTGTCTACAAGAGCTACAGCTCATTCTAGGACAGGATTGTCACCGTACGAGGTCGTGTTTGGCGCCAGGCGAATGTCTGGGGCGTCCCGGGACCTCGTCGTTTTTCCAAGATAGAATACCCTTTACTTGTGGATTACTTATATGAGTTGACTAAAAACTTGTGCTCTATTCACCAACAGATTTATGAAGCTTTGCCGCCAGCTCCCGAGGGGCCAGGCCACGATATCCGGCCCGGAGATTATGTCCTGGTGAGGAACTATCAGAGGAAAGGCAGTTTGGAGCTGCGCTGGAAGGGGCCTCTCCAGGTCCTCCTTGCCACTGGAACGGCAGTGAAGGTGGACGGCCGGAAGAATTGGATTCATTCTACCCACGCCGGAGAGTGCCCCTTCCGTTGCCCTTTGACCGCTGGGTGCTTGATGGGATCAGCGACTCTGAAACGGAGCAAGTATCTCGCTTCGTTCTCTTCTCAGATGCACGACTGTCGTGGGCACCCACCGAGGAGGAGAGCAATGCAGTGTTGAACGAGGCGGTGCCACCTGAGATTAAGGCCATCCAGGAGCCCCAGCCTGCTGGCCCATCTGTGTTTGATCCCCAGCCCATTGAGCCCCAGCCTGCTGGCCCATCTGTGTTTGAGCCCCAGCCCATTGGTCCCTCTGAGTCTGAGCCCTTGTTTGCAAACCCCTCTGTCCTTGGAGTAGTTAGGAACAATCTGCGCCCCCGACGGAAGAACAGTGCACCAAAGGAGAAGTCAGACTAGTAGGGATGGACTGCGAGGAAAAAGAATAGGGTGTACCTTGCCTGTGGTACCAACGGTAGTTTAGGGAAAGGGAGATTGGTGCATTGTTCAGACATTGGAAAGGGTGAATTCAACGTGCTTCCCCGGAAAAAGGGGGGATACATTACCCTGAACGACGTGGGATTTCTTCAGAAAGGGCTGCGATCGCGCAGCTCCACCGAAAGTGCTCAACAGCACCACTGTAGATGAACAATAGGAGTCTGCCAGTGAGGCTCTGACGGACGCTGGGAACTTTGCCCCTTTCTTGCTTTATCATCGTTGGCTCCATTGCATGTCCTTTCCTCTGATTTAAAAATGTACCCATTTGGTTGCCCCATTATGGAGGAAGAACAGCCCTTTGCAGCCCAGCGTTTCGGGCGGAATGGGTCTGGCTGGTCTAGTTGGTCTGTTAAGAGTAAAATTGTCTTCGTAGTAATTATCCTGATCTTTCTGATAACAATGCTTGGAATAGCGTCGTTCCTTGAAGAGAAATATCCTGTGCACTCTTTGATTGGTACAATGCCTGTCCCCCCTGAGCACATGCTTGTTACTTTAGCCCCTCACAAGGGTGAGCACAGAAAAACATATGTAGATAATGTCTTCCTGCAGATGCTCCACCAGGCGCACCATACCTCGAATGTTACTAATTGCGGGATTTGCGGCCTGCTTCCTTCTGTGTCACATAAAAATGATGTATTACTGTCCCTGCCGTTTTCCTATCTGGGAAACTGCGAGGCCTGGTTTCAACTGTTTACCATGGTGTATACCCATTTCCATGCTGATGCCATGAATATGACATATGTCTATTATGATACTGTGTTAGAATATATATGTGTTCACCAAGGGTTTACTCCAGGAGAGCAAGGGGCCCCTGATACATTGTCTCCAACAGCATGTATGAATATATATGAGAACGAAAAAAATGTAACATGGCTTCAAAATGAAATGTTGGATTTTCAGGGATTGAACGTCACTGAATATTTTGGTTCTTTCCAGATGAGCAATATTAATCAGGATGAAGCAATGCCAGTGCCGGTTGTTAACACAACAGCTTGTTTTTGTGTTCAAGGTTTTGGAAAAGTTCAAGTGGGACAGAGTAATTGCAACTATACCTATGTGTTGAGCACAACAAAGTAGCCCACCTTTACTTCCACCCCATAATGTTTATTTCGTTTGTGGGTCCCAGGCTTATATGTGGCTTCCTAGGGGGTGGTCAGGAATATGTTATGTCTCTTTCCTCCTTCCCCCGGTGTATATAGCTCCATCCAACTACCATAGGGATCACCGATTGCAGTGTATGGGTGTCCACCTATCCCGTATTAGAAGGGTCATCAATACAGAAGACATTGATCAGATGGATACTACCCTACAGCAGTTCACTGATGCCATGAAGGGTATCGTTCCTTTCTGGGGCCCTATGTCCAATAGCCTTAATATCCGTCGCCTCACTAGGGTGGTGGAAGGGGTCATTAATACCACGGCTGGGATTCTAACAAATATTACAGCTGAGCTCCAGGCTACGAGGCTTGTTGCTCTTCAGAACAGGATGGTGTTAGACGTCATCCTTGCTGATCGGGGTGGGGCCTGTCGCGTTATCGGTAGTAGCTGCTGTGTATACATACCGGACCACCGAATGTATACGCTGAGATACAGAAGTTGCACAGGCTTGCATCTGACATTCACCACGAGAAAGGTACTTGGAACCTTTCTGGTTGCTTGTGGGGTTTAGTAGCATCCTGGGGTTGTAAGATCCTTATCTTTCTAGTAGTAATTGCTGGTGTTATTTTCACTTGTTGCTTATGCATCCATTGCCTTCCTGCTTGTTGTGCTTACTGTATTGGGAAGTTAACACCTACACCAAAAGCCCCCGTGCATGATGTTAAGTCTTCGACTATGATGATGCAAGCTGTCCACGATTTAATGGCCATTGACGAAGGCATTTTTGAGTACTGATAATGTGTGAATAAAAAGAGTACCAGTAGTTTTTTGATGTGAACACTTATTACTCTCCTATGCATTAGACAAAATTGTTAGCAAATGCTAAAAGGAGGATCTGTTGAACTGAAAATATGTCTACCTGACTCCTTCTAGCATTGTGCGAGTTACGTTAGCATTTGCAGCACCATTTTGTATTCAGCCGCCATTTTGTGCCATGATCGAAATGAAGCTTCTGTCTCATACTGTCTGCTTCAGCAGAAAACAGTCTCGATTGTTTCTTTTTATTATTCAAGGTTGAGCTTCGTTGCACTAATGAATAGCTTGTTCTGTGTTTGCATGCATTTCCTTGTATGTAGCCCTGCTCCCACTCTCAGAGAGACGGGCACGGGCTGAGTAACCTTGAAGCTAAAATAGTGTGTACCCGGTCTCAGGATGGTAGCTAATCCTTCTGTACCTCCTTTGTTCATTGTGAGAAGTTGGCCTGGTATATGCTGTCCACTAATTATAGTGGGCACCTTGCACCAGTCCAAACAACCCCTTATTGGAGATAGGTTAAAGACAACCTTATTGAAAGCTATCCTCGTGGTAGCTATGGAGAGCAGCCTTCAGGCTAAGTCTTGAAGGAATGTAAAGCAGCTTGTTTTACCAGTCTATAATCTCTTGAGTGATCAAATGAAAGAGCACCACACCAGGTATATATTCAAAATATATGTATTTATTGCTAAACACACCCCTCTAGTCTCTTTATGAGGCTAGAGTTCGAAGTACATAAGTTAGAAGTTATTTAAACACAGTAATAGCACAAATACACGTTTGGGCCCTAGGGCGTACCAAACCATATACCAATAAAGTGGTATAAGAACCACGACTGAACTAGACACTAGGCCTAGAGCCTCTAGAAGTGCTTGGACCACAAGGAACCACCCAAGGTAGTGACACAGGGGACCCACGGGAGACGCGTGCAGTGTAAATACACAACCGCGATACGCCGTTGACTTCTATGGAGAAAGACGTGATCGGGAAATTAGAGAAAAGGGACACTTAAAAGAGGACTTGGACCAAACCCTTTGAGATCTAGGACTTTGAAGAGTCTCTACCCACGGGAGCACCGGAGTACTCGTGTTAACTCACCCAGGGAAGCCGGGTGCATAGGTGCCTTTCGGGGTCGGGTTTCGTCGTCGATTTGAATGGCGATCTGCTGCAAAGTGCTGCTGGCGACCAAGTGAAAAGTGTCCGGGTGGATCCAAGAGTGGATCGGAGTTCTGAAGAACCTGAAAGCAGAGGGGACAGAGACTGAGTCACTAGCCAGTGACCAGGAAGGCGATGGACAGATGCCCACCGATGTAGAGTGCTTCAGGTGCATTGACAGTCGTCTTGTCTCTTCAGCCACGAGGTCCAGGAGGCGTTGTCGGTGACTAGGAGCAGGATTCGGGCTGGTACACGATGTCTGTCGAGTGCTGAGGTGTTGGCGACCAGATTGGACCCAACAAGCCTTGGCAACGGCAAGTCTCGATGCAGAGGAAGATCGTCGATGGTGCAGACCAGCAAGGTCTGGGGAACTCACCCAGCGAGGGTAAGTGAGGGCAGGCCTAGAGAAACTAGGATGCCAAGTTAGAAAAAGATTGGCCTTCGTTAAGGGCTACTAGCCAACGGGCTAGCGACCGCGAAGGAGCCTCGTGACGCCGCACGTGGATCTGGCTCACAGGACACTCGTAGAGTGGGGGCCAGTGATCTTCGGTGCAGTTGGTGCTGGAGGCTAGGGCTACTCGGAGCCCAAAGCACGACTTCTTAGGATACCCAGAAGAGGATGCACTTGCAAATGTGCTCGGTGTCCAGGGGTCACGGTCTCAAGTCACCCACGATAGCTACGGGCCTCAGCTTTGCTGGGGACTCAGGGTAGCCTCGGGAAGTCTGAGAATCTACCTCTGGTGATGCGATGACTTCGGCGTCCGACGGGAGCTTCAGAAATGCGAACCGGACAGATGCTTCTTTGGTGCCTGCCAAGCAGGGGAGTCACTCCTTGACCCCAAGGGAGATTCTTCTGTCCTCTAATCGTGAGTAGAGCGTCGAAGGTCCAGGATTCAGTTTCAGAGTTTCGTCCAGGGATAATCTAAAGTCCTAAGGACTGGGTTCCTATACTTATACTAATGATAGGAGTTGGACTACTCTGTGGCTCCACCTATGGGTGGGTCAGGGCAGAGGGGTGGCTACACCCCTTTCCCTTTGTCCAGTTCGCACCAAAGCAGGGGCTGCAAGTCCCTGATCCGGTTTGAACTGGGGTATGCACAGGGACACAAAATGTGCCCCCAGTGCAGGACTTCAAAGCACCCGAAAGTGCTCCCGCCCAGCCACAATACACATTATCCTGTCTGGGGAGGTGGTCACACCTCCCTGGGACAGGAAACCTATTGTCCAGGCCTCCCCTGCCGGAGTTTCGTCCAGCAGCAGGAGGCCAGACTCGTGTCTGTGGCAGCAGCATCCATTTTGTGATGCCAGGGCTTTGGAAAGAAGTTACCGGGCTAGCCAGAGTTAACATGTCTTTCCCTCTAGAAGGGTGGAATGCTACCCCCGCCACCAGGATTGGCGGGGGGGTAGTATTCCAAGATGTTTGACACCAAACACGACATGTTTAGGTGCAGCCATTCCAAAGTTAGCATTTTACCGCGAGGTTATAATGCGCTTAAGAGTAAATGGTCAGGCTGCACTACAAACAGCATCAGAGAAGGTCTCCGAACGCTGCAGAGGGGCCCTGCTCATGCAGGGGCACCCTCTCACATAGGAACCATGCACTCTGCCTTTAGGATTGATAAGGCCTGCCTTAGGAGTGACTTATAGGTTTATATGTGTGTATGTATTTAGTGATATAGGTAACCTATATCACAGTAAGGGGTGCATGCACCACCTTACCCAGGCTGCAGTAGCAGACCTGTGGTGTCAGTTTGGATGGCCTTCCAGGGGTGGCATAATACATGCTGCAGCCCCTGGCAGGCCTCTGAGGTACCTATGCCCTTGGTACATAGTATACCATATACTAGGGACTTATAAGGGCACTCCAGATTCCAATCAGTGATGTGCCTAAGGCACATGGAAACCATTTTAGAGAGGAAGCAGCTAGGCTGGGGTTCTGATTAGCAGGGCCCCAGCCAGACTAATGTCGAAAAACAGTGAAGCATCAGCAAAAAGTGGGGGTACCCATGTGAAGCAGATCCTACTCTCCTACACAACACCCCCCCCAAACGTAGGGACATTAAACTAACCTTGCCCAGTTAAGTCTTCATGTTCTAAGTAGAAGTACCTAGAGAGTCCATCTGCATTGGCATGGTTACTCCCAGGTCTATGTTCCACTGTAAAGTCCATCCCCTGTAGGGAAATGGACCACCTAAGCAGTTTGGGGTTTTCACCCTTCATTTGTTTTAGCCATAAGAGGGGCTTATGGTCTGTCTGAACCAGGAAGTGTGTACCAAACAAGTATGGCCTCAACTTCTTCAGAGCCCAGACCACAGCAAAGGCCTCCCTCTCTATGGCTGACCAACGTTTCTCTCTAGGGGTCAGCCTTCTGCTAATGAAAGCTACTGGCTGATCCTGACCTTCTTCATTCAATTGTGACAGTACAGCCCCTACCCCCAATTCAGATGCATCAGTTTGAACAATGAACTTCTTGGAGTAATCAGGACTCTGTAGAATGGGAGCAGTGCACATGGCCTGCTTCAGGTCATCAAATGCCTTTTGACAGCTAACTGTCCACTGAACCTTTTGGGCATTTTCTTAGAAGTTAAGTCATTCAGGGGTGTCACTATTGATCCATACCCTTGACAAATCTCCTATAGTACCCAGTCAGGCCTAAGAAGGCTCTCACCTGAGTCTGGGTAGTTGGAGCAGTCCAGTCCATGATAGTCTGGATCTTGCTCTGCAAAGGTTGAACCTGGCCTCCACCCACAAGGTGGCCCAGGTACACAACCTGACTCTGCCCTATCTGGCACTTAGTGGCCTTGATAGTCAGGCCTGCCTTTTGCAGGGCCTGTAAAACATTCCTGAGGTGGACCAGGTGATCCTCCCAGGTGGAGCTAAAGACAGCAATATCATCTAGATATGCTGCACTATAGGCTTCCAGACCTGTGAGAACTGTATTCACCAGACTCTGGAAAGTGGCAGGTGCATTCTTCAGACCAAAGGGCATTACCACAAATTGATAATGCCCACTAGGGGTTGAGAATGCTGTTTTGGGCTTTGCAGTATCAGCTAGTCTGATCTGCCAGTAGCCAGCTGTCAAGTCAAATGTGCTGAGATATTTGGCTGAGGCCAAAGTATCTATGAGCTCATCTGCCCTTGGTATTGGATGGGCATCAGTCCTAGTGACTGCATTGAGACCCCTGTAGTCCACACAAAACCTCATCTCTCTTTTTCCACCACTGGTGTGAGGTTTTGGCACAAGGACCACTGGACTAGCCCAAGGGCTATCTGAGGGCTCAATTACTCCCAATTCCAACATTTTCTGGACTTCAGTCCTGATACAGTCCCTGACATGGTCAGGTTGCCTATAAATCTTATTTTTAATAGGCAGACTGTCCCCAGTGTCCACTTCATGAGTGCACCAGGTGGTCTGACTGGGTGTCAGTGAAAACATATGTCTAAACTGATTGAGAAATTGCCTGCAATCAATTTGTTGCTGGGTAGTGAGGCTGCCTGCCAAGGCTACACCATCTACTGACCCATCGTCAGGGTTCTGAGAG
Organism: Calotriton arnoldi; assembly: GCA_963921515.1. NCBI lineage: Eukaryota > Metazoa > Chordata > Amphibia > Caudata > Salamandridae > Calotriton > Calotriton arnoldi. The sequence goes on from CAWUFW010000836.1 coordinate 672,580, forward strand.
AGCAGGTCAGGGAGTGGGTCACTCTCTTCCTCCTGCCCTTCATCAGTAGCCATGAGCAAGCCCATGTCTGCCCTGTCCACATATGGTTTTAACCTGTTGACATGGAGAACCCTGTGGGGACTCCTGGGTGTTCCTAGGTCTACTAAGTAGGTGACCTCACCCTTCTGCTCAACAATAGTGTGGGGTCCACTCCATTTGTCTTGGAGAGCTGCTGGGGCCACTGGCTCCAACACCCACACCTTCTGTCCTGGCTGGTAAACAGTCAGAACAGCTCTTTGGTCATGCCAGGCCTTTTGAAGTTCCTGGCTAGCCTCAAGGTTTTTGGTTGCCTTTTTCATGTACTCAGCCATCCTGGAGCGGAGACCAAGTACATAGTCCACTATATCTTGCTTTGGGGGCTTGAGAGGTAACTCCCATCCTTCCTTCACCAAGCACAGTGGACCCCTCACAGGGTGGCCAAACAGAAGTTCAAAAGGGCTGTAACCAACCCCTTCTGAGGCACCTCCCTATATGCGAATAAAAGGCAGGGCAAGAGTATGTCCCATCTTCGCCTAAGCTTTTCTGGGAGCCCTTTAATCATGCCCTTCAAGGTTTTGTTGAATCTCTCAACTAAACCATTGCATTGTGGGTGATAGGGTGTGGTGAACTTATAAGTCACCCCACACTCCTTCCACATTGCTTTTAAGTACCCAGACATGAAGTTAGCACCCCTGTCTGATACTACCTCCTTAGGAAAGCCCACTCTTGAGAAAATTCCCAGGAGGGCCCTTGCCACCACAGGTGCTGTAGTGGTCCTGAGGGGAATAGCTTCTGGGTACCTGGTGGCATGATCCACTACCACCAGGATAAACCTGTGCCCAGATGCTGTTTGGGGATCCATGGGACCAACAATGTTAATCCCTACCCTTTCAAAGGGCACCCCCACCACAGGTAGTGGTATCAGGAGGGCCTTTGTAGTGCCACCTGCCTTGCCACTGGCTTGGCAGGTTACACAGGAGCGACAAAACTCCTTGCTGTCTTCAGACATGTGGGGCCAGTGAAAGTGAGGGACAATTCTGTCCCAAGTCTTGTTCTGGCCCAGGTGACCAGCTAAGGGAATATCATGGGCTAGGGTCAACAGGAAGCCCCTGAACTTCAGAGGTATAACCAACCTCCTGGTAGCACCAGGCTTGGGGTCTCTACTCTCTGAGTACAGGAGTCCATCATCCCAATACACTGTATGGGGACCACTAGCTTTCCCAGCAGCCTCAGCAGCAGCTTGCTGTCTGAGGGGTTCAAGGGAGGGGCAGCTCTGCTGCTCCTGGCTCAGATCTGCCCTAGAAGGTCCCCCTGTCCCCAAGAACTCAACCTGGTCAGGTTCAAGTTCCTCTGGGACAGTTCCTTCTTCAGGGCTGAGATCATCCCCTCAAGGGACTGATCTTCCTCCTGAGCCAAGGGGAAGGCACTGCCTTAACCCTACTACTCCTCCTCTTGGAAGGCACTTGGTCCATTCTTCCAGAATCCAAGGCCTGTTCAGTGCTAGACATTTTGGCTTGTGACCTGGTCACAGCAAACACATCTGCAGGGATCCCCAGCATTTCTGCATGGGTCCTGAGCTCCACTTCTGCCCAAGCAGAAGTCTCTAAGTCATTGCCAAGCAAGCATTCGACTGGTAGGTTTGCACTCACCACAACCTTCTTAAGGCCAGTTACCCCTCCCCAGGAGAAGTTAACAACTGCCAGAGTATGGTCTGTTCTGACATTGCTAGCATTGGTCACTTGGTACATCTCACCAAGTATAACTTGCCCAGGATTCACAAGGTCTTGTGTCACCATTGTGACACTTGCCCCTGTGTCCCTAAATGCCAAAGCCTCATGTCCATTGATTAAAGGCTGTTGTCTGTACTTGCCCAGATTACTGGGACTCACAGTGGAGGTCACATCCATGCCTCCATCACAGACTAACACAGCCTGAGTCAGCTCTCTGACTAGGTCAGAGCCCAACTCAGTACCCAGGGTGAACCCTACTAAACCCTTGGCTGGAGCACTCCCACCAACTGTACTAGGGGGAACAGGTGCCTTAGGGGCATTGGTGGGTGCTGGACTGGAGTCTTTGGACTTGGTGCAATCACTGGTCCAGTGGGTCTTTTGCTTACAGACCTTGCACCATGGTTTTCTTTGGCCTTTCCCTTTTGTAGACTGTGAATCCCCACCAGAAGAAGATTTTTGGGGGCCTGATGAAGACTTTTGATCTTTACCCTTCTCCCCACCCTTTTCAGAGTTCTTAGCATCTTGCTTCTTGGTTTCCCCACCTTGGTTCTGTACCTTCTGCTTCACCCTGGTTCTGACCCATTTGTCTGCCTTCTTTCCCAATTCTTGGGGAGAGGTCAGATCAGAGTCTACAAGGTATTGATGCAACAGCTGATTTTGACAGTTGTTAAGAATCTGCTCCCTCATTATCAGATTGTACAATCCTGAGAAGTCACACACCTTACTGCCCATCAACCAGCCTTCCAGAGCCTTGGCAGAACAATCCACATAGTCTACCCAGTCTTGAGTCTGTGCTTTTTGGGTATCTCTGAACTTCAACCTGTACTGTTCAGTGGTTAGGCCAAACCCATCAATAAGAGCACTCTTCAAGACCTTGTAATTATCAGCTTCCTCCTCTCTAACAGTGAGGAGCTTATCTCTACCTTTGTCTGCAAAAGAGAGCCACAAGATTGCTGCCCACTGCTCCTGAGGGACCTTCTGTACTTTACAGGCCCTCTCTAGAGCAGTTATCCACTTGTGGTTGTCATCCCCACTCTGGTATGGAGGGACAATCTTGCTCAGGTTCCTATGGTCATAGGACCTTTCCCTATCTCTAGGGACATGGCTGCCACCATGGGACTCTAGTCCCAACTTTCTTCTCTCTCTAAAGAGATCTAGGGACTCCCTGTCTATAGCTAGTTGCTGTTTTCTGATTTCAAGCTGAGCTTCCTCATATTGAACCAGCCTCTTTCTTCTCTCATGAGAGGATTCCCTCCTAGGAGATGAGACAGAGCTCCCTATTGAGGTGCCAGAGTGGTTAGACTCCTGAGAAGGAGATCTAGACTTTCTGGGCACACTCATAATCCTTCCTGGGGGACAAAGTGGGGATCATCCTGATCATCCTCTTCATCTTCCTCAGGAGGGATTGGATTATCCAGGTCAGGGCCATTGTCGCCCTCCTGGCCAGTTTCAGAGGGGGCTGGGGGTATTGGTACCCCTGGCCCCTTCCTCCTCTTCTGCCCCACCCTCAGCTCCTACCCCTTCAGTCCCCAAGGGCTTACTAAGGTCATAAGCCACCAACAACTCTTTAAGGTGTTGGGTGGTGGGACTTTGGCCTGTCCTTAATTTTCTCAAGTTGCATAAAGCTCTCAATTCCAAGAATGGGAGTGTATCATACTTGGAGGGTGGAAGCTCAGTGGCTTCCTGCAAGGATTCTTTAGATCCTACCCTTAAAGACATTACTAGTGTGGTGTGGTGTATGCACTACCTACTCTAGTGTGGCCTACTAAACTCTCTTGAGTTGTAGAAAGGGTTGTGCTATCCCTTAACACACAACTCTAAGTTCAGTAGAACTTACTGTATTCTAAGCTTAAATTATACGTACCTTAGGTACCTTTAGTGGTTTTCAGTTGATCAATTCAATTGAGATTATCTGGTAAAACAATAGCAAGCTGGAATCCCACACGCTGCACACCAATGTGAGAAGTTGGCCTGGTATATGCTGTCCACTAATTATAGTGGGCACCTTGCACCAGTCCAAACAACCCCTTATTGGAGATAGGTTAAAGACAACCTTATTGAAAGCTATCCTAGTGGTAGCTATGGAGAGCAGCCTTCAGACTAAGTCTTGAAGGAATTTAAAGCAGCTTGTTTTACCAGTCTATAATCTCTTGAGTGATCAAATGAAAGAGCACCACACCAGGTATATATTCAAAATATATGTATTTATTGCTAAACACACCCCTCTAGTCTCTTTATGAAACTAGAGTTCGAAGTACATAAGTTAGAAGTTATTTAAACACAGTATTAGAAAAATACACGTTTGGGCCCTAGGGGCGTACCAAACCATATACCAATAAAGTGGTATAAGAACCACGACTGATCTAGACACTAGGCCTAGAGCCTCTAGAAGTGCTTGGACCACAAGGAACCACCCAAGGTAGTGACACAGGGGACCCACGGGAGACGCGTGCAGTGTAAATACACAACCGCGATACCCCGTTGACTTCTATGGAGAAAGTCGTGATCAGGAAATTAGAGAAAAGGGACACTTAAAAGAGGACTTGGACCAAACCCTTTGAGATCTAGGACTTTGAAGAGTCTCTACCCACGGGAGCACCGGAGTACTCGTGTTACCTCACCCAGGTAAGCCGGGTGCATAGGTGCCTTTCGGGGTCGGGTTTCGTCGTCGATTTGAATGGCGATCTGCTGCAAAGTGCTGCTGGCGACCAAGTGAAAAGTGTCCGGGTGGATCCAAGAGTGGATCGGAGTTCTGAAGAACCTGAAAGCAGAGGGGACAGAGTCTGGGTCACTAGCCAGTGACCAGGAAGGCGATGGACAGATGCCCACCGATGTCGAGTCATTCAGGTGCGTTGATGGTCGTCTTGTCTCTTCAGCCACGAGGTCCAGGAGGCGTTGTCGGCGACCAGGAGCAGGATTCGGGCTGGTACACGACGTCTGTCGAGTGCTGAGGTGTCGGCGACCGGATTGGACCCAACAAGCCTTGGCAATGGCAAGTCTCGATGCAGAGGAAGATCGTCGATGGTGCAGACCAGCATGGTCTGGGGAACTCACCCAGCGAGGGTAAGTGAGGGCAGGCCTGGAGCAACCAGGATGCCAAGTTAAAAAAAGATTGGCCTTCGTTAAGGGCTACTAGCCAATGGGCTAGCGACCGCGAAGGAGCCTTGTGACGCCGCACGTGGATCTGGCTCACAGGACACTCGTGGAGTGGGGGCAGTGATCTTCGGAGCAGCTGGTGCTGGAGGCTAGGGCTACTTGGAGCCCAAAGCACGATTTCTTGGGATACCCAGAAGAGGATGCACTTGCAAATGTGCTCGGTGTCCAGGGGTCACGGTCTCAAGTCACCCACGATAGCCACGGGCCTCAGCTTTGCTGGGGACTCAGGGTAGCCTCGGGGAAGTCTGAGAATCCACCTCTGGTGATGCGATGTCTTCGGCGTCCGACGGGAGCTTCAGAAATGCGAACCGGACAGATGCTTCTTTGGTGCCTGCCAAGCAGGGTAGTCACTCCTTGACCCCAAGGGAGATTCTTCTGTCCTCTAATCGTGAGTAGAGCGTCGAAGGTCCAGGATTCAGTTTCAGAGTTTCGTCCAGGGATAATCTAAAGTCCTAAGGACTGGGTTCCTATACTTATACTAAGGATAGGGGTTGGACTACTCTGTGGCCCCACCTATGGGTGGGTCAGGGCAGAGGGGTGGCTACACCCCTTTCCCTTTGTCCAGTTCGCACCAAAGCAGGGGCTGCAAGTCCCTGATCCGGTTTGAACTGGGGTATGCACTAGGGACACCAAATGTGCCCCCAGTGCAGGACTTCAAAGCACCCGAAAGTGCTCCCGCCCAGCCCCAATACACATTATCCTGTCTGGGGAGGTGGTCACACCTCCCTGGGACAGGAAACCTATTGTCCAGGCCTCCCCTGCCGGAGTTTCGTCCAGCAGCAGGAGGCCAGACTTGTGTCTGTGGCAGCAGCATCCATTTTGTGATGCCAGGGCTTTGGAAAGAAGTTACCGGGCTAGCCAGAGTTAACATGTCTTTCCCTCTAGAAGGGTGGAATGCTACCCCCGCCGCCAGGATTGGCGGGGGGTAGTATTCCAAGATGTTTGACACCAAACACGACATGTTTAGGTGCAGCCATTCCAAAGTTAGCATTTTACCGCGAGGTTATAATGCGCTTAAGAGTATATGGTCAGGCTGCACTACAAACAGCATCAGAGAAGGTCTCCGAACGCTGCAGAGGGGCCCTGCTCATGCAGGGGCACCCTCTCACATAGGAACCATGCACTCTGCCTTTAGGATTGATAAGGCCTGCCTTAGGAGTGACTTATAGGTTTATATGTGTGTATGTATTTAGTGATATAGGTAACCTATATCACAGTAAGGGGTGCATGCACCACCTTACCCAGGCTGCAGTAGCCGACCTGTGGTGTCAGTTTGGATGGCCTTCCAGGGGTGGCATAATACATGCTGCAGCCCCTGGCAGGCCTCTGAGGTACCTATGCCCTTGGTACATAGTATACCATATACTAGGGACTTATAAGGGCACTCCAGATTCCAATCAGTGATGTGCCTAAGGCACATGGAAACCATTTTAGAGAGGAAGCAGCTAGGCTGGGGTTCTGATTAGCAGGGCCCCAGCCAGACTAATGTCGAAAAACAGTGAAGCATCAGCAAAACGTGGGGGTACCCATGTGAAGCAGATCTTACTCTCCTACATTCATCCGTGCCCAGGCTGGAAAATTCCAGTCTGGGTGTGTCTTAGGGGTGTTGGAAATGTATATCTAACTTTACCTTGTGGACGGGGGTCGGTCCCTCGGCAGCTATCCTTGGAGGCTGGTCAGACTGGACTCCGCTCGAGCGAATACTAATAAAATAACTTTGGTTTGTATTCTCTACTGTCTGACTGACTCTTCATTTGTAGGGAAGGCTGAGAGGTGGTCGTGAGTGACCCGGGTGGCCCTAATCAGGTCACTTCCTTCACTCCTCTAGTTGAATTTTCAACTACATTATTTACCCCATACTTCATGACAGTCACATTGTAAAGCACTTGTTATGTTTCAGTTTTAACTATTACTACTTTCCTAGATACTCGCATTCTACCCAATTTAAGGAATGTGTTTTTACAGCAGGAACCCCCCGCTTGTACCAAACCATACAAAAACAGTATAAAAATGAGAATAGGCAGCAAGGATGTGCACATTCTGTCACCCACCGAGCAAGGCAGGAAAGCCAGCCGATGTACCAGTCCTGCTCAGGGGCACTTCTCTCCTTATGCATGTCAGTTTGTAAAAGATGCAGTGCTTGGACGGCAAGAGTCAGAGTCCCATTGTTCATGTCGTTGCCTGGGATGAACGGTGATCTTGGCACACACCCCCTCCCTCCATTGCAGTCATCAAGTCTAACACATATCAATGTTACATCACCATGAGACAGATGGCGCTTAGTTCTTCCTTGACTGCATTAAGGCCAAGCTCAGTACTGTCCATCATTTTCATCATCTCCCATCTGGTGATTTCCAACCAGCTGGTGTTTGCTTTCCAATGCAATGTGAAGAAGGGTATGGGCCCTCCTGCATTGACTTGTGTGTGAGAAAACAGTCTGAATTCTTCCAGAATATCCTTGAACTGAGCCCAGCCAATATAATCAGCAGTTCTTTGTTCTCAAGCCTGATGCAATAGAGTTGTTTTCTTCTGCAATGGATGTTGGTACAACTCTGACAGATTTTCTCCAGAAATGACCAGGGTAGGGGTGTGTATGGTGACCAGGGAGCACAGGCCTCGCCATCCGGGGACTAGCTGCTTGTAGACAAATTCACTGCATTGCCAAGGTATCCATCAGCGTGGAGGTGCCCCATTGCATGTCTGGTACGTGCAGTATTGCGACACAGTTCTCATTAGTGCCAAGTGGAATTGTTCATTTACCTCTGAAACACAAGGAATGCTGTTTAGGTTTCCGTACAATTTGGAGTTGCCCCTCCAACCATGTGTACTTATCTATCTCAGTGTCCCATATTTCCTGATATGGGTTTTCTATGCTGGTATTTACCCCATCCCTACGAGATTCATTTCCCATCTTATCGTCGAGGTGGAACTACATGTATGGCGTCCATTTGATTTTAAAGAAGAATGCACCAGACACGCTAAGGGCCACTATGGGACCATAGACGGAAGCAGGAGCAGACTTGTTTGTGCACTGATGCGTGGCTTTGCTACCTCCAATAATCTTTTTTCTGGAAAGTCTCGGGCCAAACAGTATCCTTCCCTATCTAGGTCTGTTTGAATCTCGCTATGATCGGTGAAGAGGTATAGTGCTGTGGAATTGGTCTCGTAATGGGTTATGTTCACTACTACTCTATGGGCTTCTAATCTTTTGGGTTGTATCTTGGCCCTGAACCTACATAGGTACTGGTGGAGAAGGCATTTTGTTTTTTCTGGGGCTATCTATTGGTACATGTAAATCCTGTCTGCAACAACTGCATGTGGTATCAGTGAACAGATGTAGCATGACCTGGCTGACGTCTGGCTGCCCACGGCGGTCATGCGCTGATACCATTTGTTGTGTAAGAGTGCACTGTGTAGTGTGTGTGGAATACTAGTTTTGTGTTCCGTGTAATTATAGGTGATGTGGGAGAGGTCCCTACGCAAGAGCTGTGTAAATGTTAGGGTGGACTTCATTTGACTAGGCAGATCTTTGGCAACATATAGATGCAGCCACACCCACAGTAAACAGAGGGTATACAATTGTACAACAATACATAACTTATGGAACATTGCAGATCTTGAGGATCTTGGGGACGGATCCAGGAAAGATATCTGTGGTCCTCCGGTGATTGGGAGATTTCTTTACTTTGGAGAAGTTTGAAAGAGTTTGGTATAAAAGTTTGATAAAAGCTCAAAGTCTTGGACTTGCATGCTTGGGTCTTTGCTGGGATTATGGGAGCGGTTGCTAGAGAGATGGTGGGCTGCTGTAAGGGTGGTGCACTTTTGTGGCTCGATTGCAGACCTGTTGGATAAGAGCTGTTTGTTGGTTACTTTTAAAAAACATTTTCTTCTTTATGTATAATCATCAATCATTATTGGGGATTCCTGTGCCTTTCTTTTTTACGGGTGGGCTTTTACATTAATACGCCTTATTTTTGGTGGGTCACCGGAAAATGACGGGTGATTATTGATGTGTCGCCTTAATTCTTGCTTATGGGTAATCAGCTCTTCCCCTCCTCCATGGCAGGAAAGGATATATTTTGTTAAGGGGTGGTTTTTGTGAGCCTGTGGATGGTCTGGGTTCTTTAATTAACATTTTAGGGATGTTGCTGGATGTCTAATATCCTGCCTTCCTTAGTGATGGAGTGCGGGGCATGCCTTTGGACCTACACATGCGCAGGGTGATGTGTAGAGAGGGGGCGTGCCATAATTAGGTGTTGTGGGTGATCGCAGCATGCTCTGGAGTCACGTGTATACCCCTCTAGTCCCAGCATGCAACTTGCAGTAGGACCCTCCCTAACTGCGAAAGGTGTCTTGACTATGCCCTTTTTCTAGATAGTTGTTTTTGGGCTAGTTTTGGACTTCTTTTTTCTGGTATCTTGGGCGTATCCCTAGGTTCTTATGTGATTCGGTTATTTTCATTGTCGTTTCCTGGAGGGGGTAGGAGAGCTGTCCTGTGCCCCCCCATGTATTTCTGATGTGGCTGTATCCGAGATTGGGCTTACTTGCTCCCCTAGACAGCGTGTGTACGGCCTTGTGTGTTGTCAGCTAAGTCGCAAGGCCGGATACGGTGGTGGGCCTATTTCTGAATACATTGCATGGAGCTGTGATGGATTTTTGCGGACTCTCCTCTTCCCGGTACTCCCTTTCCCTTCGACTACATCCTATCCACTTTTTTTTGGGGGGGGGCTGCTATCCACAGCTGTGGCCAAAGACTTCCAACCGGTGACATGCTACCTTCGATATTTTGGAGGGACAAGAACAGACAAGCAGGCTTGGGTGTTTGGAGAACTTTGAGGGCAAGGAGGAAGCAGAATTTTGCTCAAAGGAGAGTCCGGTGCGAGGCCCGAACATCGTCGAATTTTGCCTGATGCAGGTAATGGACTCGGATGATCAATTGTTCTGGTGAGCTCCCTACTGACTTGGTGCCTTGCGGTGGCTTATGAATAGTCAGAGTTTTATACATGCTATAGCCTGGCTCTCCACACTTGAAAATTGCCTCATTTTGGAACTGAAAAGAGGCCTCCATTGGCCTGGAGGCTGTGGGCTACAGTTGGGACACAAGGTGTAGGAAGGTGGAATCTGACTATATGGTTGCCCCCACTTTTTTTATGGTGTTTTGCTGGTTTATGACTTAGTTGGACTGGGATCCTGCTATTCAGGGCCCCAGTCTATCTGCTTTCTCTGTAAAAGGTTTCCATGTGCCTTAGGCACATCTCTGATTGGAATCTGGAGTGCCCTTATAAGTCCCTAGTATATGGTATACTATGTACCAAGGGCATAGGTACCTCAGAGGCCTACCAGGGGCTGCAGCATGTATTATGCCACCCCTGGAAGGCCATCCAAACTGACACCACAGGTCTGCTACTGCAGCCTGGGTAAGGTGGTGCATGCACCCCTTACTGTGATATAGGTTACCTATATCACTAAATACATACACCCATATAAACCTATAAGTCACTCCTAAGGCAGGCCTTATCAATCCTAAAGGCAGAGTGCATGGTTCCTATGTGAGAGGGTGCCCCTGCATGAGCAGGGCCCCTCTGCAGCGCTCGGAGACCTTCTCTGATGCTGTTTGTAGTGCAGCCTGACCATATACTCTTAAGCGCATTATAACCTCGCGGTAAAATGCTAACTTTGGAATGGCTGCACCTAAACATGTCGTGTTTGGTGTCAAACATCTTGGAATACTACCCCCCGCCAATTCTGGTGGCGGGGGTAGCATTCCACCCTTCTAGAGGGAAAGACATGTTAACTCTGGCTAGCCCGGTAACTTCTTTCCAAAGCCCTGGCATCACAAAATGGATGCTGCTGCCACAGACACGAGTCTGGCCTCCTGCTGCTGGACGAAACTCCGGCAGGGGAGGCCTGGACAATAGGTTTCCTGTCCCAGGGAGGTGTGACCACCTCCCCAGACAGGATAATGTGTATTGGGGCTGGGCGGGAGCACTTTCGGGTGCTTTGAAGTCCTGCACTGGGGGCACATTTGGTGTCCCTGTGCATACCCCAGTTCAAACCGGATCAGGGGCTTGCAGCCCCTGCTTTGGCGCGAACTGGAAAAAGGGAAAGGGGTGTAGCCACCCCTCTGCCCTGACCCACCCATAGGTGGGGCCACAGAGTAGTCCAACCCCTATCCTTAGTATAAGTATAGGAACCCAGTCCTTAGGACTTTAGATTCTCCCTGGACGAAACTCTGAAACTGAATCCTGGACCTTCGACGCTCTACTCACAATTAGAGGACAGAAGAATCTCCCTTGGGGTCAAGGAGTGACTCCCCTGCTTGGCAGGCACCAAAGAAGCATCTGTCCGGTTCGCATTTCTGAAGCTCCCGTCGGACGCCGAAGTCATCGCATCACCAGAGGTGGATTCTCAGACTTCGCCGAGGCTACCCTGAGTCTCCAGCAAAGCTGAGGTCCGTGGCTATCGTGGGTGACTTGAGACCGTGACACCTGGACACCGAGCACATTTGCAAGTGCATCCTCTTCTGGGTCTCCCAAGAAGTCATGCTTTGGGTTCCGAGTAGCCCTAGCCTCCAGCACCAACTGCACTGAAGATCACTGGCCCCCACTCCACGAGTGTCCTGTGAGCCAGATCCACGTGCGGCGTCACGAGGCTCCTTCGCGGTCGCTAGCCCGTTGGCTAGTAGCCCTTAACGAACGCCAATCTTTTCCTAACTTGGCATCCTGGTTGCTCCAGGCCTGCCCTCACTTACCCTCGCTGGGTAAGTTCCCCAGACCTTGCTGGTCTGCACCATCGACGATCTTCCTCTGCATCAAGACTTGCCGTTGCCAAGGCTTGTTGGGTCCAATCCGGTCGCCGACACCTCAGCACTCGACAGACATCGTGTACCAGCCCGAATCCTGCTCCTGGTCGCCGACAACGCCTCCTGGACCTCGTGGCTGAAGAGTCAAGACAACCGTCAACACACCTGAAGCACTCGACATCGGTGGGCATCTGTCCATCGCCTTCCTGGTCACTGGCTAGTGACCCAGACTCTGTCCCCTCTGCTTTCAGGTTCTTCAGAACTCCGATCCACTCTTGGATCCACCCGGACACTTTTCACTTGGTCGCCAGCAGCACTTTGCAGCAGATCGCCATTCAAATCGACGACGAAACCCGACCCCGAAAGGCACCTATGCACCCGGCTTCCCTGGGTGAGGTAACACGAGTACTCCGGTGCTCCCGTGGGTAGAGACTCTTCAAAGTCCTAGATCTCAAAGGGTTTGGTCCAAGTCCTCTTTTAAGTGTCCCTTTTCTCTAATTTCCCGATCACGACTTTCTCCATAGAAGTCAACGGCGTATCGCGGTTGTGTATTTACACTGCACGCGTCTCCCGTGGGTCCCCTGTGTCACTACCTTGGGTGGTTCCTTGTGGTCCAAGCACTTCTAGAGGCTCTAGGCCTAGTGTCTAGTTCAGTCGTGGTTCTTATACCACTTTATTGGTATATGGTTTGGTACGCCCCTAGGGCCCAAACGTGTATTTGTGCTATTACTGTGTTTAAATAACTTCTAACTTATGTACTTCGAACTCTAGCCTCATAAAGAGACTAGAGGGGTGTGTTTAGCAATAAATACATATATTTTGAATATATACCTGGTGTGGTGCTCTTTCATTTGATCACTCAAGAGATTATAGACTGGTAAAACAAGCTGCTTTACATTCCTTCAAGACTTAGCCTGAAGGCTGCTCTCCATAGCTACCACTAGGATAGCTTTCAATAAGGTTGTCTTTAACCTATCTCCAATAAGGGGTTGTTTGGACTGGTGCAAGGTGCCCACTATAATTAGTGGACAGCATATACCAGGCCAACTTCTCACATTGGTGTGCAGCGTGTGGGATTCCAGCTTGCTATTGTTTTACCAGATAATCTCAATTGAATTGATCAACTGAAAACCACTAAAGGTACCCAAGGTACATATAATTTAAGCTTAGAATACAGTAAGTTCTACTGAACTTAGAGTTGTGTGTTAAGGGATAGCACAACCCTTTCTACAACTCAAGAGAGTTTAGTAGGCCACACTAGAGTAGGTAGTGCATACACCACACCACACTAGTAATGTCTTTAAGGGCAGGATCTAAAGAATCCTTGCAGGAAGCCATTGAGCTTCCACCCTCCAAGTATGATACACTCCCATTCTTGGAATTGAGAGCTTTATGCAACTTGAGAAAAATAAGGACAGGCCAAAGCCCCACCACCCAATACCTCAAGGAGTTGTTGGTGGCTTATGACCTTAGTAAGCCCTTGGGGACTGAAGGGGTAGGAGCTGAGGGTGGGGCAGAAGATGAGGATGGGACCAGGGGTACCAGTACCCCCAGCCCCCCCCTCTGAAACTGACCAGGAGGGCGACAATGGCCCTGACCTGGATAATCCAACCCCTCCTGAGGAGGATGAAGAGGAGGATCAGAATGATGCCCCCTTTGTCCCCCAGGAAGGATTGTGAGTGTGCCCAGAAGGTCTAGATCTTCTTCTCAGGAGTCTAACCACTCTGGCACCTCAATAGGGAGCTCTGTCTCATCTCATAGGAGGGAATCCTCTCATGAGAGAAGAAAGAGGCTGGTTCAATATGAGGAAGCTCAGCTTGAACTCAAAAAGAAGCAACTAGCCATAGACAGGGAGTCCCTAGATCTCTTTAGAGAGAGAAGAAAGTTGGGACTAGAGTCCCATGGTGGCAGCCATGTCCCTATAGATAGGGAAAGGTCCTATGACCATAGGAACCTGAGCAAGATTGTCCCTCCTTATCAGAGTGGGGATGACATCCACAAATGGATAACTGCACTGGAGAGGGCCTGTAAAGTTCAGAAGGTCCCCCAGAGGCAGTGGGCAGCAATCTTGTGGCTCTCCTTTGCAGACAAAGGTAGAGACAAGCTCCTCACTGTAAGAGAAGAGGATGCTGACAATTACACAGTCTTGAAGAGTGCTCTGATAGATGGGTTTGGCCTAACCACTGAACAGTATAGGTTGAAGTTCAGAGACACCCAAAAAGCTCAGACTCAAGACTGTGTTGATTTTGTAGATTGTGCTACAAAGGCTCTGGAAGGTTGGATACATGGCAACAAAGTGCATGACTTTTTAGGATTGTACAATTTGATTATGAGGGAGCAGATCCTTAATAATTGTCAAAACCAGATTTTGCACCAGTATCTGGTGGACTCTGATCTGACCTCTCCCCAAGAATTGGGAAAGAAGGCAGACAAATGGGTCAGAACCAGAGTAAAAACTAGAAATCAGGGTGGTGACCAGAAGAAAGATTCTACTAATTCCCAAGAGAAAGGTGGGGATAAATCTAAGGATAAGTCCCCTACAGGGCCCCAAAATTCCTCTTCTGGGGGTGGGTCCCAAACTCCTTCCTCTCCTGAAAAGAAACCATATTGCCATGTCTGTAAAAGCCTGGGCACTGGAAAACTGATCCCAGTTGCCCCAGGATTGGCAATAAAGAAAATGTTCCTCCCACAACTACTACCACCCCTCCTGGTACTACCAGTAGTAATCCTCCAGTTGGGAGTAGTGCACCCAAAAAGTTGGGTGCTTTTGCAAGAGGAACAGAGGTGAGCCCTAGTTTAGACAGGGACCCCTCAACAGACTCCTCTGACTCTGATGGTGGTATAGGATTTGCCACCTTTACCATGGGTCCCACAGCGTTGGGCAGGTACAGATTGGAGCCAATAATTAATGGTCAGAAAGCTGTGGCATTTAGGGACACAGGGGCTAGTGTCACCATGGTGGCAGGGAAACTAGTCCCCCTCACCAGTTTTTACCTGAGTTTAAGTACCAGGTGACCAACATTGATCGTGTCAGAACAGATCACCCCATGGCCATAGTCAATCTCAGCTGGGAGGGGGTCACAGGCCCAAAGAGAGTGGCAGTGTCCCCCACCTTACCTGTAGATTGCCTGATGGGCAATGATTTGGAAATTTCAGCCTGGGCTGAAGTTGAACACCAAACCCATCTTAGGATGTTGGGCGTCCCTGTAAAGGTTAGTGGGGCTGTGATGGCCACAGCCCCAGCCCAAGAATTTGGAGAGATGGAGCCTGAAAGAATGGCCCACTCTCCCCCAAAAGAGAGCACAAGGGTTGAAGAAAAGTCTTCTTCCCCCCAGACAGTAGGTAAGGGTCAGCCTCCTCAGGGAACTGACCCTACCCCTAGTGAAGGAACTGCCACAGAGGTAGTCAGGCCTGGCCTGGCCACACCCCTGATGGCAGAGGACCCTTCCAAGGTGGTACCCAGTCTGGAGCAGGTAACCTGCCCCTCTCTACCCTGCCTCAGTCAGCCCAGGGCTGCAGAGGTCAGTGGACCCCCCAGGGCCCCCTGTCCAGAGGAAGCCCCCCATCAGCAGATTAGGGGCACCCAGTCTAGTAGCCCTAGCCAGGTGAAAATTCCTCTACACACTGAGGGATCCCCCATACCTTTATGTAGGGACCTCCCCCAGAAGTACTCTGGTAGGCAAGGGCAAACCTGGGACCAGAAGGTTCCAAACCTGCCATGTCCCTCCAGTAGTCCATCCAAAGGGACCCAACCCCCAGCTGTAGGCAGCCAAAGGTTGACCCTTAGAGCAAAGTGCAACTCAGTCATGGAAAGACAGGCATACATGGTAACCAGTGATCTGAGGAAGCTGAGGCCAACATTCCTAGGGCCTCACTTCCCTACTCAGACACCTCACCAGCCTTGTACTTTACCTAAGCACACCACAGGTAGTGATTCCCCATGGTGGAGACCCTCTCATACCCTTAGGGTGAGGGATTGCTTAGTGGACCATAAGACAGGGGGCAACCATGCTAGTGCAGGTGCTTCCTTATATGACCACTTAGTCAATGAAGGCTCAACTGGCCAAGGTTAGCCTTATCTCCTTTCGTTTGGGGGGGTTATGTAGGAAGGTGGAATCTGACTATATGGTTGCCCCCACTTTTTTATGGTGTTTTGCTGGTTTATGACTTAGTTGGACTGGGATCCTGCTATTCAGGGCCCCAGTCTATCTGCTTTCTCTGTAAAAAGGTTTCCACGTGCCTTAGGCACATCTCTGATTGGAATCTGGAGTGCCCTTATAAGTCCCTAGTATATGGTATACTATGTACCAAGGGCATAGGTACCTCAGAGGCCTACCAGGGGCTGCAGCATGTATTATGCCACCCCTGGAAGGCCATCCAAACTGACACCACAGGTCTGCTACTGCAGCCTGGGTAAGGTGGTGCATGCACCCCTTACTGTGATATAGGTTACCTATATCACTAAATACATACACCCATATAAACCTATAAGTCACTCCTAAGGCAGGCCTTATCAATCCTAAAGGCAGAGTGCATGGTTCCTATGTGAGAGGGTGCCCCTGCATGAGCAGGGCCCCTCTGCAGCGCTCGGAGACCTTCTCTGATGCTGTTTGTAGTGCAGCCTGACCATATACTCTTAAGCGCATTATAACCTCGCGGTAAAATGCTAACTTTGGAATGGCTGCACCTAAACATGTCGTGTTTGGTGTCAAACATCTTGGAATACTACCCCCCCGCCAATTCTGGCGGCGGGGGTAGCATTCCACCCTTCTAGAGGGAAAGACATGTTAACTCTGGCTAGCCCGGTAACTTCTTTCCAAAGCCCTGGCATCACAAAATGGATGCTGCTGCCACAGACACGAGTCTGGCCTCCTGCTGCTGGACGAAACTCTGGCAGGGGAGGCCTGGACAATAGGTTTCCTGTCCCAGGGAGGTGTGACCACCTCCCCAGACAGGATAATGTGTATTGGGGCTGGGCGGGAGCACTTTCGGGTGCTTTGAAGTCCTGCACTGGGGGCACATTTGGTGTCCCTGTGCATACCCCAGTTCAAACCGGATCAGGGGCTTGCAGCCCCTGCTTTGGCGCGAAATGGACAAAGGGAAAGGGGTGTAGCCACCCCTCTGCCCTGACCCACCCATAGGTGGGGCCACAGAGTAGTCCAACCCCTATCCTTAGTATAAGTATAGGAACCCAGTCCTTAGGACTTTAGATTATCCCTGGACGAAACTCTGAAACTGAATCCTGGACCTTCGACGCTCTACTCACGATTAGAGGACAGAAGAATCTCCTTGGGGTCAAGGAGTGACTCCCCTGCTTGGCAGGCACCAAAGAAGCATCTGTCCGGTTCGCATTTCTGAAGCTCCCGTCGGACGCCGAAGTCATCGCATCACCAGAGGTGGATTCTCTGACTTCCCGAGGCTACCCTGAGTCCCCAGCAAAGCTGAGGCCCGTGGCTATCGTGGGTGACTTGAGACCGTGTCCCCTGGACACCGAGCACATTTGCAAGTGCATCCTCTTCTGGGTCTCCCAAGAAGTCGTGCTTTGGGCTCCGAGTAGCCCTAGCCTCCAGCACCAACTGCACCGAAGATCACTGGCCCCCACTCCACGAGTGTCCTGTGAGCCAGATCCACGTGCGGCGTCACAAGGCTCCTTCGCGGTCGCTAGCCCGTTGGCTAGTAGCCCTTAACGAAGGCCAATCTTTTCCTAACTTGGCATCCTGGTTGCTCCAGGCCTGCCCTCACTTACCCTCGCTGGGTGAGTTCCCCAGACCTTGCTGGTCTGCACCATCGACGATCTTCCTCTGCATCAAGACTTGCCGTTGCCAAGGCTTGTTGGATCCAATCCGGTCGCCGACACCTCAGCACTCGACAGACATCGTGTACCAACCCGAATCCTGCTCCTGGTCGCCGACAACGCCTCTTGCACCTTGTGGCTGAAAAGTCAAGACGACCGTCAACGCACCTGAAGCACTCGACATCGGTGGGCATCTGTCCATCGCCTTCCTGGTCACTGGCTAGTGACCCAGACTCTGTCCCCTCTGCTTTCAGGTTCTTCAGAACTCCGATCCACTCTTGGATCCACCCGGACACTTTTCACTTGGTCGCCAGCAGCACTTTGCAGCAGATCGCCATTCAAATCGACGACGAAACCCGACCCCGAAAGGCACCTATGCACCCGGCTTCCCTGGGTGAGGTAACACGAGTACTCCGGTGCTCCCGTGGGTAGAGACTCTTCAAAGTCCTAGATCTCAAAGGGTTTGGTCCAAGTCCTCTTTTAAGTGTCCCTTTTCTCTAATTTCCCGATCACGACTTTCTCCATAGAAGTCAACGGCGTATCGCGGTTGTGTATTTACACTGCACGCGTCTCCCGTGGGTCCCCTGTGTCACTACCTTGGGTGGTTCCTTGTGGTCCAAGCACTTCTAGAGGCTCTAGGCCTAGTGTCTAGTTCAGTCGTGGTTCTTATACCACTTTATTGGTATATGGTTTGGTACGCCCCTAGGGCCCAAACGTGTATTTGTGCTATTACTGTGTTTAAATAACTTCTAACTTATGTACTTCGAACTCTAGCCTCATAAAGAGACTAGAGGGGTGTGTTTAGCAATAAATACATATATTTTGAATATATACCTGGTGTGGTGCTCTTTCATTTGATCACTCAAGAGATTATAGACTGGTAAAACAAGCTGCTTTACATTCCTTCAAGACTTAGCCTGAAGGCTGCTCTCCATAGCTACCACTAGGATAGCTTTCAATAAGGTTGTCTTTAACCTATCTCCAATAAGGGGTTGTTTGGACTGGTGTAAGGTGCCCACTATAATTAGTGGACAGCATATACCAGGCCAACTTCTCACACAAGGCATGAGGGAATTTTCGTCCCGGGCCAGAGGCCCGAGAGAGGGGTCCACTTGGTCTTCGACAGCAGTGATTTGATTTTGTTTTTGTACATACACGTACATTGACATTAATATTAACCCTTTATAATGATGTAGGGTTCAGTAATTAAGTACTTCCTAAAAATCATAGCTATAAGGATGTCTATGTTTTTTCTATACAGAGACTGATTCCATTTAATCAGACTTGTTTGAGTGCATAAGAAAAAAATTCCATCAAAGAAACTTAAAATGTCTGAATTTTGTATGACTATCAGATGACAATTTTACCCAAACAATGTATGCGTTGGATTCTCAGAGACTCACCTGAAGGGATCGGGACTGTTTGTCCACTGGCGTTCAAACCAGAACAACAAATTGCAAATTTGCATACTTTTCTAGCGAATATTACAATGAAACAAATGAGAGCCCTACAGATCGGTTAACAATTGCCCAAACTCAGACAAAATATGGTTTGTGGAACATAGATTTTTCCAGATTCACTGAAAATGAAAGCTGCAGTAAGAAGGGCTCATACTATAGAAAGACCGCAACACATGTGAGGACTCACTGACAGAAAAAATGGTGCAGTTCTTAATTCATAGGCTTATAATCCTACCTATTTACCTTGAACTGGGACACCTTAAGTCTCTTCTTTTGAGATATTTGAACAGCAGCTATAACACAAAGAGGGTAATGCTCAAATCACAGAGTCACTTGAGCTCTGGAAGGTATATATAAGATAGGGCTGAGAGATGACCTCTTTTTCCTGAGGAACCCAGCTGACCATTTCCAACTTGACCTGCCTTGTATCCTACTGGTGGCTTTTGCAGGAGTGAGTCTTGACCCACAAGTGTTATTCTGAGGTCCTGGGACCCTTATGTCAAAGTGTACTCCTCTTAGCAGCCTGAAAAACCTAAGACTTGGAAACCTTTTGGCTCCAAAGACCTCTGGAGGACTGGGACAAACCTGCCAATTTTATTTGACGAAGGTGCGCTGCCGCTGGACAAAAGATTCAGTTTGCTCCTGCATGGAGTTTTTAAAGAGCAGCAAATTTGTTTCAGCTGGCCATAGAGGCAAAGTTATCAGGCCTTGTGGAACCCTGTTTGGCGATAGCCTGCAGAATTGCCCCCACTGGAGAAATTCGAGCTCCAAAAAAGCCTGAACATAGAAATCTTCACTGAGCAAAGGCGTCCAAAATATCCAGTCGGCGAGAAACCTTTCTTGGGTGCCAATTTTGAATTTCTCCCATTCAGAGCTTTCCCACAAGAAGTCAGTAGCTTCACCGGATCCTCATCCGATGGCTATCTGTCCTTCTCGAGCCCTTCTTGGGCGCAGCCTGCTGCCTTGCCCCACTGAGGATTGTTGACTTCCATTTCAGTGAATAAATCAGAAGGTAAAACTTCCAACTGGGGCAAAACTGTTTTTTGTATCTGACCAGCACCCCATCGCGATCAGCCTAAATCATGCCTAGGTTCCAGTCAAGCACAACCACAGTTGCCGCTTAACTCTTTTTGACGCTATTTTCATTTAAAACTTTCAAAATTCAGATCTCAAGTTCACCTTATTGGATTAGTGTAATTTTTTGTTAAATAACTTATTCTCTATTTTAAAAAATTGGAGTGGGATTTTTATTGTGCTTTCAACTTTTTAACTGTTTGGTACTTCTAAATGGCGTACTAATTTTCTTAAATCAAGCCTGTCTACTCTGCCATTGCTACGAGGTGTTTGAATTACTAAAACCTTTACTGAACCTTATAAGAATAGTAAAAATGTTACTTGTGGTGGACTATCATCTTCCCCAACTGATAATGCACCTCCCCACACCTTAGTATTAGAATGGCGATGTTTATTTTCCAAGAACTAACTGTAAAAAATCTCTGCTAGAAATGCTTCTGTTTTATTTTCAGTAGACTGGTGGAGTACTAAAAGAAATAAAAACACATAATTATTAATTCAAGGGGTAGACAAACAGAAACACTGATGGTAAAAATGTGATTATCGCATTTCCCATTTACACAAAATTTGTGTTTTCTCAGCTACTCTGTGTACTCATAAACACTGTTGAAATACACACTGCACAGAAACACTCTTTCCTATTAACACCAGCAAAAGCTACTACTACCTTCATTCAAGTAAAAATAGAAAAATATGTCTTTGAGTATTTGTGCGAGTTACAAAATTAGGACGTACTTCACAGCCGTAGCTTTACAGGGGTTTACAAAGTGACACATCTGCTTAGATGCATCACTTTGCAAATATGTTGTGGTGTGGCGCATATTTTATGCCACCAGTGGCGCAAGGCGCTCATAAATAAGCCCCTCTGTATGAGCCAGCCATGCCATATTTAGAGTCAACGTGGATTATATATGAGCCCCTTGCCCCACTGCTGCATCACTTTTTGTGACGCACTGGTGGCATAAAACATGTGCCACACTGCAACATATTTACAAAGTGACGCATCTAAGCAGATGCGTCATTTTGTAAACCCCTATGCTACATTATACCTGCGTCAAGTATAATGTATGCAGGTTGGGCGTTGCCCCGCAAGAAAGGGTCATAGAAGTGGTGCAATAAAATCTATCTGATTTCACTATGCCACTTCAAGGACACTACTGCATCAAATGCTTACGCCTGCCTCATAGCAGGTGTAAATCTGATGCAGGCCCTTTCACATGGGGATTTCCCCATGTGAAAGGACACGTTGCTGGAGTTGCGTCTGTTTTCAGACACACTCCAGCAATGTGTCAATTTTGCACCTACAGATACGTCAGGAATACTGACGTATTTGTAAATCCTTGTGACATGGAGCGTTGTACAGTAAATATGGCACATCCATGGTGTCGCAAGGAGGGCGCACAGAAAAGTGTTGCCTCGCTGTTTTATCGCAGCGATGCAACACTTTTAATAAATGAGGCCCAATGTATGTAATTGTATCTCATGTGGACATGCTGAAATGGGCTGGAGAGTCTGATTTGGGTCCAAATAACTTTAAACATTAGTGGTCACAGTACATGTACTGATGGTGTAATACACAAACAGGGCGATTCGAACATTAGACTACATTCAGTATAACTGTGCTGCAATTGTTTACATCCTTTTGGTAGATCTGGAGAATAGACAACCTTGAAAAGTGATCTTTCCCCTTGACTAACCTAAACCCATATGTGTGCTTAATGAATATCTATTCAGTATAAAAATGACACAAAGGTTATTGCAGTACCTGACACAGCGTTGAATTTTGCTACAAGTTGTTTACGTAGTATCTTAAATATACCTCAAGTACCATTACTACTGGAGCTCTGGCATTTAGTAATTATACTGAATATATTTGCTGTTGTAAAAAGATGAATTCCCAAAACCATACCTTCTCAATATCCAGGAGTAAATGGACCTTGAAGATCATAGATTCATTAATTACAATCTCTTCACTCCGGTACAAAATCTGAAATATTCTGCTGTATACATTGTTTTCATAGATACAGGGAGAGAAAGGGTCAGCATCATCTGAAAAAGACAACATGTCAATTAGGTTTATACAGCTTGAGTTTCAATAAGTAGAACATTCATTTAGCATATCTACAAATCATCTTTCAAAATGGTTTCACTTTGAGTTACAATTACTAATTGTTCACTTCTCCTTCACCCAGACCAAGCATATTACCATGAGGTATGACCCAGCATTATGTGCAAAGTAACATGCTTGAGTTTATCATTTGAGCTGATGAAGCTACCTCTTGATAGTTTGCCAAGTAAGTTAGTAAAACATCATTAGACTGAAACTACTAAAAGGAGATTTGGTGGTTCAAGTACGTTTCAAATTATATAAAAAAGTATATGAAACTTTAATGATACTGAGTACATAGATGAAGACGAGATTTATTTTGAAACATCGCTTACGGAGAAGTTGG
Source organism: Calotriton arnoldi (assembly GCA_963921515.1). Taxonomy (NCBI): domain Eukaryota; kingdom Metazoa; phylum Chordata; class Amphibia; order Caudata; family Salamandridae; genus Calotriton; species Calotriton arnoldi. Next base: position 695,067 of record CAWUFW010000836.1, read on the forward strand.
AGGTTGCACTAAACATCAAAAGTGATTTTTGAAGTGGATCCAAAGTTTACTTTAAAAGTAGAGTTTCCTTTTCAAACTAAATCAGATATCATTAACACTAAAAAGTCTTACTTCCATTAGATATAAAATTGTCTAATCCGTATTAGGTATGAGCACCTTGATGTTTGGAAGCGTGGATCATCAGGAGTAGATCTGTGTTCACAAAGGTGAAAAGCACGCTTATATCTTTTGAAAGTGTACATTTATTATTGTGTATCTCCATCCCAAAACTACACTCAAAGTGAGAAGGTGGGACTGCCAATGGGGGTGTCAGCAACAAGTTGACATCACTAATATCACAGGTATTACCAAGAGATTTTCCAAAAGAATGTGCGGGGGAAAGCAAGGTCTACCAAAGAACATAACAACAAAACCAGTCAATAAGGCAGCTGGGAGGATGCTTCACAAAACTAGCATCTTACCCTCAGACTAATCCCATCCAGCCATGAGTTACTACTGTCAAGCCAAAGGGTAACTTCCAGACCATACAGAGCTCAGACAGGTAAGTGAACAGAAGCAGTACCAGCTGCCAGAATATAATAGCACACAGTCTTCAATATTAGACTAAGCATAAATAGCAATGCTAAATACATTAAAACACATCACTGTGAAAACAGGGCACTGATAAATGTAAATCATCATGGTGATCAGTTAACTTTTGTATACCACAAAAAAACTCTTGGCAACCGAGAGCTCGAAAGCAGGAAACCCGTCTCCTCTAATAGAACAGTTAATTTTCTAAAAGAGGTCCTGACATTGGTTCTGCAATGCTGTTTCATAACATAATTATTTATTTACTTACAGTATTTTATAGCGCTTCTTCCTCAAGTAAATTAGAGCACTGTACAGTTTTAACAATAGTTCCATTTTACTTTATATGATACAAGTAAACATCATCTCAAAATAGCAGTCTTAACATGTTATAGAGGAGGGGGATTGGAGGAACTGGGAGAGATACAAGGAGTTAGCATTTAACGCATCAGTGTAGTGATATGACATGTGGGGGGGGGTAACTGGCATAGTGTGAGGGAGGGGCAGTTCATCTTAAGATTTGGCGCAGAAAGGATTTTTGAATAGGAAAGTCTTGAGAAGCTTTCTGAAGGAGAATATTTTAGGGGCCATTTTTAAGTGGCTGTGAAGAAGCTCTAGATTGAGGGTGCAGCTCCGCAGAATGATTGCCTTTACGCGAGTACTGTTTTGAATTTTGGAGGTTCTAGCAGAAGAGAATATTTTTGCTTCTGAATATTCTGGACCCACCTGACATTTTCAGCAGTTCACTAAGGTAGCTGGGTCTTCCAGTGTGGAGCACTTTGAAGGTAATGAATCCATTTTTTTTATAACTCTTTTTATTAATTTCATAAGATATGCCTAAAACAAAGGCACAAGGGCCCACAAGGGCAACCGATAAGAAGAACAAAGTATGTGATATTGACAGTCCGACCCAATCCCACCCAGGAGCAAGACAGTATCCACAATACCATACAGCTTTAAAGAGAAGCGTGTTGGTGTATAGTTAAGCTCAGGCCTGAAGTACATTGGATCCAGATATTCGTGTGCTGCTCAGTGCAGCTCTGGGATTCCTTCAATTATGAGCGATGTCTTGCTTGGCTACTAAATAACCGATACCAGCGAATAAGCTATGGTGTGTGTTGTCAGCCCATCCGTCCATAATCACTAGGAGTGCAACCTTCGAGGTCAGTTCGGCTTTGGTATGAAATGTTTGCATGATGTGGGCGTGAATCAGCCGGCAACAAGTCTGTATCACTAGGCAGGACCATATGACATGGAAAAAGCCCCCCATTGGGTCACGCAATGAGTGCATCCCATCTTCCACAGACTGTCCGAGCTGTAGTAGACCCATTGGAAACAATAAAGTTGAATGAGTCTAAGGTTGGAGGGGATAGCCAGGGTCCATGAGGACATTTTGGCCTCACACCAGTCGTCATCTTCAAGCTCCTCTATGTTAGTTGTTCAGCTGGCTCAGAGGGCATCTTGTGCATTAAACAGGAGGGCCCATCATTAGTTTTATCTTTAGTGAGTTAAACTCAGAGATGTCAATGAGTATGACACTGTGTGTCTTCAGAGCATGTCGTAGGTGGAGGTATTTAAACAATTGTGTTTAAATTACAGCAATTACATTTGGTTTTAAGGTGATCAAACGAAATATTATGGCCTGTGTCCCAAAGGTCACCTAGTGTGGAAATGCCTATTCGGTCCCAACCCTTGAAGCCCTCCAACCAGGCCACCTGGTCCAGCCATGCCCCTTCCCATAATGAGGTCTGGGCTGTCAGCTTCCCCAACCACCCAACATGGGCCAGCGCTGCTCGCCAGCATAGCAGAGGAATCTTGGATATCTGTGGTGAGGCGATTTCCATAAAGTAGGTGATGGACACCTTGTTGCTCCAGGAGACTCAACTCTAAGCACCAGGAGGAGTCCTAGCTGTTTCTGAATATCCAGTCATTGATGGGTATCATGTGCCGCCCAGTAGTAAAGGCGGAGGTCTGGGGAGCCCAGGCCACCATCAAATGAGTAATGCATCCAATTTTGAATATGATTCAGGCTTTTAGAGGAAGGCAACATATGGGCGTAATGTGATCACATTTTTTTTTGTCTGAGATAAGGCGAGCAGTTGAGTGGGAATCGCTTTAAGTGGCAGAAGAGCACTGGCCGGTAGCCCTGAGAGTTTGGCGTTTTCTCCATCAATTCTGGAGAGAACTAAAGCTTGGGCAAAAGTTTTAAGTAGTTTCATAGAGAGAAGGTGTTTTATTATTTTTTGCTGGAGTAGGTGAACGTTTGTTGTTTGGGCTATCTTGTGAATGTGGAGCTTACAAGAGAGCTTGTTGTTGATGAGAACTCCCAGAGACTTGACTGCTGTAGCTGGTAAGGGTGGACAGCCATAATTCAATAGAAGGGAGATTAGTGAGGGATCAAATCCATTGGTTGCTTTGTGAGATAGCAATAAAACTCCTTTTTTGAAATTTCAGTTTCAGGGAGTTAGCAGTTGAAAAAAACGTCAAGGTCTTTGCGGATGTAGAGATCTTTGAGCAGGAGATTTTTAAATAGATCTGAGTAACATATGCATATTGGTGTATTTTGATGGAGTTTTTCAACAATTGGCTCAAAGGTTTGACTTGTGTTGGGAAGGCTCATTCTCCTCCCCTAGGGCTTGAAAGGCCCATATGAACTTAGGGTCCTGTAAGAATGAGGCAAGGTGATGTACATCTTTTTTAGGTAAACTGGTGTATACCCACAAATGGCTTTGTCTATTTGTGTAAGGCTCTTAAACGTCACTGTTAAAAATTGGGTTGTTGGTTTACTGGGTTTTAAGCCCCAGTCAAGCAGCAACCACAATCCTAGTCAGGGTAAGATACAAGCAAAACCCAAATTAACCTGTGCTCACCCTCTGGTAGCTTGGCGCAGAGCACACAGTCTTAACTTAGAGGCAATGTGTAAAGTATTTGTGCAACACTTTAAACAGTAAAAGATCCCACACTAAGTCAGAAAAATAGATCTGAATTAGATAAATAAAACAAGACTAAAAGAACAAAAATCCAATTAGTGGAACCAGATATATTGAAGTTTAAAGGGTATAGTGAAAATAGCACCAAAAAGCACAAAGAGCTATTGGGAATATCTGGTTGCGATGGAGTGCGGGCCAGCTACAGGGACCCAGTTAGGCCCACTGACCACAGTACCTTAAATCTTGGTTGCAGAGCGTTGTGTGGATCCACATCGAAGATTTGTCCGAGGCCATGCGTTGGTTCTGGGATAGGGCAAGGCTGCTGTGCAAGCTCCTGTTGCGTCGATGTTGGGGATTCCGCTGACGGAGATTACGAAGCAGAAGTCTGGTGTCGAGCATGCAATGCACAAGCGAGGCGATGCATGGGTTTCGAGGAGAGGTGAAGGTGCGATACGAGATGCAAGGAGCTGCGCCGGGGAAAGTGTCGCACAGTGGCGGTTCCGAATGCAATGCGTGGATCCCAAGATGCAAGTTGCGGCAGCAATGCAAGTCTTTTACGATGGATCAAATCCACGCGGCAGTGATGATGCGTTGGTTATGCTGGGGTATGCATCGCAGCTGCTCAATCGAAAGGATGCCTCAGTTCTGCTCGGGGATGTGTCGCTCAGCAGACAAGGTGTGTTGGTTTTGCTAATAAGGACCTTAGGCCTACTTCCAAGCATCCAAGACTGGGGTACCACCACTTGGCAGGGTAGACTCACAGATGTAGATGCATGTAGGTTAGAAGCCTGTTATATCCCTGAGGCTTCAGGTCAGGAGGCCAGCCAACAAGCCCTTGTAGTCATCTCGGGTTCTGGGGGTTCAAGAGATACAGGTCCACTCCTTCTCACCCAGGTTAGTGGGCAGCAGGCAGCAAATCAGCACAGCAAAGCAGGAGTCCAGCAGAGTGCAGTCCAAAAGAGTGACAGTACTTCAGCAGCACAACAGTCATTCTTCCTGGCAGAGTATCCACAGGTCCAGAAGGGTACTGAAGTAGTGGTGTTTGAGGCCCATTACTGATACCCAGTGGTGCCTTTAAATTGGGGTGACTTCAAAGACATGCCTGTGAAGTGTACAGATGTCCTCCATTCCTGCCCTGGCTCCAGACTCACTACAGGGGGTTATGCAGTCCTTTGTTTGTGGACAGGACGCAGCCTACTCTGCGTAAGGCTGTGCCCAGCTCCTCTGTCCCATCCTGCCAGAAATGGCCCATTGAGACACACCTAAGCTCCCATTGGGTGTGGCAGTTTAGGAGGAATATGCAAAGCCCAACAGCCAACTACACCCAGTCATGTTATCAGAGACAGACTACAGGCACCAAATGGCTAAAGCACGAAAATGCCAACTTTCTAAAAGTGGTATTTTCAAAATTCCAATTTAAAATCTGACTTTACCATAAGTTTGGATTTTAAATTGTGATTCCAGAGACACCAGACTGGAAGGGTTTATCTCTTTCCAATTGGAAATTACACGTATAAAATGTAATCCCAATGTTATCCTATGGGAAAGATAGGCCTTGCAGCAGTGAAGAACGACTGAGAGTTTTCCACTACCAGGACATATAACATTTTAAAGTACATATCCTGCAGTTTAAATACCTTGCACCCTGCCCTCTGGGTAGTCCAGTGCCTACCTTAGGGGTGACTTATATGTATAAAAAGGGAGGTTTGGGGCAGCTAAACGTTTACATGGCAGTGTAAACTGCACACCCAGGCTCTGCGATGGCAGGCCTGAGACGTGGTTAAAGGGCTACTTAAGTGGATGGCACAATCATTGCTGCAGGCCCACTACTAGCATTTAATTTACAGGCCCAGGGTACATGTTTTACCACTTTAATAGGGACTTATAAGTAAATTAAGCATGGCAATTGGGAGGAACTGATATTACCATGTTTAGCGCAGAGAGCACAAACACTTTAGTACTAGTTAGCAGTGGTAAACTGTGCAGAGTCTTAATACCAGCAAAAATGAGGTCAGAAAAGTGGAGGAGGAAGACACACAGTTGGGGGGAAAACAAGTCTAATGCTGTCAGGTCTAACAGTCACCTTATCTTGCATGACAATCAGTGTAGAGAGCACTGTTGCTGGAAACATGATCAAGAGGGACTACATTTGAAAATGTTTGTACTGCTGCAATAGAAGAACCCGTTTCTTTTTGTAAATACTTTTTTTGCCATACATGTTCTCCTTTAGTCCTTCATCTGTTGTGTGTAAGAACGCTTCACCATCAAATCACTGGGATTCTAAGTCCTTTACGTTTTTAGCGGATTTATGTAATAACATACCAAAAAGGGTTGTCTCCTCTTTGGTCACCACTAAAATCAAAAGTACACTCAATGGCAATGGGGTAATTATTAGGCCTGGGCACATTTTGCGTTATGCTGATCTAATTAATGTATTTTTGGTCATTTCAGGTTATTCTCATTACCTGAAGTTCATGAAAATATGCTAGTACATCACGTAATTATGTGCAATTTGCAGTAATGCGCTATTTGCAGCAAATATTTACTATGAACACATGGGAACAATGTGAACAACAGACCCTGAGCAGCTGTTCTTCACAGTACTTTTATTTTTTGCACTATTCTTTTATGCATTCTTGATACAAACTGGGTGTGAAGATGAATTTTACCCTAAAATACAGTGCCAAATGCAGGTTTCCCATTTTGTGTAATTATGTGTAATTTTGTACAATTTTTCTGCAATGTCACGTAATTACACAAAAGCAAGTTACATGAATCTTGCAGACCCCTAGTAATAATTCACTCTTGTTCAATAAAAAATTTAACAAGTAGTACAAAGAAACAACAAAATAAATAACAATGACCTTATTCATGGAGAGCAAAATACTTCCCAACTCTACCTAGGTGTTATGAGTTCAGAAGCAATACATTTGTATCTCAAATGGTGCATTACCAGGAATGGAGCATGTAAAAAATTGAGTTGTTGGTTGACTGGGGTGTGAGCCCAGGTCAAGCAGTAGACACAGTCCTTGTACGGGTGAGGCAAAAGCCAACCCTAAATTAACATATTCTCCACCCTATGGCAGCATGGCACAGAGCAGTCAGGCTTAACTTAGAGGCAATGTGTAAAGTATTTGTGCAACACTTCAAACAGTAACAGAGTTACAACACACCACAAAAGAATCCCATACCAAGTTATAAAATAGAGCTATTTTTAATAAGAAAAACGAGACCAAAATGACAAAAATCCAATCAGTAGAACTAGAGATATGCATTTTTAAAGATATCAGTGAAAATAGCGATAAAAACCACAAAGCGCCAACCGTGGATATCTGTTCATGCTGGACCAGGACAAATTCACAAGTTCAGGCCGACGCAAAGGAGCATGGGCTGGCTACAGGGGCCCAGTTAGGCCCACTGAACAAAGTACTTGGTTTGCAAAGTGTTGAGAGGGTCCGCGTCATGCAGCCGAAGCAATGCATCAGTTCCGAGATGCTGCAAGGCCGCCGTGGATCGAGGATCCCATCAATGAGAGCTTGCAATACGACGTCGAAGATGTGTTACACAGTCGGGTCGATGTGTCAGTTTTGGGAGCTGTGAGTCTGCGAAGCGGAGTCCTGCATCAGCGTTGAGGAGAATGCATCACACAGCGGCAGTTCCAATTAGGCAGCAGGCTGCATTGTAGGTCTTTGCGATGGTGGAGATACACACGGTAGCAGTGATGCGTTGGTTCTGCTCAGGGTTGCTCCATGCAGCAGAGGAGATGCACAGGTTCCACTGTAACCACAGTGGCTGGCAAAGCACCTTAGCCCACTTCCAAGAGTCCAGGACTGGGGTGGCACCACTTGGCAGAGTAGACTCACAGATGGCAGAGTCCAAGTGCTAGAGTCGAGGATGTTGGAGTCTTCTGTCCCTAAGGCTCAAGTCAGGAGGCCAGCCAACTAGCCCTTGGAGTCATTCTGGAGTCCTGTGTTCAACAGATGCAGGTCCATTCCTTCTCACCCAGGCAAGGGGGCAGCATGCAGCAGGTCAGCACTGCAAATGGCAGCAGTCCTTCAGAGCACAGTCCAGCATAGTGGCAGTCCTATCAGCAGCACAGTAGCCTTCCTGGCAGAGTGTCCACAAGATCAAAAGAGTACTGAAGAGTTGGTGTCTGAGGCCCAATATTTATACCCAGTTCTGTCTTAGAAGTAGAGCAGACGCTTCTAGAAGCAAGCCTTTGAAGTGCACACGTGCCCTGCCTTCCTAGCCTTGACTCCAGTCTAACTACAGGGTGTAAGCAGCTCTTTGTGTGGCAGCCACAGCCTATTCCAGTGTAAGTGGGGCTGTGCCCATGTCACACTACGGCGTAGGTAGACAGAGGTAGGTTCATACATTAACACTGTATGTATGGGACCGCAGGAGAATGACTATATATCCCACAATCCTGTGTGTCTGGTCAGGTGGGCTCAGCACTCTGAGTCCTATATAGGCTCCGCCTCCCGAAGGCCCGGTGCTTGTCAATCAAGTACCATGACTTGGATTGTTGGGAGGAAAAAGCCGTGACTTCACTGAATGTGAACGAGGAGATTTGCTCCTTCTGACTCTCCCGTTATTTTTCCATCGAGCCGGTTGTGGGGCTCGCCTGTTTTCAGCCACAAGGCTCACCTGTCAGCTGGTGTACCACGCGCTGGAGCGCAACTTATTTCACTGCTCAGGCTTCCTTCTGTCCTCCCCAACCACGCTGGAGAAACTCCATGAGCTTGAACTCGGCTCGAGATGAGGTTCTTGTTCAAAGGACTTCTTAAAAGAACCAGGGGGGAGCGCTATGAAATGAATGAAATGAAATTTGTACTTGTAAAGCGCACCCATACCCCCAAAGGGGTGTCCAGGCGCTGTACGCATACCGCTGTGGAACCCTTCCTGGCTTTTCCCTGTGAAATGTCCACTCCTGGGCACCCCCAGGGTGAAGCCAGGCATCCCAGCGCTGTTGGGGCCGTTGTGGAGATTAAGCAAGCTATTGCCCAGAGTTGCAGAGTGGGATCCATGATTAGAATAGGCACCGAGGCGAGAATTATCAGGTCCGAGGAAATTGAGCCCAAGACCCGCCGAGGCGGGAATTGAACCCTGGTCCCGGGCCAGATCTCTGCATCAGGGTCTGCCGCTCTAACCATTGAGCCACACTTCTCCCTATCACACCACCAATGAGCTGTTGAGAGGCTCAGATTTCCCTATCTGTTTTCTTTTCCTTGATATGGATACAACTTAGCCTGCAGCTCTGTAACAAAGCCGTCAAAAGGCTTGAATGAAGGGCCATACTTCTATTTTTGTTTAACTGATCGGCACGCAGGAGAAGCGTGCCTCTCACTCTTCATTGCATTTGCTAGTTCCTTGGACTTACGTGCTACAGTACCGAAGAGGATCTCCACAGCTAAGTACACTGTTCTATTTGTTGTTGCAGGAGAAGCTGTAATACCCTTGAAGGAGAACTTATTTATTTTTATGCGTTATTTTTGTTTGGATTTTGCATTCTGTACAGTAGAGTGAGTGCGGCAAGCCTTAATGTAAGTACAAACACATAGTCTTATTGTGCCTTATTCGGTTTGCATCTGGTGGTTGTCCTACATGTGTTGTGCTTGTGTTTTACTACAGGGAACACGGGGCTAGACAACGGAGTGACAAGAATAGGAGTGAAGCCTACAACTCTAAGTGTCTTCCCATGGAGTGTTTCGCAGCCGCATCTTTATTGTTTCCTTTGTCCCTTTTTTCCCTTTCCCCTATTACGGTGTTGTCTGCTGAGTGGTACTAGCGTACTCGCAGGTCGCGCCCTATCGGGGAAAAGGTTACACAGCATCACCCATCGCTCCCGCTGTATCCGGCTTTGAAGGTTAGTGGTTACCTGTCTGTGTTTTGACAGATTGACAAGCCCACGGTTACCTACGGCCTGAGCGATGGATACCTCCACTGTGCTTACGTCAGTGTTGGAGTCCTTAACCGCATTACGGATGGAGGTGGATGCTTTCCGAGGAGAGAACTTAGAATTGAGGAATGAGATGGGCACTATGAGACGTGAGGTAGCGGGTTTATCCCGTGTGAGTCCTACCGGTGCGAGGGGGAACGGTTCCTATATTAAAGATTGGACGCTCCCGCCTCCTTTGACTTCCCGTGACACGGCCCCTGTTCAGGGAGGGGTGCACATGGTGCGGGGCCCTTCACTTCCTCGTTTTCCAACCCTTCCCAAGCAGGACCTTCTTCCATACACCTGATACAGCCCATGCAACTGCCCCTTGCCCCTCCTGAAAGGTTCTTCGGGGACCCAAAGAAGTTTGGGATATTTTTGGGTCAGTGTAGGCTGCATTTCATGTGCAAACCCACGGTGTTTCCTACCGACCAAGCTAAGACGGCCTTTGTCATGTCCTATTTGGGTGGTAATGCGGCTAGCTGGTCCTTCCCCTGATAGAGAGGGACGATCCTGTCCTGTACAACTTTTCGGATTTCTGCATTGAAATGCGCAAGCTGTTTGATAGAAAAGCGCATCTACTATCTCTAGACAAAGAATTCATCACGCTCAAACAGGGCACACAAGACTTGCTCACGTATATTACGACCTTCAATAGACTTCTTGTGGAAACCAATTGGCCTGTGGAAAAAGAACATCCATGTTCTATCAAGGATTAAGAGGTGAATTGAAGGACGTCTTGGCGCAAGTGGTGCATATGCCCGATAACTGTGAGGAACTGATAGATCTCACAGTTCAATTGGATCACAGACTTCAAGAGCGGAAAGGAGACAAGTACCGGACTGACGCAAAAGCCTATCTACCACGCCCTAAGCCAGTTCAGGAGGAACGCTCACATATCACTGACGGAACAGAACCCATGCAAGTTGGTGGAATACGGGGCCCGTTAAGCCAAGAGGAAAGGGAAAAAGAAGAAGACAGAGGCTGTGCATGTACTGCGGGAAACCCGGGCATTTCATTAAGGAATGTAAGACCAGATCCAAGTATGTGAACAAAGAAAACCCCGGAGCCCGAAACTTAACCGTGGTGGAGTACACCCCAGGGAATTTGGGAAACTAACGCTCTCAAGCAAGACCGAGACCCCTTGCTTGAGGCCCATGGCGGATGTGGTCTCTTCAGCACTGGCCAATACAGTACAGACCGCAGTGGCACATATGAATCTGTGCGTTTTATTGGAGCTGCCCAGTGGAGAACCCGTGGTGGTTCACGCGTTGTTGGATTCAGGAGCTACTGGCAACTTCATTGATCAGCAGTACGCCCAGGAATTAGGGATCCCCTGCGTAAAGAAGAAGACACCCGAACCAGTGAAGGCGGTGGATGGTACGGCACTAACATCAGGTCCTGTACGCTTTCATACACAACTGATTCTGATGCAAGTAGGGGTGCACCACTTTGAATACATACAGTTCGACCTGATCGATGCTCCCCACTTCAAACTTATATTGGGAATGCCATGGCTGACTTATCATGATCCTTTGGTGCAATGGGCAGCACGCACCGTCTCCTTGAACTCCTCGTTCTGTACAGAACACTGTACAAGAGACAAGGTACGAAATCCTGAAGTAATGCAGAATCCTGCAGGCCTGCTCGCTATGGGATATAGCGAAAAAGTCTTGTGTTGTATCTCCCCATTACCGGATGAATATAAACAGTTCCACTCCGTTTTCAGCAAGCAGGACGCAGGGAAGTTGCCCCCTCATAGGGACTATGATTGTGTGATCGACCTCGAGCCAGGAGCCTTCATCCCATGCAGTCGGGTTTACGCCCTTACGGAGGCCGAGACTACGTATTTACAGCAGTATCTCGATGAGTTGCTGTCCTCCGGCTTCATACGTCCTTCTTCCTCCCCTGCCTCCTCGCCACTCTTCTTCATACCGAAGAAAGAAGGTGGCTTAAGGGCTTGCATAGACTATAGAGCAATTAACAGAGTAACCATAAAGAACAGGTATCCTTTGCCCTTGATACCCGTGCTATTGGACCAGTTGAAAGGAGCCAAGATTTTCACCAAATTGGATCTGAGGGGAGCATACCATCTCGTGCGGGTGCGGCGTGGGGACGAATGGAAGACAGCATTTCGGACAAAGTTTGGGTTATACGAATATCAGGTTATGCCCTTCGGGCTCTGCAACGCACCCGCCGCTTTCCAGTTCTTTATGGATGAAGTATTGCGAGGCCTGTTGGACGTGTCCTGTATCGTCTACATCGACGACATTCTGATTTATTCGGCATCCACAGAAGAACATGTCCTTCATGTGTCGGCAGTATTGGAACGGTTGCAACAGCATACGCTCTATGCCAAGTTGGAGAAGTGTCTTTTCCACGCCACCGAAGTAGAATTCCTAGGATACATCATAGGGCCAAACGGACTATGCATGGACAACAAGAAGATCCAAGCTATCGTTCAGTGGGAATCGCCCTCCACTGTTAAGGCCTTGCAGAGCTTTTTAGGCTTTGCAAACTTCTATCGAAGGTTTATCAAAGACTTCTCCCGGATGATACAACCTTTGACACATCTGTTGAAGAAAGGAGCTAAGTACCTCTGGACGGACGCAGCCGAACAGGCTTTCCAAACCCTCAAACACTGCTTTACGCACGCTCCTGTATTGAGACACCCAGATGCCTCGCTTCCCTTTGTAGTGGAAACGGACGCATCCCATTACGCCATCGGAGGCATCCTGTCCCAAAGACATCCGGACACCGGCCAAATTCATCCGGTGGCCTACTTTTCAAAGAAGTTGTCATCCTGTGAGGTTAACTACAGTATTACAGACAAAGAACTCCTGGCCATAAAGAGGGTGTGTGAAGAGTGGAGGCACTACCTATTGGGAGCTAAGCACACAGTGGAAATCTATACTGATCATCGAAACCTTCTGTTCTTAAAGACCGCCAGAGCCTTAACCCCGAGACAACTCCGATGGTCGCTATTCTTCTCTGACTTTGACTTCGTGATCAAATACCGTCCCGGACCACAAAGCGGCAAAGCTGATGCACTTTCAAGACCAGCCCCAACGCCGGATACCCGTCCAGATTCCATGGAAGAACCCCCTGTAATACTGCATAAGGCCTCTTTTCCTGAAGAGATCTTGGCCTTGACGACCACACAAGACTTTCTAGGGAGGTAAAAAGCAGACGGCAGGGATAGATGTCCAGACATGGATAAACGAAGATCCCACACAACGTTCGATTGATAACGACATACTATACCATGGTAATAGACTATACGTACCACATGAACCATTACAACAACAGGCCTTGAGATGGATTCATGACTCCACGCTGGGTGGGCATCTGGGAATCCAGAAAACGTTCCAAGCTATGAAAAGGCACTTCTGGTGGGTAACTTTACAGGCGGATACAACCAAATACGTGTCAGAATGCGCCATTTGTACCCAGGGAAAGACCCAACATAAGAGACCGTGTGGACTGCTCCAGAGCATTCCTATACCTCCAACACCTTGGCATACATTGTCCATGGATTTTATCGTAGACATGCCTCCTAGTTCAGGACACAATACTATACTGGTCGTTATAGACCATCTAACCAAGATGGGACACTTTGTTGCTACAACAAAATTACCAACCTCGGCAGAATTGGCCCAATTGTTTCTACAGCATATTGTGCGGTCCCATGGAATCCCAGCAGTTATCATCACCGACAGGGGAACCCAGTTCACCTCACGGTTCTGGAAGGCGCTATGTGAGGCTATGAAAGTGGATGCTCGCCTCTCCACTAGCTACCATCCGCAGACGGATGGCAAAACCGAAAGACTGAACCAAACGCTGGAACAGTATCTCAGATGCTTCACACTACAACATGAAGAAGAATGGAGTACGCTTTTGTGGATGGCGGAGTTCGCATATAACAATGCGGAGCATTCCTCTTTGGGGTGTTCCCTTTCTTCTGCCTTACAGGATACCACCCTAACATGCTGCCTTTTGAATGGCCAGTGCAATCCCGACACCCTACCATTCAAGAACACCATGCACATCTCCGAAAAGTACTACAGGACGCTAAAACGCAGTTAGACAAGGCCCAAACCCGTGACAAACGTTATGCCGATAAGAAACGTTCCCCAGGGCCTTCTTACACTGTGGGTGATAGAGTGTGGCTAGACACTAAACATTTGAGACTGAAGGGCAACTCCCGGCTGAAACCAAAATTTGTGGGTCCCTATCCTATCGTTAAAATAATCAACCCTGTGGCAATTAAGTTGACACTCCCTTCCTCTTGGCGCATCCATCCTGTCTTTCATGTCTCCTTGCTTCGGCCTTGCCTTCCGCAGACCAGACTACCCTTGACACCAGTGCCAGTAGATGTTGATGGGGAAGAGGAGTACGAAGTCAAGTGTGTTCTCGATTCCAAGCTCGTCCGTGGGAGGGTGCATTACCTTATTGACTGGAAGGGATACGGTCCAGAGGACCGCTCATGGGAACCTGGGACTAATCTACACTGCCCTGGGCTTCTCAGGCGTTTTCACTCTCAGTTCCCTGGTAAGCCTGGCAGACCGTCGGGACGCCGGTCGTTGAGAGGGGGTTCTGTCACACTACGGCGTAGGTAGACAGAGGTAGGTTCATACATTAACACTGTATGTATGGGACCGCAGGAGAATGACTACATATCCCACAATCCTGTGTGTCTGGTCAGGTGGGCTCAGCACTCTGAGTCCTATATAGGCTCCGCCTCCCGAAGGCCCAGTGCTTGTCAATCAAGTACCATGACTTGGATTGTTGGGAGGAAAAAGCTGTGACTTCACTGAATGTGAACGAGGAGATTTGCTCCTTCTGACTCTCCCGTTATTTTTCCATCGAGCCGGTTGTGGGGCTCGCCTGTTTTCAGCCACAAGGCTCACCTGTCAGCTGGTGTACCACGCGCTGGAGCGCAACTTATTTCACTGCTCAGGCTTCCTTCTGTCCTCCCCAACCACGCTGGAGAAACTCCATGAGCTTGAACTCGGCTCGAGATGAGGTTCTTGTTCAAAGGACTTCTTAAAAGAACCAGGGGGAGCGCTATCACACCACCAATGAGCTGTTGAGAGGCTCGGATTTCCCTATCTGTTTTCTTTTCCTTGATCTGGATACAACTTAGCCTGCAGCTCTGTAACAAAGCCGTCAAAAGGCTTGAATGAAGGGCCATACTTCTATTTTTGTTTAACTGATCGGCACGCAGGAGAAGCGTGCCTCTCACTCTTCATTGCATTTGCTAGTTCCTTGGACTTACGTGCTACAGTACCGAAGAGGATCTCCACAGCTAAGTACACTGTTCTATTTGTTGTTGCAGGAGAAGCTGTAATACCCTTGAAGGAGAACTTATTTATTTTTATGCGTTATTTTTGTTTGGATTTTGCATTCTGTACAGTAGAGTGAGTGCGGCAAGCCTTAATGTAAGTACAAACACATAGTCTTATTGTGCCTTATTCGGTTTGCATCTGGTGGTTGTCCTACATGTGTTGTGCTTGTGTTTTACTACAGGGAACACGGGGCTAGACAACGGAGTGACAAGAATAGGAGTGAAGCCTACAACTCTAAGTGTCTTCCCATGGAGTGTTTCGCAGCCGCATCTTTATTGTTTCCTTTGTCCCTTTTTTCCCTTTCCCCTATTACGGTGTTGTCTGCTGAGTGGTACTAGCGTACTCGCAGGTCGCGCCCTATCGGGGGAAAAGGTTACACAGCATCACCCATCGCTCCCGCTGTATCCGGCTTTGAAGGTTAGTGGTTACCTGTCTGTGTTTTGACAGCCCAGATCCTCCATCCCATCCTGCCTGTGATGGCTCATCCAGGTGGTTTTACACCTCAGCTCCCCATTGTGTGCGGCTGTCTAGAAGAATGACATCATCCAGTCATGTGATCCAGAGACAGGCTGCAGGCACCAAATGGCTAAGGCAGGAAAATGCCAACTTTCTAAACGAAGGGTGTGCTTCAGGTCTTTCTGATTATGAAGTATTTACTGCCATTCCAACCCTGTTAGCACCCCAAGAAAAAGCAAGTGGAACTTTAAAATCACCGTTGTCACGCCAAAGACTCTCCGAGTTAAACACAAAAAACATGTGTCTAATCTCAATCATCACAGACGCTGTCTGAGGGAAATTGGGTTGTTATGTAGATTGTTGTTTGTTTTCTTATTATGTATTTGTGGGATTATGAGATTATGGGTGATGTAGTCACGCAGCAAGGAAGGGTGGTACATGTTGCTTTAATTTATTTTATTTTCGGAGTCGAATTCGTTGAAGGTGGGGCATGTGAACCATGTGATATGAGTGGATTACAGGCGTTAACGTTGTGAATAAAATCAGATACGATGGGAGATCGTATTTAGTTCTAAACGCGCCAGGCATGAGGAGATAACGCTGCTGTTTAAATTGCAAACTGTTTAGAGGTAAACATCGGGGAGGGTTATGTCTCCGTACTGAAGTTGGAAGTGAGAACTGGTTTGATGGAAAGTAGAGGATAGTGGGTAAAACGTTCGGTATATGGAAGACTGTAACACAAGGTGCGCGAGATTAGTAAGGGTCTTTCCAGCCTGAGGGTGAGAGTAACATCGAGGTTCATGTGCTTGTAGGTATCTGTGGGTGGGGAACTGGGGGTGTGAGGGAGCGCGTTTGGTATTATGTTTTTGAGTGAGGAGGGAGGCAAATGAACTATGGTATAGATTAAAACGCAACAATAGTTAGTTGTTTTTTGGGTGGCTTGTTAAGTGTTTGGGATTAATAAATGTTTTTAAACCATTTTAGATACCCCTGAAGAAGGTCTCATATGACCGAAATGCATTGGGTAAACTGTATAACACGGAGGAATGAAATTGATACGTGCCTGTGAATAGGCCTGGATGGGCAATTCCTGTGCAAATGAAAAATGCTTGAAAATATGAAACTATGTATCTTTGACGTGACGGACAAAAATGGACAAACATGGAGAATAAATGGGATTAATTTTGAGAACTTCATCGAGTACGTGGTTATTTTGTTCACAAATGTGCATCAGGCTGTGCAACTCTTTGTTGACACGCAAAAGAGCGGGTCACATTTTGGTGAACTTTCTAAAAACGCACTTTCACTTTTTGTGTGAGCACCAGAACTGTTACTAAAAATATACTATGATACTCTATTTATGCTGTCAATAAATGTGATGTCATTCCAAACCTTGTGTCCCAGCATATATTGCATAACCAGTCCCGCCTGGACTTTCTTGCATTGCTCTACTTGACTAAACGCTGTTCAAAAAAACTTTAGTAGCCTAGGCTACCCGAGGACCTTAGTGGCCTCCCCAACACCTGTGTTTTCCTAAATACCATATTTACAAGTGTGGCATAAATATGGGGCAGTGCTGAAATTAACACCAGGGAAAACCTGATCTTACCCTGGTAAAACGAGGAGAAATGTTTAATTTCTTCTAGTTTTTGCTGTTTCCATGTGTGCTGCATTGTGCAGCACACATGGAAACAGCAAACGCTAATGATTGTTTATGTGCAGGAAGGGACACATAAACAATCATTTAAAAAATGCCATTTGCCACTTCTATGTGTGCTGCATTAAGCAGCACACATGGAAGATTACAAACACCATTTAAAGATTGTTTATGTGCAGGAAGGGACACCTTCCTGCACATAAACAATCTTCCCCTGCAATGCAGACACCCTTGCATTATGGTGCAAGGGTGCCTGCGTTGGCGATAGGCAGCTAAATTTAGCACCAGCGCAGGGGGAAACGCAGGGCGGCACCATATTCTTGTAAATATGGTGCAGCCCTGCGTTTCTAAAGTGACGGAGCATGTCATTAGCCTTCTTGGCTTAACGACACGCTGTGCCGCTTTACTAGTAAATATGCTCCTAAGTTGGTTACTTCTGTGTTCCTGATGTCGCCTTGGTTTGTGTTAATGACAGGCCAGGATTGACTTTAGCAGGTGTGTATGTGGATAGCCAAGCTGTATTTTACCATGTGATCTATCAGGAAGGGCATCACAGTCTTCTCATGTTGCCACTACTCACCAAAATCACTTTTGTGGCTTTCTCAGAGCAACATTTGTGGGTAATGTAAAAGAGGAGAGATAGCGGAACATCTAGAACCAACTCCCATTATTTCCTGGCTGATTACAATTAGGGCTCCCACTTTTATGGTATGTATGTTTTAGACATTTCAATCTGTAATTATTTATTTTATTTTGCATTTTTATCTATTCATCTGTATTTATTTTGTGTTTTGAGAAAACTGAACCTAGTAAATTTCCACATTTATTTAACCCGTAAATGTAATCTTGCAGTTACATGCCTCAGGGGATTAAGACCTATAAAATGCCACAGACAATGGGACACTTGTATACTATATAATCATAGGACACTAGCATTTTAGTATATGTTGAATGCAGTTTAAAGCTTCATTAGGTGAGATTGTGTGTCCTTTTTTAAAACACTCCTGGGTTTCAATCTGCGGCGCTATTGGCCTGGAAGTAATGATTGACAGCATCAAATATTAATCAAGTGAAGACCTTTTTATGCATTTTCCATATGTAAAAATAACTACAGTAATGGATGTTTTTCTGTATGTATTTAGCTGTAAAAAAAATCAGTAAAAATGGAAACAGAGAGCCATAATTATAATTAGTAGAAAGTTTTAGGTTTGAATTCAGAACAACCAGCCTATTAGCCACAAGGGCTGGGGGCAGGGCATCACTATCATGCCCCCTTACTTTTTTTTTCCCACCTGTGCATGACAGAGGACTAATTCCCCAAGTCCTGTCATGGCTGCCACATCATCTTTCATGGTGTGGCTAGATAATCAGAGCACTCGCTCCTGCAGGAGTTCACTCCTGTGGCAGCGAGGAGGCCCAAGGGGAAAAAAAAAGCTCCCTACGCCAATCAGTTAAGCTTGCGTGACTCTCACGAGAGTCCCCAAAACCCAATCGTCCAGATATACAAATATTTTGTACCTTAATTTCTCCTAAAGTATTAAACTGATTTACACCAAATCGCAAAAGGCACACTTTCTGGATCACAATGTAGCTCTCTGCCAAATTTGGTATAATGTTGTTTAGACGTTTGGGCTATAGACCTTTTCAAAAAAGTGCATGGGGATTTCGCATTTTGGGGCTCCCTGTTTTTCTTAGCCTCCACTTGATAGATCACCCCGAAAGTTTCAATGAAGAAACTAGGCAAAAAAAGAGCACTTATTTGCAAAATTTCGTGAAAAACAGCACCAAAGTTATTACCAAACCAACAGACATTTCATAGAGGTTATAATAAAACTCTTCAAAGTACAAACTAATTCTACTGCACTAATGAACGTCATATGTCGGTGTCCCTCGACCTGAAGACAATACAGAACTATAAGGCAGAGCAGCATGTTTTTCATTAAAAGGTAGATCAAAAGCTGAGTCAGATCACCTTTTAATAAACAGCCTTTCAGCCACCTTTAAATGAACAACCAACTTGAAAACTGCCACGTCGACCCATGAGGAAAATTAATGGCTTACCCGCCATCCTGCGAGTGCCTCTGTAAAGCATAAGGACACAATCACTGTGTTTGCACAGCGACGTGTTTGTGACCTACGAATATTTTTGCACTGCAATGGATGTACCAATCCGTCGCTACACAAAAATGACCATTTAATAGCATATGCTGAACCCTTTAGAATTAACATTAACAAGGCGGTATTCTGTTTGCGAATCCCACTAAGAGTTGAGGATGCCAGAAGCGGGGCCTGCAGGCAGCGGCGGCTCCCCCGCTATGGCGCAGGAGCTGCGACCCACTGCTTTTAAGCAGTGCGAAGAAGAAGCATTAAATGATAACTATAAGTTATTATCATTTAATGCTTCCTGCTGCTTTTGCGGGCAGGCGGTTGGGCGAGGCTGCTCTGCTCTCGGGGCAGGGGAGGAGTGGTTTGCCCACTCCTAAGTGTGCAATGACAGTTTGGTCGGCCCCCTTGGGCAGCCCAAACCAGTCATGCGCACTTTCCCCATTCTCCATGCAGGCTGCATTACAGTCTGCATGGAGAACAAGCCCAAGCGCCCATTCCCTGGTTGAGCGTCCAACAAGGACGCTCAAAACCAATCACAACGCTGCATTGCAGCGTTATGACTGGTCAGGAGAGCCTGGGTGCCTACCAATCACAACGCTGCCTTGCAGCATTGTGATTGGTCAGTGGGACCTGGCTGTGCTTCCTTCTGAGACGGAAAAGAGCAGGAGCGGAGAAGCAGGACCAGGCGCAAAGGTAAGTTTATTTTATTTTTTAGTAATTCTTTTTTTTTTTTTAAATATGCGCAACACTTGCGTGACAACCCCCGCGCGTCCTGCCTGCCCCGCAAGCTATGACGGCCGCCTCCGGGGCACGGCAGGCTTGAATCCCTGCATTCTCACTCAAAAACATTTTTTCCCCGATCGCAGTCTCTATCCCTTAAAAGGATAGGGGTTGCAGTAAAAAATGGCATGATGAAAGAACTCCCTTTGGGTTTGTGCAACCAATCAATAGCTTGCAACAGCAAATGAGGTGCACACCATTGATATATTTCATTGTGAATCTTTTGTTAGCGGGGGAAGAGGGAAACTCTTTCCCATACCCCAGTGCTTAATTTGAGACGGTGGTTTTCGGTGCTCGGCACCGGCACTTAATTGGCAGCACCGGCACCTATGCAGTGCTTAATTTGAGCCGGTGCTTTTCGGTGCTCAGCACCGGCACTTAATTGGTTTCCGGTGCTCGGCACCAGCACCTAATTGTCAAAACTATACTTAAAGCAGTCCACCACATGGTGGCGCTGCTCGTCTAATTTAGAGATGAGCAGAACAACGGTCATTTAGGAATACAATATACATTAGAATTGCTAATACTTGCCTCCCCAGCCATTCCTTTAGCTTTGGGGACCTGGAATAATCTGAACTGTCCCATTTACGTGCGGGAGAGATGGTTAGTAGTTGTTTTGGCAGTGATGACAAGGGCGATGGGTGGTGCAAGCTGCAGTGGCCTCCCGGTCAGAGCCCTGGCACTTAATATTTTACAAATTAGGCACCATATGGTGAGCTTTTTGTCTGATTTAGAGTGAGCACAACAACATTTGTTTACTAATTCAATATATGTTAAAAATTACTGTTACCTGCCACCCATGCTAATCTTATAGCTTTGGAGGCCTGGAATAGTCTAAACTGTCACACTTGTAGGAGTGTGATGGTTAGTAGCTGGTTTGGTACTGTCATTTTACAAATTAGGTACTGCCATACCCTTTTCCTAACTATTTACAGAGAGATGCAAAGTCCACATTGCAAGATGCAAAAATATTTGTGAATAATATTACACTTTTTGTACACTGTGATTTTGAGTTTTGCTGTCCAAAAGCTTGTAATCTTACGATTAACAGTCTTTGCCACCGCAAAACACGGGGGCATAAATACCATCTCTTCCCTGTGTCCAAATTTCTGCCATAGGTACATGCCCTTTCTAAAAGTACAGGTCATTGAGGTTGAAAGCTAGCCAGCCCTTCTGAGAGACAGATATTACCAAGCCCTTTTTTAAAGATAAAGCTCGCCGAGAGGCTGCCGTGACCTTTCCAACCAAGGACGCGAGTACTTTGTAGCAAGCAGTAATGAAAAACGTTTTCCTAGAATCCGCCTGAATCATACCTTTCAATACAGCAGCATCCTTTATGAACTAGCCTCCTACTGAAACATGATTAAAAACAATCGCCCGCGCAGTGCAGGGTTAAAAGAGACCTTTTTAGATACTGCACGGAGAACAAGTGCTCATTAGAGCATGAAAGAGATGTGCAATTGCGACTGATCCCTTTGTATTTCCCTGAACAGGTGAGTGTTAATTTTTTACATAGTCCACTGCATAAATTACCTCTTTTGTTGCAGGCTGTGGCCCATGATAATCCTTTATAGAAGGAATACCATTACTTTGTATGAAGGTCGCAGAACATATCGCTTTGCGAGAGAATGAGACAATCATCTCCCAGTCCTGCTGGCTGGCTCATGCAGTGCCCTATATTTATCATACACGTGTAGGTCAGTTATGGGACCTTGATGGTACTAATTAGGCTCCCCCTGCAATCCACCCCCTGCCTTTGTTTTAAACCCACCACATAGCAGGAGAAGGTTAAGAAATGAGATCACTGGGAC
Source organism: Calotriton arnoldi (assembly GCA_963921515.1). Taxonomy (NCBI): domain Eukaryota; kingdom Metazoa; phylum Chordata; class Amphibia; order Caudata; family Salamandridae; genus Calotriton; species Calotriton arnoldi. The sequence continues at coordinate 716,663 of CAWUFW010000836.1, forward strand.
TGCAAAAGTGCAGTGGAACGCGGGTTTAAATTCATAGATTTTGAGCCTCTTGAAAAATAAAGCAATTCATTTGCTGGCGCTGTTTGTGCCGCTGTTGGACAGCGCCATATGTTACGGCTATCTGGGATAATCTAACAGCAAGAGTGCGCGCACTCCAAGAGTGATGGTACAAGGTCTTGTACTTCCACGCCTAGACTATGGCAATTATCTGTACCGAGGCAGTCCTGCTTATGTAACCCGGAGGTTGCAAGTTATTCAAAATACTGCTGCGCCTGCCTAATACACAGTCCGCACGCAGGGCTGGACCTGTCCGCACGTCCGGTTTAGGCAAGCCTTCACTGGCTGCTGGTGAGCAAAACAAATGAATTCAAAGCCCTGTTCATGGCGCACAAGGTAAAAAACGCTCATGGCTCGCATATCCTTACACAAGAGAGTTAAGACCCAACAACATTTGCCTTCAGTATTAATAGAGCCAAGGGTGGAGGGCGATCGTTTGTATACCGGGTGTCTAGACTCTGGAACTCCCTGCCCTGTTACCTCAGAGCCAACAGCAACTTGTTAAGATTCAGAAAGCAATGGAAGACCCATCTCTTCGACTAACAAACACATTTCTTCCTCACGATTCCTATCAGCGGTGGGAAGCCCGGCCCTGGGAAGGTACGCGCCTTATAAGACTTGGTTATAATAATAATGATGTAGTGAGGGGGTTACCAGCCATTTATATTACTTGACTTCTAGGATGATTATGATATGTCAGCTATGATGGAGTCTACTGCAGTACTGATTGAAATCCATTGGTTCCCCTTGTCGGCCCGTATCATCTTGAGAACCAGCTGCATCATCTACAAAGCCATCACGACCAGCATCCCCACTTGTCTAGCAGACAAGTTTACTATCTTTGCTGGTTCTCGGCACACCCACAGTCATTACCCCATCAGTGTGCAGACTAAAAAGTCTAAAAAAGAAAAATAAGGCAGCAGGCCTTTTCCATCTATGTATCCAGGATCGGGAACAACATCTACATACCCACCAGAAGTGCTCCAGCTGTGAAAATGTTAAAACACACCTCTTTGAGGAACACTACATCACAATTCATTAACGGCCCACAAATCAACTGCTTCTCCTATCCCTCATTGATGCCATGCTGGAGTTTGACCACGTAAAGTACTCGACTGCCTTTTGAGTAGATTGGCGCTATAGAAGCACCACATACATATACATACATGAAAAGGTAAGCTCTCTTGTCCTGCTTTGCTCTGCTGTTTCTGTTGTAGGGATGATTGTTTTTGTGCAGGAAGGGATACCTTCCTGTATAAAAACAATCAGTAATGGCATTATCCTCTTTCTACACGTGCTGAAGAATGCATCATGCATAGAAAGAGGAAAGAATGAGGCGAAATAGAAGTATTTCTCCTCGTTGCGCCACTCCTACGCCTCCCCTGGGGAGGTGTAGGATTCTCACACATTCTCAGGTTCATGACACTTTGTAAATCTGGGAATGTGTCAGGTTCCATGGATGTTGGTTGGTAACACCCACAGCAACACCCATGGAACGCCCCTTTCAAGCAGAGTAATGAATGAAAGGGGGGCATATTTACAAGGCCATGAAAAGTCATGCAGGGTGACTTTACGTGGCCTTGTAAAAATGGGCTGCTGGCCCATTGCACCGCCAGTGCCTCAAAAAAAGTGATGCACCGGTGGCGCAATGGGTTTGTAAATAAGCCCCACAGTCCTTTACCTGCACATTTGTGGTAAATGTAGGTGTATGTGCAAGTCTGTGCATGGTGTGATTTAGTGTGAGGACAGTGTATCTGTGATAGAACAGGCCTATCTTTTTAAGTGCAGAGTACTCTGCTCCGACAGCGGAGTCTCCGCAGGTGTAAAGTTACCATTAAATTGCAGTTTTGTGAATCAGGCACATTGTCTTTTAAATTTACAATTTTGAAAAATCACAATTTCTATCAAACACATTTGACTTTTTGAAGGAATGTGATGTTGGCTGATAAAAAGGATAATTTGTTTCCACCAGCTTGTAAAAATTCTTCAAAATTGCGATTTCAGCATTGTGGAATAACACGTCTGCAGCTAAGGCGTGGGACTATGAGAGGTCGTTACCCCATGGGATGTCAGGGTTCAAGGGACTTATAAACCATCTGAGTTAAAGAACAAGACACTAAACTCACATCCCCGAGGAGGAGCACTAAGGCCACATTTATCACTTACTCTCGCAGCGCAGTGCAGCAGAAGCACATGCTGCGCTGCGTGAAAAGGAGAGAGGAGGAGAGCACCATACTTACAGAAATATGGCACTCTCCTACCCTTTCCTTAGTGCTGGCGCTGAAATCAGCTGCTGTGCACCACATAGACACCTTTGCGCCATAGTGCAAGGGTGTCTCCGTAAGTCTAGAATAGGTTTTGTACTGGAAGGATACCCTTCCAGTACAAAATACCATACTTACCAGGTCCCAGCTACCTCCACTCCCTAGTTCAAAACTATGGCTCCACTCACAATCTTAGATCATCGGACCCCAACTTGGCAACCATTCCCAAGATTAAAAAGGCGAGAATGGGACCTAAATCTTTTACCTATATAGCGCCTAAATTATGGAACTCCCTTCCCAAGGTCCTCAGAGATTCCCCATCGGAAACTGACTTCAGGGAAGAAACTAAAACCTGGCTTTTTAGCAATAACACTCAATTCTGGTCTTCTCTTTACGTCTACCCGCTTCCTCGATATTCATCAACTATTCTCTCTCCTTAGCTGATCCATGGTCCAGCATGGGGACACACCGTTGTGGTGTAACCAAGCGCTTTATAAATGCTTCTTACCTTAGTATCTTAGACTAACTTTCACCCTTTTCACTCTTTGTATGTGTGCTGTAAGTGGAGCACACATACAAAGTCAGAAAAGGAAGAAGAAATGAAAGCATTTCTCCTTCGATGCTCCTACTTCAAAAGGGCACAGTTTTCTGACGGTACCCTGTCTACTTTATTTATAATTAGGGTTAAACATCAGAAACCTTGGGTGGTTGCATGGGAACTCCCATGCACCACCCATGGTACGCCCCTGGCGCTAGTAATGCGTTACTTTCACATTATATTAAATTGAAAAAAACGATTTTGCACCAGTTTGCGTCACTTTTGTGACGCAACCACGGCGTAGAATATTAGTAAATCTCCCCCCCTGAGTCTTTACATGTCATTGATAAGGGGGATTGGAAACAATGGCAAACAGACAATGGAATTTATTAGTAAAGGCAAAAAGACTAAATAAAGTTTCCAAGTTAAATCGTTTAATAGCCTGTAAATGTGAACGATAATATTCCAGGTCACACAAAACAACTCAGATTTCACCGGCCTCAACAGATCTGGTTGTAAAACTTGCACAATAATTACCCTTCCGGGTCAAGACCTGCTCATTAAAACATCAGCAAGCTGAATATATTGCGTACTTCATATGTATCTGCTCATTATATAGATAGTGTTGTTCAACTGTTGTGCTATATGTACTTTCTCTTAGGTGGGTACCACAAGACATAGACTTCTACTCTTCTGTAACATGAAGCAAGTCATAGGACACTTGCCGGTAGCCAGTAGTGAACCCAACAGATGTTGTGTGTTTTTTATCTCCCCCACGCTTTTGTACCCTTCAGAGGTCAATAATCCCACTCATTGACAGTCTGAAGGTGAGGCTAACCTTGAGAGGGAGTGAGGCAGAATGCCATCGGAATTCCTTTGCTATGACAGTGGATGGGTATAGGTCATTATGCGGTGTGTAAATGGGAATAAAAATGGAAAACAAAAAAATTGTGATTTTTTAAAACAAACTATTCAGCATAAGGCACCATTATGCAAAAATCAGGATTTTTGGGAAAAAATTGTCAATTGTGAAAACCACGATTTTCATAAAAAAAGATACAGCAAGGCTATGGCTGGGTGAAAACCGTGGTAGGGTGAATAAGTGAGTGGATGTACGGCTGGGGGCAGGCCAGGGACTGCTCCTAACACATGGCCTTAGGATTCTGGCAGCTCCACAATGACGTCCACGGAGATCCTTGACCAGGGTTTTTGTGGTGTCGCCAAGGATTGGAGGAGACACATAGGTTTATTCCTATCCTGTTTAACTTGAGCAAAATTGTACTTTTCTAACTTGTACCTGAATATCTCTCTGCAAGTGGAGCCACCTAATTTGTGTTTTGAATTCGTAAAAGTTTAGCTAAAAGTGCAAATACATTCTGGTGTGGATATAAAAACTTTGTTCTGTTGCCACAGGAATCCTTGGTGTTGTTTTCGGATTAGAGCATCTTCTTGTATTCAGCATGCTGATTATAACTGCTGATAAACATCTTGCAGTTCTCGAAGAAGCACTCTTAGCAGTTTCATCATTGACTGTTTTCTGAGCAACTAAAATGCAAAGAGGGGTTGTGGCTGGCATAGATTCTTGGCCATAGTGATATAATGGATTGATTTACAATGTTAATGACCAGGTCTGAAGGTAATTTAGTAATGAAGTATGGAAAAGCATAACGACCACCTGGCATGCTGAGGATTGTGTCATTTTAAGAATTTTAAGTACTTCAATTTTCTATGATCTGTCTATATTGCGACAGAATGATAGGTTTTCTCATATAGTGTCCTCGTAGTGTCCCCATTTTATAGCAAATATTCTCTGTCGTAAATGCTATAATTGGTTTCAGCAACATTCAAGATCTGTGAACAATAAGTCACAGCATGAGCTACCTCTGTGGAGGGATGTGTTTGACAGAATTGCCTTGATAGCAGAAGAAGTAGGCAATCTGGTTTTGTAATATCAGTGAGTTGTAAACGCAACCTTGAGAGTAATAAAAGCTTACCCTTGCTCCGTGCCAATTGGGATGAAGCCAATCCAGCCGCTACTTTGTTGTCAGCTATCCATGACACACGTTTAGGATGTTAAAGCCAAGGAAAGTCACAGTTACTACTTGAAACTCACTTGGCATATAAAACATTGCCAAAAAGTCTTTCCAAAACTTAACTGTAAGAAATTGGTTTATTGATTGAGAGGGGTGGAACCCTCACCCAGGCAACAGCCACAATCCTTGTCCGGATGAACCAAAAAAGTCAATAAATTAACCTGTGCTTAACCTTCTGGAAGTTTGCCACAAAAGCAGTCAGGCTTAACTTAGAGGCACTGTGTAAAGTATTTATGCAGCACACAGAATGCATTGAAAACACGACACAAGAAAAGTCCCAAACCAATCTAGAAAAAAAAGTACATTTTAATAAATAAAATGAAACCAAATTGACAATAATGTAATAAGTAAAACCAGAGATATATATTTTAAAAGTTTTAGGTAAGTATAGGGCCTAAAAGCTTAAAGCGCCACTGGCAGTCATCTGGTCATGCTATAAAGTCACAAGTTCAGGCCTACCACGATGGAGTACAGGCTGGATACAGGGACCAGGTTACTCCCACTGAACAAGTTACCTTCTACAAGTCTGGAGCAAAGAGATCAGAACTTCAGGATTTCTCCTTTTCTTGTAGAGGAATGCACTCTGATGCAAGCCAAGAGCCCAGGACGTGGGGAGGCACCTCTTTGGGATCAGGGACTCACTCTAGCAGAAGCCAGAAGGGCTCAGGCAGTTACAGTTGTAGGGCAAGGTAGGTCCAGTTGCAGCAGGTCTGCTGGTCATTTGCAGGGAGGCCTTTGGAGCTTGTTGTGTACCTGTAGTCAACTGACCCTTGGCATCACTCAGGTAGCCTGGGGTACAGATAGCATGAAATTCACAGGCCCTGGGTCCCTGCAGTGCCACTTTACTAGGGACTTACAAATAAACGAAATGTGCCACTCAGTTGTAGGCCAATTTTACCATATTGGAAGGAGAGAGCACAAGCACTTTAGCACTGGTTAGCAGTGGTAAAGTGCACAGAGTCCTAATGCCAACAAAAATGAATTCAGCAAAACAGGACTGGTGAAAGCAAAACTTTCGGGGTGACCCTGTAGAGAGGGCAAAGTCCAAAATTCCCTCAAGAGCAGATGATGATCCTCTAGGTTCTGTGAAAAGACCAGTATGTCATCTAATTAAATAATAATGTATGTGTCTGACAAATCCATAAAGATGACATTGCGGAAATGTTGGAAAGCCGCTGAAGTGTTGCATAGTCTGAAATGCATTACTAAGTAGTAAAAATGCAGATTTGTCTGCTTCGCTACGCTCCTAATAGATCTAGTTATGGAAAGATGGTACCTGATTTGATATAATCCAGAAGCACTGACATCAAGGCAGAGGCAGAGGGTAATGATTTCTAATACAACATTCAATTACCAGTAGTCATTGGTCTCTACTCCCCCACACACTGGTTTGGAAATGAAGAAGATGGAAGCCAGATACCTGATAGATCCGCTATTTAGGTGTCCTTCCAAATACTCTTTTGAGACTTGATCTTCTTTGAGAGTCAATTGATAAACTTGCCCATAGGGACTACACAAGTTATTTTTACAACCACAATCCATAATTGACACAACAGCCATGCAAATCATAATGTGCTCAAAATGTAATGCTCATGACGCCATCTTTACCTCTTGATGTGACAGACTACAAATACAAATCATCTTACGACGAGTGTACATACTATATTACCCTAACACTATGAAAGAGACTATGAATGTGTTATTTTTTGGTGTGAGTATGAATTGTTATGTAATTATGTTATGATTTTAGGATTTGTTGCTTACTGGTAAATTGTAGTCAGGTCAAATGCTTTGCATCTGGTGTGAGTTATGGTTTGCATGGCTATTGTGTGAGTTATTGATTGTGGTCAAAAATTACAGTAGTTTTCAGTTTTAATTTGCCACCACAACTGCACTTAAGTGAATTTCTATGGTTGTTTTAAACATACATTAAGGTGGTGTAACAAAACCTAACCATAACTTCAAGTTAACCGTTGATTGTTTCAGAGACTTTTCTGATCATAGTCACCCAGCTCCCTCACTGAGCATAGCTTTTGACCGTGCACAGCAGTGCGTTGGATGTATGGCCTGGCCTCTGAGTGACCAACATCCCACGGCTGACCAACTCCCTGCCGTATGCAGCTGGGTGTCGGCCACCGAGCCTGGTCACCTGCGCCTTTACCTTTAATTTCTCAAAAACATCTGAACACATTTACACGGAAACACAAAAAGCATGTCTCTGAGGATAGTTCTAGCTTTTGGCCAAATTTGGTGTAATTCTCTTCAGCTGTTTTTTTCTTTATTGCTTTGTAAATTTTCTATGAGAAATTGCATTGGAAAATCCATTTTGGGATTCTCATATATCACTGGAAAAAACAATGGTCATTACAGTTAAGTGTTGGAATGAGACAACAAAAGCTAATGTTACAAAACCCTCAAAACACTGAAATAACACAGTTATAGTATATATGATGATGATTAAGTTTATTGATCAGTTAATTAAAACTTTTACAATTAAAAGCTTTGGAACAGCTGCAACGGCCCAGAAATTCGGATCTGCTTATTGATTAATAAAATTCCGTAGTGCGATGCATCAAGTGCAAATAGCAACAAATCTAGATTTTGGCACAAGGCATATAGATAACATATGAGTCAGTCTGTATTTAGCAGCTGTGCAAATGCACCATAAGCCAACACAGTTATGCCAGTTATCAAAAGTCAAGAAAGTGCTCTCAGTTTTTAAAGTGCTAAAGGTGCAAAGAAAGTGCAATCTCACAGATATAAAATAAATTATGAACATGTTAAAATTATGTTGCAGCTGTTATCAAAATTTAAAACATTACCACATTTTTATGATGCTAGTTATATGGAGGGAAGCGCAGTCTCTCAAGCATAAGGGTGTGTTCTGTATGTAGAAAGGGGTCAGTTATACCATCTCTTTCTCTAGTTCAATTTGATCTCATTATTTGCATTAAAAAGCACTAAGTGCCTTGCCTGTATTGCTTCTTAAGCGTTTCAAAATGCCCGCCTGCAGTCCCTTTGCTTCTTTTCTTGCGTCCGGTGTTGGGTGTTGCATCTGGGTTGCAGGATGTCTGTGCTGTTGGTGCGTGACTTTGAGTTGCCTGAATCCCACGGGTACTTGAGATAATCTGATCAAGTTTCTCCAGGTATTTCCAAAGTCTGTAGCTAAGTTGCATGCCCGTCCTGTTAAAGCAGGCTACAATTGCTGGCCCGCAGCTACGAAGACCTTTTCGGATTCCAGATGGGTCGGAGAATTCTTTTCCGATATTCCATGTTGCCTTTGCAAATGCACATCTGGTGAATCAGTGTCTCGGGGGCTAGACCGCAAAGTCGGTATAACCCTATCATATTTGCTTGCTTCCATGGTGGGGGGAAGATGTGAGCATGATTGAATGCATCACATTCAGAATTTCATGAAAGCTCCTTTAAGTTGTGGCTTGATGGCTCTGCCCAGAAAATATTGGGGAGCTAGCTCAGTGTAAGATGCCAATATATATATACATATATATTACCTACTGGTGGTCGCCAGTAGGTAGTTATAGCTAGGACCTAGTTTCAATTGGAAAAATGTTTTTTAACTTGCCTATATCTTTAGCGCTGTTTGACGAATCTTCACGAAATAAAAAAAAGTGCACTATTCTAGTTCTGCATGGAAAGTTTCTGGGCGATCTGTCAAGCTTGGGCTGAGAAAAGGTGGGGGTCAAAAAAGTATTTTAGACATGACTACAGCCCGAACCGCTGGACGGAATCACACCAAATTTGGCAGAAAGGTAGCTCTTGGTCTAGAAAGCGCTCTTTTTGTTATTTGGTGTCAATCCGTTCAGCAGTTTTAGAGTCATTAAAAGAAAAACAAATTTGTATATATAGGAACGGACGAAACCCCTCCGCGAATCCTTCCGATCTCGTGCAGAGTAGCTGTCAACACTTCAGCCAGAAAGTGTTGGCAGCTATCTTGGGACTCAGCCTCAGCCACATCCCCAAATAAAAATATAAAAATAAAGAAAAGGGAGCAGGGTAGGAATACCCTGACCCCCTAGCCCTGGTGCTGCGGTCTCCAGCGCTTGTTTACAGTATACCTCCTGGGTGGGCCAGGTTCTTGGGGAATGTCGGAATAGAAAACAAAGGAGGAGGCGCATAGGGCCCCCCCGCCTAAGGCTCTTTTTAGCCCCAGGGACCACCACCTCCCTTGGGCTTTTTTAATATATTAGAGGGGGGCCGCTCGGACCCTCCTCCATGGGCTCATTTGAGCCCCAGGAGCCACCATCTCCTAGAGGCTTTATTTTTTTAAATAGAGGGGGAACCCCCTTCTGGGGCTGTTTGATGCCCCGGGGACCACCAACTCCCCGGGGAAAAAATAAAATATTTAAAGAAGAGCTTCGCGGACCTCCCGGGCCTCGGGGACCACCACCTCCCCAGAGTCTATGTAATATATAAAAGTGGTAGGGAGGCCATGCGGCCCCCCACACGGCCCATGTACAGGGCTGGTCTGTGTCAATTAAAATGGTCCTGGGGACCGCCACATTTGAGATGTCATCAGTAATGTCATCAGTGATGTCACTGACTATGTCATGAGTGATGCAATATGGGAGGTCATAAGCAGTGCATTGCATATAACGCCCCTGTAACCCTTTGTTTTTTTCAGTGAATATATATATATATATATTATCTACTGGCGGTCGCCAATAGATAGTTATAGTTAGGACCTAGTTTCCATAGGAAAAGCGTTTGTTCTTTTCCTAATAACTTTGGCGCTGGATGACGAATCTTCACGAAATTTTCAAAACTTGTGGGGCGCTCCGGTCAGCTCCTATCCTGAAAGGTTCGGGGTGATTCGTCAAGCGGGGGCCGAGAAAAAAGGGGGGTCCCAAAACGCGTTTTCCCCATGTTATTTCCCATAGGAAACTTTAGACACGGCTACAGCCCGAACTGCTGAACGGAATTACACCAAATTTGGCAAAAAGGTAGCCCTTGGTTCAGAAAGCGCCCTTTTTTTAAATGGTGTAAATCCGTTCAGTAGTTCCTGAGAAATTCAAAAAATAGAGGTCAAAAAATCAATTTCCCATAGGAAACTTTAGACACGGTTACAGCCAAAACTGCTGAACGGAATTACACCAAATTTGGCAAAAAGGTAGTGCTTGGTTCAGAAAGCGCCCTTTTTTTTAAATGGTGTAAATCCGTTCAGTAGTTTTTGAGATATTAAAGGAAAAAAATCTTTATATATCTGGGCGGGACCTAACTACACAAGCACGAGCTTGGCTCTAATTGGCTGCCAACACTTCAATCCAGGAAGTGTTGGCAGCCATCTTGGTGCAATGCTTTTTAGGTCTCGCCTAGCGACGCAGCGCATGCGCTGCCACTACACAAACACCACTGCACTGCCCTAAACCCTAAAACACTACCCCAGCACGACCCCCTACACTGCACGAACACCACTGCACTGCCCTAAACCCTAAAACACTACCCCAGCACGACCCCCTACACTGCCCGAACACCACTGCACTGCCCTAAACCCTAAAACACTACCCCCAGCACGACCCCCTACACTGCCCGAACACCACTGCACTGCCCTAAACCCTGAAACACCACCCCCAGCACGACCCCCTACACTGCCCGAACACCACTGCACTGCCCTAAACCCTGAAAACCACCCCAGCACGACCCCCTACACTGCCCGAACACCTCTGCACTGCCCTAAACTCTGAAACACCACCCCCAGCACGACCCCCTACACTGCCCGAACACCACTGCACTGCCCTAAACCCTGAAACACCAACCCCAGCACGACCCACTACACTGCCCGAACACCACTGCACTGCCCTAAACCCTGAAACACTACCCCCAGCAACGACCCCCTACACTGCCCGAACACCACTGCACTGCCCTAAACCCTGAAACACCACCCCCAGCACGACCCCCTACACTGCCCGAACACCACTGCACTGCCCTAAACCCTGAAACACCACCCCCAGCAAGACCCCCTACACTGCCCGAACACCACTGCACTGCCCTAAACCCTGAAACACCACCCCCAGCATGACCCCCTACACTGCCCGAACACCACTGCTCTGCCCTAAACCCTGAAACACTAGCCCCAGCACGACCCCCACACTGCCCGAACACCACTGCACTGCCCTAAACCCTGAAACACCAGCCCCAGCACGACCCCCTACACTGCCCGAACACCACTGCACTGCCCTAAACCCTGAAACACCAGCCCCAGCACGACCCCCTACACTGCCCGAACACCACTGCACTGCCCTAAACCCTGAAACACCAGCCCCAGCACGACCCCCTACACTGCCCGAACACCACTGCACTGCCCTAAACCCTGAAACACCAGCCCCAGCACGACCCCCTACACTGCCCGAACACCACTGCACTGCCCTAAACCCTGAAACACCAGCCCCAGCACGACCCCCTACACTGCCCGAACACCACTGCACTGCCCTAAACCCTGAAACACCAGCCCCAGCATGACCCCCTACACTGCCCGAACACCACTGCACTGCCCTAAACCCTGAAACACCACCCCCAGCACGACCCCCTACACTGCCCGAACACCACTGCACTGCCCTAAACCCTGAAACACCAGCCCCAGCACGACCCCCTACACTGCCCGAACACCACTGCACTGCCCTAAACCCTGAAACACCAGCCCCAGCACGACCCCCTACACTGCCCGAACACCACTGCACTGCCCTAAACCCTGAAACACCAGCCCCAGCACGACCCCCTACACTGCCCGAACACCACTGCACTGCCCTAAACCCTGAAACACCAGCCCCAGCACGACCCCCTACACTGCCCGAACACCACTGCACTGCCCTAAACCCTGAAACACCACCCCCAGCAAGACCCCCTACACTGCCCGAACACCACTGCACTGCCCTAAACCTTGAAACACCAGCCCCAGCACGACCCCCTACACTGCCCGAACACCACTGCACTGCCCTAAACCCTGAAACACCAGCCCCAGCATGACCCCCTACACTGCCCGAACACCACTGCACTGCCCTAAACCCTGAAACACCAGCCCCAGCACGACCCCCTACACTGCCCGAACACCACTGCACTGCCCTAAACCCTGAAACACCAGCCCCAGCACGACCCCTACACTGCCCGAACACCACTGCACTGCCCTAAACCCTGAAACACCACCCCCAGCACGACCCCCTACACTGCCCGAACACCACTGCACTGCCCTAAACCCTGAAACACCACCCCCAGCACGACCCCCTACACTGCCCGAACACCACTGCACTGCCCTAAACCCTGAAACACCACCCCCAGCACGACCCCCTACACTGCCCGAACACCACTGCACTGCCCTAAACCCTGAAACACCAGCCCCAGCACGACCCCCTACACTGCCCGAACACCACTGCACTGCCCTAAACCCTGAAACACCAGCCCCAGCACGACCCCCTACACTGCCCGAACACCACTGCACTGCCCTAAACCCTGAAACACCACCCCCAGCACGACCCCCTACACTGCCCGAACACCACTGCACTGCCCTAAACCCTGAAACACCACCCCCAGCAAGACCCCCTACACTGCCCGAACACCACTGCACTGCCCTAAACCCTGAAACACCACCCCCAGCACGACCCCCTACACTGCCCGAACACCACTGCACTGCCCTAAACCCTGAAACACCACCCCCAGCACGACCCCCTACACTGCCCGAACACCACTGCACTGCCCTAAACCCTGAAACACCAGCCCCAGCACGACCCCCTACACTGCCCGAACACCACTGCACTGCCCTAAACCCTGAAACACCAGCCCCAGCACGACCCCCTACACTGCCCGAACACCACTGCACTGCCCTAAACCCTGAAACACCAGCCCCAGCACGACCCCCTACACTGCCCAAACACCACTGCACTGCCCTAAACCCTGAAACACCACCCCCAGCACGACCCCCTACACTGCCCGAACACCACTGCACTGCCCTAAACCCTGAAACACCAGCCCCAGCACGACCCCCTACACTGCCCGAACACCACTGCACTGCCCTAAACCCTGAAACACCAGCCCCAGCACGACCCCCTACACTGCCCGAACACCACTGCACTGCCCTAAACCCTGAAACACCAGCCCCAGCACGACCCCCTACACTGCCCGAACACCACTGCACTGCCCTAAACCCTGAAACACCAGCCCCAGCAAGACCCCATACACTGCCCGAACACCACTGCACTGCCCTAAACCCTGAAACACCAGCCCCAGCAAGACCCCCTACACTGCCCGAACACCACTGCACTGCCCTAAACCCTGAAACACCACCCCCAGCACGACCCCCTACACTGCCCGAACACCACTGCACTGCCCTAAACCCTGAAACACCACCCCCAGCACGACCCCCTACACTGCCCGAACACCACTGCACTGCCCTAAACCCTGAAACACCACCCCAAGCACGACCCCCTACACTGCCCGAACACCACTGCACTGCCCTAAACCCTGAAACACCAACCCCAGCACGACCCCCTACACTGCCCGAACACCACTGCACTGCCCTAAACCCTGAAACACCAGCCCCAGCAAGACCCCCTACACTGCCCGAACACCACTGCACTGCCCTAAACCCTGAAACACCACCCCCAGCAAGACCCCCTACACTGCCCGAACACCACTCACTGCCCTAAACCCTGAAACACCACCCCCAGCAAGACCCCCTACACTGCCCGAACACCACTGCACTGCCCTAAACCCTGAAACACCAGCCCCAGCACGACCCCCTACACTGCCCCAACACCACTGCACTGCCCTAAACCCTGAAACACCAGCCCCAGCACGACCCCCTACACTGCCCGAACACCACTGCACTGCCCTAAACCCTGAAACACCAGCCCCAGCACGACCCCCTACACTGCCCGAACACCACTGCACTGCCCTAAACCCTGAAACACCAGCCCCAGCACGACCCCCTACACTGCCCGAACACCACTGCACTGCCCTAAACCCTGAAACACCAGCCCCAGCACGACCCCCTACACTGCCCGAACACCACTGCACTGCCCTAAACCCTGAAACACCACCCCCAGCACGACCCCCTACACTGCCCGAACACCACTGCACTGCCCTAAACCCTGAAACACCAGCCCCAGCATGACCCCCTACACTGCCCGAACACCACTGCACTGCCCTAAACCCTGAAACACCAGCCCCAGCATGACCCCCTACACTGCCCGAACACCACTGCACTGCCCTAAACCCTGAAACACCACCCCCAGCACGACCCCCTACACTGCCCGAACACCACTGCACTGCCCTAAACCCTGAAACACCACCCCCAGCACGACCCCCTACACTGCCCGAACACCACTGCACTGCCCTAAACCCTGAAACACCACCCCCAGCACGACCCCCTACACTGCCCGAACACCACTGCACTGCCCTAAACCCTGAAACACCAGCCCCAGCACGACCCCCTACACTGCCCGAACACCACTGCACTGCCCTAAACCCTGAAACACCAGCCCCAGCACGACCCCCTACACTGCCCAAACACCACTGCACTGCCCTAAACCCTGAAACACCACCCCCAGCAAGACCCCCTACACTGCCCGAACACCACTGCACTGCCCTAAACCCTGAAACACCAGCCCCAGCACGAGCCCCTACACTGCCCGAACACCACTGCACTGCCCTAAACCCTGAAACACCAGCCCCAGCACGACCCCCTACACTGCCCGAACACCACTGCACTGCCCTAAACCCTGAAACATCACCCCCAGCAAGACCCCCTACACTGCCCGAACACCACTGCCTCCTAAACCCTGAAACACCACCCCCAGCAAGACCCCCTACACTGCCCGAACACCACTGCACTGCCCTAAACCCTGAAACACCACCCCCAGCACGACCCCCTACACTGCCCGAACACCACTGCACTGCCCAAAACCCTGAAACACCAGCCCCAGCACGACCCCCTACACTGCCCGAACACCACTGCTCTGCCCAAAACCCTGAAACACCAGCCCCAGCACGACCCCCTACACTGCCCGAACACCACTGCACTGCCCTAAACCCTGAAACACCAGCCCCAGCACGACCCCCTACACTGCCCAAACACCAATGCACTGCCCTAAAACCTGAAACACCACCCCAGCACGACCCCCTACACTGCCCGAACACCACTGCACTGCCCTAAACCCTGAAACACCAGCCCCAGCAGGACCCCTACACTGCCCGAACACCACTGCACTGCCCTAAACCCTGAAACACCAGCCCCAGCACGAGCCCCTACACTGCCCGAACACCACTGCACTGCCCTAAACCCTGAAACACCAGCCCCAGCACGACCCCCTACACTGCCCGAACACCACTGCACTGCCCTAAACCCTGAAACACCAGCCCCAGCAAGACCCCCTACACTGCCCGAACACCACTGCACTGCCCTAAACCCTGAAACACCACCCCCAGCACGACCCCCTACACTGCCCCAACACCACTGCACTGCCCTAAACCCTGAAACACCACCCCCAGCACGACCCCCTACACTGCCCGAACACCACTGCACTGCCCTAAACCCTGAAACACTACCCCAAGCACGACCCCCTACACTGCCCGAACACCACTGCACTGCCCTAAACCCTGAAACACCAACCCCAGCACGACCCCCTACACTGCCCGAACACCACTGCACTGCCCTAAACCCTGAAACACTACCCCCAGCAAGACCCCCTACACTGCCCGAACTCCACTGCACTGCCCTAAACCCTGAAACATCACCCCCAGCAAGACCCCCTACACTGCCTGAACACCACTGCCCTAAACCCTGAAACACCACCCCCAGCAAGACCCCTACACTGCCTGAACACCACTGCACTGCCCTAAACCCTGAAACACCACCCCCAGCACAACCCCCTACACTGCCCCAACACCACTGCACTGCCCTAAACCCTGAAACACCAGCCCCAGCACGACCCCCTACACTGCCCGAACACCACTGCACTGCCCTAAACCCTGAAACACCAGCCCCAGCACGACCCCCTACACTGCCCGAACACCACTGCACTGCCCTAAACCCTGAAACACCAGCCCCAGCACGACCCCCTACACTGCCCGAACACCACTGCACTGCCCTAAACCCTGAAACACCAGCCCCAGCACGAGCCCCTACACTGCCCGAACACCACTGCACTGCCCTAAACCCTGAAACACCGACCCCCAGCACGACCCCCTACACTGCCCGAACACCACTGCACTGCCCTAAACCCTGAAACACCAGCCCCAGCACGACCCCCTACACTGCCCGAACACCACTGCACTGCCCTAAACCCTGAAACACCACCCCCAGCAAGACCCCCTACACTGCCCGAACACCACTGCACTGCCCTAAACCCTGAAACATCACCCCCAGCAAGACCCCTACACTGCCCGAACACCACTGCCCTAAACCCTGAAACACCACCCCCAGCAAGACCCCCTACACTGCCTGAACACCACTGCACTGCCCTAAACCCTGAAACACCACCCCCAGCACGACCCCCTACACTGCCCGAACACCACTGCTCTGCCCTAAACCCTGAAACACCAGCCCCAGCACGACCCCCTACACTGCCCGAACACCACTGCTCTGCCCAAAACCCTGAAACACCAGCCCCAGCACGACCCCCTACACTGCCCAAACACCACTGCACTGCCCTAAACCCTGAAACACCAGCCCCAGCACGACCCCCTACACTGCCCGAACACCACTGCACTGCCCTAAACCCTGAAACACCACCCCAGCACGACCCCCTACACTGCCCGAACACCACTGCACTGCCCTAAACCCTGAAACACCAGCCCCAGCAGGACCCCCTACACTGCCCGAACACCACTGCACTGCCCTAAACCCTGAAACACCAGCCCCAGCACGAGCCCCTACACTGTCCGAACACCACTGCACTGCCCTAAACCCAGAAACACCAGCCCCAGCACAACCCCCTACACTGCCTGAACACCACTGCACTGCCCTAAACCCTGAAACATCAGCCCCAGCAAGACCCCATACACTGCCCGAACACCACTGCACTGCCCTAAACCCTGAAACACCAGCCCCAGCAAGACCCCCTCCACTGCCCGAACACCACTGCACTGCCCTAAACCCTGAAACACCACCCCCAGCACGACCCCCTACACTGCCCCAACACCACTGCACTGCCCTAAACCCAGAAACACCACCCCCAGCACGACCCCCTACACTGCCCCAACACCACTGCACTGCCCTAAACCCTGAAACACCAGCCCCAGCACGACCCCCTACACTGCCCGAACACCACTGCACTGCCTTAAACCCGGAAACAGCAGCCCCAGCACGACCCCCTACACTGCCCGAACACCACTGCACTGCCCTAAACCCTGAAACACCAGCCCCAGCACGACCCCCTACACTGCCCGAACACCACTGCACTGCCCTAAACCCTGAAACACCAGCCCCAGCACGAGCCCCTACACTGCCCGAACACCACTGCACTGCCCTAAACCCTGAAACTCCACCCCCAGCACGACCCCCTACACTGCCCAAACACCACTGCACTGCCCTAAACCCTGAAACACCACCCCCAGCAAGACCCCCTACACTGCCCGAACACCACTGCACTGCCCTAAACCCTGAAACATCACCCCCAGCAAGACCCCCTACACTGCCCGAACACACTGCACTGCCCTAAACCCTGAAACACCACCCCCAGCAAGACCCCCTACACTGCCTGAACACCACTGCACTGCCCTAAACCCTGAAACACCACCCCCAGCACGACCCCCTACACTGCCCGAACACCACTGCTCTGCCCAAAACCCTGAAACACCAGCCCCAGCACGACCCCCTACACTGCCCGAACACCACTGCTCTGCCCTAAACCCTGAAACACCAGCCCCAGCACGACCCCCTACACTGCCCGAACACCACTGCACTGCCCTAAACCCTGAAACACCAGCCCCAGCACGACCCCCTACACTGCCCGAACACCACTGCACTGCCCTAAACCCTGAAACACCACCCCAGCACGACCCCCTACACTGCCCGAACACCACTGCACTGCCCTAAACCCTGAAACACCAGCCCCAGCACGACCCCCTACACTGCCCGAACACCACTGCACTGCCCTAAACCCTGAAACACCAGCCCCAGCACGAGCCCCTACACTGCCCGAACACCACTGCACTGCCCTAAACCCTGAAACACCAGCCCCAGCACGACCCCCTACACTGCCCGAACACCACTGCACTGCCCTAAACCCTGAAACACCAGCCCCAGCACGACCCCCTACACTGCCCGAACACCACTGCACTGCCCTAAACCCTGAAACACCAGCCCCAGCAAGACCCCCTACACTGCCCGAACACCACTGCACTGCCCTAAACCCTGAAACACCACCCCCAGCACGACCCCCTACACTGCCCGAACACCACTGCACTGCCCTAAACCCTGAAACACCACCCCCAGCACGACCCCCTACACTGCCCCAACACCACTGCACTGCCCTAAACCCTGAAACACCAGCCCCAGCACGACCCCCTACACTGCCCGAACACCACTGCACTGCCCTAAACCCTGAAACACCAGCCCCAGCACGACCCCCTACACTGCCCGAACACCACTGCACTGCCCTAAACCCTGAAACACCAGCCCCAGCACGACCCCCTACACTGCCCGAACACCACTGCACTGCCCTAAACCCTGAAACACCAGCCCCAGCACGAGCCCCTACACTGCCCGAACACCACTGCACTGCCCTAAACCCTGAAACACCACCCCCAGCACGACCCCCTACACTGCCCGAACACCACTGCACTGCCCTAAACCCTGAAACACCAGCCCCAGCACGACCCCCTACACTGCCCAAACACCACTGCACTGCCCTAAACCCTGAAACACCACCCCCAGCACGACCCCCTACACTGCCCGAACACCACTGCACTGCCCTAAACCCTGAAACACCACCCCCAGCACGACCCCCTACACTGCCCGAACACCACTGCCCTAAACCCTGAAACACCACCCCCAGCACGACCCCCTACACTGCCCGAACACCACTGCACTGCCCTAAACCCTGAAACACCACCCCCAGCACGACCCCCTACACTGCCCGAACACCACTGCACTGCCCTAAACCCTGAAACACCAGCCCCAGCACGACCCCCTACACTGCCCGAACACCACTGCACTGCCCTAAACCCTGAAACACCAGCCCCAGCACGACCCCCTACACTGCCCGAACACCACTGCACTGCCCTAAACCCTGAAACACCAGCCCCAGCACGACCCCCTACACTGCCCGAACACCACTGCACTGCCCTAAACCCTGAAACACCACCCCCAGCACGACCCCCTACACTGCCCGAACACCACTGCACTGCCCTAAACCCTGAAACACCAGCCCCAGCACGACCCCCTACACTGCCCGAACACCACTGCACTGCCCTAAACCCTGAAACACCAGCCCCAGCACGAGCCCCTACACTGCCCGAACACCACTGCACTGCCCTAAACCCTGAAACACCAGCCCCAGCACGACCCCCTACACTGCCCGAACACCACTGCACTGCCCTAAACCCTGAAACACCAGCCCCAGCACGACCCCCTACACTGCCCGAACACCACTGCACTGCCCTAAACCCTGAAACACCAGCCCCAGCACGACCCCCTACACTGCCCGAACACCACTGCACTGCCCTAAACCCTGAAACACCACCCCCAGCACGACCCCCTACACTGCCCGAACACCACTGCACTGCCCTAAACCCTGAAACACCACCCCCAGCACGACCCCCTACACTGCCCGAACACCACTGCACTGCCCTAAACCCTGAAACACCAGCCCCAGCACGACCCCCTACACTGCCCGAACACCACTGCACTGCCCTAAACCCTGAAACACCAACCCCAGCACGACCCCCTACACTGCCCGAACACCACTGCACTGCCCTAAACCCTGAAACACCACCCCCAGCAAGACCCCCTACACTGCCCGAACACCACTGCACTGCCCTAAACCCTGAAACACCACCCCCAGCACGACCCCCTACACTGCCCGAACACCACTGCACTGCCCTAAACCCTGAAACACCACCCCCAGCACGACCCCCTACACTGCCCGAACACCACTGCACTGCCCTAAACCCTGAAACACCACCCCCAGCACGACCCCCTACACTGCCCGAACACCACTGCACTGCCCTAAACCCTGAAACACCAGCCCCAGCACGACCCCCTACACTGCCCGAACACCACTGCACTGCCCTAAACCCTGAAACACCAGCCCCAGCACGACCCCCTACACTGCCCGAACACCACTGCACTGCCCTAAACCCTGAAACACCAGCCCCAGCACGACCCCCTACACTGCCCGAACACCACTGCACTGCCCTAAACCCTGAAACACCAGCCCCAGCACGACCCCCTACACTGCCCGAACACCACTGCACTGCCCTAAACCCTGAAACACCACCCCCAGCACGACCCCCTACACTGCCCGAACACCACTGCACTGCCCTAAACCCTGAAACACCACCCCCAGCACGACCCCCTACACTGCCCGAACACCACTGCACTGCCCTAAACCCTGAAACACCACCCCCAGCACGACCCCCTACACTGCCCGAACACCACTGCACTGCCCTAAACCCTGAAACACTAGCCCCAGCAGGACCCCCTACACTGCCCGAACACCACTGCACTGCCCTAAACCCTGAAACACCAGCCCCAGCACGACCCCCTACACTGCCCGAACACCACTGCACTGCCCTAAACCCTGAAACACCAGCCCCAGCACGACCCCCTACACTGCCCGAACACCACTGCACTGCCCTAAACCCTGAAACACCAGCCCCAGCACGACCCCCTACACTGCCCGAACACCACTGCACTGCCCTAAACCCTGAAACACCAGCCCCAGCACGACCCCTACACTGCCCGAACACCACTGCACTGCCCTAAACCCTGAAACACCAGCCCCAGCACGACCCCCTACACTGCCCGAACACCACTGCACTGCCCTAAACCCTGAAACACCACCCCCAGCACGACCCCCTACACTGCCCGAACACCACTGCACTGCCCTAAACCCTGAAACACCACCCCCAGCACGACCCCCTACACTGCCCGAACACCACTGCACTGCCCTAAACCCTGAAACACCAGCCCCAGCACGACCCCCTACACTGCCCGAACACCACTGCACTGCCCTAAACCCTGAAACACCACCCCCAGCACGACCCCCTACACTGCCCGAACACCACTGCACTGCCCTAAACCCTGAAACACCAGCCCCAGCAAGACCCCCTACACTGCCCGAACACCACTGCACTGCCCTAAACCCTGAAACACCACCCCCAGCAAGACCCCCTACACTGCCCGAACACCACTGCACTGCCCTAAACCCTGAAACACCAGCCCCAGCACGACCCCCTACACTGCCCGAACACCACTGCACTGCCCTAAACCCTGAAACACCAGCCCCAGCATGACCCCCTACACTGCCCGAACACCACTGCACTGCCCTAAACCCTGAAACACCACCCCCAGCACGACCCCCTACACTGCCCGAACACCACTGCACTGCCCTAAACCCTGAAACACCAGCCCCAGCACGACCCCCTACACTGCCCGAACACCACTGCACTGCCCTAAACCCTGAAACACCAGCCCCAGCACGACCCCCTACACTGCCCGAACACCACTGCACTGCCCTAAACCCTGAAACACCAGCCCCAGCACGACCCCCTACACTGCCCGAACACCACTGCACTGCCCTAAACCCTGAAACACCAGCCCCAGCACGACCCCCTACACTGCCCGAACACCACTGCACTGCCCTAAACCCTGAAACACCAGCCCCAGCACGACCCCCTACACTGCCCGAACACCACTGCACTGCCCTAAACCCTGAAACACCAGCCCCAGCACGACCCCCTACACTGCCCGAACACCACTGCACTGCCCTAAACCCTGAAACACCACCCCCAGCACGACCCCCTACACTGCCCGAACACCACTGCACTGCCCTAAACCCTGAAACACCACCCCCAGCACGACCCCCTACACTGCCCGAACACCACTGCACTGCCCTAAACCCTGAAACACCACCCCCAGCACGACCCCCTACACTGCCCGAACACCACTGCACTGCCCTAAACCCTGAAACACCAGCCCCAGCACGACCCCCTACACTGCCCGAACACCACTGCACTGCCCTAAACCCTGAAACACCACCCCCAGCACGACCCCCTACACTGCCCGAACACCACTGCACTGCCCTAAACCCTGAAACACCACCCCCAGCACGACCCCCTACACTGCCCGAACACCACTGCTCTGCCCTAAACCCTGAAACACCACCCCCAGCACGACCCCCTACACTGCCCGAACACCACTGCACTGCCCTAAACCCTGAAACACCACCCCCAGCACGACCCCCTACACTGCCCGAACACCACTGCACTGCCCTAAACCCTGAAACACCAGCCCCAGCACGACCCCCTACACTGCCCGAACACCACTGCACTGCCCTAAACCCTGAAACACCACCCCCAGCACGACCCCCTACACTGCCCGAACACCACTGCACTGCCCTAAACCCTGAAACACCACCCCCAGCACGACCCCCTACACTGCCCGAACACCACTGCACTGCCCTAAACCCTGAAACACCACCCCCAGCACGACCCCCTACACTGCCCGAACACCACTGCACTGCCCTAAACCCTGAAACACCAGCCCCAGCACGACCCCCTACACTGCCCGAACACCACTGCACTGCCCTAAACCCTGAAACACCACCCCCAGCACGACCCCCTACACTGCCCGAACACCACTGCACTGCCCTAAACCCTGAAACACCACCCCCAGCACGACCCCCTACACTGCCCGAACACCACTGCACTGCCCTAAACCCTGAAACACCACCCCCAGCACGACCCCCTACACTGCCCGAACACCACTGCACTGCCCTAAACCCTGAAACACCAACCCCAGCAAGACCCCCTACACTGCCCGAACACCACTGCACTGCCCTAAACCCTGAAACACCACCCCCAGCAAGACCCCCTACACTGCCCGAACACCACTGCACTGCCCTAAACCCTGAAACACCACCCCCAGCAAGACCCCCTACACTGCCCGAACACCACTGCACTGCCCTAAACCCTGAAACACCACCCCCAGCACGACCCCCTACACTGCCCGAACACCACTGCACTGCCCTAAACCCTGAAACACCAGCCCCAGCACGACCCCCTACACTGCCCGAACACCACTGCACTGCCCTAAACCCTGAAACACCAGCCCCAGCACGACCCCCTACACTGCCCGAACACACTGCACTGCCCTAAACCCTGAAACACCACCCCCAGCAAGACCCCCTACACTGCCCGAACACCACTGCACTGCCCTAAACCCTGAAACACCACCCCCAGCACGACCCCCTACACTGCCCGAACACCACTGCACTGCCCTAAACCCTGAAACACCAGCCCCAGCACGACCCCCTACACTGCCCGAACACCACTGCACTGCCCTAAACCCTGAAACACCACCCCCAGCACGACCCCCTACACTGCCCGAACACCACTGCACTGCCCTAAACCCTGAAACACCACCCCCAGCACGACCCCCTACACTGCCCGAACACCACTGCACTGCCCTAAACCCTGAAACACCACCCCCAGCACGACCCCCTACACTGCCCGAACACCACTGCACTGCCCTAAACCCTGAAACACCACCCCCAGCACGACCCCCTACACTGCCCGAACACCACTGCTCTGCCCTAAACCCTGAAACACCACCCCCAGCACGACCCCCTACACTGCCCGAACACCACTGCACTGCCCTAAACCCTGAAACACCACCCCCAGCACGACCCCCTACACTGCCCGAACACCACTGCACTGCCCTAAACCCTGAAACACCACCCCCAGCACGACCCCCTACACTGCCCGAACACCACTGCACTGCCCTAAACCCTGAAACACCACCCCCAGCACGACCCCCTACACTGCCCGAACACCACTGCACTGCCCTAAACCCTGAAACACCAGCCCCAGCACGACCCCCTACACTGCCCGAACACCACTGCACTGCCCTAAACCCTGAAACACCACCCCCAGCACGACCCCCTACACTGCCCGAACACCACTGCACTGCCCTAAACCCTGAAACACCACCCCCAGCACGACCCCCTACACTGCCCGAACACCACTGCACTGCCCTAAACCCTGAAACACCACCCCCAGCACGACCCCCTACACTGCCCGAACACCACTGCACTGCCCTAAACCCTGAAACACCACCCCCAGCACGACCCCCTACACTGCCCGAACACCACTGCACTGCCCTAAACCCTGAAACACCACCCCCAGCACGACCCCCTACACTGCCCGAACACCACTGCACTGCCCTAAACCCTGAAACACCAGCCCCAGCACGACCCCCTACACTGCCCGAACACCACTGCACTGCCCTAAACCCTGAAACACCAGCCCCAGCAAGACCCCCTACACTGCCCGAACACCACTGCACTGCCCTAAACCCTGAAACACCACCCCCAGCACGACCCCCTACACTGCCCGAACACCACTGCACTGCCCTAAACCCTGAAACACCACCCCCAGCACGACCCCCTACACTGCCCGAACACCACTGCACTGCCCTAAACCCTGAAACACCAGCCCCAGCACGACCCCCTACACTGCCCGAACACCACTGCACTGCCCTAAACCCTGAAACACCAGCCCCAGCAAGACCCCCTACACTGCCCGAACACCACTGCACTGCCCTAAACCCTGAAACACCAGCCCCAGCAAGACCCCCTACACTGCCCGAACACCACTGCACTGCCCTAAACCCTGAAACACCACCCCCAGCACGACCCCCTACACTGCCCGAACACCACTGCACTGCCCTAAACCCTGAAACACCAGCCCCAGCACGACCCCCTACACTGCCCGAACACCACTGCACTGCCCTAAACCCTGAAACACCACCCCCAGCACGACCCCCTACACTGCCCGAACACCACTGCACTGCCCTAAACCCTGAAACACCACCCCCAGCATGACCCCCTACACTGCCCGAACACCACTGCACTGCCCTAAACCCTGAAACACCACCCCCAGCACGACCCCCTACACTGCCCGAACACCACTGCACTGCCCTAAACCCTGAAACACCACCCCCAGCACGACCCCCTACACTGCCCGAACACCACTGCACTGCCCTAAACCCTGAAACACTACCCCCAGCACGACCCCCTACACTGCCCGAACACCACTGCACTGCCCTAAACCCTGAAACACCACCCCCAGCACGACCCCCTACACTGCCCGAACACCACTGCACTGCCCTAAACCCTGAAACACCAGCCCCAGCACGACCCCCTACACTGCCCGAACACCACTGCACTGCCCTAAACCCTGAAACACCACCCCCAGCACGACCCCCTACACTGCCCGAACACCACTGCACTGCCCTAAACCCTGAAACATCACCCCCAGCAAGACCCCCTACACTGCCTGAACACCACCACTGCCCTAAACCCTGAAACACCACCCCCAGCAAGACCCCCTACACTGCCCGAACACCACTGCACTGCCCTAAACCCTGAAACACCACCCCCAGCACGACCCCCTACACTGCCCGAACACCACTGCACTGCCCTAAACCCTGAAACACCACCCCCAGCACGACCCCCTACACTGCCCGAACACCACTGCACTGCCCTAAACCCTGAAACACCACCCCCAGCACGACCCCCTACACTGCCCGAACACCACTGCACTGCCCTAAACCCTGAAACACCACCCCCAGCACGACCCCCTACACTGCCCGAACACCACTGCACTGCCCTAAACCCTGAAACACCAGCCCCAGCAGGACCCCCTACACTTCCCGAACACCACTGCACTGCCCTAAACCCTGAAACACCAGCCCCAGCACGACCCCCACACTGCCCAAACACCACTGCACTGCCCTAAACCCTGAAACACCAGCCCCAGCAAGACCCCCTACACTGCCCGAACACCACTGCACTGCCCTAAACCCTGAAACACCAACCCCAGCACGACCCCCTACACTGCCCGAACACCACTGCACTGCCCTAAACCCTGAAACACCAGCCCCAGCACGACCCCCTACACTGCCCGAACACCACTGCACTGCCCTAAACCCTGAAACACCAGCCCCAGCACGACCCCCTACACTGCCCGAACACCACTGCACTGCCCTAAACCCTGAAACACCAGCCCCAGCACGACCCCCTACACTGCCCGAACACCACTGCACACCTAAACCCTGAAACACCACCCCCAGCAAGACCCCCTACACTGCCCGAACACCACTGCACTGCCCTAAACCCTGAAACACCACCCCCTGCACGACCCCCTACACTGCCCGAACACCACTGCACTGCCCTAAACCCTGAAACACCACCCCCAGCACGACCCCCTACACTGCCCGAACACCACTGCACTGCCCTAAACCCTGAAACACCACCCCCAGCACGACCCCCTACACTGCCCGAACACCACTGCACTGCCCTAAACCCTGAAACACCACCCCCAGCACGACCCCCTACACTGCCCGAACACCACTGCACTGCCCTAAACCCTGAAACACTACCCCCAGCACGACCCCCTACACTGCCCGAACACCACTGCTCTGCCCTAAACCCTGAAACACCACCCCTGCATGACCCCCTACACTGCCCGAACACCACTGCACTGCCCTAAACCCTGAAACACCACCCCCAGCACGACCCCCTACACTGCCCGAACACCACTGCACTGCCCTAAACCCTGAAACACCACCCCCAGCACGACCCCCTACATCTGCCCGAACACCACTGCACTGCCCTAAACCCTGAAACACCACCCCCAGCACGACCCCCTACACTGCCCGAACACCACTGCTCTGCCCTAAACCCTGAAACACCACCCCCAGCACGACCCCCTACACTGCCCGAACACCACTGCACTGCCCTAAACCCTGAAACACCAGCCCCAGCACGACCCCCTACACTGCCCGAACACCACTGCACTGCCCTAAACCCTGAAACACCACCCCCAGCACGACCCCCTACACTGCCCGAACACCACTGCACTGCCCTAAACCCTGAAACACCAGCCCCAGCAAGACCCCCTACACTGCCCGAACACCACTGCACTGCCCTAAACCCTGAAACACCAGCCCCAGCAAGACCCCCTACACTGCCCGAACACCACTGCACTGCCCTAAACCCTGAAACACCACCCCCAGCACGACCCCCTACACTGCCCGAACACCACTGCACTGCCCTAAACCCTGAAACACCAGCCCCAGCAGGACCCCCTACACTGCCCGAACACCACTGCACTGCCCTAAACCCTGAAACACCACCCCCAGCAAGACCCCCTACACTGCCCGAACACCACTGCACTAAACCCTGAAACACCACCCCCAGCAAGACCCCCTACACTGCCCGAACACCACTGCACTGCCCTAAACCCTGAAACACCACCCCCTGCACGACCCCCTACACTGCCCGAACACCACTGCACTGCCCTAAACCCTGAAACACCACCCCTGCACGACCCCCTACACTGCCCGAACACCACTGCACTGCCCTAAACCCTGAAACACCACCCCCAGCACGACCCCCTACACTGCCCGAACACCACTGCACTGCCCTAAACCCTGAAACACCACCCCCAGCACGACCCCCTACATCTGCCCGAACACCACTGCTCTGCCCTAAACCCTGAAACACCACCCCCAGCACGACCCCTACACTGCCCGAACACCACTGCTCTGCCCTAAACCCTGAAACACCACCCCCAGCACGACCCCCTACACTGCCCGAACACCACTGCACTGCCCAAAACCCTGAAACACCAGCCCCAGCACGACCCCCTACACTGCCCGAACACCACTGCACTGCCCTAAACCCTGAAACACCACCCCCAGCACGACCCCCTACACTGCCCGAACACCACTGCACTGCCCTAAACCCTGAAACACCACCCCCAGCAAGACCCCCTACACTGCCCGAACACCACTGCACTGCCCTAAACCCTGAAACACCAGCCCCAGCACGACCCCCTACACTGCCCGAACACCACTGCACTGCCCTAAACCCTGAAACACAGCCCCAGCACGACCCCCTACACTGCCCGAACACCACTGCTCTGCCCTAAACCCTGAAACACCAGCCCCAGCAGGACCCCCTACACTGCCCGAACACCACTGCACTGCCCTAAACCCTGAAACACCAGCCCCAGCACGACCCCCTACACTGCCCAAACACCACTGCACTGCCCTAAACCCTGAAACACCAGCCCCAGCACGACCCCTACACTGCCCGAACACCACTGCACTGCCCTAAACCCTGAAACACCAGCCCCAGCACGACCCCCTACACTGCCCGAACACCACTGCACTGCCCTAAACCCTGAAACACCAGCCCCAGCACGACCCCCTACACTGCCCGAACACCACTGCACTGCCCTAAACCCTGAAACACCAGCCCCAGCACGATCCCCTACACTGCCCGAACACCACTGCACTGCCCTAAACCCTGAAACACCAGCCCCAGCACGACCCCCTACACTGCCCGAACACCACTGCACTGCCCTAAACCCTGAAACACCAGCCCCAGCACGACCCCCTACACTGCCCGAACACCACTGCACTGCCCTAAACCCTGAAACACCAGCCCCAGCACGACCCCCTACACTGCCCGAACACCACTGCACTGCCCTAAACCCTGAAACACCAGCCCCAGCACGACCCCCTACACTGCCCGAACACCACTGCACTGCCCTAAACCCTGAAACACCAGCCCCAGCAAGAACCCCTACACTGCCCGAACACCACTGCACTGCCCTAAACCCTGAAACACCAGCCCCAGCACGACCCCCTACACTGCCCGAACACCACTGCACTGCCCTAAACCCTGAAACACCAGCCCCAGCACGACCCCCTACACTGCCCGAACACCACTGCACTGCCCTAAACCCTGAAACACCACCCCCAGCAAGACCCCCTACACTGCCCGAACACCACTGCACTGCCCTAAACCCTGAAACACCACCCCCAGCAAGACACCCTACACTGCCCGAACACCACTGCACTGCCCTAAACCCTGAAACACCACCCCCAGCAAGACCCCCTACACTGCCCGAACACCACTGCACTGCCCTAAACCCTGAAACACCACCCCCTGCACGACCCCCTACACTGCCCGAACACCACTGCACTGCCCTAAACCCTGAAACACCACCCCCAGCACGACCCCCTACACTGCCCGAACACCACTGCACTGCCCTAAACCCTGAAACACCACCCCCAGCACGACCCCCTACACTGCCCGAACACCACTGCACTGCCCTAAACCCTGAAACACCACCCCCAGCATGACCCCCTACACTGCCCGAACACCACTGCTCTGCCCTAAACCCTAAAACACTACTCCCAGCACGACCCCCTACACTGCCCGAACACCACTGCTTTGCCCTAAACCCTGAAACACCACCCCCAGCACGACCCCCTACACTGCCCGAACACCACTGCACTGCCCAAAACCCTGAAACACTACCCCCAGCACGACCCCCTACACTGCCCGAACACCACTGCACTGCCCTAAACCCTGAAACACCAGCCCCAGCACGACCCCCTACACTGCCCGAACACCACTGCACTGCCCTAAACCCTGAAACACCAGCCCCAGCACGACCCCCTACACTGCCCGAACACCACTGCACTGCCCTAAACCCTGAAACACCACCCCCAGCACGACCCCCTACACTGCCCGAACACCACTGCACTGCCCTAAACCCTAAAACACTACCCCCAGCACGACCCCCTACACTGCCCAAACACCACTGCACTGCCCTAAACCCTGAAACACCACCCCCAGCACGACCCCCTACACTGCCCGAACACCACTGCACTGCCCTAAACCCTGAAACACCACCCCCAGCACGACCCCTACACTGCCCGAACACCACTGCACTGCCCTAAACCCTGAAACACCACCCCCAGCACGACCCCCTACACTGCCCGAACACCACTGCACTGCCCTAAACCCTGAAACACCACCCCCAGCACGACCCCCTACACTGCCCGAACACCACTGCACTGCCCTAAACCCTGAAACACCACCCCCAGCACGACCCCCTACACTGCCCAAACACCACTGCACTGCCCTAAACCCTGAAACATCAGCCCCAGCACGACCCCCTACACTGCCCGAACACCACTGCACTGCCCTAAACCCTGAAACACCACCCCCAGCAAGACCCCCTACACTGCCCGAACACCACTGCACTGCCCTAAACCCTGAAACACCACCCCCTGCACGACCCCCTACACTGCCCGAACACCACTGCACTGCCCTAAACCCTGAAACACCACCCCCAGCACGACCCCCTACACTGCCCGAACACCACTGCACTGCCCTAAACCCTGAAACACCACCCCCAGCACGACCCCCTACACTGCCCGAACACCACTGCACTGCCCTAAACCCTGAAACACCACCCCCAGCACGACCCCCTACACTGCCCGAACACCACTGCTCTGCCCTAAACCCTAAAACACCACCCCCAGCACGACCCCTACACTGCCCGAACACCACTGCACTGCCCTAAACCCTGAAACACCACCCCTGCATGACCCCCTACACTGCCCGAACACCACTGCACTGCCCTAAACCCTGAAACACCACCCCCAGCACGACCCCCTACACTGCCCGAACACCACTGCACTGCCCTAACCCTAAACACCACCCCCAGCACAACCCCCTAATCTGCCCGAACACCACTGCTCTGCCCTAAACCCTAAAACACTACCCCCAGCACGACCCCTACACTGCCCGAACACCACTGCTCTGCCCTAAACCCTGAAACACCACCCCCAGCACGTCCCCCTACACTGCCCGAACACCACTGCACTGCCCAAAACCCTGAAACACCAGCCCCAGCACGACCCCCTACACTGCCCGAACACCACTGCACTGCCCTAAACCCTGAAACATCACCCCCAGCAAGACCCCCTACACTGCCTGAACACCACTGCCCTAAACCCTGAAACACCAGCCCCAGCAGGACCCCCTACACTGCCCGAACACCACTGCACTGCCCTAAACCCTGAAACACCAGCCCCAGCAAGACCCCCTACACTGCCCGAACACCACTGCACTGCCCTAAACCCTGAAACACCAGCCCCAGCAGGACCCCCTACGCTGCCCGAACACCACTGCACTGCCCTAAACCCTGAAACACCAGCCCCAGCACGACCCCCTACACTGCCCAAACACCACTGCACTGCCCTAAACCCTGAAACACCAGCCCCAGCACGACCCCCTACACTGCCCGAACACCACTGCACTGCCCTAAACCCTGAAACACCAGCTCCAGCACGACCCCCTACACTGCCCGAACACCACTGCACTGCCCTAAACCCTGAAACACCAGCCCCAGCACGACCCCCTACACTGCCCGAACACCACTGCACTGCCCTAAACCCTGAAACACCAGCCCCAACACGACCCCCTACACTGCCCAAACACCACTGCACTGCCCTAAACCCTGAAACGCCATCCCCAGCACGACCCCCCACACTGCCCAAACACCACTGCACTGCCCAAAACCCTGAAACGCCAGCCCCAGCAAGACCCCCTACACTGCCCGAACACCACTGCACTGCCCTAAACCCTAAAACACCAGCCCCAGCACGACCCCCTACACTGCCCAAACACCACTGCACTGCCCTAAACCCTGAAACACCAGCCCCAGCACGACCCCCCACACTGCCCAAACACCACTGCACTGCCCTAAACCCTGAAACGCCAGCCCCAGCAAGAACCCCTACACTGCCCGAACACCACTGCACTGCCCAAACCCTGAAACACCAGCCCCAGCACGACCCCCTACACTGACCGAACACCACTGCACTGCCCTAAACCCTAAACACCAGCCCCAGCAAGCCCCCCTAAACTGCCCGAACACCACTGCACTGCACTAAACCCTGAAACACCACCCCCAGCAAGACCCCCTACACTGCCCGAACACCACTGCACTGCCCTAAACCCTGAAACACCACCCCCAGCAAGACCCCCTACACTGCCCGAACACCACTGCACTGCCCTAAACCCTGAAACACCACCCCCAGCACGACCCCCTACACTGCCCGAACACCACTGCACTGCCCTAAACCCTGAAACACCACCCCCTGCTCGACCCCCTACACTGCCCCAACACCACTGCACTGCCCTAAACCCTGAAACACCACCCCCTGCATGACCCCCTACACTGCCCCAACACCACTGCACTACCCTAAACCCTGAAACACCACCCCCTGCATGACCCCCTACACTGCCCGAACACCACTGCACTGCCATAAATCCTAAACACCACCCCCAGCATGACCCCCTACTCTGCCCAAACACCACTGCTCTGCCCTAAACCCTAAAACACTAGCCCCAGCACGAACCCCTACACTGCCCGAACACCACTGCTCTGCCCTAAACCCTAAAACACCACCCCCAGCACGACCCCCTACACTGCCCGAACACCACTGCACTGCCCAAAACCCTGAAACACTACCCCCAGCACGACCCCCTACACTGCCCGAACACCACTGCACTGCCCAAAACCCTGAAACACTAGCCCAGCACGACCCCCTACACTGCCCGAACACCACTGCACTGCCCTAAACCCTGAAACACCAGCCCCAGCACGACCCCCTACACTGCCCGAAAACCACTGCACTACCCTAAACCCTAAAACACTCCCCCCAGCACGACCCCCTATACTACCCGAACACCACTGCACTGCCCAAAACCCTAAAACACTCCCCCCAGCATGACCCCCTACACTACCCAAACACCACTGCACTGCTCTAAACCCTAAAACACTCCCCCCAGCACGACCCCTACACTACCCGAACACCACTGCACTGCCCTAAACACTAAAACACACCCCCCAGCACGACCCCCTACACTACCCAAACACCACTGCACTGCCCTAAACCCTAAAACACTCCCCCAGCACGACCCCCTACACTACCCAAACACCAATGCACTACCCTAAACCCTAAAACACTGCCCCCCGCACGACCCCCTACACTACCCAAACACCAATCCCATACCCTAAACCCTAAAACACTACCCCCCCATGACCCCCTACACTACACAAGGACCACTGCACTACCCTAAACCCTTAAACACTACCCCCCACACAACCCCCTACACTACCCAAAGACCACTGCACTACCCTAAACCCTAAAACACTACCCCCTGCACGACCCCCTACACTACCCAAAGACCACTGCACTACCGTAAACCCTAAAACACGACCCCCTACACTACACAAACACTGCTGCACTACCTTAAACCCTAAAACACTACCACCAGCACGACCCCCTGCACTACACAAACACCACTGCCCTACCCTAAACCCTAAAATACTACCCCCTACACTACACAAACACCACTGCACTACCCTAAACCACTACCCCCAGCACGACCCCCTACACTACCCAAACACCACTGCACTACCCTAAACCCTAAAACACTACCCCCAGCAGTATCCCCTACACTACCCAAACACCACTGCACTACCCTAAACCCTAAAACACTACCCCCAGCAGTACCCCCTACACTACCCAAACACCATTGCACTACCATAAATCCTAAAACACTACCCCCTACACTACCCAAACACCACTGCACTACCCTAAACCCTAAAACAACTACCCCCAGCACGACCCCCTACACTACCCAAACACCACTGCACTACCCTAAACCCTAAAACACTACCCCCATCACGACCCCCTACACTACCCAAACACCACTGCCCTACCCTAAACCCTAAAACACTCCCCCAGCACGACTCCCTAGCTACACTACCCAAACACCACTGCACTATCCTAAACACTAAATCTACCCCAGCACGACCCCCTACACTACCCAAACACCACTGCACTACCCTAAACCCTAAATCTACCCCCAGCACGACCCCCTACACTACCCAAACACCACTGCACTACCCTAAACCCTAAATCTAACCTCAGCACGACCCCTACACTACCCAAACACCACTGCACTACCCTAAATCCTAAAACACTACCCCCAGCACGACCCCCTACACTACACCAACACCCCTGCACTACCCTAAACCCTAAAACACTACCCCAGCACGACCCCCTACACTACCCAAACACCACTGCAGTACCCTAAACCCTAAAACACTACCCCCAGCACGACCCCTTACACTACCCAAACACCACTGCACTACCCTAAACCCTAAAACACTACCCCCAGCACGACCCCCTACACTACACAAACATCACTGCACTGCCCTAAACCCTAAAACACTACCCCCAGCACGACCCCCTACACTACACAAACACCACTGCACTACCCTAAACCCTAAATCTACCCCAAGCATGACCCCTACACTACATAAACATCACTGCACTACCCTAAACCCTAAAACACTACCACCAGCACGACCCCCTACACTACACAAACACCACTGCACTACCCTAAACCCTAAAACACTACCCTCAGCACGACCCCCTACACTACCCAAACACCACTGCACTACCCTAAACCCTAGAAAAGTAACCACCAACCCATGCTCAATCCCCCTTACCTCTTACTCCTCGTGGTTCCTCTCTCCTCGTGGTTCCTGCTTCATGTCGTCTCTGAGGGGCGGTGCACGTCGTTGTGAGGAAACGGAACAGCCTCTGTTTCCTTACAACGACGTGGGTCGTCTACATTTTTTTAGAACTCATGGTCATTTACCATACATACCTTTACAACAAAATTTGTTGTAAAGGCATGCGTGGTAAATGACCATGTGTTCTAAAAAATGCATAGTAATGACTTGCGATGTACAACGCATGCGTGGTAATGCATGCGTTGTAATGGTATCGCGAAGTAAAAAGTCGTTGTAACGGTTGTTTACCGATCGAAGCTGGCCCCTGTTCTTCAGTGAGTCGTTTATTTGATAAATTAGGAGGAAGGAATGTGTTTTTTTTACTGAAAAGTGCATTCCCAGCTGTTGTATTGTGAAAGTGTCCGCGTGGCCTGGTTTCACTTCCGGTGAGAGAGTGGAAGAATCTGTTTGGATCTAAAGGGGTTCTGCTGTTGGACGGGGCCGGCGCAACACGTCATCAGAAAACATAGCTAATGGAAACCGTTGTCCCCGAAGTGTGGAGCAGTGCCATGAGATGTCAACGAGTGTGCGTCCCACCGCAGTATGACCGTACCGCGTGACCCATGTGCCGCCTACAGTGTACGGAAGGCAGAAGCGGCATCCATCGCAGGTCCTCTTGAAGACCGTTGTAGCACTAATTCTACATTTTGGAACTAGGGCATTTTAACCTTGTTGTTCCTGCCAGATACAAAGAGAAGATCCTGTGTTATTCAGTGCCCTCGTTACCTTTTCTGTGGGTAGTGGTGCTTGTCACTTCGCTGCCCCGCAGGTGCACACGACTGGGCTCCCCACCTCGTGTGCCATCTGCAGGGCCTCTGCCCTCGGATCACTGGCTTCAGTTTCTGGAGTGGCAACATAAACAGTTGCCCCCAAAGGACTAGCCTGAACACTTAGGTGAATATCCCCTGCGCCAGCATTCTGCGGAAATTCTTTCCTAGCTCTCCCACGTCGACGACGATGTCATAATAGCATGGCTCCGCTCGCAACACCGTATGACGTCATAGGAGCCATAAGAGGACCTCGTCGGCGTGCTGACGTCAGTTCCACCCATTTTTTCCGTGCCACCGAGGTAAACAGGTGGACCGACACATTTTCACATGTATACATAGTATACTAACTATATATATATATTCACTGAAAAAACCATAGGTTTCAGGCACGTTATAGTTAGAAATTAGCATTTAAAAAACCTTAGAAATTCACTGAAAAAACCATAGGTTTTAGGGACAGTTATAGTTAGTTGGACATTTCACTTGTACAAAACCAGTGAAATTCCCCCGTTATAGTTAGTTCAGCTAACTATAACTCGCGCCCCTGCAATGCACTGCTGAGGACGTCACATATTACATCACTCATGACATGGTCAGTGACATCACTGATGACATCACTGATGACATCTCAAATGACATCACTGATGACATCACTGATGACATCATCCATGTGATAATTTCATGCATCTTCTCACACCCTAATATAACCTTTGATACACCCACTCTAAATTACAGACTGCCATTCTCAAAACCATAGACACTACAACACCAATAACTACATACCCACTCACTGATTCTTAGGTCTACACACACATCCACTCACTCACCCGTACAGTCACTCATACTTACGGCCACTCAGTACAGGACTATCATATGCACTCATACACCTATATAGACACTCACACACCACCACTCATCCATAGAGGTACTCACACACCTAGTTAGTCATGCAAATAATTAATCACACTCCCATTTACTCACCTATACAGTTATACACACACCAGCTCACTTACTCATACAAATACTAGCACATTCTTACGCTCTTATACAATCACTGATACAAGCACACACTCATCCATACAGCCACTCTCACAATCACACACTCTCACTTATATCCATTTAAATACTCTAACACACATATATACTGCCTTTCACATATGTAGTTACTCACACATGTACCACTTAGATATACATTCACTCACTAACACACCCATACACACACTCACCCACCCATACAGTCCATCACAGATGCACTCTTGAAACCATGCACCCAGTGAATCACCCACTCACACATCTATGCACAGAGTCACACACACCCCACCCACACAAACACTCAGGCACCCATACAGATGCACCCATACAGATACTCACACAACCAATCAATAACTCATAAAGACACTCATGTAGCTATTCACAAACCCATGCAGCCGCTTACACACCAACAGACAGACGGATACAGACATTCACACAGTTTAGTCACTAACCCATGCATTCAGTAAGATACGTTTAATCACTCACTTATAGACTCAGTCACGCACCTACTAAATCATCCATTCAGACACTTATACACCCACTCATTCTTCAATACGCCTTTCCCTATATATATTAAACATATTTAAACTTTACAGAAACACAAAGTCACTGGATGATGTCATCAGTGATGTCATCAGTGATGTCATTTGAGATGTCATCAGTGATGTCATCAGTGATGTCACTGACCATGTCATGAGTGATGTAATATGTGACGTCATCAGCAGTGCATTGTGGGGAGCGAGTTATAGTTAGCTGAACTAACTATAACGGGGGAATTTCACTGGTTTTGTACAAGTGAAATGTCCAACTAACTATAACTGTCCCTAAAACCTATGGTTTTTTCAGTGAATATATATATATATATATATATATATACGTATATGTATATATATTGTAACAAGTAACCTCTGAGCCCAGAGGTTGGTATGAAAATCGCATTCTCTCGGAATCCGTATAACAAAATTGCTTTATTTCATAACAGCAAACATCGCTATGCCCAACGCGTTTCGGTTCGCTCCTCGAACCGTGATCAAGGTTCGAGGAGCGAACCGAAACGCGTTTGGCATAGCGATGTTTGCTGTTATGAAATAAAGCAATTTTGTTATACGGATTCCGAGAGAGTGCGGTTTTTCATACCAACCTCTGGGCTCAGAGGTTACTTGTTGCAATATTTACGGCTGCCCTGTCGGAGAAAAACCGCACCGCTTCTAGGAAGGAGCGCTGGCGTCCTACTCGAGGGCGTTGTGGAATGATATATATATATATTTTTTTGTTATATATATATATATATCCTCAACGTGGCTTCGCTCCGCGAAATAACGCACTCTCAAGACTCACTTCAAAGTCACCAGTTCAGAAGATTTATTATGCCTCCACGCTACGCGTTTCGGCAGTTACGCCTTGCTCACACGTAGGAAGCTCAATTTCAGTCTCAGTTATATACAACAGAACCACATAACCAAGTAAGTGTAATAAACATAGGACTAACGTTGCTAGTACATTATGCATTGAAAACGGCGGCCATCTTAGGACACGTTAATAGTACATAAATGTTCCTACAAACATCACTCAATAGCGCTACTGTGCCTCCTAGAATCAGTAGAGATGATTCGTACATAGTAATTACAGTGTAGTTGGGCATGGACTGGTACAAATAGCACTGTAGCCCAGAATTTCATCAACCCAATTGATAGGTCAAAACTCTACTTGGAGATCGCGGCCATATTGGAGTGACCGATTCAGGCAAAGGCACCCTCAATAAACTGAATTCTTCACACGTCCTCTTGCGGTAGCATGACTGTCCATGGCGATGCCGTCAATCTAATGTGTGATGTGGTTCAAATCTACGTATATACCCCTGTGAGATTAAGTGCCAGGTGAAAAATACATTAAAAAATTAATTAATACTCAATGAAATGCTGTGACATTAAAATTCTAGCCAATAACGCTAGAGCTGTACACAGTCCAAAATTGTGTAAATGCACTCTAGTAGGGTATCAAAGAAAATTCCTGGTTATAATTACACAGTGCAATTAGGTATAGCCCGGAATTCAAGAAATCAGAGGCTATGTCCAAGGATTAAACATGCCCCCTGCCGGTAGATTGTAACTCAAGAGATCACTGAGTGCAGGTGTATGTAACGGCTGGTGTAAAAATAGCTCGATCTCTGTAACTTGAGCGAGTCATACATTTTTGTTTTTAACCATTATTCTTTCTTCCCTTTTTTTCACTGCAGGAGGAAAGGAAGGGGCCCACACTACTTTGGTAGTCACCCTCACGGGTTCCCTAACCTTTTTTCCAGAGGCACATGGCGACGATGAATCACGTCAGTCAAGAACATTCACCTGTGGTTTGATTTAAGTATAACTTTTGTAGTACAAGTCTTCCCTTTACCGCCCCCTTTCCACTGCCCTTCCCTCGCTCCCCCTTTCCCCTCGAGATACAGTTGATGGGGCACTGTCCCTGTATGTTTGCTAATATGTAATAATCATATAGGATTCCTAGATGATTTAGGATGTATAGTAACTGGGCACCAGCCCGTTTCTATATGGTATTGCACTTGCAGATATTCCGAGACTATGTATGGTGCATTGTGTTGTGGGGGAATCATTACTTCCAAGTGGCACTGGCCATGTTACCTTGTCATGTTGTAATGTGTTGTCAAGTTTACAGGTCTGTAACCAACATTTAGGCACTGGTCTGCTATTTTTACACCAGCCGTTACATACACCTGCACTCAGTGATCTCTTGAGTTACAATCTACCGGTAGGTGGCATGTTTAATCCTTGGACATAGCCTCTGATTTCTTGAATTCCGGGCTATACCTAATTGAACTGTGTAATTATAACCAGGAATTTTCTTTGATGCCCTACTAGAGTGCATTTACACAATTTTGGACTGTGTACAGCTCTAGCGTTATTGGCTAGAATTTTATTATCATGGCATTTCATTGAGTATTAATTAATTTTATTTATGTATTTTTCACCTGGCACTTAATCTCACACGGGTATATAGGTAGATTTGAACCACATCACACATTAGATTGACGGCATCGCCATGGACAGTCATGCTACCGCAAGAGGATGTGTGTACAATTAAGTTTATTGAGGGTGCCTTTGCCTGAATCGGTCACTCCAATATGGCCGCAATCTCCAAGTAGAGTTTGGACCTATCAATTGGGTTGATGAAATTCTGGGCTACAGTGCTATTTGTACCAGTCCATGCCCAACTACACTGTAATTACTATGTATGAATCATCTCTACTGATTCTAGGAGGCACAGTAGCGCTATTGAGTGATGTTTGTAGGAACATTTATGTGCTATTAACATGTCCTAAGATGGCCGCCGTTTTCAATGCATAATGTACTAGCAACGTTAGTCCTATGTTTATTACACATACTTGGTTATGTGGTTCTGTTGTATATAACTGAGACTGAAATTGAGCTTCCTACGTGTGAGCAAGGCGTAACTGCCGAAATGCGTAGCTTGGAGGCATAATAAATCTCCAGAACTGGTGACTTTGAAGTGAGTCTTGAGAGTGCGTTATTTCGCGGAGCGAAGCCACGTTGAGGATATTATTTACCGGGTGCTCTCCCGGTGCATGCACCACCCTCCACGGGTCCCTGGTCTCAACAAGAGCGTTCTGTTGTGTGTATATATATATATATATATACATATACAAACACACCTCCTCCCAGTCACAGAAGAGGCGGCACGACAGCGGTAATATTGCACAGTCTGCGCTTTATGGGCCAAGAGTATCAACGCGTTTCGGCAAAATCCTTGATCACGATACAAATGCCATTTTTTTTACTCAGTACGTTATAAGGCACTCTACACCTATCCCAGTGCACCCAACAGTTGTTGGCATAGAGGAAGGACTCAAAACTCTGTGGCACTGCATTCTGCCATCTTGGAGTGTCTATTTAAGATCAAAGCACTATAGTTAACCGCATATACAGAGGCATGTATAAAACTATTTGCTAAATCCTAGCGAATACAGACTATGGTCATATTTGTATACAGTTCATATGTGATCATAATTGCTTCATGAAATCGAAGGCTCA
Organism: Calotriton arnoldi; assembly: GCA_963921515.1. Classification (NCBI taxonomy): domain Eukaryota; kingdom Metazoa; phylum Chordata; class Amphibia; order Caudata; family Salamandridae; genus Calotriton; species Calotriton arnoldi. The sequence goes on from CAWUFW010000836.1 coordinate 757,181, forward strand.
TAAATCGATATGCTGAATCCTGAGAAATATACGCTAAGGTCCTAATTTTATACAATTCAAATGCAATCATTGTTTCTTAATTGAGTCTTCACTCCCAAGTTAGTATTTAATACCTGCTTTCGCACCCAAGTTTACAGCAGGTCATTTAACCAGTAACTCCTCAGTGCTTGTGCAATACAAAACTCTAAGATATTACAATATTATTCACTTTATATGATCTTAGTGCGTGACTGAGCTGGAACTCCAATCACTCGCCACAAAATCTTGTCTTGCTTTATTGTAATCTCCCATTCTCTGCCTTCTGTAGGAGTCAAATCTTCTTTCAAATGTATAAATCCTTCCTTGTTCGTAATCCAATCTGTCCCTTTGAAACTTAATGTCTTTTCTGGCTTTGATGACTTCCTCCTATTTTTTGACTCTTTCTCTTATTTCTTTTTTAGGTCGAGCATCAGCGCACATGCGCTGTCTGCTAGACTTGCTGTATTCACTCTACACGAGTGTAAGTACAACTGCTCCTTGTCATTGGCTCACAACTCCATCGCTGCTCGTTATTGGCCGGTGCTCCCAATACATCACTTCTATTTTTAAGCCAGGAGCACCGGCCAACTACAATTTTCTTACTCTGTAGTTCTTTATCTGTTTATTTTTGCAATACTTTTTTTTTTTACTTTCGTGGCTTTTTAAAATCACGTTTATGTGAAAGCGCCGCGCTTTGCTGGAGCACGGCGCTTGCTTTCGTGTTTTTAAAATCACTTTTATGTAGACGGGCGCTGCGCCTTCTTTAAGCATGGCGCAAGCTTTCATGTATTTTGTAATCATGTTCATGCTGACGGGCGCCGCGCTTACTTTAAGCACAGCGCCAGCTTTCATGCATTTTTTAATAATTTTCATGCTGACGGCCGCCCCTCTTACTTTAAGAACGGCACCAGCTTTCATGTAATTTTTAATCACTTTCATGCTGATGGGCGCCGCGCTTTGTTTGAGCACAGCGCCCACTTTCATGTGTTTTTTTTATTGCCATGCCTGCCCATGAAGCGCCAACTCCCCGATTCCGTAGCTATCGTTTCTGCAGTCCAATACAGCACAGATGTTGGCAGTGGCTACATTTAACCTGATTGGTATTCCTTTTGTAGTCAGGCACAAAGTACGTGATTTAACCATCCGGTTGCTTTAAGTATTCTATAGCAGTACAAAAAATACACCTTGCCTGACCTTAAGAAGGCTACTCTTTGGGACACAATCCCCAAATCTTATAATAGTGCCTGACTGCTGTAGCGTGCACAAGTGGATTTTGTAACTTGCCTACTTCAGTTTCCTTACTGTAGGTGGTCTGGCCAGGACTGTGCAAGTTGCTTTTCTTTTTTTGCGAGATATTTTGTGTTACATGGATGTTAGGAATTAGGCAAGCGTTCTGAAGCTAGTGTAGTTTACACTGTCGAACTGTGCAAGTTGCTTTTCTTTAAATGGGGGATATTTTGAGTTGCATGGACGGGAGGAATTAGGCGAGCATTCTGAAGCTGGAGTACTTCTCACTGTCCTTGAAGATTTTGCAATTTCCCTCAGTGTGACTTAACTTTCAACAGCTCCTCCAGGGCTGTGGGGTTAACATAGAGAGAAAGAGAGAAACAAACTCTCCTCCTTAAGGTTGGTCTGCATATTACTTTTAAGGCTAGTCTACAGTATTAATTTTAAGTTTGCTTTACAGTATTATACTGTAGCGACTATTAACACTATTAGATATAGAAGCAAAAGCATATGCCAGAGTATTGTTGAAGGAACTTGAAACCTGGGTAAAAGATCATAATATTCTTCCATTCTTCCAATCTGGTTTCAGGCCCCAAAGCTCCACCATAGACAACATCCTAGTACTGGGATACTTGTCACTACGTGCGACCCAGCCATCACAATTACCTTTGTTTTGCTGTTTCGTGGATTACAGTGCAGCTTTCGACCGAGTCGACCGCGGGAAGCTATGGGAAAAACTTATCAACTGGGACATTCCTCAAAAGCTTTTAAAGGCAATAATTGCTCTCTATGAAGGGACCTGGGTGCGAATCAAAACCAGCCAAACGTCAGTAACAACTAAGGTTCCAACCAACAATGGCCTCAAACAAGGGTGCGTTCTTGCCCCTTTACTTTTTAATATTTATACAGCCGATTTGGGAAAAGCCCTGGAGGGGGCAAACCTACTCATACCAAGGCTGGGGGACGTGCGGCTCCAAATTCTCCAATATGCCGATGACATTGTTATTATGGATCACACTAGGACAGGCCTACAGAAAGCCTTAGAAGCTCTGCACAGATTTAATCAAAAGAACAACCTGCTGGTGAATCAGGAGAAGACCAGGATAATAGTCTTTGGGAAGTACCATCGAAAGAAGCAGCTCAATGGCGCCTAGGTGATTTGCTAATCAGAACCTGCAAAAGCTATAATTATTTGGGTCTCAGGCTTTCGGAAGGGGCCAAACCATCAGCCCATTTGAAACATTTAAGAAGTAAGGGGCCGGCATTATCAGTAGCCTGAGAAGTCTCAATCGAAGACTACACAGCCCGACTGCTGAACCTATCCTGAAAGTCTTAAAAGCAAAAGTAGTGGCCTCCATTAACTACGGCCACCTAATCTTTCCTGGTGCTCTCACTAATTTCCTCATGAGCCACCAAATCTCGTTATACAAGAAAGTATTAGGCATCCCACGACAGGCCAGGAGAGCAAGAGTAAGGCTGGAGCTGGGACTCACCCGACCGGACATTACCTGCTCAGGGGACATTTTAAAATATTACATTAGTACCTTGCGAGCTCCAGCAACATCTTTGAAAGCGCAAATTAAAATAATCTTCGAAGAAGGTGGATCCCCATGGCAGGTGCAGTTGACAGCAGCCACAAAATTGTTAGAAATAGATGTGCAAAATTTGCACAACTCAAACATTCCAGTTGCTGCATGGAAACGATCAGTGAATAGACAGGCCAAGAAAATATCACATGAAAGAGATCTGGAAAGCTTACACCATCAACCCAATCTCTCATCACTGGACGCCTCCTACATAGTGGGAAAACCACAGCCTTATTTCGAACAAGCACTGACAGTCCCGGCCCGGAAATAAATCACTTATATGAGACTTCTTGCATTGCCCATTGTGGACTTTAACCAAGGTTGGGCCCGGCAGGACAATTTAGCCGCATGTCGACTCTGTAATTACCAGCAGGAATCCTGGCTCCATCTGCTGTGCTGTTGTCCCAAGTTAGCCAGCGAGAGGCACCGACTAGTTCTTCCAATTTGCAGAGCTCAGGGTCCTGTACGATGCAGAGAAGTCTCAGACTTGTGTTTCTCCGCTAAAACAGCTCAAACAGTCGCGCGGCTGGGGAAATTTACAGAATCAATTCGAGCCGCACTGACGCTGAAAATAGAGTTACAAAAAGAAACCAGTCGGCTAGCAAGCAAGAGAGACTCTGACAAACCACCCTTCTAAGTTTAATGCATTTGCTCTTGTATTTTATTACCAGATTTTGATATTAGTTTTAAAGGTTTTATGCCCCACCAGTTTGTAGTTACATGTGTGGGATTTTAATAATGATAGTATATTATAACGATTTTAAGTAATTGAACAATAAAGCTTAATACACACACTAATTTCATTAGTCTTAATAATTTATCGACGTTTATTTTAATAATAATATTAGTTATAAGCACATGAGGGTTGAACAGTGTAAATGAAGGTCTCTTTAGTGACACGTTCACCTCACAACAATAAGCATGACAGGGGTAAACTGAATGTGTTGCTCTCATAGTATCAACTTCGAGGGCTGTGTAAATATGCAACCACAATGGCTTAAGCATATTTGCATAATCGGAAAATCAAGGACACTTCCGTTACAAAAGTAAATGTAACAACTGAATTATGCAGTCAAGTTATTCTTTTTTTCAGCATATTTATTTTGGGTAAGCATTCGTGTTTCATAGATTTCAAAAATACAATCCCCTTCTTTATGCCTACCTTTATACTTTCTGAAAGTTTTTTTAAGTAGATAGATTCCATTTTGGGACAAACAAAACTTAAAACGTTGGTTAACTTTAAAGGTGCTTTATGTTTACATGCATTAGTTGAACGGACTGCACAGCTGTTGTTTAATCTATATTTTGCAGATTTGGTCAGATTATTGTGCAAGTCAACTCTTTTCCTCATAGGTTTGTTACCTAACTTTACAGAACACTTTAATATGTGAATGCTGCAATTTTGATAGCTCACTCCAGGTTTTGGAAGCTCCATATTGTTTATTTTTGGTGTTATCATGACCTTCACTTTGTTAGTGTGTACGGTAGGAAAATGAATGTTGTGGCTTTTTGGGAAAATGCTGTAGATTGCTTGAATATACATATTCAGTTGGAAGGTTTTTCCTAATGTGGGCACTTGTTTTTATATTTTTTTTAGGGTCGAACTGAGACTCTGTTGTGTAGAATATAGGGCTTGCAAACCGCCCATTGCTTATCCATTTGTTGGCGTCTCTATCATTCTGCTTTGCCTCATCCTAAATGGACAGCAGACGTCATGTATCACTTCCGTTCCTTTCTCTGGTGCAGGGACCAAGCACACAATGATTACATTGAACTGGCGTCCATTCCCTCATGCCTTGATTGAAGTGCTATTTGATTAAAGTGCTATTTTTTTACACGTATTGCTGCATTCCTCTCTCACCCACAATTTCTTCACATTGCTGTCTCCTTTGCCTCCACTCCTCCGTTCTAGCTTGTTTTGTTTTCATTGTGATAGTTTCTTTTATGATTTCTAGTAAAGGTTGTATTAAATATTGCATTCTCTTTGTGCCCTTTCAACAGTATTTTTATTTTAATGTGTTTCTTTTTTAATAGGTTATATGTTGAATTGTTTTACACAGATTAATTTTCTTTCACGATGAACCATGTGAATGAACTATGCGCACATTTATTTATTTTGTGCGATGCTTTACGTTATCTTTACAGCCTTTTCTCAAAATGACAGACTATGTGCTATTGCAGAGCAAGACTCTGTGGTATACAATATAGGGCTTAAACCCACCTATTGCTTACCCAATATTTGGAGTCTCTATCATTCAGCTTTACTGCATCCTAAATGGACAGCAGAGGCCATGCGTCACTTCCGTTCCTTTCTCTACCACAGGGACCAACCACACATCGATTACATTTAATTGGTGTCCGCTTGCTCGTGCCTTAATTGAAGTGCTATTTGATTGAAGTGCTATTTTGTTTTACACGTGTTGCTGCTTTCCTCTCCCACCCACTACTTTTCCATGTTGCTATCCCCTTTGCTCTACCCCTCCGTCCTTCCATGCCACACCATTCAACTCTACACATTACCATTCCACACTGCATAATTCGACAACAAACCACATTATTACACAACACACCACATACATCCAATCCACATCACTGATTTCCACATCATGCCACAAACTTCTACAGCACACCACATAATTAAACTCCACTACATATCACTCCACAACACAAAGTACCATTTCACATAGTTACACTCCATTACACACAATCCCACTCCACATAATTCCAGTACACACCATACCACATAACTATCCACACAATTACACTGCATACAATTCCACAAAATCCCACTACACAAATCCACTCCACGCCACAGTTCCACCACACAGAATTCCACAACTAACAATTCCAATCCAAACAACATAATTCCACTCCACACCACGTACATCCACTCCACTCCCAACCAAAACACATGGGTAAAAGACACTGTCATTTACAACGCCAATAGCTCTAACTCTCACAAATGCGAGACCTATTGCATTTCAAATGCTTGTTTAAGTTTGTAATTTGATATTTATGTCTCTTTGTCAAGCTCTTCATTGATTTTTTTGATCTTCACTAGTAACGCATCTCTGACATTTTCTGCATATTTAATTAAGATTTTCACCATCCCTGCTGAGTTGTTCGCAATACCCTGCCCCCCCCCACCCCCAAGGCCCGTGGAGGGGGACCCAGAGAGACCCTCCCCAGGGGTCAAATTTGAAAAACAAAATCTGCAATTGTTGCTGTAATCTAGCGGAATCGTGGGATAAGGTCCCTGTGGCCTAATAAGACTCAGAGAAGGGGGCTGCATGCCCCTCCCCTTACATTTTGGCCCAAGGGATGGGGTCCCCAGGGCCCAAGATGTCTTGGGAGGGTGGGCCACATTCGCACTCCCATTTTTGATTGGATTTAGCCCCGGGGGATGGGGTCCCCATGGCCTGATAAGACTCGGGGAGGTGGGCTATACAGCCCCCTCCACTTTTAAACAAAAGGGATGTCTATGAACGCTCAGGGAGGGTGTCCACATGGCACCCCTCCCCTTTTTTAGCTTCCAAGTCTTACAAGCTGTGTAAATATTGTCTTGCTGTTCTCTCTTATAACTGTTTTGCCATTTACTTTGTTTGTATAACCTGTCTGCGATTTGTTCAGCGCTCTGATACTCGGATGGGTCACATCCGTGCTTTATAAAACTCTTTAAATATTTAAAAATAAATAAAAAATTAAAAAATTGTCCAATATTTCAAAGAAGTTGTTGCTCAAGAACTTTGTTACACATCAATAAGAGGCAGAGAAAAGAGACTCTGTGTGTTGATCCTCTTACAAACTGTAATCCAAGTTACTTTGAGAATGGAGTCTGGAAATTCGAATCGTAGGCACAAATGTATTATAGGTACACTCATTCTAGGAGTAATCATAGTAATAGCTGTAGTCTTTACTGAGTCCATTTTAAGCACACACAAGGCTGAGGAACATGGAGGGGGGGGGTACATGGGACAGCCACACCTACCACTGCTGCCTCAAAAGGGGGTACCACTAGGATTTAAGAAAGGCTTAATAGAGCAAACTAGTCGTTTTCTTCATGTAGATTTGTCTAAAGGTGATTACAAGCTGAATGCTTATGCTAAGCTGCTGTATGAGTATGTCGACACTATGGAATTGAGAGACTGTTATGTGTGAATGAAATTGCCTGCTCCGGTTGAGGAGGGGATTAGATATCATCACCTACTCATGACGTATGGCATTAGTTGTAGTTTACTCCTTAGTACGTTTTATGCGAAAGGCCATTACGAGTACTACTTCTCAAATTATGCTTGGTGCTCTCAGAAATTCCAATCTATAAGCATTTAAACAAATATGATTACTATATGCAAATAGAGAGAATGGAAAAGTATTTTGCACCTACAGTAACATTAGACACTGCATATGCGCATAAATATAACCTAACATGCATATTAACAGATATAGAGAAGAAGTTTATATATCAAGTAGAAAATAGACGTAGGGGATTAGTTGTTAAGTCTAACAATAAGGACAAAAATCCTGAATGGACCAAAGAGGAGTTAGCTCACAAGGCTAAAGGAAGTTCTAGTCCTATAGCTTTAGATTGGGAACAATGAGGCAAGCTCTGCATACGTCGAGTTCAGAGTCGTTATGACACTGTATTTGTGGGACAGAGAGTGTATGACCATATCATTCTAGTCAATGGTCCTTGGAAGTCGTTTCTGCAAGAGTCTGTTCGAATGGTGCCAGGAGTATATTTTGTGAGTGGAAAGAATGCATATGTTCTACTCCCTAGCTATTGGTATGGTACTTGTTATGTGGCAATCGTGTTTCCAAAGATAAATTATGTGGAGGATTTGGAAGGTTTAGAAGGAAAATCGAACCACTGGGATAAAATGTGGACTGAGCGCTGGTGAGGTTGTGGGATATATATTTGGAGCTATGATAGCTAGTCTAGGAGTGGTATTGAATGACATCAAGATCAGAAAGATGTCTAATACTGTGGATAAGTTATCTGTCAATACAGCTCAGTCTTTGCTACTCATTGATTGGGAAATGATTTCGATAAGGGCGGTGGTGATGCAAAACTGCCTTGCATTAGACGTGTACTGGCAGAGGAAGGTGGAGTCTGTCGAATGCTGAACGTCTAACAGTGTTGTACTTATATCCATGATAGAAGTAAAGATCTGAGAGGATATATAAATAACATTACTGATATACATCATGAGATACAAGATCTGGCAGCTGAGGAAGTATGGGATAAGATTGGAAAAGGATTTGGTGCAGTTGGAAGTTGGTTTGCAAATTTAGGGAGTGGAATCCATGGATACATCTTGAAGCCTATAATAATTGTTGTAATCTGTGTTATCATTTTCATAGGAATGATAAAAGCCTATAAATGGTACAAGGCGAGGCATGTGGAGAACTCCTTAAGGGAAAGAGAGAGGAGGGTCGAAAGACTGCAGGACAGTCATTACCAGAATCTAAAGAGATTGGAGAAGTTCAAAAAGAGGAGATTTGCTTTGACATCTGTTTGGATCGCTCTACTCTGTAGGGATTTTAGAGTGTTTTATCACAACTCAACGTCATCAGAGGGGGGAACTGATAGAGTGGAAACCGTATTTCCCGTGTAGGGGTGCATTATATTCACGTGTAGACCGCACCTGCATATAATCCTTTGTTGTATTAACGTAAAGTGCAGTAACATGAAAACGTGATGTATTTTTGGTCATTGAAAAGTAGCATGGAGAATCAATGTAGAAAGTGAATGTAACTAGCTGAAAACATTAACGTGAAGAACTCATCTTGCACAACTGACAATCATTCATATATTAAATATGTTTATTAATTGTATCATTTCACATGTAGGTAAATGCATTAATTGAAAGTGCCTTATAGTTATGCAAATGTGTAAATCTCATATGATGCTTTCTTATGTTAGCTAAATTTCGAAGGCCTTAAATGCAGTTCCCTGGAAAACTCTCACTTCAGAATTGACAGTTTGAATTTCATGTGTGCTGTGGAATTTGTTCTTTCTCGCATTTTGTGTTGCAGGTGGAAGAAGCGCTATTGTAGCTAGTCTTTCTTTTATTAGTCATGCAAAGAGAGAAGAAGTTACAATTGTGTGGCTTGAGTCGATAAAGTAAGGCTGTTGTGCTTCACACAGGAGAAGGCCTGGGAACCAAGGACAAATTGTATCAAGGAAAAAACATTGTTGTCTCATGGAAAATCACCTACAGGACGGTACCCGGAGCAGATGGCGTCACTCGCAGTGAATCCTGGGAATGCTACCTATGAATAACTTGTTGTTGGGAGTAGGGAAAGTGCCCAATTCTCTTTTGCCTTCAGAGAGAGAGCATCTTAGAACAAGCTCTGTCTTGGTAGCCTCATGCTGCATGATCCATTGATCATGGAGAGGCTTCTTAGGAAGACTCCACGTACTGACACCTTTTATACCTTCTTCTGAAAATGCTTATGTAGGGATGTCACCTTAGTGTTAGAGTATGGATAGATTTAATGCTTTTCACTCACCAACCCTCGATGCAGGGAAATTTGGACTCATGCTTCCTGAACTTTGCATCTTACTCCTTGAACTAATTGTATTGCTTATGTTGCATTGTTTAAACTGGGCACTCAGATTTGGCTTTGTGCTAATTCCTATGTATTTCTACACTCTTGTATTGATGTGTCTTTATGTTCAGTTATTTTTGGCTTTGTAATAAATCAAACTAATCTTAAGTAGTTGTCATTGGCTACTATGTGCCCAAGACGATTATTGACCAATTGATTAAACATGTAACGACCTTTCTTCCCTTTACACTTTCATGCTGTGAAAAAGAACCATCAAATGTGATTCTAGAACAGTTCTAGAACTTATGGGCCCAGCCCTTTCACATATTAAGTGGACAAGAAAACAAAGCATACATGTATTAATTGTTAAATATGGTTATTAATTTTATATTACTCATACTTTCTTAGTAGCAGGAAATTAACATGAATGACCCCACTGACATCACGTTGGTTATGCTGCCAAAGTAATTTTCACACTGCAGGGGCCCTACCATGATGGGACGAGTGCTTGTTTATGCGTCTGAGGTGTCTAGAGTTCACAAATATAATTCAGAAATTCTCTGAGTTAATTCTTGAATTAAGACAAAAGTTATTGTATTAACTCAGAGACATTTCGAGTTATTTATTTGAACTTTAGACACCTGGCATGCAAAAGATACTTGCTTGGTCTATCATGATAAAGTCCCTGATTCTCTTCATATCAGCCAGAAACAACAGTATGGGGCCTTCCTATGACAAGTCTCTGCTAATGATGCAGATCTTCGCATATCTACATATTATTGGTTTGCATTAGTGATTGAGTGCAAGTAGAAGTTTAGGTAGAAACCTGTGTATCTAGTATTCCATATTTCTTTCTTTTGGAGTAGATACCTAATTATAAGGAGTGAAACAGACCAATGCATCACTTATCTGCTGTTGATGCTCCTTGTAAACAATTGGGTTTAATAATTAATAAATGTCGTTATCATAAAAAAGAAATTGGGTTACTGGTTGAGGCGGTAAAACACTTCTTAAGCTGCAACATCAATTTTTCTCAAGGTGAAATCACAAGCAAACCCTAAATTAACCTGGGCTCAACCCTCAGGTAGCTTGGCACAGAGCAGTCAGGATTAACTCAGAGGCAATGTGTTTATGCAACTCTTCAAACAGTAACACAGTGAAAACACACCACCAAAGGATTCAACACTAGTTTAGAAACATTGAGTCATTTTTAATTAATAAAACATTACTAAAACGACAAAAATCAGTTGAACTGTAGATATTAAATTTTAAAGATTTTGGTAAAAATGGCGCGAAAAAGCACAAAGCACCAACTATGGATTTCTGGTTGTGCCGTACCGGGAGAAAGTTGCACATTAGGGCCGTCTGCGTTGGAGCACAGGCCAGCTACAGTGACTCAGGCCAGCTGAACAAAGTACTTTAAATGCTGGTTTGCAAAGCATTGCAAGGATCCACATCATTGATGCATTGTGCAGCTGAAGTGATGCGTGGGTCTGAGAAGCAGCGAGGCTGCTTTGTAAGGTCCTGCGTCATTGTCAAGGATCTCGTCCACAGGGGCTTGTGAGGTGAAGGAGGTCAAGGATGCGGCGCGCAGTCAGGTCAATGCGTCGGTTCTGAGGAGCTGCGAGGCTGCGATGTGGACAGCACGGTTGTTGAGGCCGCAGTCGATGAGAGATGCAGGAGCCTGCGATGAGGATCCATCACTCAGCGACAGTTCCGAGGAGGCAACAGGCTTCGATGTGGGTAATAGCGATGGTTCTGATCCATAAATCAGCAGCGATGCATCGGTTCTGCTCGGGTTTGCGCCGTGCAGCAGAGGAGATGTGTCAGTTCCACTAGATCCAGAGAAGCTGCCAGAGCACCTTAGGCCCACTTCCAAGGGTCCAGGACTGGGGTGGCAGCACTTGGCATGGTAGACTCACAGTTGGCGGAGCCCAGGTGCCGGGTTCAAGGTTGTTGAAGCCATCTGTCCCTGAGGCTCAAGTCAGGAGGCCAGCCAACTAGCATTTGGAGTCACTTTGGGGTCCTGGGTTCAACAGATCCAGGTCCATTTCTTCTCACCCAGGCAAGGAGGCAGCAGGTCAGCAGGGCAGCAGTTCGTCAGACCAGCAGCCCAGCAGAGTGGTAGTCCTTTTAGCAGCCCAGCAGTCCTTCATCCTGGCAGAGTATCCACAGGTCCAGAAGTGTACTGAGGAGTTGGTGTCTTAGGTCCAGTAGGTACACCCAATTGTGCCTTTGAAGTGGGGGAGAAGCTTCTCAAGGTTTCTCTTTGAAGTCCCCAGGCATGCTGCCTTCCCTGCCCCGGCTCCAGACTAACTAACTATAGGGGATTTGCAGTCCTTTGTGTGGAGGCAGGACACAGAAGGCAGGACAGTGTGAGTAGAGCTGTGCTCAGCTCTGCCCTCTCATCCTGCCAGTGATGGCCCGTCTAGGTAACCTAAGATATCTATTATGTGTGACTGTCTAGGAGGAATACACAAAGCTCAGCTGTCAACTACACCTAGTCACATGACCCAGAGTCAGGCTACAGACACTAAAGGGCTAAGGCAGAAAAATGCCAAACTTTCTAAAATTACGAAAATTCTTGGGGATTTCTTCAAAAAATAATTTTGGGTTGTGGGAAAATATTCTGAATGAAAATCCCACTCTCGATAAATAACTTTGAAACCCCAAGCATCTTCCAAGAGGGTCACGCTATTGAGAGCAAATGTGACAGTTACCTCTGGTTTTGAATCATTTGACTGGTTCTCAATTTTCAATTTAGGTCTATGTTGATATTGTTCACTCTATATGGAATCATCACTTTAGTTAATGTTTATTGTTTTGATGCACTATTCACAGTTATTTGTTTCATTCATTTTTTCTTATGTATGGCATTTGAATTGAACTGTCTTGTCCTGTGGGGTATATTTGTTCATTGAAAAACATTGAGAAGCGTCTCTTCTCATGACACATCCAAAGTCCATAATATGCTGTTTAAAATATTACTGAATAAATTGTAAAATAAATACATGGGCCAAGAAAATAGACTTACTTGACCTGGTTTGATTAAAAATTTATTTGATTTATCACAGCCATTTTTTCTGTCATGTGAAACATTTTGGAGGTCCAATTTGGCTGTGTGTAAAAGGGCCCAACCACTAAGTTCGTAACTTTCTAAAAGTGGCATTTTCAAAATTGCAATTTAAAATCCGACTTCACTGCAGGTAAGGATTTTTTATAACAATTCCAAAGACACCAAACATGAACTGGGACCTGCTGGCATTTGAAAATTGCAGCTTACTAAATGTAATAAGATACCTCCAATGTTCTCCTTTTAGAAAGATGGGCCTTGCAGCAGGGATACACAAATTTAAGAGTTTTGCAGTCGTGAAAAATGAATTTTAGAGTTTTTCATTACCAGGAAATGTAAACTTTAAGAGTACATGACCAACTTTTTAAATACAGCATTCTCTGCGCTGTCCAGGGCCTATCCTAGGGGTGACTAATATGTATTAAAAAGTAAGGTTTGGGCCTGGCAAAAAGTTTATTTCGCCAGGTCGAAATGGCAGTTTGAAACTGTACACACAGGCTGCAATGGTAGGCCTGAGATATGTTTAAAGGGCCACTTAAGTGGGTGACAGAATAAGTACTTCAGGGCCACTTGTAGCATTTAATTACTGTGCCTGGGGTACATGTAGTGCCAACTGGGGATAAGCCAATGTTGTAATGTTTTAAGGAGTGAGCACATGCACTTTAGCACTGGTCAGCAGTGGTAAAGCGCACAAAGTCCTAAGGCAGGCAAAAAAGAGATCAGCAAAAAAACGGAGGAGGAAGGCTGACAGGTTTAACACTCCTACACGCATTTTAATAAAGTCAAGAGTGTTTTGCTTCAAGGTTAACCTTTATCTGTTCCGGTCAAACCAACAATACTTGATTAGATCAGCTGTGTGGTGTTTAACTCTATAAAATAGTCTACGTAATCCACCATCCACATATTTATTGGTATTTATTCGAGTGTACCCCTAGAAACCAATAATCTGGTAGGTACAAGACATCATTTGTTTTAAATAATAACGTACATCCAAAGTGAAACAAGCATTGGCATAGCCAATAGGTCTCGCTTTGGGACCTTACAAGTATTTAGTTATGCAACTGTTGCATGGCTAAACACTTATAAGGTCCCAAACGCGAGACCTATTGGCTATGCCAATGCTTGTTTTTTTAAGTTGTGTCAATGACTGGCTGGTAGTTTTATCCCAAAGTGGGTAAAACAAGCCTGGTCTGGTGGCTCAAATGGCTAAAACATTCACTGCTGGGTTTGTGTTTGACCCCGTTATTTACGAGTCCTTGTGGGTCGACTCAGCACTTCATCCTCCTGAAGTTGATAAAATGAGTTACACTGAGCTGGGTAAGAATAAACATATTATTCGTTGACGCAATACCATGATCAATGTGCGTTTTACCTATAAACGATATTTTAGGCATCATTTGCCACTAACTCTCAAACATCCTTGGGGAAGAACTCCCAACATTCCCTGAATATTAACCCCACTTAAGTCTCAGTCGTTTAGGAGCCCACAGGTCTTGAAGAATTTGCCTACAATACTGGCAGTAAAATATGTCTACCTCACTTTTAACTAAGGTCCACATATATATTTTATATTTAATATGTGCTAGCAAACACTAAAAAAAAAAGAAAAAAAACCGTTTCCTAAATACATTGTTATGCTATTTTGATGACCCATCAAGTTATAACAAACTACTGCACCTTCGTTACTACGTTAGGTCACTTATAATACACTGTCAGCAAAAGGCCCATGTCTACAGCCCCATCTAATCAAGTCACATCTAATGTGATAGACCAGGCTGGAATCACAACACACGCTTTCCAAGCCAACTTTTAGGTAACCTGTTGAGTAAATGGGCCCTACTACCTTGAGTACGTATTGCAGCTGCCCACACTATTGCTTCATTGCAATTTTCTCTGTAGGACACCTGGGGAAACATACAAAGTCGTCCAACTTTTGCCACCAATATTTGCTTGTTTTACGCACTTCCTTGACTGCTTAAATCAAAGAACAATATTTTTAAACGTTTCTACAAATGGCCATTGACTAATTTTGTCTCCCGAATCCAGACTCCTGACACTAAGAAAACACCATCTTCAGCATCCTCTGCTTCTCGCGACCACAACATAGGGACGAGTGGGCTGGGCCTGGGCTCACTAAAACATTAAAATGATCCTTCGTTGACATTTGATGAAACAGAAAAGGAGACTAGTGGGAGAGTGATCGAGAGCTATACAGCCTCGCAGAAGTGGCGACCATATTGGGAACTAGTATTTCCATATTAGTCCAACTCAAGTTACAAGACGATGAAAGCTTGGTATCACATTTAAAACATAATATAAAAAAGAAAAAGTATTTTCGGTTGCAGTAGAAACATATTTTTTGCAAATAAGTATTTCTTTTAATACCCATTGAAGTTACTTGATCCATTTTCATATCGTCTACCACAACCAACATAAAACAAAGGAATTGCTTTCGCTACAAGCATCCCCATAAAAAACACGCTGTTACTTAATATTTGAGTACGTTTTGGAGCTGCCAGTTTTATCACTGTAATGACTAACCCGGCAACCTGAGGCGAGTCCTTCTTCTATTCCTATACTCCTGGATCCAGAGCTGATGGAGAGCGTTGCGCTCGTTGTTCGCTCCTTGACCTAGCCGAATGTTAAATACAACGGATCGCCGATAGACTGGCAGGGAGGGCGTGAGGGCTGAAGCAGCATTGTGCAAACTCTGCGAAAGATTGCCTATTGTTTTGAGGGGGCTTCTCCAGTCCAAGATGGCCTACATATCTCTGCCCTGCGCCTCACTTCAGCTGATAGTCCGCTTTCTATAACCACGTTTGGCTGTAGCCATGGTGATGAACGTACTTGTCGTAATTGAAGGATGGAAAGGTGGAGGCAGTCAAGAGAAGAAAGAGTTGAGAGTGAGAGAATAGGTGGGCCATGAGGATGTGGCAACGAATTTTTACGGAGCGTGGGCACGTACATTGCAGCAGCGGGCTCAGTGCATTTAAAGAGTGACACTTTAAAACTCATAACACCAAGCAACGGCATCCATTTAAAGAGATAAACCCACTTATGAGCGATGAGAAGCTCTAACAAGTTCGGTTTGTAGGGCGGCCGCGGGAGCCTGGCGGGTGTGAAAGTAAAAACAGAATGACTGAAGAAGAGCATCCCCCGGCGGCGCCCGAGGGTACAGCCTTTGAGGAACTGGGGAAACGAGAAGAAAGAACGAGCGCGGCAGCCTGGGCTTTCAAAGCTGACCAGACGCTCGTGCGTCATGGCTTTTTCCCGGCATGTGTTTCCAATTATCGCGCCCGCGTCTGGGCACGATAATAAGAAACAGATGTCGGCCGCGCGGGTAACCGCCCGAAAAAGGCCATGACGCACGAGCGTCTGGTCAGTTTTTGGAACCCCCTACATAATGCTTCGCCAGAAGCAGCGCTTGCGCGCTACTCTAGGCTCAACCTAAAAATAGGGCTTGAATTAGAGTTTGGTGGGCGGCTGCTCATCACAAATGTGTTGGATATCCCATCTGCTGTATTACGAGCGCCTCAGGATATAATGCACTTGTAATAAGGTGGGGCGGATATCCATAATGTTTGTGGCAGAGTAACCTTTCCGCCAAAGTCTTCATCAGGCCTGTAATTAAATCTGAGCAAAATGTAGATTATGTCAGCATAATTAACAGCATTTCGAGTTGGGATAGTTATGCAAAATTCCTCAAAATCCGCTATTATGCCAATATGCGCTGTTCACTGTAAAAAGTTACCACAAATTGCCTTTTTAATCAGGGAACAATAGCACACCAGCGGCTGTTGTTCGCAGTGCTTTTGTTTAAACGTCTTCTCATGATAACATTTTATGCAAGAATACATTTCATACACAAATATAGTGTGAAAGGACAGATTTGCATTTTGCATAATTACACGTAATTTCACTGACATTTCCTATAATTACATGAAAACAAATTCTACAAATTTCACACAGCCCTATCTATAGTGATATGCACTTTACTTTAGCAAACAGAACATATCCAGGCATGTTGAAAAAGCACTCAACCTGACCCATTCAGCACTCTTTTCTTACCTATACCTGAGCTCCACATTTGCATGTTATTCTAATTATATTACATTTCAATCAGGTTTGACATATTCTTCAAATGTATTTATATATACGATTGTGTTGCCTCTCCTTAATTTTACAAAGAGTTCAGGGGTGCTAATGGAACAAATGCATGCTGGAACATTTTATGTTTGGAGTGCATCCAAACAAATGTGTTAAATTCTCCTGCTTAATGTGCCATCTGTGCAATCCGCACTAAAGACCCAGACCAAAAGCACTTGTCTCAGCATTTAGGATTTACTGTACTGATAAATCAAGCTTGGCATATATTTATGGCTGCTGTGTTGGCCCCAGCTATAATTAAAACAAACAGTTCTAAAATTGTTAATAATCAAAATGCAGCTCAGCTGACCCGGCCAAACTCGCCAATTACTGACCAATATCTCTCTTTCCTTACCAAGCCAAAGTCTTGAAAAAAGCGATCAACAAGCACTTGAAACCACCCATATAGCAGCAACAGATGACATCTGGATGATACTTGACAGGAGGAAAATGGCATTCCTCGTTAGCTCAACATCCTGTGATTCTGGGCAAATCACTTAATCTCCCCCTCCTATAAAAAATGTGACCTTGTGTAATGTAATTGGCTCTCATCTAATACGTCTGGGTCGGGTTTGCGCTAAACTTAACTGCAAAAATAAAACTATATGCCCATGGTCAAACCTGCAGTGTCTTCTAAAATATATAATATCACATATGAAGGGACCTAAAGCACTTAAAAAACAAAACCATTCTAGAGGTTTTTTAGAATTAGGATAAAGCACCCCCGGTCGAACATTATAAGAATATTGCAAGTCACCAAGCAGTTCCAAGACCATATAGAGGCTGAGTTCCTTTATAAAGTTATGGAATTATGAGTTGGCTTGCTATATCTTATCATCTATGGCAGGGGGTACTTCATCCATATAATACATGGTCACACCATCACCTTTTCTATAAACCTCTTAAATCCTTGGTGTGTAGGTCTTTAATATGAAATCTAGAGCATGTTTGCAAACATGAGGAATAAAATTAGACTCTCTAGTGCTAAATTAAACACATAAAAAATGCGGTTGGATGTTTGTTGCAAAAATATATTAAAATTAGTTTAATACAAGTCAGTAGTTTAAAAAATCTTCAGTAGCTGGAAAGGTGTAGAGACATGCAGAAATATTCTAACTTTTCTATAATTACCTAAGGAGTGCAAAAATAAACATTTCGGGCTGGACTGTTCCCATGAGGCACAGGGTCAAGACTGATTTGCATATGACCAGGTCTAAACTGAGGTGGCATGGATTTAACCCAGATGTCTTGACTGAGGGTGAATGTTTTGATTTGTTCTGCATTCCGTCCATCAATTGTGTGTCTTTTGCTTTCTCGCCCTAAGTGCGCCGGGAATGCCCAGACGTGGGTCCCTTGGTTTATTTTTGGGGTTTTCAGAAAATGTCATATGCCAACAACACACAAATTACTGTGTTCATCTCGGAGAATTTTTCTTTTACCCAAAACAGATTTAGCATCTGTTTGTCATCACCAGCCAACTGCATGAAAACTCGGTGCCTGAAGGTGAACAGAAATAAGAGTAACATTCTCCTGTTCGATAGCCAATCCTCTATTTGGCTGGGACTTACACCTGTCCCTGCTACTACTACAAGGAAGCTAGGTTTTCTTTTTGATTGCATACGGATATTCAAGTCAATTATGTTGCTTCTAACCGGTGTTCTACTTCTCATGATGTTAAGAAAAGTTATTCCACATTTACCACCTTCTGTATGAAAAACAATGTACCATTCATTAATCACGTCCTGCTAGATTATGGTGACTCCATTTATGTGGGCATCCCAGGCTATCTTTCTCACTATCTCCAGGTAGTTCAAAATGCAGCAGAATGCCTGATTTTGAATCTTGCCCCTTGACTTTCAGTATCCTCACACATTAAGGACCTTCATTGGCTCCCTATTGGCAAACATTCCATCTTTACAGCCATATGCTTTGTCAACGGGCCCCTCACAATGCAGGTTTCTTCTATCTCAAATACATAATTAGGGCCAGATTTAGGGTTTACTGGCGAGAGTACTCCGTTACAACAAAGTCTGCCTGCCTGCCTAATTTTGAGTTGGGCAGACTGTGAGTCGGGCAGATGACTGCCAAGTTTACCTTGCCCTTCGCAGCCCATCAGTAATGCCACAGAGTGACGCATCTATACGCAAGGACATTGCATTGCACTTTGCATTTTCCAGAAACTGCCACTGCACGAAGCATCTACTCACCCAGACTTCACACCTCCTTTGCTCCGCATCTCTTCACAATCAGGATTAAGGTCCTGTGCTCAGCAGGCCTATGTGAGTCCCTGTAACTGGCCCACACTCCATCGCAGTCAGCCTGAACTTGTGACTTTGTCCCAGTCTGGCAGGACCAGATAACCACAGTTTCGTGCTTTTTCGTGCTATTTTAACTTAAATCTTTGAAATTGAATATCTCCGGTTAGTGATTCGGATTTTTGTCATTTCATTCTTAAATTATCTATTAAAATGTATTCTATTTTTCTAAATTGATGTGGGATCTTTCTTGTGTTGTGTTTCACTTTATTACTGTTTGAAGCTCTGCATAAATTCTTTGCATGTTGGCTCTAAGTTAAGCCTGACTGCTTTTGTGTGACCGGAAGGTTGAGCACATGCTAATTTGGGGTTTGCTTGTAACTTCACTGTGACAATGATTGTGGTTGCTGCTTGAGCAGGGCTTCTACCCTCTCAACCAGAAACACAATTTCTCAAAAACATGTTTTAGGGGTCAGAGCACATGCACTGGGGACTGATTACCAGAGTCCCAGTGTGCAGAATAAAAAATAATTATTATCCTATATTCTGCATCTTGGTTCTGCTCCATTATGGGGGACTGTAATATGCACCTTGCCCTGAAGGTGAGTACAAATCCAGGAGATAAATTATTCAATTAAAATAAACATTTATATCTTTACTTGAGATCTCCTTTGTGGTTACACATCAGCTGAAACCAATTTAACTTGCGTTTTAAGAAGCACTTAAAGAAGGCATGTCATTTGCAAACATCATTCAGCAGCAGAGCATACAGATTACGCTTGCATCTCTCCTGAGTCAATATTAGGCCTGCTGAACTCGGATATGCGCTTTCATTTGCAGGGAAGTGATTACATATCCCTTGTGCTCGCCAATAAAGCATTGAGCAACACACCACAGCTACCTACACTCAATACCCCAGGCTACAATCCTGCCTTTTCTGTTTTCAGGGCAAACTCTGGGAACAGAATAGGAAAAGTGCTGTGTTTAAGTTTGCCCGATCACTCCTGTCCTAAATATATTCCAAAATATTTCTGCTTGCAGTCACACTATGGTACATCTTTCATTGTTTCGTTCTGTACAACACCACGAGCTGACAGAATGAAACAATGTTAAATCATCAGGAAGAACATGCTTTTTTTATGAAAAAGTCTAGACTTGCAAACTGCATAAATGATCAATATATATGTGCATAGGTATATGATTCTGTAGACCTGAAATGCTGGAATCATCTCATCAACAGCATTTAGTACTGAACAGATTTCTAGCATAACTATGACAGAACAAAAGCAAAATTCCTGTGGGTGTCACACTTTTGGAAACATGAGAAGCTCACAACAGTTCCAATGAAGTAGGATGCAGAACACTTGCAAATATGGATTTTACTGTCCCGTGTTTATTAATGCGTATTTGAAACCTACTAGGGCCCGATTACGATGTTGGGCGGAAAGTTCTGCCGACATGGTAGGTTTAAAGTCCAACCACCGTGTTAGGATGACGGCGGTCGGAGTTTAAACTGGCGAGGGAATCAAACATGGTTCCCGCCGTCAAGATTAAGATGTTGGTTTACAACAGCTATTCCATGTCGGCCTTTCGGACATGGAAAGGCTGTCGGAAAGTGACACTGGGGGCCCCTAGCAGGGCCCCCTTCGGCCCTGGCCCTCCGCAATGTGGCCCACCATAAGGTGCCTGTCACACGTGCAGAGATGTTTGAAAACACCCATTTTTCAATGGGAGTTTGTGCTGAGGACGTTTTCAACCTGCCACACAAGCTCACATTGGAAAATGGATGTTTCCGACCGAACTATGAAGGTCATTCTGATGTAGATGGGACTGCAACCAACGGCTCGTCGGTTGCAGTCCGACCGCCATCTGATGCTGTGGTCCGACCGCAAAATTATAAAGTGTGCTGTCGAAGGCAGCAGGCGGAAGGACAGTCTGCCGCTTTCCAATGGGCTCAAGGAGCCCGTTGTATGGACAGTAATCCCTACAATAGGGGCGGTGCCTGCTCAGGCACCACCATAGGGATTACAATGTCCCTTTCCGCCTCCCTTTCATGGCAGTTCGCCCACCATGAAAAAGCAGGTGGACAGTGACTTTGGGGCCCCTACCGGGCCCCTTTTCCCCTGGTCCTCTGCTATGGGGCCTGGGGGGCACATATGGTGCCCTCCTAAACATCCCTGCATTGCGTGGCAGGCACCGCATTGTGCCTGCCACACAGTGGAGGGATGTTTTAAAAGTGTACATTTTCTATTGTGACTTGTGCTGCAGCCCTTAGGCCCACTTCCAAGGGTACAGGACTAGGGTGGCACCACTTGACAGGGTAGACTCACATATGGCAGATTCCAGGTGCAGATGGAAGGTTGTTGGAATGCTGATGTGTCCCTGAGGCTTCAGAGAAGGAGGCCAGACAACCAGCCCTTGGAGTCACTCTGGGGTTCTGGGTTCAGAAATGCAGGTCCAGTTTTTCTCAGCCAGGCAAGAGGGCAGCAGACAGCAAGTTTGCACAACAGAGCTGCAGTCCTTCATAGCAGCAGCACAGGAGAGTGGCATTCCTTTCAGCAGCACATCAGTCCTTGTTCCAGGCAGAGTATCCACAGGTCCAGATGTGTACTGAAGAGCTGGTGTCTGCGGTCCAGAATTTATACCCAGTTGTGCCTTTAAAGTGGGGAGAAGCTTCTAACGGCAGGCCTGCCTTCCTGGCCCTGGTTCCAGACTAATTACAGGGGTATGTAGCCCTTTCTGTGGAGACAGGACACAGCCTATTCTAGTGTAATTTGAGCAGGGTTCAGCTCCTCCCTCCCATCCTACAACTAATGGCCCAGCCAGGCACACCTAAGCTCCCTATTGTGTGTGGCCGTCTAGGAGGAATACACAAAGCCCAACTGTCAACTACACCCATGTGACCCAGCGACAGGCTGCAAGCACCAGTCTAAGGTAGGAAAACATCAACTTTCTAAAAGGGCCATTTTCAAAATTGTTATTTAAAATCCGATTTCATCATAAGTTAGGCGTTTTCAATACAATTCCAAAGACACCAAACACAAACTGGTTGCCTGTTCCCATATGGAAATTACAGTTACTAAATTTAATAAGGTAATTCCAATATCATCCTATGGGAGAGGCAGGCCTTGCAATAGTGAAAAACGATTGTAAGAATTTTTCACTACCAGGACATGTAAAATTTAAAAGTACGTGGCCTATTTTTGTAAATGCATTGCACCCTGCCCTCAGGGCTGTCCAGGGCTTACCCTGGTGATGCCTTATGTGTATTAAAAGGGAAGGTTTGGGCCAGGCAAAAGGTTTATTTTGTCAGGTCAAAATGGCAGTTTAAAACTGCACACACTCAGGCTGCAATGGCAGGCCTGAGATATGTTAAAAGTGCACTAGTAGCATTTAATTTACAGGCACTGGGAACAGGTAGTGCCTCTTTACTAGGAACTTGCAAGTAAAATAAATATGCCAATTGGGTGTAAGCCAGTTCTACCATGTTCTAACGGGAGAGCACAAGCTCTTTAGCACTGGTTATCATCGGTATAGTGTACCAAACCCGAAGTCCATCAAAAACAAAGTCAGCAATTAGGAGTATTGAAGGCAAAATGTTAGGGGGAAAACCACGGCAAGATGCCAGGTCTAACAATTACTAATCCTGCCTTCCAGGTGTTGAGCATTCATTTTTTTCTGTACTAACTGTACATGAAAGTTAAAAGAAGAGAAGTGGAGGTGAAGCTCTCATCGATGTAATGGATCTCTTTTTGTGTGTGATATTTTATATACCGTTTACTTTTAGGCTAGGAGAAATGTGTAGGTAGTAAGGTTCCCTTGTTTTGACAAAATGCAGCGTAATGTGGTTCCACCAACCTCCATCCTACCCAATCCTTGACCAAAGGTTAAAGTTGTGGCGCAGTGGAAGAAGTAATCTGAAGTATACCTAGATGTCATTTAAGGAGATGCGTTTACCCAGAAACAAAATTTGCCTTGCTAAGACATTGTTTATGGCCAGAAGGTAGGAAGGTCCTAAAAAAACCTATCTTGTGATATGGTTAAACTAGAAGGTGATGTAGTTGATGAATATGCATCAGCCATGAAAGTGCTGGACATTCATTTTAAATTTTAAATCACACAAAAATGTAGTAGTGGAGAAACATATCTTAAACATGAGACACCAGCTTCCTGACATACCAGCTGAAGGTTGTATAAGTGCTTTGAGAGAATTAGCCTCAACATGCAATTGTAAGATATTTGAGGAAGAACTGATTAGAGACCTGGTGGAAAAAACTAAGAATAGAACATTTCAAGAAGCCTTGTTGACCACTCCCAAATTAACCTTAGACAAGGTGAGAGAGATTGCTTCAGAGATTGAAAGTATTGCATCCTATATGGCAGAAATGTCACTGCAGTAGAAGGCTATGTAACAAGTCTTAAGAGAAAGGTCATTTTTCTAAGGATTGCACGTCTGTCAAAAAGTTGCAGTCAAAATCTGTAAACCCCTCAAGTTACATTGAGAAAGCCTCTCAAGTACATGACTTTGGTGATGAGAGCATTTTGTTGTGTGTGGAAATTTTTCCCATGGAAGAGACTGAAAACAAAAACTAAATTGTCTTGCAGGTTAGTGCGAATGTGTTCAGAAGACAATACTGACAAATCTATGTGGGTGGTGTTGTTGTGACCATACTTGGACTAGGAGATTGGGCTAGATTCCTCAATATCATGTTGACAGAATCCATGGTTAGACCAGTTGCATATGGAGGAAAGGTGATAGACGTCTTGGGGGAATTTCACAGCATAGTCGGTGGTTTCATGGCTACTGCAATGTATATGGACAGTGATGGTTTGTGTATTTTAGGATGGCTGAAGCAGAGGAACTTGGAAATAATCTTGAATCCCAACAATTCTAAGAAAGTTCCTAGTGTGTTCACGAAACAACTTGGTATGTTGAATGACTTCAAACATAAGATTCAACTAAAGTTTGGTGTAACCCATGTAGTTCACAAAGTGAGGTGGGTCTCACTTGCGGTAAAACCGGTGTTGAAGAAAGAACTTAACAATTTTTGTGCCCAAGTCATACACTTTAAAGGGACAAACATTTTTACCACCTTGGACATGGCCTCTGCTTACCTCATATTGACCTACATGAGGAACTCGACACATGACTTCTTTTGTCATCTTAAAGGGGTTGTTCCTTTTTAAACGTATGCCCTTGGACTGGCCTCCGTTGTATTTCAGGGTTAGATGGAGATGTTGTTTAAAGGGGTCAAAGGTGTTGTATCATTTCAGGATGATCTTTTGATCTAGGTAGAGGATACGGCAATGCATAATAGGAACTAGTTCAAGTGCTGTTAATGCTGGAAGGGAAGGGCATTATTTTGAAGGCAGAAAGATTCATGTTCTGGGTGACTAGATTTGACAATCTTGGTCATAAACTATCAGCCTTGGTGTGGAGCCTAAGCACTGCTTAGTTCAAGCTATTGCCAAGACTCCTGATTTAAAGGAGCAGTTTGAATTATTTTTTGGTCTTCAGGAATTTTATCAACATTTCATTCCCAGATGCACTGAGAAGACCCATTCCATGTGCAATTGCTTTAAGATAAGAGAGAGGTTTGTATGGGACAAGAGTTGTGAGTCTGAATTCAACCAAGTAATGAAGAATGCAGCATAAATGCTGCTCAAACCTTTTGACACTCCTGACTGCAGCATTGTGGTGACTCATGCCAGTCAGTACTGCCTAGGAGTAGTGCTGTTGCAGCACAGGAGTGGTAAGGAAGAGGTTTTGGTGTTTTCCAGTTAGAGTCTGTAGAGAGCAGAATTACTTTATTCAGCTGTGGAGAGTGAAGTTCTGGCATGCTGGTGGGGTGTTATCCATTTCAGTATATTTATGGATCTGAGTTTAAGGGTGCTGGTAAATCTACACTTAGGATTGCAAAATGGCAGTTCAGACTACAGGATTTTCTGAGTATATAGCAGGTGTGTGGAATATTAAGGTGTCAGAGCCCCACTCACCTGAAAACCAGGAACCGCAGAAACGAAGAGAGCCCCCCCCTCTCGCCTTCAGACCAATCCTCCACACTGACCACCACAGTATGGGCGATTGATCCCAAGGGGAAAGGGACAAGAAATACACCACACCTGATGTGCTGGGAATCTAGGAAAAGGAACTAGGTGTGACGTTCGGACGTGGCGTGGGCAGGATGAAGGGAAGTACAGACAGCGTCTGTAGGGTAGCAGTGTAGTAGGAAGGATCAGCTTAAGGTCTGTAAGACAGAAGCAAATAGAGGGACTTTAGATGAGTGAAAAGGAGCTGGGAACACACATTAGGCAAGGTTGTTTCTCCAATGGTGGTAAGAGATAAGCAGAATACACTCACCACGGTTGCATAGGGTTGTGGAGTATTAGTTTGTGTCCTTGAACTAAGTAGACACGTCCAGTGGGTGAAGCATTCTTCTCCAAGGTGGCGTAATCAGGGAAATCAGGCAATTGAGGAACTGTTCCTTATTTCAACGAACTCCAGAAGAAGGGGACTGTAGGCTGTTGCTTAAAGTAGAAAATGGAAAGGAAACACAATAAACTGCTCACTTCCTGACTCACGGTGTAAAGTACACGACACCAGCAGGGTATGGTGCTCAGGGCAAAAGTAAATAAATAACCACGCCCGCGGTCATCTAAGAGCGTAGCGCTGTCGACTCCTGTCGTGCGCTTCTAAGTACACTGACCAAAAAAAACCAATCCAAAGCAAAGGGAAAGTCTGGACTAGCGGTGGAGGCGATGCCGCCGGCTTCTGCCGTGCACCTCGGGGGAGATCCGGACATTAAGAACTATTTCCTCGGAGAGAGAGAAACAATGCTGGTGCTAACGGCTCCAGCCGTGCACCTGCGGGAAATGTCGGGAACGATGAACCGCGGTCGCGGTGGGTAATTAAGAGGGGCGCTTACGGCTCCTGCCGTGCGCCACTGGGACCAAGAAAATGCCACGTATAGACGTAAACTGAGGGGAAAATAAACTGTCCCAGAAGAGCGTTCTCTCCGAGGGAAACAATGTTGGGAGTTTGCTGCGAACATGGGCAGGGAGACCAAACGGGGCTAACGGCTCCGTCCGCGCACCTGGGATGTTTAAAGGGCCACAGACCGCGCTGGCGGTCAACAGAAAGGAAATCACTCGCGACTCCTGCCGTGTAAGCACTGCCAATGTAGAAATAGAGAGACACGCTCCTGCGTACTCTCAGGACACGAATCACAGGGGAAAAGGACAAGGTCAAGAACGGCTGAAACGAAAAGCCGGAACACTGAAGAGCCGTTATGAAATCCAAGAATAGTCACAGAGAGGCACGCTCCAGCGTGCTCTCAAACGCCGGAAATACAGTTTAGAACTATAAAGCCAAGCACCTGTGTCGGGTAAGGGTGGCTCTTAAATAGTAACCACCTATACCACCTGACTTGCAACAGCCAATGCAGGGGGAAAGGAAAGAACAGAAGACTTTTAAATAGAAAGTAGGAGAATGCACAGGGCTTGATAATGGAAAGTGGTAACATATGGCATATTGCCTTTAAAGTTTGCCATTGGAAACTGATCTTGTGAATGAGAATTTACCAGATGGTGATAAAGTTATTGTGAGTGCTTTGACCAGTATCAGTATCAGTGCGATAGTTGAAGTTAAGTGGTGAGGAGCCCTGGATGAGGATGGAACTCTATAAAAGGTGATGGTGAATGGCAGATGGCCCAGTTCCAAAGTTCCTAATCCTGGTGTTGATGCCTGCCACTATATTGCTTCCAAGTATTTCCCGGCCAATGATTTCCTGAAAAGGCTTGACACTTTAGTTCAGGGGTCTCCAACCTTTTCTGTAACCTCTTCTGTAACCAGGGCTACTTATGTACAATGGTGATTTTCATGAGCTACTAATATTGTTGGCCTTGTAATATCAACTACATCAGACAAGATTATATTAGTGTTCATGCTATTCAACATTACCGACCGTGATCACCTCAGTGCATCTTGCAAGTCTTTGTCAATTTGGAATCCTCTTACATAGGTAGTAATTAAAAGCTGTAGCTGAAATGCTCATGGCACCAAGGTAATAGTATTAAGTCTCCCCAACACCACATCACTTGGCTTTAAAAGTATTTTTGAAATTCAACCATTTTTCTCCAAACATCATCTTATGAGCTCTGAAAATACATACATTTTTAATCTTGTTTAAACACTTTTTGATTTGGTATAAATATATTGAATCAGCTAAGCTTCAAGCTTCAAATTTAGTAGAGTGGGAAGCACACAGGAGAGCTACTTAAAGGGAGCTGGAGAGCTACCAGTAGCTCACAAGCTACTCGTTTGAGAAGCCTGCTTTAGTTGTACCTGTGTCCTTACGATCCAAGGTAGTGGAACCACTGCATGAAGTCCACATTGGTATGCGAGCCATGCAGAGGAGGATCATAGAGTACCTCAGGTGGCTGGGCTTGGATAAGTCTTTGGATCAATTTGTGAAGCAATGTATGTCTTGTGCGGTCAGTGAAAAATCTCTGGTTACTGTCCCGAGTCCTGTGGAATCAGTAGCTCTACCTGAGAAGGCTTCATCAAAGATGGGTATTGACAATATTTGAACTTTTAATGTTTTCAGGGGTATAAGTAAGTATGGAATAGTAGCCCTTGATTATTATTCTCACTGGCCTAGAGTAAGTATTGTTAACTATGTAACCACATTCAAGGGCAATAAATGTTTGGAGAATTTATTTTCCAGGTAAAAGGTGCCAGATGAACATGTGAATGAGAACAACCCTTGATGTGTTTCTAGGGACTCCAAAGTTTCTTGAAGAATCTAGTTGTCAAGCATTTATCACTTCTTTGTAATATCCAAGGAGAAATGGGATCATAGAAAGGTGCAAAACGGTCATCACGGAAAACATCCAGTTGTCCCTGATTAATGAACTGGATTAAGGTTGTAAGTTAAAGTAGCTCATGATAGCTATTCACATCATTCCTGATGCCAAGGTTTCATCTTTTGTGTTTTTACAGGAGAAGGCATCCGAATTGGAAGATGAACAGCTTGTGGATGGAGAAAAGAAAGTTATCTTTGGTGAAGGTGTACATTATGAACCGTAGAAGGAGCCAGTCTCAGGAAAAGTATGAAGATTCAGGAGATCAGAGGGTGATATGGTGAGGGTAAAACTGTCAAGATTTCACTTGAGAGTTCCTGTTTATCAACACATAAGAGCGTAGTGAGGTGTCAGAACCCCTTTCAGGGGGCAACAGAGCATGCCAGGACTACTGGGCCCATCTGTGGTGGTTGAGGCATTTTACTTCTGATGCAACAGGGCCCCTCCTACTATGGGTCCTGAGTAACTGGACCAAGTACCCCTTCTGCACTTGACTCTCAGTGGTAGATGTGGTTGAGCAGTCACAGCTTCCTCGGGGAATACAGATACAGGTCAGTGAACATGACTCATGACTCAAAATGCAAACAGTGCACACAATAAATCAATGTCCAGTCCAATACTCGCTTTTCTAAACAAACAAAGTAATGTATTTCTAATTCTACAAAAGCAAAGTTATTCGACATTTAGAAGCAATACCACAATCCCCTTGAGGTTGGGGCACTAGTAGTTTTCTGCCAAATCCCTGTCCCACCCTCCTCCGTTTAACGTGTTAGGGGTTATTCTTCATTTACTGGTGGCCGCATCCAGGGAAGGCAAACTATTACGCTGTACTCAAGAGTTCTCCGTTTGACTCTTTAGGAATCAGTCAAAAGTGTTTATGGTGCCACAGCACCATGAGCAGCACGTCCCCTGAGGTCCCAAACCCAGGTTTCAGCCATACCCATTCTGGTGGTATGGCAGTGCTCAGACGTGCAGTAAGTACTCTCTCCTTGGGCGCTCCCCAGTCTGGATCCTGTATGGCCAATTCGGGCTGATCGCGGTGGACGAGGTAGCACTTGCTGGTGCAGGCTCTTTCTGTTGAGCAGCACTGCCCGTCGGTTTCCTGTGATCAGAGCTGCTCCCCTTTGGCGGATACAAAAAGGTAAGTTGCTCTTCCCATTAGCAGATGAGGGTGGGCTGCTGGTGTGATCTTCCAGCTCCCAACCGGAGCTCCAACAAGTATGCAACATCCTCAGTGGTGTTTCAGTGAACTTCATGGACTTTGTCAGATGCAGACCACAGCTTGCAAGCTTGATCCACTGGTCACAGCAGTACTCCTTCGGTCCTGGTGATGACCTGAACCCTAGGCCAAAGTGGTAGTGGCAGCCCAACTTGGCCTATAGCGTTGCCACCATAATCCTGATACGGGCGTAGACTCTCCTTATACGATCGCCCTCACTACGGTGGACCCTTCTAGTATGCGGGGTCACTGATTTCGGCAGTCACAAGCGATGCGCACCATGCCCAAACTCAGTTAACTGGTGCCCCCTCTTGCATAAGGGGTCTCCGCAGCACAGTGGTGTGGTTAGGTGGTTCCCACGCAGCACCTCCGATATGGATCAGAACAATGCAGCTCTATTCCGGCATACTAGGTTCGCAGAGCTGATACTGCACATGCACAATGGCGCTATTGGTACACAGCCTCACACCTCACAAAGGGAATTCTCATGCAGGACTCCCCAGTGGACCTCGCTCCCTCCAACGCTATCCTCTTCCTCACAGGGCCACTGGTCGTGGCAGGAAGGCAGGATATGGTGCTCCATGCTCCAGGGGCAGGTGAACTTGGAGTCCTGACTTGGAGTCCTGGGTGATGTCCCCTCACCCACAAGGGAGACCAGCAGACCTTTGCCCCCAGTCCTGGCCACAAGCAGAAGTCTTGCAGAGCTTCCCCTTCTCACACATCCGGTCTGGTTACTTGGCAGATGAAGAATTCTTGGGTACTCAACCTTGTAGTCCTTTTCAAGACACCAAATGTGAATTAGGGTCTGAGTACTTGAAGTTTCATATTGGGATGCTGCTTGTTTTGTAGCGTACACTTCTCCTTTTCTAGTTTCTTCACGAAAGATGTCTGTCACAGCAGGAATGACTCTGAAGCTGATTGACCCACAACACAATTAATGGGAGTGACCAGAGTTCACACCTGGATGTCAGCCACAGTGATAAGTGCATCAAAAGGTCAATCCCATACAGCCCTGCTCCTTATGATTCCCTTATCAGCCCCATCACCTTTCCTGAGACATGTCCAGACCCCTTCCTTGTGATCTATCACTGAATCAAAGAGCAGTCTTTTGAAGTGTTTAGGAATTCTCTTCCTTTTCTCTCCAGTGTCCACAGGAATGCAGCATTACACAAATCTGTCTAGGGGGAATCCTCTCCTTGTCATGTCTTTACCAGGCAGGCATGGGGTCCCCAAAATGGAACCCAGGGTCCTTCATGTAATGCACCATTGCAGGCACACTTACTCAGTGTACATCCACAGCACACTTTCTGTCCAGCACTGTTACCTCTTGTGCATTGTACCCATACATGTACACATGTATTTAGTACACACACTGAGTCACTGAGTCTGCATGCACTGTTCAACACTGAAGCTTTTCAATCTTTATCCAGGGTTTGCTCTTTACAAACACACAGCTGCCAGCACACACATTCAATATGTGTGCGCTGCACAACACTTCACCCTTCATGTATTGTACTCCACACAAGCACACACTCACCCAGCACATGCTTTCCCTGTGCACACACTACACAGCACTACATCTCTCATGCAATGTATTCCTCTCAGGTATACATACACCCAGAACATGTACTAACCACACATGTGCAGCACAGAGAGTTTTCTCCTGCGCTGCACAGCACTCCACATCTACCTGATGTAGGCGAAGTGTGACAAAAGCACACACCAGCAACATTTTTAAAAGAGGAGTGAGCCTGTCGGCCACGCATCAGTAACACAGATTAAAAATGTTCTGTTCACCAGTACTGATCACTGTACAGCATGCTACCACCACCACACTTGTGCTGCGTAATTCCTGGTGAATTATAATTTTAAAAGTGATTCCTACGGGGGAAGTGTAGCCTTTGACTTCCACAGCAATAGTGATATATAGAAACTCTTCTACAGGTTATTTCAGTTATGCGATAAATGCATTTATTTTGTTAATCATATTCATATAATGTAACGATGGTCCATACTCATATGGCAGAGCATTTGTACTACTCCAAAGATAAGGTGCTCCTATACAGTGGCGGTGCAGTGAAGGTGAGTAAAGTTACTAAAAAAGTGCGCTTGTGCGTTGTACAGAAATATATAAATGTGACCGATTGGGACCATTTGTTGTTACAGATGGCACTCATAACATGAGTGTCAAAAACAGCAATTAAAATGTACAATCAGTCCACATACAGCGAACTGTATTAAATTAGCATGTAACTGTGCCGTATTTCCTGCATGCAGAGTTAGCATTTATCTGCGTTCTCTGAGGCTGTGATGACTTAGCAGTCAGTTCCGGTCAGTGCGGTCTTCAGTTCCAAAATCTCCCCTACGAGTGACATCATTTGAATTGGGGAGAAACGAGTATACTGGGAACATACAAGAAAGTACTTTTGATGTCTATAAACAGCATCACTTACTAAACTATACCCCGAGCGGTAGAGAATTGCATTGCATCGTTCCACTGAAGTATTTTGTTTTCTTGTCACATGCAGAGATTAATATAATTTGACTCTCTTCCACCGTTTTGTGAAGTCTCCTGTATGTGTTTATGCTCAGAGAACACAGATAAAAGCTAACACTGCATGCAGGTGACTTTTCCTTGAACTGTTGGGCAATTGAATACTTACTGAACCCGAAATTCATTTTTGGTGCTCAGATGTGAGACGAGCGTGAGCTGTGCTTGTAAGGAACTATGGCCCAGTTACGTGCTAATTTAATGCAGTTCGCTAAGACTTTCCCTTGAAGCTGCATTTGTCACATCAACAATTGTGGGTTCTCTTTGCCCCAATTCCTTGGTGTCTTCTACCTTTATTCTGTCCTGATGATGACCCCAATCTAATACATTTTGCCAATGGGTTGACAACAACATATGTGAACTGATTTTAAATTTTGATTGTGATTTTTGACACTCATGTTATGAGTGCCATCTGTAACAACATACTGTCCCAATCTCATTTCATTTCGAACTTTATTTCAGTCATTTACGACTATAAAAGTACAGTGCATACAGTATAACATTGGGAGACGTAGGGGCATATTTAAGTTCCCTGGCGCATCCCTGCATATCAGCAGGGATGCGCCAGGGAAAATGCGTCACGCAAGTTTACCCTTGCGCCACGTCCGATGCGCCGCATTTACAATGCGGCGCATCGTGGCGCAAGGATAAGCAGATGCGTGACGCATCTGCCGGCGGAAGGTTGGCACAGTGCTGAAGCTGTGTCGCAAGCGCGACGCAACTCCAGCACTGTTCCAACCTTCCCTATCCCTAACATGGTGCGTCAATCCTTACGCCTGCTTGAAGCAGGCGTAAGGATTTGACGCACCAGCGCCAGAAAAGTGACTGCGTGAAATCTTGTAGATTTCACTGCGTCACTTTTCCGAGGCGTTCCTGCGCCGGAACGCCCCCTGCGCCGGTACGCCCACATGAAACCTGACGCAGGTTTCATGTGGCGCAGGGTTTACTACGTGACGCATCTCCCTAGATGCGTCACGTTGTAAATATAGCGCAACGCGGCACATGGTTTGCGTCGCCGCTGCGTCACATGCGTGACGCAACGGCGGCGCAAAAGTG
This sequence comes from Calotriton arnoldi, assembly GCA_963921515.1. Taxonomy (NCBI): domain Eukaryota; kingdom Metazoa; phylum Chordata; class Amphibia; order Caudata; family Salamandridae; genus Calotriton; species Calotriton arnoldi. The sequence goes on from CAWUFW010000836.1 coordinate 789,726, forward strand.
GCGCAAGGGGCTTGTAAATATGCCCCTGAGTTCGTAAAAAAGAAGAACATTAAATGTGCCACAATCAGCCCCAAAAAGTGCAAGTGCATAGAAGACAAATCTTCAAGTTCGAGTATATGATCAAAAAGAGAAAATCCACTAAATACATTTCTAAAAACTTTGATAAAAGATTATTTCCAGGTAAAAAGACAATCAAAATGACAACTAAAATGGATAAGAGTAGCATGGCCATCCTAAAAACCCCTTTTGGTGCGTTTAGTTTCCCACTAATAAAAATTTTTGCAATTGTGTAGACATTAATACTAATTAACACGACCACTCATGTCGTAAAAAGTAATAAAGGAGAAAAACGCAATTTTGGTAAATGAAACAGTGTAAAGTAGTTCCATCATCTTAAACGTGGTACAACAAATGCATACAACCGGGCCACACTAATATCATGCTTGAGCCTGCATCTATCGTGCTGTCAGCGCATCACGGACAAAACTATCAATAGTGCAGATAAAAATTAAATATACATTATTGACATTTTAAAAAGTAAAACATAGCAATATAACTTCCATTTTATGGTAAGATTTCAGCTAGACCTAACCTGAAAGCGCCCAGCCGGGAAGCACTGTCGATAAAATGAGAGCAGGAAAGGATGCATACAAAATATAAAAAGCCTTAGTGTGTTATCTTGGAAGCTCAGCTGCACGTAAGCCTCATACGGCTGTGGGCTGCCGCGTTCCTGTCAGGACCTTTCTTCTAATTATCCATGCATGGCTTAAAAACTTAGCCACACTGCAGACGATAAGTGGTCTTGGGTCCGATCTAAGAATACGCAAGGCAACGTGATGCTCCCGAGTGCCCAGTTGCCGGCAAACCGGTTTTAACCACTTTGCCCTAGGTGTGGAATATGCCTGGCAAACAAACATTACATGGGCAACACTTTCTTTAGGGGCCTTACAGCATGGACCCCTTAGGGGCTGGGTTGCATGTGTGCCATTTAGCTGTAGTTTCATTAACAGGAAGTGTGCCAAACCTGAAATGAGTATATAAGAGCCTATCCTGCGGGACCTGGATTATATCTAGAAAGGGTTTCAAATGTCTTTCCTGCTTATGGAGAAAGAATTCTGCGGTCGATCTCCCTAAGTTTGGGTTGCTGAATTCTTGCTGGTCCACCCAATTCCAGTACGAACCCTTGAGCACTTCTTTCCTCGGTGGATCCTGTTTATCCCAATGAGCTCTGAGCCCTATGGCTGTCATCAATTTCATGGCATTGGCAATCCAGCCCACTTTAATACTCGTGTCCAGCATAATAACCTCTGAAAGGGCTTCTGCATAAGGCAGAAGCTCTTCAGTCCTCCTAACACGGGCCCAAAAAAGCAAAGGTCGCAGCCTTGCTACATCTCCTATGGAGCATCTGCCCATATCGAGCATAAGGGGAGTAAGGGGAACGTACTTTGGCAGCATCACTAGTTCCCTCAGGAATTTGTGTTCTGATCTGCAGAGGTCTTTAGTCTTCTCGAATCCCCACAACTCGGCCCCATACAAAGCTGCACTCACAGCCTTTGCTTCGTAGACCTGCAGGGCTGGCGCAACCGGTCTGCTGTGCGAAAGGCGGTGTTCCTTCCCAAGCGATCCCGTTACCCTTTTGTGGTTCATTATCATTTTTGCAAGATGGTTTTTCCAAGACATGTTATCTGCGAGACGGATACCAAGGTAATCAAAAGTGCTCACTCTTTCTAGAGGTTTCCCATCAAGCAGAAAACTGGCTCGAAAAGACTTTGGGGGGTTAAAGGCCATGAGTTTCGTTTTAGCTGTATTGATCACCAGCCCTCTTGCTTCGCAGAAAAGTTGAAACCTGTTCAAAAGACGTTGTAACCCCATTGGGGTCTTGGACACCAGCAACGTGTCATCTGCGAACAAGAGGGTCGGTACCATAACCCTCCCCAGACTCGGTGCATCTGCAGGTTCTTCCAGCAAAAAATTTACCACTCCATTCACATAAAGTGAGAATAGGGTTGGGGCCAGTACGCAGCCCTGTCGGACTCCCCTGTTTACAGGGACACGGTCAGTCATCTGGCCCTGCATCCCCCACCTGACCTGCGCATAAGTATCTTCGTGCAGCCTAATTATAAGGTCAAGGATGTACAAAGGAATCCCCAGGTCTTTGAGCACTTACCATAGTTGTCTCCTTGGAACTAGGTCAAAGGCAGTCTTTAGATCAATAAACGCTAAGTAAAGACTGCCTTTGCTAATCACCACCTCTTTCCAGTAGATGGTCTGCAGGCGAAAGACCTGGTCGATAGTCCCCATCCTGGTCCTAAAGCCGGCCTGAAACTGTGATAAAATGGCATGATCGTCTGCCCACTGCAGAATCCTCTGCAGCAAGACTCTGCTAAACACCTTCTGGAGGGCATCGATCAGGCTTATGGGCCTATAATTAGAGCAGTCATCCTTTGCTCCCTTTTTATAAATTGGGACCACCTCTGCTCCTTTCCAAGACTCGGGGACCGGGGCACCTTTTACTATTGCATTTTCCAAAAGAAGGATGTATCGGGCCCAATTGGGAATATCAGATAAAAACAAATCACCCGGTATGCCATCTGGGCGTGCTGCTTTGGATGGGACTCTTCTATCCATCGCAGCCTCAATTTCACCTAGGGTAAAGAGCTCATCGTCTCTTCCAAGTACAAGCCCTCCTCAACTGAATAGAGCTTCCAAAAATGATCGTGCCATACTTGGGCGGAGATATAGCTAGGTGGCGAGGGCGCGCCCAATTTACTACCCCAAGTGAGAAGAGACCAAAATAGATTGGCGTCCTTTGCCGCACTAGCTTCCCTCAATTGCTGCCAACGAGAGTCGTCCCATGCTACCTTGGCCGCACGTAGAGTGGCCTTGTAGCATTTCCTGGCAATTCGTATCAAAGGGCAATTTTTATCTTTGATTGCTGCTGCCAGAATAGATCTCTCACGTCGGCAGTCCTTAGTGTACCATGAGTAGACCCCTTTTGGCTGCTTATTGGGCTTGCAATCTAACCCAGGAACTACAAAGTGGGCATTGATTCGATCAAAGGTACAGGAGTGGGCCACGGTTGCATCAGCCAGATCTCTTTCGCTGGCAACCGCGGACTCAAGTTCTCGTGTACCCACTACCAAGTCATGCCGTATGGCTAAGATCTTTTCTCCTTGCACTACCACCTTCTGCAATTTAGAGCTCTCTTATTGTCCGTGGGTATTACGTCCCTAGTTAGTGTTGGGGCTGAAAGGGTCTTGGGATAATAAGGAGCTTCCCACAAGGTGTTCATAGTTAGACAGAGGGGGTTGTGGTCGCTGTCTGTGGTGTTATTCACACTCATGTCGACTAGGTCTCCCCACAATCTTACATCTAAAAGGATGTAGTCGATGCGAGAAGGGCAGCTCACTCTATTATATGTATTGGCGCCCTGCCTGTCTGAAGGGGTTCTGCCATTTACAGCCCTTAGGCCAAACTCCACATTTAGAGCATTAATGTGAAGTGCTGTCTGTGTCCATTTTTTTACTGGTGCCAGAAGTAAAGTAGGGACGGCCCATTTATCATCAAGCGCCTCAGTGCCCAACAGATCTTCTTTGTCGAGCGGCTCAAAGGTGCTGTTTAGATCACCCGCAACTATCACTCTAGAGTGGGGTGGGCATCTGACTAGACTTTCCTCCAACTTGATGATAGTTGGTGAGGTCCTACCGCCCTTAGTCCCTCTTGCATAAACATTAAACAAGTCAATTTGTGCCCCCCCTCCCCCGGGTCCCCTGATACCTAGTCCCAAGATATCTGGACTAGCGCTTGGATGGAGTGTAATCCGGCAACCCAAAGCAATGCTCACCCAAATAATCAGACCCCCAGACGGATGCCCTCTTCCTATCGTCGTCGCGGGGGAACAAAAGCACGTAAATCCTGACTTAAACAGGGGAACCATGCTCCATGTCTCCTGAAAAATACAGATGTCATAACTCTCAACTAAGTTGTGCCAGTGGGGAAGAGCCATTTTACTATTTAATCCAGCCACGTTCCAAGAAATCACCCTGAGTTGGCGACGGCGGGCCGGGATGGGGACTGAACATCATTTGGGTTAACCTGGCGTTGACAATGGGCGCACGGAAACTGAGATGGTACCTGGGGACAATCGCTTGTGGATTGCTCTACATCTGCCGGCCTACTACTACTGGTAGAGGTGTAATGTGTACCTAGTTCTACTAGAGATCGATCATCCGTTGGATGGTGTACCAACGGGAGATTCACAACAGCTGGGCAACTATTTATGCAAAAGGATAAAAGGACACAGGACCCAGAGGGATGGTTAGATTCCTTTGCAAGTCAATCATTGGCTTCTAACCCGGAACCGCTAGCTATCTGGACAGATGGCCGAATACCTGAGGGCATACTATATTCGGCAGGTGCAAAGCGTTTAAACTGGATAGAAGATGTGTCAGGGGAGCAAGTTCTGAATTCAAGGGCAAGGAGGTTTTCAACTAGATCTACCCCTTTCAGGTTAAGTTCAATGCAATTGAATGGGTGATCGGAGGAGAAACACCTACGTGCCCTAATGATGTCCTCACGAATCACAGAGCAGCATCCCCTGACATGACGAATCCAGTGTATTGCCTTATTAATCAACAAATCTTCCCCCTCACAGCCTTCGGTACATTTACCATAAAGATTTTCTGCGTGGCTGGTGGATATAGGCTGACTGGTTGGGGCCAAGCATAATATAACGATGATAGAGCCTGTGATGAGAATAGGTTTTTCGTCCCTAAGCTACCAAAGGGGTCTTGAGTGATAACTGGCTTAGAGGGATGGCAAGGTCGTTTAGATACAATGTCATGCTGGCCTTCATTATGTGAAGCGATTGCTACATTGGTTTGTGTGAGCCAGTTAATAGCCTGATGCGGGTTACATTGATTGCCTAGAGGAAGTGTATGAAGTTTTTGCACAGATGCCACAGGCAATTGAGAGGGGGGTGTTTTCTGCACAAGGGATTCAACTAAGGTAGTAAGGCTCTCAATCATTGCACGCATGCTCCCTATTTCAGCCCTAAGTGCGCCAATGAGCTGGTGTGTGCTCTGGGTTTCTAATTGCACTGCAGCAGCGGTAACATTGGATTCTACAATCAACTGCTGGGGGCTGTCTTCCTCTGGGCCTTCAACAAGGTCCAGGTGGGGAGAGAACCTATTTGTACAGAGAATGTTACCTTCCGGCAGTAACTTGGAGTTACTATGAGAGCCTGGGGGGCTTACAGGCGGAGAATGAACCCTGACTATATGAGACAAGGCCTCCTGGTTTTGGGAAGAAATATTCTTAAGTGGCACCTTTTTAAACATTGCTGGAACTACGGGAAAGCAAGTGTGGGGGGTATTCCCAGGAGAGGGTTGGGGCAAGCAAGTACGTGGTGGGGCAACAGTCTCGCCATCAAGAATGCCTTCACACTCGCTAATCAGGCTATCAATGCGGTCCATGCGTTCTAAAACACAGTTATTCTTTGAGCTTTTCACCGCTTTCCTGACTTTCTTTCCTTTCCCCACTTGGCTCCCCCCAGAACCCTCCATAGTTTTTCTCTTTCCCATCTTCCCACAGGCTCAAACAGTAATCCGAATAGGCAGGGACAAGACGCTGCTACGTCAAAATGAGAGAGAACAAAAACGGAACAAAGGCTATTGTCTCGAAAGACTTCCCCAGTTTAAACAGCAAGTGGGTAGTCTTTCAGAATCAAAAGTGGCAGTCCATTTGGAACAACCCAATGTCCCAGTGTCCCAAGACGGTTGAAAAAGCAACTCCCACTGGCTGTGTTCATGGGTAGAGCAGAACGAAGTCTTGACCAACACCCACAGTCATTAAAAAATTAAAGCACATGCGGCGAAACGCAGTTGAAAGTGGTAGGTAGGTGGTGGGGAAAATAGCACAGTACCTTAATGATTGGATGCCTGAGATTGACTTGTATAATTTCCAAAGACGCAAGAGGGATGGCCCTGCCCTGCCTCTTCCTGACAATGACGGGCAAGGACGGGGCCGCCCTTGGCCCGGGCTTTGCCCGGTGCGAGGCCCACGCGGTCCGCGCCGCGGGAGTGTCGGCGCGCTTTAGAGCGCGGGCAGCTGGTCTCAGCCCCTCCTGCTGGGGCAATGAATCCTGGGACGGAGAGTCCCTCAGCGGTACGGTGCGGCGGTGGTCTCTGTCCCAATCAGTCACATGCATATATTTCTGTATATAGCCCAAGCGCTCTTTTTTAGTCACTTTACACACCTTCACTGCACAATCACTTTATAGGAGCACCTTATCTTTGGAGTAATACAAATGCTGTGCCATATGAGTATGGGCTGTTATTATATGAATATGATTAACAAAATAAATACATCTATCGCATACCTGAACTAACATGCAGAAGAGTTTTTTACGTCACTTTTGCAGTGGAAGTCCAAGGCTACACTTTCCCCATAAGGACCACTTTTTTATAATAATTGTTTGGCTTAGGTCCCTGAGTTACTGGATCGCCCTTTTTCTCTAATATATAACTCCTGGTGAAGGCAGCAGCCTTCAACCACTAGCAGGGTAGCACTTTGGGCACCCCTCCTGCTACAGTAAGACTGCAATCTGTGAGGCAGATGCCTGTCATGGGGCACACACATGATCCGTGTTTGCCTATGGCAAAGAATCAACAATATGAATCCAGACAACAGTACAGTTGGGTACTCAGAGCAGGGGTACATGTCTCCTACCATGCAGAGGACTTTTCCATCCCAACATGAGTGTAAACTGGGTGGTGAGATTAGAAGATGGAATGTTTTGAATGAAGGTTGTCAATTGCCTCCTGGGATCTTGGAAGGGTACAGAGTGATGTTTTATCCATAAGGGAAGATCTTAAGTGCCCTGCTGGAAATAAACTGTATGCGATGTGCACTCCAAGAAGATCTTAGAGGAAGTGTTAACCTCTGAGTAAGTAAGAAGAATATATTGTGTAACCATCTTTGGATCATGCATGGAATCCTTATGGTTCTCCATGAGACATGTCTTTTGGTGCATGTGTAGGGGTGTATGATATGTTTATGTTTAGGATTCAAATTTTGAGATTTGGAATTTTAAAGGAAGGAGATTTGTTGGGTCACTGTTTATTTATTGGAATGTTGAACTTGGAATGTTGTCCTTGGAAGTTGGAAGGATGGTTGGTCCTTAGCCGGCTTTTTTGCTGGTCATATTCCTGTAAGCTTAAATAAATAGATGTACTTACCAGATGAAAAATCCCTTCTCAACTTATTAATCTTGCCTGTTCTCAAACTCACTTTCCTTTACTTATTTTAAATGGCTATTATTTAGTAATAATAGTGCAAACTGCATCTAACAAATGCTTAATGAGATGAGCTTGGGAAAAGAAAGAATACCATAATAATTATGCTGTTTTGGAATTAGTAATAGGAATCTGATGCATTTGAAACTTAAAGCAAATCTAAGTCTGCCACAGTCCACACACCTACATCACTCTCAGCCATCACATGATTGTTCCTTTACCTAACTCGCCTATCTCTCATCCCACTAGCTTCCGTAGCAGCCAGGCTTAATGTGTATTCATTTTTATCACATTCCTCTTCCTTTATGTTCATATTTAATAAAAAATAAAAAATAAAAATATGCCCATATCACTTTAGGCCAACCACAGAAGCAGTGCGGCCTGTTCTTTTACCAGGAAGGAGGGCGGGGGGCCACACACACACACTCACTCACACTCATGCATTCACACATGCACACACATCAATTCACAACACTCACTCCCAAATATTCATGCACACACACGCACCATATTTTAAAAATAAAATCATACTTACTTGCACAGCTCTGCGTCGGAGGTGCCAGGAGGGGTGGGATTGCCGCCTTCCCTCATTGGCTGACCTTAAGTCAGCCAATGAGGGAAGGCAGCAGTCACTCACTCGTCACAGAGTGGGTTGGGGTCAGTGAGGCTGCTGACCCACCCCACTCTGTGACAAGGTGTTTGAAACTGGGTCCTTGGCACTTCAGGGCTTAGAACTGAAGCGCCCAGGTCCAAGGCAACACTGATGCTCCCCCTCGTCATGAGAGGGAGGGTCTTGAGGTGCTTTGCCAGGCTAAAGATGTCACACCCACAGAAGCTATGATTTCTTCAGCCCAGCAAAGTTCCGCTCAGGCAGCCAGGAACCTGTGCATTTGGCGCATGTCTAGCTCCTGGCTGCCTGACCATAAATACAGAGTGTCTGTCAGGCTGAACTTTTCTCAGCCTGACAGACATTCTTTATAGTGGCCAAAAGTTGAGTCGTCATGGCTCCCCAGCCCATTAGGATGCGCAGCGGGTGCCCAGGAGGTGACCGGGACAATAAAACATCCACCACCATAACTCATGTATCTAATTGGTCATGTCATTGAGAGACAACTGTTGAGACCTGGGGCTTCTGGTCAGTGGATAAAGGGCAATTTTGTAAAATACTTCAATGATTGGCAACAGAGTGCCTTGTGTTCACAGCAAAGAGTTTAAAGGTGGCTATATATTTTACTGGGTGACAATAGAGGGATTTTATGGCTAGCATTACGTGATCAAGAGGGTTCATACCAAAAAGTAGGTGAGCTCCATAGTTTTGAACTCTCTGGAGTTTTGAGACTTATATAATGGGAACAACAGTGTTTAAGATGCTGCAATACTGCAAGTGGAATATGACAAGAGTGAGGATTAGGCCGATATTCTGAGGTCAGTGGAGTAATTTATCTGCGGTAAATGATAGATCACCACCAAAAAGCACAATATTGTGTGTTTTATCTGTGGCCAGACACTCTGTCCAAGGTAGAGGGGAGTGGGCAGAACTGGCAGGACCTAGGAGCAGAATCACTGCATTTAAAGATAATGTGAAAGCCAGTGAGACAACCTTGTATTTGAGTTTGAGTTGGAACTGCGTGTTGTCCTCATATACGTGATATACATGAGACTTAGATATCAGACAGAGGGGTCATGTAAGCATGTCATAGAATTGGAGACCTGGCAGAGCTCTTAGGTGCACAACATTTGATGTTCGCTATACCGGAAAGGAATAGACCCATTTTGACTTGATGTGTAGGATTTTGAACGAAAGAAGCAAAGTCTGACAACACTATTCCTTTAATGGCATCCGAAGTAAAAAGTCTATCAATTATCACTGAATGTTTGATAATGTTAAAGGCAGCCAAAAGATCTAAAAGGTTTAATCCACATGGGAAGCCCAGCTCCCTGGAACTGAGTAATTATGTTTTATTAATGGGGTCTTAACATTCATTGAAATGAACTTAGGAGGCTGGTTGACTCCACTTGGGAGCACAACTAGTGGATGACAACATTTTTAAGAGACTTTCCAAAAGAAAGAAGGTGAACAATGGGTCTGCAATTTGATCATCCAAGTAAACAGTGATGCATTTGGGATAGATGTGAATATTGCCTGTTTGAGGGTCTGGAGTATGACTCAATTAGAGAGGGAGCTATTGATTAGGCTGATAGAGCTGTAATCTGATATTCAGAGTTTACAGTGAACGTCTTTAGGATAGGTGTAAATATTGCATGTTTGAGGGCCTGTTGGATGACTCCACCAGAGAAGTAGGTATTGATTGGGTTAAGGGTGATTGGTGTAAGTTGATGTCGGGTATAATGCAGGTGAGGTTTTTCTGTAAGAGACCAAGACATTACTGATGTCCAATTCAGAGTTAGGCACAAACTCACTGAGACGGTTGCACACAAAGATATAGGGCAAGGGCAAGACTCTATGGACCATGTAGTAATGATTACAAGGCAAGCCCTTATAGTGTGTATGTGGGTAGGTAATTATAGAAGCTTGGCACAGAGGTTGCTTGAGGGAGCCAACTTACTAGTTGATGAGCTGAAAGGTACCATTGTCTTAATGACGAGGATAAGCTCATCAAGTTTGAAGACTCAGTAAATTAGTTTGCAACTGTTCCTTCTTTTCTATTTTCTTTTGTAATATATAGCCTGTACAGTGTATATAGAACAGGCGATTTGATCAGATGGCAACTTGGTTTTGTTTCAGCATCTTTTCAGCACCTATATTAGCATTTCAATTAAGAGAGACTGTCAGTATGTCATTTATTATTTTTTATGGTAAACAGTTTATAGGTGGAGATGGGAGCCAAAGTATAATAAGACTAACTAAATTGATTTTTAGTTGATTTGGAATCAGCAGCAGATTAAATACATGTGTCAGATGCTTCAAAGAGCAGTTTGGGGAGGCCTGAAGCTGTATTTTGTTCATGTTTATTAAAATGTTTGATCTGCAGCTTTGCTCAATATGAAAGTAGATTTATCTACCACAGCAGCTGAATGACAGGAGTGGGAGCTAAGGTACCAGAGAGTGCAATAGTTTGTGACTATGATCTGTCCCATGACTTGGTTCACTCATATTGTTAAACCAAGGAAATCCATGTGTTCAAAAATATTTTGGCTGTACACATTGGATGGATCATCTGCCCAGATGTTCTACCTACCCAAATAAAATCTCAGTCATAGATAGTTAGAATATGTTAGGAAAGCTCAAGGAGATCTGATTGGATGACAATTACACATTAGGTAGATGGCAGATAACATCAGAGACAAAGGAAGTTTTGGGCTAGTCACAGCCTTGATTAAAAGGCACTCACATGAACTGTAGGTCTCACAGCTCCTGGAGAGAGAGAGTGTAGTGAGAAGGAAGAAAGCAACCCTACCCCTTCAATAATGATCTCTTTTTAGTTAGAACATCATAGAGTTGAACCAAGTCTGAGTGATAGCCAGTAAGTGAAAACCATTATTTAGGATGAGGTTGTAAACATCATATGTATTTCTGACTGTAGACCTTACATTGATGAGGGCACAAGTAGGGTATAGGGGTGATACTTAATCATCGAAAGAAGTCTTTGGAGAGGGGGCAGGGTTAATGGAGCATACATCCTAGGTTTGGAACTGGCAGGATGAGAGGCGGTTGAGGAGGGATCAAGTGGGCCAGATGATTGGAAAGGAAAAGTTTAATCCACAGATGTTTAAGTCACTTGTAAATATAATGCTTAACTGGTTTGCCTGAATCATTACCTTACTGTTATTGTAAATGTTGGAGGTAGACAAGAATGTATTAACTTCTGACCATCAGGTGTTAATGGCCTTGAGGGGAAACAGTTGGATGAACCTTTGGCCGGATGGTTCAGCAGGCACACAGTGGGATGGACCTGCTCCCCAGGTGCTCAGCACAGAATATTTACTTACAGCATACATCATGTATGGGGTCTATGGAGGTTACACTGGACTTCTATGGAACCTTCTGATCATGCCTCCTCCAAACACTCCTGCAGAGCATGTCATCAGGCCAAACTAAATTCCCTGGGCTGAATCACAGATAATTTTTAACTGACCCTATCTTGTATCCTAGGTGGTAAACTAAGGCAGTGCTCGGTTCAAACACCATTTACCATCGTATTATGAAACAGGATTCTGGAGGTGCTAATGTGTGACAAGAAGGTATGTGCATATTTTTTGGGTGGCAATTTGTTGCAGTAGTGCTGTGCTCTTTTGTTTTTTTTGTTTTTTTCTGCTGCAGTGTATTTGTGCTGCATTATCACAATGTGATTTTGTTTTGTTTTACTGCAGTTGTGTTGCGCACTGCCTTGACTGTTTTGTTGTGATACACCAATATGATTTAAATGTGTTATGTTGCTTTATGTATGTTATTGTGTTATGTTCTGTTGTTTAATTTAAATATGTCAAGATAAGGTGATACATTACCAGCCGAAAGCAGCACCTTACGTTAAGGTTCTCATGGCAAGCAACCACTTAGTACTGTCTAAGGGGGTAAAATAGCATTGCTCCCAATATTCTACTATTTAAGACACCAGAAAGCTCAAAACTGTGATGGAGACTGTGATAATGCCCCGAATGTGATACTTTTTACATGACAGTACGTGGTTTCATGTCAACTCCACACTACTCTATTTCACTCTGCTCAGCAAACTTTCCACAACCTCCTCACACCCTGTCTCTATTTCTCTCTCTCTCTCTCTCTCTTTTTTTCCGTCGCCCTTCCCCCTCTACTCGCCCTCCATATTTGTGACATGAATAATATTTCTAAAGAAGTGTTCCTGTTTGTCCTATAAATCAGCACTTTCGAAGTGATAAATAGCCTAGCATTTTATGATTGACAATGGAATAGGGTACTTAAAACAACAAAAATCCTCTGCTGCAGGAAGGTCACATACAAAAGAAGAAAAGCAATGCGTAGGTTAATATCATATTATTTGATGTATGCAGAGTTACATACACATGAATATTGAAAAATCCAGTAGGTGATTGCTTCAACTAACACAGGCAAAAGTTGTTTCTAGTTTTGTAAAAATGCACTCCACAAGTCATATTGGGGCCCATTACGATGTCGGGCGGAAGCACTACCGCCGTGCTGGCGGATGCAAAAACCACCAGTTACCGTCCGCACGCAGCAGTCCACACGCCCGCCCGATTACGATGCGAAAAGTCAGCCAAACACCGCCGGCAAGCCAGCGACACCGTCCGCCATCAAAGTGCGCCCGTACACGTAGCGGCGCAGCCCAATTGACACACACCGTCCGACGAAACACGTACCGCCCGGCATACAAATTACGATGCTGCAAACAAACGGATCCCACGGCTAAGAGACACCGTACGTCAAACCGAAGCGGTAACACGAACGCCGAGCACGGACATCGAAGAAGCGGCACCCCCGAGCATGAATCCAGCACTGCAGGCCCTCCCTATGCTCTATCTGATGCACCACCAAGGGCGCAACGTACCGCGAAGACGCAGGTAGGCACACACACAACAAGTGCACGCAAACAGTGCACACAGTGCAAGGGCGGAAAAAGCGGACAACCCCCCACCCCCGCGTGTACACGACACATCCACCATTGCATCCACATATGACACACAGGCCAAATTGTAACATCTCATAACACATGTGTACACACCACCTGGGACTAGGAACCAACGACCCCGTCACGGCCCCAAAGCGGCGATGACGCTGCCACACATGCGCACAACGCAGAGGCCAACCGCAGCGCCATGCATGCGTCGCACACAGACACAGGGACACAACCAAGCAGCACACACACCAGCCCCACCCCGAACGCACATGACACGTGACAGGCCTGCCACAGACATGTTCCCAACGCCCAATTCACGGTCAACACCCAACGTCACACAACCGACGCACACATGTCAGTGAAGTCACGCAACAGCAGGACACACCCCAGTGTAACAAACATGGCGAAGCACACAGCGGCGGCAACACCAACTAGGAGAAGCAGGGCCCCTTCGGGAAGAGGAACGCCAGTACCACACTGAAACACCCATACCACCCTGCACACATGAACAAGACATACAAAACGGAACACCAAAGAGCCCGGGGACCGACAACAGGTGGCCCAAGAATAACATCCACACACAAGGCCCAACGCAGAGCGGAAAGGCAGCCTGCCGCCCACACAAGGGAGAGCAGACAGCACTGAATGACCTTCCATTCCAACTCCGAAACCACAGCCCTACGAAAGAAGCCAGTGAATACAGCCATTGTCCAAAAAAGACCAACACAGGCATGCAGAGGAGACCGACCACAGGGCAGATAGCGCATATCACCGAAGAACACTACGGACGGGAAAGAAAAAGAAAACACTCCCCATGTCGGCCCCATGCAAGTTATCTGGAAGGAGTCACACATCACTGACCTTGAACAGTCTGAGAAGCATGTGGGATGAGGGCCCGTGTCCTCCGCACAAGCCAACAGAACACAAGTCCTGTCTCCCTACGACTACACAGAGCTCACAGCAACCTCGGAGCGTGCACATTGCAGACTGCACACACAGCCGGAGCACGCCACCACAACGCACCGCTGCAAAATGGCACTCTCAACACACCTACCCAACTACGCCGGACAGGTCAAGCTGTACAAACACAACCTGATACAGATATTGGGATGCGAACCCCTGTCCCTGCTGAACGTAAGTTACCGACTGACTTACCGCATCACATTGTTCAGCTGCGTCATACCCGTCTTCTACTGTCGGAGGTGTCCCTACCAGCATCCTGTGGAGTTGTGTCTCTCCAACCCGGCATGTCTAAAGGCGGACCTGCTACAACTATTCCTCCCTCTGGACGCACACGACAGGGCCTGCTCTGCCTATGGGGGCATGGCGTATGTGGCCAACATCGCACCCGCACTAAAATGGGACCACTGTGCCTCCACACGACGGATCATCGAGCACAGCTACATCGAATGTCACCCAGCATGCCCCATCATGCTCCTCCAAGGGACAACTTACGAACAACACCTTGACAGCCACCATCCGCTACATTGGCTGGCAAACATGTATACCACCAATGACATGGAAGCCCTGCTGGACGGCATCGCATACCTGACAACCTGTCAATTCGTCGGACCCCGACGCAAGTCCCCCAATTGACCTATGATGTCCAACCCCGCACCCATGCTTAGCTTCCGCACGGACTGGCCAGTCACCACCACAACAGCCATGCCAAACGACCGGCAACTGTTACCACACCATCAACGACATCGCCATGACATCAGATATGACCGGGACATGCACACTGTTCCCCATCACATCCAGGAACACCGCATGCATCGTGGGAGGCAGTGGCATGGGGTCTGTGTATCGCACCCACATGGACGGAACTGCACGAACAACCAGGACACGACATGGATCCAGCGCCCATGGACACACACACCGCTCATTGGACATGAATAGGTCGCCTGGAGTCTGTGGGTGCTGCACCCCTCCCACCCCCGCCCCGGGAATCCCATACCAGGACCTTTGCATGGACGACAAGTGCATACAACAACAACACGACCCCAGTGACTGTGACATGTCCAGTAACCACCACATTGCAACAACAAGTGGCACGCCGCTGCATGCACGCAAGCCCATGCCCTGATGTCATCTCACATGCACGCGTGCATGAGGAACAACCGCAGCAAACCTGTCACATGGAACTGAGATGGACTGTGCCCATGATGCCAAGCGGTCTGGTAGGCTACTTGTATACCGTCTGTGTCAAAGTACGCAGCTCCGCAGCCATACGTAAATGTACATTAGCACAGCCTTGGCCAAGCAGATGTAACTCTGAAGCCCACATCCCACATGCAACAGCTAATCACATGTAACCCTACACCCTATCCCATTTGTAATCATGCTCAGTATATCCTCAACATGTATTCCGCTGCCAGTAGTGTCCACTATACTGCATCACAGAGGACAGAAGACTCAATATAATGTTTGAAACCAAAACTGTCTCTGCTGATTCAATTCACAAGTACGAATGAGAGAGGATGAGAGTATGTGAAGTACACGGCAGTCGTGACATGACCATGTAGTCCACTGGCATTGGATGTCAACGCAAATGAGTAGCACAACTGTGGAAGACACACATGTGTCGTGTGAAGTCGTATGGACGCAGTGCACAGGTGGGTGGGTGTGACGGGTAGATGCGCACATGCCAAGTTGGAGCACGCCGTGTTGGGAGGGGTCATGAACAGTACACCACCGCTTCCCTGGGCATTGTGAGAGGACACCTGTCGGGGGGGAAGTGAACACGTGTGTGCACAGCAGCCGGGCACACGAACAATGCGGTACCAGGCGCACACGTAAGCCCACCCTCTGTGGACAAGCTGGATCCTGTTGTGCGCCCGCCATGCCCTTGACAAGGCACACACAGCCCCAGTCGACCAGGTGTAACCCCAACATAGTCAATCCGCACAGGCGATACAGGGCACGGGATGGCAGTGGAGCATGGTGTGTGAGAGGTCTCCTCGCGCTCCTCCTGGTCATATCACGCAGGCAATAGAACCTCAACGTGTAGCATGGCACAAGTCAAATGGAAGTGTAGGGGGGACGCACCACAGCACGAGCAGCACTGACGTCACGGGAGGTGGCTCGCACCATCCCATCCATTGTCCATTATTCCAACCACGCCACATGCCATTGCGACAAAGTGCAAGCGCGTGCGCCACCACCCCGAGCCCTCCCCAGAGAGGCCAAAGAGTGAATGTGTGGGCCATCAGCTACAGACGGACGCGGCCTGGCCGCAAGGGCAGCCACAGCCTCTGGGTGTCGCAGGTGGCGGATCCGGAAGGCGAAGACTGTGATGCATAGTCCATGCAGGCCGGGTCTCCATTTGGGGCACCACGCAGGTGGACGGCGTCCCGCCACACATCATACCCTGAGACAGCCCACTCGTGCAACTGGACCCACACATACACTCCTTGCCCTCTCTGGTGCGAGCTTGGGGCTGCCTGTGCAAGCGCTAGCCTCGCAGGTGCACATGCATATTGGGGGAGCGAGGGGAGGACATGAGGGCTGGGGCGAAGATGACTGTATCACTGTCAGTGAGTACAAGGGATGAGCCAGATGTGGACAGGAAGAGACGTGTCCCGTGTGTACTGCAACTAGTCGCCAATCCAACTACCCCCCATGTCCGGAATGTAAGCCCGCACCTAGGCCCGCCCATCCGCCACATCGAATATTCCACCAGCACAACAACCTTCCCATTCGAAACACTGACTGGGGGTGGCGACCAGTGAACAATCATGTGTAGCCTACCCACGCGTACATGTGGGCCCTCCATGATCCATGTCACCTGCGGCAAAGTCATGACATGCGCAATGAGGGAAGTGAGGAGAGCTGTCCGCCCCACGCACAGAAGGTGCATCAGCTCCACAGACCCAGCAGCGAGTCCAGCAGGGGTCACATGTGCAGGGGCAGCTGTGCCTGGTGTGAAGGCACATGCATATAGACAGCACATCGACCAATGTGTAGTCTGCCCACATCTACAGTCCATCATCATGCGGACATAGGAAGTGAACACAGGGCAACACATCTGAGTGGGTGCACCCACCGTGACCAACAATGCGCAATTATCGACGTACCCGCCCTGTGCATGGCCCCCCACCCAACGGAGGCACATCCAGTGCCACCATCCCACACACACAAGCCTTCCACGAAACATGCTGTGTCCAATGGTCAGTACAGAGTCAGCGCCCATCTGGTGGATCCTGAACAGGAGACACATGCACACACATGCCAGCTCCCACTATGTACGTCTGCCACCTGGCACGTGCAATGTAACCTCTCACCTGTGACGTGTGTCTGCAAGCACACAGCCGTTTTGGCATGGGGCTGTCAATGTGGACACCTGTCAATGTTTCGGGAGGTGTGATCCGTACAGTGCTGTACATAGGGTGCAGTGCTGACACCTACTACTGTCTCATATCCCCTAGTGCCACAGGTTCCACTTGTTTTGGCCGCTCAGCCTGTGCCCACATCGTCGTCGTCGTGTGCCATACTCATCCAGCCTCGGAAGCAGTGCCATGCTCAGCAGACATTCATGTTGCCGTGGCGTTGCCGCTTGACGAATATGCAGTCAGTCCCCATCAGCACGCCCCGCAAGTCATTGGGGCCTAGATCCCCATGTGCATGCTCATGGCAGTGGTTTGTATCACTAGCCATTGCCGTTGGTGGGAGACCTGTGTAAGTGTATTGTGGCCGTGCCGTCCCTGCTTGACAGCTGGGCTGTGACTCATGTGCTTGCTCAGTCATGTCAGTGATGTGAATGCGAAATTGCTATGTGTTGTGTTGCTTTGACATGTGTCCACTGCCATCTTCCCTAGGCGGAGACCGAACATTGACCGCCCATACCAATTGCTGGCGGACATGGACGATACTGAGGTCATAAGGAAGTTTCGGCTGGACAGGCCAACCCTGCATCGACTGTGTGCCATGTTGGAACCCCATCTCCGTCCCCGCAGGGTGTATCCGACAGCATTCACCCCCACGGCTAAGGTGATGGCCGCCATGCATTTCTTCGCCACTGGGTCATTCCAGCACACAGTGGGCAGTGGAGGAGGGATGTCCCAGCCCATGTTCAGCAAGGTGCTGAGGGATGTACTGGCAGCCATGATGCTGTACCGAAACAGGTACATCAGATTCCCCAGGGCTCGTGAATTGGCGGCAGTGAAGGGTGCATTCTATGCCCTTGGCAGGATCCCACACGTCGTTGGTGCCATTGATTGCACACATGTTGGCCTTGTTCCACCACAGGCCACTGAGCACCTGTACCGCAACAGGAAGCACACGCACTCCCTGAATGTGCAAGTGGTGTGCCTTGCGGACATGGTGATAACCCACGTGTGTGCAAAGTTCCCAGGCTCGGCCCATGACGCACACATAATGCGCAACAGCATCTTGCCACGACTGATGTCCAATCTGCACCAGGATCGTGGCTGTATTGTCGGTGAGTATGTGGAGTGGTGTAGCGTGCTGGCTGTGCGATGCTGTCCCCTGTCCAGTTGGAATAGCAACGGTTCTCTGTGTCCCTCACACCCAGGTGACTCTGCGTACCCGAATGGGGCATGGCTGCTCAGTCCATTGAGAAATCCTCGCACCCCAGCAGACGTTCGCTACAATGAGGCACATGGGAGGACCAGACGTGTGGTCGAGCGTACCTTTGGCCTCCTCAAGTCCAGGTACAGGTGCCTGGACCGCACAGGGGGTGCGCTGGCGTACTCCCCACAGAAGGTGTGCCAGATAGTGGTGGCGTGCTGCATGCTGCACAATCTGGCCATTCGGAAGCAGATCCCCCTCATTGTGGATGACGGAGATCAACCAGGGCCCCAGCCCGCAGACCAGGACAGCTCGAGTGAGGAGGACAGCGGAGAGGAGGAAGCTGGGAATGTGCGCCAGCAGCTCATCGCCCGCTACTTCACTTGACGGTGAGTGTCCATGTACGACGGCTGATGTGTCTGTATTTGTGCAGGTGTGTGTGTGCTGTGTCAGGGTGGCCTTTTGTTCACTGCGTGCTGTGTGTCAACGCTCCATGCCCAGGTCAGTATGCCACTGATGGTGGCTGTGGCATTGTGCCCTATTGCTCTGTGCGATGTGTGTACATTGCTTGTAGTTGTTGACATGTACTGTGTGATGGGTGTTTGACACACTCATTGAATGTGCTCCTGTTCTGTCTCCCACCCCTAGGTCCCTATAGGCCCTCCGGTTCCATTGCCATGCCACGCATCAGGTGCCGTTCCGCTCAAGGTGGCCGTTGTATTCCGTACAATTAAAACACAGGGCACAGACAGCAGTTTGTGGAAGAGGTGCATTTATTTCAAACTGTGACATGTGATTGTGTGTAAGGTGATGACAAAAGTGGTGCGTGCAGTGACAATGAGCTGTCGGTCATGGCTGCGTGATGCTCAGGGTGTACCCACTGGTTCTATGTCCATAGTCCAACACACACATGCCATCCAGATGGCTGTGTGGAGTGGGATCGTAGTCCAAGTCAATGCAGTGGGTGGTCAAGGAAGGCTGGCTGGCTGCCTCACTTGCGTCTGGAGCGTGCGAAGTCCTCCCGGGAGATCTGTTTCCACTTCGGACGGCCCCTTCCACGTTTGCGAGGGGGTGCCTGCTTGCGACCTGCTGGTGGTTGAGGTGTGCTCACTGGCTGTGGACGCAGGGGAACTGGACACTGCTGCTCGAGCCTGCGCCCCGGCAGGTGGTGGCGGAGGGGGAGCTGCTGTCCCTGGCTGTGACCTCACCGCCACCACCAGCTGGCCCATGAGGTCCACGAGTTGGCCCATACGGGCGTCCATGGACCTCAGCACCCCCAGCACCTCACGCGTGTCTGTAGCAGACCTGGCCCATTGTCCTTGGGCCTCTTCATAGGCCCCAAGGACCCTGGCAATTTGAGGCAGGGCATGGTTCCCAGGGAGACTGGCGTTTCCCTGACCCTGCTCCTCCTACCAGTCCTGCTGCCACCGGCCTGCCCATTATCCACATTGCTCACCACGGTCCTCGCCCTGGCTCCCAGGGTGGATCCAGTGGGCCGGGCCACCACCTGCGCTGGTGCTGGGGCCAGCGAAGACGTGGTAGCGGTTGCGGCAGTGGTAGTGGCCGCAATGACCGTGGGTGTGGCCGCAATGACCGTGGGTGTGTCCGCAATGACCGTGGGTGTGGCCGCAACGACAGTGGCTGCAGGGGGCTGTGAATGTACAACAGCCCTGGATGATGGGTTGGTGGGTAGGTGGGGGCCTGGGGAGCGGCTGGGCCCTGCCACACCGGATGGGCCTGCTGGGTGGTCCGTGTCCGAGGAGGAGGACAGATCCTCCACATCCGTGTGTCCTTGTTGGGGGCTTGCAGGCTGGCTGTGCTGGCTGCTGTCTCCATCCCCAGCATCCATCACTTCGTCACCTGTGGGGAGAATGAGATTTGTTAATGTGTTGCACCTGGCGAAGTATGTATTTGTCGTCTGACATTCACAGTTCGTGCAATCTCGTACATGGGTTTCCCGGAGGCGTGTGTGTGGCTGTACCATTTGTAGTTGTGTGTGCTTGGCAATGGGACTGTGTGCTGTGCACATGTGGCATGGGACGGATTGGCCATGCCGATGGGTGTGTTGCTGTGCTCCTACTTCTTGTGACTCTGGTGTATGCGGGCTCCCGGCCCATCCTGGGTCTGGTTTGTACTTTGCTTTTGGGATTCAAATGGGACGCTTAGGAACGCA
The DNA here is from genome assembly GCA_963921515.1 of Calotriton arnoldi. Taxonomy (NCBI): domain Eukaryota; kingdom Metazoa; phylum Chordata; class Amphibia; order Caudata; family Salamandridae; genus Calotriton; species Calotriton arnoldi. The sequence continues at coordinate 810,296 of CAWUFW010000836.1, forward strand.
TATGGCAACATGGGGGCCATGCCCCAGAAACGCATTTGGGATGGAATATGCTTTTGGGCTACATGCTGTGAGCCATGGGTGCCGAACGTGACATGTGTTGTGGCAGCATGACAGTGCATGGTCTGAGGTGTGTGCATGCCTGACATGCCCTGCATATTTGCTGTCTGTTGTGATTACTGGACATGGCATTGGACGCATCGTTATGAGTGTGTGATGGTTGTGTGCCACCCGACGTATTGCAGTTGTCCCATCTCCTTGGTGTGCGTGCTGCCCTGTGCCATGTGCATCACTGCAGTGCTCGGGGGGTGTGGCCCATGTTGTGTGTTGTTGCTCACAGTGTTGCGTGCGCTTCATTGACTTCTGGCACATGGTTGGTCATGGGCATGTATCTTAGCGTGACTGCTGTATGTGTGGCAGCTGTTCGGATGACATGCCTTTCATGAGACTGGGGCTGACGGATGGGATGGATGGGATGTTGTATGTGCATGGTGTGTCTGTGTGTTTGATGGGTTCAGTGGTGTTCGTGTGCATTTATGTTGTTCCGCTCTGTTGCGTCTAGTGTTGTTTGTCTTACATAGGCGTAGTTGTGGGGTGTGTGGTTGACAGGCAGTAGGGGCTACATGGACAGGACTTCAATGGTGTTTCTGTTGTGTGTGATGGGTTGCACAGTGGCTGCCGTGTGGTACTATGTTCAGTGTGGCTTGTGCATGCAGACGTGGCTCCTTGGGTGTTGCTGTGTCTGTGATGGGTCATGTGGGGTGTGAGTCTGTGGTTCATGTCCGTGTGCACATTGTTCACTTGTTCGTGACAGTGGGCGGTGCTGCGTGTTCGTCTGCTACGTGACATGTCCCATGTGTTGGTCGTGTTACGGTCCTCATGCCTCCAGTAATCCAGCCCTGTCCAGTTTCCCACCTGCAGGTTGTTCGGGCGTGCACTGTACTGGATGCCACATGGTTCTAAGCGGGGGTGCTCCATGTTGCAGGTCTGTGGGGGTGGGGGCGGTGTTGTGGGTCGTGGTGATGGCTGGACACCCACTGACACCGATTGTTGTGGACCGTGATGTCTACCTTTCGGCTGTCGGTGTGCACTGCGGTGGCTGACACGTGGCTGTGGGGTGTGGGGGATGCTCCTCCTTGCTGTGCTGTGGGACTAGGGGCCTGGTGTGTGTTGTACTTGAGCTGTCCACCCTCCCACCCACTGCACTTTGTGTTCCTGCCACTTACCTGTTACTTGTCGGTTAGTGCAGCTATGGCGGACACATGGGTGTGGTGGGTGCTCGTTGTGGCGCTTCTGGCATACTTGGGGTCCTGTTGGTGGTTACGTGGCTGGCTGAGTGTACACATGCCCCCACGTATCTTTCAGTTGTTAGGTTTGGGCTGTGTGTGGTGGTGTCTGTTGCATGTGTGTGTGATGTGTTGTGTATTGTGTGCTGGACATGGGGGTGTTTGTCCCTGGGAGCTGTGGCATGGTGGTAGTGCATGTGAGTACATAGCGGTGTGCTGGTATACATTAGTTTGTACTTACCAGCCTCCACTCCCCCTGCTAATCCGGTGAGGATCTCCGGATGGATGATGACTCGCACCTTCTCCTCCCACGCTTTGAAGGTCTTGAAAAGCGCGGGATTCCCTCCGCCAGTGACGGCAGCCAGCTCTCTGTTTTTGTTCTCCTTCTTCTTGACCAGGCTTTTGACGTCATTCCACCGTTTGTTTATTTCGACTCTGTTCCTGGGCAGGGTCCCGACTGCATTGACCTGGTCTACGATCCGGTTCCACATTCTGTTTCTGGTGGCTAGTGGTGTGTGCTGGACCAGGTTCCCATAGATTTGTGGGTGCACCTTGATGATCTCGTCGACCATGACCGTCAGCTCAATGGGCGTGAACTTGGGCATTCTTTGTGGTGCCATGGTGTTTGTGGTGCTGGTGCGGTGTGTGTTGTGTAATGTGCAGGGGGTTTGTGGTGCCGGTGTTTGGTGGTGGTGGTGGTGGTTGTGATGTGTGCGTTTCTGTGGTGTGCTGCTGTCCTTGCTGTGTCACTGTGTCCTCTCCTCTCCTCTCTGGTTTGCAATGTTGCAAGGGGTTGTGGTCTGTGGGAGTGCTGCTTTTGTACTTACCTATGTGGGTGTGTCCTCATGGTCTGTTGTTTTCAGGTGTGTTGTGTCTGGTGTTCTGGCCTTTGTGGTTTTTGTTTGTCCAGGGGGTGTGTTTTCGGGATGTGTACTGTGCTTGTGTATTTGTGCGTGCCTTGCTGTGTGGACTTGTTGGCCATGTTGTGTGCGATTGTTTTTGTCAGCGGATGGTTTCTGTGCAGGGACGTGGCCGCCATGGCTTCTGCCGTGTCAATTTTCATCGGCGTTGTTTGCGCTGGCGGGCGGTATATTTGTAGTTTTCCCGCGCTCATGGCGGTGCGATCGTAATTTCACGTGCGGTGTGTCGGCCGTGAGGGCGGGCGGTTTTGTGTTGTCGTGCGTGTTTCCGTCCGTGGCGGGCGGTTTGACTCCGACTCGGACGAGGGCGGGCGGTATCTTGTGTGATTTTTCCGCCGATGGCGGTTTTCGGTTTGTGTCATCGTAATGGCGTGGTCGGTGTTCAGACGGTGTGTGCGGGCGGATTTTTGCCGCTTTCATGCGTGGCGGATTTTTTTACGCCGGGTATCGTAATGGGCCTTTTTGTTACTCAAATTTAAATGGATTTACCACCACTTTCTCGATTTCTAAAATACTGGTAACACCACAAGAAAATTAGATGTGTGTTATAGTATTTTTTAAATGTCCGCCAGCGGGTATCCATAATTTTGTATGGTAATATTATTTCCATTAATTCATATTTATTCGAAGTTTTGTGAAGAAAATTAGGCTGCAACTAGTATATTTCCGCACATATTTAATCTATAAATGTACATTCATACTTTAATGCCTGATGGGTTTTGATGCTACATACACCTATATATAATACATAAATACACTTATGTGAAAACAAGATCATCGAATCTGACACGCATTCATATCAGCAGCTCTTTACGCTTCATTAAGAAGCGTTCTACTGTTGTAACACCCCTGTCAGTCTGCACAGCTATTGACTTGGCAGTCTTGGCTGACAGAGCTTGTGCCAAATGAACACATCAGCGTCAACGTCATGAAAAACATGCCAGTTATGCTGCGACATTTGTAACACGTCCCGAAGTTGAAAATGTTTTATAAAATGCGAAAACAATAAATGTTAGAACTAAACTATAAAACAATTCTGGGTGTTTTATGGCTTTTCCTTTTACTTCAGCTGGCAGCAGCTTTAAGAATAATTGTTTTCAAACACACATTAAGCCTGGGTAAGGCAGGTTCATTCAGCGGCATGGTGCCAAGCACTGGCTAATGTTTTGAGACAAACTGGTAGCCCAGCTCTTTATTTAACCTCGTTAATACATTTCGATTGAGTGAAAGTCGGATTCAGATGCATCCCACAGTGGCAGCTGGCGTATTATCCTGATGCTGCAGGTGACATTTGTGGGTGCCAGTCAATACATGTTGACTGGTATTAATAGCTGTTAATTGCGATTTTTCTACTCACATGCCATTGCTTTTGCATTGTTACTTATTGCACGCAGTGACAGAGGTTAATGCCTTTGGTAATGCCCTGTGATTAACAGATCAGAATGCCCTCAGCAAATGGTAAGGTACGAGCATTTCCCGCACATGCATTCACTGAGTGGTCTTGCTTGCATTGCAGAGCTGCAGGCACACACTCATATTCTGTTCTATTGTGCTACTGCTCCCATTAGCCACTTTGGGGAAGGGAGCCCCCCCCCCAACACATTCAAGCATGGGGCCCCTTAGGAGAGCAGTCAAACTAATGCATTTGAATGTCATTATATTCTACCTGTATTAAGAGTCAAAATGCAACTCAGTATTCTACTGTTCAAGACTACCAAAACAGTGGCATCATGTCTTCCCCCTGTCAGCATCCTGCTTTCCTCTGAGGGAGTCCTATGCACTAGCCACAGGCTGCAGCCCTCTGAGTGCTTAAGCCCTGAATGAGTTCTGAAAACTGCTCACAGAACAAAGACAAAGTCCTGGGTGTGTGTGTGTGGGGTGGGGGCAGTTGGTTTATTTCCCTGGCAAGATGACCATTTGGGCAGTGCCCAGGAACTTAATTTACTTCAAACAGGCTCCCCTGTCAAAGGGAGATGTCAGATAACAACTGGACAGGTCCCTTCCTATGTTGCTACAGTTAGGCACCAATCCCAGCAGGGAAGAAGCTGCCCCTGGAACAGGTTTGAAGTGACCACAGAGCAGGGTTTGCTAATTACTCCGACCACACCTCTGTGGTTGGCACTTAGGCTCTACACAAGGAGAGAAGGAATTCACCATCTTGGATTTAGGCAGAGAGGGGCAGTGAGTGATTGCTTGCAGTGGGACATACAGGCAATGCTGCAAAAGCAGGAAATCATATCCCCTGAGAACATTTATACCATTGGTTATGGAGGAGTAAGAAATTACCCCATCCACAAACTGGTGCCGTGCATAAAGGGCCCCCCTTCCCAGCTCCCTCCTAAGAACACTAATGGACTGGAGGCTGTGAAAATATAACTAAATCTGCTGTCTGTGATGTGAGAAGAGCCCTGAAGGACTGAACCTGCTCTGCCTTGTTCCTAAGACAAAGAAGTAGACCCCAAGGGTCATAAGGCTTGCCTCCTGTTCAAGTTACAGGGATGATCACAAGCTGCAAGAGACCTTTCCTGCAACTGTCCAGCTGACCAGTTCCAACTGAACCTGCCCTGGAACCTGTTGTAAGGCTCTCTTGGTGTGAGTCGTGGGCCCTAAGTGCTGTTCTTAAGCACCTGAGACCCTTGGCTGTGTGTGTCTGGACCTCTCCTACATCCCTGAAAACCTAGGACTTCAACTTTTTGGCTCAGAAGACCATGACAAACATGTCTAGCTGATCCAACTGATTGCCTCCAGGCTAGAGATTCAGGTTTCCCCTTTTCAGAGCTTTTCCACAGCAGAAAAACTGATTCAGCAGGACCTAGCAGAGAATCTGGCATCATGGAGCCCTTATCGGCTACAACCAGCAGCTGTGCCCCACAGAAAGAATCTGAGCTCCAAAAAAGTGACTCAGTGCAACAGAAGAAATCTTAATAAGGCCGGCGAGGGACCTTCCTTGTGTGCAAAATTAAAATTTCTCCCGCTCTGAGCTTTCCTGCCAAAATCCAATGGTTTCACTGGGACCTCGTTCGACGGCTATCGGACCTCAAGGAGCCCTCCTTGGCTGCAGACTGCTGCCAGGCCCACCTGAAGATTTTGGATTCCATATTTTAGATTTAGTTCCAAGGCAAAACATCCAACCAAGTTGAATCTAGTTTCTCTATCAGACCCGCGGGCCATCATGATTTGCCTCAAGTTGCACCTAGATCCCAGTCTACCATGACCAGCTGACTGTGATTGGTGCGTAACGCTTTTGTATTTGAAATTTTTAAAATGTATATCTTCAGTTCTCCTTCTTGGCTTTTTGTCATTTTGGTTTCAGTTAATTTACTAAAATGTACTCAATTTTTCTGAATTGGTTTGGGAGTTTTCTTGTGTCGTGTATTGACTTTATTGCTGTTTTGGTAATGCATATATCTAAAACATATATATAACACATTGCCTCTGAGTTAAGCATGTATGCTCTGTGCCATAGCTGCCAGGGGGTTGAGATAAGGCTGATTTGGTGGTTCTGACAAGGATTGTACTTGTAAATTAAGGTCAGCACCCCACTTAAATAATAACCCCATTTCTTACAATATTTAAAATATACACACACAGATGTGTGTGTGTATATATATTTATAGATATAATTTTTATAAATACTTTTACTGGAGATATATATAGGGGTACCATCAGTCACCTACAGAAAAAATATGTCCTTGAAAGATATACTAGTTAACAGTCATCTGAAAACCAGCAAGAAAACTTGGCTAGAATAAGGAGGGGTTTTCACAAATGCAATAAATGCAAAGCTTGCAGTCATAGTGAGAATGTCAGAGAAGTAACACTTCAAAGGTCTAAAAAACAATGGAAGATTCCCAGACCAATTAACTGTGGGAATGAATTTGTGGTGTATGCCTTTGTGGGAAGTTGTATATCGGATCGACAACTTTCCCAGTAAAAAATGAATTCTTGAGCACTGGCGAGCCATAACAAATCGAGACTTTAGCTACAGTACAGCAAAACACTTTAATGAAGTCCATAACAGTGACTGGACAAAGGGTAAATATTTTGGTCTGGACACAGTACCAAAACAACCAAGAGGAGGTAATCGAGTTCAAGCCCTACGCAGACTCGAATCACAATTCATTTTTTAGGCAGGCAGCTTGTTCCCCACAGGGATGAATAATGATGAGGAGCTTCATGCACATTTATAATCCCTGATGTCCTCCCCATGCCCTACTCCACTAGTTCCATTCAGTAAGAAATTGAATATCTGTTTATTTTATCACTTGTCCAATTTTTTTACGTTTTATGTTGTACCCCGCCCGTCTTGTGTTCGTAATTATCTACCCCATGGATCCACCAGTAGATCTCACAAAATGATCAGTAACCACCGATACCATACACAATGTTGCATAATACTAGTTCTCTTTTTTAAGGAGGAATTGATGTACAGAGTTCCAGTGGATATGTAATATTTATTGTTTGTGGTTTTTGTTTCTCCTGACAGAGCACTCTGGCACGACAGAAGGAGAGTAGCCACCATGAAACTGTTAAGAGCACCGGAGATTGTAGGACATTCTCCTGAACTGTCATCTCTCCTCTAGCACGAATAATGGGTAGAAGTAGGTTACACTCATGACCACTTTAATTACCTGTTTGACAGTATTACTGTAGTGGGGCACTGTAAATAGGATTGCACTGATATGCTATCATGAATTCTCCATCCTTGAATCTTTAGGCACAATTAATCAGTCGAGAGATGCACTGCAACAACTACACAGGTGTACTGAACCGGTATATTTTTCTTTCCACTCCTTTTCTACACATTTCATGATCAATGCCAATTGTGTGTGGTATCTGAAGTGAATAACAGCTCCTGATGGTTTAAAAATAACTGATTGTAAAAGAGATAAGTTTATAATAGTAAACCCAGTAAAGGCATTACCCATAACTACAGAAGAAATTAAATTAGCCCTTGAAAAATGCGCAAATGGAAAAGCTGCTGGACCTGAAGGGGTGCCCATAGATGTTTTTAAGTGTAATATAGATTTCTGGATACCTATTTTATTGAATGTTTTTAATGTGGCCTCGGGTGGTGTATTACCCTCAACCTGGGTGCAAAGTATCTTTGTTCCCATTTTTAAAAAGGGGGACAGAGGGAAGGCAAACTGCTACCGCCCAATATCCCTTCTTGATACCTCATCGAAGCTGATGGGCCGAATTATGCTAGAAAGGCTAGAAGATTGGGCTAGCGAAAGTAAAATTTTGACAGAAGCCCAGTATGGTTTTAGAAGGGGTATTGGGACGGTAGAGCAGTGCCTAAATTTAGAATTGCTAATAGGGAAGTATACTCAGGCTAGGGAAGGGGTACTCCACCTATGTTTTGTAGACCTAACTAGCGCCTTCGATTTAGTTAATCATCAAAAACTTTGGCAAACATTGAAGGGGCTAGGGGCCCCTATTGAAATAATTTCATTTTTATCACAAATGTATGCCTTTTTAACTACTAGGGTACGTTATGGGAAGATGGGGGAATGCACACCTGATTTTATGGTAAAGCGGGGGATTAGACAAGGATGTGTTTTAGCTCCGCTTTTATTTTCATTATATATAAATAATGTGGACCCTTTTTTACAAAAGTTAGTTGCAGACGCCCCAAAAGTAGGAAAACGCCCCACACCTGTTTTATTATATGCAGATGATGCAGTTTTGATGTCCAGGACTGCAAATGGCCTGCAAACTTTGATAGAAAACTTCGCCCTATATATGACGGATATTGATTTGCAGTTAAATCTAAAGAAAACCTTTGTAATGACATGTGGGGGAAAAGGTCAAAGCACAGACAACATCATGTGGGTGGGGTTCTTATTAATAGAGTATCCACCTTTTCGTGTTTAGGGTTGTTATTCTGCAAAAATGGTTCTTGGGATAAGCATATTGAATTATGTAAAATGACATTCTTAAGAATTACAGAAGGAATATTTAAATTTGCAGCAAAAATAGGAAACAAACCCATACTGGAAATCTTATCGTTGTACAGGAGCAAGTGTGTTTCAGGGGTCTGTTATGGTGCAGCGATATGGGGGAGAACAAATACGGCTGCACTACAAATAAAGGAGAACAAGTTTTTAAAAGGCTGTTGGCGGTCCCTAGTGCTACTGCAACCGCTATTGTTCATTAAGAGTTATTTGTACCATATTTAAGTGATACAATAAACATGGCAGGCCTTATATTTTGGCGAGGGCTTTGGGCAAAGGAAGAAACTAAGTTCACAAGGGATTTAATAATGGACTGCCTAGCCCTTGACCATAGTTCTAAAATACCCTGGTTGGAGCACATTTTTTAACTTTTAATGAAATGTAAAGTCGGGATCGACAAAAATAATCCCATTATAATACAGGCCTTTTCCAAAAACGTTTTGAAATCAAAATATCTAACTGTAATGGAACAGGAACGGGAAAGTGCAGATATTAAAAAAAATACTGTAGCTAGTTATTGTGAAGGTCCATTTATAAGGGGTATTCAGCCATATTTGATATTAGTAAGGAATACCCAGCATAGATTCTATTTGACTAGGCTAAGGTTGGGCACCTTTCACCGTTTAATTGCCTTTCCAAGTACTGAAAAATGGTGTCATATATTACCACCTTGCCCATGTGATGGTAAAACTTTACAATCAACTATGCATTTTATACTTCTTTGTCCTTTTTATATGGGTATCCGGAAATCAATTTTAAAACCCCTTTTTTTAAGAAATACCCTTTATAGTTACAAAAATGCGTTTGACTTTGTTTGTAGACTGGACAATATAAAAGTAATAACTTCTGTTATACGTTACATACAACTCTCAATTGGGAAAAGAAAAGAACTTGTACATTTGGATGCATTATTATATGAAGAACAAGACCAATAATTATATTTTATTATGTATGTTTATATACATGCATTTATAAGCTCTAGCACTTTACTGCTTATATTGTAGCAGCTTGTACTTTGTATCAAGACTTCTCTATGCATTGGTATTTTATTAACTTCATATTGATTCGTATGTATTAGCACTTTATTGCACAAATCGTGGTAGCTGTACCAATGTATCATGATGTTTTTACGCACTGATATTTTAATAATTTTATAACCGAATTAAATTTTATGGAAATTTAATCTGTAAAATCAATTTTTCTGAATATTAAGTATGATGTATAATGTGAATGTTTTTTTTTTTTTACTGTGTATTAGTATGCTTTTATGGTGTTTGTTGTATTTACACCGAATAAAGCTTTTGAATTGATTGAATAACAGCTCAAAGTACTGTCAATCAAGTTGACACATGCACTGGAGTATACACAGGGGTACTAGACCTAAATTAATGAATACTCCCTAGAGTCAACAACACTATGGGTGATCAGTAATAACAATTATTTGTTATCATATATTAAATACAGATCACTATAATGTACCAAGAAGAGACACTTGGGCTGTAATTAACTGAGAAATCAGAGTGGATGCATAAATATCACGATAATAAAGTGTAATATTGGACGGAGTCAACAAATGAAACGCCACATTTATTATTTAAATTTAAAAATTATTGTTGAAGTCTTTTGTTTATGTTTTATAGCACCCTGCATCGTGCTTGCCACTATCCCTTTAAATGTATTAGGAACTTGTAACATGGTCATGTGACCAAGAACTTGAGAGAGGTCGAAACGCGTCTGTTGTTTGCCAAATAAACCCGTTTACTTTTCACCCCCACACCGGAGTGGCTCGTTTATTCTCGCTTGGACTAGCAGGGATTTTCTTCTGTGTACACAGTGGTTCGTGGTTCCTTTTTGGCGGAAGCAAGCGAGTGTGTGGAGTCGAGAGAGGACCGTCTGGTGGTTTATATATATATATATATATATATATATGTATATTTAAACATGATTATTATATCATTTACAAAACTAATATTAAACCTAATAAACCTAATTTAAAACAATTATAAATTAAATGCACAACTAACAAAAATTTCATACAATTAGTATTGAAGGTGAGTAGTTTTTAATTATTATTTAAATGTTATCATTTAGACATTACATTCATATATTCAGATACTTGTATTGTTCTAAACCACATTTAATTTAATGGGTTTATATGCTGTACAACTTTACAATATGTATCTACATTTATATTTTACATAAAAATGAATAATACACTGTAATAATTTCCCTGTACTTTCCCAAAGAGAGATCTACACCTCGATGATGATTATCAATAGGTGAAAAATGACTAGTCGCTTTACGCTGTTATATTCAGTCAACCCCTCATTTGAGAGACTGGAGACTTGAGAGTACACACTTATCTGTAAATCTCCCCTTGACAATGGTGAAGAGCAAACAGTGTAGAGTTACAACTAGGTGTAGCAGTAAATCTGCACACAAGTAAATATATATGTGGTTTGCTTCTCCTCTCAGCGCTTCCCTTCACCAGCATCTGCAACCTCATCACTCTTGGCTCTGAGACAGCTTCCATTTCACTGTGGCCTGATCTTTCAGTTCTTTCTTAGCTGCCCCTTATTTTTTGATTTGCATTATTGTTGACTTCATCCAGATGGGTTGGTGGGAACATTGTAGTTTTAAACTGGTAGCTTGTTTACTTATCTGCACCTTGCACTTCAACCTTCCATTGAGCGTGCGTGTACGACTTCCACACCACTCTCCACCTTTATTTTTAACACTATGCTGCCATTTTCTTGACATCACGGTTGGTGGTCTAATCCTTAAGGGCAAGTTCTATGTGCTGGCTTGCAGCAACCAATAAAAACCCATTGGCTCTGTGTTAGACATGGGATTCTTAGTATGGTTTTACCGCTAACATTTTGCCTTCAACGCTGCTGTTTTGCTGAATTCGTTTTTGCTGGTTTTAGGACTCTGCCCACTTTACCACTGCTAACCAGTGCTAAAGTGCTTGTGCTTTCTCCTTAAAACATGGTGAAAATAACTTGTACCCAACTGGAATATTTAATTTACTTGTAAGAGCATGTAAAGTGGCACTACCTGTGCCCATGGGCTGTTAATTAGTGCTACTAGTGGGCCTGCAGCACTGATTGTGCCACCCACTTAAGTAGCACCTTAAACATTTCTCAGGCTGTCATTGCAGCCTTGTGTCTGTGCAGTTTTAAACTGCCATTTCGACCTGGCAAAATAAACCCTTTGCCAGGCCCAAACCTTCCTTTTTAAGGCATATGAGTCACCCCTAGGGTAGACATTGGACAGCCCAGAGGGCAGGGGACCATGTATTTAAAAAGTTGGAAATTTACTTTTAGATGTTCTGGTAGCGAAAAACTCTTAAATTCATTTGTCGCTACTGCAAGGCCTACTCTTCCCTAGGATAACATTCGAGTTGCCTTATTACATTTTATAAGTGTAATTTCCAAATGGGAAAAGATGACCAGTGCATGTTTGGGTCTCTGGAGTCACAATTTACAATCCTAACTTACAGTCAAGTCAGATTTTAAATTGCAATTCTAAAAATGCCACTTTTGGAAAGTTGGCATTTTCTTGCCTTAGCCAATTGGTGCCTACAGCCTGTCTCGGGGTCACATGACTGGGTGTGGCTGACAGTTGGGCTTTGTGCATTTCTCCTAGACACCCACACATAATGGGAGCTTAGGTGTAACTGAATGGGCCATCACTGGCAGAATGGGAGGGAGGAGCTGGGCACAGCCCTACTTACACTTGAATAGGATGTTTCCTGCCTCCACACAAAGTGATGCATAACCCTTGTAGTTAGTCTGGAGCCAGGGCCAGGAAAGCAGAGCATCTGTGCACTTTAAAGACATGCCTCTAGGAGCTTCTCCCCACTTAAAAGGCACAACAGTGTCTACAAGACGGACCTCAGACACAAACCTTTCAGTACACTTCTGGACCTATGGCTACTCTGTCAGGAAGAGAGACTGCTGTGCTGCTACAATAACCGCCACTCTGCTGAACTGCTGCCCTGCTGTGCTGACCTGCTGCCTGCTGCCCTCTTGCCTGGGGAAGAAGAACTGGACTGGCAAATTCATCTTGAACTCAGGACCCCAGAGTCACTCAAAGGGCTAGTGTACTGGCCTCCTACTATGAGCTTCAGGGACATAAAATGCTCGCCAACCAGCTCCTAGACCCAGATGCAATGAGTTCCTGATGCCCAAGTGGTGCCTCCCAGGACTTGGACCCTTGGTGTGGTGTGATCCAAAATCAAGCTTCTGGGCTCTTCCAACCACGAACAGGCCTGTTCACACCAAGACCGTGCCGCTCACATCGAAATTCAGCGCAAGCCGCCACCAGCCCATCTCTTCACATAGCAGCAGCGATAGCCCACGGGGGACCACCAATTCAAAGCTCCCGCCCATCCGCAACACCCAGCCTGTTCTTCGCATCAATCTGGAAGCATATCCAACTCGCGCTCCATCGCATTTGGCCTAAACTTTTGACTTTCATCCCATCCAGCGTGACCAGATAGTGTGTTCTACTTTTTTTTGCCTGCTTTCTAATTTTATGCGTTACTTTACAGTTTATTCTTTAAAAACATCATAATTCCGGTTCTAGTGATTGGATTTATGTAATTTTGGTCTTAGGGCAATTATTAAGTTAAGCTCTATTTTTCTATCCTGGTGTAGGATTCTTTTGTGGTGTGTTTTCACTGTTTTACTGTTTGAAGTGTTTCACAAACACTTTACACACTGCCTCTAAGTTAAGCCTGACTGCTCTTTGCCAAGCTACTTGGTAGTTGAAGCACAGGTTAATTTGGGGGTTGCTTGTGCCTTACCCTGACTAGGCTGTAGTTGCTGCTTGACCAGGGCTAACACCCCAATCAACCAGTGACCCAATTTTTAACACTCCACCATGGAGTTTTCAACGTTTCAAATGTTTCAAAGGGGGGTATATCATGCAGAATCTGCATTTACCACACCGAATTTATCATTTTACATTTTTCAGTGCCCTTTTCCCATGCTGAATGGAATGTTCTGTGACACATCACAAACCAACTGACAAATGTAGTAAAACTTTGTTTACAGCCTAAAGAAGCACTAATTGTAATCACAAAAGCTCGACTGAGTCTGTAAGGCTTACTAAGGTCCACAAGGGTACCATTATATAATTATCATCATGCCTATTGTTGGGGCTAAGCCAGTTTGGTTATGTGTCTACATCTTTGGTAAGTAAATGTAGGGCTGCGTAGAGAAAGCTGATTGTCGTAGATCAATCAAAGAGTCAGTTCACGGAAGTGGAACAAAGGACCCAATTCTCTGCCTTCAAGACATGAACCGTAACTGGGATGGGATGAGATGGGGTGGGACAGATGGATGGATAGATTCATATATTTTCGACTTTCAGTTAGGAGGGTTTTACAAATGTAGCATTTATACTCATACATCTTAGTACGACAGTGAAAGTGTTTGCAACCGAAAGGGATCAATGCCAAAGGAAGTGAGTTACTATGCAGGAATTATATGTGTACGAGATAAAAAATTAAAGGTCCAATACATCACTTTATTTATTTTTTATGCTACCAATTTTTTTAATCATTTAGAGACCAAAGAGAAGTCCATAGACAAGGTTTAGATGTGTTCCCTATAGCAAGGACAGGATACCTAAGCTTTGGACACACAATTGAGTTTCCATTACAATTACTTTGAGGGTAATCATCGCAAATATCTAACTCATTGCCATCATTTAATAAAAACAGAATATTATTGGTCTGCATTCAAGTTCCATGGTTCTGCGTCAGTGTTTTAGATAGAATGCTATTTGACTGCCTAGTTATCCGAACAGGGCCATCTAAAGGGTTAAAGATCTTGAACCACTTGAAAATCACCTTTTTTCATCAGCTCTTTGACACCCATTCATTTCTGGGTGGAATCTGACACGCGCACCGTTTAGCCATCGACAGCCAAGACGCCGCTTGTGGCAGTCAATTTGCTACACGCAAGGCACATAAATGAAAACAGGAGTCATTGTCAATTGCCACTGCTAACACGTAAAATTGCATTTGGCAGAAGAGTAATTAAAAGCAAATCATGTCAAGCGCCACTTCTTAATTAAGGAACGTGAACATCCAAATACATCTCACTTAAACAAGTATGATGTTATACATTCAACAGTCAAGGGTTTGCAGTCAATTATATAGTCCTGCACTTCAAAGAGCGATTGGAAATTTAGAATTTTTTTTTTTTGCATCAATGGAACTCCTGAGATATAAAAGTGAATTCATATACAGAAAGAGCATTAGTTGCATTTGTTTATCCATGTGCAAGTGAAAACTAATGATGCAGGTGTAGTTCAAGGTTTAATATTGCCTTGAAATAAAATCTTTAAACCTCCAGAATGGGTTGAAAGAAATTGAGCAAGTATGTCTATGTGCTTTGGTCTTGAGTCTTTTCAAAGAATCTCTGTATTTTGCTGTCTCCAAATTCAAGGAGAATCCACTTATTGAGTGGTGTACAACTTTCAACAACATACAACTCATGCAGTATATAAAGTGCACTTGAGATAAGAGACAGAGCGGGGTCAGGGATTAACTATTGTCTGCAGCAGTAATTTTTTTTTAGAGAGGTAGGTTTCAGAGACTTCTTCAGTCCCAGGGGGTGGTAGATAGTCTTAGACCTCCCAGGAGAGTCGCACATCTTATGGGCGGGCCAGGCTTGAGGGTTCTTGGTTTGCTTTCAGTGGTCTCTAGATTTCCTGTATAAGACGTGGTTTGCTTCTCCAGAGGTGATGATTTCTTCCTATGGTGAGCTCTTTATGGCGGTAAGATTGTTTTGACTAGTGTATCATCTTATAAGTGGCTCACTGCATCTAGTCTACTATTCTCACTTCCATAGAAGTCAAGGGAAGTTCATCAGAATGGAAGTTGATTGCGCCTGATTACCTCAATGTATCAAGTGCCTCGATAGCCCGACTTGGGCACCATGTAAGTGCATCGCTTATGCTTATAAGGGAAAGAAACTTGGCTGACGTCACCTATAAAAATAGAAACTGTGATGATCCCGGATATTTAATCAATGCATTTATTTTCGAAATGTGTCTGGTTAAGTTTTCTGATATCAGTTGTCTCCAGCCCAGACTCCTTTGTTTACAATGTTACATTCTCGTAGATAACATATATTCGAGTAGAAGGGGCTGATGCATACATTTTTTATTTAAAAAGGTGCAAATGACACTGTCATACTTCGGTATGTGCCTAGTTTATACTTTTTACCGAATCATTATGCTCAAATGCAACTCAAACGTACTATGTTTGTTTAACAATATGTGGAGTGCTGTACATCAATATTGCACATCATCCACAGTTTTTTGCCTGTAGCCATGTATAGTAAATTTAAGATAATTCTATAGATAGCTATATCCTCCTTTTGAGGTTAAGGATATTACGACAAGGCAATAGTGCTTCCATTCACTGGAATACACCCTGTGATTAAATAAGGGTTCAGGTTCTCTTGGATGTGGGCCTTGTCGGGCATATACCAAGTTGGGGTCTAAATGCCTTACCTTTTCTTTTGAAATTATTTTGTAATCGAATTCAAACATGGCTGTAGGTTTAAATTGCCTGTGAAGCACCCGAGGAGTAGATTCCTTTAGGAGATGCATCTCATATGGATTACTTACTAGGGGTTTGTTTTTATTATATATAAACATACTCTAAGTTAGATCTGTAAGCCTGCGGGTAGGCTTCCCCCAAACCTTTTTGCCTTCCTCCTCTATTTTTGCTGCTCTCCTTATTGCTAGCCTTAGGACTGTGTGTTCTTTACCACTGTTGACCAGTGCTAAAATGCATGTGCTCACCTCTCAAAACATGGAAACATTGGCTTATCCCCAACTGCCATATTTAACTTGCTTATAAGTCCCTAGAAAAGTGGCACTACATGTACCCGGGGCCTGTAAATTAAATGCTACAAATGAGCCTTCAGCACATATTGTGCCACCCACTTAAGTAGCTCTTTAAACATTTCAACAAGTCTCAGCCCTGCCAATGCAGCCTGTGTATGCAGGTTTTAACTGCCATTTCAACCTGGCAAAATAAACCTTTTATAAACTAGCTGGTGCGCATGGAGCGCACCAGGCCCATTTTCTCAAAACGTTTCAAAGTTCATACAGAGGCAACATGATTCCAATCTTCAAATGCATTAGAAATGCTAGTCCAGGCTTTATTTCACAGCATGTTGAAATTCAAGTTCCATCCTCAGTAACTATAATAACATACACCCAATGCATTTCAGGCTATAAGCCCTTTATCAGGGATACCTATAATGTAAAAAGAAGCCCATCAACAAACCTCAATGATGTCATGCATGTGACCGTAAATAAACAATTAAAAAACGTTGACAAATATGGAGTGCATTAGACGACTACTCATTAAAAATAACCCTTTTGCCAGGCCCATACCTTCCTTTTAATACATATAAGTCACCTCTACTGTAGGCCCTGGACAGCCTAGAGGGCAGGGTGCAGTTTTTACCAAAAGTTGCACATGTACTTTTAAGTTTTACATGTACTGGTAGTAAAAAACTCTTACATTCGTTTTTCACTACTTCAAGGCCTATCTCTCCCATAATATAACATTTGACTTACCTTATTACATTTAATAAGATGTAAATTCCAAATGGGAGCAGGTAGCTAGTTCATGTTTGGTGTCTTTAGAATTGCAATGAAAAATCCTCTCTTACGGTATTGTCAGATTTCAAATTACAATTTTGAAAATGCCACTTTTAGGAAGTTTTCAAATCAATAAAGGGTTCTGGCCCATAATCAGTAACGCTACACCAAACAATAACGGACACACCAATACAAATGCCAATACTGATATTTATTCTCCACTTCACTCATCACAATGACACGTGACACTCATAGTGACTGTAAAACAAATGTTTATTTTTCTTTTTTATATTCTTATATCTTTGTCAAAGAATTATTTCAAAATAGACCAGTTCATGTTACTATTTCAATGAACATTCCAAACGTTTTTAGAACCACAAAAGCAATACAAACATATAACATATTTAACAATCACAAATATAACACTACATTACATTTCATATTTAAAAACATTTAAGACATTTTAAAAGCTCAAATTCCAACAGAAGCTAGAAAGAATAAGTAAAAAGAAAGAAAAAACAAGAAGCGAACCTAAGGGAAAGGTTGAAAAAATGCACCACAAAGTCAAGAGTATGTAAGATACAACACAGACCCAGGGCGAGAGTTTGCCAAACAGTACTGTATTCAGGTCATCAAAAAACTCAAATTTATTTGTTATCATAATAGGATGTAGACCTGATACTCAAAAATTATAAAGAACACTTGTTTGGTCACAAACAAACGGTCAACGCGTTTCAAACCCCAATTGTATTTTTACGGGGTTATCCTCAGGACCTGGAAAAAGAGCTAGAAAAAAAGAAAGAAAAAAGTGCACATGCTACCATTAAATCAAATTAATCTTCAAGCACTGCAAAACGCCTCAGCTATTTTCAAAGGTTAACCGATTTACCTTGTACAAACTTGATACTGGCACCAGCTGTGCCACTCGATAATATCACGACTGCCAATGTCGAAACAAATGCCACTATCTAAACAAAAACGTAAAGAAAGAAGCTTTTAAATTTATGAACCTGAACAAGCTCAAAGCAGTCTGACAAAAACCTGTATTCAACTTACTTAAAAATTGCAAGTGGACCTCCAAAGATGTTTAGATGAAACGGCATTGTAAAGCTCCAACGGACAACCTTACAGGAGAAAAGCAAAAAAGCAAAACTTCAGAACACGATTGGACCGGCATCAGTCACCTCTGAACAGAGTTCTCCTGACTCTGTCAACACAGTTCCACATACCTTCAAAGTGTCCCGTAGTGGCTCAAGAATCAATCTGTGCTCTTTGAAAACCGTAACGCGACCAAGCGTGTTTATCAATCTAAAGAGACATAGAAATAGGGAAATTCAACCATCGTCACTCGCCGGACTATTGGAACTAAATCTCAAAAAGGCCACAGTTAACAAAACCAATCCTTTCTTACCTCACGCTCCTATTTCAACAACCGCGTACAATCGCCCATCCGTTTGGCAGCCAGCAACCACAATGCGGCCGACTGCGCGTTTTTATGATGGCAGCAGAGACACTTGTCACGTGACGTCTTGTTTCAACTAACTTTATTCTCCCCAGACAAAGAAGGCATTTATCATGTGGCTGCTTGTGATTAAATGCCTTTGTTGTCCTTCAAAGCGAAAAACAGCGCACCGTTTCAAGAATCCAAGCATATTTGTAATGCAATGACGATGAATGCACAAACGTGGCAATAATTTGTTAAGATCTCGCCACACAGTAGCAATTTGTTTTTGGATCTTTACATATGGCCCAAACCGGACTTAAGTCCATCATTCAAGTGCAATATGGGGGTTGTGTACACTAGTGTCCCTGTATGTACATCGCAATCAGACTCATATTTTCTATGTAAGAAAACGGTTGTTTTTTTGTAAAGAGGAATGAATTTAGTACTCTAACGGATGTCATAAAGGAACTCATCGGTCTATATTACAGGTTAAAAATTTCTGAAAGTTCATTTAATCCATCAACGGCTGTGTTGTATTTCACTATCAGCATTGCTTCTCTTTGTAATAATGCCCTCTCTACATCGCCACCTCGTGGGTCTCCTTCAATTTTCGATAGAATGGTCCATTTTAAATCATTCACATTATGGTTTTTCAACGTCCAATGATTCACCAGTGCGCATTTGCTGTTTGTTTGCGAATCCGAGACATATGCTGTATCATGCGCTGGCGGGCTTCCTGATTGGTTTTCCCATTATACAATTTTGGACATGGGCATAGAATTCCATATACTACGTTCTTGGTTTTGCACTTGATGTTCTTGAAGCAGAACAGTGCGTCTTCAATTGTTTGTGAGCAACATACATACGTCCCACATTTATGATGTCCAATGATCGAGGGTAGGTTCAATTGTGACCTCAATGTACTCCTATTTGATGGTTTCTGTGCTGCTGCACGGACAATTAAGTTACCTACACTTTTATCCTTTTTCAAAGCAAACAAAGGTTTGCTACAAGAAGTATGTACTTTTTGCACTAAGTGCCAATTTTGGTTGATCACCTTTTTAAGAAAATTGGTGCGTGAACAAAACGTAGTCACACATACCAGGCGATCAGTAGGCTCTTTCTTCTTTTTCTGTAACAGAACTTCTCTAGGTGTCCACCAGGACCGTTTCATCACGTGTTTGAGAAGTTTTCTAGGATAACCTCGTAACTTCAATTTTTCGAGAAGATTGTTTGCATGGAGCATGTATTCATCTTTTGTTGAGCAGTTATGTTTCACCCTGAGAAACTGCCCAACCGGAAGATTGTCACGCAAACTGCGCAAACTGCGCAGATGATGGCTTGTATAGTGGAGGGCTTTATTTCTGTCAGTGGGTTTAATGTGCAGTGAGGTAATCAAAGTGCCATGTGAACTATAGACCTCTACATCCAAGAATGTTATGGTACTAGGGCTGGAGTTCAAACTGAATTGGATGTCTGGTGTACGTTGGTTCAACCAGATGTGAAATGCCGTAAGTTCAGTCGATGTTCCATTCCAAATTAGGAAAATGTCATCAATATATCGGACATAGGTCGATATTTGATCCCAAAACGGGTTGTTGTTATAGACAAATCGTTCTTCATATTTTGCCATGAAAAGAACCGCTAATTCCGCCGCAAAGGAACAGCCCATGGCGGTCCCTTTGGTCTGAAAATAATAGCTGTGCTCGAATTTGAAATAGTTCTTTTTTAAGGCGAAACTAGCTAATTGCATTATAAAGTCACTTGGGACCCTCACTGGTCTAGGTCTTTGTTCAAGAAAGATTTCAATTGCATTAGGACCTTCCTCTTGCGGTATCTGGGTGTATCAGTATTGGCATTTGTATTGGTGTGTCCACTTTTAGGAAGTTGGCATTTTCCTGCCTTAGCCATTAGGTGCCTGAAGCCAGTCTCTGGGTCACATGACTGGATTTAGCCGACACCTGGGCTTTGTGTGTTCCTCCTAGACAGCCAAACACAATAGAAAGCTTAGCTGTGCCTGAATGGGACATCACCGGCAGGATGGGAGTGCAGAGCTGAGCACAGCCCTACTTACACTTGAATAGGCTGTTGTTATGCCACCACATAAGGGCTGCATACCCCCTGTACTTAGTCTGGAGCTAGGAGAGAGTGGCAGGATGCCTGGGGACTTTGAAGGGAAACCCTTAGAAGCTTCCCCACCCTTCAAAGGCACAACTGGGTATAAATACTAGACATCAGACACCAACTCCTCAGTACACTTCTGGACCTGTGGATACTCTTCCAGGAAGAAGGACAACTGTGCTATTTAAAGGACTGCCTCTCTGCTAGACTGCTGCTCTGAAGCACTGCTGCCCTGCTGTGCTAACCTGCCACCTCCTGCCCTCTGGCTTGAATAAGAAGGACTGGACCTGCATCTGTTGAACCAAGGACCCCAAAATGACTCCAAGGGCTAGTGGACTGACCTCCTGACTAGAGCCTCAGAACAGAAGGCTCCAACAACCTTGAACCCTGCACCTGGACTCTACAATATGTTTGAGTCTACCCTACCAAGTGGTGCAACCCCAGTCATGGACCCTTGGAATAAGACCTAAGGTGCTCTGCCACCCTCTGTGGATCCAGCAGAACCGAGCATCTCCTCTGCTGTTGCAGCACAACCCCAAGCAGAACCAACCCGTAGCAGCTGCTGTGAGGATTGGTTGCATTGCAAAGATCCGCATCGCGTTACAGCCAGTTGCCTCATTGGAACTAATGTCAGGTAATTGCATAAAATAACGTATCCATATCCACATCGTGCAAAAGTAAATTTTCCCTAAAACTAAAAGTCACTAAAAGGAGCATTCAATCTGTAAAATACAATTTAAAAAGCATTATAATAATCACTCCAAGTTAAAAGAGATGAGAACCCTTAGAATTACTTGGCAGCAATGATAGCCCTCCTTTTCACCCACATCTGCCCCAAGAAATTTGCAACAGCGCATACATACAACGGAAGTGGGTGCGTGCGTATAATTCTTAATGCTACAAGGTAGCTAGCAGTCCCCAGCTTCCTACACACAGGTGCAATCCAAACAGAGCAAAGCTTAGTATACAGAGGGCATGCAAATAGGACGTGCAGGATGGACTCTTTTTGGCCTTCGCAAAATGGACAATCCTCACTAGATGCACCCCTCCATTTCGCAGTAAACACCTTTACAGGAAGTGAACCCACTCTAAACTGATGATAAAGCTTTCTATCAGATGGAACAGTTACCAAGTCCCAATACTGCACTAACATGAAGTTTAAAAATTTACCAGTCAGAATTGTGTCCCCAGCTCCTCCTTCTGCAGGGTGTAAGCCCAATAGTGTTTTTTCAGCACATCCTTTGAGGGAATTTTCTGAATCCCAGGTTGGAGCCCTAGGTCACCGAGGCCAATCACCTTCAATAGCTGCTTTACTGAGATCAGTCACAGAACTTTGTCAGCTTTATCCAGCTTAATCAATTCGTTAAGGGCCGCTGCCTAATGTGCTAACTCCGGGGTAACCCAGATCCTGCACCAGTATGAAAGGGGATGCAAGTGGGCTTTAGAAGTTACCTTTTTAAAGCGACACGAGTTCTCTAACAAATATGGTGCAAGGGTGTGTCCTTCATTGCAGAATGGCCCTTACTCTATTTAAATGAAGACCCACTTTTATAGTTCACTTAGTAGGATGCACAGGATGCAGAGTCAAATGCAAGTTATTGGAGAAAAAGCTCTAATAGAGGGCTGGCTAGCACAAAAGAATGGTCTATGCCTGCCATCCTGCAAATCAAAAAGGGTTCTGTAGGGTCTTAGTTGGGTCTCCGGTGGTACCCACAAACTATCACACAACCTGTGGAGGAAGTTGCTAGAGGCATTCACACAGAATGAAACATGGCCCGCATGTAAGAAAGGACACTACGAACATGATGCCCTTGGTCTGAGGAACTGTACCATATCGATGGTCTGCTGGGCAGCAACCCAGTGTCAATGGCTGCCAATTCTGCACTATTGGGACTGTCTGAGAAGAAAGCGTTTGGAGACCAAGCCACCATCTTACTTTGGGACCCTGGCAACACGAGGCCCCACTGATTGGCCTTCACATTGCACGATCCGAGGTGCAGGACATTGCTGTGTTGGACTTCAGATGACCCCCAGATAATACAGAGGTATTTGCTGGGACCACCATATGCCACAAAGCATGAACCCACAGATCAGCCTCTACCCATGGCATTTATTACTAGTGCCATACTACATCTGTCTGTATCTAACTGAGCAGAGGGTTTTAATGTTTAGGAAGTAGTGGCGCCCAGCAAATTTGCGTTACGTGTGTCTGGGTGAGCTAGTAGGTATGGTGCTGACCAGGAAGGGGAGACCCTTAAAACCCCTCAATGTGTGTAGGGAGAACCCTACAGCAAAACAGTCTAGCTAAATCCTGTGCACACATACAAGGTAATACAAGTAAATACAATTATTACTGTGAGCAAATAGTACAGAGTTCTTGAGTGTAGCTGAAAGTTCTTTATTATGATGGAAAAACGCAACCAGCCGACACGTGTTTCGTCAGGGATGAGTAGTCCCAAGACTCTTCAGGGCTTCAAAACGTTGCGTGCACTCTGTAACGTTCCTTAGCCGCTGATAATTCCAACCCGACGGGGCACGCTTGTTAAAGGTAAGTTAAACCACAAAAACGGAAAACATCTGTATAAAGTCGAAGTAATGCAACCAGTGCGGAAAACCGGTGATAATTCCAACCCGGCTATCCTGATGCGTATTCCAGGACAAATGTAAGTGGAAATGACACTCTTCGTAAGAACTATAACCTAAAAACAGATGCTGATAGTAACGGATATGTCAAATCCAATTTTAAAATTGATTCAAAAGATTCGGAGTACTCAATATACATGGGTAAAGTCTAAGTCAAAATCCAGGCATGGTCTGAGCACGTGTGTGTGCTACCGATGTCCTTGATAAAAGGATTATATGCGCGTCCTAGCAGCGTCGGTTTTGTACTGGGTGAATTTGACCCATGCAACTTCCATCACCCATATATCACTTGCTTTCCCATTTTCTACAGTCACCTTGGCCTACAGCCAGATGTACAACAAACATTTCTAACTGCACAATCCCTCTGTAAGTGAGATCTATCAGGAGGTCTGGTGTTTAGCATATATTGAGCCTTTATCACAGATGTATTCTCCAAGCCAACCTTGCCTTTTCTGACAAACACAGCTAGACAAGGAATATTCTTTCGACTAATGGTCCACTTCTCTTCTGGAACATGATAACGTTGTTAGAAAATCAGAACTGAAATTCTTATAATTTGAAATAGTATAAGATTTGTATTGGACTCCTTTGACATTTTGGAAAGCATTGCCATTACGTAACTCCAGTTGTTGGAAATGAAGACCAGGGAGACTGTGGCCTTATGCAGTGTGCTTGGAGAATGCCCTATTGGCTGCCAGTTCGGGATAGACTGTCACAGCTTAATGAGACCGTACTCCCTCCCTCAGTACAGTACATGATGTCTATATGTGGAGGGGCTGTCAGTTCATAGACACCATTTAAGCTACCTAACTCAAAACAATAAAAGTCTGCACTTTGAGGCATTGGTGCCGAAACACTTTACACACTAAGGCCCTCATTACGATGCTGTTCAGACGAGCATCCGGCCAACATCGTTTCAGGATCGGGACTGCCCGACAAGTAGGCAGTGATCCCGACCTCCAAATTACAATCTGACCCATGCCTTTTTGCATTGAGGCTTGGCTGCAGCCCAGAAATATTTGGAAACATCCATGCACCATGTCCCAGGCACTATGTGCAGCCTGGCACAGGGTATATGGATGTTTTGGGGGCGCCCATAGTGGATGCCAAGGGGGCCAGGTGGGCCCTGCTAGGGGCCCCCAAAGTCCCTTTCTGACACGCTTTTTATGGCAGTCGGACCACCATGTAAAGGCTGTGGGAAAGGGATATCATAATCACTATGGCAGTGCCTGAGCAGGTACCACCCCTATAGGCGGGTGGCAGGAACTTGTTTTGGAATCTTGCGTGGACTCCGCAAGACCCTGGACCTCCTGCCTACCGTAGCTAGGAAGACCATGGTTCATGCTTTGGTAACATCGAGGCTGGACTATGGAAATGTGCTTTACCTGGGGGCTAATATCAACTGTGTTCAGAGGCTTCAATGTATCCAGAACGCAGCAGCCCGCCTGGTTCTGATGCTACCTAGGCGAGCCTCTTCCAGGAAGGCCCTGGTCGCCCTTCATTGGCTCCCGATTAAGGAGCGAATCCTGTTTAAAGCTCTTTGTGTGAGCCATCGGATTCTACAAAGGAAGGGGCTCACATACCTACATCACCTTCTGACTCCGTATGTCCCCTCCCGCCAATTAAGATCTAGCGGGACGGGACAGGTTATTATTCCCAGAGTCAGGAGGGTAAGGATGGGTGGGCGCTCCTTTAGTTTCAGGGCAGCTCAGCAATGCAACAAACTCCCGTGGGGGCTTCGGATGGAGGCCTCGGAGTTGATTTTTCGTAAAAAGCTGAAAACGTTTCTATTCCCCACTGAGTAGCTTTCGGGCTGCTGTACCGTATATGGGGGGTGGCCTGGGAATGATGTCTCTCTCGACTGTACCGTAGCGCGGGGACACACTAGCCTAGTGTAACCAAGCGCTCTACAAATGTCATTATTATTATTATTATTGTAGGTTATTACACTCCGACCGACGGTCAAACAGGCTCCTTGAGTCTGTCGGAATCGTTGGTCTGTCCCTCGGCCAGCTGCCTCCGACCGCACACATCGTAATGCGGCGGTCGGACCGCGACACCAGATGTTGGATGGACCGCCACCTGCAAGCCGTCGGTGGCGGTCTGTCTGACATCGTAATCGGGTTCAAAATAGGTGTGGCAGCTAGAACTTTAGCAAATAGCCTTATGCAAGTGCATTATTTATAAAATTAGAGAATAGCTGTGTTTTTCTGGCATTTTGGGTCCTTTATAACTGACCTCCATAATGATGAGCGTTAAAACCACCCACATTGCTTATCTACTTACATTTCTACACTTGAAGCACCTAGGTCTTAAATGAGGTCATATGCCAAAGCCTTGCCCTTGTACACCAGGTATGCTGTGTAAAGAGAGTCCTCTGACTTTAGGTAACTCAGTCTGATTTCCTAGTGCACACAAGTGACATCATGCGTTCAGCATGCCTTTTCAGACTATAGGTTCAGAATGTCCCCCTTGGAGGTGTTACCTCACTCAGGGAAATAAATTGTTATGAGAAAGGCACAAGAACTGTCTATACACAATCCCAGGCCCACAGATACAATACCACACAAGATGTAGGGATTACGGATCTGTATAAATAGTATTGTGGGAATGGCTCCTTACCTAAAACACTTTAAGGGTTCCTACCTTCTGCTGAACATGGAGATTTCTACTGGATCTTGATACCTGAAGTGCCATGTGGGATTACTTTTGAGGTTTGTGATGATCTTTTCGATATTGTCCGATCAGGACGCTAGGCCACCCAATAACAGTCTTTCTGTTCTATTCCCATTTATCATCCCGTCAGGCTGTTGAATGATACGCCAATGTTAGCCCTTTGTATTTAATGTTTATCTAATTATATAATTATCCACCACCCGCCTCTCTACGGATTTGGACTGTATGTGTATTGTTGAGACTAAGAACCACTCCTTCTTGTATGGTCTCTGTGTGTATGCTGTGGAAATGGATCTTTGAAAAGTCCAATTTGGAATGGAACAGGAAATGTGTTAAATACAAATGAGAGGTTTTGCCAAAAATATTTTTTGAATATTTCCATTTACAAATAAATGTACACATCTCCATTGTCATAAAGATAAAGTTTCAGTATTTTCATTTTCATGTGGGAGTAATTAACAATAGCACCCCTTAACGTTTATGTTTGATATTTTCAGCTATTCTTATGATGCCTGAACAGAGAAGACATATCACTTTTAGCAATGCTGCTACTAGGCAGCATTGCTAAAGGCTTGAATTGCATGAAAATTACATCTATGTAGTGTAGGAAAGTGCCCTGTTTTGACATGGTCACCCCCACTTTTGCCTAGTATTTGATGCAATTTTGACAGACTTGCACTGGGTTCCTGCTATTCAGGTCCCCTGTGCCAGATCTCTTTCCCGAAATCTGAACAGTTGTTCCCCCAAAAGGGAATACCTTCATCACCCCCTGTAAGTCCCTAATAAATGGAACCCCTGATACCTAGGGCAGGGAGGCTAAAGAGGGTCCCTAAGGGCTGCAGCATGTATTGTGCCACCTTAAGGGACCCCTCAGCACACTCATGCAGACTGCCATTGCAGGCTGCGTGACATGGTGCAGAGATAAGTGAAGACACGACATGGCACACCTCCTGTGTGCCATGCCTAACGACACTGCATGTAATATAAGTGAGTCACCCCTACAGCAGGCCTTACAGCGCTAAGGCAGGGTTCATTAAATCACATGTAAGGACACATTTGCCCGAGTAGATATGCCACTGTAATGTCCATGTCGATTCTTGGACATTGCCAGTGAACAGGGAAGCCATCTTGAGTATATGTATTGGGCACTAGTGATTACGAGTTCGCCAGCTACTTGATGGCTTCACTGAAACTAAACATGTTTGGTATCAACAATCTCATATTAATAAGCCCACACTGATTCCAGTGATGGATTTATTAATACATGCACCCAGAGGGCCACTTAGAGGTGCCCCCTAAAAACTTACCATCCTCTAGTGTACTGGCTGAATGATGTAGACCAGACTGCCACCACAGACAGGTTTCTGACCCCCTGCAGGTGAGAGTCCATGCTCTCTGAGGGCAGAAACAATGCCTGCTCCAGCCAGAGGTGTTGTCACCTCCACCAAGCAGGATGGCTAAGTAATCAGCATATCAAGGCAGGAGACTTCAAGGGCCTCTGCCGCATTTCATATGTGAACTAGGCTTCTCCCAGACAGGGAAAATGCCACGCCCTGCCCGGGCCCATTTGGCACCAAGACAGGCGGGAAAATGAGCTAGTCATGAAGCGTGTTGCCTATCATGCTAGTTCCACCACTAAGGTGGGCTACCTGATGTGAACACAAAAACTAGAATTCCACCATCTTTGATTTCAGTGGAATTAGGCTCACTGGGTCTGGGTTATGCCCACTTCCCACAGGAAGTGGTTATTTATGGGCTGTAGTCACCCTAAAGGTAAGTAGCCCATTGGCTACTACCTGTCACTCCCCTTAATGCCATTGAATTGAGTATTTAGGAGGCACCCCTGATGCCAGGAACTGAGATTCAATAGACCCAGAAGAAGAGGACAAAGAAGAGCCGCTAAAACGAGAACTGAAGACTTGCTGTGGACTTTTGGCACCAAACCCTCCCTGTCTGCACCAGTCTCAACAATTGTGAAGCAAATGATTCATCCTGTGGCTAAACCTCTATCAAGATCCCCAGTAGACTGCCAGTCCTTCAAAATTGCCAGCAATCTCCCTTGGTGTAGAGGACCTACTCCCCTGCAGTCCGCAGGCACCGAAACAGCAGAGTCTGGTTTACCTTACTGCCACTCTCTTGTCATACCAATGCAGCAACTGCCCAGGAAGAGGTCTCCTTGCTCCAGAAGGTCATATCCATCTCAGTGAGAAGACACCAAGACCAACCGGAGCCGCACAGCACCACTACCCGTGGTCCCAGACCCCTACCAGCAACCAAGGCCTGTTTAAGTCCAGTCAGGACTCCAACAGCACCGAGACTGAGCAGCCCTCAAGGGACGTCAGCAATGCAGAGACCCACTTCCCGAGTGGCCCAGCTGTCCTGATTCTTGCACCCTCAACTGGCAAGACCGACAACTGCAAGGCCCTGCGACGCCCCATCCCAGCAGACCAAACCCCTCTGCACTGAACGCCCCAGTCCAGGTTACCAAGAACCAACTGTACTGCCTGACTCCCAGGACCCTTGTGTATTCTTTGAGTGTGTGTTACATTTATTGTATCTGTGAGTACAACAAATGCTTAGCACTACCCTCTGATTAGCCTAAACTGCTTGCCCACACTACCACGAAAGAGAGGATTTAGTGTTATTGTACTTGCCTCTGTAAACCTATAAGGGTTGCCTGGACTCCGTACACAGTGGGATTTATCGGGCCTGGCTGCAGAGGAGAGAACTTCATGGAGATGCTTGGATATAATAAAAAGAATTAGCATCATAAAATAGAAATTTTGAAAATCGATTAGGAAGGCTGGAAGAGCAATTGACAGGAACTCGTTCGACATTATAAAAAGAATTTGCATCATAAAATAGAAATATCGGAAAATTGGAAAAAGAATAAGAAATAGACAGTAACATGAAAATTATTCAGACCGACATGGGTTAAAACCCAATGTTTGCACTGAAATGAACTATTCGCAATAGGTCATGAAGAAATCATTGAACAAGCGATATCTAACTTGTTGGTGCACTTAAAAGAATAAGAGGTCTAGTGGGCACTCGTATTTAGAGTGAGGGACCAAGTTGCCAATTGAAGAAAGTGAAAGAAAAGCAAAAAAGAAAGGAAATAAGAAAAAATAAGAAATCTTAATGAACTAAGAGTGACTATTGTTATTGTTATTGCCCTGAAGAAGACCTTCTGGGTCGAAACGCGTTGGCTACGGTCGTTTTTTAAGAAGATTTTTTCAAATAAAGAAACAAAGAAATATGAACTTGCGGAATTGATGTGCTTCTTCTTCTTTTCACTTGATTTGTACTTGTAGAATTTAATAATTCCTTTACATGTGGGAGTGCTGAATCATTTTTTCTGTTGTAAAGCTATAGGATTTATATCCTAGGAGGTTTAAGGGGAGTGAGCCTCTGATTTCTTGCACCCTTGTAGGATATTACTATTTCCAATATTTAGATAGGTGCATTTGTAATTACCCCATACCCCTTGTTTTGTGTCTACTGGACTCCGTACATAGTCTACCTCGTTTTGGGCAACTATATAGATAGACAGCTTTCTGCATGCAGTGCAAAGTTTTTATCAGTCTTCTGAATACCAAATATGATTTTGGGATTGAGTTTGTAAGTCTTTATTCTGTACCTATGCATTAACATCTTGTCTAGTTCCAGATATTATGACATGCAATCCTGTAGCTGCAGCCTTTTGGAGATATATTATTATTCATTGTTTAGATAAATAAACATATCAATCTTGTAGACCCCACTTTATATAAAATGCACTTAGCAAGCATTTATTAGAAAGCACCCACAGTGGGAAACACTGATTGTAAACGAAACATTTCAATACTTTTATATCTGAAATTAGCAGGCAAACCTTTAAACCAAACGTTTCCATTTTTACAAATTGCAACTCATCTAATGGGTCATTCTTATAATAAAATGTAACGGACATTCATATATATTGCTCAGTAGCTTCAACCTTTCACTAACAATCATCCAAGGTCATTGTAATTTTAAAATGGGCAATTGTTCACCCTTGCATCCGTACTGACTGCAAAAATATTTTGTATAATACAAAATCCTCTTAACTCGTTTTAGGTAGACCCCTTCCCTGATGTATGTAAAGGTATTGCCATAACAATGCATTTCATTATTCTTTATGTACATAAAATAAATACATCTCCCCAGCAGAAAAAATGATTAAAAGTACTATTCCCAATGTACTGTAGGGTCTTCTTTCGTCTGTGTTTTCCTCTTTAAACATGAACTGCAGAACATGATTTTTCATGGAAAAATACTGGCATGCCATTGGAAGTGCATTCCAGCCTGTGGCATATCAGTTCCCATACTAAAAACTAAATTTTTTGTACAGGATTGTGGAGATAAAATCTGTGTGAAATTTGCTTTTTGGCAAGGCAATGTTCACAGAAGGAAATTCACTCTCTCAGTCTCTCTACAAAGTGTGAATTCTCCCTTCACATCTCCCAAAGAAATAAAGATGGCACTTTAATTGGATTAGCTGTTCTTCATCTCCATGTGAAACCACCAAGCAGGTCTCCTATGCTGTATTGACAATATGGCTGTGGAGGCCCTTTCAGTGGAAAAAATACAACGAAATTGCCAATTCAGAGGTTGTAGGCTTAACCCTTACTGCTCTGCCACCCTATTCCTGCCAGTTTCGCTAGAAATCGTTTGGGGAAGTAAGAAGTCACAACAGTTATATTATCAAAAAATAAATAGAGTGCACTCATCCCAGTAGATGCAATCATCTTTGTGATCCATATTTAACTATTTGAGCCTCTCATTTCAGAAAGCAAAACATAATTCAAAACCCTGCACTTTTAATAAAACAGATACTTTGCAAAAATGAGATTAGTGCCCAGGGCCGGACTGGCCGTAGCAGGCACAGGGCATTTCCAGGGGCCGGTTTTGCAGCATAGCTGCAATATCGGCCACAGCAACAAAAGCGGCACAAAGCTTTCCGCTAGTACCCCCACCCCCAGATAAGAGATTGATCATAAAACCCAGTGCGCTGTGCCTTTATAAGTCATAGAGGCATGTATCTCTGACCTGTACTTTAACGCCGACAAGGGCACAATTATCAATTACCTTATTTTCTACTCAAGAAAAACAGCACTATGGCGCGCAGCCATATCTAACCTACTTAACGTACATGAATCCAGGAACATTCTGTACAGCGCCAAACTCACGATCATGCCCTCCCATAATCTAAGAGCTGACCTTACCATTACCCTATACAAAAACGGCACCGTTCTGATCCAAGCAACAAACACAGATCTCAACAAATTTGCTGGCTTTTTTACCTTCCTTAAAAAATATGTGCATGACTCCTATCCCTCTATGCTTCCCCAGTGCCTGCTTTCGCCATCTGACTCTTCTCATCGCTCCGGTCAATGCGGCTCTAAGGACAAGGCTAAGGGCTTCCCATTAATGTCCACCAAAGCTACAGCCACTCCCACTTGCACCCCCTCTCCTAAGGTTCAGACTAAATCGACTCTACCCATGGTGTTCCCCACGCAAGACAACACTCTGGGCAGCATCTCCCCAATATCTACTAGTGAACCTCCCTCCACTCCCCCCTAACCTTCATCATCTCTCAATAAGACAACGCCGCCGCCCTCTTCCAACCCTCGCTCCTCTCCATCACTCATGGTGACTAACACACTAGTCACTCACAGCGCAGTGGACAAACGCCCCAATAGCCCTATGTCCACCCTGCTGAGCGTGCCTAGCCCTTCGCACACCCCTCCTCTCAGAAACCTAGATGCAGGGTGGTCGAGCTCCACTACCAGGCTACCCAACCATGCCAGCAGAACAAGTCCTGACCCACTGGTTGCCTTCCCGCAAGTTCAATCTTCACTTATGGACCTTGAAACTCTGAACCTCAGAGCAACCAACATAGCTCAGAGCATCCATAACTCCGTTCTTGAACTGAAAAGCATCTTTAACTTCACAGAACAATCTATCTTGAATATCAAGCTCTCCCAGTACTCAGTTCTTCCCCCACTCACCAAGCCCTTCCTTCAAACCTTGCCGCTAGCCTTTAGACACCTTCGCCCTCGCAAGCATCCCAACTACCTCTCGGAGGATGAAATTCAAGCCTTCCTCTTATCCTATAAGTCCTCTCCTGACGCCCCCAGTCCTCCAGACAAGAAAGATGAATGCTTAATTCACACGGTTGCAATCAACTCTAATAGACCATCAACTCTCCGTAACAGAGGAGTAAACAGCAACAACTTAGTGCAAGTACCCTTATCCTCCCTAACTCACAAGACATACACCGACCCTCCTCTCTACGGGCTCCTAATTAACTGCCGGTCAGCAGCAAAGCATGCCTCCAACATCGCCGCTCTCATCCTGAGCCAGAAATCTGACATAGCAATCCTTACCGAATCATGGATCAATGAATCATTGTCACCTTACCTAGATTTATTGGTCCCTTCAAATTATAGCATCGTAAGGCTTGACAGGCAATTTAAAAAAGGGGGAGGCATTGCTTGCATTTACCGCTCAGACCTCCTCATCACTGAACTTCACGCTGACCCCACTGACTCCTGCGAATATCTTGCACTCTCCATATGTAACAACGCTACCCAGTTGTGCAAAATGCACATCTTCTACCACCCCCCAGGCAAGAACGACACCTTCATTGACCATCTCATGGAAATAATTACAGCTAAGGTTTCCCCCCACTCCAATGACATTTTCCTCGGAGACTTTAATCTGCACTGGAATGACTTTAATGACCCTCAGGTAAATGCCCTCAAAGACTTCCTTGCTGACCAATCACTTACTCAAGCCTGCACATTACCAACTCACACGAAAGGCGCCACACTGGATTGGATCATTGCTAAGGCAACGGCAGTCAGGCTTAACTCAATAGATCCATGCAACTTGTCTGATCACCATGCTATTACCTTCCTATTGCCTGGCACCCACAAGACAAGCCCAGTGCAACCTGTAAAACCGAAACTCTGACTCAGGGACACAAAGAGCCTAGATCTCGAGAAGCTGGCTGCACGTTGCGAAAATGACCTCCCCCCCCCAAATCTCTCAAAGGTCAACGACCTTACAGAACACTACAACTCGACTATGTCAGACATAATTGATGATCTTGCCCCGCTAAAGCTAAAAAGATCCAGAGTTAAAGACAAAAACCCCTGGTTCAACAGATCCCTCAACAATGAAAGGAGAACCCTCCGGCTAACAGAAAGAACCTGGAGACAGCACCCCTCAGCCTCCCAACTAAAACTTCTCCGACAGACCAGAAATGCTTACAACAGGAACATCCTCAAATCAAAAAAAGAGTTCTTTAGATCGGAACCTGAAAACTCTAAGAACAGACCTCGTAAGCTCTTTGTAATGGTCAAACACCAATCTAACAAACTGGCTAAAACTTCCAAAGAAACCTCAAAATCCCTAATAACCTGTGAGAAGTTCTCCTCCTTCTTTACAGACAAAATTACCTCCCTAGGAAAAGAACTTAATTCTGCCACCAACATCCGACCTCTTCCTGGCGGGTCACAGCTCTCCTCTCTTCCCCCCCAGACAACACCCAAGAACCAAGCGCACTGGTCCAACTTCAAGTTATATGATGACCCTTCCATCTCGAAAATTCTATCCTCCTTAAATCCGAATAACCACTTTAATACCCACTCCCCTCCAGCTGCGTGGCCGCGACCTCCCAATTTATCATTCCCATTTGGACTACAAGAATCAACGCTTCCCTACTACAAGGGTCCATACCTGACTCTCTAAAAGCCGGTCAAGTCCTCCCCATCTTAAAAAACCCACCTTAAATCCTGCTACTCCAGACAATTTCAGACCAATATCCAATATCCCACTTCTAGCGAAAGCTCAGGAGAAATGTGTGCAACTTCAACTGAGCCAACATATCACCAACTTTAATCTGCTAGACGAATTCCAATCCGGGTTCAGGCCTGGGCACAGCACCGAATCTACTATTCTCCATATTGTGGATGATGCTCCCCAAGCCCTTGACCAAGGTAAAACATATGTTTCCTAATTCTACTGGATTTATCCTCGGCATTCGACACAGTCAACCACGAGAAACTACCTCGAATTCAAGATGGGAGTAAAGGGAACCGTTCGAATGGTTTAGATCCTTTCTCCGGAACCGCACCCAGAGATTCTTAGTCAACAGTAATCTATCTGTTCCTTCCCCGATAACGATCGGAGTCCCCCAAGGATCAACTCTTTCCCCAACCCTCTTCAATCTCTACCTTGAACCGTTAGCTGAATTACTACGTACCACCAACATCTCCTTCCACATGTATGCCGATGATACCCAGATCTACATCAAAATCTCAGCTCTAGAGGAGATCTACTCTTTGAATGAGGCCCTAAAGCTGACTGTTCAATGGCTCACCTGCAACCAGCTCAAACTAAATGCACAAAAAACGGAGTTCCTTCTAATCTCCCCCCTAAAAGTAACACTGACATCCAGGAATGGACCAAGTCGATCACAGCACTAAACTGCACACCGACCATAGTGGAATCTGCCAAATCTCTCGGCATAACCCTGGACAGCAACCTGAATATGAGAGACCACATGAACTCGATGGCTAAAACTGCCAGGTTTCACCAGAGCTACCTGAGGAAACTAAAACCTTTCCTTGATGCCTCGGACCTAAAAATGGCAGTCCAGGCATTAGTTATCTCCAGAATCGAATACGGATGCTCAACCCTTTCAGGCCTGCCCAAGATCTCCACTGCCCCCCTAAAAGCTTGCCTCAACGCAGCCGCCAGACTCTTAACAGGCTCAAAATAATTCGACCACATCTCACCGCATCTGAAGGCTCTGAACTGGCTTCCTCTTGAAGCCAGAATCCAACTCAAACTGGCATGTATCACCCACAAAGCACTACACACGAAATCCCCAGCATATCTCGCCCAGAAAATCATGGTTTCTGGAGGAGCCAGAAACTCCAGGTCCGCCAGAGACTTTGTGCTTCAGCCACCCCACTTCCAAAAGGAAAAAACTTACAATTGTGCTTTCTCTGGGGCCGCACCAAGAATCTGGAACTCACAGCCGTCTTTCATCAGAAAAATTCCCTCTCTGTCAATATTTAAAAAGGAAGTCAAAACCTTCCTAATGGGCAAGTTTCTCAAATAAATCATGCATTGCACACACCGCTCAGTGGCATTGCTTATTTTTGTTGCGGCTAGAGTTTGGACTGACTGGCTGCTATCCATCTTGTACTGATCTTGTACTCCAACAAATGTATTTGCTGGATTTCTCTGCATTATGATCTGAACATTGTATACACCCTGTTATTCCCCAAATGTTTCACCTCCTTCTACTCCTACCTATGTGTTTTTTTCTTTTTTCTTTGACTATTTCATACTTGTATACAACGTGTTATCCCTGTAAAGCGCTATGATACCCTAACGGGTCACGTTTGCGCTCTATAAAACACTAAATAAATAAATAAAATAATTAAATAAATGTGTATGCTTTATGTATAATGGAAACCATAATTCACAAATCAAAACTACACCAGGATAGCTGTACTGTTCTTCTTACAGTTACCACCATACACTTAGAAGTTTATTAACGTTTACTTCTGTCTGTGGTAAGACCTTTCTTCTGAATCAATGTCAGGGCAGGCATGAAATAGCAAAAGCTTTTTTGGAAATCTAGAGGAATTATATTTAACAAACAACGTATAGCTTCTTCAGACCTCTGAGAACAATAAAGGTAAAAGAGCAAAGCTTGAGAAAGTGAAAAAACTGAAGGAAGTCATGGGAGATGGACTTTCTTAAACACGGGTCTCCCCATTTTTCTTTTGCTAGCTTTGTTTTTCCTGTAGCTTACCAATTCTTTTCACACTGATAAGTCATCTCTACTACAATTCATATGTTATTTTCTTTCATTCTGACTAATTTCCAACCCATTAGCGATATTTATGCACTGCCAAAGTCACCTAAACCTGAGGCTACAGATGATCATATTGTCATTAGTAACTACAAGATGCAGAGTGTTTGGGGAAAAGTTGAATTTTTTTTTGATTCTATAAAAACAATCTCCTATGTGTAACATCTTTAATATTGAAAATGTGTTTACATTTTGGCATAATTATAAAAAATATAAGGTAATTTTTCTTTTGTTTAAGAAGGTCTCACATGTAAATCGGATGTTCTTTTGGCCTTATCTGCCATATTTCTGTTCCTTCATGCTTTTTGGTTTATTTGCTATTTCCCTATTCTAAATCTATTGAGATTCTGGTTGTGAATTACCCTGCTGGGCCATGGTAATTACTTTGTTGCTAAGCTGGAAGTTTCAAACCACTCCAAGACATTAGGACAATTAGAATGGGGTTAGTCTTCTCCTGGTAGGTGGGGTAGAAATATGCATATTATGATTAGCTGACACCAATTGACAACTCTGGGCATGCCTTTTTCACAGGAACAAGGGCGAACAGGCAGAAATCTGCCACTAATAACACCAGGGGTTTCTTTCAAAGTCTGCGAGGGAAGGAACCACTTCTGTTGGGTCAGTTAGGGACATATCTAAACACATAGAGAGCTCTTGTAGACCATAGCAGGATTCTGCCCTTTTTAAAACACACAACTTGCAGTTCAGGGATTGGGACCAGCCTGTGGGCTGCTCCTAGCAAGTGCTTCTCATGATGAAGGCATGATGTGGTATCTCTAGATTGGGTAGTGAGGGTCACCTACTAGAACTCTATATCTCCACTTTAAAACCCTTGAACAAGAAATATTTTGAGAGAAGATGGGAACCACAGAAGTGAAAGGAAGGACCCACTAGGTGGCTGAATCCCTTCCTGAAGATGTCTTGAGACTTGTAATTTCACGGACTCTGTCTCCAGGCCCATTAGCATTGGTAACAGTACTTGGGGTGACAGGAATGGGTGAACTTTATGAGGAGAGGGACCCCTAGGACTTCTGTGGACTAGTTCTGGCCGGACGTGCTACTGGGGAAAGGTATACCAAACTCCTGCACAACACACTGGTACCCTGCATGTGGCCAAGAGGGCATGGAGCTTGATAAGTGCAGAAGTACCTGAGATCTTCCTCAAAGGAAGAAGGGCATTCCAACAGTTGCTAATGCGAGGACGAAGCAGGGTCCTGCAATAGTGAGAAAGACTTTAATTGAAAAGCACTGTGAAGCCCACCTAGAAAACACCCATAAATTAGATGCTAGGAGATGATACATTTCTAGTGGTTGGAGAATGCCACCAGGAGCAAGAAAATCTATTATGTTACATTTTACAATATTTAGCTCATATAATGTGCACTAATGCCAGGGGTATAGTAATGAATGTAGGAAACACTATAACAGGTCAAGTCACACTGTCATTTCAATAACTTCAATCACTAGATTTCAAATGCTTGACAAAAAAGCTAGGTCATAAGGTTTTTCCAAAACTCCAGAAGGTAGGATGCCATCCCTAGCTACACCACAAGGGAATTCCACATTTTAGCCGGAGCCACTGAAAAAGATTGACCTTGTTGAAATGGTCTCTTAAACCTACTCACATGGAGGAAATTCAACGAAGATGATCTCAGCGTTTTGGTGGGGGTGTCACTTTTTAAATGAGTGCTAACAAAGCCTTGAGAGTTACACTGTAATGTCATAAAAACTATGCAGCAGACTTTAAAATGTAATCTATGCTGAATTGGTAATGAGTGGAGCTTCACCAACTGTGGATGGGCATGTAAGTTACATGTACAGTCAACAATTAAATGTGCAGCTTTGTTCCGAATGACTTGAAGCTATTGCATAAGAGAAGCTGGGGGACTAAAATAGAGCATCTTAGAATAATCCAACCGCCCTCCACTCATCCTATCACTCTCCGATGACCCCTCCAACACCAAAAGCAACTTCTGCAACACCATGACTGGCGTGGCCAAATGGATGAGAGACAGCTGTCTCAAACTCAACTCTGACAAAACAGAAGTACTGATCTTTGGGAGGAACACCCCCGCATGGGAGCCCAACTGGTGGCCAGCAGAACTCGGACCGACACCCACAGCGACAGACCATGCACACAACCTCGGCAGCATCCTCAATCGCCAACTAACCATGAAACGACAAGTCAACGCAGTCACCTCCTCTTGCTTCCACACCCTTTGCGTGCTCCGCAGAACCTTTAGATGGATCCCAATCAACACCAGGAAGACCATCATGCAGGCCCTCATCACCAGCTGCCTCAACGAGGGCAACGCTCTCTATGCTGAAATTTCCACCCAGCTCCTTAAAAGTCTCCAGACCATACAGAAGACTGCAGCCAGACTCATCCTCGACCTCCCCAAATGGACCAGCATCACCCCTCACCTCAGAAACCTCCACTGGCTTACCATCCAGAAGAGATGCCAGTTCAAGATCCTCACACGAGCATACAAAGCTGTACACAATAAAGGACCACCCTACATCAACCATCTACTGAACTTCCACCTGCCCGCAAGACACCTGTGCTCCACCTCATTCGCATTGTACACCCCCCGCATCCATCGCAGATGCAGTGGGGGTCTCTCCTTCTCCTACATCGCTGCCAAGACCTGGAACGACCTGCCCCTCCACCCCCGTACAGTACCCTCCCTGGCGAACTTCAGAAAGAAACTGAACACCTGGGGGCCGATTCACAGAACTAATCTGAGACAAAATCCTAAACTTACTACTTTTGGTATTCACAGAAGGCATTTAGTAGTAGTAAAGTTAGGACTACTAACTTTACTACTACTAACTAAGACAAATTCCTAAACGTACTACTTTTGGTATTCACAGAAGGCATTTAGTAGTGGTAAAGTTAGTAGTCCTAACTTTACTACTACTAAATGCCTTCTGTGAATACCAAAAGTAGTAAGTTTAGGATTTTGTCTCAGATTAGTTCTGTGAATCGGGCCCCTGGCTTTTTGACTGAGACACAGCACCCTCAGTTCTCAGATACCCCTAGGGGTGACAGTGCTGCGCTATACAAATGCCGACTGATTGATTGATTGACTCCAAATAAAGCTCAAGCTTTCAGTAATTTACATTTATTGGAGACAAAACAAAAGATTTTCAGCACTATGGGCCCGATTCACAGAACTAATCTGAGACAAAATCCTAAACTTACTACTTTTGGTATTCACAGAAGGCATTTAGTAGTAGTAAAGTTAGGATTTTGTCTTAAGTTTGACTTTAGACAGACTTAAGACAGACTTAAGACAAACTTAAGATAGACTTAAGACAGACTTAAGACAGACTTAAGACAGACTTAAGACAAACTTAAGACAAACTTAAGACAAACTGAAGACAAACTTAAGACAA
This sequence comes from Calotriton arnoldi, assembly GCA_963921515.1. Taxonomy (NCBI): domain Eukaryota; kingdom Metazoa; phylum Chordata; class Amphibia; order Caudata; family Salamandridae; genus Calotriton; species Calotriton arnoldi. The sequence continues at coordinate 849,295 of CAWUFW010000836.1, forward strand.
AATCCTAACTTTACTACTACTAAATGCCTTCTGTGAATACCAAAAGTAGTAAGTTTAGGATTTTGTCTCAGATTAGTTCTGTGAATCGGGCCCAATGTTTAGGTGATATGCAAATGAGGATACCACTTCACTGCTCTGAGATACTAGAGATATTTGAAATTCAAACATGACCTTTTTTGAGGCGGAATGTGAGCTTTCCCCAATTTCAGGGCCAATAAACCTACAGCCATAGATTGCTACTGTATTTGATCAACAAGACCTCTGTACTTTCTTCATTGACCTTCAGTGTATTACTTCCCATCCAGTTCCAGATGAAACATAGAACTCATTGAAATTCCAATTGTATAGAAGGTTGATTATCTAGATGCACCATTAAACTGTGAGTTATCTGTATATATGTATGCTCTGATACCTCTCTTTTCAAGTAACCTAGCAAGGGTGATTGCATACACATTAAATAAATGAGGAGAGACAGAGGACCCTTGAGACATCCCACTGACTATAGGTACATGTTGTCGCCAGTACAGACCCAGCCTGGGTACAGTTAGTAAAGAATGAGCTAAACCAATTCAATTCTGCATCCTTTATTTCTATGGCCTCAAGGCAGTCGATCAAAATATTATGATCGACTGTACTGAATGCTGCTGAAAGTTTCAATATGATCCGGGCACTGGTATGGTCCATGTCTAAATCCACTCTCAAGTCATCTAATATGGACAGTAGAACTGACTTATTGCAATGGAAGGGTCTAAAACCTGACTGCAACATAGAAAGGCAGTTGTTGTTTTACAGATGATTTCCCAACATCTGAGCCCCCATGCTTATCCAACACCTTGGAAGCAAATGGGAGGAGAGAGATCAGGCAAAAAAGTTTTGAATGCACAGGGTTAGCACCTTTCTTCTTCAAGACACATGTAATTATTCCAGTCTTAAACAAACTTGAAACTTCTCCTCAATATAAAGATTCATTTATAAAGGTTCTAAATAGCAAAGCAATTCCTGCACAAAGTGACTTAAATACAAAGTGAGGAGAAGGATCCAGAGGAAATATGTTTTTATGTTGGTCAGTAGAGACTGAAGATCATTCTCTGAAATCAGCAGTAAGTTTTCCAAGAATACTGTACAAGGGGTACACGGGGTAACATCCACCTCAACTGGAGTAAAAGAAGTTGACTGAATTTCTTTTTAAATGTTAGACAGTTTTTTAATTAAAATATGCATTAAGAAAATTACAGAGCTTTTAGGAAGAGGATACGTCAGGTAAAATCTGTGAAGTAATATTGAGTTCATTTACGATTTGAAAGTGACTTTTGAACATTTGTGTGATTTATAAATGAAATTAAAATAATAAAATGTCTGTTTGTTCGAACAAAATCAGCAGTTTATATTCTCTAAAACATTTTTATATAATCCCTCCATGCCTGTAGATGGGCGAGAATGCCATTTACGTTCAACTCTCCTTAAGTTTGTTTTTTGCTGCCTTCCTGAGAGTACCAGGAAGTGTGTTTGGTCAAGGTAGGGTTAATTTTTGGCAGCTGATGGGGATTAACAGCATTAATCATCCAATTACAAAAGGAATTGCTAATAGACTCTAAGCTGCCTTCTAAAGAATAGGAAGATTTAGCAAGGAAACAAATTATCTCCTCACCCTTAAGATTCTTCCATTGAATCATTGGCAATGGTTTGACGTTGGGAGTATGGTTTTTACATCTATCTACTGTTAAGATCCAGAGAATGAAAAAAATGGCCTGAGCAGAGACATGGTTTAATCAAAATGGCGTTGGTTGTAAATTGGAAGTTAGATAATCTTTAGAAACGTATGGCTAATTGCGGCATGCAATTTGTTATTAGATTTTTTGATGATTGAAGTCCATGGTTGATCCAGTATATTTCCCTTAACTTGTATAGTCATCTTGAACTATTGGACAAAATGTAAAAGGCTAAGTGGATTGTTAAACTCAAGTCCTTTAGAGTAAGCTCATGAATCATTAGCCCAGAAGTTATAGTCTGGTACAATAAATAATTTGGGAGCAGTTAAAAGAGTTGTATTTATTAATTCAAAATAACTGAATGGAAAATTAGGCGATATCCAGAGGAGCGATAAAGTTAATGGGCTCAGGGAAGAGCCTTAAAGTAATCTTAATAAGAGTCAGAATATAGTTTTACGCTGGACTGCAATTTCAGTTCCCCTTTAAAAATAACTGCTCCCCTCCTTTTCGTTTTTGTTAGGGTTACGATTTTGCAAAAGGATTTGTATCTCTTTGGAACTGTGCTGTACAAGGGATACACGGGGTAACATCCACCTCAACTGGAGTAAGAGAAGTTGACTGAATTTCTTTTTAAATGTTGGACAGATTTTTAATTAAAATATGCATTAAGAAAATTACAGAGCTTTTAGGAAGAGGATACGTCAGGTAAAATCTGTGAAGTAATATTGAGTTCATTTACGATTTGAAAGTGACTTTTGAACATTTGTGTGATTTATAAATGAAATTAAAATAATAAAATGTCTGTTTGTTCGAACAAAATCAGCAGTTTATATTCTCTAAAACATTTTTATATAATCCCTCCATGCCTGTAGATGGGCGAGAATGCCATTTACCGTTCAACTCTCCTTAATTTTGTTTTTTGCTGCCTTTGAGTCCTGAGAGTACCAGGAAGTGTGTTTGGTCAAGGTAGGGTTAATTTTTGGCAGCTGATGGGGATTAACAGCATTAATCATCCAATTACAAAAGGAATTGCTAATAGACTCTAAGCTGCCTTCTAAAGAATAGGAAGATTTAGTAAGGAAACAAATTATCTCCTCACCCTTAAGATTCTTCCATTGAATCATTGGCAATGGTTTGACGTTGGGAGTATGGTTTTTACATCTATCTACTGTTAAGATCCAGAGAATGAAAAAAATGGCCTGAGCAGAGACATGGTTTAATCAAAATGGTGTTGGTTGTAAATTGGAAGTTAGATAATCTCTAGAAACGTATGGCTAATTGTGGCATGCAATTTATTATTAGATTTTTTGATGATGGAAGTCCATGGTTGATCCAGTATATTTCCCTTAACTTGTATAGTCATCTTGAACTATTGGACGAAATGTAAAAGGCTAAGTGAATTGTTAAACTCAAGTCCTTTAGAGTAAGCTCATGAATCATTAGCCCAGAAGTTATAGTCTGGTACAATAAATAATTTGGGAGCAGTTAAAAGAGTTGTATTTATTAATTCAAAATAACTGAATGGAAAATTAGGGCGATATCCAGAGGAGCGATAAAGTTAATGGGCTCTGGGAAGAGCCCTAAAGTAATCTTAATAAGAGTCAGAATATAGTGTTACGCTGGACTGCAATTTCAGTTCCCCTTTAAAAATAACTGCTCCCCTCCTTTTCGTTTTTGTTAGGGTTACGATTTTACAAAAGGATTTGTATCTCTTTGGAACTGCATTAATTAAGAGAAGGCCAGAGATATCCGCTAACAAAATCACAGCCTGAGAAAACTGCAACATACTTAAAATTATTCCCCCGTTAAGGCCAGTTCCCGGGGGATAATCAGCACCTTTGGAGCTCATTGCACTCATCGCCCAGGTGAGAGTGAGGGTGTGGTGACACAAAGTACTGGACCAGAGAGCCTCAGGGCCTACTTGGACTGGCCATGAGACTATGAGCTCACCAGTTACACAAACTCCATTGCATTCTCCCTGCCCCTAGCTAGCGGTACAGTAGAGAGGGGAGGGAGAATGACTTGGGAGCTGGCTTGAAGAGAAGTGCACCAGATGAGCAGGTAGCAGACCAAGACTGCACCCACACAGTTCCTGCATAAGTGCACTGGTAACCTACATTCATGGCAAGGGCACCCTAAACTGGAGAAATACACTCACAGCAAGCATGTTTAAAGAAACAAAATAATGAAATGTTAACTCTTGCTGCCCCATGGGAATAAAAGGAGCCATAGTGCAATGCAGCATGCCTCATATGCATTGCAGCCATTGGTATTGGTGTTTTGGTGCTCCCTGAAGGGCAGGTGACACAGTGTAACAGTTACTAAGGTACTCAAGGCTGCCAGAATAGCGGCAGGCCCCCAAACGGATCCCTAAACCAATTTGGATCTTTTCTAACCTGGCTCCTGTGTCCTAAAAGGAGTAACCCCATGAAAGTTTTTCTGACAAATCAAGTACTAGTGAAGGAGGGATTTTTGCCAAGATAGTGTCGGGTGCATTGATCTTTCTTGTAAAGTCTTCTGATGTTAGCACGCAACTGGGAAAATGTTGAAATAAGAGAGTCACAAAAATGTTCAACTTTCAATGATCACTATCATGAAGTGTTTCCAATATTGAAATTCATTATAACTTAGTGGCTTCTGTTCTGTCATTGAGTATTATTATTATGACACCTGTACAAAGTCAGTAGACCTGGCTTCGTATTATTAAGGAATCACCCATGTTTTGTGATGGGCACATATGGGAAGTATTGTGTCTTTAAAGGTTAGAGCTTGCAGGTGAACTTACTGGCAAATAGGCCCAGGGCTCATTTAGGGGGTTACCTGAACAGTGTGGACTTTGACTTGTTCACCGTTTATAGGTTGCAAGGCTCTTAGAGTATCTCCCCATAGGAATTTACTCCTATGAATCTGTATATATTTGTGAATTTGGGTGTGGCATTTCGTTGTATGAGTATTTTCCCTTTTTATTTTTTATTAAAAAGAAACATTGACTACACAGTGATTGATTCAATGTTGTTTGCTGCCTGCCGAGTTTTGAGACTCTAAATGCCAGTCCTTCCCCTCCTCTATCTGACTACCCTAAAAGTGAAATGCTAAAGGTAGTACTTGGTTACCAGTTTAGGGGTTCATAATATGGGAGCCCCAGGACACCAGAATCAAAAGACCCCAGTTGTTACAATTAAGGCCCGATATCTTCTACCTGCTGGGGGACTGTTCACACAGGATTTCTCACAATGACAAAATGGAAAAGTCACTGTGATCTGCTTTGGATGTAGCTTACCACTTATCTAAGGTTCCTCTATAAATGTTCACTGGTCATTTACACACATTTCGTGCTTTGTATATTGACACAATCTATGGAAGTGCAAGTTCCAACATTTTCCATGGTATAACTCAGACTTGCATAAGACAGAACTAATCGTTTTAATATGATCAATGCTAACTGCTAGAGATGGTTAAAGGCATGAAAGGGTCAAATTAATCAATAAGGTCAACACATCTTTTACGACATTTCTAATTCTTTCTCCTGCCAACTTTTATCTTCAAAGTAATTACATGAATTCCTCTAAAGACTTTTGTTCTATCTGCTCGACACTAAAACAATTATCAACATAAAATCTAATCAACAAAATATACATAGTCTTAATTAAATTTACTCTTTGGTGCCAAAACTGATGTTCTTGTGCATAACTTAATGTCAAATCTCTATTCAGAACTTATTCAGAACTATCACTCATGACACTTCTGTTATTAATAACAATTGATAGGTATTTTTTTATTGATTTATTGTTAACCATATAGATTTCTTAAATTGTACCTAAACTTAGATTATAATCAAGATTACGTTAAATTGACTACCACTTTGGAAAAGTTTCATGTCGATGACCTTTGTATTCATTATATCCAACGTTGATTAGATTGAAAATAATGACTTTTCTTATCTGCCAATTGCATTATAACAAACTGGTGCATTCTCATTTATAATAACAAACATTCAACATAGCAGTTCTATTGCAATGTTAGTTACTAACCAATGGCATCTTCTGCTTATTCATACATCATTGTGAAAGAAAAACGTTCCTTATCCATTAGAAACGTTATTTGTACCCTTGTTTATTTAGTCCAATATTTTAAAACACAAACCAAGTATAGCTATTTATTGTTCCATAATAGGCTGTTACCATAATGGCGGTCTCTTGCTTTATACCCCTATTCCCTAATAAACAAATGCGTTCATGAAATAAATTTGAGTCATAACAAGGGTGTACAACACCAAGTGATTTATATGAAAGAAATGTGATCATCAGCAAAGGTAGAGTCAATACAGAGACTTATCCAGTGATCCACTCAATCATAAACTTTGCAAATTAGGGCAACTCCTATTTTAGAAGTGTATACATTTGGAAACTAAGGGACATGCTAGAAAACTAAAATTAAATATTTATGTTTGATCCATGTTATAGTTTTCTGATATACTGGTCTTCATAAAGTGTGTGACATTCAATTTGATTTTGTAAGTACTTACCAATAACAATACAAAAGAGTATTGTATACAAAGTGCATGACATATGTGAAAGATTTAGAAATAGCTTGCAATTTAAAATATTGTCTTTTTTATCTAAATAAATGTTATGCATTTTTTTATACATATCTTTATTTTTTTTTACTTTTTATCTTTATTTTTATATTTTTTGTATACATAAACTTTTATACATTTTTTTTAAAGAATTCTTCTTATTGAACATTTTTCAGTTGCAGAGTATAATATCACAACAACAGACTTTGTGGTATCAAACACAGTACAGTGCATTACAATGGTTACATCCAATATAACCAGCACCTTATAGCAGAAATGTCGTACATGTCCATGGTGACTTTCATATATTACCATAGGATCATAGAAAAAAAAAGAGGGGGGGGTCCCCCAGCTACCTCCATTCTCAGTCCTGGGCCCTAGAACCTTCTAAGACCCTGATATTCAAGCCAGTAACCCCAAACCTTTCCCCACTTCCGAAGGCAGCCCCCACTCTCAGTGACTACTCTTTCTGCAGCGCAGCACCAATCCAAGTCGTATTTCCATTGCCCCAGCCTCGGAGGGAGGCTAGCTCCCCAGGACCTGCTGATATTCCTCTTAGCTACCATAGCCGCAACCATCAGCCATAACTTTTGATATCTCGGCCAAGTCTCCTCACCCGTCACACATAGTATATGCCACCTAGCCTCCAGTGGTATTGCCTGGCCCATCACTTCAGACATAATTCGTGCTACCCCCTCCGAATACTTCTGAATGACAGGACATCCCCAGAGGATGTGGAAGAAGAAGCCAGTTTCCTGGCATCCCCTAGCACAATGAGTCGAAGTACAGCATCCCAGCTTATGCATGAGTGGTCTGGAGGAGTAGGACCTATGGAGGATACGGAGTTGTACCTAACGGAATCGTGCCCGAATCACCACCTCTCTTGGGCTTTGAATCGCCTTCGCCCAGTCATTGTCCTCCAGCATTCCAATATCTGCTTCCCACGCCTTCCACAGGGTCCTGAGGGGGTCGGGTGCATTATTCATAATTTTCCTATATATGAGGGATATGGCCTTATCTATTATTGGATCTAATAATAGTCTGTCCTCCAGGGGAGCATACCCCGGCAGCTGTTCCCCTTCACGGATATGCTTGCGCAGTGCGTAACCCAGCTGTATGTATCAGTAACTATCTGAGTCGGCCATCTGGTACTCATCTTGCAGGTCTTCAAAGGAGATTATGGCCAGTCCTCTCCATATATCCCCAAGGTGGTTTATGCCCAGTAGACCCCACTTGCCAAACCGCTGCAGACTCCCCACTTCATGTAGCAAATCACCATCCCACAACAGGGTTCTTTCTGTTCACCTATTCTCCCATCCAAGGAATTTGGTGGCCTCTCGCCACGCTCGAACTGCCGCTTGGGTATGCGGGGGCAGACACTTCTTTCCAATATAACGCTACAGAGTATCCCCTCCGCCCCATCACTAGATGATCTACTCTATATGCTGTTTCATTTCTGTCTGCAAACACCCAATTGTTGATCGCTACCACTGGGAGGCCCAATAGTACTTTCTGAAGTCAGGTATTGCCAGGCCCCCTTCATAGACACTCCTCTGGAGCTTGCCCAATGCTATTCTGAAGCCAGCCCCATCCCAGAGGAGCTTCCTCAGTTCCCTATCCACATACCAGAAGAACCCATCTGGAATCCTGTAGGGGGTATTCTGTAGGACATATAGCATACACGGTAATGTCAACATTTTGAAGAGCACCGCTCTTCCCACTAAAGAGATCAGCAAGTTCCTCCAGTGTGACACATCCCTTTTCAGACAATCCAACTGAGACATCAAGTTGTCCTCCAGGAAGTCTGAATCTGTTCTCGAAATAATGATACCCAGGTATTTAAACTTGTCTCTGATTTGAAGCGGAACCCCACTGGCCTGCAGGGACAGGGCCCTGCCAGTAAGGCTACAGAGGAGAGACTTGTCCCAGTTTATTTGGTACCCTGAGTAGCTGCCAAAGAGTTGGATATGTGCAGTAGCCTTCCTTTAGTGAAGTGTGGCCTAGTGGCGTATAACAAGACATTCCTCCCAGCTGCCACCTCCCGCTATACCAGTCACCAAAGGATCTCTTTTAATCCAGACTGCTAAGGGTTCGAGAGCTAACTCAAACAGCATAGGAGATAATGGACACCCCTGTTGTGTACCCTTATGAAGGGCAAAGGGACAGGAGACTGTGCCGTTCACTCACACTCTAGCTAGGGGATCCGTGTATAGGAGCTTTCCCAAGCACTGTATCGCGGGCCAAACCCAAATCTGTCCAACACGGCAAACAAGTAATGCCATACTATTGAACGCCATTTGAGTGTCCAACAATAGTAACATTGCCTCCTCCTCCCCTCTGGAATTGGTCAAGTGTATAATGCCATTTAGTCTAGTACTCCTATGGTGCATAAATCCTGACTGATCTGGGTATACCAGAGATGTAATAACACAGCGCAGCTGGGTCGCAGGAGCTTTAGCCTGCACCTTGGCCTCTATGTTTAACAAGGAAATAGGGTGGTAGGAACTCCACTCTTAGGGTAGTTTACCCACCTTGGGAACCACTACTATGGTGGTTAGACGTTGATCTTCCGGAATGCGGCCCACTTTTCTTGCCTCTCGGAACATATGAAGCATGTGTTGCGCCACTACATCGACCGTGCCTTTATAGAGCTCAGCCGGCAGGCCGTTGGGGCCTGGGGCTTTACCAGCCTGTAAGTCCCATATAGCCCCTGTTATCACCTCAACCGTAAAGTCCAAATCCAATTCCTCTCTATCTATCCTCGATCATCAATGTAGTGAGTTGGACATCTTTAAGTAGATCCCGACAGTCTTCCCCCGTTCTAGTAGGACTTGATGTATAGAGCGCTTCATAGTAGTCGGCAAACGCCGTCTCTATCTCCTCCACCGTCCTGTGTAAACACCCCTCAGAGTCTGGAATGTCAACCACCCAGTTCCGTTCCCTATCCCTCCTCTCTGCCCAGGCTATCATTTTATTGGCTTTATCTTCCAGATCATAGAGCCGCCTCTGAGACACTATTGCCTGAGTCCTGGCTGCATTATCGGACAGTTCCCTCAACTCCTGCTGCTTGAGACTGATCCAGTGTTTAACCAGAGAATCATATTCCTCCCCCGCCAGTACTGCTGCCTCTCCCTCCAGGGCGTCATATTTAAGACGCTGTTTATTCCTGTGTCCCCCTATCAGTGCCTGAGCATGACCTCTGATCACAGTTTTAAATGCCTCCCACAGGACACATGCCGAGGCCACCGATCCCACATTATCTTGTGAGTACTGCTCCATCCTCTCTCTAATCTACCCAAAAAAACCTTCTGTCCTTAAATACCCAAGGATCTATTCTGGGCGGCTATGTACTGTCTTTCAGCAGACCCTGCAGCAGCACTCCACTGGTGAATGATCCTAAATACCGTGCAGCATGTGTCAGCATGTGGTCTAAGCAGGAGAAACTGCCATGTGCAGCCGAATAGTATGTGAACTGTTTCGCTGTGGGATTATGTAGTCGCCACAGGTCTGTTAACCCCATGGCCTCCACAAAGGCCCTCAGTGGCTCTGGTCCACGTCCCCTATCTTACATTGACACCCTGTCCCTCGCCGGTTCCATAGTCCCGTTCATATCTCCCCATTAGGAGGGTGCCTAGGGGCTGGTCCACCAATAGGGTGCAAAATACTGGCAGCGTGTCCGTATGTAGTGTTGGCGGCACATATACTGAGCATATATTTAGGACCTGTCCCTCCAACTTCCCTGACAGGGCCATATACGTTCCCATGGGGTCATGCCAGGTCCTATCCATAACAAATGGTAGAGAAGATCTGACCAGTATCCCCACTCCCCTTGATCCTGTTGTGAATCCCACATGCGCAAGGAGCACATATCCTAAGCTATCCAGAGCTTAATACCTATTGCCCTTCAGGTGTGTTTCCTGGAGCAATACTATATCAGGGGCATGCCTGCGAAGATACTGCAAGACCACTGTCCTCTTTATCGGACTGCCCAACCCATTTACATTCCAGGACATAATTCTAAGGGTGGAGCTCCCCCGGAGCCCTATGTGGTGTGTTTTACGCGTTTTAAGACTATCTGTTTGGTAAGCCATATCAGTCTAGGGAACCTCTGGACTGGTGTGTGCACTGCTACATTTTGGACATAGTAAGAATCCACCACCCCATCTCTCCCCACCCCCGAAGTGGTCTCTCCATGTGATCTGCAACTAAGCATAACAAAGAAAAACTAAGAACGTCCCACAGATGTGGAGCCAACAGTAAAGCCTCCAACTGCAGAGCCGGACTGGGAACCAAAACCGGCCCTGGCAAAGTGCTCGCCGGACCCCTGGGGGGTTCTGGGTGTGGCCGAGCTGTTTGCCGGGGCCGGTTTAGGTCGATTTTGTTACAGGGGCCGATTTTGCATGCTGCAAAAACGTGCCTGTAACAAAAACATCCCCCAGGGGCCCAGAATCGGCCCCCACCCTGGCGACCCACCAGGGAAACGCCCAGTGCCCGCTACGGCCAGTCCGGCCCAGTCCAACTGTATAACTCCCCCCACCCTGCTACCCTGCTAACCACCGACCTCCCCAACTTTAATGGGGTAGGCAAGTGCCGATTAGAGTGTCAAGCCATCACCGCTTACTTCTCCTCCCCCAAACATTCCGCTTACATTACAATTCCTGCTAGCAACTCATCGTAACAACTTTTATCCATTTTTGTGTACATATCGATATAGAGATATCATGTAAATACTTTATTGTTTATTGTTCTTAACTCACATTTATGTAAAATGTACAGCAGGGCCATCCAGGTGCATCATACATGCTCATATAAATTTAGCAATTGTTTTCATGTTGGAATATTTCCCAAAATGTAGGGCCTTGTTGCAAGCTTCTGACAAATCCTACATTCGTATCTTTTTCACCTGAAATTACTGAGTAATTGCACTTTTGGGATGCAGATTGATACGTGCCCCAGATTTTTCCGGAGACACAGAGGTTGATTTTCTTGACCCACTGGCATTAAGGACTTAGGGCATCATTACGCTGTCGAAGGGACCGCCACAACAGCACGTTTGTGGCAATCCCATTGCTGACAGCCCTTCGGCCCGACCCCCGCATTACAACACTGGTGGTCAGTTCCTTATTTGTTGGGGGACGGACCGCCACCTCTGGTTATCGCGAATGGAGGTGTTGCCGAGGCAGGCACAGCCATCAGGATTACAATGTCCCTTTCCAACAGCCTTTTCATGGAGGTCCGACTGCCATGAAAAGGCTGTCTGGAAGGGACTTTGGGGGCCCAAACAGGGTCACCGTCCCTCGTGGGCCACTGTAAGTGGCCCTGGGGGCACCTGTAGTGCCCCTACACACCTCTATGCACCTTGTGCCATGCACCAAATGGTGCATGGCACACGATGCATGGATGTGTATAAAGTGCTCCTTTACACTGCTTCAGCCTCCTCCTGGTCAGCAGCACAAGCTGCCGTGTAAATGAGCACTTTTTGACCGCCAGGACTGCAGTCCTATCCGAATGGGGCAGTCGGACCACTGATTACTTGTCGGGAGATCTCCTGACTGCTGCAATAGCAGTCGGCGGTCCGGCCGACCACTATACAAATGAGAGCGTTAGTCAATGTGCCAACATGAATCACAAAACCTGGTGTACTGTAACCTTTACACAACCCGCTGATCAATGATTGAGCGAGATGTGTTCTCGGAAATGATCAGTCACATGAGATGTTACAAGGACAATCAGTTAAACCCCCAAACACTCTTTCATTAGGGAATAATGCATTCAAAAAGTCCAGAAAACCAAGGATACATTTTAAATATTTATTTTAAAATCTTAGTCTAGAGCACACAATATGAATTGTAACCACAATAAAAACAAACGGCGGTAGCAAGTTATCAGAACCGTAAATAATAAATACCACTTCAACATTATTGCTGTTATTAATACATAGCAATCCTACTCTCTTTCTGCTTTATCTATGTGTTAGTCAAATTCTACAATCCTAGCAAAGCAGAAACTAAAATCTGTTATGAGTTTCAGAGGTGGCACACACATAAATACCTGTTTGGACAATGAAGTTCTATTTGCAAGGAAATAGCAGGGTCTGCTATTCTCATCTTATGAGGCCAGTAGCACTGCTAAATCAGTGCAAGAAGGCTATGTTTTTCCTCTTCCAATAGTCTTCACTAGGAACAGGAGATATGATGTACAACTTGTTGACTGGCATGAAGACTCCTCTCTCCACTTCACTATCACTTTCTCTGCTCGACTTTTATGACAGTATTATTGTTAAATAGATATATTTTTTATTTCGGGGGGAACCCCCATTAAACATGCATAAAATACATTTGATTCATCATTTCATTAATACAGTGCAAAATTAAAAACAATAAACACAAGAACAACTCTGACTTCATTACACAAAAATCTAAAACTCTTAAAATTCTTCAATTGATCTTCATCTTAGTTGCCAGGAATACTTAAACATTCTGACACAGCAAATGCAATATGCTCAGTGCTCTCTGGTCTTAGAATTCAGGTAGCATCAGCTATAGGAATGACATATTGAGATTATCCAGGTCTTCCTTAAATAAGGGTAAAATGGACAGAAGACCTCAAAATGTGCTTCTGATTCAGACCATACTTTGCAGGAAGGACAAAGATGTGAACTATCGGAAGGAACTCACCATTCATTTGCTGTGAAAGTTATTGTAGGACCCCATATCTGAATTTCACAAAAATGTATCTTTCTTGGGGTGGTTTTATACAATCCATAAATTGTTCAAATTCCAGATTGCATTTAAAATTAAAGACTCTTCATGTCAGGCTACACATTGTAGACTCCACTAACCGCCTTTCAAGCATGTGCAGCCAATATCTTGTTTTCAGTTGATCTAACATCCCCATAGTGATCAACTCAGGGTTTTCCCAGGCTAGATGCAGATCCAACTTATACAACTAGCACCTGACATGCTGAAACCATTTTATTTTACAAGACTTATCTAACCATTTCAGCTCTGCAAGCGCTTCCTTTTAGGAGGGAAGTGACTTGTTGCACGAGAGTCATACCCAATAGGTTAAAGGTTTGAGATTTGCAACATGAACTATATTCTTGAGGCCCAAATCCAAGCACAAGGGTGTAAGTGGCGATGTTTAGAGCATATTGGGAATTGATCTCATAGACCTGTTTTCTACTTTTTCCAAATATGTGATATTGTCTGTCCTCCAGATCTCTGCACCATAAAGCATGGCGTTTAGCCGTATTGCATGGTAGATCTCTAATGATAGTGATATTGGCTGAAAGTTGGAGGACTTAAGTCTTTTCAAGACTGCTGAGCCTTTGTGCTGCAACGTCATTAATAATTTGCGGAAACAATGACAGGGTATTGGCTAATTGCACCTCCTCTTGTTGTTAAGAACTCTTAGTGGAAACAAATTACAAAAAGTGGGTGGATGCCCTTTCAGTTATTTTCATGCCCTTTCAATTAGTTCCATTCTTTTATTCTCTGTTCTTTTGAAAATTAAGAAAACCAAGACACATAGGCCTTCATTACGATGACGGGTGGACCGCCATCGACAGGCCGTTAGTGGCAGACTGCGCGCCATCTAGGGCATCGGTCCAACCGCTGCATTACAATGCAGCCGGTTGGACAGCAAAGATCCCTTTGGGACGGCAGTCAGATTCCTAATACCTACAATGGGGCGGTGCCTGTGCAAGTACCTCCATAGGGATTAGGATATCCCTTTCCGACTGCATGTTCATGTCAGTCCCACCACATGGTGACTGGCACACGGTGCATGGATGTTTAAAAACATGACTTTTTCCGGGACGCAGCACAAGCCGCAATAGAAAAAGGCATGTTTCTGACTGCCTACACAGCGGTCGTATCAAAATATGGAGGGTGGGACCGCCGTCTACTTGTCAGGAGATCCCAATCCTGCTGCGATGGCGGTTGGGCCTTCGTCTGACCACCCTCATAAGGACCCATAGTTCTCAACCTTCTAGAAGCTCATAGAATTTAACAAGCTAATGTAAAAATGAAGTAGTCAGAATTTAGAAAAAACATTGCAAATATGTTTATGTACCCTTGATTATAATACTGTAAAACATCATAATACAAACCCAGCATGCGTAATACAATTCATGCGTGTTGGGGAATTACTGTGGTAATATCAATTATCACAGCCAAACCCCATGGTAAGAGGCTTTGGACTCAGGAATGCAGTACTTCCTGTGAGTGAGAACCTTGGAGCTTTGCGATACTAACTGAATTTCGTTTAATTATTCTTGCCCACATATTTGACATTTTCAACACCAATCATGATATATTTATGCTCAATGAACTCCTGCACCCAATATCTTATATGCATGTGTCGTACACGTGCTCTACGCACACATATCACTCACATAGGTGTGTATATTGTATGCATTTTACATTAATGAAGAGTAACTTATGTATTGTAAATCTGTTTTTTTGCTACTGAAAATTTTAGTGAATTGACCTCAGTGACTCTTGATTCGAATCTGTCAGAGACTGTCAAGTGCCTGTTTCAATCAGCGACAATACTTTCGAAGCCTCTATTCTATGTCTGGACATTAAAAGATTGCCTTTATTTCATTTTCATTAGTTGGTGAAGCAATTTTGCAAGCTATTGTCTTTAACCGAAGACAAATCAATTGATTTGCTTTCTTAGGAGTGGAGAAAAGAGCCCTTACAACATAAAGAAAAATGGTGATTAAACTGACAGTCTGGACCTCAGAATAAGGGCCTCGTTCGGAAAGTATACCGACCGAATTGGTTCCCGAATGCTTTCCGTACGACTCGGATCGGGGGAGTGAGTCCGACCGAGTACGATGCATTTGTATGTATCTGGTCCGACTTCAATGGGAGCCTGTGTTCCGAACGAGAACACAGGCTCCCATTGAAGAAAGGGGTGGTTGGGGAAAATCGTGTACCCTGTGGCGGGCACCCCATGGTGCCTGCCACATTGTACATGGCTGGAAAGGGGGGTCCCTTGGGTACCCCCATGGGCCCGATTCTGTGGGCCCCGGGTGAAGAGGGCCTGCTACAGGCCCCCAAAAACCTATTGCAGCAGCCTTTTCGTTCCAGGCAAACCGAATCAGAAAGGCTGTCTGAATCGGTCATCGTACTCGCTCGCTTGGAAATCGAGTCCATAGAGCTGTACGAATCGGCTCCGGAAAGGCTTGACCTGTCTGCATGCCTTTCGGAACCAATGCAGTCAGCCCTAATGGTTTCCAGGCATCGTACTTGGTCGTTTGGACCTGGGAACGAATTGGTCAGAAACAAGGGCTCTGGATCGGATTCGGCAAACCCGAATCCGATTCAGAGCCCTTCCGACCAACATTGGAATCGACCCTAAGTGTGGTATCAGCGTTTGGCAGTTGTGCTATCATTGAAAAATTGGATATTGTTGCGACAGGGCAAAATTAAAATACAGCTTCTCTCAAGTCTATTGGAGGTCATTTAGGGTAATTATAACAATAATTCCGGTAGTAGTATTGTTGATACCAAACCTGTGGTATATTATTCATAAATACATTCTGGCCCAGATTAATTAACAGTTCACGCAAAACAGTGGAGCAAAGTAAGTTGCTACACTGTACAAAAGGGAGAGAGCTAAACTGCGCCATTTTTACAAACTCTCTCCCTGCACTGGCACACTTGTGGCTGCCTAACGCCAACCCAAGCACCTCCGGTCGGTGGTCCTGACTGCCTAATTACAATGCAACCGCACATGGTCGCATTCTCCCAGTTCTCAATGAGAGCTTGTGTGACGCCGTAAACCGGCCATAACACAAGCTCCCTTCGAGAAATAGGAGTCTGTGTTTATCCCTGCACCCCGTGGCAGGCACCTGAAGGTGCCTGCCACAAGGTGCAAGGATCAACAGGGGATGCCCCCTTGGCCCCCAACCAGAGTCTGAATACAGAAGGGGGCCCTGCTAGGGACCCCCAGACACGCTTTCAGACAGGGTTTCCATGTCGGAAAGGAAACCGCGCATCGTAATCCAGAAGGCGGAAACGCCTTCCATTTGGATTACGGGCCAGTCTCCGACTGGCAGATGGGCTCCTGGAGCCCGTCAGATGCCAGCCAGAATGACCGACCAGTTTCAATTCCAACCGGCTGTATCATAATCAACCGGTTGGAATTGAAACCGACAATGTCGGTCGTGAGGCCTCCGACCTGAGGTCGGAGGCTTTACAACCGACATCATAATCAGGCCCCTAGTGTGTCTAAGGAAATTTGGCATAGGAGAGGCCCTGAATTGATTTCTTCACCCTGTATTTAGATGTGGTAATCCGATTTAACCAGGTTCGTGTTCGCAGCACCATGTGTGAAATTTAGGGGTGCACCAACTGTTCCCACTATAATACTTAAATGTTATCTCTGTGTAAATTAAGTGCATTGACCTTGGCTAAATGGGGCCCATTCATGCAGGGCACATCACAAGGTCAGGTTAGTCTTTGCTTTGACACTGATTTTGTAATTTTTTGCGTAATTGCAATTGTTCCCCTCGTATTCCTGTACCTACTCTACTCTACAAGTGGTGATCATGGCGTTCACATCTTCAGGTGAGGAGGAGCTTTTAAGACTACCACTAAAAACCACTGACTCAAAAATCATCCGAAGCAGGGAGTGCACTCCACCCAGAATGAAAATATAAATCGCTGCCTGCAGCCAAACCTCACATCCTGCCTTCCCTGCCCTGGCTCCAGATGAACTACAGGGAGCATGCAGCCCTTTGTGTGGAGGCAAGACACAGCTTATGCAGCTGTAAGTGGGGCTGTGCCCAGCTCCTCCCTTCCATCCTGCCCATGATAGCCAATCCAGGCACACGTAAGCTCCCTATTGTGTGTGGCTGTCTAGGAGGAATACACAAAGCTCAACTGTCAAATACACCCAGCCATTTGACTAGAGACAGGCTACAGGAACTAAATGGCTAAGGCAAGAAAATGCCAATTTTCAGAAAGTGCCATCTTCAGAATTGCAATTTGAAATCCGACTACACCATAAGTTTGGATTTTAAATTGTGATTCCAGAGACACCAAACATGAACTCGCTATTTCTTCCCATTTGTAAATCACTCTTGGAAAATGTAATAAGGCAACTCCAATGTTATCCTATTAGAAAGATGGGCCGTGCAGCAGTGATACACAAATGTATGAGTTCTTCACTACCAGGACATGTAAAACTTAAATGTCCATGTCCTACTTTCTAAATACAATGCACCCTGCCCTCTGGGCTGTCCAGGACCTAACAGAGGGGTGACTTATATGTACTAAAAAGGAAGGTTTGGGCATGGCAAAAGGTTTATTTTTGCCAGGTGTAAATGGCAGTTGAAAACCGCACAAACGGGCTGCAATGGCAAGCCTGAGACATGTTTAAAGGGCTACTTAAGTGGGTGGCACAAGCAGTGCTGCAGGCCCCCTAGTAGTCTTTAATCTACAAGCCCTTAGTTAGTACATGTAGTAACACTTTTCTAGGGAATTGTAAGTAAATTAAATATGCCAAATGGGGATAAGCCAATATTGCCATGGCTAGAGGAGACAGCACAAACATTTTAGCACTTGTTAGCAGTGGTAAAGTGCACAGAGTTCTAAGGCTAACAAAAACGAGATTAAAAAAAAATGGAGGAGGAAGGCAAAAAGTTGGGGGGATGAGCACCCGAAGGCTGACTGGTCTAATAGAGTGAGTTATTCACATTTTCACAAGTATCTAAGTTTGGGAATTATTTGTATTTTCACAGGCCTCTCCGTTCGTTTCTAGTGTCCTGCTATGGACTGGACAAACTTACACTAGAAAAATAGAGTGAAACAGGCAAAGTTATTCATTTTTCTTGCAGAACTGTTTCTGCATTTTCTCGAGTTTGTGAGTATATTCGTTATCTAGGGTTATGATGAAAAGAAACCCTGTTATTCTTAGGGTGATTTCCCTAGTACAGCAAGAGGTGGGATCATTAAACAAGTACTTCAACTCTAGGTAATTTCAAATTCATCATAAAACTACAGGTGCGTGTTTTTGCTTAGAAGTTCCAGTCAACGTTTTCTTTTCACAGTATATTTTAGAATGGTTCTTGATTGCCCTTCTTATTGACTTAGGTTTTATGATATTTTACTCCATCCCAGCCTTGTACTCACTTACTATATTTCTTGCTCTTAACAGTGTTCTCCTATTGGTTGCCTTCAGCAAATTTTAAAACAGGTCTACAATAGGTTTGTCTGCATGCACTATTCTCTAGTTGGTGACTTAATCAATCTGGCGTAATTTGACACAGTTTCTAATCCCGGGGTCAACAAATGACCAAAGCATTTTCCTTGTCTGGGCACTTCACTTTTTATGCTAGGACATTAAGGGGCCTATTAAGATGGAGGTTGGAAAGCCTCCGACCTTCGTTCAGTGTTCGGTCACATCCTAATGAGGCGGGCAGGACCGCCAACTGGCAGTCGGTTGGTCCTGTTTACGAGACGGTGTCGGGCGGACTTCATAATCGGCCCCTAAGAATGCATAATGTGAGGCACATGTGAGTAGCTTTGAAACTGAGGCACATTCGACAAACTTAAAACTCTAGAAGATTGTTCAATGCTATCTTGATTACTAATATATTTTGCATTAGCCTATCCTTGCATTTCTGATCAGTTGTTGTATCTTTTGTAATTATTGTCTTTTGAAAGAAGATCCTTTCATTTGAAAACAGTTCTGAATTGCCTTCGGTGGAAGGAGATCTGGTTTTGTGATTAAAATGCTAAATACTTCATCTCTCTGTGCCTCACAATGTAAAAATGTGTAATAGAAATATGTACCATCGAAATACGTTTTCAAGCACTGCACAGTTCATTGTGATTTCTGTAACCATAAAATAACAACAGGAAACACCTCCAACCGGTAAGATCAGGCCCCACCCCTGCATGATAATCTTGGATATAGTTAAGCTGCTACTGCTCATTTCATTATGTACACACAGTATGAACTTTAAGTTTTCCTAGTCAGTTTACTTTTATTACAGCACGCACCTGGCCCAAGGGCACTAAATATTTTTACACCAAAACCAGGGGAGGCTACAGATTGTTTTAAGGCACCGGGAGATAAGCTATTTGATGATCCGAGACTAGAATTCGGCCCTGGTACCCCCTGTTCCAAAGTCTGCATCTCTAGCCACTTGTCACATCTCCTCCCTGAATTGTATCACAGAGTCTATTTCTTGTGGCCTCGATTTTGCACCCATTTCACTATCCAGAATGTTAAGCACTGAAACAAAATATTTAACTTCTTAAAACTTTCTCTACAAATAAAATATGGTTTATATATGAGTGACATACCAACATTGTTAAGTACTTAGTTCAGTGTTATTTCTTATGCTGTACCTGCAGGAGCTGCTGACCTATATCTTTTGAAAATACAGCTTAGTCTGCCCTTTCTCTTAATGCTTTTCAATGTACCTACAAAAGAGAAAAGTATATGTTGAATCAACTATGTAGTTTACCAATGGTAATTCTTCCAATAAATCCTACAATTATTGTATTTGTACTCTTGAAAAATCTTTATAATGGGGAAACCCACATTTACATTTTTTATTTTCTTATTTTGGCTCTATTATTTTTACTCGTGGATACGCAAGTCACTTTCTAGTGGATGGCACACAAAACGTTGTTCTTCCTCTTCTCAGTTAGATACCTCTTATTTCACTATATTCAGGCCCTGGATGTGTATTTACCTTTACAATTTAAACTATTTTCAGGAATTACATTTCTATTTCTTTCAAATCGTCATATCCCTGCTTTCTATGAAGTTAGATTCTTTCCAGTACACAATAGTTAGTTTTTATTAACTTTCACACCACAGGGCAAATAAAAAATATTTTACATTTTTGCGTCTGTATTTGGAACAGTATCCTCATTTGGCTTGAGTACTGAATAATGTACTGATTTTTTCATTGAAGCTTTCCACACATTGTAATAAGTCCTGGCTTTAACCTATTCTAGTTTCCAAAGCCCTTCTTACCCTTTGTGTTTCCTCCCAAAGATCCCATCGCAAGAAGGGAGGAAGGAGTTCTAAAATCAAAACAACCATTTGTAGGGTTTACATAATACCACCAGGCAAATTCGTTTTTACGCAAGCAGAACCTCCCATAAATTCCAATTGTTGATTTTACATATTTGCTGCATTTTTTTTTCTTCCACGTTTTTATAAAATGTTTACCCTAAGGAGACCAGTTGCAGTAGTATATGTGTTGCAGAAACTCCTAAACTGCATGTGCACTATGGAAGCAGGCACTGCTCTAGCAACGTTTACCCAGTGACTTTAGAAAGCGTATGGAAAATACACTGAAGAGGTATCTTGTGTGACGTATCTCAGCAATGGTGTACTTCACATATAGTTTACATGCAGATAATCCCATAAGTGTATTTTGCCCAATACTCATACATTTCAAGAAATTAATGTGCATCTAATGCTAGAAAAGTAGAAATTTCGCCCAACCCTACATATTGTGCTTGCAAATGGCAGTGTGCTACTCCAATTCATGCTATGTATTGTGAACATGAAAATAAGTGAACTATGTTTACATATACCATTTGGAGATATTACAAAATGGCCTTGAAGGTCCCTATTCTAAGATCATATTGTGCTGGAGGCATTTCACTGACACGGATCAACCTTTTCACCTTCCTTACACTTTGTTATGTCATGTTAATTTTATGTTTATAGAGTACTGCTTTTTGGCGCTATATTAAGACAACATGAGGGACGAAGGCAGAAAAGGCAAACACAGACTTAAACAGATACTACTACAAATATTGTCAACATAAAACTAGAAAGTCAACATCTGACAACACTTAGGGGGCGATTCCGATGTCGGACGGACCGGAGTCCGTCTGACTTCGTTTGGGAACTGGGACCGAACGACCTCCTGTCATCGGTCCCAACCCAGGAATTAGGATGCGACCGAACACTGTTTGGTCGCACTCCTATTCTTTACCATGGGAGCATGCATTCTGAACGGAATGCATGCTCTCATGGTAAAGAGCTGAGGTGCAATTCATCGGGTGCAGGGATCAATGGGGGGGCACCATAGGTGTCCCCTAGGCCACCATCCGGCGGCCTTGCACCCATGGGGACCCTGCTGGGGGCCCCCAAAGTGGGATTCCCACAGCCTTTCTGTGTCGGAAAGGCCGGCACAGAAAGGCTGTGGGAATCCTCCATCGTAATCCTTCGGCTTGAAAGAGCCGCCCGAGGGATTGATGGAGGATTTCCGAATGGCAGCCTTGCTCTCCAAGCCCATCGCAAGCCATTCGGAAATCCGGTTCGGATTCCTTTTCGACCGACCCCATCAAAATGGGTCCGTCGGAAAGGAATCCGAACAGCCGATTCAGGTGCGGTCAGAGCTGTTTCCGACCGCATTGGAATCAGCCCCTAAGAATGGCCTATTAAATCAGGTGACTAGTCACATTTTAATTTATTTCTAGAGTTCAATGGGGAGATTCTTTCTGAAGAGCAATCAATAAAGAGTTGTATTTATTCTCTGAGGCCACAGAGATTGTGTAGCACTTCAGCTCTTAATTAGTTTCTTTTATTTATATATTGTTAATTTGTAAAGCATGCAATTACCCATAGTGTGTCCTAATGTGACTAATACACTCTGTACACCAGCTCTCATACTCCGATATTGAGCCCAGTTTAGGTAAACAAATAGATTTTCAGAGCCCTGCAAAATTTTAAGATCTGACTGTAGGTGTAACTTAAGCGAAAGTCGACTGCAAGCCCAAGCAGTCACCATGGAGAAGGCCCGGCATCCCAAACGTGCTCTCCGGTATTTAGGTACTGGGATCAGACTGGCAGAAGTTAAAGAAAGCAATCTGGGAGGAATGTATTTTTTTAAACATCTGAAATATATGACGAGCGAATTACTGGATAGAGCTTTGAACTGGTTTCTCGTAGTAGCAGGAAGCAAGTGAAGCTGTATGAGTAAGGATGAAACACAATCAAACTTACTCCTCCCTAAAATCAACCTGGCTGCCGCATTCTGATCGAGTAGTAACCTCCTAATAAGGTCATCTGGAAGCCCAACATAAAGGGCATTACAGTAGCCCAGTCTGCTTAAAACCAGGATTTGCACCAGCAGCTGTCTAGAATATTGAGGAATAAACAGAATGATCTTCCTGAGTTGTTTCATGCGCAGGAAGCATGTGACATCAGCTTAGTGTTATGCTACTCAAATGAAAGTTTGCTATCAAATAGCACACCTAAATTACGAGCAGAGGTTGCTGGTTCCAGGCATTCTCCCAATGCCATCAGGCACTGGGGTGGCGTGGTGAAGCAAAATAACGATGGATTAAACCCAGATCTGTGACTGGGGGTGAATGTTTGCCAATGTGCAACATTCCGTCCATCATCTTGTGTGTTTTGCATTTCGCCCTAAGTGGGAAGGGTATGCCCAGACGTGGGTCCCGTGCTCACTACGCCACTGGAGTCAAGCTATCCTGGCTGATGAGGGCTGAAAGCCCGAAACCGGTCCTAGGATGCTTGATTCCGGTCCAGGGAAGACATGGCTTGGCAGTTCGGTCTGGACTGTTCCCATGAGGCACAGGGTCAAGACTGATTTGCATATGGCTATGTCTGAACTGGGGTGGCGTGGTGAAGCAAAATAACGATGGATAAAACCCAGATCTGTGACTGGGGGTGAATGTTTGCCAATGTGCAACATTCCGTCCATCATCTTGTGTGTTTTGCATTTCGCCCTAAGTGGGAAGGGTATGCCCAGACGTGGGTCCCGTGCTCACTACGCCACTGGAGTCAAGCTATCCTGGCTGATGAGGGCTGAAAGCCCGAAACCGGTCCTAGGATGCTTGATTCCGGTCCAGGGAAGACATGGCTTGGAAGTTCGGTCTGGACTGTTCCCATGAGGCACAGGGTCAAGACTGATTTGCATATGGCTATGTCTGAACTGGGGTGGCGTGGTGAAGCAAAATAACGATGGATTAAACCCAGATCTGTGACTGGGGGTGAATGTTTGCCAATGTGCAACATTCCGTCCATCATCTTGTGTGTTTTGCATTTCGCCCTAAGTGGGAAGGGTATGCCCAGACGTGGGTCCCGTGCTCACTACGCCACTGGAGTCAAGCTATCCTGGCTGATGAGGGCTGAAAGCCCGAAACCGGTCCTAGGATGCTTGATTCCGGTCCAGGGAAGACATGGCTTGGCAGTTCGGTCTGGACTGTTCCCATGAGGCACAGGGTCAAGACTGATTTGCATATGGCTATGTCTGAACTGGGATGGCGTGGTGAAGCAAAATAACGATGGATTAAACCCAGATCTGTGACTGGGGGTGAATGTTTGCCAATGTGCAACATTCCGTCCATCATCTTGTGTGTTTTGCATTTCGCCCTAAGTGGGAAGGGTATGCCCAGACGTGGGTCCCGTGCTCACTACGCCACTGGAGTCAAGCTATCCTGGCTGATGAGGGCTGAAAGCCCGAAACCGGTCCTAGGATGCTTGATTCCGGTCCAGGGAAGACATGGCTTGGCAGTTCGGTCTGGACTGTTCCCATGAGGCACAGGGTCAAGACTGATTTGCATATGGCTATGTCTGAACTGGGGTGGCGTGGTGAAGCAAAATAACGATGGATTAAACCCAGATCTGTGACTGGGGGTGAATGTTTGCCAATGTGCAACATTCCGTCCATCATCTTGTGTGTTTTCCTTAACCCAGCTTCCCAGGATTTTTACAGAGGGAAGGAGAGAGATAGGCCAGTAGTTGGAGGAAATATTAGGGACTAAAGTTTCCTTTTTCAAAAGCGGAATAACTAATGTGGATTTACAAAAAGTAGGTACCACACCACTTGTTAGAGAGTTGTTACACATCATAGTTATCCAAGGAGAGGGAAAGGATGTCAGATCTTTGTAAACTCTAGTGTCAAAGGGAGTGCCTGAACTGATCATAGAGATTTTAGATACCTCCTCTTCCTCAGTAATAAGGCTAAAATCTGACCACCCCTTAAACTGGTGGCTGCTTTGATGCAGCCTTTTTCGCCAACTCCCCTGTAGGCATAACTAAAATAGAGAAGATCTTAGTTGGAAAGAAGTCAGCCAAATCCGAGCAAAGCATTTACACTTGAGGAGCTTTTTGCCAATGAGTTATAAACCACAAAAAGTTATCTAGTGGGATTGTTTGCAGACAAAATGTTATTATGATAGCAGATACTCCTGCAGGCTTTCAAAAGCCCTTTGCATGTGCTAAGTTCTAATGTATAAGCCTCTCTCCCTGCCTCTGAGTGATATTGCCCACAGAGCCTCTCAACCCTTTTACATTTCGTCTTGGGTATACCAAGGAGCTGACAGCATTTTTCAATGAATGGTCCTTGTTTTAAGTGGCAGTACCTCGGCAAGAGCTCCCACATTCCAAGAATTAAACTGCTCAATGGACTCATCAACATTGGGGTCTGACTTAGTATTTGGTTTGGATCTTTCTAAACAGTTCCATAATCTAGTATTGTCCAATTTACCCCAGGCACAATAGTGAGTGTTTGTGGGTGGTTGCAAGGGAGGAATTCCTCCAGCCTTATGCAAGTAAAAATAAATCATCTTATGTTCAGATCTTCACGGCCTCCACAGTTATCATACCCTCTCTGGCATAAACGTGCTCCAATGTTTGGCCTGCCTTATGGGTAGGCTGTTGGACAAACTAGTACAGCTCCAAAGCCCGAACAAATATTAACAATCTGAGAGGTATTGATGTCCAAATCATTGTCATAGTGAATGTTTAAATCCCCCAGGACCAATAAGGATTCAGTCTCCAAACAAACAGTCGATTCTACCTCTTGGAATGAGCTAACAAATTTCTATACAGGGCCTGGAAGCATGTACATTAACTGAAACTTCACTGAAAATTTACGATTTGCACTTAATGATAAGGCAAGTAATTCCGCATCTTGCACATATGGTACCAGCCATGGCAAGCATACAAATATCTCTTTACATATCAAAGCAGCCCCTCCCCCACCTTGTTTTGCCTGTTTATATTATTACTCACATATCCAGCCAATACAGTAAAAGTGACCTCGGGCCAGAGCTGTCACTCATCCAGGATTCTGTGATAAACAGACAATCCAACTTGTAATCTCCTAACAGCATGCGAGGGTGTCCTAAGGATCTCTGCTACAACATCCTCTCCAAAACTCAGTCCAAAATTGTCATTCATGTTGGAAGTGGTCATGTCATCGTGTCTCGTGGAGAGAGAAAGGAAAATAGGGGGAAAAGGAAAGGCAAAAGGTAGTCCCCTCGGCTGAGCCGCCGTGCCAAATATGTATCAAAAGAAAGGGGGGGGGGGGAGCAGATTATGGTACAGTACCCGTGCTCCCTCTGTTAATCTCAATTCAAACGGGGGTAGCTGTTCCAGGATTGGGTGCAATAGTCACCCAAAACAAGAGAAAGAAGGAGAAAAAGGAATAAACGGTGGGGGGTCCTAGGGTTTTATACCCTGTAGGCTAGAGGCAAGCGCAAGTCTTGTCTCTTGATGCCCTCACACACCCTGAAGGATGTCATGCTTCATCATCGGGCGGTTGCTCCTCGTCGGGCCGGCGCTGCAATGCCCTATGGGTCCCCCGAAGGGTCGCTTAGGCAGAGATCTTTTTTTTGTTACTGCTGTATGATGAGTGAGGGTGTGAAATAGAGGGTTCTAAGAAAACAAGTGCATGAGTGAGTGAGTGTTAAAACTAGCTAAGGGATACCAAAGTGAATTGAGTTTTAATAAAAGGGTTTCCTTGCCAGGCTAAAAAGACCCATAGGTCGTGTGTTACTGATGGGGCATAATGTGCCGCAGTAACTTCAGGTCAACATGTTTCACGCCGTCCAAGTGGTCAAAACGATCCCTGGCGCTTCTTCAGGACCAGTGAAGTAAGTTAAAAAGAGACCGTCAATGGGCCAAGAACCCTGCTCAGGGGGAGCGAACCACCCTTGTGTGCAACTACAAGGTGGCTAAAGCTCGATTGATTGGCCACTCCTGTTGCAACCTAGGAGTATAGAGAGAGAAAAAATTGGAAAACAAATGCACAGAGTGGGAGTCAATGTAACCCTCTCTGTGGACAGACAGTAGAGCGTATCATATATCTGGATTGTTTTCATGCCAAACGAATACAATGAAAAACACGTGAGACAGACAACATACATTATTGACCAAAACCAGCGTTAGACACATTCATGGTCCTACCCCATCATCGGTTCGTGAATTAAGGGGAAGGCTCAATTCTGATCAGGCTGATGGCTTAACTTTATGTAGTATAAGGCCGCTAGTGGTGGAGTGCAGACTCTATTGTACTAAAAAAGGTCTGTTGCATTAGGGACATCACATCGGTGGTTTGATAGTGATACCACGGCATTGATATCAATTATAGTGCACTAGTTCATGAAATGTGACTTCGCGGTACAGAAATATCACAGGACTCTAGTAACAGGCAAAGGTTCTAACCTAGTCTAGAGTGATAAGTTGCTCCATAGGCTAGCATGTGTAATCGCCCGCACCGTAACGGGCTGAAAAGAGAAAGTGCACGCGGAGAGTAGATAAGGTTGACAGAGCCACTCAAGAGTAACATACGGGAAGTGAGTGCGATCCGAGATGTGAACAACGCTGGGTACACCGCTTCCAGACTAACACTAAGGGTCTGAATGATGAGGTTCCATGGGTAGAACTCTAAAAGGCGCATACATATAACTCCTTCTGTTACCAACATCCTGCTGTGCATCCCCCAGACTTTCCCCATTTCGGACAATATCCACTCTGTATTTCACCCTCACATATGTCCAACATACCCAGGGCCGTGACCATGCACTCCCTGGTTATATTATATGGGCGGGGGCCACACAAACTGAGTAGCACCTAACATTGTGTTGCTGCTGCACACTTATAACCATTTAATGTATATCTAGGGCTCTAGCAGTCTTTGCCCTTCCCACAGCCATGTCGTTTAACTTTCCATATGGCCTTCACGGACGATGAGGCATTTCGTGTCCCCTTCCACCACTCCCTCCTGATGCATGGGTTTCGCCACTCCAAAATGGCGCCCGCAAAACCAGACCACTCACAGGCACTGAGAGATGGCGCCTGCGCATGGGCACCACAAATTGAGTAGCACCTAACGTGTTCCTGCTACACACTTATAACCATTTAATGTATATCCTTGGCTTAAGTAGTCTTTGCCCTCCCCAGAGCCATGTCGTTTAACCCCTTCCCTGCGGGGGTAATTCCCCCACGGGGCGGGGGTGAGCGCGGCGCCGCGGTGCTCGTGACAATACCAGCTCGTCGTGAGTCACAGTGGAGCTGTGCTCATGATGAGCTGGTCTCGTCACAACCCCGCCCACTCATTAATTCTCCCGCACAGGCGGGGAATTAATCCCGCGTGGGCGGCGCGCAACCGTTATGATGAGACCAGCTCGTCATGAGCACAGCTCCACTGTGACTCATGACGAGCTGGTCTCGTCATGAGCATTGAAGCGGTTAACCTTCCGTATGGCCTTCACGGACAATGAGGCACTTCGTGTCCCCTTCCACCACACTGTTAATATATGGGTTTCACCACTCAAAGATGGCGCCCGATAAACCCGACCACTCACAGGCATCGAGAGATGGCGCCTGCGCATGGGCTCTACGCCCCTGGAAGCCCGACACTCCCCAGACAAGACTCCTGCTCTATATTAGACGACGGCAGAGCACAAGCCGGTAATATGCAGGCAGACGTGTTTGAGGGGTAGGTGCTGACAGGCGAAGCACCCGACGGCAACCGTAAGTACTAACAGGATGGGCACTCTTCCGACCATTATCAGATCGCGCTCACTTCCCATATGTTACTCTTGAACAGCTCTGTCAACCTTATCTACTCTCCCTGTGCACTTTCTCTTTTCAGCCCGTTACAGTGCGAGCGATTACATGTACTAGCCTATGGAGAAACTTTTCACTCTAGACTAGGTAAGAACCTTTTCCGGTTACTAGAGTCCTGTGATATTTCTGTACTGCGAAGTCACATTTCATGAACTAGTGCACTATAATTGATATCAATGCCGTGGTATCACTATCAAACCATCGATGTGATGTCCCTAATGCAACAGACCTTTTTTAGTACAATAGAGTCTGCGCTCCACCACTAGCGCCCTTATACTACATAAAGTTAAGCCATCAGCCTGATCAGAATTGAGCCTCCCCCTTGATTCACGAACCGATGATGGGGTAGGACCATGAATGTGTCTAACGCTGGTTTTGATCAATCAATCAATCAATCAAACATTTGTGGAGCGCGCTACTCACCCGTGAGGGTCTCAAGACGCTAGAGGGTGTGGGGGATGAAGCAGCTACTGATCGAACAGCCAGGTCTTGAGAAGTCTCCTGAAGGTCAGCAGGTCTTGGGTCTGTCGCAGGTGGATGGGGAGGGTGTTCCATGTTTTGGCGGCTAGGTGGGAGAAAGATCTGCCGCTGGTGGTCGTTCGGCGGATGCGTGGGATGGTGGCGAGGGCGAGGTCAGTGGAGCGAAGCTGGCTGTTCGGGGTGTAGAAGGTGAGTCATTCGTTGAGGTATGCCGGTCCGGCGTTGTGGAGTGCCTTGTGAGCGTGGGTGAGGAGCTTGAAGGTGATCCTCTTGTTGACCGGGAGCCAGTGCAGGTCTCTCAGGTAGGCTGTGATGTGGCTGTGGCAAGGGATTCCGAGGATGAGGAGTGCGGAGGCGTTTTGTATGCGTTGGAGTCTTTTATGGAGTTTGGCCATGGTTCCCGCATAAAGGGCGTTGCCATAGTCCAGCCTGCTGCTGACGAGGGCTTGGGTGACCGTTCTTCTGGTTTCGGTGGGGATCCATCTGTAGATCTTGCGGAGCATGCAGAGGGTGTTGAAGGAGGAGACAGCGTTGACTTGCTGGGTCATAGATGGCGGTGAGTCCAGGATGAACCCCAGGTTGCGTGCGTGGTTGGTGGGTGTCGGGGCAGATCCCAACGTGGCCGGCCACCAGGAGTCGTCCCATGCGCAGGGGGTGGAGCCGAGGATGAGGCCCTCCGTCTTGTCAGAGTTCAGTTTCAGACGCCTGGTCTTCATCCACTCTGCGACAGCCTTCATTCTGTCTGTCTCGTATGTTTTTCATTGTATTCGTTTGGCATGAAAACAATCCAGATATATGATATGCTCTACTGTCTGTCCACAGAGAGGACTACATTGACTCCCACTCTGTGCATTTGTTTTCCAATTTTTTCTCTCTATATACTCCTAGGTTGCAACAGGAGCGGCTAATCAATCGAGCTTTAGCCACCTTGTAGTTGCACACAAGGGTGGTTCCCTCCCCCTGAGCATGGTTCTTGACCCATTGACGGTCTCTTTTTAACTTACTTCACTGATCCTGAAGAAGCGCCAGGGATCGTTTTGACCACTTGGATGGCGCAAAACATGTTGACCTGAAGTTACTGCAGCACATTATGCCCCATCAGTAACACACGACCTAAGGGTATTTTTAACCTGGAAAGGAAACCCTTATATTAAAACTCAATTCACTTCGGTATCCCTTAGCTAGTTTTAACAATCACTCACTCACGCACTTGTTTTCTTAGAACCCTCGATCTCACACCGTCACTCATCATACGGCAGTAACAAAAAAAAGATCTCCGCCAAAGCGACCCTTAGGGGGACCCGTATGGCATTGCAGCGCTGGCCCGACAAGGAGCAACCGCCTGATGATGAAGCATGACATGCTTTGGGGTGTGTGAGGGCATCAAGAGACAAGACCTGCGCTTGCCTCTAGCCTACAGGGTTTAAACCTAGGACCCCACTCCGCTTATTCCTTTTTCTCCTTCTTTCTCTTGTTTTGGGTGACTATTGCACCCAATCCTGGAACAGCTACCCCCGTTTGAATTGAGATTAACACAGGGAGCACGGGTACTGGACCATAATCAGCTCCCCGTCCCCCCCTCTTTTTTGATACATATTATTTTGGTCCCACATTATTTTGGTTACACTACCTATATGTGTCATCTCTCAGTAGTAGAATGAATCTATTAACTCAGAAGGCCTTGAGGAATAGATGTGTCCTAGTGATAAAACTTACAACTTTGGAACTTGGGGACATGGGCTCCAGTTCTTGCTATGGCACTTGACTGACATTCATGTTATTCTGGAAATACATGAAAGTTAATGTCAATGAGCAATTCAAATACATACAATTCCCACCTGATGTACAGGATATCATCCCACATCCTTGCTTAACCCCACCATCTGTTGCTAGAGTGAAGTTCACGCTCTATGAAAGCTTCTACTTACATACAATATATTTCTACAAACTTCTCAAAAGACAAACACTCTGCTGTGAGCAGAACCAGATTAGAGTAGGTCTGACATACTAAATTCCCGCTTGGTTCGGTGTTTCAGGTTTAAGTGTTGGTAATCTTCTATCAGTTATGGAAGCAGTTACATCGATTTGTAGTCTGTCATAATTCTTGATAACAGTGCTAAGGTGTTCAGCCAGGGGAGAGGTGAGAGCCAAATCATGAAGAAGCCTCTGGTAGATGCAGACAGCATAAACAACCTGTTGGATGAGACCTCAAAGTGTCTGAGATTATTGTATGGAATTCCATTGTCCTAGTATACAAATACCAGCTTAAACGAACAGCCATTTCTTAGTTTGTGGCTTTCATTGTAAGGCTGTCCAAGTCTTATTCACATTCCCTTGGCTGCCCTTCTATGGTTTTAACATCATTTAATGCCTAATTTCATCTGTGGCTAAAGTGGCCACCTGCCAAGCTTCAAAGGCCAAATAATGCTTGAAAGAAGGGAGGGAATCTTGCTCTCCCACATCCAAGTTCTTTGTGTGCAAGGCCATACCCCAGAATAATGTAGACAGTCATAGTAGGGAATAAAGAACAGATAGCACCTAGGATGATGAGATTTTGTTTGATCTTTGGTGAGAGTAATTAAACTTCCTTGATGTGGATTATGGAGAGAGAAAAGTAAAGAAGACGTTTGTCATATTGCCATTCTGAGATAGTTCAGAAACGGGGTCACTTTGCGGAAATCTGGGCTGGAGCAATCATACCGATTTTGCCTGATTTCGCAGACTGCTTTTAACTTTTAAATTCCCCTTCCTGAAATATATGAAGATAAGAAAACTACCCTAAATGATTACTGCCTTTCTGTCTGGATATTGGAGAGTGCTGTCTTTGGTTAGGGATTTCAATGTCTGGATTCACAAGCTTCCATAAGCTTGTGAAGGAAAACATTTTCAGTAGGACAATCCCCTGATGTTTACCAGGACCATTTATAGAATGGGCCCACTTCCTGGTTGTCCCTATTTTATAAGATAGCATGGAATTTGACTTTTCGCATTGTTTCCTATGTAATGATTTATAATTTTAAAATACATTTTGGTCCAAGCATCCCACTGTCTCCATTTTGGAACTGCTTTAATTGTGGTATTTTTCTCTGGCTAAATATTGCAGTTTGTTTTATTTCTATTGTTGTTTTGCAATTGCAGCAAATCTAACATATTTCTTTGGGGTGGCAGTTGCAGCTTGTTCCAAGCTACCAAAGAATAAGCAAGTGTTCCTCACAGGGGTTAGCTTTGTTGGAGCTCATCAACAATTCACATCAACACTGTGGCCTCTATTCCCATAGCTTATAAATCTATTTTAATGAAGTTTTCCTTTTTAATGATTGCCTGGGTGCCATACCAGTCACCTGCTGAACATAATGAGGGAGGTATCAGACAGAAATCAAGGCAAATTGTGAGGAAGGTGCTTAGAGTGAGAGAATCATATCTACACTGCTCTTTCATCACATGCTCTGGCCTTCCTTAGTGGGGGGTACCATAAAACTTGAATGGCCAACTCCACAGCAGTATTGAAGGTTCACTTACCCTGAGATACTTTCAATAAAATAGTTGAAAACTTTTGCATTTTTAGCAAGATTTCTGTCAGAAATATCTAAAGAGCATAGGTGACACATGCAGATTGATAAAGTTTCTTTTCCACTAATGTTATCAAAAATCTTTTCACCATTAAATCAGATTTTAAAAAGTAAGCTTAATTAAAATGTACTTTAGCTGCTAAGCCAGAACCGGCTTTAAACCAGTTTGACCTCTCATTACACCTCTGCAGCTGGAATACACAGCCTTGGCTCGGAGAATTAGCGACCCTAACTCACAAGACAAAAGCCCAGGAAGAACAGAGTAGTGTTAACTTCTGGCCACTTAGCAGAAATTTGCAACCTGGGAGGAGTGCCGCACAGCAAGCAGAACTAAGGGTACCCTTAACATTTCTTCTTATCACTTGGAGATGCTATGCAGCGCTTCTCCTATTCATCCCCAAGACTTCACTAGACAGGGTGGCTCCTGTCCATTGGGAAGGCGACATTTCGGACTCAGTCCAGTGGAAGAAGAGTTCATCTAAATAGGGGAGTGGCCTGGGAGCTGAAGAGAGTCCTGTTTGTTGGCAAAATGGTTTGCCATCTCGAAACAGGAGCTATTGGGCACTTTTACAGTAAGGTGAAGAGGAATCACAGCAAAAGAATTTGAGGAGCAATGAGAAAATAGTTAGAGCTGGGCAACAGAATTTCTCCAATCACTGGCTTGAGCACAGTATAAATCTGGCACTTCACCCGCAACCTCCTCAGAACATTTGTCAACCTAGGAGGACTATAGCTGAAGAAGACAGCCCTGCTGGAAGAAAGAAGCCCCCTGACTCATGTCACTTGAATCCTGCTGGAAGAAGAGAAAACAAGGGACTCAAGGACCAAATGACTCAAAGACTCTGGACTCCTGCTCACACTCACGAACTGGAACTGCTGTCCAAGGAACAAGTTGTTGGCATCTCAATTGCCTGCTGAAGGGACATTAAAAGCTGAAGGACATCTGGCTCTAAGAGTGCCCAGCTGACCACAGAGGACTGGACCCTGCAGGTGTCCTGACTGGAGAGAAATCTAATGCGTAGAAGCTTGCCCAAAGGGCCTTGGAACTGAAGGACTGATCGGAAAGACCTTTCCAGCAGTTGGAAAAATGTGGGACTTATTTATTCTTCCTCTGTAGGGTGGGGAAAGGCGCTTAGACTTGCCAAGGCCGGGAAGAAACCCAGGTTAATTCTGCTTGGAGCATTTGCCACCTTGGAAACAGTTTTATCAGGATCTCATGGTGAAGGTATCTGGATCCTTGGATCCCTGCCCACCTACAGCGTCCAGGCTTCACCCACTGAAGGTTTTAGAGAATCAAAATAGTGACCAAGTCTGAAGGTAATACATTGGACCTGGGGCAGTTGGCAAATCTATCTCAGCAGCGAAGTAACCCTGGCCGCTACTTACTACAACTTTGTCCTGCTTAGAACTTTTGCCACAAAAACCAAAAGCTTCAGCTCTAGCTCGACAAAGAAGTATCCAACTTTGAGAGACCTTTTTCGGTCCAGACTTCGACCTTGCCAGGCTGAAGGATTTTGACTTCCATTTCACAGACTATAGGTCTGATTTTGAGTTTGGCGGACAGGGTACTCCGATGCAAACGTGAGGAGTACCCTGTCTGTCAATCTCCAGGCTGCCCGCCATTCGCTCTGTTGACATAAAGCTTCCTCCTACTGCCTGACCCTCTTGGGCCGGCCAAGCAGTCATGCGCACTTAACATGTTTTCCACTGGGCTGTGTTGCACTGCCCGATGGAGAACATGCCCAGGCTCACAGGCAGTGCCTGAGCGGCCAAACAGGCCGCTCAGACCAATTGCGACGCTGCCCATGCAGCGTCATGATTGGCTGGGAGAGTCCGGGAGCCTGGGTGCTTTCGGTGCTGGCGAGGATGGAGGAGAGGTGTGCGGCGGTGGTGGTAAGTTTGTTTTATTTCTTTTTTCACCCCCGCCTCACCACCTCTGTTCCGAGGCAGCCACCACTGACTAGGCGTGGGTAAGAATCATGGTTGCTCTGCAAAAGCGTTTGGTTTCAATCAAGCTCAGCATCCATTCATCTCGAGGGTACATCTAGGTGCTACAGCCAAAAGGTCAGTTTTTGTTGTGAGAAGCACTCATAGAGCAGGATACTTTCCTCACTTTTTTAGATGCAGGGCACTCTCAGTACTTGGTGGGAGTCACCTTTTAAAGGTGTATCAGTGATGATGGAGGTCCAGACTGTAAGGAAAGTACTTAACAGTGACGGTCTATGGAAGATGGATCCTTACATTGGGTTTTTAGTTACTCACAGGGTGACACAGTCTCAGTGAAAAGTGCGTTGGAACACAGGTCCTCATGCTGGGAAAGATGCATTTACAGTTGAAGAGGATTCAACCGGATCCAAAGAGCCCGGTCTTCAATTTCTTCCTGAAAAGAGTTTCGGAGGGGCTAATCGGATTCCAGCCAGTAGAGAATTCCAGATTTTTGGTGCAAGATAACTGAAGGCACTGCCTTCAGTTCTTGGTCTTGGGGATAAAAGGTGATCACAGAGGAAGAAACACGTTCTGGGGCCATTGTACATCAAGTTTCCGTTCTAAGTCCATCCAAGCTCTTTGCTGTAATACACAGTTTTAGTCACATTTTCTACAGGAAAGGGATTTCATCCCTTTTTCTGTTTTAGGAAGCAGTAGGTCTGAAGGAGGTTAGAACTATAGGATAACTCCTTGCATGTCCTCTACAAATATAGGGTGAGCTAATAGGTTTGGTCTATAAAACAGCTACAACATTTTCAAACCACACCGAGGACTGCATAGAGCTATCAAAAATATAAAATGACTGTGATTGGGGGATTGGAATTTAGAACTAAATATTTGTTTACAAAAGGTGGCACGTACTCGCTTACTTTGCTTTTTCCCTACTAAATGAGAATATTTTTAAGAGCAAAATTCAGTCAAAAACTTTCCGCTTGAAAAAAACGACTGCACACAGCAGGCAGATGCTCAGAGGAATGTCATTGACTGTCACACAGCTGACATATTTGACAGGGCCCCTATTGTGCTGAAGGGAGCTATGTACCATAGGGATGAAATAAACACCATATTTTAATCTGTAAATGTTTTGCAGGCGTTTCAGCTTGACATGGCTCTAATGTCTGCAATAAGTATTTCTGGCATTTAGGGGAAAGAACGAGCCATGCAGACCTATACTTCTGAAATGTCTGCCCATTGCAGTTTGTGAGACAACTGACAGGCAAGGATAGGTGATTAGGGAATGTGAAAAAGCCACCTACTGCGAAGTGAGCAGTCTATTTTTTTAAAAATTGAAACGCTGACACCCTTCTAGCACCTTCACTCATGTTATTAATTCTAAGTTATTTTGGGTTTCCGGTTTGCAAGAGCACTTGGGGCACATCCTCTTGCTACTCTAAGAACAGCTGAAGCAAATCCTTCCTTCATTGGAAAGAGCAGCATAATTATATTTAACTTACAGGAAAGGTCAATGGAGATGCAAGTTTGCCAAACATGGGAAATGACGCAATTTGATTGGGAAGATTTTTGATGTTTAAATTGTGAGTGTATATTGGAAATGCATGTTTACTAAGAGTGGAAAACATTAATGTCTGCTTGTTGAATTGAGTCTAATTTAATACTGAGGTGTGTGAATAGAAAATACGAGTCGGAATTACCTGCCACTTTGAAATCAGAATTGTCCAAGAGGAAAAAACAATTTATTAAAGAGTAACTGCTGGCGTCAGCTGTCATTGAAACCATGAATCTGCACAACAGGTTTAGTGATTGACAGATAATCATATTGTGGCTAGGCTGGTGTTTCACTAACATGCACATTTTATGCCAATTATTGCATTTTATCACATTGTTTTCTGTCACATTGTCACTAAAACAGTGGCTTAGCTAAGATTTTAACACGTCATTGTTCTGTTGAATTATCCAATGTAACTTATTTGAGCTAATGCAGCTTAAAACAACTTGTTGCTGCTCACAAGTATCAAAGGCAAGAAGCATTAGAGTAAATAAGCCTCCTTGGTGTGTAGAATGTCCCCATTTAGTGGATACTTTTTATATGAGGCCTAATAAGCAGTTAGCAGTTCCTTGAGATATTAGAAACTGTCAACCAAATGATGTATAAATGTGTCCACAATTTTTTATCAATCCGTTTCATTGTTGGTCAGAGGACTAAAAAAACTGTCGCAGGCTGTAACTGACTTAGTTCACATGCATTTATTTACAGCGATTAGATGCATCTATCACAACGACTTATTTCCAGAATCGAAAACTATGTACAATTAATTTCAGTTGTCAATTCTTCTGTAAGTACAGTTTTTTTCGGAAATATGCAGTGGAGTTACAACCTACCTGTGTTACCCCATATAGCCATGCATAATCAGGATGCTTGCTAAAGGCTTCACATATTATAGAAAACATATGTTTACATTTCAAGATGTGTACAAGATTTGTAGAACAACTATTATGTGAGCAAACCATATCCTCCGTGGTGTAATTGTGGGCACTGCAAACCATTGGCACTAAACACTCATAAACATGTGTATATGTGTGTATACATGCGTAAATATGTATATATATATATATATATATATATATATATATATATATATTCACTGAAAAAACCATAGGTTTTAGGGACAGTTATAGTTAGTTGGACATTGCACTCGTACAAAACCCGTGAAATTCCCCCGTTATAGTTAGTTCAGCTAACTATAACTCGCGCCCCCGCAATGCACTGCTGATGACGTCACATATTACATCATTCATGACATGGTCAGTGACATCACTGATGACATCACTGATGACATCTCAAATGACATCACTGATGACATCACTGATGACATCTCAAATGACATCACTGATGACATCATCCAGTAACTGTGTGTTTCTATAAAGTTTAAATATGTTTAATATATATGCCAAGGTGTATTGAAGAATGAGTGGGTGTATAAGTGTCTGGATGGATGATTTAGTAGGTGCGTGACTGACTGTATAAGTGAGTGATTAAATATGTCTTACTGAATGCATGGGTTGGTGAGTAGCTACATGAGTGTGTATATCGGTTATTGATTTGTTGCTTGAGTATTTGTATGGGAGACTGAGTGTGTGTGTGGGTGGGTGTGAGGTGTGTGACTGTGCATAGATGTGTGAGTGGTTGATTCACTGGGTGTATGGGTTCAAGAGTGCATGTGAAAACAGCTGTATGGGTGGGTGAGTGTGTGTATGGGTGTGTCAGTGAGTGAATGTATATCTCAGTCATACATGTGTGAGTAACTACATATGTGAAAGGCAGTATATATGTGTGTTGGAGTATATAAATGGCTATAAGTGAGTGTGTGTGATTGTGAGAGTGGCTGTATGGATGAGTGTGTACTTGTATCAGTGATTGTATAAGAGCGTAAGAATGTGCTAGTATTTGTATGAGTAAGTGAGCTGGTGTGTGTATCACTGTATGGGTGAGTAAATGGCAGTGTGATTAATTATTTGCATGACAGACTAGGTGTATGAGTACCTCTATGGATGAGTGGCTGTGTGTGAGTGTCTATGTAGGTGAATGAGTGCATATGATAGTCCTGTACTGAGTGACCGTAAGTATGAGTGACTGTACTGGTGAGTCAGTGGATGTGTGTGTAGACCTAAGAATCAGTGAGTGGGTATGTAGTTATTGGTGTTGGAGTGTGTATGGTTTTGAGAATGGCAGTCTGTAGTTTAGAGTGGGTGTATCAAAGGTTATATTAGGGTGTGAGAAGATGCATCAAATTATCACATGGATGATGTCATCAGTGATGTCCTCAGTGATGTCATTTGAGATGTCATCAGTGATGTCATCAGTGATGTCACTAACCATGTCATGAGTGATGTAATATGTGACGTCATCAGCAGTGCATTGCGGGGGCGCGAGTTATAGTTAGCTGAACTAACTATAACAGGGGAATTTCACGGGTTTTGTACGAGTGCAATGTCCAACTAACTATAACTGTCCCTAAAACCTATGGTTTTTTCAGTGAATTTCTAAGGTTTTTTAAATGCTAATTTCTAACTATAACGTGCCTGAAACCTATGGTTTTTTCAGTGAATTTCAAAGGTTTTTTAAATGCTAATTTCTAACTATAACGTGCCTGAAACCTATGGTTTTTTAAGTGAATTTCAAAGGTTTTTTAAATGCTAGTTTCTAACTATGCCTACAGAGGTAGGACATGTGAAGAAAGAAGAAAAAATGCACAGAAAGAAGCAAAAGAAATGCAGAAAGAAGCAAAAGAAGTCCACAAAGACGAAGAAAAGTGCAGGAAGAAGCAAAAGATGTGCAGAAAGAACCAACAGAGGAGCAGAAAGAGGCCTTGTTCCAAAATCATCCTGTGCCCACAACTTTTTCCGACGTGTACTGGTGGTAACTGACTCTGAGTAACCAGAGCCAGTGCTATGCTAAAAGACACTTAGAATACAGTGAAAACACCTACATACACTAGGGAACACTATGCGTTGGGGTACCCCTGTGATTAGCATGACCTCCTCTGTAAGTCCCTAGTACATAATAGGGCAGGGAGATTAAAACTACCTCTTAAAACGCGCTAGCCCCCCAGGTACCTACAGTTAGGACCACAGAGCTGAGTTGCAGAGAGGTGTTCCGAGGCCACGCACCTTTTTTCACCTCTCTGCAACGCAACTCTGTTGTGCTTACTGAAGGTATCTGGTGGGCTAGTTGGACTCCAGGGACCCTCAGGATTGAAGGGGACTTAATCCCCCAACTTAAAACACGCCACGGGGCCTGTTTGCACACATGTCACCTCAAGCCCCACCCCCTCCCTTCACCACTGTGCAAACGCGCCCCGTGGCGCGTTTTAAGTTGGGGGATTAAGTCCCCTTGAATCATGAGGGTCCCTGGGGTCCAACTAGCCCACCCTGTACCTCCAGTATGCGCCAGGGATCTGCGTTACAGAGAGGTGTTCAGAGGCCACGCCCCTTTTTACACCTCTCTGCAGCGCAGCTCTGTGGCGCTTTCTGGAGGTACCTGGTGGGCTAGTTGGCCCCCAGGGACCCTCAAGATTGAAGGAGATTTAATTCCCCATCTTAAAACGCGCCATGGGGCCTGTTGGCACACATGTCACCTGATGCCCCGCCCCCTCCCTTCACCACTGTGCAAAAGCGCCCCGTGGCGCGTTTTAAGTAGGGGGATTAAGTCCCCTTGAATCCTGAGGGTCCCTGGAGTCCAACTAGCCCACCATGTACCTCCAAAAAGCGCCACAGAGCTGCGTTGCCCCCCTCCTCAGGCCACTTTTGGCCCCGGGGACCCCATCCCCCGGGGCCGGCCTTTGTTTTTTTTTAATTTTAATTTAATTTTGGGGAGGGGGGCCGCGTGGCCCCCCTCCCGGGCCACTTGTAGCACCGGGGACCCCATCCCCTGGGGCTGGCCCTCTCCATTGGGGACCGTGGGGGGGTCCCCAATCCCCCCACCGTCCCGCCGGCTCCCCGCGTCCCTCGGGAGCCGGCATTGCTTTTCCACATGGGGAGCTGCTAAGATGCAGCTCCCCGTGTGGAAAAGCAATCTGCTTTGGTTTTTGGAAAAGAGAGCAGGTTTCCTGCTCTCTCTTCCAAAAACCAAAGCAGTTTGCTATGACAGGACGGGAGCCGCGAGGCTCCCATCCTGTCATAGCAAACTACAGTGTCCCGGGGGTGAGCACCCCGGGACACTGCAGGAGCTGGCCCTGGGGGGTGGTGGTCCCCAGGGCCATCACTGGCTCCAGGAGGGGGGCCGCGCGGCCTCCCTCCCAACATGTGCAAAGCCCCGGGGAGGTGGTGGTCCCCGGGGCTTGGGAGTCCGAAACGGACCCCCACATTCAAATTGTTAGAGCCCCGGGGAGGTGGCGGTCCCTGGGGCGTGTGGGGGGGCTCGAGCCCCCCCACACAGGTAATTTAATTATTAAAAAAAGAAGCCCCAGGGGGTGGCGGTCCCCGGGGCTGCGGGAGGGCCGAGTGCCCTCCCGCACCATTTTTCTTTCAAAGCCCCGGGGGGTGGCGGTCCCCGGGGCTTGGGGGGGCCTTAGAGGCCCCCCCACATTATTTCTATAAACCCCCGCATGCGACCGGGACTTGGCCCACCCGGGGGCCAATTAACAACGAAGCGCGGGATACCACGCTTCGTTTTTTTTTTTATCGGCTGGATCCGCGCACCCAGCGCGTATTTTGCCGATTTTTGCGTTTTGCGCAGTTGTTTTCCTGATTTCTTGTGCCTCGGTTCGAGGCACAAGATGGCTGCCAACACTTCCTGGTTTGGAGTGTTGACAGCCAATTAGCATACAGCTCGTGATCGGGAGGGTGCGCGGACCCTACGCGGCCATAGATATATATGTGATTTAACTTTTGACTTTCTCAGGAACTACTGAACGGATTTACACCATTTAAGCAAAAGGCACGACTCTGAACCAAGGGCTACCTTTTTGCCAAATTTGGTGTAATTCCGTTCAGCAGTTCGGGCTGTAGCTGCGATGAAAGGTTCATATGGAAAATTGCATGGGGAAAACACGTTTTGGGACCCCCCTTTTTTCTCGGCCCCCGCTTGACGAATCACCCTGAGACTTTCAAGATAGGAGCGGACCGGAGCGGGCCACAAAGTTTGAAAATTGCGCTTAGATTCGTCAACCGACGCCAAAGTTATTTCAAATAGAATGTTGCGGATTTCCTATGGAAAATAGGTCCTAACTATAACTATCTACTGGCGACCGCCAGTAGATAATGTATGTGTGTGTGTGTATATATATATATATATGTGAGTGTGTGTGTGCATGCGTGTATGTATATGTGTAGACATAAATGTAAGTGTGTGTTGTTTATTATATATATGGATACATGTATGTGTGTGTATGTATGTGTATATGTGTTTGATTGTATAGGTATATGTATGTATATGTATATATGCATATATATATATATGTGTGTGTGTTTGCATGTATATGTATATATACACGTCATTGTATATTGAACTATGATCTCTATTATAAGCAGATACATTCATTTAAGAAGAAAAATGTGTGTTACATCACAAGAGTCATGTCTATATCAGACAATGTCATAATTGCTGCTTCTCTGTACATATAGGTGCATATATAGAAGAGTTTATGCCTGCCACCAAAGCTTTAAGAGATGTCATGCAAACATTTGCATATTTCTCCACAAGATAACTGTGCACATCAGACCATGTAAAAATTACTGTTTTTGTGCACATATGCGTATTTTTATAGAGGCCTTTTCTCCACCCAGTTCACATTACCAAGTGTCAGGTGCATATGTGTATGTATAAATTAATTTCAGTTTTTTTATATGTATATAAAAAAAATCCTCCTTTCAATCTTGGTCCCATCCCTCCTCTCTCTGGCTCATCCCAAACCTTTCTGCTCCTGTGAATTCCCAAACATCCTTCTCAAACGCTCCCCTCCTTTTTAGGTCGACCTGTTGTATTAGGTTCAGTGGCTTAAACTCCGCCCAGTGATTTTCATTTTTTTGTTTCAGTGGCCTTTAAAAATCCTTGCTTGCTGGTGGTCAGTCCTGCCTCTTTGTCCCTCCTTTTTCTCTTTCATTCCTCCCAGGGAGCAGGGACTAAGTACTGTATCATTACACTATGGTTGTTTATCTGTTCTTTGGGGGACTTTTTTTTTTTTATTTCTTCCCTGCTCGTGTTATACTGTCGGTGCGTGTTCAGCTTCTGTGACGTATCTTTGCTTTCCCTTTGTGTAAGAGCACTACAAATGAGCGCTTGCTCCCTCTGCAGTTTCTGTAAACAGGGCTATAAATCTTGTGGAACTTGGGCCCCTCTTTGTTTTAGCACTCCATCTCCGGTTTCGCTGGTCTCCACATCACCTCTTGCGGCCCATCACTCAGCCCCTCTCTCCTGTTGCTCTGGAGCACTGCTGCTCCTCACCCTGTCCCCTGCAGACTGCCCCTTGTGTGCATAGAGCTCGGGCCAACCTGTCCTGCCTCTGCTGTTATTTTAGGCATGGGGAGCTGATGTGATGTGCCCACAACCACAGGCTGGTGAGCCAATGCCGGGACTCGAACTCGGTTCCCCATTTATTATTTTATGCACGTGGAGATGAAGTCATGTGCCCACATTCACAGGCTGGTGAGCAGACACTGGGACTCAAACTTGGTTCCCCAGTTACAAAGTCTGCAGCCTTGGACTTAAGAGTAAGCATGGAAATGCCAGACATTATTATCCATATACATTGTTCAAGTGATAATTTAGACTGATCGGCTTGCCGCCATCTAGGGTTTACTTTCTGCAAATGTGCAGCAGGGCAGTGTCTGTGCCGCCACAGTTTGCCCCTTGTGTGGCTCGGGCCAACCTCTGCAGCTTCTGCTGATTTTTTTCATGCACAGGGAGATGAAGTCATACGGCCACAATCACAGGCGGGTAAGCCGACGCCAGGACTCAAACTCGGTTCCCCAGTTACAAAGTCAGCAGCATTGGCCATAAGGGTAAGCATGGTAATGCCAGACATTATTATCCATATTCATTGTTCAAGTGTCATGCAAAAT
Source organism: Calotriton arnoldi (assembly GCA_963921515.1). Classification (NCBI taxonomy): domain Eukaryota; kingdom Metazoa; phylum Chordata; class Amphibia; order Caudata; family Salamandridae; genus Calotriton; species Calotriton arnoldi. The sequence continues at coordinate 892,011 of CAWUFW010000836.1, forward strand.
GGTTTACAGATTGCATAATTTACACTAATTGGCTTGCGAACGTGTAGCAGGGCAGTGCCTGTGCCGCCGCATACAGCCTTTTGTGTTTTTTTAGGCACGGGGAGTTAAAGTGATGGGTCCACAATCACAGGCTGTGAGCCGATGCCAGGACTCTAACTCGGTTCCCCAGTTACAAAGCTGGCAGTCTTGGCCATAAGGGTAAGGGGTAAGCATGGTAAATGTTTCTTTTACCGAAAATTGACACAGTGTATTATCACTGTTCTTGAAAACACAACGCAAACCATTGGGTCACGCATGCCCACTTTTATCTTCAGAAATTAAATTGCATGTGGAAATGAAATCACTCTATTCGATGTGCGCCACCTGCCAGCATATTCGTGTTTCATGCATGCAGCCTCGAGCTGTTGGAAAAGGCTGTGTCACCGAAGCTTTTAGATGCCATTTTGCGTTCCCCTTGCTTAAGCTCCATGAGAGTTGTGCACAGTGAAGATTTACTGCTTTTCTCCCAAATGTTGTTTACAAACCCAGAGTTCACATTTCTGGAACTACTCAATTCCCAGAGAGAAAGGGAAGGGGTGTCGGGGAGCATTATCCCAGCGTTGCAGTGACATGAAAGGCAGTGGCTTTAATTTATTTGCTTTTTTGGGATTTTGAAATAATGTGCAGCGTGTCGTTTGTCTGCTTCCGAGTCAACTTTTCAGTAACCTGATCTGGTCGCCTTAAAAATCTCGATGGCTCCATCGTTTATAGTTGCAGATCTTTTTGATAATAAATGGTATGGCGGCAATGGATGAGGCTAAACTCTAAAGCATAAGGAGCAATCATAGAAGAATGCCAGATGCTTTATGACATTTTGTCCCATTCCCTCCTGCAGTATGCAATGCCGCCACACATTCAATCAATCTATATACAGCTATTTCACCCTCTCTAATTACATTTGACCAGCTCCAGTATTACATGTTGCTGCACTACAAAATGATAAATTATTTACTTTCATCCTCCTCCTCACTTATTTTTAGGTCTCGCCTGCGTGAGAATGAGCTAGTGCATGCGCTCTTGCTTGCCAGAGATATTTTGTTGAGGAATGGGCTTCTACTTCAACTCTTCCCTAGCTGTGTCCTCCAAAGTCATGCAGCGGGTTGTGCATTCGACATCTGAGTTTATAGTAAGAACGTTTCCTTACTAGCCTCTCATTTCTGTACTAGCACCATTATTGTACTTGTTGACTAACATTAAGCTCTTATACACACTACCAAGCATTAAAAAAATCAGAGGGCTTAAATATAAAATTATAAAAACACTTTATTTTGTGAAATTATTCAAACACATGCAAATACAATGATTCAAAAAGTTGGTTGAAAGTTTAAATACATAATATCTTATGGCTATATATAAGGTAACAAAAATGCTTATAACACTTTTTTATTATAACTTTTCAACATGCTGCACAGCAGCCACACTGCTCTACAACAAAGCTTAAAGACATTGGCAAAGCCAATAGCTCTGGCTAAACACGTATAAGGTCCCAAAAGTGAGGCCTATTGGCTATGCCAATGCTTGTTTAGCCATGTCACCCAACTAACAGGCACACAGGATCATTACTTCCAAAATCAACTTACTACTTCCCCTTTCAAATCCATTCCCATCACTCCTTGCCTACTCTAAACTCTACCAAACACACAAGAATTCAAGAGCATAAATCTGCACAAAGGAAAGCAGAAATGTTTTTACTAATTTATTAACTATTAACCTCTAATCTTGGGTTCCGGAGTAGTGTGCTATTTGCCGTAAAGCGCTTCAATGCCTCGCCAGGGTTAGTAAGCGGTATATAAATAGAATATACAATACTTTACTTACTTAAGGAGTCTTTATTGTTATATTGTTTAAGGTTTTAATCTTAGCTGTTTTAAGGTAGAAGTCGTGTCAAAAGAAAATAAATACATTTCATGCCTATTGTAGTGTGGTTATGGGTCTGCTAAACTCAAATGCCACACTGTTTTCGATTTTCATTTAGGCCACAACTTCTGCTGTTAGGCTACATCCAAGACAGTATCATCCATCAGTCAGTCAGAGAGAGGAGGAATAACTGCCCATTTCTGCCCAGTATGTATGTGTGTATATGTACTACAGTGCAGACTTAGCCAATCAGCAACTGAGCCAGTGATTTGGGCTGATCCCTCCCTCAGCGAATAAAACCTCTGCAATTTAGACTTATAATGGTCACCCTATATGTTTCAAGCCATCAATGCAACTTCCACTTCGTACTATATATGTCTATTAATTTGTCCCTACTTGATGATCAGTAGCCAATCTTTTAATTAGAATAAAAATATCATTATAGTAAAGGGTTTATATACAATATATATGTGCTTTCTAAACATAGGAGGGCTGGTTTACAAAACAATTTTTTAGTACAGGAAGCAGTACTATAGGAGTATTTTGTCACACAGTCTATCATGCCTTCATGAATTGGCCGTGAAACAACCAACTTCTTACAAGAGTGGACAGTCCTCTCTATATGTTGTAGTTCTTTAACAACATTCCCTGAATATTCCCAAACAATTCCTATTTTTTATATTTTGGGACCAATTCACAAAGGCATATAAGAGACACACCCAGTGATTAGTGGTTATGATAAAGTGCTTACTCCCAAGATTTTTCCCGTTAAATGTTAGTAGGTCAAAGCTACCAAAACTAAACAGTGGCAAAGGGCCTGGTAAGTACTGGGACATGTATATTTTGGTGGACAAATCATCAAAGTCTGAATGTTATGCACCATTTTGAAGGCTAAATCACAAAATATGTGATAGTTATCTCACCTGATAAATACTTTTAATCATTGGCTAATGGATTTTATTGGGTGAAGTAATTACGACTATCTTGTCTGAGGCACCTGTAATTGAGGTCTAAGTGGATGCCAGTCCAAGTTGTTACCCGTTAGAAAACACTCTACTAAGCTTGTTGCAGCCTTGAACATAGTTGCACAGGGGCCTGACAAAAAAATTGAAGAGGAAGAGCCAGTTGGCAGAAACAACCTCTGGCACTGGACAACTTAAATTCAGGACTTTGGCTTTGATTTACATTTGGGTATTGCCAACAAAACCTCTGAATGGTGTAGAAAGCAGTAGGCTCTCTTTAGGAGGATTCTCAGCCAATTAAGAATTCTTTAGGGAATTACTTCTATCTGACTACCTTATAGTGGATGTTATTTTGCTAGAGCATTCTCTACTGGGGGAGATTCCTCTGATGGAGGATTTAATACACAATGAACAGACACAGAAGTTTACCACTAGAGCCCAACAGTCAAACTTATTTTTACTTCTGACAATCCGTTCACCATGCACCATCTGCAATCAGAGTTATTGCTTTCAACCCAGGGTTTTAGGTAATCCAAAACACAAGAACCTGGATGATTCTGATTAAAAATGGGCAGATAATCCCATTTGGGTGCAAACTTGAACTTGTAATCACATCTGTGGCGCACATTTTGCCTAGGCATGGAGCTTGCCTCTACACATCGTGGTTGCAAATTGCTCACAATTCTGGTTAGCACTCCCTCAGACTGAGTGAAGGCATAAGCAATTTGCCTGTAATTCTCCATTCTGGAATGGGCAAGTGCAAGTCAGATTTGGGAGCAAATGGAGGACTTGCAAATTAGTGAAGCTCAGGGTTGTGGGAATAAGCACGTTTGCATTTTGAACTTGCAATCTGCATGGGACATGAAATCAGGTAAGTAAGAAGTACTGAAATGTATTTTATTTATTTTATTCACTACCCGTTTTAAGCCTCACTAGACTTCACAGATGTAACCTAAGCGATTCTGGTATCATGGACAATGTTTAGCTTACGGCATAATTCGTACCTCTCTGTAACTTTATTGGGCAGAGGTCAATATTGTGCAGTCCTCCCTTGCTCCTGCCTGTATTTTCTCCCTTAAGTGTATTCATGATTGTTTGCTCCTAATCTTTGAATTTAGCTTGTTATCTCTGTAAAGCGCTCTGATACCCTAACGGGTCACGTTTGCGCTCTATAAAACACTAAATAAATAAATAAAATAAATTTAACACTAACCTAGCTTGGAAGCAACAGAGTGCTGAACAGGGGCAATGTTCCAGGGTATAATCCATGGTAATTAGAGGTAGGCCTTTAACAGTTGAGTTCCTATTGTGGGGCCGATTCCGATGTCGGATGGACCGGAGTCCACCTGACATCGGTCAGGAACTGGAACCGAATGACCTCTTGTCGTCGGTTCCAGACCTGCAAGTAGGATGCGACTGAACCCTGTTCGGTCGCAATCCCATACTTAACGATGCGAGCATGCATTCCGTTCGGAATGCATGCTCCCATTGTTAAGTGCAGAGGTGCAGTTCATCCCTGCACCCGGTGGCAAGTACCCCTGGGTGCCTGCCACCAGGGGCAGGGATCAACAGGGGGGCGCCATTCGGCGGTGTCGCACCCATGGAGGCCCTGCTGGGGGCCCCCAAAGACAGTTTTCCACTGCCTTTCAGTGTCAGAAAGGCCGGCACAGAAAGGCAGTGGGAAACTGCCATCGTACTCCCTTGGCCGGAACGAGCCAGCCCAGGTAATACTGATGGTGGACGGGCTCTCCAAGCCCGCCGGAAGACATCGGAAAACCGAGCTGGATTCCTTTCCGACCGAGCCCATTGGAATGGCTCGGTCGGAAAGGAATCCGAATGGGCAAGTCCAATGCGGTTAGGATGGCTCCGACCAAGGATCGGAGCCATTCCTAACCGCATCAGAATTGGGCCCTGTGTAGAGAAGAGAGATTAATTTTTAGCTGCTTTCAGGATTGGAGGAGGGCAGTAGCAATTCTGCTGTCAGCGGGGTGTGGTTCGATATCTTGACAGTTTACCTAGAGAAAGCCTTGGTTGGTTAATTCTTTGGGCAGGTATGAAGTGGTGTCACTTCTGGTCAGAAATGTTGACATGAAGATGATGTTGGCCATAAATGAATCCCTGAAAGAACCATGCCAGCCAAATGTCAATGCCATATGGAGTCTAGTTCATTCTGCCTTACGTGTCTGGTGGTCTTGCGACTGCCAGACTCACGTTGGCGCAGGAGTGGCGGTCCACAAGATTGTCGATTACGACTTACAAAGTCATATCGGCAGTGGGCCACGTGCTGTGCCAGGGAACAGTTGTTCCCTGGCGGTGGCATAGGAGCGACACAATGCAATATGCTGAGCAGGGACTGGCGCAGTCCTGCTCAGCATCTTTTGAGTTCTTGCGCTGCCAGACTTTTCATGGCAGACCTCCGCCATGAAAAAGCTGGCGGTGCAAGAACAAAGGGGCCCTACAGGGCCCCCATGTCCACCACACCATGGGGATACATTCAGGAGGGCACAGCATGTGCCCCCCTGTCTGTATTCCCCCCAGGCCTAGCACAGCATGGACATCACCGTCCAAGCGTGCTGGAAATGTTTGGCCGTTTCCATTGCGGTGCCTGTTTTCAAGGCATCGCCATGGGAAATGCCAAAGGACCGCCGACCATATTACAAGTTGCATATTTGCAACTCGTAATACGGTCGGCGGTGTTTGCGCTGCTTTGGCGCAGCAGAAGCGGCATTGTGCTCTCGCCGCTCCACCAAAGTCATAATCAGGCCCTAAGATCCTCATGCAGACATATTATTGAACATGTTTACAAAAGTATATGTAAAAAGTCCCTTAAATTATAAATATTATAAGGCGCTATCTCTGGAAACAGGTTGGACATTACTCCCATTTTTGTTCCTGGTAAAGTACTATTGCTTCTTTTTGCTCCTTCAATATTTAAATGGCAAAGATATAGTGAATTCAAACTATTTTTAGGCTAGTCTTTGTTGGGCATTTATTAGATGTTTTAGAGTCTGATTTCGGTTTGGTGGTAATGGGAATTTCTAAATGTGGAATTTCCTACAGTGTAGCATCCCTGGAGCAGCAAACTGAGCCAGTTGATGCACCTATTGTATCAAAATATCGTCCCAAATTTAAAGGGATTACCATTACCACACAATAATAGTTCAAGCCAAGCGTTTGACCACTGCCTCTGTGAGTCCCCTCCCCCTCCATTTTGGTATTTCCTGCAATTTGTAACTACTTAATAATGCATCTCTGCCCCCTCCATTTTCATCGACTTGCATACCTTCCATTCCAAGATTGCCCTTGGCAATGACAGTCATTCCAGACTCACTGACAGATAAAGGTCTATGCAACTTCAGGTGCAACTCTTACCCTTACTCAAATATTTAATGTTAAATGAATATTACATGCATAGTCTGAACCAAATGGTGAGTTCTCGCTGCACTGAGGAAGCCTTTACACATTAACACAAGAATAATAGTGGCCAATGTTATTGAGTCAATAGGTTACTCTTGATTAAGCATTTAAGATAATAATGTAATGCTGAACTATTCAAGGCCATGGTTGGTCACTCTGAATTGCTTTTTATGCTCATATTTGTGTATCTCCTTTTATTTCCTGCATTCTCCTGTCTACTGATCTCCTGATCTCTTTCGTTCTCCCATGTCCTACTGTCAGCCCAGGGGCTCTGCATTCTTCCTGCGAGTTAGCTGGACCCAGCACCCTGCATCACCAAGCCCTCCAGTTAGAGGTTCTTTTAAAAGGAGGCACACCTTTCCTCATATAAACCTCTAACATATCAAGAAACGTTCCATAAACCTTTACACATTCCTTGATGAAGCAAAACCATTAAGTCTTCATTGTGCATTAACACCAGTGTGGAAACAATATCTCCCAAACGTGACCTATGCATAGAAAACAGCCTAGATTGGACAGATACTGATGCATGGCCATGGATATCCCTAGAGCTCTTTTAAGAGGTTGCCTAATTGTTTTGCTCTTCTTCCTTCCTCCTCCTGGTCTAGATGCCATTTTTCCACTTCTGGCCAGTGTTGCAGTGCATATTGTCTTTGGAGTGCATTGCGGATTCCCCGTCATTTCATTTCTCAATATGCATCGCATTTTCCCCCATCAGATATGCCTTTATCTAATGGAGTCTCAACTACTTTGGTGTTCTAAGCAGTAGCAGGGCTCTGTTTAGCCTGCTGCTTTCCAGTAGATTAGATATGGGAAGTTGGTGCATGGAACCTGAGCACCCTCTCTCTTTCTAGGATATAGTAACAAAATGTTTTGAATACTACACCTGGAGCGCAGAGCCAGTGTCTGAGTCCCTGTACTTCAGCTTCCTTCATGTTGGAAACAAGTAGCAGCAGTAGTGAAGGTAGCAGTGGTGTAGGACAGTTGCCCAGTGATATCAATAATCACCTATGATAAATTGTTACACGTGACTCGGTGTGTCATGTTCTTATGTCAGAGTGCACATAATAAGGAGCTCAGCCATCGCAGTCCCTTCGTAGTCTGTCATGTGATATGATATCACATGACAGCATTGTACATCCCAGCATGGGTGAGACCAAGTCTTATTTATTTATGGTTGCCCCCCTTCATTTATGCAGCAATGTGGCAAAATAATGGAGTGGAATGTTAAACAGTGGAATACCCATTAAAATTCCTTAATTATTTAAAAAACAAACAGCAGTATGGGTAAAAAGTGGCAACCACTTGAAAGATGTTTCAGCCCTTTATGAGAGGGTTAATATATTCCTTCCTTGAATTCTCATAAAACCTACAAAACATTACAAAGTGCAAGGCATCTTGCGGAGACACATGGTCACAGCCGCAAGGACCTAAATTATTTACATATGTCCATCCTTTGGGAGCCACAAGGCACAAATGAAATAGATTTAACCTAAATCTTGTCAGTATAAAACTATGGTTACTATTGATCACAAATGTAAGGTATGGTTACATGCATGGGACAATTTTCAGCAACACATCCCCTTAGGACTAAGATTTTTTGTAATTCCTAAATGTTTTGCTGCATTAGGTACTTTATTTTAACCCAAATCAGGGCAGACTTAACCAATACGACTGGGTTACCAAATAGGTCATACCTCCCCAGGTAATCAAAAGACTCCTCAACGTACTTTAGCCAAGGGATGTGTTGAGATTTATTGAGGGAGAGACAATCACTGTTGAGTTTCTTTTCAGCTCTGATCCAAACTGCTACCCAACACAAGAGGGGACAAAGGGCCACAATGTTGGAGAAATAACTGCCTCCCAACAGCTTGTGAACTATGTACGATGGAATACTTTGTGGGTCACTTAAGAGGTGCCTGAAACAATTATTCTCAATAATCTGCAGGTGTTCATCATTGATATACTCCCAGATAACGCTACCATAAAAGACATTAGGTAGACATAAACAATTCAGAATTTTTGGCTTGAATGAGAGGTCTCCAATTCGTTCCGGAGTGAAACAGGATTCCCAGGTAAGAGAAAGCTGGAAACTTTGCTAGTATGTGACCTCCCCCCCTTGAAAAGTCTCAGTTTTGGTAGATCATGGACCAGCCATCATTGTTAAAGTTTTATTAAAATTTGTGGCCAGGTCCAGATCATCCACGAAAGCAACTAAACCCATTGAGGAATATACAAACCAATACCCACTATTTATGATGAATTCAACCATCAACATTCATAGCTAAAGTATCTGGCTGAACTGAAGCTGTGAGAGAAGCAATATGCAATATTCAATATTTTAATATTAGATGAAGCATTAACCAAGGCAGGTGGGCAGGGAAAGAGCATTTATGTTAGAATATTCTATGTCCTGTAAAAAAAAATCCCTGCCAGCAACAATACTTTATCTGTGTTCATTAAGGCTTGGTTAGCAAAAAGTAAGTGTTGTTGCTTGTGGTGGCTGTAGTTGTCAGGAAGCTTCTTGACATTATGCATGAATATTCGTCAAATTTATCATGTGTTGTTTTTTTTTTTAATTAAAAATAACTTAATAACATGTTTTACATATGATTGAATTGCATGCTAAAATAATAGTAAACCACTTGTTTCCAACATTTTTGAAAAGTTATTTACCTGTTGGTCCAATGTGTGTTGCAACAAGTCTATGAGGAATCCGCGAAGACACTTTTAAACCAGTCCTTAGTTGGTAATACCTGGAAAATTAAAAGTAAGCAAATAAATTCAAGAAGATTATAAACAGAAAAATACACAGTTAAATAGATAAAACTATTGAAGACTTTTCTAAACCAAAGACTTAATAACTATAAGAGGTTCTTAGCAACACTTGCCTGATTTCAGGGTGGATGTACTAGCACAGCATAAATACAGGCAACTCTAAGGGGAGAAGCTTTACATAAGGTAGCTAACAAGCTAAAGCTTCCACACTTGCCATCGTAGGCAAGCAATCTTCTCAAGTCCACAATAGGGTAATGCCATATTCAATGTTAAGTTTCTGGTAGTAGGCAGAGTACATCTCAGGACTAGAGTCAGCTATCAAAGCAATGCAATGAAATACAGCATTGAACAGAAAGGGGCTTATTTACAAGTCCCTTGCGCTGCCGGTACGTCACTTTTTCCTATATTAAAAGTGGCGCACCGGTGGCGCAAAGGGCTTGTAAATAAGCCCCAAAGTGTGGAAAATCAGACTGAGAAAGAATTGGAAGTACATAATGTAATTAAAATGGAGACCAAAATCCACATCTGAATTAATGTCACATTTCTGTGCTAATGACCTCACCAACACCCTTTGCATTTTATTCACTACCAAAGAAATTCCATAGCACTCATCTTTCGCTCCGATGTTTTACGGATTTCCCCCCACTGATGTAATTTCTCACCACTTATAAGTGACATTTAATACCAACCCTTTTGTCACCCTAACTTTGTTCTTTGTATGTTGCTGCAAGCCCATGAAAAATTATCAGATAAATCCATCATTGAAAAACTGGATTGTATCCACAAATCTTTCTTTGCTCACTCACCATATCCAAACCTACCCTTCACTAACTAGATGAGTTTGCCCAACAAAACTTTTGACATGGTTTTCAATTCATCTAACCTGCTATGAGCAGTATTCCCTCCATTCCTCAGTTACAACACTGGATCAACCCTGGCAATCTCACAACAGACATAATATTTTCATTTATTACTGAAAATGCTATAAATACACCAGATAAATACACCGGACTCTGTTATGCAACAGTCACTCATGTTATGAGCAGAGCCAATGTGGATATTTCGTATTTAGAACAAATATCTAAACTGTTTATCACCCCATTCAATTTGATTCCATTATTAGATGTGTTATTTTCTATTAATGCCTATAGCATCATATGACTAGGTACATCAGTGTGTTTTTCTAACCTTGACACACTACTTTGGTGAAATTTGACTCATTGTTATGTTTAAATGTATAAAGCTTTTTCTAGGGAAATTGGATGTGCTGACAGGAAGGACTAGATTGGCAGATTGGCATACTTTTACAGGTGTCATTGATGTGGTAGCGGTTCTAATGGGGTGTAGTGCAAACATCACACAATGGAATGGTCTGGGAGCTGCTTGACTGAGGATAGGGTCACAGTCAGGAAGGAGCGCTGTCGATAGAGGCGGCCTCATTCGGAGGGGCTGCTCGTAGCCTGAAATAGGCTGAATTGGGAATGAAATAAGAAATTACTCAACTACATGGGTGATGAACAACCCCACCACTCACTACAAGCCAAACAGCCTAACAGCAGAGGTTTTCTGTTGTGAACCAGATTTTCAGGTGGCTGAAAAAGAGACATCATGATTCAAAGGAAGTTTTGGTTGCATGAAGACGCCGCTGGCCAGGACTTATATATCTGCGGAGACGTGATCCCTTCACTTTAGCACACAGCCATAATAGCTATTAACTCTTGATCAATAGGTCCTGACTTACTGATGGCAAAAGCTGACATATATTGAATCTTTCTTTCATGTGGGTTGTAACTCTTTTTGTTTTCTGTATATTTGTGTAATTGTGGAGCAGAGATCAACCTTGTCCAGATGAATGGCGCTTACACCTCACTTTAGGATGCCAGACTGGTAGAAACAAAACAGAAACCACGAACGGGTGGAGTTAATCCCTATCATTATTTTAATCCCATACCTGGGAACATAATAAAATATAAACAGTCTATCCATGAGATAGTTGTATTTCCTTTCATTCCTACGGTACCATCCACAAAGACAAACCAGACAAGGGACACACAAAACCTATACAAGTCATCGCAAACCCACTGTGTCCATGCACGGTGAAGGGCAGCTTATAAATCATGTATCGTTTCTTACCCAGTTGGAAAAAAACTACATGCCCCTTAGATATTGCAGAGCAAGGTGTGCATTGTGAGTTATTGCTAAAAATAGAAGAAATGAAATCAAAATCAGCATCGGCCCAATGAGGAGCTGCCCGATGATGAAGCATGCCACACAACTGGGTGAGTGAGGGCTCCTGCTCCTGAATATTTATATTCCTCTGACCTGTCCTGGTATGGGTATGTTACCTATGGTATCCCCCATACATGTATTGGTAAACAATGTCATCGCCCATTTTACTCACTTAGGAACTTTATACTCTTTGTATATTGGTGGTTTTGGTTATCCCCAAACTTCAACTTGACTTGATATTTCTTGGCAGTAAAGCAAAACCTGTAGACGAGGATGGCATTAAACCTGCTTTCCATGTGCTTCCACAGGCAACCCTCACCATCTTTCCTCAGGTACTTTGTGTATGCGCAATGCAACCTCATGAGCAGCAAAACATGTATCTACATCATCCCCAACACCTACAAAGGAACAACATTTTTGGGAATTTTGATTTTGTGAAGACCCTTCTGAGAACCTCAGTATTGCTGAACTCTGATACTTTCCGCCTGAATAGCGTCTCATCGCTTCCGGCACCACAGGCTCCTCCCACTTCACTCTCCGGCATTTATTAGTGGGTGAGTGACAGCGACCTGGCCAAAAAGATTATGCTACGCCGGCATGTTGAGACCCTCCCCCTCAACAGAAATAACGGAAGAAAAATGCTGTGGTGCAGCTTGAGAGGGTGAATGTATTGTGAAGTGGCTGAGTCAGATGTACTAGTATACAGACAGTGTAGAGGAAGAGGGGCAGAGATTGATGCTAGTAAAGTGCCTTCCTCTGCGGTGCCTTGGTGACACCTATTGCCTCAAGTGCCCTGAGAGACATTAAGCTGACATTAAAAAAGCATGCAGAGGTGCATTTAAAGTTTCTGGCAGAGCCTAGCAGTTAGTTAAGGGCGAATCAATGAGACCATCATTTAGTTCGTCCTTACTCCGGAGAGGTTTAGACTCCTCCACTAAAAGGGCTTAAAACTAAACTAGAAATATGAGGAATAAAAAGCAGCAGCAGGTGGTTATCTCCAAGTCAGCCTCACGTTTTTTTTTACAATGCAGCACCTCTTAAGGGAAGAAGAAAATACTTTATTGTTGATTAATAAAAATCATTACAAACAGGAAGTAAATATAAAAAAACATTAAATTGTGGAAAGACACAACAAAACATTGTAAAGTGTAAAGTAATATCAGGGATACATTATATTTCCATTCAGTAATCACACCATAGTTTAGCAGCATTTTGAAGATTTTTCTCCAAATCCTATTTTAAAGTGCCATTGCTAGAGTGCCTTAATATGTAAACATCAAAAGAATCCCAACCTTCTCCGGTTGACGTTCCATTTTTAATATTAGAAATCAGATATTTCACACAAGTCACAAAAGACGACACTGCATTATTTATAAAACTAATAATTAACATTTCTAAGAAATTTTGTAAGAATTACCTACAGTACCCCATATTTTAAAATTCAAAGGTATAAAATGTCATAATTAAAAAACCATAGATAAAGTGCCACTGTGCAAATCCTTTTTAAATGGAGCATTTCTCAAAATCTTCTAAGAATTGCTTGCACTGCCCCTTATTTAGATCAAAAAGATAAAATGCCATAATTAAAATACCATAGATACGGTGCCACTGTGCAGACCCTTTCAAACAAGTCTTTCTTACGTCAATCAACATTCTATATAGTTGTTAGATTATGGAGGAATAGTTGACAATGATATCTTTCAGACAGCATCGTCGATCAGGCCAATTATTGGTTATCACAAGCCGATTATTGGTTATCACAAGCTCCTATCATCAGGTGGCACACTCTAAAAGTAACTTTTTTCTGCAATAAGAAAAAACTTTACAAACTGTGTGGTTAAATGATCCGATTTCCTGGAGAGGCAAGTGGTAATTGCTTGTCGACATGTCCTCACCCCGTTTTCTTTAAGGATGGATTTTAATAGGGCTTTCCTCTCTTCTAGCAGTTGTGGACAAATGGATAAAATATGCAGTAGTGATTCATTATGAAAACTGCACAAACTACATTTGTTTGGGGGCCAAGTTTGTACCCATGGGTGAGTTCCATCCTTTGTGGGGTATCTCCCAACTCGTAGCAGCAGGAATCTATGTCTTATAAGGGGTTTTAAATGGGAGATAAGATAAAATTGTGGCTCCAATTTGGTGAATGAATTAATAATCGACCATGCATGGCTTTTTTTAGCAAGCTCATCCTTATCCAATAGAATCGTTAGGAAATTGGCTGATTGGTTTATTGTTTGTCTGAACATGACTTTATTTCTTGCTACATCTTCAAAATGCTGAGACTTAAAATTATTTAAGCTAAATAAAATCTCCAGCCCTCAGCGTGCTCATATCCCATTATTTTCTGCCAGCAGAAATTAGCAAGTGTGCCTGGGTCTGAACAAAAGAAGGAATATAAAAACTTTAAAAATGCAGATTGTCTTATTAAAGATTGTCTTTTCAGACCAAATTCCAATCTGACATTGGCATGCCCAATGTTCTTTGGAACCCCGAAGACCGATTTAAAAACTTTTATCTGTAGATTGTCAAGAATTTTTGAGTCTTTTCCTTGGAAAATCACTAACCCATAGGCCAGGGAAGGAATCAGCTTTGCTTTCATTACCTTAAGTAAGTGCTCATGATTCGGGACATGCTAGCGTGTCTCTCAGCTTTCTGAAGGCAAAAGACAGTGGCGTAGCTTTCGCTTTTAAGTTAAGAAAGTGCTGTTTTTTTTTATTGGCAATTCAAATATTGTACAAGTTGACATACACAGCATTTTTGAACATAGTAGATAGCAAGTATAACTAATCATGACCGAGAAATAGCTGAATAATACATAAGTATCACATGTCCTGCAAGCTGCTCGTATTGGAAGGATTCACGAGAGTTTAACACAACAGACTGTCTCTTTACCGGTGAGTAGTTTCCGGACTTAAGCATCTGGAAGGCTATTTAGGTCACATCCTGTTCGATTCTGCTCTGCGTTGTGTCCTGTCCCGCCGCCCCCAGCCAGCCCACGAATGGACCCCAAATGTCCTTCGGTCTGGATGCAACAGGCATTAGCTCCCAGAAAGCAGTAAGTTGTTCCTGGCAGAACGTAACATCTAAAATCCAGTCTTTAAGCTTAGGAGGGTGCGGCCTACCCCATTTCATGGCAATCCTGCGTTTTACTAATAATAACAGCATAGCTAAGAGTCTGCGAACTCCCACCGGGACCTGCTTTACGTAGCCCAGTAAGCCCATCAGTGCCCCGGGCACTATTTGAATCATGAGTATCTCGCTTATATTTTGGAATATCTCCGTCCAATACTCTGCTGTCTGGGGGCAGTTCCAGGCTAGGTGTTGGAAAGTGGCCTGGTCTGTGTGGCATCTCTAGCATTCCGCATTTGGCCTAATGCCCATTCGGAACAATTGAATAGGTGTGTGGTAGTACTGGTTGAGGAATTTGAAGTGAATTAACCTGAGCTTATAGTTAGGGGATAACTGTTCTAGTTGAGCACAGCAAAAGTTTCATTCCTCATCTGTAATTTGTGGGTGTAGCTCCGCGTTCCATTGCGCTCCACGATTTGGTGATGCCACTGGGTAGTGTGTTTGCATGGATGAGTAGAGTCTAGTGATAAGTTTTTGTGGTGAGGGGGTAGTGAGTATGTTTTCCAAGGCCTGTAAAGTAGGTGGAGGCTCCGGAAATGTGTTATGCATTTGCCGGCAGACCGCTCGTATACGATGGTAGAGCAGTGTGTCTGAGAAGGAAGGCGCAGGTGTGTCAGTTGGGGCCGGCGGATCTAGGAATCCCTCCTCTCGATATAGGTCCACATACTTGCGGATACCTAGTCTCTGAGCTCTCTCTCCCTGTCTCCTTTATCCTCCAACGGGGGCATTTGTGGGTTTTTGGCCAAAGTTATCGAAGGGGCATACAATGTCTGCATGTTGGCTCTCTTTCGCAGGTTATTCCAGGCCCATCTCAATGTCTCTGTGGTATCTATGACCTGATGGGGGCGTTTATGTGGGCTGTACAATGCCACCTCCAAAGGGGTTGGTGCCGCTATATCGCATTCAACCGCCACATGTGGCTGGAAGGGGATCGGATGCACCCAAAAGTGTAAATATTGCGCCTGAGCGCAAAAAGCGTGTAGTGGGAGGTCGGGAGCACCCAGCCCTCCCTGTCTCTACGGGAGTGTTAATGTTTCCCAAGCGACTCTGGCCTGCCCTCCTGCCGACACGAGTGATATCAAAAGTGATCGTAGTTTAGTAAAGAATACCTGTGTGAGTATAAGAGGGACATTCGCGAAAATGTAGAGAAATTTAGGGAGGACAATCATTTTGGCTACTGCTATGCGTTCCGCTAGGGATAGTGGCAGCGTTCGGCCTATGTTCATATTCCATAGTTCAAGAAAGTGCTGTTTAAAAGACAATTAGTCGTCAAATGTAATTCCTAAATATTTGTAAAATTTTACGGTTTCAATTTTTAAACCATTAATATTCCAAACTCTTATGTCTGTTTTAGTCGAACCAATCGTCATTATTTTTGTTTTTTTGGTGTTCATCAGTAAACCATTGGCTAATATATATTTGTTAAAAGAATCTATTAAGCTTCGTAAACCTATGGTAGTATGGCTTAACAGTATGGTGTCATCTGCGTACTGTAGACATTTTATATTTTGTCCTGCAAGGTTAGGCGAGTGAGCATCAACATTTTTAAAATGTGACTGTAAATCGGCCATAAAAAGAAGAAAAAGACAGGGGGCTAAGACACAACCTTGTTTAAGACCACTATACGTTTTGAATCGGCAAGTTGTACAGCTACCATCCCCCACCTTAACCTGGACCCACGTATTGGAATATAACAATATAATCAAAACTAACAGTTGGTTTGGAATGCCCCATGCAGATAGCTTCGCCCAAAGTAAATTGCGGGGAACAGAATCAAAAGCGGCCTTAAGATCAACAAAACAAATATATAATGTTTGCTTTTTATGTTTTGCTCTTTCAGATAATAAAGTCAATAAGGTCAAGTCGTAATCGTTGACTCGCCACTTCGAAAGCCAGTTTGGAAGATTGGAATAATTTCTTCTTTGGCGGCCCATTCTTCTAGATCATTAAGTAGACAACCTGCGAAGATTTTTGCCTCCACATCTGTTAGGGCAATCAGTCTGTAGTTAGCTGGATCTTCTAGTGGGCCACTTTTATGAATTGACTGGATTATGCTTCCCTGCCATGATTCGGGGACCGTTTTAAATTTTACAATATCGTTGAAAAGAGGTGTCAGGATTTCTGACCAAAGGTCTGTCTTATCCTTGAAGACCGCGTTTGGAATCCCATTTGGGCCTGGCACACCATTTTATCTTATCCTACTTATTGCCATTTGACTTTATGTACTTTCCATATTTCCGTATCTAACAATTTGGCTTTATTGTGGTGTTGGTCATTACTGATTGCTCTGCTGTTTCCATTGCTTGATGGACTTGACAAGGGATAATTGATGTTGGTACTCAGGGCTATGTCTGAAGAAGCCCCATATAAGTTGCCGATAAAGGCTGCCCAGCATGGTCAGGAATGTTAGCCCTGTTCGCTCTTCTGCTACCGTATTCAAGGCAATTTATTAGTCCCCAAAATGCTTTCAGATTTTTCGTTTTGCTGGCAAAGTGCAACTTGGTCCATATTCCCTCAGAGTGTGTATGTTTGGCTTTCCATATTTCAGTTTTGTATTTTCTTCTCAAGAGTTTTAAATTGCTCAATTTAGAAGAATTTTGGCCACAATTCGGTTGCCCGAGGATTGCCCGTGTAGATTTATTAAGTTCCCTTTTTTGCTGGTGCATCCTAGTTGTGTACCATCCTGATCTTTTTGGCCTTGTAGCATATCCTCTTAATGATTTTGTTGAGGGGAAACGATCTAATAGTGAAGCACAGAAACAGGGCCAGATATCAACCATTGACTTCCCTTGGCTTTTCTCGATTAGCGCTTTAGCGATTGCAGGTTCTATAAATGCCCATATTTCCAACTGATTTGATGAGTCCTACACTAACCTTTTCAGATTGTAGGCCATTGGCCTGGTTACCATAGACCTTGACTCAGGCAAGTAATGGGCCGATAAGACCAGTGACATTATTTGCGGGTTGTGGTCACTTTCTACTCTTGGGATCACCTGGTAGTCACAAAGAGACGATACAAGGTCCTTTGAGATAATGGAATAGTCGATGATGGAATGTTGCCATGAATTTTTAAATGTTGGAACACTCAATACTATTTTGTATGTTTTCCTGTATTAACATGAGGTTATATTTGTTAAGCTGGGAACGGCACACCTGCGTTAAAGCTCTACTTGGTTTACTGGCTCGATATTTGAAGAGCAAATGCATGTTGAAGTCTCCTGAGATGATTAACATAGTGGCTGGATATTGGTATTTCAAAATTTTGACTGCTTCCCAGAGCGCAATAAATTGGGTTAGTCTAACAGAACTTTTTGTGCTTAAATAAATATTTTAAAATATTATTGGTTGTTTGAAATCCATTTAAATACATAGGAGCCATGCTAGCTGAAAATCTATTTCATGGTGCTCTATATCCAGGACCAATGACACATAGGTGGATAGTCCACCACTTGCGCGTCCATAGGCAGATGAGCGAGCTGCAAAGTTTGTGTACTCATGATAGCCAATAAGCGGAGCTTTAGACATGTTCCACGTTTCCTGGAACATTAGAACTTCAAAGTTCTTAATGAAGGTTGCCGTGTCTTGGTCCTCAAGCAAAGTTGTTAGGCCGTGAGTATTCCATGAGCAAATGTAAAAAAGTTTAATTGTATTAGTCGAACTGTTTAGACATCAATTTTTCGCTCCAACTTTCCCTGTAGTGAGAATCTTCGGAAGCCAACCCCAGTCATCGCTTGGTACTGAATTTTTCTTAAGTGCCTCACAGACTCGTACTGCCGAGATACAACGTGCAGCTTTGATCCCAGAGGATAATGCCAGAATAGATAGAGGGCCTATGGCTCCCTTTAAAGCCCTAATATGGCCCCCGGGTGTGTCACTTGTCGCAGAGTTTGACAAAATAGTGGTCTTTGACACTTGCTTTGGAATTCAGAGGGTTGGATATTGATTATCGTTACATTTCCGCAGCTCGATACCCCATTTCTCAAATTGAGGGTTATTTTAAAAAACAATTTGAGCAGTCTCTTCGCAGTGCCAGGTTGTACAAGACATCTCTTTAGTGGGATTATTAGGATCTTGTTGGAATTGGACCCAATCTAAATCATCCGTTGTTAGGTCCTTGAGTTCTGGGATTGAATTCAAAAGTTTCAAAATGTTACCACGATTTAAGATATCATGAGTACCCCTTGAGGCATACCGTGGGGTGAATATTATTTTTTTCATGGAGGAGATGGTATGATTCATGCACTCTTGCATTACATTTTTTTGCTGTCCACCTTTGTTAGATAATAATGACAAGCCTTGGTTCTTCCCATCTCTGGTTGCGATATCTTCTGCGTCAGATAGGCCAGCATAATTAAAGGATCGTGGCAAAGCTGGAGGCTATACGTTAATTGAGATCATTTCCGGTATAGGTATGTTGTTATCACGCTTCCCTCTTACCGTATTTTGCATTGCTGACTGCAGGTTACCGCTTCCTTGGGATGGCCGTTGTGCCGAACCAAGTCCAGACACCTGGGGGTTTGATTTTGCTAGTGGGTGAGACATTATTGACTTGTTGGCATCATCAGCAGGGGAAGATGCCGCAGCTAATTTGTTAGGGCGAGGGGTCAACCCCTCCATTGATTTGCAGTGGCGATTATCCAAAAATGTGAAAATTGGGTAAATGTCTTTTGTTTTAGGGAGCGGACTGGTATTCATTGCTTTCTTTATTTTCTTTGATTTGTTATGAGCTTTTCTTAATCTTTTCCTAGCTCTTTTAGATAACCCTTCTTGTATAGTATTAGAAGCTGAGGCCGAATTTTCGGTAAATTGGGTAACACTGGCTTCTCGTGCTGATGGTAGTTCCGTAGATTCATTACAGGGGTCAGGGGATTTTAGAGGGCTACTTCGTATATTATCTTCCATTATTGATTGATTTTCCCTTTTTTCCCCTTCCTTATTGATGGTATTGAGTTCTGTGGCTGATCTTTGCGCCTGTAAGGACCTTTTATAGTGCTTATTGTTTTTTTTCCAATCCCATTTTTATCCTGTGTGGTCATAGGTTCATTAGTGGTTGCCTTCATTTGTGTTATGGTACCAGGGCAGTGACCGTGGTCATAATCTATTGTGCCAGCTTGGTCTTTAGCGATCCTGTTCGACATTGACTTGACCCCTGCCACCATAGACCCCACAATGTTTGGTAGCTCTGAAATTTTATCTATCATGTGAGCGCAGGTACATGTAATCAATTGGTTATCTTTATCAGATTGTGCCTTTGTAACTAAATTTGATAGGTTGAGTAGCTTGGTGTCTATCCCGGCAATATAGATCGCTAGTGTATTTAATAAGTCCACTTGAATGTTCAGTTTGTCTGAATGAAATTTAAGAGCATTAGTAATGGTATCCATGGTATTAAGGAGACTACCCCAAATTCCATTTTCATGCTCTTTCTCTTTTTTACACTCTGAAACACATGCGCGTTTTCAGAAATTTTTGTCATATTTAGCTAATAATGAGAGGTCTGCTGAGTTAAGAGGGTTAATCGTGGAATTGACTTGCTCTATCTCACTTTGTTCATTTGAAGTTAGCACATTATCTGTGGAGATTTTCTTCTGGATTAAAGTTGGAATGTGATCCTGAATGGTGATAGCTGTTTCCAAAGTTAAACTGAACGGATCGGTTTTAATAATGGGCATACAGTCCTTTGGGCTTCAAAAAGCCTCTGGTATCATGTTTTGGCGACCTCCGACATTTTCTGGACTTGACGAAACAAGAGCGGGTACCCGGGTAGTGGATAACAAAAATACTTCTTCACTTGCACTTAGATCAAACCCTGATGATATATTAATCACAGAATTGTTCAGATTTAAGCTGCTGTCCTGATGTAATCTAAAATCTGCATCAGCATTGTGTCACAGACTTTTTCTCCTGCCCAAATAATGGTAAAGGAACAGGGTTTGTTACACCAGCATGATTACTGGATGTACCTCTTTGCTGTGGCATTCCTATTGGAGTGCTAGAAACATGAACCTGTGCTTTTGCTGTTGCCAGGACCGCGCTGTCTGCTTTGGATGCAATACAAGGGCTCTTATCAGCTATTAAGAGGTTGTTTTCCACTTCTTGGTACCGAGAAAGAAATGGATCATTAGTGCAAAAGTGCCCGGGTTTGTGGCTGGAGCCTTGTGTTATTTTTATTGATACTTTAGGGGTAATTGCTTGCGCGCTGGATGCTCCGTGCACTACCCGGTCTGTAATGCCTTTCCCCGGGACTTTATTAGTGCCTTCAAGGACTTTAAAATATCCTGTAATAGTAGGTTGGCCAGCCTCATTATGCCATTTTGAATGTTGAGCGTCCTCAGTGGAAGCTGATGACAGAGTTGCTAAACTATCTGATTCTCCCTCTGGTGGGCTTTGGCTGTTGTGCAGTGTTCCCTCCCCATTCTTTCTACGCCGCTTTAATTGAGGACGGGGCAGTGTCCCATGCTGCCGACCTGACCTCATATCTGTAATCACTTGGGGCCGGAGGATCTATATTCAGCGAGATAGTTCAGGAACATCAGAAGTGCGGAAAGAAGACAGCCGCCAAGCCGTGACTCGCAGGAAAATAATGCAGGAAAGCCAACTTGAGCGCTTAAAGCTAGGGTGCTTTGGAAGCTGAAGCCTACTGTGCAGGTCTCTTGAAGATTAAAATGAAAAAAGAAAATGAAGCCTGAGCAGGAGCTCACCAGGCCGCCCGCAAGCCTCACCCAGTCCTGGCTCACACTTTAGCGTGCAGTGACTAACACCGCCGCCACTCAGGCACGCTCGGGCGCTTACCTTGCACTTTGCCTTGCCTCCAACAGGTGTTGGTGTTAGCAGTTAGCGGTTGGTGGTTGGCGGCATTGGTGGCAAAGGGAGTAAGGGTCGGCACTCCGTGCATGCTACTCCTCCTCACTCGCTCCTGCTTGCACCCAAGAACCCAGGCGTTCTTTTGAGAGAAGGAGAACTTGGAGGCACCTCTCGCTTCTCTTTTTAATGAGTTGTATTCTTGAGGGAGTGTTAGGGGTCACACAGTCCACAGTCCAGCCAGAGAACCTCTCTGTTTTACATCTTCATCTGATCCCTTGTGAATTCTATAACTCAGGAGCCCTCTGATAGATCTTTTTTCATTGTGGCGTCTTCACCTGCCGCGGTCACTCGTTTTGTCACCAATCCGGTGTGCCTGCCGCCTGCTGCTGCTGCTTCACTTGCTCGCTCACTTCGCAGTCCCCCTGCGGCCGCTGTGATAAGCCACCGTAGACTTGCCTCTGACCGCCAACCGCAGACCGCCTGCCAATAGTAGTCCACGGCGGGGGCGAGCGGGTTCGCGAGTCCGAGAATCCGGATCTGCTCTCCACACTCTGCTGTGATAAGCCTCCGTAAACTTGCCGCCGACCGCAGACCACCCGCCACCAGCGATCCACGGCGGGCGAGCGGGTCCGTGAGTCCGAGAATCCGGGTCTCCGCACTCTGCTCTCCGACCTCTGCACGCTACGCACCGCACCGTACAAAATTCCAGCTGAAGAGAGTTGAAATCCTGTGCAGTAAAGACATGCGGAGAAAAGGCACATGCGGCGTAAAGGATGAGGAGTAAAGTCTAGTCCGGTGGGCAGATGAGCACACGTAACAGAGGCCGAGATAATATGGTTACTCACTCCCTCTCGTTCACTCTCTACCACTCTCTAGGTGTTTCTCCACTATGGCTGGAGAAAGTGAACTGGTGGAGCAAAGACCTCTGCCTCCCACCACCGCGGGACCTGAAACACCCAGAAAACCTCTTAAGGGGAAGCCCGGAGACAGCTGTTCACCCACCAGCTGCCTATTCTACCAAATTAGTTTTGGTTTCATCCTCGCAGTTGCCACTGAACCTAGAGAAAGATGACTCCTGTATTGGCTGTAGTATAGTAGAAGGCGACTGGTCTGCTCCCAGATTTGAAGCTGTTTATGGAGGCACGAGGAGAGGGCTGTTATCACCCTTGTCGCACAGGAGACTGATGGTTCTGACAGATTGCTAGGTCATGTGGGAAACCAGCCTGTGTACTCTAGCATTGATCAAAGCAATGATGTTGCTGCTGACAATAGCGACAACTCTCCATTAAGTTTTGGGGCCCAAAAGAATCAGGCGTTAAGATTAACAAGATCAGTCTCAATGCCTGAGGTGGGTGGGGAGACTATCACTAACTTAGTAGATACCACTCATGGCCAGGCCAGAGTCTCAGAGAGGGAGTATGAGTGTTACTACCAATTTGGAACGTGAGATGGGGGCCGACCCACAGGTATGTCAAGCACCGGTGTTGGGGGAAGTTGGTGTTCTGGAGAAAGGTAAGGTTGCTGGCTGTACGACATTTACTTTGGCAGCCTCTAGGTTGATAGACATTTAAAGAAGTCTGCACCCCACAACATGTTTAACTGCTGTTTGGAGTTGGATGCCTTGAGCTCTGTATTGCAGTTGCTCAAAGAGGTTATAGGAGAGATTAAACGTCTTCAGGCAACAGCAACTTTATTTTGCAAATGAGATAAAGCAGCGCCTGGGAAAGATAGAGGGTCAAATGGCCCAGTTTGTGGATCAATGTGAGGAATTGAAGTAGCGGGTTTTTGAATTGTGAGGACAAACTAGAAACAACCTCTTCTTCTTCTTCTTCGAACTCAAAACTGGAGAAAGAGATTAGGCCTTTGCAAGAAAAGCAGGGATACTTGGAGACTCACTCGAGGCGATCAAATCTGAGAATCGTAGGGGAGCCCGAAGGGAAAGAGGACAATACGAACATGGTTGCATTTGTAGATTCAATGATACGATCTTTTGGCCTCCCTGAATCCCCGCAGGACTCTCAGTATAATGCGGGCTCACTGGGTGCCTTATCAGATTTGACATAATGGCAAGTACCCTCATACTATTTTGGTTAACTTTTTGATTACAGAGTTAAAGTGAAGGTGCTGGACAAAGCAATTAAGAAAAATACAGTTTCAGCGCAATATTAAGTCCCTTTTGTAATATTTTTGTATATGACCATTGATACAGCACAGAGGAGTAGAGAGTTCAAGAACATGATCACATCATTTCAGTCTGATGGCACTCAGGCATCCTTGATACAAATGGCCAAACTTAAAGTGTTGTTCAAGGGACATTTTCATGTCATTTCTCAGTTAGTAGAAGCACAATAATTCGTAGCAGAGATAAAACGGGGGTTGTGGTTTGATATATGGGATTGATTTTGTGTAATTGCTGTATTTTCTGTGCCTACGTAAGCTTCCCATAGCTGGATGAGGAGGGTGAAGGAGAGAGGGCCTGAGTGGGCATGGGAGGAACAACACCCTGTCATGGTGTTGGGCGTCTACAGGTTGGAGAGGATGTGCTTGTGTGGAAGGAAGGGTGGAGCTCCTGCTAAAACCTAGGGGGGAAGAGGGGAAATTGGGTGGGAACAATGGGGGTAATTGGGGTGCATTGAGAAAAATGTGATTCAGTGCCAAGGTGTTATTAGGTCTCATTATAAATACAACATAGATGGTTCATTTGGTGAGTTGGCAAGGTTGGCTAGATGCTGCTTAGATAGGTATGAAAAGATACCAGCTAGAGTTTTATATGCTGGTATAGGTATTGCACTTTAATAAGGAATAAGTAATACACTTAATAAGGAATTCATTTTTTTTAATCTGTTTATATATTTTATGTATGTTATGAAGCTGCAGTGGAGGCTTATAATTTTTCAGTTTACACTTTCCAGTGAGCCATTTAGGGTTTGCTACAGGCTAGTCCCGTAGCTCTAAAGATTTGCAAATTATGTTGGAACAATAAAGAGTCAAGCTATGTTTTTGTATCTCAATCAAAGAATGGCAGTTCATGGGCAATGAATTTTGATTGGTTAGCGCAGCCGGGATGGGGGTCTGTTGTTTTGGGGGGGGGGGGGGGAAGCGGGGTGGGGGTTAGAAAGAGGAAAGGATGAAGATGCCTTTGTTCAATGTAAATGGGTCGAATAATGCCAGGAAAAAACAATTGGCTGAAACTGGGATAAAAATCCATAAGCCTACAGAGATATTTGTGCAGGAAACTGCCCTGACCTTAGCAGGTTGCCCAAGTTTGATATGTTTAAAACGTGGGCCAGTTTTAAATGATTTTCTTCAGTGGGTGCAGCACACAGAGGAGTAGCTTTTATATTAGTAAGTACGCCAAACTGTGAGATCACTGGTGGCAGTCGGATACGGAGGGAATGTGGTGTTGGGTGGACTGCATGATCAATCTATCGTGAGTTACATTAGTAATGTGTTTGCTCGGGTTGAAGATGACCCTGCCCCAATTAATAAACTGTTCCTATCATTAGCAGCAGTTGATTGAGCACTGCCTGTTGGAGGTGATTTCGACTTCCTCCAACAGCCAGGCCTTGTTGATACTTTGTCCAGTAAATAGGTACAGTTGAAGCCTAAAACTGCAAAAACTCTTGTGGAATATTGGAGAATTTAGGGCTGATTGATTCCCGGAGGAAAGGTAATCCTTTTAAAAAAATATATATTTGTTTTTCAGCTATACATAGAACAGCAGCTCACTTAGATTACTTTCTAACGTCCTCCACAGTGGGGTTTAGAAGTTTGAATGTGTTACCTAATGGTTTTTTGGATCAATCCGCTGTTGAGTTAGAAATTGCTTCGAAGGACTTGGGTACCAGAACCTGTAGATGGATGTTCAATAAGTGTTACTTAGAAGATGAGAATTGCATTGGATCATGTAAAAAGGAACAAAACAAGAGCTCTGCTTCAATTGATATGGTGTGAGATGCCATGAAAGCATCCCTGCGAGCATTTGTGATCGCTTGGGACATAGCCCAGTTTAAAATTTTAAGGGAAGAAAAAATCAGGCTGGAGAACAGGGACAAATGCGAGCATAGAAGGTTTCTCCAGAATAGTTCAGACAAGAACAGGAAAGCATTGGAGGAAGCAAAAACAGCCCTTCGGGATCACTATTGTGTCAAGAATTATGTACAAAATTCAACTTATTGCCAAAAAATGTATAAAGAAAGTCATTTTGCGGGAAGCCTATGGTCTGGCAGGCACAAGAATGGGCTACATGCAATGCAATTGATGTTTTAAAGTGTCCCAGAACAGGGAGATATTGCACTTCAGATGAAGAGATTAAAGCTATTTTTAAAGAACATTTTAGCATTATTTATAATACTTCTGCCAATGTAAATTTATCTGAATTGAATTGCTTCCTGGACTCTTTTCCAATGCCGGTTCTTTCAGAGAAAGATAGAATATTTGAGCCTGATATCACAGACCGAGAATTACTTCAAGGAAAATGTCGGGTTGGTGGACTCGGAGCAGGCGATATGGGAGGCCTTTAAAACGCTGGTGAAGGGTCAAGCGCTGGCTCTCAAGGTGGGATATAATAGGAAACAAAATCTACAACTAGAACAGCTTGAGAGAGAACTGTTGCAACTTGAAATGGCACATTCACGCTACCCTAGTGAACGTACAGAACATAGTTTAACCACGAAGCAACTTGAATATAAAACCCTAGCCAGGGAACGGGCAGGTGCACGCCTTCTGGCCACACGCCACAAGCTTTACGAACATGGAGATAGAGCGGGCAAGCTGCTCGCATGGTTGGAGAAAAAGGAGCAATCGGAGCGGTGGGTCCCTCGTCTTACCAATGATAAAGCACAGACGTTATCGGACCCCCAGGCAATTGCTGATGCCTTTGAAGATCACCTGGAGCGGATATACACACCGTTGGGCAGAGCCATGGCAGATGACTCTCGCCACCTACTGGCGGACATGCGTCTGCCTGTTCTGTCTGCGGAGGAAAGAGACGGGTTGGAGGTTGATCTCTCTGACGAGGAGATAGGCTCCGCAATTAACAGCATACAATCGGGGAAGGACATGGGGCCCAATGGGGTCCCAATTGAATTTCTTAAGTCTACCGCCTAGCTTGTCGTGCCCCACCTGAGGGGCATGTACAATGAGAGCTACGAAAAAGGGATTTTGCCGGTGGATCAACGACTGGCATCTATCGTGGTTATCTGTAAGCCGGCTTCTTGCCTAACCGTAACACCGCACTAAATATCCGTCGCCTCCACAATGTCTTGGGCCGTAAACACGTCATAGCAGAAGACGCGGTGGTGTTGTCTTTGGACGCCAAGATGGCGTTTGACTAGATCGAGTGGCCATACCTCTTCGAGGTGCTGTGACGCTTCGGGTTTGGCCCGAAATTCCTGGGATGGGTTAAGCTGCTCTATACAGACCTTAAGGGTCAGGTGAGGGTCAATAACGGCCTCTCACGAACGTTCTCACTGAGAAGGGGAACGAGACAGGGGTGCCCCCTGTCCCCATTGATTTTCTCTCTGATCTTGGAGCCACTGGCATTGTGGGTCCGGGGCGATCCGGTGTTAAGAGGGTTGAAATGGGCGGAAGGGGCGGAAGACAGAATATCCCTCTATGCCGATGATATTCTCCAGTATCTGACATCTCCAAAAAGATCAGTGCATAGACTTTTAAATATCTTCACTAACTTTGGCAAATACTCAGGTTACTCCATTAACTGGTCCAAATCCGTGATTTTTGCCATCCACGGCTTGCTCCCTGCACTCCCACCTGACTGTGACATTGAAAAAGCAGCTGATGGTTTTTGGTACTTAGGGATCTATGTCACCCCTGATCCTGTATTGTTCCATGTTAAAAACCTAGCTGCGCCTCTGGACAGGCTGGGTGGCGATGTCAAAAACTGGCGAGCGCTACCCCTTTCCCTGTTGGGCCGTGCTGCGCTTTACAAGATGTTAGCTCTTCCCCGTTTCCTATATATACTCCAGAACTGCCCATACAAGATTCGCAACTCATAATTTAACAGTATCGAGAGTGAGGTCCGGACTCTGCTGTGGGATGGGATGGCGCCCCGTATTGGCCTGACTAAACTGACCAAGGGTTGGTATGACGGAGGTATAGCGCTCCCAGATATGCGTCTGTACTATTGGGCTTCGCAGCTGGTGGTGGTGAACCACTGGATGTACCACCCCCCGACGGACCCCGCCTTTCTTCTAGACCGTTATCAAATGGGTTGTGCGGGCTATCTTGGGGCCCACTACTCGAAGGCTGGGAGGGGCCGATATCTGGGCCCTACGGCCCTCACGGTGGATGTCTGGCGTCGGGCAAATCGGAGACTTGGCTGGCTTGATGTGTTGACTAGGGCTACCCCACTGTGGTCAGCCCAAAAGCTGGGTACCCTCTGCAACCAACCCGGCATTGAAAGATGGGATACTATCGGCATCTCAACGATAGGTCACCTCTGGAAAAAGGGTAAAATACTGCAATTCAAAGAACTAGAAAAGGAATATCAGCTCGCACAGGGAGAGGTCTTTCGCTATCTCCAGATCCGTCATGCTCTTACAACAGCTCTCCAAGGGGCCGAGGAACTACCGGACTCGTCTCCCTTCGAGGATCGTCTCTTCTCTGAACCACTGCTAAAAAAAAGCAGTGTTGCTTACATACCGGAAGCTCTGTAATAATTTACCAGACCCGTTTCAATCCCTCGGAGATAAATGGCAAAAGGATCTGGGGCAGCTTGAGGATGACGACAGGCAAACAGCGCTGATGTCCCCCAGGGAAGCGGCTATCCCTCTCAGGCTCCGCCTTGTCCAATTAAAGGTCCCACATAGAGCATGCATTACAGGTATCACCCTTGCAAATATCGGGAGACAACAGGACTCCTTGTATCTCCGTCGCTGCAGGGAGGCAACCTTCTATCACATCATATGGGACTGCTCACCTATACAGGCCCTATGGGAGAGGGCCACACAGCTCATGCAATGAGCACTGCAAAAGGACATCACTCTGACACCACAGTTGGGGCTCCTCAACATTTGGGAGGCGACTGATCTTACTGAGGTTGAGCAGCAGTGGGTCGCCCTGGGATACACATTGGTAAAAGGGAACATAGCTACCAAATGGGGGGCAGCGGACACTCCAACTTCTGGAACTTGGGCAAGGGACCTACATAAATGCATGATTGCATAAAAAGAGGTTTTCAAGTCTAGAGGCTGCCCCCGGAAGTGGGATAAGAAATGGGGAAAATGGAATGTTTATAGGGGGGACCTGTGTCTCTCGCCATCCACGGAAATGGAAATGTCAGAACGCCGATGGGACTGACGGGGTACCGACGGCTGAGTGACGACAATATTTTGAATGATAACGTTTGTAGACAACATGTACTTGTCGATGTCTTGATCATTGCTGTATTTGTGACTGGTGCTGCTTTATTTTCAATAAAAACAACTGTTAAAAAAAAAAGATAGAATATTTATTGTTAGCCCCTTTTCTTTGGTTGAGTTGCAGGAGGCAATAAGTAGTCTGCCCGGGAGTAAAGTTTGTGGCCCTGATTGATTTCCTGTAAAATGTTATAAGACCTTTTCAGTTGCCAATTTTATTCTTAAAGGGGGCTCGCCTCTCCCATCCTTCAGGCTGGAGAACGTTGTCAGCTTTCTAAAAAAGGGCAAGCACCCTGTTGATCCAAGTTTCTGTCATCTGATTATGCTTTTAAACACAGATTATAAAATTATAATGAGGCTGGAAGAGAATAGAATTAATAACTGGCTCCCTATTTAATCCATCGGGATCAAAATGGCTTCATTACTGAGCAGCAATTGAGCACTAACACTAATTATTTGATAGAGGCCTTGGATATGTTCACGGTTAATCAGATACCAGTGGCGATTTGTTTGTTAGATGCAGAAAAGGCGTTCAACCTTGTGGTTTGGGAAACCCTTTTTGGTATAGGAATGTTTGGATTTTCTCCTCAGACTACAGGTTTTATTAAAAGGATGTATTTGAATGCAAAAGCTAGGTTAACTTTAAATTCTACTGAAATAAGCACCGTAAGAGTTTAGCATCGCATAAGGCAGGGCTGTCTGCTCTTGCCAGGTCTTTTCACCTTTTTAGGTCGAGACTATAGCGGCAGCGCGCATGCGCTGCTCGCTTTGTGAGGCATGCAGTATTCAGTATGGAGTGGAAGCTCAGTGGAAGCTCCGCCCACTCTCCGCCCATCTTTTTCATTGGCTTAGTTCCTAAATGCTGCCTACTGATTGGTTTTAGGCTTGTTAGTCCCTCCTTCCGACGGCCATGTCGTCATTTGTATCCTTCCATGGCTACTGGCCCCTTTACTTCGAGTGTTGCACAGTATGTTTTATTTATATTGTGAGCACTATTCCCGTGCCTCCCCCCCTCTCGCAGGCCGTGCCTTCTCGGCCCCCCTGCACTCCTGTTGTTCGTGCCTTCTCGCCTGCCTGCACTCCTGTTTGCAATGCAATAGGTCTCGCGTGAATGCGAGTCCTATTGCATTGCAAATGCTTGTTTTATTCATTAACAATAAATACAGGGGAAAGCCGATGCAGAGACCCCGCCCGCGCCCTTCGCTGACGGCATCATTTTTGGCCTAACACACACGGCTTACCCGTTTTTCTTTAATTAACAATAAATACACTGGGAGAGCCAATGCTGAGACCCCACCCACGCCCTCCGCAGACAGCATAATAAAGTATGATTTACAGAGACTCGGAGTGGATGAACTGAGCGCCGAGCACAAGAAGAGATAGCTTACCTTGCTTTCTAATTATGCTTGTTTCTATTACAAAAGTACAATTCTCGAAGCAAAGCATATTTGTGATCCGCAAACATACGGGTAGCAGCGGTATTTCCGAGCTTCTCTCTGACGTCGGGGAGGCACAGACAGATAGGGATGCTCAGATGGTTAGAACACAGGCGTGTTGCCCCTCGCTCATGGCGTGCCCTCTGCACATATGGTAGCAGTGAGCCGTGTGATTCTCCATGGGTCCCAGAGGGGCCAGAAACACATTGCCTGCTCGCTGCAGAACCCCCACCACACACCACTGTATGCTCGGGATGACTCAAAGAGTATTCCTTCAGTTACAATCCTGGCCCTATAAAGCGTGTGGGGGAAGGAATCCTCATTCGGCATGAAGAGCTCCCTCTCATTCAGCCCAATTCCAGTGATAGAGCGCTGATAGCACTCTATTTGTATGAGTGCACTATACTCATGGTTTAAACACACTCTCATGTATTCGTATTGTTTGCAGTGTTTTTGATTATTAAGAAACATTTATTTGAATCATTTCATGTTGAATTAAGTGAACGCATTAAGTAGAATTTTGTATGTATTATGATTCCTTCATGCATAATGTGCAGGACGATATTATCCCTGTATATCGTAATTGTGATTAGTTTAAGTTGCCTGAAATATAGGCCCAAAGCTAATGTTTCAATTCTCCTTGCTCTCGAGAAATAAATAATTAAATGATTGTTGTGTTCGAAGTTAGAATGTTCTCACCCTGTTGCAGGTGCAAAAATATACATCGTTATTTTCAGAGTTAAGGAGAAATCCGGAATGCCTTTGAAGATAGCTGGAAGCGAGAAGGGAGGATGCCTTGCGTATCGGGTCTGTCTGGAAGCCAAGGCCACTGGAAGAAGATATCAATAATTAAATTTGTTTCATGAAAGAGAACCAGCTACTGCATAGAGGTCTAATGGAAAATTTTAAGAAAAAGTGACGCAATGTTGGTTGAATCCCATCTTTCTGTATGATGCGCGGGGACAGAGAGACAAGACTTCTGCTAGCTTTCGGAGAAGAAGGAGCATCTTAGAGCGAGCTCCATAGCCTTAAGCTAAACTACCCATTTAACGTGAGTACTTCTTAGGAAGTCACACGTGCTGACACCATTGGGGAACGATAGAAGAGAGACAGGAAGGGCCCTCATATAGAGTAGTGTAGGGAAAGATTTTGATTTCTTTCAATGAGTCGAGAGCTGAATATTGCATCTATTTTGTGTTGCATTGTAATTTTGGAGTTTATAATCATTTGTCTTTTGGGCCGAATTACTTATATCTGCAAAATCGGCTCTGTATTAATTTTTCTGTATCTATATACTTTGTTATTGAGATGTATTTACATCCAATTGTTTTTGGCCTTATAATAAATATTCAAACTGCACTTTGGAGTCAGTGATCTTTTCAGGCATGACGACTGTGTTAATATCTGTCTGAGTTGTTTTCTTCCCCTCAACCACTTCAGGTAAATAAAAGATCAATCGCTTACGCTATACTTAGTAGGGAACGTAGGTGTGCAAGTTAGAGTAATCAAATGGTAGCAGAGGATGGTTTACCTTTAAAGTGGTTTACCTCTAAGGTGAGGGGAGTACTTAGGAGTAGGGTCGAAGGTCGGAAGGTTGGTGAGCCCTGTAGTGGAGCGGAGGAGATCGGAGACTGGCAGACGTTGATGGTGCGGCGGAAACAGTGGTGGTGTGAGTATGAAAGGCATTGTGGTGTTAGATTGCGGTAATGAGTAAGTGGGTGATGTCTTGCGGAGTTGGGATGTATGTTGAGTGAATGTGGTTTTTGGTTTAAGTTTTGGTGAGCGGACTCAAGAGAAGTCCAAGATCCCGGGATAGTTTTGTATTGTAATTGTCTGATCAAATGTGGGTGTTGTGAAGCGCTATCAACAATCCACTTGTGTTATGGACCTTTGTGTGAATGAAGGAAGAGGTCACGGTAGAAAGCCCCAGGTACCGGGGGTGGACTATGGCGATTGAGTGACCAACGCAGGTCGGGGGTCACTACGGCTGAATGTTCTTGTGAGAGTGTTCTATCGATCTTCAGTGACAGACAATTACTTGTTTATGTGGCTGTAAGTTATTGTAATTGTGTAGGAACAGTTACTTGGTTGAATAACTTTTGGTTATACAGTTACTTGTGGTACGAATGTGTGTAAGTGAGTTTGCGGTGAAATTGTAAAGGCGGGTGAGCCGCTGCAAGGAGTGAGAAGTAACGTCAGGGTGCGTCGTGCTGTGATAGGTTGGTTGGTGTAACGCCGCGCTGGGATTGGTGGAAGTTCGTTAGTAGTGGAACAGCGTAATTTGGAGCTTGCAATTGATTGATTTAACAATGAGATGTTTTAGGGTATTGCGAGATTTGTGTAGAGGTGACACAGGGGTAGTGACTCGGGTAGGGGAAGAAGCCCCGCCAGAGGACACACCGGCACATTACATGGCAACGAATGTAGGACTTCATACTATTGTGTGGCTTCAGAATTGGCATAAAATTACAGAGAAAGAGGGTGAATTGGCTTTCCCTCGTTATGGGTCTTTTCGTATGGAGGTGCTGACCCAGCTGAGGGCAGTGATGAATGCATTGAAACCTCCCCCTAGACCCACACAATTTGAGGCATTAGATGCATGGATGAGAGCAGCTCTAGCAAAAAGGAGAGAGGCTTCACACGAGAGAATGAGAAAAGCAATGAAGGCATATCATGATGCGAGATGGGATGCTCAGTTGAAGGGATGGAGAGTAGATACCATAGAGGGAGAACGTTTGTACCCACTTCTTACATTAGGAGAGGGGGCTGAAGGGAAAAAGAAGACAGAGGAGGACAGTGATACAGATGACAGTTTTCTCGACAGATTGCTAGCGGACCGTCCTCCACCTTGCGATTCTAGATTAGAGACAGAGAGGGTGCGCCCATCAGAAGAGCAGTTAGGTGCGGAACAACTGAGTTCAGGGGAACAGTCAGCAGGAGTAAGAGGCAAGATTACAATGGTACGCATTCCGGGAGGGTCAGGAGGAAGAAGGTATTCAAACACTGATCCAGAACCACCTGTAGGAAACATGCAGTTGCCAGATGCTTTGTCGGTACCAGTCACAATAGGGCCAGTGGTTCCGATATATACTCCTAGAGAAAGAACTGAGGACAGTCCTCAGAACATAAGTGAAGGGGAAGAGACAATGTCTGGAGGGAGCCTTGCAATGAGTGGGACAGGTTTCTGTCAAATACCAGTAGAATCTAGTACTCCACTGCCAGCTACAGCTGATCCCTCAAGAATGGATAGTGGGGTAGAACGAGGACGGACAGGTGTTCTAGCGAATTCTAGGTCGGACCTTCGAATGTGGGTTCAACCAGTGAGAGAATCAATGATGCCGAGGGAAGAGATAAGCAAGAGACAAGAAGCGCCTACAGTACTGTTTGGGTCACAGGTGATTTGTGCAGGTGACCATTGGAGAAGTCGAAGTTGTGAAAGAGAGAGACGTCCTGTTTCAAAGACAGAAGAGGGTGCAGTTCCTAGGAGAACCCAAAGTTGTGACAGGGAAGATACACGAAACGAGGAAATTCAAAAAGTGTTAAAAAGCGCAACAAAGGTGCCAATGTTAGATGTGGTACGATTAAAGGTAGAGCTAGACGAGGTGATTGGAGGTAATCTACCCCTGATCAAAATTGATACGTATGACTCAAGAAAACTACTGTTCGTAGCAAAGGACATGACAAGAAAGGCCAAATGAGCTTATGATGCATTGTTGCTTTTGGCACAAAGGTATGAGGTTGATTTGTCAAAGACCAAGCTGACACAGGGTTCTTGCAGATTAAATTACACAGATAAGGATTTGGAAGAGAAGCGAATGAGTGGATTGAAAGCACAAATTAGAGAACTAGTGATGGGGATGCGGACATGGAAAGATTTAGACAGATGGAAAGAAAAATGGGCCAAAAAGAAAAGCTTCCAGACTGGAATAGGGAATACTCCGCCTCCGGGTGGAGGGACGGGAGCTGCAGGAAATTTCCCCCTCAGGGAGGTACAGAATGGAGGGTATGTACATGTGCTATGGAGCAGGGGTGATTTAGCAGCATTTACGAATGATTTTCCTCGGCTGAGGGAAAAACCTGCTGAGTGGTACAAGCAAATAGACAGGTTTGTAAAGATTTCGAAGGTATTGTGGATTGATTTGAACACCTTGTTTGATATCGTAGTGCCGGCGGATTTGTGGGCAGTGTGTAAGATTGCCATTGAGTGGCCTACTGTAGAGCCGCCTAGAGATTCATTGACTCATGGTCCTTCACCTGATGTAATGAGAAAATACGAGCAAGTGATTACATGGTTGCAATCGAAGGTAGCTCCTCAAACTGTTGATTGGTTGAAGATTGATCGCACCACTCAAGACTCTAAGGAATCAGTACATGATTATTACGAACAATTGTTGTTGGCTTTTAAGCAGCATAGTGGATTAGATACAATTGAACAGAAAGATATGGGACAGTTTGTCTCGAAGTTTGTTTTGGGACTGAAATCCGACATTAGCCTGATGATACAGCAGCACTTGATATGTTGGCAGAATAAGTCGGTGGACGAGATTCTGCGTTATGCTAAGTATTGCTGTGATCAAGTGGAATCGACACAGAAGAAATTGAAGGATAAGTTGATGTTGGTGCAGTTGAGAAACGCTGATACGACGCAAGGGTTTGGAGGAGGTCAAGGTAGAGGCAGAGGAGGTGGAAGAGGAATGGGACAACAGATGGTGACCCAACCTGGTCAAGGAAGAGGAATGGATTCAGGTACAAGTGACTGGGTGGCTCAACAGAAAAGAGTCACTGCCTGCCATTATTGTCACAAAATCGGGCATTGGAAGCGCGAGTGTAGATCGAATCCAGCAAATCAGATACAGATGGAAGGAGAGGGACAGTTGACCGAGGCTGTCAATACTGTGACAAGACCAAGGTCTATGTATGGAGGAGGATATGAGCCGCAAGTGCAAGTACCTCAACCCCCTAGGATACCCATGCACAATCAGTTATACCATCAGATGCCTTATTTTGAAATACAAGACCGATTTGATAAACATCAAGATTCACAGGAGTGCCAGTGGGGGGTGCACGGGGAATGCACCTTAGATGCGATTCTAGAAGTAGATCAGAGTGGGCCTTTTGTAGATGCAGACGTGAATGGATATCCTGTTACTTTCTTATTAGACACTGGAGCTGCTCGCTCCACAGTGAGAACTGAAGTAGTCCCAAATTTAACCCTTTCGGGACGATCAATTCAAGTAGTGGGGGTTAGTAATCAGAAAATGACTAATCCATTGACAGACGAATTACCCGTAAGAATAGGACCATTCCGGGATAGACATCAATTTGTAGTGTGCAATTCGAGTCCGGTTTGTCTTTTGGCACGAGACCTTCTGTGCAAGCTTAATTGTACTATATCATGCACTCCGAGAGGTGTAGAATTGCAAACATATTATGACGATGCTGATTTCAAAATGGCTAACATGAGTCTGTGTGCAGAAATGTTTGTGGTGCTCACAACAGCAGAATTGCCACATGACTTGAGAGACTCAGTTGATCCGAAAGTGTGGGATTTTACGGGCGAGGATGTGGGTCTGATGAGAGGGGTTGAGCCAGTTAAGATACAGGTCAAACCCAATGCTGAATTCCCATGAACGCCACAATATAAGTTGACTCCAGAAACTGTGGCCGGCATAAGACTTGTGATTGAGACTATGATTGCCCAAGGTATTCTGAAGGTGATAAGAGGAAGTCCCTGTAACTCACCTATCATGGGACTGCAGAAGCCAAGTGGCAAGTACAGAATAGTACAAGATTTGCGTCGGGTCAATGAAATTGTGATCCCATGTTGTCCTGTGGTACCGAATCCAGCTGTTATTCTATTCCAGATACCATGCAAAGCAGAATGGTTTACAGTGATAGATTTGTGTCACACATTTTTCTCTATACCATTGCATGAAGAAAGTCAGTTTTTATTTGCATTTAGGATGGACGATCGTGTATTAACATGGAAAAGAATCCCTCAGGGGTATACAGAAAGCCCCTCTATTTTTAGTCAATGTCTGAAAAAGAATCTTGAAGGACTGGTGATGGCCCACAACTCAGTCTTAGTGCAATATATAGACGACCTTTTGGTCGCCTCAGAGACTGAGGATGCTTGCAGGATTGACACTGTGGCGCTGCTGAATCATTTGGCAAAGAATGGACACAAAGTGTCTCCAAACAAATTGCAGTATTGTTTGTCTGAAGTTCAGTACCTAGGTCACCGGATTGAGAAAAGAAAACGAAGGGTGTCACCAGATCGCATAGAGGCGATTCTGCAAATGGGAACTCCGAAAACACAAAAAGAAGTCTGCATGTTTTTGGGAATGGTCGACTATTGTCGACAGTGGATCCCAAATCTTTCCTTGCAAGCAAAGCCTCTGTTGAAACTGACTCGAAAGGATGTTAGTGATCCGGTACCATGGGATGACGAGTGCTTGAAAGCCTTCCGTGAGCTGAAGGAAAGTATCTGTCGTGCTCCAGCTCTTGGAATGCCGGATTATAACAAAGCGTTTTCGCTCTTTTGCTGTGAAAAGGAGGGATGTGCGTTAGCAGTCCTAGTGCAGACACATGGGGGTGCCCGTAGACCAGTAGCCTACTTCTCAGCTACATTAGATCCTGTAGCTTCTGCGTTGCCTGGATGTCTGAAATCTGTTGCTGCAACTGGTGTCAGCATTGAAAGATGTGAAAGCATAGTGATGGGTTATCCGCTCATTGTTTATGTGCCCCATTCAGTAGAACTATTGATGACGCGAATGAAAACACAGTATCTGACCAACAACAGACTTACCAAGTATGAGCAAGTTATCTTGGCCGCTGATAATGTTACCCTGAGACGTTGTACCACTCTGAACCCTGCTACAACTCTGTCTCGTCTTCCTGCTTCCACACCCTCCGCCTCCTTCGTAAGACCTTCAAATGGATCTCCCTCGAACACCGAAAGAACGTCACTCACGCCCTGGTCACCAGCAGACTCGACTACGGCAACGCACTCTACGCCGGAATAAACAAAAACCTCACCCGCAAGCTACAGAACATCCAGAACGCCGCCGCAAGACTGGTCCTCAACCTGCCAAAACACTGCCACATCTCCCAGCACCTGCGCACACTCCACTGGCTCCCTGTCGAGGCGAGAATCACCTTCAAGATGCTCACCCACGCACACAAGGCCCTCCACGGCACCGGACCAGCATACCTGAACAGCCGACTCAAATTCCACGCACCCCAAAGGACCCTACGATCAGCCCAGCTCTCCTACGCCATGGTCCCCCGCACCAGAAAGACCAGATCAGGAGGCCGCTCCTTCTCCTTCCTCGCAGCCAAAGCATGGAACGCCCTTCCGCTCCACCTCAGACAGACAACATCGCTCCCCATCTTCGCAAGAAACCTCAAAACCTGGCTCTTCGACAGACCCCTCCTTGATGGATGGAACCTGCACTCCCCCCCCCCTAGCGCCTTGAGACCCTTACGGGTGAGTAGTCGCGCTTTAACAAACCCCTGATTGATTGATTGATTGACATTGTTACCTATTCCACAGGAGGAAGGAGATGAGGATTGTGAAGAGCATGACTGCCTAGATGTTACTGACCTATCCACCAAACCCAGACCTGACATTGTCGATGAACCTTTGCCCCAATCTGATTTGATCCTTTTTGTTGATGGTTCATGCTTAAGAGACAATGAAGGGTATTTGAGAGCAGCGTTTGTTGTGTGCACCATCATGGGAGTAGTGGAAGCTGCCTGTTTAAATAGAGTATTCTCTGCTCAGGTGGCCGAAATTGTCGCTTTGACACGTGCCTGTATCGTTGCAGCAGATATCCGAGTGACTGTGTATACAGACAGTCAATACGGATTTGGTGTGGTTCATGGTTTTGGGCAGTTATGGTCACAGAGGGGGTTTCTAACGTCCTCAGGATCACCTATACGCAATGGCGAGTATGTGAGCCAACTATTGGAAGCTTTGCAGAAACCCAAAGAGATAGCAGTTGTTAAATGTGCAGCTCATGGAAAGGGAGAAGACTTTGTCACTAAGGGCAACAATTACGCAGATGAAGTAGCACGATTTTGCGCTGAACATGTTTGTATTTTCAATGGAGAATATGTAGGCGAGAGCACAGAAGAGACCGAGCTCAGCATGATGTTAGCTATAGCCGATACTGGGGATGAGGTGAAGCGGTTGCAGGATGAAGTCCCAGAAGAGGAAGCTGCTTCATGGATCAGAGCAGGTTGCACAAAAAGAGACGATGGCATTTGGGTGTCCACAGATGAGTTAGCAGTATTACCCAATTGCCTACTGAGCCCAATGGCAAGGCAAATTCATGGAGCAGTTCATCTGGGAAGAGATGCTATGGTACGAGTGTTCAGGCAGACGTGGTTTAATCCACGCTTTCGTGTGTGGGCTGAAACGGTATGTCATAGGTGTGTTACTTGTCAACAGATGAATGTTGGAAAGAGACCTGTGGTCGGAATGAGTCACATTGGAAGATCTGGGGGTCCCTTCAATAGGATACAGTTAGACTTCATTGAGATGCCGAGGTGCAATAGGTTGAGATATGTTTTGGTGGTGGTGTGTATCTTTTCACGGTGGGTGGAAGCATATCCAACTAGACGATGTGACAGTCTCACAGTAGCTAAATTGTTATTAAGAGAACTGATCCCACGGTACGGTTTTCCGACATCAGTGGAGACAGATAGAGGAACTCATTTTCACAGTGAAATCATGAAGTTGTTGTGCTCTGCTTTAAATATTGATCAAAGACTGCATTGTAGCAACAGGCCCGAGGCTTCAGGCCTAGTAGAGCAGGTTAATGGCACCATCAAGTCAAGAGTGGCAAAGGTGTGTTCGTCAACTTCATTGAAATGGCCAGATGCGTTGCCCCTGGTGTTAATGAGTCTGCGTAGCACTCCAGATAGAAGAACAGGGCTTTCTCCCCACGAAATTTTGACCGGAAGAGCTATGCGTTTGCCTATGGTGCCAACTACAGCATTGATAAACATCACTGATGATTTAGTGTTGGATTATTGTAAAGGACTGGCTGATGTGGTTACTTCTGTATCCCACCAGGTCGAGGCTGCGACTGCATCCACCTCAAGAGACCTGCTGCATGATCTTAATCCTGGTGATTGGGTGCAAGTTCGCAAGCACGTAAGGAAGAGTTGTCTTGATGTTCGCTGGCGAGGACCCTATCAGGTGATATTGGTCACAAGTACCGCTGTGAAGTGTGGAGGATTGCCGAATTGGATACACGCTTCCCACACTCGCCGAGTTCAAGCGCCTGTGGAGGAAGAGAGTTCCCTGGTTCCGAGGAGCGTGTGTGGACCTGATACAGACAACGACGACGGCACAGACTCAGCTGCAAGAGTTTCGGATGAAATGGAACAGCCAAGTGAGCATGAGAGACGAGAGCTGAATGCTCCTGAACTGAGTCCAGATCCTGAAATAGAGGATATTGCAGAAGTGAGCTGTGCCCCAGATCAAAGTGAGCTGTCTATTGCAGAAAGATCAGATCAAGAGGAAGAGAGGAGAACAGATGCCAGAGCAGAAAAGTGGCCAGTAAGAAAAGAAAGGCGGAATATACGGCTTGCATCTGAGAAAGATCTCACTCCGATTCCTGAAACATCTGAATCAGATCAAAGTGATGCTGAAGAAAGACCGGATGGTCTGAGACGTTCCAGAAGAGAAAGAATAGCATCTCGAAGATACGCATCTCCTGAGTGGACGTACCTGGCTGCAAATGCAGAGCCCAGCGAAGTCTGGGAGGTTGGGAGCTGGTACGGTGAGCTACGGAAGGGACACCCTCACGATTGAAATACAGTTGCTGGTCCCAGGCGTAGAAGTATTTGGAAAGCTAACTCTGCAAGTTCTAAATCCTCCAAAGCTGAGTGGATTGCGTTTCCTGATCCTCAATAAGTTTATTTTCCCTTCATTTGGCCAACAGCTTACTGCGCAAGAACTAGGAGAAATTCGTGCGGAGATTTTGCAATTTGTTCTCGAAATACTTGGATCAAATATCATTAACGATGAAGCCTGAATTGTAATCAGAGAAAGCATTAGGCCTTAGAAAGAAGATAACCTAGACCCCAGTTTAAGAAGATTTAAAGTTAGGGATTTTTCTTGTAGAGGATGGAGTGAGGAGTAGGGCTGACTACATTTCTTCAATAGGTTTAGTATCAATCGAATGAACTTGGACATTAATTGCATGAGAGGAGAGAAGTGAGAAAGACATTGTTCAAACAAAGAAAATAGAAAGAGACTGTGTTTTCCCTTTTGTGCTTCGGAACAATCAGTAGAAACCATGGTGTCCAAAAAATCAACACGCAAACAGAAGTGCATTATTGGCACCCTTATTGTGGTGGTGCTTATTGTTATAACTGTGGTGATTGTTACATCTCTAGTTGAATCTCAGGATGATGAACAGAATAGGGTACATGCAACACTCACCACACCACTCGCTGAGATAGATGAGGATGCATCCGCAAGGGATCTAGTAATGATTAAGGAAACTAGTTGTAGATTACATATTGATTTGTCCAAGGGTGATTTTACTTTAAATGCGTATGCTCGATTATTGTATGAGTATGTGGATACCATGGAAGCGAAGGATTGCTATGTGTGTATGCAATTACCCGCCTCAGTAGAGGAAGGCATTCGATATCATCATTTACCTGTGACCTATGGCATTACATGTAGTGTGTTATTGAGCATCATTTATAGCAAGGCACACTTCGAGTACTATTTCTCTAATTATGATGTGGCACTCTCGGAAGTCCCCGTTCTGAAATACATGAATAAATATGATTACTAAAAGGAAGTAGAGCGAATGTCAAAGTATTTTGTGCCTACCATTACTTTAGATACATCCTATGCCCATAGACATAATTTGACCTGCATGTTAACTGACATTGAAAAGAAATTTATAGACCAGATAGAAGATCGACATAGACAGACACTATTTAGACCAGATTCAAAGCACAAAGTTACCCCATGGACCAAAGAAGAATTAGATCATAAAGCAAAGGGGAGTTTTGGACCCATAGCATTAGATTTCCAGCAGAAAGGAAAATTGTGCATTAGACACCCGACCACATCTTATGATAAGATATTTGTGGGTGAGAGTGATTGTGAGCATGACTTCTTCATCGAAGAATCAATCAAAAAAGCATTATTGGATAAAATAACAGTAGTGCCCAATGTGTATTTTGTGTGTGGAAAGAATGCCTATGTGAAGTTGCCCAAGAATTGGTACGGCACCTGCTATTTGGCTGTGGTATTTCCCAAGATTTTCCATGTGAATGATTTATGGCCCCTAGAGAGAAGGAGACCTCAAAGAGGGAAACGTGGTGTGAGTGCAGGAGAAGTGATTGGAGACATATTTGGAGCTATGATACCGAGTATGGGTGTGATTCTGAATGATTTGAAAATCAGAAAGTTAGCAACATTAGTGGATAAGCTCTCCATAAATACCGCTCAGATTCTACTACTTGTAGATGGGGAGATGGTTTCGATAAGGGCTATGGTTTTGCAAAACCGTCTTGCCCTAGATGTGCTGCTAGCAAAAGCCGGAGGAGTCTGCAAATTATTGAAAGTTCAACAGTGCTGCACTTATATTCCTGACAACAGTCGGGATATAAGGAAATACATCAATAATATTTCAGATATACATCAAGAGTTACGTGAGATGGCAGCTGAAGGACTCTGGGAACAAGTGGGGAAAGGATTTGGCAAGATAGGCAGCTGGTTTGGAAGTTTGGGACAAGGAATAACGGGATATATTTTGAAGCCTATTATAATAGCTGTCATTTGTATAATCGTCCTATTAGGAGCCATCAAGACTTACAAATGGCAAAGGGCAAGACATCAGGAGACTGTGTTGAAAAAGAGAGAGCAACAACTTGAGCGACTGCAGGACAGTCATTACCAGCACCTTAAAGGGTTAGAACGATTCAGACAGGGACGGCAAGCTACAGCTCCTGGTTATGTCGGTCTCTTCTACCAGGAGAAATTACAGAAGAATAGAAAGTTGGGGTTATGACACTAGTCATAAGAGGGGGGAACTGATAGAGAGCTGATAGCACTCTATTTGTATGAGTGCACTATACTCATGGTTTAAACGCACTCTCATGTATTCGTATTGTTTTTGATTATTAAGAAACATTTATTTGAATCATTTAATGTTGAATTAAGTGAACGCATTAAGTAGAATTTTGTATGTATTATGATTCCTTCATGCATAATGTGCAGGACGATATTATCCCTGTATATCGTAATTGTGATTAGTTTAAGTT
This sequence comes from Calotriton arnoldi, assembly GCA_963921515.1. Lineage (NCBI taxonomy): Eukaryota > Metazoa > Chordata > Amphibia > Caudata > Salamandridae > Calotriton > Calotriton arnoldi. Next base: position 934,347 of record CAWUFW010000836.1, read on the forward strand.
GCCTGAAATATAGGCCCAAAGCTAATGTTTCAATTCTCCTTGCTCTCGAGAAATAATTAAATGATTGTTGTGTTCGAAGTTAGAATGTTCTCACCCTGTTGCAGGTGCAAAAATACACATCGTTATTTTCAGAGTTAAGGAGAGATCCGGAATGCCTTTGAAGATAGCTGGAAGCGAGAAGGGAGGATGCCTTGCGTATCGGGTCTGTCTGAAAGCCAAGGCCACTGGAAGAAGATATCATTAATTAAATTCGTTTCATGAAAGAGAACCAGCTACTGCATAGAGGTCTAATGGAAAATTTTAAGAAAAAGTGACGCAATGTTGGTTGAATCCCATCTTTCTGTATGATGCGCAGGGACAGAGAGACGAGACTTCTGCTAGCTTTCGGAGAAGAAGGAGCATCTTAGAGCGAGCTCCATAGCCTTAAGCTAAACGACCCATTTAACGTGAGTACTTCTTAGGAAGTCACACGTGCTGACACCATTGGGGAACGATAGAAGAGAGACAGGAAGGGCCGTCATATAGAGTAGTGTAGGGAAAGAATTTGATTTCTTTCAGTGAGTTGAGAGCGGAATATTGCATCTATTTTGTGTTGCATTGTAATTTTGGAATTTATAATCATTTGTCTTTTGGGCCGAATTACTTATATCCGCAAAATCGGCTCTGTATTAATTTTTCTGTATCTATATACTTTGTTATTGAGATGTATTTACATCCAATTGTTTTTGGCCTTATAATAAATATTCAAACTGCACTTTGGAGTCAGTGATCTTTTCAGGCATGACGACTGTTAATATCTGTCTGAGTTGTTTTCTTCCCCTCAACCACTTTAGGTAAATAAAAGATTGATCGCTTACGCTATACTTAGTGGGGAACGTAGGTGTGCAAGTTAGCGTAATCACCAGTTTATCGCCTGCTCTGTCATCTACCAATCTCCCAGTGATGAGGGCAGAAACAACGCTTTTAACGCAATCCCTGATCAGCTGCTGCAGCTTGTGTCCTCTGCAGGGTGTGAGCAGTGTCAGCCAGCAATCAAACGCAAGGTTGTCGATTCCCAGCCGTGGAATGAGTCAGAGAACGATCGCGTTTCCTTCTGTCGTGGGGAATATAGTAGCCTATGGCTGTGCTGGTAATAAATCTTTTTTGGGGCTTCAACTGCAACGTTGTATTTCGCTTCTATTTCTAAAGGTAACTTCATCTACTTCAAAGGGTAGCGTTCAGTTTCATCTACAACAGAGGCCATAACCGATCAGAACTTCTCACTGAATTTTGCACATCCAGCTGGTGCATCGCTCCTGGGCTGTTTCAGTGATAGAACGGGGGCGGGGGGAGGGGGGGTGCGTGTGTGTGTGTGTATATAAATATATGAAATAGGAGCTAATCTAGCCAACTTATATGTAATATAGACTACATTTTTCTTTGGATTGTGTGTATTCAGCTGAGCACATTGGAACTCTTCCATGCATGGTTTTACTCTTTTTGGCATTAATCTGCAGCTTCTTGCTGAGAGTTCAAGTAAAACAAGTATTTTTTACTCTGCAGCCTCAGAGCATGTTGCACTTTTCTTCCCCATCGGCATCTTTTACAACCCGTTTTGTTTGCCCTCAAATTCGCCCCCACTTGCGTTTTCACGTTGCTGATTTCATCCCCACGTTACTTTTTCCAACACTCCACTATCATGCCACTCCATTTCCGTACAAATGGGAGTTATGACAGTAAGAAATGGAAATGTGCCAGTCATCATCAACCTGTGTAGATTTTCTTCGGGTTAGCTGAATAAAAAAGTTTCCATTCAGCCAAGAAGCACACCTTCAGATCGCTTACATCTTGAACACAGTACTGCGCATGCACTGACAAAAAGCATTTTATGCTGCCAGTTATGCGAAGTCCCTGTCCCATGCCAGTCAACCCACTTTCAGCGCTCATTAAATTATCAAGCAGGCGCAATTCCGAATGCATGAATCTATATAAATGCCATCCCCAAGTTAAAAAAGAAATAAAACCCAAAGGTACACGAGAATTAAGAATTCTGTATGTTGTCTTTCAGAAAAAGAGGGTAAAAGAAAGCAACAAAACGCCCACACACCATAATAACAAATATTTACGTTGATGTAAATTTTGTTTTAAAAGGTCCTGTATAGCAAATGTATCGGTTTTACTGAGGCTGTTGTCTGTCTTCCATATATATACCCCCATTGAAGACAGACTGCGAGACAAGCAATTTTGGTTGAGAGGGGCGCACAAGCAGCAGTTTTAGAGTGCAGGAACGTTTTTTAGACATTGTTAGGTCTCGCCTAGGCAGCGCATATGCCGATTACTGTTAAAGCTTCCACATTAAAGACCGTAGATGTTGTAGAACCCAGGATAATGTACTGCTTGGATAAAAACTTTTAAGGTCCCGAAGGCGAGACCTATTGGCTATGCCAATGCTTGTTTATTTAGTCTCAGGACATAGGAATTCAGAGCGACAGAACAATACAAGTGCTTGTGCCTTCAATGGCAACAATTAAGCTATACGCTGACGATGTCATGCTGTTATTGGCCCCTAAGAAAGGAGTGCAGGAAAGAGTGCTTGACATCCTTTCAGTTTTTCAAACACTGGGAGGATATAAGGTGAATAAATTATATTGAGTAATTGCACAGCTGAAGAGCTCCTGCCGGAGCTTAGAGGCTGTGTGCAGGCTGGCCCTAAGTGCTATTTGAGGGTATATTGTACTGAGAATGTGAATGAATGATATGATCTGAATTGCAGACTGTTGCTGCTCAAAGTTAATCGTTTACCTGCCAGATGGGTGTTGCTTCCTCTCACACTCGTAGGGATGGCTGCTTTATTAATAATAGCAGTTCTCCCTTTATTTAATTTTTTATTTGCAGCTGTCCCATGCACAATTAGTTCAAAATATTTTGCATAAATAATCGATGAGCTCTTCTTTTTTATTGGATAAAGCCAGCCCAAGAATAGCCCTGAGCACTTTATACGCAAGGAAGTTGGGTTAGCCCTCCAATGTTTTAAGACTTATCATTTTGCACACTTTGCATCAGTGCTTAATTTGAGCCGGGGCTTTCCGGTGCTAAGCACCGGCACTTAATTGGTTTCCGGTGCTCGGCACTGGCACCTTTTTGTCAACACCATACATAGAACAGTCTACCACATGGTGGCGCTGCTCATCTAATTTAGAGATGAACAGAACAATGGTAGTTTAGGACTACAATGTACATTAAAATTGCTAATACCTGCCTCCCCAGCCATTCCTTTAGCTTTGGGGACCTGGAATAATCTGCACTGCCGCATTTACATGCGAGAGAGATGGTTAGTAGTTGTTTTGGCAGCAATCACAAGGGTGATGGGTGGTGCAAGCTGCAGTGGCCTCCCGGTCAGAGCCCTGGCACTTAATATTTTACAAATTAAGCACTGCTTTGCATATAATACGTGCAGGTTTAATAAGACATGCACTTTATATAGCCACCTTCAGAATGAATTAGTGTATAGGATGCTGGAAGAAAGCCAAAATACAGATCTTCAAAGACTTACTAAATACCCCAAAAGAGTTCAATACAAGACATTATACGGGCTCCTCAAGAAAACAGCAAAGACTTTTGGCATTCTCTATATTAATTCAGAAACTCCATTGAATCAACTTGAGGGGTCACTATGGATCCAGCAATAGTAGCAAGGTGGGTAATGAATGGATTTCTGAAATTGGATGATTTTCATGCAGAATGATAGATGGAAACTCTGGTGTGAGATACAGCCACAGATAACGTGTGAGACAACATGGGTCTAGTGGTCCTACAGGACCCTGCTTTGTGTGCTATGAAACGATCCCAAAATTTTGTCAGACAAGAAGGAGCTTGTGTTAAATCTAGTAGATAATTCAGACAGGAAGAAAATAGGCCAGTGGAATCAATATTTTCTACCCTTTGAGAAGGTAGAAGTGTATGAGTGAATCTTGATGAAATGGCTCAGGGAAGAGAATGTGGTAATATCTACAGATGTATAGTTAAGAATTAATTTAATTTCTCTGCCTTGAGGGGGTCAACTTTCGTTCAAATTTTTTTTTTTTTTGCAAGATTGATGATATATAGGACTTCCCAGTTTTCAAAATGAAATGCATCGGAACTGCATTAACCAATGTTTTAGGTGTGGTATAGTAGACGGGAGAGGGTGGGCAAACGTAGTATGGTTCTGTGGTAGACGGGGTACTTTTTGGGAGGATATCTGTAGATTTTTAGAAAATCAGCAGAAAATCTAAATACCACAAAACCCCATGCTGGCTCTTGTGGGTGTCTGCCCTATGCCAGGTACCCCAATAAAATTTCAGAAGCAGCTATATATTGCTATGTTGGTGGCCCGTCATTGATTCTGCAGAGGTGGTGATCTCAGCTTGTACCCTGCTTTGTTGATTGGTGGGAGAAAATGAACAAGGTTAGGGAAACAGAGATGTTTGCAGCTAGGTCAGGCTATCTAAAGACATTTTATAAAACTTGGGGTTCTTGGTTGGTAAATTGAGGACCTGAAAGGGTTGGACCTTGGTTTGAGGTGAATTCGCTGATGGTCTTTCCAAGGAACCTTATGTATTATGCATTTATGTATTTTTATATTTATGTATTTATGAAGTGTATAGATGATCATTTTTGGTAAATAAGATGGCAAAGCACTGTAACTCCAAAAGGGAAAAAAAAATGAATGGTAAGTGCTGGACAGATTCCTTGCGCAACCGCTGAACCACAATGTCAGAAATGTGGTTATTCATTTGGGAGGGTGGTACTCCTACCAAATCAATAAAACCACTCTAGTTAGGTCAACACACAGTTCTGAGAGAATCTGAGCTCAACCTATGCTAGCTATGGCACCAGCAGCAGGTAATCCTCAGAGAGGTTTGTGCTACATTCAAGCTATACTAACAATTCTAAAGAAAAGAACACAACATAATAAAAGTCTCAAACTACTTCAGAAGAATAGAGAAAATATTAATGAGCAAAAAGACACCAAGGTCAGCAACTTATGTTAAGAGCAAATAGAGATATGGATTTTGAAGGCAAACAGTGCCTAGGAAAAGTCAAGTACTATGGAAAAACATCAGTTCATGGTGGACCAAATCCTGGGTGCAATAACAGGCTGATCATGATGGAGTAGAGGTTGGATACACCGAGCGCCTTTCCCAGTTCAAAAGTTTTACCTTCCGGCTTAGTCTCCAACTACCGGGACAGCTTCTTCTGGTCAGTCCTGCAACCCCCAGCTCCTCAGGGCAGGCTTTTAGCCACCAGGTCTCTCTTGAGCCAGGCCTCCAACAGGGTGTGGTCCTCATTAGTCAGCTGAGCCCTCTTGTAGTGAGGAGTACTTTGCTTTTTATATTTCTGAAGCAGGTAAACAGAAGGCCAACAACCTGACCTTAGAAGACCAGGTCTAGGTCATGGGTGCTAGCAGAATTCAGATGTACTTGAGTCTTCAAGTCCTTGTGTGAATCCCCCGTCTTCCAGCTGGGTCAGAAGTGAAGATTCTTCCTCCAGCAGGACCTTCTTCAGATGGAGATTTCTCAGATCAAACAATGTTGTGAGGAAGTGGTGGTGGAGTGGCCAGACTTAGGCTGTGCACTAGCTAGATAGGGATTGGAGAAATTCTACCACCCAATGCTAACAATTTTCTTGCAGTTCCCCACCTCATTTTGCAGTACTTCCTCCTTACCTTATTTTAAAATTACTCAGGACCCCTGTTTCAAGATGGCAGAACCAGGTGCCACCAGGCAGGCCTGTCTTTAACTTCGTGGTTGTTCCTTTTACCTGATAAGGTAACAATTGGTTGTCTATCCTACTATGGCTGGAGCCTGGCTGTCTAGGAGGCCCCTAGGGATAAATAAGAGAAGCTCTCCTTGGCATTTGTGAGCCAAAGGAGGCACTGCAAAAGCTGCCCTTCAGCTGTTCCTGTCTACTCTCCGATAGCTAATCCTTGCAACGTGGTCAGACGATAACACCCATTGGCCTTTTTCTAGGCCCAGAGGTAACCCATTGTCCTCGTAGTGAGAGTTGTTAACTCTCTCAGTAGAGGGTGTGTATTCTAGCTTTTGTAGTGTGATAGGTGGCATTACCGTTTTTCCCTCCTATTTTTCTTCCTACTGTGACTCGAGACTGATTGCCTGGGAGTGTCCTGGAAATGGATAGGAGAAGCTGAAGACAAATTGTCTCCATATGTGCATGAAACACCAAGGCCAAGTCATCAGCAGTTGTGCTGGCCCTGGGCTGAGATGAGCACCTGATTAGATGAACCTTCACTGGGTTATAAAGCACATGTATATATATAATCTGGAGTTAAATGATAAACTGCAGACAGCAGAGCTCGAAAACAGAGAGATGAAATCGGTGCTCACAGTGCAATTGTTCATGAAAGTTCCTCAAAAATGACTTTCTATATACAGTATTACTATATTTCTATGTTTTGAAGTTTGCTATTTCTGCTTTAAATCAATGGAGCATTTTCAACTCGACTATAGCAAAAAAAGAATGAGAAACAAAAATAGCTTTAGCTAGTTTTCCACCATGTCTTCTTGATAGCAGATTACAATGAATGCTACACATTAAAGATAAAGAGCAATGCGGCAAGACGAGATAAATGACCAGATTGTTGCAGGAAGGGAAGCGTAAAAGGGTACTGCAATCCAATAATCCAATTGTAAAAGATGCAGCAGCTTGCCCGAGATAATTGATGTAAGGCACAAAACAAAACAACAGAGAATGAGCAACAAAACAAGTAATTGTATGGCCACCCGCACATTAAATGCCATTTTCTTCTGGATAAAAGTCATTGGTTATGGGGTAAGAGCCATCTACTGTAAATCTGCCTTTGATTGAGCTAAGAATTGCGAATGACATTAATGAGTATTTAGCGGACTCATGTCTCAATAAAATAGGATATTGAGCTCAGAAACAATTTTTTCTTTTTTTTTTTTTTTGCAATATGACAAATCTCACCGAGGCAAAAATTAACATTTTATTTGTCTTTTCTAAAGGTACTCTGTTTTTGCGCCATCAAGAATATACAACTTCTATGCAGTCTACATGGACGTCAATTCACCAAAATGCCAGAGGTAGCGTAAGTGACATCACACACCCTTTGTCCTTCACTTTCACTCACACACACCCACATTCAGACATGCACATGCTCTCTTTTACATAAAACCACTCTCACCTGCAAGTACACACAACATACATTTCAAATAATTGTTTTCTTACCACCGCTGCCAACAAAGGTCATATTCCAGCTAATTGGATTCTATTCTTTTACACATTTAGCTAATATTATCCACTATTAGTGTAATGAAACAAGCATTTGCAATGCAATCGGTCTTGCCTTTGGGACCTTATAAGTATTTATCCATGCAGCAAATTATCCTGGGTGCTGCAACCAGTGGCTCAAATTAAGCAGAGGGAGAGGGGAGCAACGAGGGAGGGACGAGAAGCCTGGAGGGAGAGGGGAGGGACGAGAGGCTTGGAGGGAGAGGGGAGGGACAAGAGGCCTGGAGGAAGATGGGAGCAATGAGGGAGGTACAAGAGGTCTGGAGGGAGAGGGGAGCAACGAGGGTGGGACAAGAGGCTTGGAGGGAGAAGGGAGCAACCAGGGAGGGATGAGAGGCCTGGAGGGAGAGGAGAGCAGCAGAGGAGGTAGGAGAGGTGTAGAAGGAGAAGAGAGCAGCGTGGGAGGGTGAGAAGCCTGGTGGGAGAGGAGAGCAATGAGGGAGGGACAAGCAGGTAATTATTCATCAAACAATCTTCCCTTCGCAACATGAAGCAGCACAGACAAGAAGGGGCGGCGGGTGGGGAAGAAGCAACACAGACAAGAGGGGCGGCGGGAGGGGAAGAAGCAACACAGACAAGAAGGAGCAGCGGGAGGGGAAGAAGCAACACAGACAAGAAGGGGCGGCGGGAGGGCAAGAAGCAACACAGAGAAAGAGGGGCGGCCGGAGGGCAAGAAGCAACACGGAGAAGGAGGGGCGGCCGGAGGGCAAGAAGCAACACGGACAAGGAGGGGCGGCCGGAGGCCAAGAAGCAACACGGACAAGGAGAGGCGGCGTGAGGGGAAGAAGCAACACAGACAAGAAGGGGCGGCATGAGGGGAAGAAGCAACACGGACAAGAAGGGGCGGCGTGAGGGGAAGAAGCACCATGGACAAGAAGGGGGCGAGAGATGATGCAACACGGACAAGAAGGGGGCGAGAGAAGATGCAACACGGACAAGAAGGGGGCGAGAGAAGATACAACACGGACAAGACGGGGGCGAGAGAAGATGCAACACGGACAAGAAGGGGGTGAGAGAAGAAGCAACACGGACAAGAAGGGGGTGAGAGAAGAAGCACCACGGACAAGAAGGGGGCGATAGAAGATGCAACACGGACAAGGACGAGTGAGAGAAGATGAAACATGGACAAGGAGGGGCGAGAGAAGATGAAACACGGACAAGGAGGGGCGAGAGAAGATGAGACACGGACAAGGAGGGGCGAGAGAAGATGCGACACAGACAAGGAGGGGCGAGAGAAGAAGCAACATGGACAAGGAGGGGCGAGAGAAGATGCAACACGGACAAGGAGGGGCGAGAGAAGAAGCAACACAGACAAGGAGGGGCGAGAGAAGAAGCAACATGGACAAGGAGGGGCGAGAGAAGATGCAACACGGACAAGGAGGGGCGAGAGAAGAAGCAACATGGACAAGGAGGGGCAAGAGAAGAAGCAACATGGACAAGGAGGGGCAAGAGAAGAAGCAACACTGACAAGAGGAGGTGATAGAAGAAGTAACACAGACAGGGGGTGGGAGAGAAAGTAGCAACATGGACAGGGAGTGGGAGAGAAAGAAGCAACATGGACAGGGGTGATGGAGTGAAAGAAGCAACACAAACAAGGTGTTGGGAGGGTAGGAAGCAAAGCAGACAAGGTGGTGGAATGGGGAGAAGCAACGCAGACAAGGGTGTGGGAGCGAAAGAAGCAACACAGACAAAGGAGTGGGAGAGGAAGAAGCAGCACGGACATGGTGGTGGGAGGGCAAGAAGCAACGCGGACAAGGGCATGGGAGGGCAAGAAGCAACATGGGTGGGAGGGCAAGAAGCAACACGGACAAGGGGGTGGGAGGGCAAGAAGCAACGCAGACAAGGGCATGGGAGGGCAAGAAGCAATGTGGGTGGGAGGGCAAGAAGCAACACGGACAAGTGGGTGAGAGGGCAAGAAGCAATGCAGACAAGGGGGTGGGAGGGGAAGAAGCAGCACGGACTGGAGGGTGGGAGGGGAAGAAGCAGCACGGACTGGAGTGTGGGAGGGGAAGAAGCAGCACGGACTGGAGGGTGGGAGGGGAAGAAGCAGCACGGACTGGAGGGTGGGAGGGGAAGAAGCAACTCAGACTGGAGGGTGGGAGGGGAAGAACCAACACAGACTGGAGGGTGGGAGGGGAAGAACCAACACAGACTGGAGGGTGGGAGGGGAAGGAGCAACACAGACTGGAGGGTGGGAGGGGAAGAAGCGACACAGACTGGAGGGTGGGAGGGGAAGAAGAAACAGTGCCTGGAGGGTGGGAGGGGAAGAAGCAACACGGACTGGAGGGTGGGAGGGGAAGAAGCAACACAGATTGGAGGGTGGGAGGGGAAGAAGCAACACAGAACTGGGTGGGAGGGGAAGAAGCAAAACGAATAAGGAGGTGGGAAGGAATAAGCAACATGGACAAGGGAGGCTTGGAGAGGGAATAAGCAACATGAACGGGGGTAGAAGGGAAATAAGCGACACGGACAAGTGGGTTGGGAGGGGCAAGAAGCAACACGAACAGGGTGGAAGGTCAAGAAGCAACACAGAAAATAAAAAATAGTACTTCAATCACCAGTGGTGGAGAAATCCTAATCCAGATGAAGCAATCAGTGCTTGGTCAGTGCTCCAGCCAAAAGAACAGCAAGTGAAGCTGACTCGAGCTGCCCAATTAGAAGGCAGCAAATGCTAGTGACAATGAAGCCAGTGAATGGTAGGCAATGGGTGGGCACCAAGTCCCTTGTTGAACACAATATCTCTTGAAAGCGAGAGCGCATGCTCTTGTGCAGACGAGACCTAAAAATTATTTGAATAGAAACAAATGCCTATGTTCCTGATGTGCTGAAGATCAAATGTAATAAGATTGCTTGTACAGTGTATTAAAATTCCCTATTATAAAAAAGTTGTTACTTCTAAACAGTAATAGAGTGAACAGTAATTTATTGGAACTGGCCATGTTACTATGAATGTGATTAAAACCCTTCAGTATTAATACTGTTTAGTGCTGGTTGGTGTGTCAGTGACTGCTAAAAATAATAAATGCATTATTTGTTTATTATGTAAAAATTAAGTGATTGAGTGAAGACACATGATAACAAAGGGTACACTGTGATTATTTTCCAGACACTTGTGAAACACCAACAGTGTTCACTAATGAAACTCCAGTATTCACAGTGCAGATTCAAAGGATTCCATTGACGTATGGCCCAGGAACCGTGGCAGTTAGGGCCACTCTCCTGTGTTAAATTTTTTTAGGTAAAAGGGCCAAGGGTTTGGGCAAGGGAGAAAATGGTGCTGTTCTATTCTGGAAATGGAGTTGGGTTTCTAGAAATGAAGGTTGTAACAAAGTGTGGATACAATAATTAAGGCAGCAAGTGGTCCTACTGTGCCAAATTATTTTATTTATGTGGCAAACTATATGCTGTTCTGAAATATCCAGATGCATTTATGTGCTCCTCGCTGTATTCCAGTCCCAGGTGATTTTGCCCCAGAATTGACGCTTATGTAAATTCCAAATTGTCACAGAGGTCCCAACAAATGTTAAGCTCACTGATTCCAAAATGATGCCAAACACATTCTTCACTGTACGAGTGACTGTAAACCAAACACAGCTAAATCTCAAAGCTATTTAACAACCACAGACCTGTTTTATCTTTTTATGTGTGGGATTTCTACAGTTACACAGTTCACATATTTAAATAGCAGTGAAGCTTGAATGAGGGCAACAATGAAACAACATCTATGGAAAAGTAAGAAAAAATGTAAGTATAGAAGCACCCATTGAAATATGCAGTAGAAAATAAATGGAATACTAGAACATGTAAATGGACACCTTTGTGGGTCTTCCGCTAGGTATGCACTTCAATTCATATGGCTTGACAGCATCATACAGCATCATACAAAGAAAGATTGCCTTTTGATTATGACATTATGCTAAGCTTTTGACAGAAAGCCTTACAATAAAAAGGAAGCATTCACTCGGAATCTGGCCACAAGGGACCTAGGAAGGGTCAGCTCATTCAGAACACTGATGTACATTCATGAAGATTTACTGAGCGAGAAAAGAAATATTCAGCATGTTTATTTACCCCAACCCTCTCTGGCCTTGACTTTAATGATCGAGCTTCACCACAGAAACAACAAATATGAGCTGGAAAACTAACCATTTTATGGACGATTCTGGTTATGTCAATTTCAGCGAGATTTAAGGACGGGTGAGAAGTTGATAAATGCTAATCAGAGGAGAGATTTCCTAAGAATTCAACAAGATGGTTGCTTAGAACTCAAGAGTATTATGGCTGATTCTATGTCACCAACTTTAAAACAAAACACCAGACTACAACCCCCACAGTGCAAAAATGGATGTCCCAAATGACTCATATTTCGGGATGATAGACATTTGGGCAAAGTATTATTTATGGGACAAGACCATGTATCCACAATCTATAAACGCAGGATGCAGTTAAAATCGTCTCAGGGCCATGGAGCATTAACTTATGAAGGAGTGGCCTGAAATATTCAGCAAAGACAGGTCTTATTCAGAATCACGTGGTTCATAGTAAACAAAAGCTATCTACCACATGGTATTGTTGACAATGGGCGGTGTCCTCGGGCAGGCTGACTACAGACAAGCCGCTAGGAACAGCTAGCTCATTGCAACAGACATAATTAAGTTTCATTACACAGAACTGTCGACTGCCATTTATTTCCCAACGTTTCCCAATCATTAATTTAAATAACTTATTTGCCATTATGATTACGCCCAGGCTTGTTTATAGCCATTTTAGTATAGAGTGAATTTCCACGTGTGCCTTAAGTTTAGAATGATAATGTTTTTACTGCTGATGAATGTTCTAACGTTCAATAAATAGGCTACACCATGCATTCACTTTCAATCTTAAAAAACCTTTACCATAAGGTGGTTTAGGAGTACATCGGTTATTTCTACATTAATAGTAATTTGGCTTCAGAATTTTGCGAGAAAGCAAACGAGTAGCGTTGTTGACTAATTGTCAGCAGTACACCGAGGGGCAGATTTACAAGCCCCCTGCGCCACCAGTACGTCACTTTTCGTGACGTACTGGTGGCGCAGGGGCTCCTCGATATTTACAGGAGAGGAAAAGCCACCCTGCGTGACTTTTCCTCTCCTTGTAAATACCGTCCCTTCACACGCAGCACTTTGCGTTGAAGGGGCGTTCCATGGGTGTTGCTGTGGGTGTTCCCACGCAACACCCATGGAACAAGACACATCTCCAGATTTACGAGAAATCGTAACTCTGGAGATGCGTCTGAAGCTACGCCACCCTAGAGGTGGCGTAGCGAGGCGCACCGAGGAGAAATGTTTTCATTTCTCCTCGTTTTCCTCTTTCAATGCGTGCTGCATTCTGCAGCACGCATTGAAAGAGGAAAAGCCTGTACTGATTGTTTTTGTGCAGAAAGGTGCCCCTTCCTGCACAAAAACAATCTCCCCATGGCGCAGGCATCCTTGCACCATGGTGCAAGGGTGCCTGCGCCGTCGCTTGGCAGCTGTTTGTGCGCCAGCGCAGGGAGAGCACAGGAATGCGACATATTCTTGTAAATATGTCGCATTCCTGTGCTCTGAAAGTGCCGCAGCGTGGCGCAGCCAAAGGGCTTTCAGCGCCACGCAGCGGCACTTTCTTGTAGATCTGCCCCCATGTTTCTAGTGCCAGACTTTCATTTTGCAAACCACTGCAATCCGGAACTTCGGCCCAGCGCAAGAATTCATTCGTTTGCTAAACGAAAGGCTAGGAAAATAAATGAAACCAGGTAAATTGGTGTCAGTCAACCCGCGAGACAAACAGACGAACCGCCAGGAGAGCCAGGGAGTCAAGAGATATATAGGGGAAATAACTTGTTGGACTCCTCCTTGAAGACATACGATAAACAACGACAGACAGTGGATTGAGAAAATAAGGCACAAAGGCATGGCAAAAGTGGCGGCCTACGTGTTACACTTGTTGAAGTTCAATTAGGAAACGTTCCAAATACACACAGAAACACTTAAGACAAAATTATAGTTGTTGCTGTTGCAGTTTTTCACATGGCTCAACTTTACATTGCACAAGCAGCAAAACGCCTAGGTCCTAGTAAAACACATATCCCTAATTGCTCGACTGAACTCACGGCGACGAGTAACGGGAATTCTTGGAACTTGTGGGTTATTATCTTGCATGCCAGTGCATATTGCACTTGTGAGTGTACCGCCCCTCCCAAGTAACCTGTTACTGATCATGTGAAGGGAAACCTCTGAACTTGTACATTGGGAAGTGGAACCCCGGCCGGCGGCCATGCTACCAGAGTGTGAACAGAAACGAGTGTACTCTTGCACGTCAATTAAGTCTCATCTTATTGTGCATATGAAAACGGAACCAATGGAAGCGGGGGACCACGTAATTGTTTAAACTCGCGTTATAATGTTCGCGACTACAATACAGTTTTACTGTGCACGTGTGTGTGTACAATCCAGTCACTATGCAACTGTAAATAAAGCCAGTGCTCATGTTATTTACGTGAGAGGAGGTCTACGGATATCATGGTTTCTCTTGGTTCATATATTTGAAGGGGGGGCTCACAATGCCTATCCTGTGTCTTCCTCATGAACTGGTAGTGACTGTTGTCACTCTCAAACACTGCCTGTGTCGTAGCTGGCTGGGCTTCCCTCGCACGGTGGCGGGGTCACCCTAATAGAGCAATAACGCGCTTGCGCCTCTCTTACCCCCCCCAGATCCCAAGCTTGAGCTAGGACCGGTCCAGGTTCTGCACGTAATCTCCCAGGTACCGGTTCAGGAGGTCAGCGACCACCGACTCCAGCACCATAGTGACAGCTGCTGCGGGCGCACTCCGGATCACACTGATGGAGCCTCCCTCTGCGTGCTCCCGCCTTGACAGCCACACCGCGTGCACCCGCCCCTGATAGTCACTGCGGGCACGCACCACGCAGCTGCGCACGAGCCGTCGACCTGCTTTTGACAGGCATAACTACACTGAAAGCGCGCCGCCCCACAAACCACGCGCGGCCTTCAGTCTTGTGACGTAGGGTGAGGGAGCGCGCTGACGCAGTTCATCTCGAACGAGCGCACTCCGGATCACACTGATGTTGCCAACCTCTGCGCGCTCCCGCCCTGACAGCCACACCGCGCGCACCCGCCCCTGATAGCCACTGCGGGCGCGCACCACACAGCTGCGCACGAGCCCTCGACCTTCTCTTGACATGCGTAACTACACTGAAAGCGCGGCGCCCCATAAACCGCGCGCGGCCTTCAGTCTTGTGACGTAGGGTGAGGGAGCGCGCTGACGCAGTTCAATCAATCAATCAATCAATCAAACATTTGTAAAGCGCGCTATTCACCCGTGAGGGTCTCAAGGTGCTGATGGGGGGGGGGCAGCTACTGATCGAACAGCCAGGTCTTGAGGAGTCTCCTGAAGGTCAGCAGGTCCTGGGTCTGTCGTAGGCGGATGGGGAGGGTGTTCCATGTCTTGGCGGCAAGGTGGGAGAAGGATCTGCCGCCGGTGGTTGTTCAGTGAATGCGTGGAACGGTGGCGAGGGCGAGGTCAGCGGAGCGGAGCTGGCGGTTGGGGGTGTAGAAGGTGAGTCGCTTGTTGAGGTATGCTGGTCCGGCGTCGTGGAGTGCTTTGTGAGCGTGGGTGAGGAGCTTGAAGGTGATCCTCTTGTTGATGGGGAGCCAGTGCAGGTCCCTTAGGTGGGCGGTGATGTGGCTGTGGCAGGGGGATGTCGAGGATGAGGCGTGCGGAGGCGTTCTGTATGCGATGGAGTCTCTTCTGGAGTTTGGCCGTGGTTCCCGCGTAGAGGGCGTTGCCATAGTCCAGCCTGCTGGTGACGAGGGCCTGGGTGACCGTTCTTCTGGTTCCGGTGGGGATCCATCTGTAGACCTTGCGAAGCATACGGAGGGTGTTGAAGCAGGAGGAAGACACGGCGTTGACTTGTTGGGTCATTGACAGAGAAGAGTCCAGGATGAACCCCAGGTGGCGTGCATGGTCGGTGGGTGTCGGCGCAGTACCCAGCGAGGCCGGCCACCAGGAGTCGTCCCAGGCGGAGGGGGTGGAGCCGAGGATGAGGACCTCCGTCTTGTCCGAGTTCAGTTTCAGGCGACTGCTCTTCATCCATTCGGCAACGGCCTTCATCCCTTCGTGGAAGTTGGTTTTGGCGGTGGCGGGGTCTTTGGTGAGGGAGAGGATCAGCTGGGTGTCGTCCGCGTATGAGATTATGTTGAGGTCGTGCGATCGGACGATGTTGGCGAGCGGTGACATGTAGACGTTGAAGAGGGTCGGGCTGAGGGAAGATCCTTGGGGTACGCCGCAGGTGATCTTGGTGGCTTCGGATCGGAATGGAGGGAGGCGGACTCTCTGGGTTCTGTTGGTGAGGAAGGAGGTGATCCAGTCCAGGGCTTTGTCGCGGATCCCTGCGTTGTAGAGGCGTGTGCGAAGGGTGTGGTGGCAGACGGTGTCGAAGGCGGCCGAGAGGTCCAGGAGGATGAGGGCCGTGGTTTCGCCGTTGTCCAGCAGGGCCCTGATGTCGTCGGTGGCGGCGATGAGGGCAGTTTCGGTACTGTGGTTGCTGCGGAATCCGGATTAGGATGAGTCCACGGTGTTGTTCTCTTCGAGGAATTGGGTCAGTTGTCTGTTGACAATCTTCTCGATGACTTTCGCCGGGAACTGGAGCAGGGAGATGGGCCGGAAGTTCTTGAGGTCCTTTGGGTCTGCCTTGGGTTTCTTGAGTAGGGCGTTGATTTCTGCGTGTTTCCAGCTTTCCGGGAAGGTGGCGGTCTCGAATGAACTGTTGAAGATCTTACAGAGTTGGGGTGCGATGATGGAGCTCGCTTTGTTGAAGATGTGATGAGGGCAGGGGTCTGAAGGTGAGCCGGAGTGGATGGTATTCATGGTCTTGATGGTGTCGTCGTCGTTGACGTGGTTCCAGGAGATCAGGCGGCCGGTGTGACTGGGGGGCGGTGAGTCTGGGGTGTCGGCGGCTATTGGAGAGGTCTGGGTGTTGAAGCTGTCGTGGATGTCTGCGATCTTGCGGTGGAAGAAGGTTGCTAGCGAGTCGCAGAGGTCTTGTGACGGCGGGATGTCGTTGGAGCTGGGGTTGGCGAGTTCCTTCACGATGTTGAAGAGCTCTTTGCTGTTGTGTGCGTTGTTGTTGATGCGTTCCTTGAAGGAGGTCCTTTTGGCCGTTCGAATGAGTTGGTGGTGTCTGCGGCTGGCGTTCTTGAGGGCTGCATGGTTGTCTGGTGTTTGCTCGTGGCGCCATTTCTTCTCTAGTCTTCGGCAGGTCTGCTTGGATGTCTGGAGGTCGGCGGTGAACCAGATGGTTCTTCTGTCGGTGCGTCTATTTGAGGGTTTCTTGATCGGGGCGAGAGTGTTGGCGCAGTCATTGATCCATTGCCTGAGGTTGCGGGCGGCTGCATCGGTGTCGGTATGGTCGGTTGGTGGGTCTCGGGCGAGGGTGGTGATTAGCTGGTCTTCGGTGACCTTGTTCCAGCTGCGGTGGGGGATTCTTTGCTGGTGGTAGTGTGCGGTGGTTTTCATGACGGAGAAGTGGATGCAGCGGTGATCGGTCCAGTAGAGTTCGGTGGTGTGGCTAACGGAGACGTGGCTGCTGGCGGAGAAAATGGGGTCGAGCGTGTGTCCGTTGGAGTGGGTGGGTGTTGTGATGAGCTGTTTGAGGCCGAGGTTGGCGAGGTTGTCCAGTAGTTCATCTCGAACGAGAAACCCATGAGAACAAACATTAAAAATGGGAGTGCGGGCAGGCGCGAGAAGGCACCAGCACAACCGGGAGTGCACGGGATGGGGGCGGCCCCCAAGAAGTCACGGACTGCGGGAGAGGGGGTAGGAAGGGACGGGAAAAAAGTAGTCTGTGCTGTGAAGGGGCCAGTAGCCATGGAAGGATACAAATGACTGACATGGCTGTTATGGGGAGGGACTAACAAGCTTAAAACCAATCGGAAGGCAACATTTATAACCTAAGCCAATGAAGAAGATGGGCCGGAGAGTGGGCGGAGCTTTTACGAAGCTTCCACACTATAGTGTATTCTGCATGCCTCGCAAAGCGATGGCAGCGCATTCGCGCTGCAACGCTAGGCGAGACCTAAAAATGTCTGAAAACAAGGAGAGGGAGTTCCAACCAAAGTCCATAAATCTGCCATTGTGTTCCAGGCTCTGCTTTTGCCACATCTCAGGCCAGGGGTCGCAAAGTCAGTGCCAGCAAGGGGCAAGCCAGGGTTCCCATGATGTCCACGGCAGTCTGCAAGTTCTCTTTGTGAAATGTAAATTGTTTGTTTATAGAATTAATGCGTATCGAGCTTGGTCTTGTTGCACACTTTAAAAAGAAACAAGATAGGTTTAAACAGCAATGTGTGATTTTCAAATTTAAAATTCTCATTTGAATGTAGTAAAGCTTAAACTAAATATAGTGCTGCGGAATTCATTAAAAGAAAGCGTACATATGGAAATAAACAGCCAGGTGTATAATATTGTGTGTAAACTGTCACTTAGCTGTATCTGCACATTTCAAATGTTCTTTTCTTTTAGATAAAAGCCGCACAATAATCCCATTAAGGCGAATAGCTCATAATCAGGGTAGACATCACCTGTACCAGTAGGTAAAAAACATAAAAGCAAATTGAAGATTACTATCAAAGTAACTAGTACTAAGGCATGGGCTCATTCCTCATGATTCCTTAAACTAGTGCGATATAAGCTGCAACACGTCAGAAGATGGATTCCATGTCGGCATAGCTTTATCGCATCTCTGCAGCATCTACTGCTGCACTTCTTACATAATGAAAAGAGGAACAGTTTTCTCAGACAATTATTTCTGTTCAAAGTAGCGAAAGTTTCAAATGGTTTCCAACCTACAAACCCCCGACTACAGCTACATGAGCCAGTTTTTTCCACTTTTGTTTCCATTTTGTGGCAAGTACGCACTCTGGTAGGATTCCAGGCTCGAATTTTAGAAACTAAGAGGCATATTTACAAGCCCCTAGTGCCACTGTAGCATCACTTTTTTGATGCTCCGGTGGCGCTGTGTGCTGGCCCATATTTACAAGGCGCGCAAAGTCACTTTGAGTGGCTTTACACAGACTTGTAAATATGGCCCTCTTTCACACAGTACTCTGTGTCAAAGGAGAGTGTCATGGGTATTGCTGTGGGTGTTCCCACGCAACACCCATGGCTTTTTGACACTGACCCAGATTTACAAGGATTCATAAATCTGAGGCAGCGCCAAAAACAGGGGAGACGTTAAAGTGGTGCAACGAGGAGAAATACTTTTATTTGTCCTCATTTTTTCTCTTTCTATGAGTGCTGCAGCACACATAGAAGGAGCAAAATGCCATTGATTGTTTTTGTGCAGGAAGGTGTCACTTCCTGCACAAATACAATCATCCCTGCAACGCAGGGACCCTTGCACCATTGTACAAGGGTGTCTGTGTTGGCGCATGGCTTCTGTTTGTGCGCCGGTGCAGGGAAGAGCATAGAGGTGTGCCGTATTCTTGTAAATACGGTAGATCCATACGTTTTTTAAATGACGCAGCTCGTCGCTGCAAAATTGCTTGCGGCGTGGTGCTGAGCCATTTCATTGTAAATATGCCCCTAAATTCTTTTAATCTCAGGGGAGAATCTGTCCATGTAAGGAAGGAGGACGTTGGTAGTCTTTATATCTAAGTAATCTGCTAGTAAGGTGCCCCCCTCTGCCATATTTGATGGTTTGCAATTCTTTGCTCCCCAGCAGCTTGTCTTACTAATAGTGGTACTTGACATTCGTATTATAGGGGATCTGTCACAAAAGCCACCACATCCTTTTGCTTTTAAGGGTTTTTGACATCCTCAACTATCCATTCCTTGTGGACCCCTCCAGGCACCTGATGTATTGTTAAGAATAGGAATTTGCATGTAGACCTCTCCAGAACAGTACTGGTCTCAGATGAATTGCGTCCACTATGCTGTTCAGCCCTTGTTCAAGTTGTAGAGCTTTGAAAGGAATACCAGGGCCAAGTGATGGAATCACTGACTAAATATCGAAGGTCACAATATCGACCTACAAAAATATCGAGGCAAAAATATCGAAGACAAGAATATCGACATCCTATCTAAATTAAGGTAAGTACAAAAATATTGGAAAAAAAATATCGGTCAAAAATATCGTTGTTAAAAATATCGCTTTTAATTTAAGTAAAAAGAATATTGTAAAATATAGTAAATAATACATATAATTAAAAGAAACATAGTTAAAAATATTTTAAAATGCTTAAAAATTATAAGTAATATATATAATTTGAAAATACATTAAACATATAATATATAATATATATATATATATACTTACTTATTAATATGTTTTAATATTTATCTTAATAACATACATTATTTAATTTATTTTTATAAATTATAAATACATCTATACACATAAAACAATAATATAAATAAAAATTAAATAAATATATGTAACAAATGTAAAAAAAATTTTTTATTTTAAATCTTTTTAAAAATAATGATACAGTACATTAGCTAAAAAAATACAAAATATTAGATAGCGGAGGAAATAAAATTACTATTCCCACTCCAGTGAGTGCAACAGTAGGGAAAGTGTTGGATAGCGTAGGGGTAAAAATTACTATTCCCACTCCAGTGAGTGCAACAGTAGAGAAAGTGTTGGATAGCGTAGGGGTTAAAATTACTATTCCCACTCCAGTGAGTGCAACAGTAGGGAAAGTGTTGGATAGCGTAGGGGTAAAAATTACTATTCCCACTCCAGTGAGTGCAACAGTAGGGAAAGTGTTGGATAGCGTAGGGGTAAAAATTACTATTCCCACTCCAGTGAGCGCAACAGTAGGGAAAGTGTTGGATAGCGTAGGGGTAAACATTACTATTCCCACTCCAGTGAGTGCAACAGTAGGGAAAGTGTTGGATAGCGTAGGGGTAAACATTACTATTCCCACTCCAGTGAGTGCAACAGTAGGGAAAGTGTTGGATAGCGTAGGGGTAAAAATTACTATTCCCACTCCAGTGAGTGCAACAGTAGGGAAAATGTAGGGTCGCGTAGGGGTTAAATTAACATACTTATAATGTTTTTTTTTTTAAATAAATGACATATTAATAATTATGTAACAAAATAATTATTAATAAATACCTATTAAATTAAATTAATATTTACTTAAATAACATTAAATTACTTCCCACCCTATTCCCTATAAACACACAATGCGCTACACATAAAAAAATACAATTAATTTAGTTATCAATTAATAAAAATTAATTACCAATTAATAATTAATTAACAATAAATTAATTAATAACAATAAATAATAAAATAATAAATTAATTACCATTAATATAATTTTTAATTAACCAATTAGTAAAAATTAATTCCCAATTAATGATTAATTAACAATAAATTAATAATCAATAACAATAAATATACACATATTAACTAATTAATTATATTTAAATTACTTCCCACCCTATTCCCTATAAACCCACAACCCGCTACACATTAAAAATAACATAATTAATTTAATTACCAATCAATGAATGAATTAAAATGAATTACCAATTAATAATTAATTTACAATAAATTAATTAACAATAAATAAAAATTAATAATAAATTAAATTATAATTAATATAATTATAAATTAACCAATTAATATAAATTAATTACCAATTAATAATTAATTAACAATAAAATAACAATAATTAGCAATAAATAAAAACATTAATTAATTAATTATAATTAAATTACTTCCCACCCTATTCCCCTATAAACCCACAACCCGCTCCGATACCAAAACGCAAAATTTCCTTTAAAAAAAATTACTATTTTCTAAACATTTAATACATATATTTGAAAATAATGTAAAAACTTTAAAAAAAATGTTGAACATACATATAAAATACATAACACTAAAAAAAAAAAAAAAAAAAAACGATATTATTTACAGCTATATTTTTGCTAACGATATTAATTACTTCGATATTACTTACTTCGATATTAAAAAAATCGATATTACTTACCTTAAAGTTGATATTCTGGTCAACGATATTCTTGACTTCGATATTCTGTCCCTACAATATTAAAAACTCAATATTAGTGTAGGTCGATATTTAAAATTCGATATTTTGACTGCGCACCCAAGTGATGAAAGGCTCTTGAGGAAATGATTTCAAAAGTTTCCATACTGTCTTCTGATGCGCAAACAACCACAGGGGTATACTGCTAAAGCCCCAGGACCTCAAATGAAGGTACTTAGAGACTCTGGGCCTGATTCACAAAAGTGAACTTAGACCCAAAGTCTAAGTTTAGACCTGAAGTCTAAGTTTAGACCTAAAGTCTAACTTTACTACTAGTAAAGTTTGCCTTTTGGTCTAAATTTAGACCAAAAGTCTATGTTTAGACCTAAAGTCTAACTTTACTACTACTAAAGTTAGGCTTTTGGTCTCAGTTTAGACCAAAAGTCTAACTTAGACCAAAAGTCTAACTTTAGTACTAGTAAAGTTGGACTTTAGGTCTAAACTTAGACTTTTGGTCTAAGTTTACTTTTGTGAATCAGGCCCTCTCAGTGTCAGGCAGAGGTTAACAGCCAAGTCCAGTCCAGGTCAAGTTGCCTCTGGTCAGCTTGGCACTTCAGGGAAAAGGCCTCTTGCAGCTTGTTGTGACCCTGCAGCAAACTGTTCCTTGAAATACACTTCTGTGTCCTGGCTACAAGAGCGGGCAGGCCAAGTCCTTCAGGGCTCCTCTCAGGTCACAATGGATGCTACACATTAAAGATAAAGAGCAATGCGGCAGGACGAGATAAATGACCAGAATGTTGCAGGAAGGGAAGCGTAAAAGAGTACTGCAATCCAATAATCCAATTGTAAAAGATGCAGCAGCTTGGCCGAGATAATTTATGTAAGGCACAAAGGATACAACAGAGAATGAGCAACAGCAGGTCTATTCCTCTTATCGCAAAACCAAAGGGGATGATGGACGGAGTGTTGAACATTGCAAGCACTCACCCCCAGTCAACTGATCTGGGTTTAATCCATCATCATTCTTTAGCTCACTCCGCCACCCCAGTTCAGACATGGCCATATGCAAATCAGTCTGACCCTGTGCCTCATGGGAACAGTCCAGCCCGAACTGCCAAGCCATGTCTTCCCTGGACCGGAAACAAGCATCCTGGGACAGGTTTCTGGCTTACAGCCGTCTTCAGCAAGGCTATCTTGAATCCAGTGGCAAAGTGAGCAAGGGACCCACGCCTGGGCATACCCTGCCAACTTAGGGCGAACATAGCAAAACCAAAGGGGATGATGGACGGAGTGTTGAACATTGCAAGCACTCACCCCCAGTCAACTGATCTGGGTTTAATCCATCATCATTCTTTAGCTCACTCCGCCACCCCAGTTCAGACATGGCCATATGCAAATCAGTCTGACCCTGTGCCTCATGGGAACAGTCCAGCCCGAACTGCCAAGCCATGTCTTCCCAGGACCGGAAACAAGCATCCTGGGACCGGTTTCTGGCTTACAGCCGTCATCAGCCAGGCTATCTTGAATCCAGTGGCAAAGTGAGCAAGGGACCCACGTCTGGGCATACCCTGCCAACTTAGGGCGAACATAGCAAAACCAAAGGGGATGATGGACGGAGTGTTGAACATTGCAAGCACTCACCCCCAGTCAACTGATCTGGGTTTAATCCATCATCATTCTTTAGCTCACTCCGCCACCCCAGTTCAGACATGGCCATATGCAAATCAGTCTGACCCTGTGCCTCATGGGAACAGTCCAGCCCGAACTGCCAAGCCATGTCTTCCCTGGACCGGAAACAAGCATCCTGGGACCGGTTTCCTCTTATCATCTTCCACAGGTCCAGAATGTGTTCTGAGGATCTTGCTTTGAGTGCCACATTTGTGCTTGGCACCAGGTAGTGGGTGGGGTGACTTTATGGGCACTCCTCCAATGGGGTAAAGTTCTGAGAGGCAACCCTAACCCCTTTTTCAGCAGTTACTCTTTGCACTACTACAAACAATCTCACAGTGCCCCTCATTCTTAAAACTCAAAATGGGGAACCACTCCTCCCCTTGTATAGAGCCTGTCTGCACACCCAGAGGTGTGGCGAGTACAGTCCCTTCCTTTGCGGTCACTCAAAATCTTTCCTGGGGGTAGCTTTCCTCCCACTGGGTTTTGTGCCAGCCTGACTATTAGTCGCTTGACATTTTACTTGTGACAGGGCAGGCCCCTGTGAAATAAATGTATTTCCTAGATCCATGATAACTAGTCTTGCTGCAGGGGGGAAAAAACACCTACCCACACCCAGGCCATTGTCTCTGCTCTGGGAGCAGTTTTCACACCTTATTCAGGTCAAGTAAAGACTGAGCAATGCAAATTAGCCTCCAGTAGCTGCACACAGGGTAAAGGTAATGATTTAAAGGTAACATTTTCCATATTTAATAAAAATCCAACTTCACCATAAGATTACATTTTTTACTTATTTATTATAAAAATAGTTGTTGAAATTGAGACTGTAACAGGTACAGGTCAAACATTGCAGATTAAAGTGCATAATAAATGTGCCAGCTACAGCCTGACCAAAAACAATGCCATTTTGGGCCTAGTCACTGGGGAACACACCTTTTCTAATATCACACATGTGCACTGAATATTATGCAACATACCTTGTGAGTAACAGGGTGTGCTACGGGTGACTTATATAAAAGGATGATTGTAACAGGTCTGTGCAACAGGATTCAAGCTGCTGTCATCAGGCCTAAAGACATGTTTTCCAGGCCACTCTGTGGATAGGTGACCCGGTTCAAAGGTGGCATTTAACTACCAGGCCCTGGATATATTTTCTGTACCATATACATGGGACTTATTAGCAAGTTAAATAAGCCAATTAGAATAAGCTAATTTATCCTTGTTTGAAAGGGGAGCACAGACACTTTATCCAGTTTAGCTGGGGCAAAGTTCACAGAGTTCTAAGTAGTGGGAAAAATAGGTGCAGAATAATGTGAAAAATCTGGGGTGACCATGAAGAAATGGTGGACTAACTATATTTATCCCTTTTGTTATGCCCGACTAAACCACTGACACAGCCAGGCAGCTCTATTGTTAGCTACCTTTGGTGAGCCTTGAGATATTTGAGAGTTTTGAGACAGTGTTCCTAATTGACGTTATCTTCACTTCGCGGTGGATGAGTGTTTTTTTCAGGTGGTATACGAGTGTGTCAGAGTTTGCAGTGACAACTATCATACCTACAAAGCACGCTAGTGCAAACATTGCTTCAGTGTATGTGTGTTTACTATAATTATCATGGTTTGCTGAATAAATGATGATAATGATTTTTCTCTCTCCTCATAGGTCTAATGGCTGGTGATTGCAGCGTATAGGCAAGTGTAGCCCAAATTGTATTTTCTTCTCTCTATCCATCCTAGACATGCACACCAGTAACTTGCCCTGATGGCAGGTTGTGAAAAAGACAGGAGTGGGGCCTACTCCTGATGAATGTCCCAGACCAGCATCTGCCATAAAGACAAGAGGCAGAAACATGTTGACACATCACTAAGGATCTACACCGTATGGATTTTAATTGTGCATTTGCTTTTATTGATGCCCTAGGGAGGTATCAATAAACATATCGTAAGCTAACCATCCCTTACACGTCTATCTTTCCTAAAGGTCCCAGAGACCTTACCAACTAGAACATAACACTTCACAACCCTCTTACAAGAACATCAGTGGGTACCCATTGTATTAATCTGTGAATTATCACAGTGAGAAGGGCCCCTTGGTAGGTGAGAACCTTCATCCTTTTTAGAGAAAACCGCTAGATGATTCTTTTTTCCTCAAGCACTCATAACTCTGTGCTTAAGTTGCCCAATTGATTCCCAGTGCCTGGTACGTCATTGGGATTACTGATTACGATATGGGGGGTTTACTACTACACTCAAAATGTGTTTGTTTCCTCTCCCTTCCCTTTCGGGGTATAACATATGATTTTTTTAGCATGACAAACTATAGAGTATTTTCTTGCCCAATTGGGTCTTCAATAAAGGGCCATGCCAAAGGTGCTCTCATTTTTTTTATTACACCCTTAGGGACTAGATTGGTAAACATTTTCTGGTAGTTAGACTTTTTTTAGACCTGGATGTTGCTTGAGGTTTAGATTTACCTCACTTCTCACTTGCCTATAAGCACAGTGATTATTGTGGTACATCTCTCCTGCCATGGTCTTTAGAACAAAACCTGACCTTAACAAATGGTCTATTTGAGGAAAGTTCAATGGGTAGTTTTTTGGGGAATAAAAGGGACTTTCATTCTTCATTGATTATATATTGTTGCTAATGCAGACTATAGCTATGTTTCCTCACTGAATAGTGAGATGAACATCTTTAGTGATCTCTCTCAATTAATGGTATCCTTTAATATGTCTTTTCCCCCCATCTTTTTACCTAGAATGAGGTCGTTGATGGGGCCCATATAGACTGGTTATCAACAGCTATTACCACCTTGGTTTCTACATGGTCTGTGAATTTAGCAGGCTTTGCTGACTTTTGCTGACTTTATGGCATTTGTGGTTGATCAAGGTGAACAGGTATTGGTTTTACACCTTCCTTTCAACTTCATACATGTAATGTTTTCCCTGCAGCATCGTATGGGAATATTCTGCACCACGAGTATATGAATCTGTTTCTCGCTGGCATTTTCTTTACCTATGTTTGCTGTATGTTCTCACCATGAAAGTAAATGTGTTAAACAATAGTAATGTTTAATGTGTTAAACAATAGTAATGTTTAATGTGTTAAACAATAGTAATGTTTAATGTGTTAAACAATAGTAATGTTTAATGTGTTAAACAATAGTAATATTTAATGTGTTAAACAATAGTAATGTTTCAGATTGCTGGTTTCTGGTCTCAATAGGTTTTGCGTTAGTATGCAGTGGTACTCATTTTATCGATCTCAGAATGATGAAAGACTGAGTGGATTCTTTGAGGTTCGACTCAGTTTACACACAGATCTTTGGAGTGGATATATTTACCTACTGAGCTATCTTAGCATCTTACCCACAAGCCCCTGCTTAACATTTTCTAAAAGGGGCTTGGCCACTGGATGACTGTAGTAACAGTACGGCCCACACTAACTAGGTCATGGGTACTCGGTCTAACGTCGAAAATAACCTCAGCAGCCTTCATGAGGGTAGCTTAATCAGTCAAAGCCTAGCTCAAAGGATATTGTTATGTTATAATAATTCATACACTTACAATCAAGGCTGAATGAAAGAACACTTTAGTTATAGTTCAAATACATCTATGGTGTGAATGGACGCCAATGAAATCACACTGATAAAACATAACAAAACAACCAATGTATTCCGACTTGTTGCAATAAAAGATGTATAGCTTGCTCTACCAGTTTCACCCATGTTTCAAAACCTTTGCCCAGATGTCAGTTAAGTCAGTACACATTGGTCTGCATATAAAACCCTCTCAGTTAGTAATGATCAAGCAATTACTCTCACTATCCAGGGCCAAGTACTAGGTGAAACTCATTTTATCTTTTCTAGAAAATTATAATATCTCCAGAAGTGCTCCCACAAAAAGGAATATGAAGGTTCAAACATTATATAACATTCAGGATAAACCCTATCTGAAACTGAGGAAAGCTGAGTAAATAATACCCACCTTGAAACTGATGTGTTGCCATCCAGCAAACAATTAGCTAAAGTTCAAACCTCAAGTAACCATGCATAATGCTTGTGGGGTAAAATATCTACACTGTGCACAGAATCTCACTCCATACTATACGCCAGCCCAGAAACTGAACTTCACAACCTGACACAACTGAAAAACCTGTTGAGACCAGAAGCCAGGTAGATGAAATATTACTCCAGCCCAGCAACTAAACTTCGGAGCCTTTAAACCTAGGGCTATCTCCAAATCCATTGTATCTAGGATTATCCAGAGGATTGCTTAATAAACTGCAATTAGTCCAACTTGCAGCTGCTCACCTTATATTGAAATGTCCAAAAGGACAATCATCTATACAAAACTTGAAGACCTTACAATCAATCAATCATGTCACTTATAAAGCGCACTACATACCCGCGAGGGTCTCAAGGCGCTGGGGGAAGAGGGGGGTGGTGCTGCTACTGATCGAAGAGCCAGGTCTTGAGGAGTCTTCTGAAGGCCAGTAGGTCTTGGGTCTGTCGGAGGTTGGTGGGGAGGGTGTTCCAGGTCTTGGCGGCGAGGTGGGAGAAGGATCTGCCGCCGGCGGTCGTTTTCCGGATGCGGGGGACTGTGGCGAGGGCGAGGCTGGTCGAGCGGAGCTGGCGGGTGGGGGTGTAGAAGCTGAGTCGTCTGTTGAGGTAGGCTGGTCCGGAGTTGTGGAGTGCTTTGTGTGCGTGGGTGAGGAGCTTGAAGGTTATCCTCTTGTTGACAGGGAGCCAGTGCAGGTCTCTCAGGTGGGGTGTGATGTGGCTGCGTCGGGGGATGTCGAGGATAAGACGTGCAGAGGCGTTCTGGATGCGTTGCAGCCGTCTCAGGAGCTTAGCCGTCGTTCCTGCGTAGAGGGCGTTTCCGTAGTCCAGCCTGCTGGTGACGAGGGCCTGGGTGACTGTTTTTCTTGTTTCGGTGGGGATCCACTTGAAGATCCTGCGGAGCATTCGGAGGATGTTGAAGCAGGATGAGGAAACGGCGTTGACCTACTTAGTCATGGAGAGGGTGGGGTCGAGGATGACCCCTAGGTTGCGTACGTGGTCGGTGGGTGGCGGGGCTGTTCCCAGTGATGTTGGCCACCAGGAGTCGTCCCAGGCTGAAGGGTTGGAACCAAGGATGAGGACCTCCGTCTTGTCCGAGTTCAGCTTCAGGCGGCTGGTCCTCATCCATTCGGTGATGGCCTTCATTCCTTCGTGGAGGTGGGCTTTGGCGGTGTGAGGGTCTTTGGTGAGAGAGAGGATCAGCTGCGTGTCGTCGGCGTAGGAGATGATGTTGAGGTTGTGCTGTCGGGCGACGTGGGCGAGGGTGCCATGTAGATGTTGAACAGCGTTGGGCTGAGGGAGGAGCCTTGGGGTACGCCGCAGATGATCTTGGTGGCCTTGGATCGGAAGGGGGCGAGGCGGACGCTTTGTGTTCTGCCGGAAAGGAAGGATGTGGTCCAGTCCAGGGCCTTCTCTTGGATCCCGGCGTCGTGAAGGCGTGTTCGTAGTGTGTGGTGGCAGACCGTGTCGAAGGCGGCTGATAGGTCCAGGAGGATGAGGGCTGGCTTCCCATCAAACAAAGGATATTGTTCAAAGCTCTCACTATCACCTATAGGGCCCTTCATTTTCCTGGTCCTCTCTATTTACAATGGAGGTTTAAGTTCCTAGCAGAACTCTATGTTCCTCCAACCAGGGATTAGGGTGCATCCCTATGATACGCAAGGAGAGGCTGGCAGGACACTCCTTTGTGTACTTGACAGCAACACATTGGAACTTGCTTCTTAAAACACTCAGAGAGTTGGACACTGAAAAAGCCCTTAAAGCTATGCTAAAAACTTATATCTGCAGAGAACTCTAAGTATCTGTTTCCAATTTACAATACCTTGAGCACTGGGATGCTTCTGGTGAAGCAGCTGTGCGCTATATAAATGATATTTCATTCATTCACTCACAGCCACTTTGGGACAGAGTGGACAATCACTTGATGTTATTATTAAGGATAACCATCTTCAAGAAGAGTCTACAAATTTGATTTTCTGGAAGGATATTATAAAAAAACAGTGATAGCAGTTGGTGACCCAGTGCGACGGGCAACTTTGAGTCCAAACATCGTGTTGATGCACTGGAGGGAGTTGTTACCCAAGAAG
Organism: Calotriton arnoldi; assembly: GCA_963921515.1. Lineage (NCBI taxonomy): Eukaryota > Metazoa > Chordata > Amphibia > Caudata > Salamandridae > Calotriton > Calotriton arnoldi. The sequence continues at coordinate 963,482 of CAWUFW010000836.1, forward strand.
TTTGCATCTAAAAATCCTACAGCCGAGATAGCTAAGCATTCCAGTGCGACTGGTGGGTCTTTTTTGTTTTTGTTGTCATCCTTAGGGAGATTACATACATCGGTACATAAACAAAATAGATCCAAAAAGAGAATTAATCTTACAAATTCATATTCAAATTCAAATCACCCGTCTGCACTTACAGATCCTCAAATTAACCCCAAGCTAGATCCCCTGGCCGATTCCCAATACGAAACCCCCTTAACGCCCTACCCCATCCTATTGCTCCCCCATCCTTACTCCCTAATGCCCCTTGAGCTTTCCGCCCCTAACATGGCATCATCATCCACCTCCTTAATCCAGATTCTCAGGGGTGCCCAAATATCCAACCCCCTCTTCCTTGCCCGCCGCCCTCTCCGAGCATAAACTGCTGATTCTAGTTGATATACTGCCAAAAGTCTAGCCATCCACTGTTGGCTAGTAGGTGGAACCGGATCCAACCAGCAAGTGGCCAGGCAAAGTCTTAAAATTGTCATGGAGGGGCGTGTCCAAGATGGAGCCCGTGCAGTAATGCCACTATGGAGCTCTGCCGCAATGAAGCAGTGGTTAGGCGGTCCCCGGGGAGTGCCTGTGAGCACCGTAAGCACCGGGAGCAGAATGAGTGCGGAGCCGCCCGAGGGCACCCCCGGTGCTTAAAAGTGGATATTGCGGCCACGGCAGCAGCTTTTCTTATGGGTGTGGCCGGCGGGCCACGAGACAAGATGGCGCCTGATTGGCGGTGACGGAGCCGCATAAGGGAAGGCAGAGGCCTGGGCAGTCACACCTAGGCGGACACCTGACGGCAGTGAGGTGGGAGGGCCCCCGCTCCCCCGGGCGCGGCCACTGACTGGCTGGAGGGAGCGAAGCGGGCGGAGCCGTCTTGCTAGCTTGTTTCTGGCAGGCGCCCGACCGGGGGACGACGAGACTCCTCCCGGCCGGAGTGGACTAGGGCAAACCTGGATATGGGAAAGGAGTGAGGCCCGAGACTCATCAGAGCATCGTGGGTGAGGCGACAGGGGGCCAACCAAGGCTACAGCCAGCAACACACTGAGGAACCGAGGCCTTCAGTGGCACAACCCTCTCCTGCAGTTCCTGCCGTAGCATAGTGGTGCCACCGATCCTGGAGCCAGTGGCCGGATGGAAGGGGATCTTGACAGCCAGAGCGGCCCAGCGGCAGGTGCGGAGACTGAGAAGCCGGCAAGCTAACGCAGGTGCGGAGGTGGGGAGCGGCGGCGAGGGGCATTAGAGTAGCAGGGCAAGGACCTTACTGGACTGAGCAGACCAGCCAGCGGGGGTGGGGCTATAGAGGAACCACACGGGGCCCCAGATTGACATCCTGCTGATCATCCGGCCTGGCCTTAGCGGTCCAATCCTCTGTAATTCAGATGCTGGGGCTGAGGTGGACGGCCTTGGATCAAGAGCACGGGACGGGGCCTCATGCCACGGCCCGTTTAACGAACATGTGACTGAGGAGGGCGACCCGGAGCTCTGGTGGAGTGCAAACAAGAGACGGCTGGGCCCCATATTGGCAGGCATCCCACGGTTCGCGTGGGCAACGTACCAGGCGCCTTCTACAAGGCCCGCGCCGACCAGCCCTACACAGGCTAGGATCGACCTGGAGGTGGGGTGGGCTGCCTAGGCTCTCAGTGGGGCACAGTGTACAAGGAGCCTGCCAGCACCTCCACCCCCCCCGGTGGAGTAGGAGGCCATTAGGCGCAGAAGAGGTGGCCGCGAGCGGGGGACTGTATGTATCCAACCCCGATTGCCAATCTATATAAGACTGGTCACTTTAGGCCCATTGAACCGGCGACATCACGGTGCCATCAGGGGGGACAGAGCTGCTGCGAGGCCACAATGACCACCCCCAGGCCTAAGAGAGACACTGCTAGCATTAAAGATCTTCTGGCCAAGGGCACCGCTAGGAAGACGGGGGCAGCCTCAACTTCTCCGGATGAAGCGGAGGCTAACACATAAACGAAACACAACATGAATGAAGAAGCCCCCATCACGCTTGGCTTCATGGAAGCCCTCTTTGGCATGCTAAGGGACGATATAGCGGCCCTCCGCACAGAGGTGGCCAAGGAAGTTAAAGACCTACGCCACAACATGGGGGAACTGGAGCAGAGGGTGGACTCAGTAGAACGCTCCGGAGACACTAGAGAGGAGGAATTGGAAGAATTCCGCAGAGAACTAGTGGAACTCAGAGACCGCAATGCTGACCTCAATTTCCACCTTGAGGATTTGGAAAATAGGTCCCGTAGATCCAACATCTGCATCAAAGGTGTGCCACTACAGGTGGATGCGGGACGCTTTGAGGAATACGTTCTGCGTCTCTTTCGCCACATAGTACCAGACCTAGAAGGGAAGGACCTCCCGCTGGAGCGTACACATAGAGCGGGATGCCCATCAGCATCCCCAGGCACCCCTCAGGACATTCTCATGTGCCTCCATATTTACAAACAAAAGGAAACAATAATGGCCGCGGTGCCCATGTCCTATTTGAAGGAAATAAGGTCCGCCAATGTCAAGACCTGTCAAACATCACGCTCCAGAGACGACGTGCAATGAAACCAGTAACGGAGTTCTTCAGAGACAAAGGAGTGAGGTACAAATGGGGACATCCATTCCGCTTGGTCTTTGCATGGCAGGGCGAGACTCGGGCTGTTCACACACCACTGGAGGCTTGAGCAGGGGTCCCCGCCCCGGCAGACACTCTCTCAGTTGCCCTCCCGAGAGTCGCGTCGTAGAAGGCACTCCAGAAATCGCTCGCAACAGCTAAGCAAGCCAACAAAGACTGAAAGCATCAATAAACGTTCGGCCTTGTTGCAACAACTCGCAGAGCAACATCAACCCCCGGAGAGAGAAGCCGATTAATGGTGATCCAATAGAGGCATACGATGTAGACAGGATTGGATATAGCTGCCCTCGCTGCAGACACAGAGACCTGGTGCCTGGTGAACCCATCGGAACCTGTAGCAGGGGGTGGGCCGTCTCCCCTCAGGATGCGCCCATGTTTTAGCTAACATTAGCCAGTGGCGGCGGGGGCTGCGGACCTCCCCACTCTTCCTTAGAACACTGGCACGGGCGACTAACGACATGGACCCTCACTACAGACCTGCAAGTTCGGCACCTGTTGGTGCTACTGTTTTATTAATTGTTAATGTTAGTACGTTAGTTTTATGTAACCATGCCATAGTTAGCTTGAACGTGAGGGGCCTAAACTCGCCAGCAAAAAGAATAGCACTACTAACACAGCTTAGGGCGGCTCCAATGTTACATATGTCTCCTGCAAGAGACCCATCTCCTGAAAAAGGATTGGATCAGAATATGCTCTAGATGGTTCGATCGCCAATTCTGGTCTTCCGGTCCGGGGAAAAAAGCGGGGGTCGCAATTCTAGTGGCCACACACTTTCAAGGGAAAACCATTAGCGTACACTCTGAGATTGCAGGCCGCCTGGTGGCTCTGCGTGTGTCCCTCTCCAATCAAACATTCACAATAGCCTCCATCTACGTCCCTAACGATCACCAGGAGCCATTCATACGCCAGGCAATTGCCACCATTCTCACCTCGCCTGATTCCAGCCTAGTGATAGGAGGTGATTTCAACTTGGTACCAGACGCCTCCATGGATAGAACCGCCCAGAGACCAGGGACTACAGGGATGTTTACCCCCCAGGGAACATGTTGGCTAGCAGAGGGGGGGTTGACAGATATATGGAGATCACTTCACCCGACCACGCGGTCATACTCCTTTTGTTCAGCTGCACACCAATCCCATGCTAGAATCGACTACTTTCTCATTTCTGCCCCACTGCGCCCAAGGGTAACACAGGCCACTATCGATGTGGCGTCCTTATCGGATAATGCCCCCATTCAGCTGGACCTCCATTTCCCGACCACAAACCAGGGTTGTAAATTGTGGCGTCTCAATCCTAAGCTGCTATCCTATGATGCGGCAATCCAGGAGGTGGAGAAAACCATAGTAGACTACCTCGCAATTAATGATACCCCGCACATGGCAATAGCAACACTCTGGGAAACTCAAAGCAGTAGTAAGGGGCACGTATATAGCCATAGCAGCTAGACTGAACAAGGAATGCGCAATAAAATGCGCCAGCTTGGAGGACACCGTGAAAGAGCTAGAAGTGGCTCACCAACGTACAGGCTCACATAAAACCAGACGCAAAATGACCATAGCGCGAAAACAGCTTAGGGCACTCGATATGGACACTGCGGAGTATGCATTGTTGCGTACGCGACAGAAGTTTTACGCGGGGGGAAATAAAGCAAGGAAATGACTAGCTCATAGATTGCGAACACAGGTACACTCTAGACGTGTGCAGGAGCTGTCAGATGGAGGCCAGAAACATATCACTAAAGACGAAGCCATAGCTGCGGAGTTTGGCCATTTTTATGCACAATTGTATAGAGCAGATGGGCAATCTCTGGAGGACTGCACTCCTTACATCGCACAGATCCCAATAACTACACTGCTGTAACCTACTGCAACACCCTTAGAGAAAGAAATAACTGAGCAGGAGGTGTTGGATGCGATAGGGAGACTTAAGCTAGAAAAGGCGCTAGGGCAGGATGGAAACACGGCTGCTTTTTATAAACAGTATGCATCACCGCTGTCCCCGGTGTTAGCCCGGCTGTATAACTCCTTTAGTGATTCTGGGGTGCTTACCGAATCAATGCGCACGGCCATAATAACGGTATTGCCAAAGCCGTGGAAGGACCCTCAACACTGTGCGTCTTACCACCCCATATCCCTTCTCAATGTGGATGCCAAGATATTCACAGGGATATTGGCATGCAGGCTGGGTAGATACATGCTGGGGCTGATTCAGCCTGACCAATCTGGCTTTATTCCTACCCGCACATGCGGAGACAACACCAATCGGCTCTTCCACCTGCTGGATAAAAGCCAGCGTTCCCAAAAACCGACTTTATTCCTGTCGATCGACGCTGAAAAGGCGTTTGATCGCGTCCATTGGCCATTCCTGTGGGCAGTGCAGGATGCAGTGGGCCTCGGCCCCAGATTCCGACGGTGGATTTGGGCTGGATATGCAGAGCTGAAAGCATTGGTCAGGGTGAATAATACGCAGTCCAAGACCTTTTCCATCTCCAGGGGGACACGCCAAGGCTGTCCGCTCTCACCACTTTTATTTGCGCTCTATATGGAAACCACCGACACATATAAGGAGTCTGGATGGGAGGCCAATCCCATAAAATAGCCCTTTATGCAGATGATGAGTTATTGGCTATCAAAAACCTGCGTCTGTCGCTGCCCCCGCTCCTTGAGGAGCTCACCGCATTTGATGAAGTCTCTGGTTTTAAGGTGAACACTGCCAAGTCCCAAGCACTTAACATCACTATCCCGCATGACGAGCAAATAAAGCTAGCAACGGACTTTCCTTTCCTATGGTCGCAACGGGGAATCCCGTATTTGGGTATCCACATACTTCCCACCATAAAGGGTTCGGTGACTTATAATTATTCAGAACTATTAAAGACGATACGATCCCTCATCCAATCCTGGCATGGTGGTCCCATCTCCTGGCTGGGACGCATAGCAGTGGTAAAAATGACTCTATTGCCTAAGATCCTCTACCTTATGCAGGTACTGCCATTGGCGCCACCCACACCCATTTTAAAGAAGCTACAAGCTGCCCTTGAAGCCTTCATATGGAGCGGCAAGCAGGCTCGGATGGCGAAAGAGCGGACTTCTCTACCAATGGTCAAGGGAGGGTTGGGTATACCTAATCTAACACGATACTACCAAGCCGCGAAATTGCGCTACATGGTGGAGTGGCAGCGTCCACTGACGAGAAGCATTGGTGTTTCCTAGACCAGGCAGTGGCTGGGATCCACATATGGAAAATTCCATGGTTCCCGCGCAAGCGCTGCCTGCCGGGCATCTACATCTCGCCTGTGGTTAGAGCGACAATAGGGGTTTGGGATATAGTTTACTCCTCTAAGCAACTCTCTACACGGATTTCCCCACTTACACCAATTATAGGTAACCCCAACTTTCCGCAGGCCACGCAGGAGAAAGCCTTCTTGCGCTGGCAGGAGGCCAACTGTAAGCGAATCAGTGATTTGTTTGACGTGAGGAGCCTGTTGGATTTCAAAGCGGTCCAACAAGATTTCGGGCTCCCAGACTCAGAATACTGGCATTACCTGGCACTGAGTGACTCTTCCCGCTATTCGGCCCCACGCCAGCAGGAAATTGACTTTGTTTGAGTGCTGGCTCTTGTCTAGAAAGGACGACTCCCGCATCTTGTCTGACATTTACTCCTTTTTAAATACTCAGATAACCCCCTTACAAACACCGGCTAGGAAGAGGTGGGAGACAGAGTGCGAGCGCAGGTTTACCGAAAAGGAATGGACGGACATCCTGCACCGCACGCACACCTCAGCTACTAGCGCCTCAGGGAAAGAAAGACTTTTAAAGATAGTCCTCTATTGGTACTATACTCCAGCTCGTCTGGCTCAATGGCCAAAAGGAAAAGGTGATATGTGTTGGCGACACTGCACTCATTCAGGTACACTCACCCACTTGCTATGGCACTGCCCCAAGCTCCACAGATATTGGAGGGAGGTCCTGGCAGACACTGACAGGATGTTCGACACTGAAATACCCCTCTTCCCTAGCTACATCCTGCTGCGGCTGCCCAATACACAAACTTACCCATTACATGCCAATAAAGGGAAGGCTATTACCCTGGCACTATGTGCTGCAAAGCAAGTCCTGCTATCAAAATAGGGCACTGATAGTATGCCAACTCACGCAGATTGGCTGCACAAACTCTAGGATTTATTAGGAATGGAAAAGATGACAGCGGTTATGAGTCATACTTTACCCAAGTTTGAGAAAAGGTGGGGAACATGTATAAAACATCTCTTTGTTTATTGATGATGTTTGATTCTGTTTACCTCTTCCTTCCCCTCCTTTTTGATTCTCCCACTCTCGACTCCCCCCCCTCTTTGTAACTTCGCCGGCCAGAAGATGTAGGCGAAGGGAATTGCGAACAAAACTAAATAAAAATGTTACAATCCTAAAACTGTCATGGCAATGAACAGAAATACCTGATTGTACCAAGGAACTTCCACATCTCCCACCCCTAACACCGTTAACTGGGGAGTAATTGCTCTTCGAAGCCCCAGCTGTGTCTCCAGCATATTACCAATATCTCTTTTAAGAGTGTCAAAGCTGGGGCAGGAAGCAAACATATGGATAATATTGACAGCATAGCAGCCGCAGCGAGGGCAATGCGAACCGGCGGAACCCCCCACTTTGCAATCTTAACAGGGGTGATGTGCAGATTGAACCACGTCTTGAAACATTGCATCTGCAGGTTGGCAGCTATAAAATATGACTGAGCTAGATGCAAAGAATCCTCACACTCCCCTGTCCCTACCTGCAGAAGGTCTTTCCACCTGTCAACATGCTTAGCCAAATCATCGACCATTTTCTCATTCAGCAACCTATACACAGAACCCAGTGAGGGCTTAGCTTTACGAAGCAAATCAATCAACTCAGCCCTTTCAAAACCACATCTCCCCCTGTCTTTCCACCAGAAAATCCCGTATTTGCAAATACTTAAAAAATTCCCTGTTCTCTAGTCCAAACTTGTTCTTAATCATTTCAAAAGAAAGAATCCCCCCATCACCCCGTGAGATACCCAAAATTCCTCAAACCCTGCTCTTCCCCACGCTTCACATAACCATCCTTAAAAATATCTGGAAGTATATCATTGTTGTTCATAGGGTTATAACCATTGACACGGCCAAGCCCAAATTTTGTTTCGAACAGCTGTCCATACCCTGAAAGCGCAGATCAAGGTTTTAAACCTGACCCGTTTAAAATAACCAAAATCTATATGACGTAAAAGACAGCCCCTGGCTTCAGTTCCGAGAAATAATTCACATATTGATGGGGAGTCGGTCCCTCCAACACCTATTTCCCCCTCCCCTTTTAATAGATCTGCCATTTGCTGGAGTATCACTGCCCAGTAATACAGCTGGAGATTAGGAACAGCCCAGCCTCCACGTTCCCTCAGGAGAGTCAATATTTTAGAGCTCTCCTGGGACGCGAGTAAGCCCACAAAAATCTAGAAACTAAGTGGTTCAAAATCCTAAACCAGCGGCCCTCTATCTCCAAGTGGATAGCCCTGAAAAGGTACAAAATTCTAGGTAAGAATAACATTTTAACCATGTTTCCGTCCCGATCAAAGTGAGCTTTAGGTTGTTCATTCTGACAAAGTCTAACTTTGTTCTCTGAATTAACGGACTCAAATTTGTATCCAGCCATTATTTCCACCCCGAGATACACCGCATGCAAAACAACCTGATTATCATTCAGATACACCAAACTATTGGCGACAATCTTTGTCGTATTTTGATTTCGCAAATACCCCGAAATCTGCCCAAACTTCGCCGCCTCTCTCTCAATTTCTCTAAGGGCGCCTTCTGGGTCAGGAGTTGTATTTGGGAGATCGTCAGCATGAGCAAAAATCTTTGTCTCCCCCCCCCCCTGCTCTGCACAGGTAGAATTATGCTATTCCCTTCGATCTTCCTAATTAAGGGATCAATATACAAAGCGAACAGTAAGGGAGAGCAGGAGCACCCCTGTCTTGTACCACGTCCTACCGCCACCAAATCAGACATACCTCCCATAACCAAAATCCTAACTACTGGATTGCGGTATAACGTCTGGATAGCTATAATAAAACCCTTGTCCAAGCCTTTTTTATCCATTATTGCCCATAAGAAAGGCCAGGAGACACTATCAAAGGCTTTCTCTGCATCAAGTAGGGTTAAAGCCATAGGGTCTCCGGCAATCCTTGAAGCATCAAAAAGGGTAATTACCCGGCGACTATGATCAATTGTGCTTCGCCCCGGGACAAACCCATGCTGAACCAGGGAGACAAGCTTCTTGATTATCCCCGACAGTCTTGTCTTAGAATAAATCTTAACATCGCTATTAACCAGCGTAATTGGACAGTATGATCTGAGCTCGTAGGCCGGCTTGCCCTTCTTGGGGAACACAATTATATTAGCCAAGCCCCATGAATCCGGTGCCACCCCACCTGATTGTGCTTTCAAAAAGACCTCTCTCATAAATTCTTGAAGGCAGGGGGCAAACACCGTATAAAATTCTCTCGGAATTAAATCAGTTCCGACCGCCTTCCCTGTCAGAAGCAACTGAGTTGCCCTGTTGACCTCCTCTCCCCTAATTGGCTCCTCCAACGATTCCCTCTCCTCTGGAGATAACCCTCCTCCAGGTAGATCCGCCAAGTACTCGTCTAGTTCTTGTCTCCAACAGTGAATATCCTCAGTGTGCAGCAGCAGGTAGTACCTCTGAAATGAAGAGCGCATATCGGCTGGGCCAGAAATTGACCCACAAATTGGATCCCTTATTTCCCTAATCTCACCCTGAGTTGTCTTCTGCCTCGTACGGACCGCATGTAAATGCCCCACCCTTTCGTTGTATTCGTATATCTTGCTTCGCCAAGCCATATATTTCCCTGCAGCTTTCTTTGAGGATATATCGATTATAGCAGATTTCACAACTGCCACGCTTGATTGGGCTTTGTCAATATCCTCCCCCCCTGCTATTGCACCAACCAACTGCCTTTCTGCACCCAGCAGCTTATCATATAAGTCCTGTACTATTTCTTTCCCATTTTTCTGGGATGCCCAACTAAATCTTAGTGTCTCTCCCATTATCACAGCCTTAAAGGCATCCAAAACCACATCAAGCCGGGCGCTGCCTTTGTTCTCTGCTATAAATCTCGGAATCCAGATATTCATATGTTTAATGAATTCCTCATCATACAGCAGAGCCCTTTCAAATGTCCAGCGGGGAATTGAAGGCAACACTACCTGTATTTCAATCTCCAACACCAACGGATTGTGATCCGACATAACTCTGGGGAATTTATATATTCGACTTATCTGAGTCAACTCATGGGATACAAAGAAATAATCTAACCTAGCATGCACCCGATATGGGGCTGAAAAGAATGTATACCCAGGATCCTGTGGTTCTTTAATAGACCAGACATCAGACAACACATGCGTTGCACATAAGTGTGTCAGGGACCTAAAACTTTTAGGTTTACGGCCTTGATACTTTATTTCCCCTTCCTTACCCCATCTCCCATCAGAATTGATGTTTATATTAAAATCTCCACAGATTATAATGGGGAGCGGCCACCCACCCAACTCAATGTTGAGCCAATCAAACAAAGTGTGTTCATCCACCACTGAACCGTACACTGAACACAGCGTAAATGAATTATTATCCTTGCAACAATGTGTAATCACCCATCTACCCAATCGGTCCGCGCTGCTGCGAGGGAACCTACCTCTAACCTTGCGAGCCATAATAGCTACCACTGCGTACGAGTCCCTTGTGACGTACTAGACACCAATTGATAACCAGCCAGCTCTGCAACTTCCAGTCTACTTGCCTTTATATGTGTCTCCTGGAGGCAGACTATGTCTGCTTTTAAATGTTGTACATCCTCGTTGACCCTACGCTTCTTCAGGGGTTATTCAAACCACAAATATTAACAGATGCAATCCTAAGATTACCCATCTATACAAGATCAATACCCATCCATACATGTCGGGGATCTCAGACGCCACCTTCTCCCAAAAGAAACATACTTGGATCGGTCCCCCCACTCCCCCCCTGCACCCCCTCCCCCCTTCCCCCCCAACCCTCCCACCTTCCCAGGCAGCATAGGTCCAAGGACCCCTGTGATGCTTCCTGCAATCCCGCTGCCACCCCTCGCCACCCGCCCCAGCCTTAATATAACTGTAACTCAGCAACTCCGGTGCTATAACAAAAGAAAGAAAAGAAGTTGAAGCAGAAAGAGAACAAGAAAAGCTGATCTGCATGAGCCATATGCACAAACCCAGCCTTTCTATTGCCCTTGTCATCCCCTACTTTCACCATTTGAGATTTTCTGTAAAAACCCCTGTGCCTGGATTTTCAAGGCGAACACCCTAGGATTCCCCTTAAAAATAACCTTGAGGCGGGCAGGACTCAATATATATACTTCGCACCCAAGTCTATGAAAAGGCGCAATCAGTTGCTGCAGTCTCCACCTTCTCTCCACAGTCGTATGGCAGAAATCTGGCCTAACAAAAAAAGTGTGTCCATCGGCTGAGCGCATAGCCTCGGGTCTTGCCTTTTTAAACACTGCCTGTCGCAAGAGGAAGTTCCCGAGAAAAATCAAAATGGCGCTGGGCTTCTCATTTGAATCGGATTGACCCCTTTTCTTTTTAAGCATAAGAGGGAACCGATGCACTCTCTGTACCTCAGTATCCCAGTCCCAATGAGCCAATTCAGGAAAAGCCCCCGTCAACAAACTCAGCACGAAAGCCCGGATGTCATCCCCTTCGGCATTCTCCGCTATACCCAGCAGTCTCAGATTATTCCGCCGCTGGCGATTCTCAAAATCCTCAAGTTTCCACATGACATCTGTCATCCGGGATTCATGTGAGGATACTTGCCGCCTCATTGCCTCAGCCCCGGCCTCCAATGCAACTGTCCGTTCCTCCAGCACAGTTGTATGGTCTGATATTTCGGTGCAGATTTTATTCACTTTACGCAGCGCCCCTTGAAGTTTTTTTGTAGCTAAGTGAGCCCTCTTGCTCTCCAGCCGAACTTCACTTTGCATTTGCTTTAGTGTGGAGTAGAATAGGCCCATCGAGGGAGGAGTCTCAGATGTCATCTCTGTCTCAGGGAACAGCTTTGATATCTCCTGCAGTATTCCATCAGCTGCTGATCCTCCATCTCCCTGCATGAAATTAGTGGCTGAATAATCCCATTTCAGCTGGCTAGCCGTACTTTGTCGGATTCAGAGCCCCCTTTACCAGACCTCTTTTGCCCCATACCCTTCCTCCTTTTTTGTGAAGCCGCACGTTTTTGGGTAGCTGGTTTGGCCAAGCCTCCAGAATAACCTAATTCTGAGTCCCCATCTGAATGTATTTCGCTTGCACTAGATACTTCAGAATCATGGGTGAGGGAAAATAATTTCTCACCTTCTGGAGTCCCCCCAGCCTTTAGGTGTGCCCTACTGGAGCTAGCTCTGGCCGCAAAATCGGGCTCCCCGGAGTCTTTAAGATCTCTCCCTGTTGGGCTTGAGATAGAAGAGCGGGTAGGGCATGTTTCCCCCCCGTCCTCAAGGTTGTTTGAAAGTAAGCTCAAAGCATTACAAGTCCCCCCAGAACTGTCCAGAGATATCAAAGGAGCTGAATCAGTACTCACACAATTAACTTCGCCAGCAGAGACCTCGCCATCACCAGCGGTCTGTTGACTCATGGCTGCCACCTCCGTGGTAGCTGCCTTCTTGTTGCCTGCCGTAGCCTGTCCCGTAAACATCCCTGGAATCACTGCCTTTGCTCTCGCTACTTCCTCATTAAGCTGCCGCTGCTCCTTTGGTTTCACTTTGCCGGATGACTTTTCCGCTTCCCGTCCCACTGCTGGAGGAGTAGCGTCCTCTGTCTTCCAACCAGCCTGTGTCTTCAGGCCTGGCAGAGCTCCTCGCGTTACCGCAACCACTCCGACCTCTGCACGATCTTTGAGAGGCTTGTTCTGTTTAGGAGGCATCCTATACCTGTACCTGAGTTTACAAAAGAAACTTTTTAACAGACTCCAGATTGTGCAAGATGCGGCAGCAAGACTGCTCTTGGGCATTCCTAGGTTCGTCTCAGTGGGAAAGGGTCTTCGAGATCTCCACTGGCTTCCAGTGAAACAACGGACACGGTTTAAGGCACTGTGTATGGTTTTCAAAGCCTTGATGGGCAGTGGCCCAGTCTACCTGAGAAACCGACTACTCTGGTATGTTCCTGGAAGATTGCTACGTTCCTCGGAAGCTAAGCTAGTGACTATTCCCCGAGTTAAGAAAGCCAGTTGGGGTGGCAGGAGTTTCGTTTACTGTGCCTCTAGGGCTTGGAATGATCTTCCTGTGCATCTAAGAAAGGCCACAGATCTCCTTTCCTTCAGGAAGGAGTTGAAAACCTGGCTTTTCTCTGTATAATTCTCCGTCAGGTCACCCACCAGGTAGTGCTTAGCGCCAGGACGCCTTTGGGCAGCAGCTGCGCTTTACAAGTTTCATTAACATTAACATTAACATATACCGTTGGAGCTGTCGCCTGCCTTGAACAAGGCCACCGAGCACCTTTAGCACAGCACGGATCAGCAGGAAGGTTAGTTGCCTGGCACCGGTGGACACTCGGAATATCCGCCTCGTGCTGATTGCCCAAAATCTTTCAATTCCTCTATAAAGTTTCATCTAAGCCGATGCTTGAATGCCAGAGTTTAACCAGTATAAAGTACCAGCGGCTGGGGTGAGTGGCTCACGCAGCATTGGCACAGCCGCCATCTTGCCCCTCTCTGGTGGGTCTTAATGAAAGAACAAGCGGTAAAGATACGGGCACAGCAAGATACTAGCAAGTTCACTTTAGAACAATGCGTGCCCAATGAAGAACATTGTCATGTTCCACGTAACAAGAAAGAATAATGTGGTCATCCCCCTTGTTTTCTCGGGTACTGCTGAGGCCGAAAATAGTCCGAAACGCGTTAACCAATTTTTCCCTTTGGGAGAAAGAACAATCCACTGATATAAAAGAGGAATTAATTACCTTTCGTTAAGGGACTGAATTGAAAAGTCTAGGAAAAGATTGGGGTCCTTTCAACATATATTTGTGGTTGGATTTTGAATGTACATGATAGATGAATTGAACCAACAACACATGCAAAAAGAGATGTATGAATATGTCCGGGAAAGGTCAAGCGTGACCACAATTGTGTACATAATTTTGTTTGTTTGTGTAATTTATGTTTTGTAGATTGATGTTTGTCCAATAAAAAGAAAAACAAACAATAAGAAAAAAAGCATAAAATAACGCCAACGATTAGGTTTTGAAATATATGGTTTTGTGAGTCTTTCCAAAAATTAGTGACATAATTAATTTAAATGGCTCGTCATACACATTTATTGTGCTTGGCATAAGAATTCATGGTTTTAAAGTTATTCCTGCACTTATTTCTGTCTTGTTATTCATGATTTGTGAGCCCAAGAGTGGCAGTGTTAATTGGGCATCCCCTTCTTTGTGTACCAGCAGGTAGGTGAGACTGGGGTGCTTACAAAAAGGATGAAGAATACATTTATTTATTGAGGACAGTAATCCATTTTTAAACATTATTATTATTTTCCAGAAGCCCTCTGTAAGAAATTAGGTTACTGGTGGAGAGAGGTGAACCCCTACTCAAGCAGCAAGCAGAATCCTTGGCAGGGGGAGGCGCAAGCACACTTCAAATAAAGTTGTGCTCAACCTTATGGTAGCTTGGCACAGAGCAGTCAGGCTTTACCTGAAGGCAATGTGCAAAGTATTTATGCAGCACTTCAAACAGCAATAACATGAAAACACAACGCAAATAGACGCAACGCAAATAAAGCAAGACCAAAACAACAAAAGTGCAACCAGTAGAACTGAAGATATGCAATTTTAAAGATTTCCGTGAAACTAGCGCCAAAAGCAAAAAGCACCAACCGTGGAAATCTGGTCGTGCCAGACCGGGACAAAGTCATAAGTTTAGGCCAACCGTGATGGAGCGCAGCTCGGCTACAGGGACCCAGTTAGGCCCACTGAACAAGAGTTCCTTAAATCCTGGTTGAGGAGCATTGCAAGGTCCCGCATTCAGGATGCGTTTTGCAGCCGAGGAGAGGCATCAGTTCTGAAGAGTTGTGGAGTTGTGATGTGGGGTCTTGCATCATCATTGAGGATCCCGTTGATGAGGGCTTGTGATGTGAAGCCTGGCATCAGGGGTTTGTTGCTCAATCAGGCGATGCATTGGTTCTGAAGAGCTGAGGTGCTGCAATGCGGGAAACTGCGTTGTCGTCGAGGCTGCCGTCAATGAGGGATTTGCGATACGAGGGTATGCATTGGCAAAGCTTTGCATAGTGGTGGTTCCAATGTGGGATGTGAGGTCGATGCGGAGTCCTTGCACTGCGAGAACCCTTGCTGCAGGGGAAATGTATAGATTCTGCTCGGGATTGCACTGCGCAGCAGAGGTGATGCGTCGGTTCTGCTGGATCCACAGATGGGCTGCCAGAGCACCTTCAGGTCCACTTCAAAGAGTCCAGGACTGGGGTGGAGCCACTTGGCAGGGTTGGTCTCACAGATGGCAGAGTCAAGGTGCTGTGTTCAAGGTTGTTGGTGCCTTCTGTCTTTGAGGATCCAGACAGGAGGCCTGTCAACTCGCAGTTGGAGTCAGTTTGGGGTCCATGATTCAACAGATGCATGTCCAGTTCTTCTCACTCAGGCAGGAGGGCAGCAGGCAGCAGGTAAAAAAACAGCAGGTCAACAGTCCTATAGAGCAGCAGTCCACCAGAGCGGCAGTCCTTTTAACTGGGGTGGCATAGTGAGCAAAAGACGATGGATTAAACCCAGATCTGTGACTGGGGGTGAGTGGTTGAAAAGTGTCAGCACTCCGTCCATCATTTTGTTGCGTTTGCTAGTCCTTTTAGCAGCACAGCAGTCCTTCTTCCTAGCAGAGTATCCACAGATACAGAAGTGTACCGAAGAGTTGGTATCTGAGGTCCAGTATTTATACTCAGTTGTTCCTTTGAAGTGGGGGAGAAGCTTCTGGAGGTTCCCCCTGGCAGCCTGTCTTCCCTTTCCTGGCTCCAGACTACCTACAGGGGGTATACAACCCTTTGTGTGGAGGCAGGACACAGCCTGTTCAAGTGTTTAAGTAGGTCTGTGCCCAGCTCCACCTTCCTATCCTGCCAGTGATGGCCCATCCAGGCACACCTACACTCTCTACTGAGTGTGGCTTTTAAAGAGGAATACACAAAGCCCCACTGTCAGCTACACTCAGTCATGTGACCCAGAGATAGGCTGCAGGCACTAAACGGCTAAGGCAGGACAACGCCAACTTTCTAAAAGTGCCATTTTCAAAACTGTAATTTAAAACCCGACTTCACCATGAAAGAGGGTTTTTTATTGCAATTCCAAAGACACTAAACATGAACTGATTACCTGCTCCCATTTAGAAATTATCACTTCTTAAATCTAATACGATAACCCCAATGTGATCGTATGGGAGAGGAGAGGCAGGCCTTGCAGTAGTGAAACACGAACATAAATGTTTTTTACAACCAGGACATGTAAAACATAAAAGTACATTTAATTATGTATTTAAATTACATAATTTAAATACACTGCACCCTGCCCTCTGGGCTGTCTAGGGCCTTCCTTAGGAGTGACTTTTATGTATCAAAAAGGAAGGTTTGAGTCTGGCAAAAGATTTTTTTTGCCAGGTTGAAATAGCAGGTTAAACTACACACACAGGTCTGAGTCATGCTTAAAGATCTATTTGGGTGGGTGGCACAATCAGTGCTGTAGGCCCACTAGTAGCATTTAATTTGCAGGCCCGGGGCAAGGTAGTGCCACTTAATAAGGGACTTACAAGCAAATTAAATATTCTAGTTAGGTATAAGCCAATTCGACCATGTTCTAAAGAGAGAGCACAAGCGCTCTAGCACTGGTTGGCAGTGATAAAGAGTACACAGTCCTAAAGCCAGCAAAAATAAAGTCAGCAAATTAGAGGGTTGAAGGCAAAAAGTGTGGAGTAAAACTACTCCAAGGATGCCAGGCCTAGGCCTAACACCCTCATTAAAAGTGGCTCGTAGTAATTCTTATGTCCACACTGCGGTGGGAATCGTACTTACCAAGACAGTTTCTCCAGGTTTTTTCCCAGTTTTCCACACATAGACTTTGACTCCTTGCAGCAGATGAAATCTCCAGGTGAAAGACCAGGGAGCCATGGTGTTCCCACAAAACGTATAATTCGAAAGGGGACAGTAATTCATGTGACCTGTCCCTTTTGAATTTTCGGCCGACTCATAATGAGTGCCTATTTGCGAATATCTTACTTCTTTAGGAATGAGCTGTTCTTTACCATGTTTCATAGATGGGTGAAGCTATAAAACTGGAAATCAGAGATGCATTACAGCACTTTGGGCTGCTTCTGTTAATCAGTAGCTGAGTGATATTTGTTGTGGATGCTCAGAGATAGCACCTAGTGTCTACTTTCAGCCAGGCTTTGCTTTCATCAGAAAAGGAGCACATTTAGAAATGTTAGAGTATATTATGTTTGTCAATGGTATAACTGATAGAATTCATACATTCTAAGAAAAATTGATTATGGGTGGTGTGGCGGGCAAGGAATGATTGATGGGTACAGTTTTGATAATTTTCTTTGAGTAGACAGGGTTTTGATGCAGTGGAGATATCAGAATATGGGAGTGGTCAATTTGAGTTAAGGTGCATTTCAGTGAGCTTTAGGCGACAATGTGCTTGAAGAGTTTGCTCTGGACTAGGGGGGTAGGTTGTGGGTGATGGTGAGATTGTGCTCAGTGTAACAAGGTTGTTTTCCCATGCTTTTGCAGGCATGGTGAAGTTGAAGTAATTTAGGTGGATCTGAGGACTGGGCCTTCAAGTAAATGTAACATTATACAAATCTGACCGTTGCTCACAAAAGGATAGTGAGTAGTACATGGTCTGGTCAGGCTACAGATTGCAGAGGGACACGTCCCACCTTGATTGTATGGGGCACAACAGTGTGTGCATATGATGAGGACAAAGGGCCACAGTCAGTGAAATGGAGTGAGGTTGGAAGTCTGGTCAGTGATGAAGGGTAAATTATTGTTTTCTACAGTAAAATGGGTAGATAAAGAGGGAAGGTTACTTGATCTAAAGGGTGCATGTGTAGTTGGGAACATAGGAAATACAGACCGTATTTACCAGGGTTTAGTATGAATTGTAGGGGAGTTGAGAGAAATATGATTAGGATTGAGAAAGAAGGGTGAGGAAAGGGGTATGCAGAAAGAAAAGCAGATTGTGAGGATGCTTGATCTAGTGATAGTAAGCTTGAGTAGGATGTCACAGAGTGTGTTTGCAATGTGTATAATATGTCCTTACTTTGGAGGGAGGATTTGTGGAGATCAAGGAGGACAGGAAGAGGGGGATAAGCCAGGCAATTTGGGTCTCAGGAGGTATCGACAGAAGTCAAATGCGCTGGATGTTGGCTTGCACTATACTAGATACTGGGCCCCAAGCAGAAAGAAATTTGAAGAAAGACTGTGGTTTTGATGCAACTGTGGTAAGAATGAGATACATTGCCCTCCAGTGATGCACATACAATGGCTTCAGTTGAACCTCTCACAGTCAATTTCTTCTTTCTTTTGGGTTGTCAAAGAATCCCTGGAGGTGAACCTAGTTGATCAACCTATCAACTTCCCGAAGATCTGTCACAGGGTTAAACTGATTCATCTCTCTTTCTTGGTCAGATTCTTAGCCAGGAAGTGGGGGGCTGATTTCTTTAGTGGTGCAGTCTTGAGGGCTGGTCGTCTTTTGTTCACAAAGTTTCTACTACATTCCTCTTGGCACATTGCATGCTTGCTTCACATGTAGTCTGCAAGCACTCACTTCAGAAGGTGTATGGACTGTAAAAAAATTCTTCTATCAGAAACCAGCACTTTTGGAATAAGCATGTAACACTCAGTAGTTCCACGTGAAAAAATCCTGCTATAGCTCATAAATATGACATGGAAATACTATGGTATACTGTTCAAGATCTTAAAGTTTCTTTATGAATTATTTTTGATTTATACAAGGAAATAATGTGATATTACAAGATGTTATATTTTCGAGAGGACAAGCCTGCTCAAAATATTAAAATAAAATATTGTACATATCTACAGAGGTGTATTTGGCCAGCATGTCTGATATTCATCTTTATGTCACTGTGGTTAAAATTTAAACGAAGAGCATTGAGCATGTTGGAACGGGTTGTGTCATGAACCTACAATGAGCTCATACTGAGGGGCTAATAATCCTGCGCTCAACTAACTTCCAAATAGCACATCTTATTTTAAAAACATCACACATAGGATAAAGAATATTTACCACCCAAGATTCACACTGAAGAATGCATAGTTTGTGTCGCCTTCTCCCTTTGACTGCAGCATTTTCCATTTCTATTTTGCCTCCTAGCTTGTGATGGAAGTTATGCAGTTGCATATAAAACAGTCAATTTACTGCAGCTTTTTCTTCTAAATGCACCCGTGTTATCAGTTATTTCCAGAGACAGTGGACCGTGCTCCCTAATGATCATTCAAGCTTTTCTTCATCCCCATACCATGCCAGTGTTAAAGTAATTGTATCTGACAAGCCTCACTACCTCACAGCATCAGCAGGAGAGCTACCTGCAGTTTGCTGTGAAAGTTTCTATTTATACCTAAGAGAGAATCAGGGAACAGGCTCTGAGATGTGCCACAAAAACACTGTAAGACCCTGACTACAAGGCAGGCAGAGCAGAATTACCTCTATGAATTCCGCTTTGCCTGATCATAAATGGCCCAGTCCAAATACAATTTTCACGGCTGGCAATCCTGGCCAGTAAGATTGCATTAGGCTTTGAATACACAGCCAGACAGGTATAAACATTTTATATTCTGTATGTCGTATGATGAAGATCATGATTTCATTTATTCAGCAGAAATTGCGCCGACGTGCGTTTCGGTGGAACACCAACATAGAGGTGACACGTTCCTCAGGGCAAACAGAGATGACTCGAGAAGATAAAATCAAGGATGGAGGAGGGAGTAGAAGAGTCAAAATGTATTTAATCTTTTTATAGGTTGTTCATTTTTTGTGTCAAACTGACTTATCTGCAATCTAAAATTTTACAAGGATGGCATGATCTCATTCTGGGAAAAATTGCTCTTAACTTGTCTTAAAGTTTCAAAGGTAAAGCTGTGTCTTACATAACTTTACATAGTAGAATTTTTCTGGAAGATTGGATAGAGATTGCTACTTCTCTAGAACAACACTTTTCCTATAAACTCCTTCTCTCAAACCTGCGAGTCGAAAATGGCACTTTGATTAATGAAAGAGATGCATGGCATTGGTGGTTACTGGTGATGCCACTGCCAGCTGTATCAGTGAAGGGTCGGGACCCTGCACCACAGGGACCGCAGGGGCCTAAATAATGCCCCTGCCACAAACAAGCTTAGTGTAAAATCTCATTTGTTCTGGAACAGTCAAGATACAGACGAAAATGGTTCTCTCATTAGAGTAATTAAAAACAAACTGCGTTTACAAGCGAGCAAGTCAATTACGGTTCTTGTCGGGGACAAGGGACAAGAACAGCTGTAGCTACTGGCAAGAAAGTAGACATGAACTAAGAAGTGTGATTATTTTTTACAATGAATATTGTTGCTAAGCAATCAAACAAGAACATGAGCATCATGGTAAACAGTGACGAACGGTTTAAAACGCTGGTGAAAAAGAAAAGGAAACAGAAGTTAATTTTGGAATAGCTGTGCTGTGCCAGAATTTAACAAACAATAAAAAGTCATTTAACTATAACCGTTTAATTAAATGTGAAAAGAAACAGCTTTGGGACAAGGGAAATTTTTCTAATTAACATTGAAGTTTCTGAGGTTGAACTCTTCGGTCAACATGTAAAAGAACATCTCACGAGATCAGGTAATGACCAGATTATTGAGTTCTTCATTGCATTTGCTATTTGCACTAACAGAAAGAGTAAGAACAGCCCATTGGAACAGCTCACCCTGTAATGAATGTAATCCCTGATGACCTGCAGAAGAGGCGCACCTGGGTGATTCTAAGAACATCGGCGGGAAGGCGAAGCGGATGACTGTAGGAGACACGGCTGGAAGCGCTGAAGATGACAAATGTCACAGTAGGCTCTTCCACCCTCGACCTCCCATGGAGTAAGTAGGATAGTGACCTAGGGTTTCACGCGTGAGTACTACACTTGCGGGGCGATTGATCCTTACACCCCCCAGTTTTTTAGTGGTTGATCCTTTATACAAATTGTAAATGGCGGAGCTCTCCATCAACATTTGGTCCTGACGAATCCTATGTACCCTCCGGGGACCCTAAGCAGAAACATGTTGACCATATTTAGCACGGTGATGGGATAATTAGTTCCTAAATCACCGCCCACTTCCTTTTAACACCATGCAGTTGTCCTTCTAAATAAATTTAAATAAATTAGTCATTGACAACTGGAATGGTTTTTAGATCACTTTTCACAAACTCACGGGCCACAACTTAGTTTTAGAAGTGCATCCCTGTCTCCAGGTGTATGCCCGCCCTCTATCAAACAGAGTTTTTAGAGGGCGAGGACGGCCTATGATGAAGCATGACACCAGATGGTGTGTGAGGCCAGTTCTTCACTTTTTGTGAGATGCCCCCACTGGACATGCATCTCTAGAAATCCTGTAGAAATCCCAACTAGGGACAGCCCCATTTGTGTTTACATGATTCTAAGAACCAACCAGAAAACCTTCCAAAAAACCCAACCGAAGGTTGTTCATGTGGTAGTCTTGCTGCAGTGGCAACAACGCAGGGGAGGAGGCGGATTCGCTTCACTTTTACAGAGGACCTATGAAAACATCAGGGGAGTATTTACGGTGTTGGAGGCAAGATGGCGGCTGGCTGAATGCCGGGAGGGAGCTGCCCCGGTGCTCTACGCTCAACCCAGAGAAAAACCCACTTGCAGAGCTAAAGATGGGCAAGCAAGCGAATAAAATGCCCGAATAGCGATAAAACATTGGAACTGTAATGCCAAGGTTTGATTATCTGTACCTGGTCGGATGCAGTAGTTCGGCGTGGTGGAGAGGCTGGCGGCGGCTGGAGCAGCGTGTTACCATCTTCATCGGAGGCTCCATAGGTTTGGTGACTCGAGCCCGCGGCAAATTACTGCGGGTTGTGGACATGGTGCCCAAGGCAAACAGAACAGCAAAAGATGTGACGAAGGACTTGGGAGGAACTGCGGCAGGTCGCGGTCTCCGGCGTGGCAATGTGTCCGGAAAAGTGGAAGAAGCGGATCCAAAGCCCGTCAAGGAGCGGATCACAGAGGTGCGAACCGGTCGCCGAATTACCCCCAAAGACCGCGCTGGTCAGCCTCTTATCTAAGAGGTGTTTTCCGGGAACGCTGCGGTGAGGAAGCCCCCACAACCCATACTTCAGGCAGTGCCTTTGCATGTATCCGCTTCAACAGGAATGGAGGCTGTTGGAGCTGACTCCTCCGGTCCTGAACTTGTGACCTCAGCCCCAGCCACAGACGGGCTGGCACAGTCTCCGGTAACAGAGCAGCCTGGAGATCAGAGTGAGGATCAGCCAGAGCAATGTCAATCCAGCCAGCAGGAACAAGGCCAGGATTCGAGTCCACAGACACAGAAATTAAGAGGAGACACCCCAGCTAGGCAGACAGGTACTGTGAATTTTATGTGTGAAGCAAATAAATTGGATGAATTAATTGAAGTAGAGCCTGCTATCGGACCTAGCATTACGAATGGGGCTATTGGTGTGACTGTGGCACCATCTATCTACCAGAATGGGGCAATGGCATGCCAGGAGGGGATGGGTGAGGCTTGGCTGAGGAATCCAGTGGCTACTCCGGACTATGGAGGGGGGAAAAGTTTTTTTCCCTCACAGATGGGTCTGATCTTTCAACGTCTTCCCCCGGGCTTACGGAAGAGGAATCTGGGACTGATGATTCAACAACCAACATAAGCCGGGATAGGGTAGCTACCCTAAAACGTAGATCAAAAGCTAGGGGAAAGGCTCGCGATTGGATGGTAATGCTGAATCCACACATAAACTAAAATGGGACTACTCTGCCACAAGTCTGGTTTATAGTGAGGGCCCGCTCGATAAGACCCAAATGCCATCTAGTGACTTTCCCGCAACTAATGTTGCTCCCTCGATGGAGTTAATTTACGCTACCCTCAAACAAATGCAAGGGGAAACACGCCAAGAACATCGCAGAGCGCACCACGCTACAAAGAAGCTACAGGGCTCCATTCGGAAGGTGAGCAAAATGTGCTCAGAAATCCAAGAGAGGGTATCACAGGTCGAAGAAAGAACAGCGACTCTCGAAGGTGAACTAGGGAAGATACAGGAACATAAGGAGCTCCAAGAGAAACAGACAGGCGACATGATGTGGAAACTTGAAGACTTTGAAAACCGCCAGCGCCGAAACAATTTACGATTTTTAGGGATCGAGGAAAATAGTGAAGGCAACAATATAAGAATTTTTATGGTAAACTTGCTGAAAGGAGCCTTCCCCGAGTTATCAAATTGGAATTGGGACATTGAGATTCAGCGGGCTCACCGTTTCCCACTGACCCTGAGGAAAAATGTCACGGCCGGGCAATTGGAACGCCCCAGAGAGATCCTAGTTTTTTTGGGTAATTTTCTTCTTCGGCAGTCCATTTCAGATAAGGCAAGACCGGATGCAAAAAGATCTTACAACGGCCACACTTTCTTCGCACGCCCAGACTTTTGCCACACTACGGTGGAAAGGCGGTGGAGATTACGGCAACTAATTTCTCCATTTCAGGCACTTGGCGCCGAAGCCTATTTACTGAGCCCTGCATGGATCAAAATTATATATAGAGGAAAAATCAGGGTGCTGACATCAGAAATTAAAGCTCAAGAGTACCTGAAGGAGTTACAGGAGTCAAGAGGACAGGGGGCGATTGGGGAGACAGAAAGATAAAGTGGGCTGGTTTTAATATTCAGTGACTAGGGGCTGAGGGTACACATGTGGGTATCGCCTGAACTAAATGGAATGTAGGTAGGGTGAAGCAATTATTGGTAGAAAATAGTAGGAAATAGCAGAAAGAAGAAGAAAATAAGGGGTGAGGGTTTTTGTTTTGCCTTTCCTAGAACTATTATCATGTATTACCTTTTGGGTTTCACAAGTGGGGGTAGACGGTATATGAACTAGAAGTCGCTTAATGCACTGGAGCAGGGGAGATGGGGCACGGGGGCACCTCGGGCGGCCATACAGGCGACATCACATGGGTCTCATTGCGACCCATTTGCTCAATTTTTGGAGGGGTTGGGTGGGGGGCAGGGAGGGAGGGGAGGAAAACAGGAAGGGAAAATCGGTTCACGAGGATCATAGAGGATATAATTCAGTAATAAACAGCACAGGTACGAAACAAATGGAACTAATGGTAATTTGGGGAGATATAAAAACAAGAAACGTTTTTCAGAACATCAAATGATGGAAATACGAATAGCATCAATTAATGTATGTGGTTTGAACGACCCATGCAAAAGGCAAAGGATTGCAATAGAACTGAAAAGGCTTAGGGCTGATATTTTGTGCCTACAGGAGACACACATCGAGGGTTCTAGGGCTAAATTAATGGAGCAGTTAGGTTATAATTTAGTTGTGAATACACTGCAGGGGGCCAGGACCAAAGGGGTTGCTATATTGTCAAAGAGGAGTGATGTAAAATGGAAAAATTACCAGGCTGATAAACTTGGACGATGGGTGATGGTAGAGGTTTGCTGCCGTGAAGCTAGGTTCACCCTCTGTTCAGTATACGGATCCACGGGTGATGACCCGGAGGTGCTACTGGAGTTAAACTCAGAGTTGGCTTTACGAGGAGTGCCAGTCATACTATGTGGTGACGTAAACATTAACGGATTGGGCATAAGATGGGATGGGGGCACCAGAAAATATTCAGGCCGCAAAAATAAGGTTTGTAGGGCTTTGCTGGCATTGATTCAAGATAACGGCCTGACAGACATATGGGCCCTGACTAGAGCATCTGATCCTGGGAGCACGTACTACTCCGCACCGCACAAACTGGAAGCACGACTTGATTACTTTTTTATCTCAGCCCATTTGGCAGTAGATTGTACTGTAGAAAAGTACCCCAGAGTGTTTTCAGATCATAATCCTTTAGTATTAACCCTTAAGCTCAGGGGGGTAGAGAGGGGGGGGGAAAAGTCATCTTGGAAATTTGAGAGAGGTTTGTTAAAAGACTTAGACTATATAGCACATATGAATATCTGGATTAAGGGTTTTTTGGAAATAAACAGGGATAGTACTAGCAGCGGGGTGGTATGGGACGCATTCAAAGCTGGGGTCAGAGGAGAGACACTTAGTTATAGTGCTAGAAGGAGGAAAAACGAAATAGAGCGGGTTAACACACTGTATGAAACAATGGCTGTTTTAGAAACGGAGTTGACTAGGGCAATAGTACAAGGTATATCATTAGAGGCATTGACGCACAAAATTGCGGTGACTAAAGCCGAGATTGGGGAAATTTCGTCCAACAAGGCGGCTGAAAAATATCTGGCATGGCGCGAGGGGTGCTATGAATTTAGTGAGCAAGTAGGGCACATGCTAGCAGTTCGGACGAGACATAAAAGGGTGTTGGAGCAGATAGTAGAGATACAGGACAAAGATGGAAATATGATTAAGGAAGGTACTGCCATAAAAGAAGTATTTCATAAATATTATAGTGATCTGTACCAGGAGGAAAGTGAGTTGCCCCGTCACTCAGTTAGGGATTATCTGAATGATATCCAAATAGAACAATTTGCTACTCAGGATGTTGATCTCATGGATATGACTGTATCAGAGGAGGAAATATATAATGCCCTGATGAGTCTTCCATCCGGTAAAGCGGTGGGGCCTGATCAGATCCCTCTGGAGTTCTACAATTTTTTTTATCATTTGCTAAAAAGGGACATGATAGGTACATTTAGAAAAGTGCAAGGCGGGAATTCAATACCAGAATCCTGGGCCCAGGCGATAATAGTCGTTTTCCTTAAAAAGGTAAACCTCCGACAGAACCTGGTTCATATAGACCCATTACTCTTATGAACAGTGATTCTAAAAAAATTCTAAGATGTTTGCTACACGTTTAAGTTCTATCATTAGTAATGTAGTTCACTCACGCCAGCGCGGGTTCATACCCGGAAGGGGAACCACTGAACATGTTCGCAGGGTAATATCACTCTTCGATGCAGCAGCAGTCTCAGGAGACCCTATGGCACTTATTTTACTCGATGCTGAGAAGGCGTTTGATAGGGTCTCCTGAGACTATCTGTGGGGCTCCCTCGAACGACATGGGCTAAGAAAAGGATTCATAAAGGCAATTAGTGGTCTATACAAGAACCCGGTGGCTCGGGTTAGAGTAAATGGGCAGTATACAGAACCAATACAGATTTCAAGGGGAACCCGACAGGGGTGTCCCTGCTCTCCTTTGCTTTTCGCCATCTATATTGATCCTTTGATATGTAGAATAGAAGGAAATCGCGCAATCCTGCCAATGAGATTTCAGGAGTGGGAAACAAAAACCCTAGCTCACGCGGATGACTTGGTAGTCGTCTCACCCGATCCACAAACGGCACTTGATGAAATAGGTAAAGAAGCAGCAGCGTTTGGGCTGGTCTCAGGGTATAAGCTCAACCAGCAGAAAACCCAAATTGTTGTCAATAGTGTGTCCGCCTTTGGGGACACAAGGGTCACAAATATGGCCACATACCTAGTTGTAAAAATAACATCAGATCTGGAGCAACTAGTAGAGGCTAATATTGTTCCAATAATAAGGCAAGGGAAAAGTGACTTTGATAGGTGGCATAATCTTCACCTTAGTATTGTAGGGAGGTGCAATGTAATAAAGATGTTGTTTCTCCCCAAGATATTATACCTCTTTAGGGCTATACCCCTGGAGTTTGGAAATTCCTGGTTCAAAGAAATGGAAAGCATGCTCAATCGGTTTATTTGGTCACAAGGCAAGACGAGAAGGGCACTTAAGTTCATGACATTAACAAGGGAGAAGGGAGGATGGGGGGTTCCCGATCTAAAATTTTATTATTGGGCGGCCGCCTTTCAATATATGCGGGTGCTGTTGGGAGGTAAAACAGAAGAGCAGAGGAACTGCCCAGGATCAGAGGATGTGTATGAATTATTAATAGGGGAGGCCGCAAAAGGCTGCTTTTTGAACTATAGTGAGCCAAGCTACTATAAAAAAGTTAGGTTCAAAACTTTGTATGCAGCCTTTAAGATCTGGGCATCCTTTAAACGGAAAGTCGGACTTGGCCGGCTGAACTATTATACACAACTTTTTAAAAACCCAACTATGCCAGAGATCTTCCAAGATAACATCATGTCAAGATGGGAGGTAGCAGGAATTCGCTCAATAGGAGATCTTTCAGACATATCAGGCATATTAACATTTAGGGATATACAAAACAGATTTGGGATACAGACCAGAGACTTTTTCAAGTATTTGCAAGTTAGGAGCTACCTAACCCAAAAAAAAGGGGGTCTAATGGGCTTTAATAACAGTGATATTGTGGATGTGGTTCGCTCTGAAGAAGGGTGCACAATTAGTCAGATATACTCTAAGCTGATCGCGCTTATCCAGGATGACCTAGTGAAACATGGGTCTAAATGGGAACAGAAGCTGGGTATAGCACAAAATATATTCTTAGAGTCTCTTGAATTGGGGAGGACGGTGCTTCGGTCAGCAGGGCTGCAGGCTCAACACTACAAAACACTGTTCTCACTATATCATACTCCGGCTAGAATTGCCCACTGGGGGGGGGTCAGGATGGGGTTACTTGCCCTCGGTGTAGCAGTACGGAAGCTGACTTAACACATATGTTTGCGACTTGTCCTATTTTAACCACATGGTTAGGTGAAATTGAAAAATTTATGAACAATGCATTAAAAATAAGAACAAGTCTAACACCCCAACATATACTTTTGGGATTAAGTAACAACGATGTCCCAGAGGATCATCGTCCCTTTTTCTTTATAGCAATGGCAGCGGTAAGAATTTGCATTGCATCAGCCTGGCTAGATCCACTGGCTCCTGGATTCCAACAATGGCTGGGTAGATTATTAGCTACATATAATTTAGAAAAAGGGATATATGAAAAAAAGGGTCAAAAAGCAAGAGGAATAGGTGAAAACATATGGGTCCCTCTTAAAAGATGGAAGGAGGGTAACAAGGAGGTATAAAAGAGGCATTGGTATGTTATGTGATTGTTTGAAATTAATCGGCTTCTCTTTAGTTTTCTTAGCTTTGTTTTTCATTTTTTTTTTTTTTTCTTTTCTTATTGATGTGATCATAAAATTGGGTTTTTATGTATCTCCCCTATTATAATAATAACGATGACGCTGTTATTATGTATTTTGGCCACATGTTTTGTGGCGGGTCAATATTTATTTTCATGAAATCCTCTTGTATTCTAAGTATTGGTGATGATTTAATAAAAATATTTTTTTTTTAAAAAGAAAACATCAGGGGAGTGCTCTTCACACATTAGTTTACTTTTAGAATTTGTGGAAATTCCTCTGCAAAAATGATCCATCTGATATCTCCGCGAAATAAAACAAGGAAAAATGGATGCATTTATCTAAATCTTTCCACTCATTAAGGAGCATGCATTTAACATATTTGTGAACTGGGAGGGAATCTGCTGTTGCCACATCCTATTGCACATACAATTGATCCATTTTTTGAGACTCAGTAGACTGAATTCTCTGATATGAGAAAATACCTCCTCCAAATTAGCTCTTGAACATATTTCCCCTTCGGTAGAGGCTCAATCTAGATAAATATGGGTCCTCAGCTCTCCTTTGTTTAGAGAGGGGTTTCCTGTGCCTTTCAGTGCTGCAGCAACAACAACCATGCCCTATAAATCAGCCCTTGACAAAGAAGTATTCTCTATAGTTTTGTTGTTTGGCTGAGGAGTAATGACACTATGAGGAGCATTTCTTAGTTTTCATTGTATACACAGAGTCCAGCTAGAGTAAAGACTACCTTAAATACCCTCTTTCCCAGCAACTTGAAGGCTTGGCCTCTCTAAAGGACGGTCAAAAGAGACCGTCCTTTTCATAGAGAGAAGACCAGCTACTGCTGAGCTGTCAATGGTGCAGAATCTAGCCCCGCCCCCAGCTAAAGCACATGACAGAGGCAGCTAAGAAGCCCTTCTTCTAATGCTTTAGACTAGCTTTATAATGGTCGTCTACTGATAAATACATTTTTGAAAACTTTATACACTCATTAAGTTTCCGTGGCCCATATAGCAACCGCCTCCAAGGTGAGGCAGTAAAATAATTTTTACAAAATGGATGTGTCTAAGCAGACAAGATATTTTAGTAATTTGGTGGATCACATCAAAGGAAAATAGATGACTTGTTTATAGTCTTTTTATGTCAGTCTTGCCTCCCGGAGCCCTCTGTTGTGTGTGCTCATGAGCTCTTCTCAGTCATCGTCTGGGAATTCCTTGGACGACCTGTCGCACCATCTTTCTAGTTTCTTTCAGAAAGTGACCAGAGTGGTCATGAGTGGCGTTCTTCAAGCAACGTTTTGTACAGTCCGAAACAACTTCAGTATAGGAGCTCCAATGATGCAAGTAGTCGTAGATCATGGATCCAGGAAGGTTGTCTGGCAGGGGCTGCAGGTCTCTGGATACACAGTGGAACACTTGCAGGTAAAGCCAGTATTGTCCAGCATCGAGGTGAAATTCCTCCCGTAGGGAAGGGAATGATTTGAAGGCTCCATTTTGAAGCAGTTGGTCCACTGTGAAAATGCCTTTGTTAAACTAGGTCGTCCAACAGACTGATTCACCACCTATTTGTAATGCTTTTTTGTCCCAAATGGGATCCTTTTTGTGTAAGTAAGCATAGACGTTAAGGTGCTCATGTGCTAGGTCCTGGATCTTGACCGTCGTCTGCAGCAGTGGGTTTGCAGCACAGTCGCCTGGAGCGATGGGCTTATGTAGGAGGTAGGGGCCCTCCCAGCATCCCTGTTCGATCGTGATCCAGTCCAATCTTTCCAGTCCTTAGAAACGAAACAGACAAGGGGTGCCAGCCAGTGAGCTTTGAAGCACAGGTTCATGTCTGAAAGTCAGAGGTCCCCCAACGCCATATAAGCTTCCAGTTTAGAGAGCTGGAGGTTAAGTCTCTGTCTGTCAAGGGAAACCACCACTTGATCTTGCCCTGTTTTACGTCTAGAGCAGGCATGACAATTCCTACTCATGTGCAGTGAAAAAGGTATAAAAACGGACTAGATGAGGCCATCCATGACTGAAAACACTGAACAGCCCTCACATCCAGTCAGCTGCTGCACCACAGTTAGTCGAGAGCCAATGAGAGGGAATGAGAGCCGGGCTGAGCATTTCTATTTGGCAGTGCTTGGCTTCTAATTCGGAGTAGAGAATAACCTGCTTCTGTACTGAGAACTGAGCATGTGTCCCAAACTTTGTCCAGAGGGGAGAGAGCACTGCTACAGGAACTGGCATCTATGGGACAGGTCGCAAGTGCAAACAAAATAGGAATGCATGGCAGGCTACTAAAAATCTACCATCCCCCTTTGCCATATAAATGTACTGCAGAGATGTTCCTGGAACGAGCATTTCAGGATAGTGGCAAGTTCCCGACTGGCAGGGCATAGCACAAACCCCAGCAGCTCCACACACACACACTGCCAGCTGGCCCTCAGCTGCAGCAGGTTCTTCACGTAGCCTGGGGGCCCTTGGCGCCTTCATTTATAGCAAAAGAAAAGCAGGAAAGACATGACATTAACCAGCATTGGAAGGATGAAATCTCTCCTTGTACTGTCCAGTGCCTCCACCTTCAGAGAAATAATGAAACTGCGAGCTGGCCGCCAGCTACTGCAGTTTCCCAGCAGGCTTCCCTTTGCTTCTTTCCCTTTCTCCTTTATTCTCTTTTTGTTTCTTCCTCTTTCACTCACTCTCTTCTTGCTAAAGGAGCTTTCCTCTAGGCAAGGATTGACTACATATTAGGTCTGAAATCAGTCCACGTGG
Organism: Calotriton arnoldi; assembly: GCA_963921515.1. Classification (NCBI taxonomy): domain Eukaryota; kingdom Metazoa; phylum Chordata; class Amphibia; order Caudata; family Salamandridae; genus Calotriton; species Calotriton arnoldi. Next base: position 994,220 of record CAWUFW010000836.1, read on the forward strand.
CAAACACTAAGGCGCTTCACTACAGTCAAAGAAATTGGCGGACGCTTTGATTCTCCAAATAAAAATGCTTTTTTAACTCACCAGATGTTGATATCAATCTCTGGGAAATCTCAGCAAACTAATGGTTTAAAACATTTGAATATTCTCAAAGGACGATCATTTTAATCAAATCCATATATACCCTAAGAGATAGATAACACCTGTCCAAATATTTTTTGTCTATTTTCAGGCTTACAAAAATAGGGCCACACTTCAGACACTTCTGCAAATCATGATTCCCAGGTATTTGATCTAAGTCTTCCCTTTTTAAAGTTCTATTGGAAAAACAAACGTCACTTAGTTATTCTTCAAAAAGTAATTATCTTAGCAGTACTTTAATTTTAGGAGAGAAGGTATTGTGCCAGGAGGCGAAGAAATCATGAACAGCATTTGATTAGCAGACACTCCATTTCGTCCCATTGATGCTAGTGTGAGCTCTGCATGCGCTTGCTAATGCCTGTGATACTGAACAGTGATGGACAGACTGAACAGCCTTGCATTGTACCTTTATTAACACTATCCATTACCTCCTCGCAAGTCTTCCTCGCCACATGGTTAACAAAGTGAGCTTCAGCTCCACACCAGAACCCGCCAAAGCAAAAAAGTTAGCCTCCCATGCCTCCCATCCCTTCCCAATATGGCCGACCCATGTCACCCTTGACCTCTATAAGAGGCGAGCCGGCCCAACCCTTCAGCCTATTTTTTTGGTTCTGCGCTGCAGATTCTCCAGAGCGTGTTTCAGGTAAGTGGTTCCTGCTATAGCTGGGACTGGGGTCCCTGGTTGGTGGCCTTGCTCTTGCAGGCCCTAGGACTCTGGGACCATCCTCCTTCCTTCCCCTGGTGTCTCGTCTGGGCCGGTTAGGCTCTGCTTTAGCGAGCCATAGGTTTACAGGGGGACGGACGTGGTGGTCTGGGGCTCTCCCTGGCGGCCTTTTTCTTGTCACCTCGTCCGTTTGGGCAGATTGTGGGTGGTTTGGCTTGTGCCAGGACCTCGCCCCCCCACCCCCACCCCCTGGTGTCGCTCCTTCGTGTGTGTCTCTTTGGCCCAGTAGTTGAGGTCTCCGACTATTACCCTAAAGGTGGCTTCTGAGGCAACATTGTTTGGGTCACTCCTGTCGCCCCCGGGTCTCCCTTTGCTGGGGCGGTTGTGGACCTTTTGTAGGGGTTAGGGGCGCCCGGTGGTCCGTTCTACGGTCCCATTGGCGCGCACCCGCTGCGTTGTTGTTCGGAGCCCACGGGAGCCTCGCTCCGGCCTACGCTATTATCGGTCCCGAGGGGCTGGGGACCGGCGCGGGAAATGCCAAGGTACTGTACCTGCGGGGCTTCCTCAGTTGAAGGCTCTGGCCCGGTCACATTGCCGTTGTGCAGCTCCTGGTTGTGCGGTCGACCTTGAGGGGCCTTTTCCTCGATGATCTGCATGCTGTGCGTGCGGCCAAGGTTTGGTTTCCGTGCAGCTCCCGGACCGGAGTAGGTAGGCGTGATGTTGGGAGCCGCGCAGTTCGGCATTCAGCAGGGGCCGTACTGCTGCCATGGTCTCAGACGTGCCCAGTCCCGTGGGAGGCCTCACAATATCCCTTTCCTCAGCCCGACACCGGGCGGCTTGTGGATTGCCTTGTGTCCTTATGGTGGCGCCGTTCTTTCGTGTGGCTCCTTCCCGGGTTTATTCGTTGCCTTCCGTGTTGGGTTTTGATGCTGTCTACTTCTCTCCCGTGGTTTTCCTGGGATAGGGGTTTGGTCTGGTGTCTTGCTCACGCGCATGCGCACTGAGTTGTTCAGGCGCAATGTTGCTGAGGACTCTGGTTTTCAGCAAGCTGTGCCTGTTCCCTGTTTGGAGCTCTGGGATTTACTCGGCTCCCCTGCTGCTGTCTCGTTTCATACTCTGCCATTGTCGTTGTTTTTGGGTCGTGATGTCCCAGTGCCTTAATGAGGTGTCAACGTACTCTGGGAGTGTGTTTTGCATTTATTGTGCGGCACCTATTGCAGCAGTTTGTGTGTGCCCTGGCTGCTTTCCTTGGTTAATCCTAGTTGCATTATCCATTCGGGGTGCAGTGTTTTCATCGGTTTCCCCCGTCATGACCTGGTGTTGTTGGTCCTGCTTCCAACCGCTGTGCATGTTTGGACCCTTGGGCTATGGCTCGACGTTGGTCTTGTGCCTCTGGTGGCGCCGGCTCACGCTGGTGGTGGGTTTGTGTGCTGCCTGTGCTCATCATTACGGATTGGTGTTTTCTGAGCGTGGGTCTTCTACATGCTACTTTGATTGCATGACTGCTTTGTGTTTCTTGTCTGCTGGTCCTGTTTTTTCTTTACCTATGGGTATTGGGACCATACGTGCGCTGTGAGGTGCACTGCAGGACACAGCATTGGGGCCTTCCAGGTGTTTTCTCAGTTTTTCCTATTCTGGGATTTCCATATTGGTTCCATCGGGTAGTACTGCACACGTTATGGTGGTGCTGTATGTTCTTATTTTGATTGTCCGTGCTGCTGTATACACAAGCTTCGATGTTTTGGGCCTACAAACAGTCTGTCCTGCTCTCAATTATTGTGCGGGGTATCTCTGGGTCGGTCCCTGATTGGTCGTCCTCCTGGGGATTCCGGGGACTGTGGGCCGCTGCGTGTCTGGTGGGGGCAGGCTGCGTTTGGCACCTGTTCATCCTTCTCTGGGTTGCTTCGGTGGTCACCATGTGGGCTTTTGCGTCTGTTTCTGCTCCTGGTGGCATTGCCTTTTTCTTATCCTGGGCCACGGCCGTGGCGCCCCCTCCTCCTCCTGCTCCCTGGCTCGGCAGGCGGCTCTTGCGCCCCCTTCCTGTTCGTGCCTCTCCTCGCTTCCTGGGGTTTGGCGCTAGGTTGGGTGCCTTCTGTTGCCTCTCCTCCCATCCTGGTTGGCCTCTGTCTCGGTTCCATGGGTCCTGCCCACTGCCGGGCCGCTCCGGTTGTCACCGGTTGTTGGTTGTTGGGCTCCCCTGCTCGTGTCCGAAGTGCTGTGGCTCTTTGGTTGGTATACTGCGGGGTCGCTTTTTGGCTTTCTCTCTGGTCCCTTCGGCGGGTTTCGTGTGGCCCCCCGGCTGTTCGTGTCGGGGTTGTCTGCCTTGGTAGGGGCCTTCCGCGAGGTGCGTTTTGGGTGCCTTGGTACCTTGTTGATGGGCGGGGCTTGCCCGGTCTGTACATTAGGGGTCCTCCCCGTCCGGTTGGTCTCGGTGCCTCTGGGCCTTCCTTGGTTCCGGTTCGTTCCCGGCTTCCCCTGTTCCCGTATGGAGTCTCTTCTCTTGCCCCGGTGGCTCCCTTCCTGTCTTTCTGCCTGTGCGGCCGGTGGCCTTTCTGTTTCCCCTTCTCGGGTGATGTCGGCCTTTGCCGTCCTGTGGGGCGTGCTTGGGTTCCTGGTCTGTGCTGGGTCGGTTGGTACGCCTGGTGGCGGGTTTCTTGTCTGTCATCTGTTGGCTGTTCCTTGGCTTGTCTGGGGTTTGCCCCTGCCCTGCGGGGGCTTCTTGTGGCTGTTCTGGGCTGTTTTTCCCCCGGCCTCTTTCTCCGGGGAGTTGCGGGGTTTGCCGCTTAGCACGGTTGTGCTGTGCGTGACTGGGTCATTTTTTGTTCCGGTTTCGGTTTGAGTCCCCGGTGTTGGCTCTGTCTTCCTTCTCGTCCGGGCTCCCGGCTTTGTGCTTTCCTCTGGTCCCTTTGCTTACGTGGGTTCTGGGCTTGTTTGGCCTGTTCGGGGCATTTGGCCTGTTGGGGGTGCTCGCCTGGGTGCTTCTCCCTTGGTTTCTGCTTCTGCGGGTGTTGGTCCTGGGAGCTGTTGCTCTTTGGTCCGTATTGTGCTTCTGGGGACACTGGCTCGCGCTTGACTGGGGTTTGTCTCCAGTCCCTATTTCGTTGTGTCCCACGTTGGTATACGTTCGTACAGTGCCCTTCCTTGTCCGGGGTTGCTGGGTTTTCCCGGTTCTCCTTCCCCGGGCGGGGCCCTGCGCTTCCTGTGCGGATTTTGTATCCTCTTCTTCTTTGTTCCTGGTTTTGGGGGCCGGGTCTGATGCTTTGTGGACTAATACGTCCACTGTTGCGGCCTGTGTTTGACCTCATGGTCACAGGTTCCTTTCCCAGCAGGTCCACTTATCCTTTCTTCCTTCTGAGGTTGATTTGTTGATTAATGTGTGCCATTGAGTTGGGTGACATTACGCATCTGTTTTTCAGCGCCTCTATGCTGTTGAATACTGGGGCCTGCTGGCTCGGTTTTGGTCCCTGGTGTTGTGACGTTGCTTGGGCTCGTTTCGCCCGGCTCTTCTGTTCTTCTCACCTTGGGTGTGTTTCTGCCTGGGCCTTGCCTTCCTGTCCGCTCCTGTTCTTGTCGGCGCTTCGTTGTTCGGCTGGCTTGGGCCTGGTTGTTGGCTGGCTGTATGGCCTCCTGGGTGCACGCTTCGGCGGCTCGCTTGCTGCTTGTGGAGCGTTCTGGGTCGTTTGCTTGGCCCCTGGGAGGGGCGGTCTCGCTCCCCCGTGCTGCGTTCCCCTCCCTGCTGGGTTCTGTTTGCTTTCTTGTGCATGATGGCCCCTGGTGGGTTTTCGCTTCCTTTCTGGTGGCTGGGCCCTGGGCCTGGTCCCTTCTGCTCTTCGGGCTCCGTGGGCGGCCTTCCGGGCTTTCCGTTTTTCCCTGTTGGCCGGTTGGGTTCCCTTGGGAACCGGGTCGTTCCTGCGGTTTCCTGGGTCTTTTTGCCTTGTGCCTGCCTGGGTTCTCTCCTTGGTGTCGCGCTCCCTTCCGGGGGGGTCCTTTGTGCGTCTGGGGTCCTTGTTCCGCCAGTTTATCTCCTTGCTGGTGGGGTTTTGGTGACCTTCTTTTTTTTGTTGTTCGGTTGGGGTGCTGGGTTCCCTTCTGCACCTCTTCCGTTCTTGCGGCTCCTGCCTGTCTGTTTTGATTGCGTCTGGTTCCGCTGCTTCGGTCCTCGGGGGATTCGACTCTCTCGCTGTTGGTGGTCCACCGTGCGGTGTTGCTGTGTTTCGGTCGGACTGCGTCTCCTTCCTGCAGTGGCTTTTTGTTGGGTCACTGTGTTGGGGTTGCCCTCTGTTTTCTTCGGTTCCGACGTCTGGGCTCTTGCTCCCCTCTCACTTTTGGCTGTCCGTTGGGCGGTCTTGGTGTGTTTGGACTGGCTTGCTGCTATCTGTTCTGGTCCTGTTTGTTGTTGCTTTTGGCCCCATGGGGTCTGGTCCCGTGCCTTCTCTGTCCTCCTTCGGTGGTTGGTTCGGGCGGATTTTCTGGCGGCCCTACGAGTCCCGGGGGTCTGAGTTCTCGGTCCTCCCGGTGTCTCTCTGTCCCGGGCTGGTGCTTCCTGCTCGTGGTTGCCTCTCTCTTGGGTGGTCCTTCCACTCGTCTGGTCTTTTGGGGTTGCCTGCTTTGTTCACATCCCCTTCTGGTCGGTTGGTTTCTTGTGAGTTTTCATGAAGCCGCTTGGCTTTGGTATGTGCTCACTTTGTTAACCATGTGGCGAGGAAGACTTACTCCGAGTATAGTCTTCCTCGCCACATGAGTTCCCATCCCTCCCTGCCTGTCTGGCTAACGGCTTCATGTTTGTGCTTGGTAGTTCAGGCTGAAGGGTTGGGCCGGCCCGCCTCTTATAGATGTCAAGGGTGAAATGGGTCGGCCATATTGGGAAGGGATGGGAGGCTAACTTTTTTGCTTTGGAGGGTTCTGGTGTGGAACTGAAGCTCACTTTGTTAACCATGTGGCGAGGAAGACTATACTCGGAGAAATGAAGATTACCGGTAAGTAACCGGGGCATTATACAGAATCCACTTTCAAGATCTCAATGATGTCTACAGCCATTATCCATATCACCTCTTCATTTGACTCAGTCTTCCCCATTTTAATCACATGCATTTTTACAGACATGGAATACATAGATGCCAAGGTAGAGTGACTTGCAGGTAAATTGAAATGAAAACATATTCATTGTTATTTAGTGTAGCAAGAGTAGAGCGCATACTACATACTGATGACTGATGAAGTGCTTTCCTGTATATAAGTGATTATCTTAGCAATTGAGTAGACAATTTAATTTAAAGTTTGGAATTGTGGGTGTTAGAAAATGGGTTTCTGGTTGGCAGAGGTATGCACCCTGTCCAAGCAGGAACCACAATCCTAGTCAGGGTAAGTCAGATACACACTATAAATTAACGTGTGCTCACCATCTGGTAGGTTGGCATAGAGAAAGCAGCCTTAACTTAAGAGACAATGTGTAGAGTATTTGTGCAACACTTCAAACAGTAACACAGTGAAACTACCTCAAAAAACCTCCAGACTAGTTTAGAAAAAATAGATCATGATTGTATGAACAAAACAAGCCCAAAATGAAAAAATTCCATTAAGTAGAAGTCAAGAAATGAATTTTTAAAGATTAAAAGTGAAAAATAGCGCTTAGAAGCAATGAGTGCCTATGGAGTTTTCTGGTCGCACTAGACCGGTGCAAAGTCAAGATTTTAGGCTGACCGCGATGAAGCACGAGCCGGATACACGAGCCATGTAAGACCCACTGAAAAAAAAGTACCTTGATCCTGGTCGCAACAGTGAGATGCAGGGTGCGTCTGAGCGATGGGTCGGTGTTGATCCCACAGTCGAGGTGATGTGTTGATTTTCTCCATGCATCAATGGCGATGTGCAGGTTCCTAAGATGAAGTGCTGGTTCCGAGATGCGTTGGTTCAGAGTGAGATGCACTGGGTTTCTCCACGCAGTCGAGGGGATGCATCGATCGTCTCTCACTGCAGTGGTGGCGATGCAGTGGTTCAGATGCGTCGGTTCCGATGGTGATGCACTGGTTCCAAATGAAATGCGCCGGTTCTGTTACCCCAATAGCGGCGATGTGTTGATTCTGCTTCACACAGCAGAGGATGTGTCGGTTCCACTGGAGAAAGCACCTGAATCTTCTTCCAATGGATCAGGCACAGAAGCAGGGTGTAAGACTTTGATATCCGTAAGTCTTAAAACAGAAGACGGAGTGGATGAGAAGGGATCTGTGTCTGAGGAAGGACCAGCACAGGGCCCAACAGAGGGTCTTGACATGTAGCCAACAGTGGGGGAGCAATTTTCTCCCAGGAATGGTAGTCCACTCTAGAGCAGCCAGCAGTGTGTTTTAAAATAGCCTGTCCCCAGAGGAGCTGGCAAACAGGAGGGAGGAGAGGAAACTGAAACTAGAGCTTGCCAAGATTGACAGGAAGCAAGCCCTTGCTAAACCTGGGAAGGAAAAAGCTCTAGGGTAGAGAAGGCTAGCCATGGAAGAAAGGAAGATGGCGCATGAGCTAAGCCTCAGAGAGATGGAAATCAGAGCACTCCAAGAAGAGCCAGCAACAACAATAATGGTGACAGCATACATGCAGTGTCGGCACATGAGTCCAGATTCCATATTCCAAAAGATATGGTGCCCAGTTAAAATGTGGGGGATGACATAGATAAATGGTTGGCAGCCTATGAAGTGGCCTTGAAACTGCACAGGGTCCCAGAGGATTTCTGGGGGTAGTCTTTGGAAGTACATGCCCACGGTTGGGAGGTACACACTCCTTACACCAAAAGTAGGGGGCTAATCCACTACACTGCCATGAAGTCCATTTTGGTCAAGAAGTTTAGGTTGACACCTGAGAAGTACAGGCAATGGTTCAGGGCTAGTTACAAACTCTCTACACAAACATGGGTGGATTTTCTGGATTATGCTGGTAAGGTGCTGAAGGGCTGGGTGAGGAGCAGCAAAGTTAATGATTATGAAGGGTTGTACGACTTGTTTTTGAAGGAGCACATTCTTAATACTTGTTTTCCAGAGCAGTCCTAACACCTACTTGATAGCGAGCTTACTGTCAGTTCCAGAGTGTTCAAAAAAGGTATCTATGGGGGGCTCCCAAAAGGGTGGTCAGGGTCTCAACCAGAAGAAGGAGGGAGATATAAAATTCTGAGTTCTCTAAAGGACCCCAAAAACAACTCACAGGGGAAAGGGTTTGGTTTACATTCCCAATCTGGCCACAAGAAGAAAACTTACCATGACAAAGTCAGCAGCAAAAGCCCATCAAGTGCTATGAGTGCTACGAGTATGAACACTACAAAGGGGATCCCAACTGTCCAAAAAGAGACCACATTCCACTTGAGGAAAGATGCCAGGGGTGGCTAGTATAGGCCTGGGACAGTAGTTTGTCCCAGTTAATGCCCCCCCATTTACAGGGGTTACCCTAGTATCCGTGGGGGACAGAGAGATGGTTCCTAAGATCCATATGCTCCCAAATGCAGCAAACTATAGGCTATGTGTCACCATTAATGGGGAAGGTGTTGAGGCTCTGAGGGATACAGGAGCCAGTATGGCTATGATAAAGAGTCAGCATGATTCCCCAGATCAGGTAATTCCTAACAGAAAGGGTCACTATTCTTTGGCCCTGGTTCCAGTTGAGTTGGGGGGAGGATTCAGGTCTTCTGAAAGTGGCAGCGAGCCCTGCTATGCCTGTGGACTGTTTGTTAGGTAATGACCTGGAGCACACTACCTGGAAGGAAGTGGAGCTCAAGGCTCATGTGGAGATGTTAGGGTTACCTAGTGGATCTGTCTCACGACAAGGTCCATGGCTGACCGGGAAGGGAGTTAAAAGGGATGGAGCCTTGATCAATGGCCCAGCCAACTGCTAAGAAGGGGAGAGGGCGTGGTAATCCAGCACCTGAATGTACCTTCAGTGAGATGGCTGGAACACCTGCGGTGGCCACCCCGGAGTCCACTGAGAAGGTCATTGCTTCCCTTGGTAACCTGAGTCAGCTTGATGGATGGCATGTGTAAGGAGGACCCATCAAGGAGGAGTTCTGTAGGGTACAGAGGGAGTGCCCACCCTTGTGTGCATGAGGCAACAGGCTGAAGCCCAAGAAGCAGGTGATGCCTCTTGTAGTCACTACATTAACTGCGAGGACAACCTCCTGTACAGCGAGCCTTCTAGGCATGGGACATCAAGAATCCTGGTGGTCCCCCAATGCTACAGGGCCTTCCTATTGGGGCTGGCTCATGAGAATCCACTGGCAGGACACCTAGGCCAAAGCAAGACCTTTGCAAGGCTTGTCCCCCACGTCTATTGGCCTAGGATCAAGAATTCCACACATGAACTCTGTAGGACCTTTGCGACCTGCCAGGCTAGTGGGAAGAAGGGCAGAGGCTGAAAGCCCGTCTTAGCTCACTGCCTGTCGTTATAACCCCCTTTGAGATGGGGGGCATCAGCATTGTAGGGCCTATGGATACCCATACTACATCAGGCGAAAATTTAATTACTGGGTCTGGTGGATCATGCCACTAGATACCCAAAGGCAATCCCTCTGAGGACTACTACTGCACCCGCAGTGGCAAACACCCTCACGGGGAATTTTGTCCAAATGGAAGCTGTGTCTTTCAGTGACACAAACTTCATGTCTGCTTACATGAGTCAATGTGGAATTACATCCACAAATCAATGGGCTTGTTGAGAGGTTCAACAAGACCCTGATAAGCATCATGAGAGGCAAGCCTGAGGCCCATGAAACATGCTTCCAGGAACCTTGAAGCCAGCCAGAAAGTCATGAAGGAGTGGTCTACCACTGTAGAATTTCAACCTGGTCAAAACGTGTGGGTGATGGAGCCAGTAGAGCCCAGGGTCCCCCAGAACCACTGGAATGTGCCATATGAGGTGATTGAAAGAAAGGGTGCTGCAGGTAAATCACCTCAAGCCACACTTTGAGAGGCCTGAGCTCACCATGCTGTTGGTGAATGATGTAGAAGAGGAAGAGGAGAGTAGACCACTCCTGGACCTCTTGGACTCCAATGAGAAGGATGGGTCTGTGGAAGGAGTAATCATTTCCCCTACTCTAACTACTGAACAGCAGACAGACTGCCACCAATTGTTTTGTCAATACTCTTCTCTGGTATCCCTTGTCCCTGGGACTAACCACCTGGGTACCCATGATGTGGACACAGGGGCCACACACAACTATGACAAAAGTGCATGGCTCCAGCTCTGCTAGCACTGCATTTAAAAAGCACTGCAGTGTCACACCTTGTAAGCACCAGCACAATTTACAAGGCATATGTTTGGGTGTTTAACATATGAAAAGCGAGGAATCCTAGATATTAGGGAAAGTTATCTCCACACAGTTAATAATTACAAACAATATTTGCCCCTGTGCAGGTAAAGTTATGATTTCTGTGACCAGGCCCAGGTATAGATAAAAGCAGCTTTGTTGAATCTTGGCCCAGGAAAGAAACAGAACTGTCAACTAAAGTTATTTTCTCCTTAGTTTTAAAATCAAATTCAATGGCGAAAGTAGATTTTTGATAACTTTAGTGGAAAAGTAACTAGACTCATAGAAAAGTTCTATTACACCAGCATAATGTCACATAGTTTTGCTTAACTCTCGTCTTGTTACGTGAAGATTCTGAAACTACACTATTATGCCATGTCACTTAATTAAGTGCGGTTCACTATAAACATTTATTACGAGTGCTCTGGAATATTGCAATCAACCGGAATGCAACCAGAATGCAAGCAGCTGATTTTTGCGGTGCTTGTGTTTTTGCGCTATTTTTCTTAAGCACAAAATGCATCCTCGTGTCCATTTTGGATGCAAAATGGCAGTTTGCATAATTGTACGCATTTTCACATCATTGTTATGAAAATTTGTGTAACTATGCAAATGTAAATTATGCACATTTCACACACCCCTAAAAGTAACTTCATAACAGTGTACTTTGTGCTGTCTGAAGATAAACCGCTTTTGAACTGGTTTGTGTCACAGCCCTGTAGCTGAGATAGGATACCCAACCCTCGCAGGATCTTGTTGATCCTGCTCCTTGAAGAGTGTCTTGGCATCAAATGGGATAGAATGATGGCAGTGATGAGGCATGTGCAAGGGGGGCAGGAACATAAAGAGCTGCAGCTGGAGTAAAGCTAGAGGCAGTTGAGTTGTTGGACTCTGGGAAGGTTTACAGTAAATGGAGAATATAAATTCTGCAACAGGAAGGAGAGATTTTGCTAGAACGTTGCTAGAATTGAGTGTAGGGATTCTGCGATCGCTTGCTAGTTTACAGAATAAGACTGGCATGCCACAACCCTGCCCTGAGAACATTCCTGGACCTGAGAAAAAAAACATGAAGAAAGAGGCTCTGCCTGACAGCTAGAAGATTGACAAGGAATTCTGCTGTCACACAGGAACTGAAACTGTTCTCCAAGGGTCGGGTGGTTGGCGTTTTGTTGCCACTAGACGGACAAAAAGGCTAAAGGACTCCTGGATCCAAGAAGGCTCAGCTTGCCACTGTGGACTGGACCCTGAAGGTGGTCTGGGTGAGAAAGTCATGGTATCTAAAAGCCTTCACTGAGCAGCTGAGGGTGAAGGAGTGGCCAGCAGGAACTTTATGAGTAGTTCAAAAACATTCAAACACTGAGGACAGGGCCAAAGACTGAGGCTTCCCTAAGGACTGTGTACTGTCAGCAAGCAAAGCATCCAGGTTCATCCTCCTTGGAGTGTTTTGCTGCAAAAAAAAAAAAGATTCAGCAGGACCTTGAGTTGGAGGAATCTGGCCTTCTGCAAGCTAAGCATGACTACAGCTTTCAGCCTTGCCCTGTTGGGTGATTTTGAGAAATAAAAAAGGGCTGTGCCAGGTGTAAATCTGCACAAGTTGTGAAATCCTGCTTTGTTACGCTTGAAGCTTTGGACAACAATTCAAGGTCATATTGGAAGGTTTACAGCATCATATCCGACTTTGAGGGACCGTCCCCAGCATCATCTTCATACATGACCCTACTGGAGAACTTGGAGGTCTGAAAACCCTTCGAAATCAGAAGGTAAAAACATTGGATATTTGTGACCTGCTTGGCTAACCTCAGTTGTGCTCCATCAAAGATGGCCTGAAAGTGTACCCAGGGCCTCAACAACCGGGTTTCAGATGGCGCTTTGTGATTTCTTGATGCTTTTGCCTTAAAACTGAAAAAAGTTTATCGCCGATTCCCTTCAACCAATTTTGTGTCAATGTGCTTATTAATTGTGTCTACCTTTTACCAAAAAGGATTGGGAATTTTATTGAAATGTGCAGTTGACTTTAAATATGCTGGTACTGCCTGAAGTCATGTTTTTGTGGAATTGGCTGCTGCTTGGGCCACTGCTAGCAGGGGTACACCTTAAATAGTGTTTTCTTAAGTTGTCAGGCCCTCCTCACAAATAAATAACCCAATTTCTGATACAGCTCATGAAGGATCGAGATGCAGCCAAAGTACAAACAGAACCAAACCATGCAGAAACACAAGGATACTGATCACTTGGCCAGCCACTAACTAAGGAAGCTGATACTTAAGGCACTGTACAAGTTAAAATCAGTTTAGTTTACTATTTGTTTAGTGCAACAATGCAGTGTTCCAGAAACAAGGCACAATAAAAACAAAAAATAAAATTAACAAGACAATAACATGTATCTTAAAAGGGAAAAAAACATCAACAACTCAGGTCTACAATAGCAGACTCTCTCTCTCTCTCACTGCATTTAGAGTTTATATACTGTTAGAGACCTAGTTACTCAGAGATTTAGCCCCATTGGGATGTGATTCTGTAAGATCTTGTGTTTCTGGATCCAGAGTTACTTGGCCCACAAATCCAGTGTCCAGAAATCCTGGGCCCAGAAACAACAGGCCCAGTTTCACTGGGTGCATATCCACAACCAGTGAAACCATGGGCACACAGTCCAGCACCCGCCTGGCCTATGCAGAATCACAGAGGGAAAATACGTTTCCCCTCGCTTTGATGTGCCCTCCTCATGCTGCTCCACCACCCAACCCAAGCTAACAATCTGCTTCATTTCTTCCATTGCAACTTAACACCTACTTATAGCAGGGAAGGTACATTATTCTGCATGGAAGGGGAAAGTTTGTGCAAAACAATCTGGTATTCCCAGTATGGCATGTTACCTCTCATTCTCTGTGGAATAGCGTGTAATACCTGTTGTTTGCTTTGGGTAATACCTGTCAAAATCCAGAGAACCCCCTCCCCCCACCACCACCACCACCACCACTATATTCCTGCATCAAATAGCAGGCAACTCGTAATGAGGCTCAAAGAGAGATTGGGGTACAACAAAAAGAGTTCTAAGGTGCTAAAGGCTCAGTCCTGGCACATCTTGTAGTTCTGCACACTTTTAGTAGGGGTGGGCCAAAATCACGGAGTTTTACTTTGTGGAATTCCGCGGAGTTACATGAAAACTCCACGAGATTACACAGTGTTCCACGCACAGGCGGAAATAGGCACCCTGCTGTCTGATTTAGTGGCAGGAACTCGTTCTACACTGAAAAATCTGCCGTAACAGCACCAGACAGTGTGTCAGAGTATGCTGCTTCTCTAGTTGATTTTGCTGCCACTAGAATAGACTTTCTACTCGAGTGACAGCTTTCTGATCGTGAAAGTTTGTGACCGCCCACAGTGGAGAAATGTTGCCGGGTGCCCTCCTAGTGGCTGAAAATCTAGCTAGAGGGTGCCAAAGCTTGCTCGTACTCGCCAACTTACCATGGTGAGCCGCGCACGAGAAAAACGTCCACCACACGGCAGTTGGCAGAATTTGGCCAGAACTCGGCATTACAAGCGTAAAATTCCGCCAACACCGCCAGTGGAGCGGAATTTATCATTCACCCCTAACTTTTAGTCATCTGCTGTATCCTATGTGGTTGTTTGTTTAGTACCGCATATAACGGTTTGTGGTTCAGAAAAACACATAACTGGTGAGGCAGTTTATATTCCAGAAACCAATCAGTATGGCTGATATATCTGGCTACCCTTTCCCATTGCCCTATGCATGTTCAAAACACACTTTTGCAACACACTGCATGGTTCATTGAGTCCTTTAAATTGCATCATTAGATGTGCCAATTTCTCAATTTCATTACAAGACCTGGGGCTAGCATTATGCATGCAGAACTTTAAAGAAAATGACATCATAAACATTGATAATCCAGAATAGAACGTTATATATATGAATAGTCCATGCACTGAATTATTTTCCTCTTTTAAATGCTGCTCCTCATTCAGATAAGTAGCACTTCATATACTTTACTTTTCATACCCTTAGTGGTGATTGTAGGGCTGTCCAGATGGTTTCCAATTTATGGAAACGGTTTCCTTAGCTATTTCTAATGTTATAGTTGTACTTTTCAAGTTATTGTTGTACTTTTCATTTGTTTGTCCGTAGATAAAATGTTTTGCTCTGATATCGATACCCTTTATGCCCTGGTAAGGATAGCGTGTATTCATGCATACCCTGATAACAATAGACTATTTATTATAGTTTTATTGCCCCAAAAACAAAGTAGTGCTTGCTTGGTTGCGCCCTTTTTGTTTGCCCTGACCGCTTCTTGTCTGACGGCTGTTTCAAGAGACACGCCTGCTGCAGCCGCCACCAATCTCTTCTGAGTGAGCGGGCCGCTCTTTGAAACCACCCCTATCGCCTCACTCCACCTGAATCCAGCCTTCGGACTTGATTCATCCTTCTTTAGAGCCGCTGGATGGATGCGGGGCTCGCAAACACCAGGCCATTAGTGCCAAAGCCTGCCGGACACAGGTCGGCCTCCGACATGTCAGGCAGAGCTCAGGTATTAGAGGAATGTGTTGGGCAATGGCATGAAGCTGACCCAACCCAAGATTTGGGGGCCGTCTTGCTTTAGACTTAGTCCCATTGCATTTTATTATTATTACGCTGCAGTTTTTAGATCTGTAACAATGCCACTGTGACAGTTACAGTATCTTTCTTGAACAGCTGAGTGGTTTGACCATTATAGGTCAAGGAGAGATTTATCAGTATGTGTATGCTATTGGATTTCTTCTCTGATTCTGAGATAATCTTGATGCTGATATCGTACCAGTATGTCAGAGAAGGCTAGAGAATCACCTGAGCTCCCTGAGGGAAAAACTAATGAAGAAATTATTGAAAAGCTAACACAGCATGAAATGAGAAGCTTTGTGTGTGAGATCATTGAAAATGATATGCAAAAAAGAAAGTGTGAGCGGGGATCTGATAACAAGTATCGGACATTATCAGAAGTTGACTCTGATAAAGGAGAAAAGAAAGGAAAGTAGAAAAGGAAGTCAAAGCACATTGAAAAAGGGCACATACCTTTAAAGAGAGTGGGAGGTCCTAGCACCTCAAAAGGGAGCGGTGCCCTATGCGCCATAGTACTTAAGAGTAAAGGTGTCCTATGCAGCACGCAAGAGATGGGAGTCCTGAGTGGACCGCAAGAGATGGATACTCAAGATTTTGCGTTTTTGGAGGATAAATATCAGAGAGATGATGAAGAACCTTATGGTGAGTATGTGCTTGACCTCCAATAGGAGGACGATGGGGTTGATGACCTCTTTGTGATGAGGTTATTCCTTTCACTTCCAAGGGTAGTATTAGGAACCCCTGAGGGGAAAAAGATTTCTCACCCCATAATATTAAGCACCCAAGAAGTGCAGAATGGTGGCCCTTAGAACACATGGGCAATTTTATTAAGAGGTGGATTAGGAATCTTCTTGAGAAGAAGGTGAGGAATGTGCTTAAAGCAAATGCTCTAGACCGGTCATCATGATAAGGTCTGCCTAACCCCAAATCTACACCCAGAACTAATCGTTTCTATTCCAGATGGGCAGAGATCCCAGGAAGGGAATAGAAAGATCCCTGAAACAGTGCCAAGACCGGTTCCTGGATGTGATTGGCCCATTGGCAAGAATAATTGAAATGACTGAAGAGGCATACATAAAGGGTCTTCCTTTGGATCTTGACCTTCTAAGAGTTTGGAACCAAAGAGCTATGGTACTACTGAGAAATGCTAACGCTGGCCTCAGTGCCGAAAAACATAAGGCGGTCTAGATGAAGATAAAGTTCAAGCTAGGGGATTTAGTTGGTAAAGAAGCCACTGAGAATCTGAAGGGCCTGTTATTCAGGCAAGACATGGTCAAAAGCCTTGGTAAAGACGTGGCTACCTTCTCAGCTCAGGACAAAGCTCAAAACAA
This sequence comes from Calotriton arnoldi, assembly GCA_963921515.1. Classification (NCBI taxonomy): domain Eukaryota; kingdom Metazoa; phylum Chordata; class Amphibia; order Caudata; family Salamandridae; genus Calotriton; species Calotriton arnoldi. The sequence goes on from CAWUFW010000836.1 coordinate 1,010,239, forward strand.
TATGCGCAGTCCTCAGTGGAGGTGTTTTTGGTAGGGCCGGCAGAAGGGGACTTTCTGCTGGCTGCGGCTACCTGGGGTCCCAATTCAGTAATTTCAAGCAGAGGGGCTTATGTAGGGGATATCAAACTGGTAGGGGACCTTCCTTCAACCCTCAGAGAGGCCGCTATCAGCGAGCATGAGGGAGTAAGCCCCGAGTCCAAGGGTCTTCCGTATACCAGGGGTTGAGTACAGCGACTTTTCTTCTTCTTCCCTGGGAAAAGTAGGTGGATGCCTAAAGTATTTTACCTGTGTGAGGGAGACTATAACACGAGACCCATGGGTTTTAGAAACTATTCAGGGTTTCAAAACAAATTTCACGGAAAACCCCTTTCAGTACGCTTCTCCAAGGGAGTTGGTTTCGAACTTAGACCAACAGAGTGTAGTAGACGATAAGATAAAGTCTATGTTGATGAAAGGGACTATTGTAGAGGTGAGAAAAGAAGGCACCGTTTTTGTAAACACACTCTTCCTAGTAGAGAAAAAAGACAAGGGTGGAGACCCGTTATAAACCTAAGGGATTTGAACAGATTTCTGGTATACAGATATTTCAAGATGGAAGGGATACATCTCTTGAGAGACATTTTGCTGAAGAACGACTGGTTGGTAAAGTTGGATCTGAAAGATGCTTACTTACAATTGCCATGGCAAAGTGCAGTCAGCCTTACCTTCAATTAACCTGGCAGAATTGACTTTACCAATGTTGTTCCTTTCCATTTGGCCTATCCTCAACACCATGGTGCTTCACCAAGGTAATGAGGGTAATGGTTTTCTTCATGAGAGAGGGGGTATTAAAATGATCATTTATCTAGAGGACATCTTGGTAAAGTCCCAGTGTCAGACTCAAATCCTGAAAGATTTGGATATGGTCAAAAGCCTACTGGGGAGTCTAGGTTTTATTGTGAACAAGGAGAAGTCTCTTTTGACCCCATCACACACTATGGAATTTTTAGGCTCCGTGATATACACAGTCAATGCAGTTTTACTATTGCCAATAAAGAAAGTGACCAAGATAAGGAAGGAAATTCGCTATGCAATTAAAAGGGAGTTTTTGACTCCATGGGAACTAGCCAGGCTGATAGGTCTATTATCCTCTTCAGTTCAAGCGGTCTTTCCTGGTCCATTACACTATCGTACATTACAAAGAGTAAAGGTGAGAGCCCTCTGGGCAGGCTTATGGTTTGGAGACAAGATAAGTCTAGACCAGGAGGCAAAGATGGAACTGGTTTGGTGGTAAGAGAATTTAGATGCCTGGAATGAGCAAGCAATATTTGGTTGCTCCCCAGACTTCATTTGGTGTCAGATGCGAGTCTAACTGGCTGGGGTGCATGCTTGAGTGTACAGAAGACTGGTGGATTGTGGTCAAACACAGAGAAAATTACAACACACAAATTATTTGGAGTTGACGGCTGACCTTTATGCCCTCATGAGTTTCAGAGATTATTTACAAGGCAAAGCAGTATTGTTGAAAATAGACAATGTTTCTGCAGTGGCCTATATTAATTGATTAAGAGGCACAAAGTCACTTGGTCTGTCAGATTTAGCCAAAGAGCTTTGGATGATTTGCTTAGAGCTTAAAATCAGTTTCAGGGCAGAGTATTTGCCTGGGAAGGCGAATGTAACTGCGGACTGGAATTCAAGATTTTTAGAATTCACATGCGAAATTTAATTTTATCTTCCTGCTATGAAGGGTCTGATGAGAGGCGTAGATGGAGAAGAACAGCCTCTAGTGCAGACAGGGACTTTGAACCTTCTGGCTTGGAAAGTATCAAGAGATCTTCCGGCATGTCAGGACTTTCAGGAAAGGCTCAGGAATTACTCAAGGAATCTTGGGCTCCCGGTACCCGGTGTGGATATAAAGGAATTTGGAACGTTTGGGTACACTGGTGCATGGAAAGGAACTTGGATAACTTGGAGGCTTCTATGGTGGAGGTAGTTAAAATTCTGGTGGAACAGTTTGATAATGGCCTTAGTTATAGAACGATTAACTGTTACAGATTTGCAGTCTCAGCCGGTCACAGTCATATTAATGGTAGGAGTGTAGGGAAAAATGTGTTGGTTTGTACGATTTTTAAGAGCATCAGATTGCGGAGACCTCATAGGCCAAGCTATGTGGTCTTGTGGGACGTCAATTTGATTTTATCCTTGTTAACCTCATGGGCAGGCAACAGATATTTGGATTTAAAATTATTAACTATGAAGCTAGCCTCCTTGTTGCGCCTAATTTTTTGTTGTGGACTTTCTAATGTCAAAGCATTGGAGGTAAGTAACAGGGTCTATAACTCCTTTGGAGTAACTTTTGATATTGCAAAGGAAACCAAAACCATGTCAGATACCATTTATTATCCAAAATTTGAAGCGTGCAAGAAGCTGTGTGTAGTGGATTGTATGAGAGAATATGATTCTCGAATGGATACATTTTGCATTGACAGGGTGAACCAATTAATGATTTCCTTTGCGAAACCATTTAAAGCAGCAACTACAGCTACTATTGCAAGATTGGTAAAATGTACCATGCAACAAGCAGGTGTCAATTTACAGAACTTTCAGGCACATTCAATGAGAGATGCAATGGCAAGAATTTATTCCCCACCCCTAACTTTTAGTCACCTGCTGTTTCCTATGTGGTTGTTATTTTTAGTACCACATTTTACGGTTTGTGGCTCAGAAAAGCACATAACTGGTGAGGCAGTTTATATTTCAGACACCAACCAGTATGGCTGATATACTTGACTACCCTTTCCTGTTGCCCTATGCTTGTTCAAAACACACTTTTGGAACCATGATTCGAGTCCTTTAAATTGAATCTGAGACGGGCTAATTTCGCAATTATCCTCTATCACTGCATGCACAACATTCATAGTTTTTCAGCACTTGATTTTAGGATTGGACAGGCATAGTTCATTAACACATTCCTGAATCACAATATTTGAATGAATACATTTTAATAAGACTTGTTGTCAGTTGCTGCTTCTATAGAAACCACACTACCTTCCTCAAATCCTCTTCTAATTGGACAGCTTGTTAAATTTCCTTCAAATCTTATCTTTGTTCTCAAGCTTATAACACAAAGCAACTCTTAATACAATGCTCTAGAGAATAGCATCACTATTATCTCAGCCTTTCAAGTGTCCATAAATCAATCCAACAGTCACAATATTCAACATTACAGGAGAGGAGATTTCAAATTACTCATATAGCAATGTGACCCAACGTGGCACCCTTGATGCATCCCTATTTTCATCTTACAGGCATTTACTATCATGCTTTTTAAAGGTTTATAATTGTAAGCGATACAACAGACCTCACATTTGCTCCCAGCCAAATACCCAAATATGTATAGTGTCAAGTGGATTCTGTGATTACACAAACTACGTATTCTTCACCGCATATCAGGAAATCCCAAAAACCCGTCTATCTCTTCTGCCACCTTTCATTACATGTTGAGTCAGTGCATTGTTTTTTCAGGTATTTTGAATCCTGATCTTCACCAATGTACCTAACAAGGTAAAGACAAATTGTCAGAAATCTGGGTCAGAGGATCCTAGGTTAATCAGAAGTGAATGGGCTGTTCTGGTATCCCAGGGCCACTGTACAGCAGACCTTCAAACCGGGAACCACTTAACACCTTTTAGCAGTTGACTCTCAGGGAAGCAAGGCAAAGCACTCCAAGTTTTACTCAAGAAGGTGCTGATGCTCTGAACTCAGCGACGCATCACACATCTCTTAATAAACTGATGTCCGGTCAGTGCTTTGTCTTTAAAAAAGGTAAAGTACTTTATATTACACACAAAACAAAATACTACACACAAAATTACAAATACTATACACTGGCATGTAGAAATACTAGGGGAATTATTCTCTAAATAGCCTTGCAGACTACGGGGTTGGGGGTGATGCACAACAAGGAAAGGCCACATTTACCTAAAAAACCTCTAAATTCAAGCAAGACCCTATGCTGGAGGCACCTCTAACGGTTTGCACACCAGCTGGCCCTCACTCTTAAAACCACAATACTAGAAAAAAAACAGGGACATAGAACCCCGGTTTACTAACCTTTAACACAATGCAGTGTAGCAAGGAAACTTGCTATACTGTGTTGCATGACGGGGAGAAGGCATATCTACTAATAAGATATGGTGCACTTCTGCTCTCCTACAGCACTGACGCACTTTAGGCAGCCTAGCGCCAAGGCAGGCACCCTTGCTCTCCGGTGCAAGGGTGCCTGCATTACAAGGAGAATTGAATTGAAAGGCATTCCTTCCTGCACAAAAACAATCCGAGGCATTTTCCTCTTTCTATGTGTGCTGCAGAATGCAAAGACAATGCAAAGGTCAAATTCAGGTTTATTACCCTAGTACATAAAACCTGAGATCACAAAACACTTTTTAGAGCCTTACCAATTGCTTGGAACTCTCCTAGGAGTTAGGAAGTCTCTTCAATACGATTTTACCTGCCTACACAAATGTAACCCTTTGCATCCTGGTTTTGAATAAATACCTTTTGTTAAAACAAGTACCCATAAAGAAATCCCACGACATAAACCATATATGCAGATGTGCAGGGTATAATATTCTATTTACTTCCATTTTTGAGGGAATGGAAGGGCATCATGACTCACTTGAGGTTTCATATATCGTGAATCATGGCCACTAACATTTGCATATACAATATATCAGCTAAAAAGTAATTTACTTCAGTGCCAATGAGGTGGACTAATCTCTACTTTCATTTTTATCATTGATTTTTCTTTAATTTTTGGTGCATTGGGTTAATATTTAATTTATTTTTGTTGCTATATGAAATCAGCATTCCTTTTCAACTTTAATTGTTAACGAGTAGGTTTGCTAAAAAATGAAAATAAAACATTCCAGGCTTGCCAAGGCTAGAGTGACTGGCTTTGCCACTGCTTGCTTATCTTTAAGGAAGGCTACCTCAAAATTTTGGGCCACTTTAATTTATCTTTTGACGACTTTAGACTAAATAAATGTACATTGGTTATTAAAAAAATAATAATAATCTTGAGTTTGGTATTTATTATGAGTAGTTAAATTCTAATATTTAGATTAAAACTATTTTTCCCAAAACATTCCCTAGGTGAGCATTGTTCAATATTTCACACAATAGTCATTTATTTTTCTCTCATTCACATTTTTATGTTTTGTACCATTCTAAGTGATGCAGTAAATATTTCCAAGTGATCCAGTTAATATTTGTATCATAAACATGACTTTGTGAACGAGCAGCCAGGGAGTTAGAATTGCATTAATAGTATTTTATATAACAGAAGTGGCTGCATGGCTTCACCGTCCTGGAGCATAAGTAAATCAAGAGCAGTGACTTTTCTTTCCTGACTCTGCATCTTTTCATTTTGAAGAATAAATTGATTGGATTAATAGAAATAACATCAGATCCCCGCATGCAATCAGTAATTAGCTGATTTCAATTGGCGTCAACGTCTACCCCTCTTCCATCCTTATAATCCAATATACCACCATCCAGAAAATGAAATCTGGCAACTACTGCCATGGTTATTCAGTTTCAGACTTGCTTCATTTGCTTAGAGACGTAGCTGTGGGTGAAAAATAGCGCCTATTAAGTGTTCTGCTAGTCCAGCCATTTCCAATAATTTGAGCCTGGCCGCTAACTGCATACAGTTCGCACTTGTAGCAGCGAAGAGTTTTAGGATGAAAGAAGTCATAGGTATATTTTAATTCATAATTTATAGAAATTTTACATATGAGATCACATCTGAACGCTCAGACCGATTTAGTGGTTAAGATGTGAAGAAAATAGAATTTGATGCCAAGCCCTACAATGAACCGCATTATCAGGCTTCTTAAATTTCTTGGTGTCGATAAAGAGGAAAAATGATAAAAGTATCATACAAAAATTAATCAATAACAAGCTTCCACTTTCTCAATATCTCAGTCACTAGTGAAAATCTGACTGCCGAGTACCGGGCTGATTCCTGTCTTTCCCTCTTACCTGCCTGTCGTGTATACTCACTCTGCAACAGCACAATCGGGCGCTGGCCCTTTACTGCCACACTGCTTTTTATTGTTTTGTTTTTTTTAAATAAAAAAAAGTCGCAAAACGTAACCAATCAGTGACTGTGAGTGTGGAAATGAAGGGACATTTATTCATAACCCTTTCACAGACATACAACTTCAATAGCTACATTTAGTACACTTTTTTTGACGTTCCTGTGGCGCTCTATACTAGCCCATATTTACAAGGCAGCGCTGAGCCACTTTGCGTGGCTTATCACAGCCTTGTAAATATGGCCCTCTGCAATGTAGTTATCTCCGGCAAAGGGGCGTGCAATGGGTGTTGCTTTGGGCGTTCCCAGCAAAACACAAGGCTTTTAGACACTGCTCCAGATTTACAAGGCTCTGAAAATCTGAGGCAGCGTCAAAAACTAACACCTTTCAAAAGGAAGCGTTAATGTGTTTCTACAGCACACACAGAAGGAGCAAAACACCATTAATGTTTGTTTTTGTACAGGAAGGTGTCCGTTCCTGCACAAACACAATCATCCCTGTAACGCAGGCACCCTTGCACCATGGTGCAAGGGTGCCTGTGTTGGCGATAGGCAGCTTTTTTAGCGACAGTGCAGGGGTAAGCACAGGGATGCGCTGTATTCTTGATAATACGGCGCATCCCTTCATTTTGAAAATGACGCAACTTGGTGCAGCAAAATTGCTTGCGGCACCGCGCTGCACCATTTTCATGTAAATGTGGCCCATAGTGTCTTTTCCCTATCAAAAATGTGGTTGCTCAGCTTTAGAATGACGTGCAGTTTTCACCCGACCTATTGCAGCTGTGTACTCTCCTCACTCAAATATAACAGGCCTGCGTTTGCTCAAACGGTGCCCTGGTTGGAATCAAATTTGGCCTCCAACCTTGCCCATATGTCTTCCTAAATGTAGCCTACAACTTGCGCTTATATAAAAAGGCACAAACTATTGACTGCTTTGACTTTTTAGATACGTTTTTCTTTGCATCCTGGGACCTGTAGTGCAAAAGTGCAAGTACTACAATGCAGAGAGAAACCGTAGAACTGAATAACATCTAACGCTAATTTTGTAGTTACAAACATTATTTGGCTAGAAAGAAGAGGAAAGTTTTCATGTTTAGAAAGCAATAGTTATCATATAATTAGGGTTCAGCTGCTCCTGACTAAGACTTTCAGTGCCATGTTGTCTGCTGTCCTGTCCCGCCTTATCTTACTCGCTGATGCTAAGTTAAAAGTGACAACAGGGTGGCCCTTTGCCTTCATTGGCCAGGCCTTGGCTGATTACACAGGCGTACCCACTGCTCCCCACGCTCACCAGAATGGGTTTTGGGGGGCAGCCGACAGGAGGGAGGTCTGCCCCCTGGGTGGATTGGGGGAATGAATGAATGAAATGAAATGAATGAAATGAAAAAGGATTTGTAAAGCGCATGGTTACCCGGGAGCATCCCAGCGCTATGTGTTGAGAGAGAGGTCGAGCTGACGGCTAGATGAACAGCCATGTCTTCAACAGCTTCCGAAAGCCAAGATGGTTTGATTCTTTTCGAAGATGAAGGGGAGGGAGTTCCATAACTTGGAGGCATTGTAGGAAAAAGCCTACCACCACTTCTAGCTCTCTTGATTCTTGGCATTTTGGCTAGACGAAGAGAGTCAGATCGGAGATTTCTAGAGGCTTTATACGGATGGATCAGGTTTTTAAGGATGGGAGGTCCATTACCCTCCAAAGACCTATGGGTTAGACAAAAGGCCTTAAAGTTGATCCTTTCCTGCACCGGGAGCCAGTGCAACGCGCGCAGCGCGGGCTTGGCCGAGCAGTGACGATTAGTACCAGTAAGTAATCGGGCTGCCGAATTCTGAGCAGTCTGAAGTCTGGTAATCACTGCCTTGGGGGACCCAAGGTATAGGGCATTACAGAAGTCGATCCTGGAAAGGATCAGAGCTTGGATCAATAGTTTTTGGGCTAGAAATGGGAGTACCGGGAGGATTTTTCGGATCAGTTTAAGCATGCCATAGCAGGCGGCCACCGTCTTCCTGGCTTGAGTTTTGAAGGTCAGATCTTGGTCCAACCATACACCTAGACTTTTTATTTCGGGCTTTGGATCCGGCGCAATGCCCATGCAGGGTGGCCAGATGACATTCAAGTTAGTGCTGGGATGGTTACCCAGAAGCATTATTTCAGTTTTTTCGCCGTTGAGTTTGAGATGGGAAAAACTCATCCATTTTGCCACTTCTGCTAGGCAAGTATGGAGGTCGGCAGGTGACTGATTAACTTGGTTCAAAGCCACGACCAGCTGTGTATCGTCAGCATACGACACAATATGAACTCCAAAAGGAGCTACTATATCCGCCAAAGGGGCCATATAAACATTAAATAATGTCGGGCTCAGGGAGGAGCCCTGAGGAACCCCACATTGCAAAGGCAGAGGGTCGGATATAATATCGTCTTCGAACACCTGGAAGGTCCTACCTTCCAGGAAAGATTCGATCCATGAGAGAGCCAGACCTGACACCCCTACATTCCTGAGACGGTGAACCAAAATTTGGTGGTTCACCGTATCAAAGGCCGCGCTTAGATCAAGGAGGATAATAGCTGAAGAACCTCCTGAGTCAAGGATCTTCCTTGCTTCCTCTACCACCATAAGTAATGCGGTTTCAGTCCCTTGACGAGGGCGGAAACCAGTTTGAGATGGGTGGAGCAGATCATGTGACTCGAGAAACGCTGAAAGAGTAGTATTGACATATTTTTCAGCGATTTTGCTCACTCCTGGAAGGAGCGAGATAGGCCTGTAATTACCAAAATCCTTAGGGTCAAGGTGAGGTTTCTTCAGTAAGGCTTTCACCATAGCTCTTTTCCAGTCGGGCGGGATCAGGCCCGAGGAAAAGGAGGCGTTAAGCATACTAAGGATGTAAGGGGCAACAATAGGGGCGGCCAATTTCACAATGTTTAGAGGAGCGGGGTCAAGTGGGGACCCGCTTTTAACAGCGGCCAGTATGGGTAACAGGGAATCCAGAGACAAGGGTTCAAAGACCTCCAAGAGGGGAACATTCTTAGCTTGGGAAGGATATGTAGAATTCATGATAAATGCGTTATCTTTCACCGGGAGGTTTTTAAGAATATTTTGTACTTTAGCGAAGAAGAATTGAGCGAGATTATTGCACCGAGATCCCGAGCGATCAGGGAGAGTCGGTGGGTCCGGAACTCTCAATAATGATTTAGTAATCCGGAAAATTTCTCTATGGGAGTTGGCTGCGGAGAGGATCTGCTCCTCGAAATAGGATGCTTGTGACTTTTGATTTCCACCTTATATAACCGTAAGGTTGCTCTATATTCTGCTTTCTTATTAAACGAGTATTCTTTCCTCCAGAGCCTCTCCCTCTTTTTACATAGTTTTTTGAGGAGACGTAACTCGGGGGTATACCATGCTGATATATTAGATCCACTCTTTTTTTGAAAAGATTTTTTTGGAAGCACCAAATTAAGGGATCCTTCGATCCAGGAGGTGAAGCGGTTATAAGCAGTCACCGGGTTGGTGTGTAGGGCAGGGAGACTCTTATTAAGTTCCCGAGACCACTTCTCCACTGAGATCTTAGACCAGGGACGATTGAACCCTCAAGAGGGCTGAGTATGACCTTGGGTACAGATCGGGGACCATAGAAAAGGGACTAGGAAATGGTCCGACCAGGGTAAAGGGATAGGAGTTTTCCCTATTATGTCATTCAGCGTGGAAAAAATTGGGTCAAGGAGATGGCCCTTGGAATGTGTAGGTAGGAATACTTTTTGTTGCAATTGAAGAGACGCCAGGTCTTGGGCAAGATCAGTGGCAATCAATGCCGAAGGGTCGTCAAAATGGATATTGAGATCCCCAAGAAGCGTAAAATTGGCATTGGTATTAACAAGGTCACTGATTGCTTCCAGTAGGGAATCACAAAATTGACCCATCCTCCCTGGAGGACGGTAAATAAGAATCCCTGAGAAAGACAGTGCTGGGGTGAATTCAATAGAAAAATGAACATTTTCACATTCTACTACTGGGCTACCTAACAGGCGGCAGGTCAAGTGGTTTTTATAGATGATGGCAATGCCACCACCTATACCTGTCTTTCTATCTAGTTTTTGAATAGAGTAGCCCAGAGGAAGGGCTCCGACAATATCTGGTTCTGAGCTTGCCGAGAGCCACGTCTCTGTGAGAAATAGCACTTCTGGATCAAGGTCAGATAATAGTAATGATATCTCGGTGGAATGTTTCGGAAGGGATCTGCAATTCAGCAGCAAGAAGCTAAAATGTTTCTCTATACGAGCTTGTGTGTGAGGGATAATGGGGGCTCAAATAGACAGTGTGAACATTTCTTCTGATTATTCTCTAATACAATGGAGTGAATACATTGAGGGTCCGGTACTATGTTTAGCGAATACAGCTGAGCTGGGGAGTAGACATATTGGGCTGAAGGATGGGGGACAGGGGGACTGGCCCCTGACCCCGGATGGACGCGGACGGGCGCAGACGGGCTTGCCTTAGGCGCGCCCGCTGCGCGCGTCCGCTGCGCGGTCGCATCAGCTGTGACTTATCAGCGTCCTTGGCGAAGCTCAACAGCTGAGGCGCTGAACCCTGCGCATGCGTACTCAAGCCCTCCCCAAGCTGAGACACAGATCCCCAGTGCAAAGTGCAAGTAAAAGGCTTTAAAAACATCAAATTCATACAGTATGTTAAAAACGGTCTTAGGAGCAAAGTAGCAGCAACGACGAGTGAAAAGGTATTTTTAAAAATCTTTACAAACTATGAGGAACGGAAGAGTCTCCTGTAAGTTGCCAACAGGTACGACCTTTCTAACAGCCGCTGCGCGGTCGCATCAGCTGTGACTTATCAGCGTCCTTGGCGAAGCTCAACAGCTGAGGCGCTGAACCCTGCGCATGCGTACTCAAGCCCTCCCCAAGCTGAGACACAGATCCCCAGTGCAAAGTGCAAGTAAAAGGCTTTAAAAACATCAAATTCATACAGTATGTTAAAAACGGTCTTAGGAGCAAAGTAGCAGCAACGACGAGTGAAAAGGTATTTTTAAAAATCTTTACAAACTATGAGGAACGGAAGAGTCTCCTGTAAGTTGCCAACAGGTACGACCTTTCTAACAGCCGCTGCGCGGTCGCATCAGCTGTGACTTATCAGCGTCCTTGGCGAAGCTCAACAGCTGAGGCGCTGAACCCTGCGCATGCGTACTCAAGCCCTCCCCAAGCTGAGACACAGATCCCCAGTGCAAAGTGCAAGTAAAAGGCTTTAAAAACATCAAATTCATACAGTATGTTAAAAACGGTCTTAGGAGCAAAGTAGCAGCAACGACGAGTGAAATGGTATTTTTAAAAATCTTTACAAACTATGAGGAACGGAAGAGTCTCCTGTAAGTTGCCAACAGGTACGACCTTTCTAACAGCTCATTCCCTGTTGGGCTAAATATATATATATATATGTATATATTCACCACAAATTGAAGAATAACACAGCACTCTCCTTGGAGGAGGAGGAGAGTGTACCCAAAATAAAGAATTGTACCTGCCAAAGAGAGTGCCGTGTTATTCTTCAATTTGTGGTGAATATTACTGCGAGAATTGGCCCTTTTCTCGCCGCGAGCACCAGCTGAACGGTGCTCCCGCCGCCAAGGACTGCTTTTGTTGAAATATACTTATCTTCGGGGGAGAGCCCAGCATTTCCGCTCTGTTGCGAACGAAGGATTTGGAATATACAATCTAAGAGCCGTGTGGAGTGAACGCTACCACCACGAACATTGACAAGGTGGAAAAGATACGTTGTTGTGAAAGAGTAAACGCACGGACTCTAGCATACAGACCGGCTAAATTAGCAAAGAAACTGTTCAAGAAACGCCAGGTTGAGCGCCGGCGTGTGGGGTCGGAGGACGCCGCTACGACCGGGAGTCTCCCAGGTAAGACTGCGATAAAGTTTCTTGGCAGGCTTATGCTTTAATGCTGCAGCGAGTGTAACCATTTCGCATTATTGAAATGTTTGAAGTGGTTTGGAATGAAAATTGTTAAACACTACCTTGGCAACTGATAGATCATCGATGGCAAAGAGACTGTGTTGCTTGCAATTGAACTTAACTCTCCGAATCTCCGGGAAAGGTAAACGAGTCCTACCAGTGAGAATCCATTGAATTGAATATTAAACTTTTATAACAAGCTGGTCATTATTAACAATCACAACTAAAATGGAGGAAAGAGCCACTAAGCGCTTACAAAAAGCGGAAACCATGTTTCAAAAGGGGAATACAGTGGTCAAAGAAACACCGGAAACGGGAAGACCTGGAAGAACTGGTACCATAACAATAAAACAACTTTTCATCCAACTTGAAAGACTGTTACGCAAGGAAATATCCAGAAGTTGGGAAATTATAACACTAGAAAAATATGTGGAGTGCGGGAGAGTACCGAGGGGGTTACGCATCTTCACACTACCGAACCACCCAGACACTAGACCAGAGATGCTGGAGGAGTGGGGTAGAAACAACATGGACTGTTCGCGTACTATGATGTTGATAATCATCAAGTATGCGAAGAAAGATGTTGATGAATTACACACCAAGATTACAGAGATTGAATCACAAATCAAAACATCAGATCAGGATGATGATGCCACAAAGAAATTACGAACAGATATGGAAAAGAACCTGGATAAACATGAAAATGAGGTACAAGAACGGAAACAACGCAAATTCAGAAGGGATGAAATTGATTATGAACATGGAACTATATTCACATTTGCAAAACGATTTGATGCAATAAAACAACAACTGGATATGAACAAACAAAGTATACGAGAATCCCCCAATACTACTCAAAGCGAATCTGAGTTGGATCTCAGTGAAGGCGAGTTTAGAACATCAGAAACTCGCCAACTGTCTTTTTTAGACGAAATGAAGATGTTATATCAGGACCAACAAACTCCATGAAGCAGGGGGAGAGGACGTGGAACAGGCAGAACCAGGGCAAGAGGAAGAGGAATGTCTGTCAACAGAGCAAACGAAGGAAGACCAGAAGAGGCGCAAAAGGAAAAAACAAGGGGATATCATCTCCGAAATCGCACAGTAATGAAAAAGTAGTATTTGACACTCAAGAAATGGAAGAACCAAATTTGATCTTCAATCTATCTCAACATACATTAACGGAAGCGGAAAAGAGTCTCATGAACAAAGGATTGACATTTTGTCCTGAGAGACATCAGAACTATGTGGAGTATATCCGCAAATTAAAATTCTTCTCAAAAATACCTTCAACTTTGTCAACAGAGACTCCAAGAACATTAGGAGTAATACTAGAGCAAGAGGAACAATATATGATTGCAGAAGTACAAAGCTTAAGAACTGCATATGAATTGGCAAATGAAATAAATGAAACAGAATTGTCAGACACTGCAATGCTAGAGGAAATGGGCATCAATGTGAGCCAACATCCTCAAACGAAAAAATCAATCAAAATTTTGCCCAGCATTGCATCCAGGGAATCGTGTGGACATTTTCCATGATCTAGTTATGGCAGAACTAGAGACAATGGACAATGTAAAGCATGGAGATAAAAGAGAAAATCTATCCCTGAAGGAGCGTGAAGCACTCAAAGCATTGATAAACAACACCAAGATTGAAATAAAGCCAGCAGCTGAAGGTGGCAATATAGTCATCATGGATACACAAGATTACATCGAAGAAGCAATGCATCAATTGAATGATACAACTAATTATCAAGTGTTGAGAAAGAATCCCATAAATGATCTGACAATTGAACTGAATAACAAATGAAAGAACTGGCATGAAAATGGTCTATTAAGTGATGATGAAAAGAACTTTCTGATGGTAGAAAATCCAGTGATACCTACCATGTATTTCTTGCCAAAAATTCATAAGACCCTGAAGAAGCCTCCCGGGCGCCCTATTATATCGAGCTGTGGTGCCCTCTACGAGAATATGGCATCTTATGTTGACTATTTTCTGGCACCGATAGTACCAACCCTAAACTCTTATATCAAGGACACGGGGGATTTTTTGAGAGTATTGATGGAAACAAACTGGCAGTCAGACTACTTACTGGTGACGATTGACGTCACTTCTCTATACACATCCATAGAACATGACATCGGATTACGGGCCATAATGTATTTCCTTAAACAAAGACCGATAGGGGAACTCAAACACACAACCATGCTAATGGACACGATTGAACTGTGTTTAAAGAACAACATCTTCCTATTTAACAAAAGGCTATATTCTCAGAGCTGCGATGGGAGTTTCCTTCTCTCCAAGCTATGCCAACCTGATGATGGGTTGGTGGGAGAAAAACATAGCTTGGAGAGAAGAAAACGACCCGCATACTGCTAAAATAGCCCTATGGCTTCGATTTATTGATGATCTCTTCCTCCTATGGAGGGGAACAGAATCTGAATTCATGGAGTATTTAGCTGTACTGAACAATAATGAAGTCGGACTGAAATTCACCCACAATATCAATTCTAAAGAGATTGAGTTTCTAGATACGAAGGTTTATATTAAAGCTAATAAAATACACACTACAGTATTTAGAAAAAAACGGCTATGAACAGCGTACTTCATGGCTCGAGCTTCCATCCCCAATCCCTGAAGAAAAGCATACCCTACGGGGAATTCATTCGCATGAAGAGGAATTGCTCGGAATCAAGGGACATGGAAGCCAAATGTTCGGAAACTAAAGCTCGTTTCCTGAGGAGAGGATACAAATACAGTGATATTCAACAGGGGGAAGAAAAAGCCAGACAAAAAACCAGAGCTCAAACTCTGGTGGACAATAGGAGAATGAAAAAGAAGATGGGAGCTGAACCACAAGATGATATACCTCGCTTAATTCTAACCTATAGTAAGGAAAGCTTCAGAATTCAAAGAGTTCTATCCAAATACTGGAATGTACTGACAAAAGATCCGGACATTGGGACCAAAATAGGGAGCCGCCCACTGATATCATACAGAAAAGCTCCTTCCTTATCGAACATATTGGTCAATAGCTTGGAGAGAAGAAAACGACCCGCATACTGCTAAAATAGCCCTATGGCTTCGATTTATTGATGATCTCTTCCTCCTATGGAGGGGAACAGAATCTGAATTCATGGAGTATTTAGCTGTACTGAACAATAATGAAGTCGGACTGAAATTCACCCACAATAGCAATTCTAAAGAGATTGAGTTTCTAGATACGAAGGTTTATATTAAAGCTAATAAAATACACACTACAGTATTTAGAAAAAAACGGCTACGAACAGCGTACTTCATGGCTCGAGCTTCCATCCCCAATCCCTGAAGAAAAGCATACCCTACGGGGAATTCATTCGCATGAAGAGGAATTGCTCGGAATCAAGGGACATGGAAGCCAAATTTTCGGAAACTAAAGCTCGTTTCCTGAGGAGAGGATACAAATACAGTGATATTCAACAGGGGGAAGAAAAAGCCAGACAAAAAACCAGAGCTCAAACTCTGGTGGACAATAGGAGAACGAAAAAGAAGATGGGAGCTGAACCACAAGATGATATACCTCGCTTAATTCTAACCTATAGTAAGGAAAGCTTCAGAATTCAAAGAGTTCTATCCAAATACTGGAATGTACTGACAAAAGATCCGGACATTGGGACCAAAATAGGGAGCCGCCCACTGATATCATACAGAAAAGCTCCTTCCTTATCGAACATATTGGTCAATAGCCATTTTGAAGTGAAGAAGCAAGCAACATGGCTAGGAACAAGACAGAAAGGATTTGGCAAATGCAGTACATGCAAGGCGTGTAAGATTGGTAAAAGTTTAAAATCATTAGAAGATCCAAGAGGAAAACCTTTTGATATCAAGGAGACAATCATGTGCGACTTAACATATGTAGTTTACCTAATTGAGTGTTTCTGTGGGAAAAGATATATACGGAGCACTATATGTCCACTCAAGAAATGAATACTGGAACACATAAGAGCCACACAAAATGGAGACATGTCATATGCCATGGCCAAACATATGAATACACATGAGGGGAAGACTTTGCAAGATATGAAATACTCAGGTCTGGTCACCATACCTCCACATGACAGAGGAGGAAACAGAACGCTGAAACTAAGACGTTTAGAATCAAAACTTATAATAAGGTTCAAAAAGAAGATTCCCTTTGGGCTCAATGGGGATGAAGAAATGTATGTGCATCTTTAAAAATGATCGAATTAATTGACTAGAGAAAACCAGAATCATGAAATTTGAACCATGTGAACAATACAATATCTATGAGGGTGACAACCATATGTAATTGTTAAACAGGCTCTTAATCCATATAAGTGTGACCAATGACCGGACTATATTTAATTGCATTAGAAACAGTAGTATTATGTTTTAGTTTTCTTTCTTTGTTCTTCTATCTCCCTATTCTTCTTCTGTCTAAGTGTAGAAAAGGCAATCTTTGCAATAGATCTAGGGGTGGTGCTCTATTCCAAGATGGATTAGCAGTGCAAGGCACTTAGCCTAAATACCAAGATCGGACACTAAGTCTGTATGTGAAAGTATGAATACCAGCTGAAATCATTCATAAAGGTATGCAATGGGTAGTTGTGATTCAATTTGTCCAACTACGCAACACTATGTGAGCTATATGGACTCACGATAGTGCGGGAATTTACAATAATAGTATTGCATTTATTGTATAAGCACTTACCACCCAATGAAAATGTGCGTTAATTTGCCTTAATGCATTGGATATGATAATGACAGGGACAAAGAAAAATGGAAAGGAAAAAGGAAAATTAATTGATGTATACTGAAACTACTAGTCCCACAATGCCTCCTAATGGGCAAAGCGGTGATCTAGTATAAATCATGAAAAGTGATGATGGACTTTGTGTACTACCGTGATCAAGAACTAGTTGTTCGAAACAGGAGGAGGAGGAGAGTGTTGCCAAAATAAAGAATTGTAGCTGCCAAGGAGAGTGCTGTGTTATTCTTCAATTTGTGGTGAATATTACTGCGAGAATTGGCCCTTTTCTCGCCGCGAGCACCAGCTGAACGGTGCTCCCCCCGCCAAGAACTGCTTTTATTGAAATATATATATATATATATATTCATGGTTTCTAGGATGTATTCACACACCTACGATTAATGAGGAATACTGTTTAATTTTGTTTTCCATCAGACATAATTTGGGAGACTTCAAACCCAATTCTTGCATTTATTTAGCATATTTTTTTATCTTTTACAATGCAGCCAGCACCGCCATTACACGAGCTTACCTTCTAGTCTGCCACACACAACTGATGTTACAGAACATATGGCCATCTACACCTACATATAGAGGGGTAGTATTTACTCTATGCCTGCTACCAAAACTGCTTGTCATTGCTGCACCTAGTCATCACTGTATGACAAGATGTTTTAGTACATGCTGAAAAAGTGTAACATTTTCTGCCTTGTCACTATGAACATAGTAAAGTCACTCATGTCACTATAAATTGTATGCCTCTCACCTTAGCGCACTATGTGATCAAGACCACAGGCTTGTGGTCGAAACGCGTCATCCTGACATGCTAAGACAATAAATTCTCTTTATTGCATCTTCAACTGGAGTCTGTGCCCTTGTTTCGCCCACCGCGGTCGTTCTTTGGGATCCGGGTTTCATGTTCAAGCGGAGCACGACTAACTCTGCACCACAGACCCCCTCTTTGCCACGAAGGGCTCGTGTGATTTCTTTCAGTCGTACGAAGGATTGTCTCTCCGGGAGGAGAACGAAACAAATCACTGCCCCCTGCCCAGCCTGGATAAAGCTGCTAATATCTTGCCACGGTAGAGCTGTGCGCCGAGTCAGAGGACCCGTCCATCACCTCGATACCAGTGGGTGAGTGTATGCATGCAAGGGAGTTGGCAGGTTAAAAAGAGGTTATAAGACTGGCTGTCACATCACATTGACATTTGCATATAATTTATCGACAGCCACAACTTAATTCTGTCCTACACAGCATGTCAAAACAAGCGCTGCAAGAAAGGGAAGCAGCTGTCGATGAATTGTTTGACAACCTTCCAGCACTGAACATCCAACAACGAGCCCCTGCGGTTGTAGGGGCTCCAAGTGGCGATATCAAATCCAAACTTAAAATCTGGAAAAACCTATGCGCAATGAACTTACTAAATGGTGGGAGTGCAAGTCCCTGCAAAAATACCGCGATGTAGGACGGATTCCACGTGGCCTAAGGATCATGTTAGCTCCAAGTTTCGACAATCCCAACCCACTCATGCTCAAAGAGTGGGCGAAGAGCAACTTAGAGGCTTCTATGCGCCTAATAATTATCCTCATCAAGTATGCTGACATTGATCGAAGGGAACTTCAAGACAAAATTGACAAAATTAATGAGGAACTCGACAGCTCAGACCAAAAAGAAGTTGTGAGCAAAGGCCGTGAGAAAATAATGGCAAGATTGAAAAAACATGAAGAAACTATAAAGACACGCAAGGCATTTAAATTTGCGCGAGATAAGTCTGACTATGAGTGTGGGCAGATTTTCACCTTTGCGAGGCAATTTGATTCAGCAAAAAGACAAAAGCTCACTACTCTAACCAAAGTTACCGCACCAACATTGTCAGCTGCCATGTCCCGTGATCCAACTGACTCGGCATCAACATCTGACCTGAGTTCCACTGTCGACACCGGCACGGACTCAGAAGATGGCAGCATCACAAGCAATAGTGACCCCAGACTGAGAAACAACTTCAGCTTAACGGAGGAACTTGGTTTTTTAGTCGAATTCAGGCGCCAAACACTGCGGCCACGATTACCGAAGAAACAAAAAACAGGCGGAACTGCAGAAGGAGGGAGCGCAGAAAGCGCAGGAAATCAAAGAGGAAACTTCAACAAAAAAAGAGGCAACTGGAGACGAAAATAACCAGCAACTCCAATACAGTTATCAATCTCTCGGATCTACAACTAACAGAGGCAGAAAAACAACTTCTCTCTTTAGGTTTGACCTACTGCCCAGAAAGCAGTTTCAATTACACCACCACTCGAATTGACATTTTTTATTTTATTCGGAAACTTAAACTCATCAAATTTTTCAAACAAAAACATGGCAACACATCCCTACCTTCCAACAGCAGTGTGGGCGTTAACACGCCAGATACTCTTGCAGTTTCAGACATTGCCATCATCAGAACTATGTCTGAGCTAGAATCTCCAAATGACGATCCCTCTACGCAAATACTATTACATAACGCTGGCATTGACACACCGACCTCCATCAGGAGTCCGTTCAAGCCACCATCCACTTTCACTCCCTCCATGCCTAGAGATGCCATTGACATTTACAAGGATTGTCATTGTGGAAGAAGTCAAGAATTTGCACAAACGAAGAACCCGTGCAAAAAGCAAAAAGGATTTCAAATACAAACAATATATGGACCTCATGAGTAAACTCAAAGCCAGAACTGATATAATTATCAACAAATCGGACAAAGGAGGTAACATCGTCCTATGGCCTAAAGACATGTACATGGAAGAAGCCCACAGACACCTGAATGATGACACATGTTACAGGCCTACCAACATGAAGGAAGTGATCGCTAGTGGCAAAGAACTCAAAAGATGCTTGAAAAATTACAGGACTCAAGGCGCTCTCAGCAAAGATGAGTTCAAATTTCTGAACAATGAATTTCCTGTATTACCAATTTTGTACTTCCTGCCTAAAGTACACAAGGAAACATCGCCGGTACCTGGCAGGCCTATTATATCGGCACGCAAAAGCCTTTGCAAAAACATATCGAAATATGTGGATTATTTCTTACAAGAGCACGTCACTAAACTACTTACATACTTGAGACACTAGCAATTTCCTGTTTAAAATCAAAAACATTCCGTGGTCACCAGACTGTATCCTGATGTCCCTCGACATAACTTCGCTCTACACGAGCATCCTTCACCCTGATGGACTGAATGCATGCCGTGAATTTTTGACCAAACGCCCTATCCACTGTTATAAACATAATGAGCTCATCATGTTTCTTATTGAGTGGTGCCTACAGCATAACTATTTTATGTTTAACAACAAGATATACCATCAGCTCAGGGGTGTGGCTATGGGGGCCTGCTTTTCCCCCAGCTACGCCTGCCTCCTGGTGGGCTGGTGGGAGTAGCAGGTCCTCCAGGTCACGCACTCTGAAGCCTGGTCCAACAACATTCCCTTGCTGGCTACGTTACATAGATGTTTTTGTGGTATGAAGGGGTTCTATGGACAGTGCTAAATCATTTATCAACGATATCAACTGTAATGATTTAAATTTGGAGTTCAATGCCACCATCAGCACTGACACTGTAGAATTTTTAGATGTAAAAATCTATGTTTCAGACAACACACTACAGTCCACCCTCCATAGAAAAATCACTGCAGGTAATTCTACCCTTCACGCCACCAGTTTTCACCCAAAACATCTTATAGCTAGCATTCCATACGGAGAAATGCTGCGCTTGCGCAGAATCTGCAGCAATCCCACAGACCTAGCCAAATGCCAATTGGAGTCTGAATTGAGATTCAAAGCCAGGGGTTACACTGATAAGACTATCACTGCTGCAATCACCAAAGCCAATTCATTTCCCAGAGAGCTGTTACTACAGAACACATCCGCAGAGACCACTGTTGATACAGACACTCAAGCAGACCTGGCCACTAAGGGATATGTAACTACACGCCTCATCATGACTCACAACACTGAGTCAAGAGCACTCAAATCCATTTTCAACAAACACTGGGGCATTATCAAAACAGACTCCACACTAGGACCCATAGTTGCCCCTAGGCCTGACATCACCTACAGGAGAGCCTGGTCCATGCATGACACTATAGTCAGAAACAGCCCTGAAATAACCAATACCACCAATTGGTTAACTAATGTTAAAGGGTTTCGTAAATGCAGCAGTTGCAGGGCCTGCAGATTTGGAGTTAACACCACCCAAATCTCGGCAGAATTCAGAAGCAAACCCATAATGATACAACAGAAACTCACATGCAGAACAGAATTCGCAGTGTACATTCTTACTTGCAGGTGCGGACTAAAATATGTAGGGAGCACTAAGCTCCAAGTGCACCTACGGATTTTGCAACACATCAGAGCCATTGTCAACAGTGACCCGACATACCCTGTCGCCAGGCACTTCAAAGAGACACACCAGAACAACTTAGACCACCTTAAATACTGCGTCATTGATAGCATTCCGCCACTCAGATGGGGTGGCAACAGAGAGAAATTGTTGAGACAACTGGAGTCGAAATACATAATAGAACTCAACACTAAGGCGCCGGCAGGATTAAACATCAGTGAAGACCTTTATAACTTTTTATAACTTCTTATAGGGTCCTTCTACAATATTCACTCCAGTCTTGCGCTCTGAGAATTTCGCCAATATGACATGTTTTAGAAGTCGGCTGACTTTAAGTTAGATGTCCAGTTTTTAATCCACTACAAACACAGTTTTTAACTATTCTGCTCCAATTACGCCTATTCCTTTAGGGACTGTTTGGATTTTTGTCTTCACCACATCTCACGGCACCAACACTAAGTTTTCCCACTATTATGCATGTGAGAAGTTGGCCTGGCATATGCTGTCCACTAATTATAGTGGGCACCTTGCACCAGTCCAAATCGACTCTTATGGTAGGTAGGTTAAAGACAACGTTATTGAAAGCTATCCTAGTGGTAGCTATGGAGAGCAGCCTTCAGGCTAAGTCTTGAAGGAATGTAAAGCAGCTTGTTTTACCAGTCTATAATCTCTTGAGTGACCAAATGAAAGAGCACCACACCAGGTATATATTCAAAATATATGTATTTATTACTAAACACACCCCTCTAGTCTCTTTATGAGGCTAGAGTTCGAAGTACATAGGTTATAAGATCTTAAATCACAGTAATAGCACAAATACACGTTTGGGCCCTAGGGGCGTACCAAACCATATACCAATAAAGTGGTATGCGAACCACGACTGAACTAGACACTAGGCCTAGAGCCTCTAGAAGTGCTTGGACCACAAGGAACCACCCAAGGTAGTGACACAGGGGACCCACGGGAGACGCGTGCAGTGTAAATACACAACCGCGATACGCCGTTAACTTCTATGGAGAAAGTCGGGATCGGGAAAATAGAGGAAAGGGACACTTTAAAGAGGACTAGGACAAAACCCTTTGAGATCTAGGACTTTGAAGAGTCTCTACCCACGGGAGCACCGGAGTACTCGTGTTACCTCACCCAGGGAAGCCGGGTGCATAGGTGCCTTTCGGGGTCGGGTTTCGTCGTCGGTTCTTATGGCGATCTGCTGCAAAGTGCTGCTGGCGACCAGGAGAAAAGTGTCCGGGTGGATCCAAGAGTGGATCGGAGTTCTGAAGAACCTGAAAGCAGAGGGGACAGAGTCTGGGTCACTAGCCAGTGACCAGGGAGATGATGGACGGATGCCCACCGATGTCGAGTGCTTCAGGTGCGTTGACGGTCGTCTCGTTTCAGCAGCCACGAGGTCCAGGAGGCGTTGTCGGCGACCAGGAGCAGGATTCGGGCTGGTACACGATGTCTGTCGAGTGCTGCGGTGTCGGCGACCAGATTGGACCCAACAAGCCTTGGCAACGGCAAGTCTCGATGTAGCTGAAGATCGTCGATGGTGCAGACCAGCAAGGTCTGGGGAACTCACCCAGCAAGGGTAAGTGAGGGCAGGCCTGGAGCAACCAGACTGCCAAGTAAAGAAAAGATTGGCCTTCGGTAAGGGCTACTAGCCAACGGGCTAGCGACCGCGAAGGAGCCTCGTGACGCCGCACGTGGAGCTGGCTTACAGGACACTCGTGGAGTGGGGGCCAGTGATCTTCGGTGCAGGGGTGCTGGAGGCTAGGGCTACTCGGAGCCCAAAGCACGACTTCTTGGGAGACCCAGAAGATGGTGCACTTGCAAGTGTGCTCGGTGTCCAGGGGTCACGGTCTCACGTTACCCACGATAGCCACGGGCCTCAGCTTTGCTGGGGACTCAGGGTAGCCTCGGGGAAGTCTGAGAATCCACCTCTGGTGATGCGATGACTTCGGCGTCCGACGGGAGCTTCAGTGATGCGAACCGGACAGATGCTTCTTTGGTGCCTGCCAAGCAGGGGAGTCACTCCTTGACCCCAAGGGAGATTCTTCAGTCCTCTAATCTTGTCGTAGAGCGTCGAAGGTCCAGGATTCCGTGTCAGAGTTTCGTCCAGGTATAATCTAAAGTCCTAAGGACTGGGTTCCTACCTTTATTCCAAAAATAGGGGATGGACTACTCTGTGGCCCCACCTATGGGTGGGTCAGGGCAGAGGGGTGGCTACACCCCTTTCCTTTGTCCAGTTCGCGCCAAAGCAGGGGCTGCAAGCCCCTGATCCGGTTTGAACTGGGGTATGCACAGGGACACCAAATGTGCCCCCAGTGCAGGACTTCAAAGCACCCGAAAGTGCTCCCGCCCAGCCCCAATACACTTTGTCCTGTCTGGGGAGGTGGTCACACCTCCCTGGGACAGGAAACCTATTGTCCAGGCCTCCCCTGCCGGAGTTTCGTCCAGCAGCAGGAGGCCAGACTCGTGTCTGTGGCAGTAGCATCCATTTTGTGATGCCAGGCTCTGGAAAGAAGTTACCGGACTCGTCAGAGTTAACATGCCTTTCCCTCTAGAAGGGTGGAATGCTACCCCCGCCGCCAGAATTGGCGGGGGGGTAGTATTCCAAGATGTTTGACACCAAACACGACATGTTTTGGTGCAGCCATTCCATAGTTAGCATTTTACCGCGAGGATATAATGCGTTTAAGAGTATATGGTCAGGCTGCACTACAAACAGCATCAGAGATGGTCTCCGAACGCTGCAGAGGGGCCCTGCTCATGCAGGGGCACCCTCTCACATAGAAACCATGCACTCTGCCTTTAGGATTGATAAGGCCTGCCTTAGGAGTGACTTATAGGTTTATATGTGTGTATGCATTTAGTGATATAGGTAACCTATACCACAGCAAGGGGTGCATGCACCACCTTACCCAGGCTGCAGTAGCAGACCTGTGGTGTCAGTTTGGATGGCCTACCAGGGGTGGCATAATATATGCTGCAGCCCCTGGCAGGCCTCTGAGGTACCTATGCCCTTGGTACATAGTATACCATATACTAGGGACTTACAAGGGCACTCCAGATCCCAATCAGAGATGTGCCTAAGGCACATGGATACCCTTTTAAAGAGGAAACAGCTAGGCTGGGGTTCTGAATAGCAGGGCCCCAGCCAGACTAATGTCGAAAACCAGTGAAGTATCAGCAAAAAGTGGGGGTACCCCTGTGAAGCAGATCCTACTCTCCTACACAACCCCCCAAACGTAGGGACATTAAACTAACCTTGCCCAGTTAAGTCTTCATGTTCTAAGTGGAAATACCTAGAGAGTCCATCTGCATTCGCATGGTTACTCCCAGGCCTATGTTCCACTGTAAAGTCCATCCCCTGTAGGGAAATGGACCACCTAAGCAGTTTGGGGTTTTCACCCTTCATTTGTTTTAGCCATAAGAGGGGCTTATGGTCTGTCTGAACCAGGAAGTGTGTACCAAACAAGTATGGCCTCAACTTCTTCAGAGCCCAGACCACAGCAAAGGCCTCCCTCTCTATGGCTGACCAACGTTTCTCTCTAGGGGTCAGCCTTCTGCTAATAAAAGCTACTGGCTGATCCTGACCTTCTTCATTCAATTGTGACAGTACAGCCCCTACCCCCAATTCAGATGCATCAGTTTGAACAATGAACTTCTTGGAGTAATCAGGACTCTGCAGAATTGGAGCAGTGCACATGGCCTGCTTGAGGTCATCAAATGCCTTTTGACAGCTAACTGTCCACTGAACCTTTTTGGGCATTTTCTTAGAAGTTAAGTCATTCAAGGGTGTCACTATTGATCCATACCCCTTGACAAATCTCCTATAGTACCCAGTCAGGCCTAAGAAGGCTCTCACCTGAGTCTGGGTAGTGGGAGCAGTCCAGTCCATGATGGTCTGGATCTTGCTCTGTAAAGGTTGAACCTGGCCTCCACCCACAAGGTGGCCCAGGTACACAACCTGACTCTGCCCTATCTGGCACTTAGTGGCCTTGATAGTCAGGCCTGCCTTTTGCAGGGCCTGTAAAACATTCCTGAGGTGGACCAGGTGATCCTCCCAGGTGGAGCTAAAGACAGCAATATCATCTAGATAAGCTGCACTATAGGCCTCCAGTCCTGTGAGAACTGTGTTCACCAACCTCTGGAAAGTGGCAGGTGCATTTTTCAGACCAAAGGGCATCACCACAAATTGATAATGCCCACTAGGGGTTGAAAATGCTGTTTTGGGCTTTGCAGCATCAGCTAGTCTGATCTGCCAGTAGCCAGCTGTTAGGTCAAATGTGCTGAGATACTTGGCAGAGGCCAAAGTATCTATGAGCTCATCTGCCCTGGGTATTGGATGGGCATCAGTCCTAGTGACTGCATTGAGGCCCCTGTAGTCTACACAAAACCTCATCTCTCTTTTCCCACCACTGGTGTGAGGTTTAGGTACTAGGACTACTGGACTAGCCCAAGGGCTATCTGAGGGCTCAATCACTCCCAATTCCAACATCTTCTGGACTTCAGTCCTGATACAGTCCCTGACATGGTCAGGTTGCCTATAAATCTTGTTTTTAATAGGCAGACTGTCCCCAGTGTCCACTTCATGAGTGCACCAGGTGGTCTGACTGGGTGTCAGAGAAAACATATGTCTAAACTGATTGAGGACTTGCCTGCAATCAGTTTGTTGCTGGGTAGTGAGGCTGCCTGCCAAGGCTACACCATCTACTGACCCATCGTCAGGGTTCTGTGAGAGCAGGTCAGGGAGTGGGTCACTCTCTTCCTCCTGCCCTTCATCAGTAGCCATGAGCAAGCCCATGTCTGCCCTGTCCACATATGGCTTAAGTCTGTTGACATGGAGAACCCTGTGGGGACTCCTGGGTGTTCCCAGGTCTACTAAGTAAGTGACCTCACCCTTCTGCTCAACAATAGTGTGGGGTCCACTCCATTTGTCTTGGAGAGCTGCTGGGGCCACTGGCTCCAACACCCACACCTTCTGTCCTGGCTGGTAAACAGTTAGGACAGCCTTTTGGTCATGCCAGGCCTTTTGAAGTTCCTGGCTAGCCTCAAGGTTTTTGGTTGCCTTTTTCATGTACTCAGCCATCCTGGAGCGGAGACCAAGTACATAGTCCACTATATCTTGCTTTGGGGGCTTGAGAGGTAACTCCCATCCTTCCTTCACCAAGCACAGTGGACCCCTCACAGGGTGGCCAAACAGAAGTTCAAAAGGGCTGTAACCAACCCCCTTCTGAGGCACCTCCCTATATGCGAATAAAAGGCAGGGCAAGAGTATGTCCCATCTACGCCTAAGCTTTTCTGGGAGCCCTTTAATCATGCCCTTCAAGGTTTTGTTGAATCTCTCAACTAAACCATTGCATTGTGGGTGATAGGGTGTGGTGAACTTATAAGTAACTCCACACTCCTTCCACATTGCCTTTAAGTACCCAGACATGAAGTTTGCACCCCTGTCTGATACCACCTCCTTAGGAAAGCCCACTCTTGAGAAAATTCCCAGGAGGGCCCTTGCCACCACAGGTGCTGTAGTGGTCCTAAGGGGTATAGCCTCTGGATACCTGGTGGCATGATCCACTACCACCAGTATAAATCTGTGCCCAGATGCTGTTTGGGGATCCATGGGACCAACAATGTCAATCCCTACCCTCTCAAAGGGCACCCCCACCACAGGTAGTGGTATCAGGGGGCCTTTGTAGTGCCACCTGCTTTGCCACTGGCTTGGCAGGTTACACAGGAGCGACAAAACTCCTTACTGTCTTCAGACATGTGGGGCCAGTGAAAGTGAGGGACAATTCTGTCCCAAGTCTTGTTCTGGCCCAGGTGTCCTGCTAAGGGAATATCATGGGCTAGGGTCAATAGGAAGCCCCTGAACTTCAAAGGTATTACCAACCTCCTGGTAGCACCAGGCTTGGGGTCTCTACTCTCTGAGTACAGGAGTCCATCATCCCAATACACTGTATGGGGACCACTAGCTTTCCCAGCAGCCTCAGCAGCAGCTTGCTGTCTGAGGGGTTCAAGGGAGGGGCAGCTCTGCTGCTCCTGGCTCAGATCTGCCCTAGAAGGTCCCCCTGTCCCCAAGAACTCAACCTGGTCAGGCTCAAGTTCCTCTGGGACAGTTCCTTCTTCAGGGCTGAGATCATCCCCCTCAAGGGACTGATCTTCCTCCTGAGCCAAGGGGGAAGGCACTGCCTTAACCCTACTACTCCTCCTCTTGGAAGGCACTTGGTCCATTCTTCCAGAATCCAAGGCCTGTTCAGTTTTAGACAGTTTAGCTTGTGACCTGGTCACAGCAAACACATCTGCAGGGATCCCCAGCATTTCTGCATGGGTCCTGAGCTCCACTTCTGCCCAAGCAGAAGTCTCTAAGTCATTGCCAAGCAAGCATTCGACTGGTAGGTTTGCACTCACCACAACCTTCTTAAGGCCAGTTACCCCTCCCCAGGAGAAGTTAACAACTGCCAGAGTATGGTCTGTTCTGACATTGCTAGCATTGGTCACTTGGTACATCTCACCAAGTATAACTTGCCCAGGTAGCACAAGGTCTTGTGTCACCATTGTGACACTTGCCCCTGTGTCCCTAAATGCCAAAGCCTCTCGTCCATTGATTAAAGGCTGTTGTCTGTACTTGCCCAGATTACTGGGACTCACAGTGGAGGTCACATCCATGCCTCCATCACAGACTAACACAGCCTGAGTCAGCTCCCTGACTAAGTCAGAGCCCAACTCAGTTCCCAGGGTGAACCCTACTAAACCCTTTGCTGGAGCACTTCCACCAACTGTACTAGGGGGAACAGGTGCCTTAGGGGCATTGGTGGATGCTGGACTGGAGTCTTTGGACTTGGTGCAATCACTGGTCCAGTGGGTCTTTTGCTTACAGACCTTGCACCATGGTTTTCTTTGGCCTTTACCCTTGGTAGACTGGGAATCCCCACCAGAAGAAGATTTTTGGGGGCCTGATGAAGACTTTTGATCTTTACCCTTCTCCCCACCCTTGTCAGAGTTCTTAGCATCTTGCTTCTTGGTTTCCCCACCTTGGTTCTGTACCTTCTGCTTCACCCTGGTTCTGACCCATTTGTCTGCCTTCTTTCCCAATTCTTGGGGAGAGGTCAGATCAGAGTCAACCAGGTACTGATGCAACAGCTGGTTTTGACAGTTATTAAGAATCTGCTCCCTCATTATCAGATTATACAATCCTGAGAAGTCACACACCTTACTGCCCATCAACCAGCCTTCCAGAGCCTTGGCAGAACAATCCACATAGTCTACCCAGTCTTGAGTCTGTGCTTTTTGGGTGTCTCTGAACTTCAACCTGTACTGTTCAGTGGTTAGGCCAAACCCATCAATAAGAGCACTCTTCAAGACCTTGTAATTGTCAGCATCCTCCTCTCTAACAGTGAGGAGCTTGTCTCTACCTTTGTCAGCAAAGGAGAGCCACAAGATTGCTGCCCACTGCTCCTGAGGGACCTTCTGTACCTTACAGGCCCTCTCTAAAGCAGTTATCCATTTGTGGATATCATCCCCACTCTGGTAGGGAGGGACAATCTTGCTCAGGTTCCTATGGTCATAGGACCTTTCCCTATCTCTAGGGATATGGCTGCCACCATGGGACTCTAGTCCCAACTTTCTTCTCTCTTTAAGGAGATCTAGGGATTCTCTATCTAAAGCCAATTGCTTCTTCCTGATCTCCAGTTGAGTTTCCTCATACTGGACCAGTCTCTTTCTTCTCTCATGAGAGGATTCCCTCCTGTGAGAAGAAACAGAGCTCCCTATTGAGGTGCCAGAGTGGTTAGACTCCTGAGAAGGAGACCTAGACTTTCTGAGCACACTCATAATCCTTCCTGGGGGGACAAAGGTGTGGTTCTCTAGATCCTCATCTTCATCTTCCCCAGAAGGGATTGGGTTTTCCAGGTCAGGGTCATTGTCACCCTCCTGGTCAGTTTCAGAGGGGGGCTGGGGGTAGTAGTACCCCTGGTCCCTTCCTCATCTGCTGGCCCACCCTCTGCTCCTACCCCTTCAGTCTCTGAAGACTTACTAAGATCATAAGCCACCAACAACTCCTGGAGGTGTTGGGTGGTGGGACTTTGGCCTGTCCTTAATTTCCTCACGTTACACAAAGCTCTCAGTTCCAAGAATGGGAGTGTGTCATACTTGGAGGGGGAAGCTCAATGGCTTCCTGCAGGGCATCTTTGGATCCTGCTTTTAAAGACATTACTAGTGTGGTGTGGTGTATGCACTACCTACTCTAGTGTGGCCTACTAAACTCTCTTGAGTTGTAGAAAGGGTTGTGCTATCCCTTAACACACAACTCTAAGTTCAGTAGAACTTACTGATATTCTAAGCTTAAATTATATGTACCTTAGGTACCTTTAGTGGTTTTCAGTTGATCAATTCAATTGAGATTATCTGGTAAAACAATAGCAAGCTGGAATCCCACACGCTGCACACCAATGTGAGAAGTTGGCCTGGCATATGCTGTCCACTAATTATAGTGGGCACCTTGCACCAGTCCAAATCGACTCTTATGGTAGGTAGGTTAAAGACAACCTTATTGAAAGCTATCCTAGTGGTAGCTGTGGAGAGCAGCCTTCAGGCTAAGTCTTGAAGGAATGTAAAGCAGCTTGTTTTACCAGTCTATAATCTCTTGAGTGACCAAATGAAAGAGCACCACACCAGGTATATATTCAAAATATATGTATTTATTACTAAACACACCCCTCTAGTCTCTTTATGAGGCTAGAGTTCGAAATACATAGGTTATAAGATCTTAAATCACAGTAATAGCACAAATACACGTTTGGGCCCTAGGGGCGTACCAAACCATATACCAATAAAGTGGTATGCGAACCACGACTGAACTAGACACTAGGCCTAGAGCCTCTAGAAGTGCTTGGACCACAAGGAACCACCCAAGGTAGTGACACAGGGGACCCACGGGAGACGCGTGCAGTGTAAATACACAACCGCGATACGCCGTTAACTTCTATGGAGAAAGTCGGGATCGGGAAAATAGAGGAAAGGGACACTTTAAAGAGGACTAGGACAAAACCCTTTGAGATCTAGGACTTTGAAGAGTCTCTACCCACGGGAGCACCGGAGTACTCGTGTTACCTCACCCAGGGAAGCCGGGTGCATAGGTGCCTTTCGGGGTCGGGTTTCGTCGTCGGTTCTTATGGCGATCTGCTGCAAAGTGCTGCTGGCGACCAGGAGAAAAGTGTCCGGGTGGATCCAAGAGTGGATCGGAGTTCTGAAGAACCTGAAAGCAGAGGGGACAGAGTCTGGGTCACTAGCCAGTGACCAGGGAGATGATGGACGGATGCCCACCGATGTCGAGTGCTTCAGGTGCGTTGACGGTCGTCTCGTTTCAGCAGCCACGAGGTCCAGGAGGCGTTGTCGGCGACCAGGAGCAGGATTCGGGCTGGTACACGATGTCTGTCGAGTGCTGCGGTGTCGGCGACCAGATTGGACCCAACAAGCCTTGGCAACGGCAAGTCTCGATGTAGCTGAAGATCGTCGATGGTGCAGACCAGCAAGGTCTGGGGAACTCACCCAGCAAGGGTAAGTGAGGGCAGGCCTGGAGCAACCAGACTGCCAAGTAAAGAAAAGATTGGCCTTCGGTAAGGGCTACTAGCCAACGGGCTAGCGACCGCGAAGGAGCCTCGTGACGCCGCACGTGGAGCTGGCTTACAGGACACTCGTGGAGTGGGGGCCAGTGATCTTCGGTGCAGGGGGTGCTGGAGGCTAGGGCTACTCGGAGCCCAAAGCACGACTTCTTGGGAGACCCAGAAGATGGTGCACTTGCAAGTGTGCTCGGTGTCCAGGGGTCACGGTCTCACGTTACCCACGATAGCCACGGGCCTCAGCTTTGCTGGGGACTCAGGGTAGCCTCGGGGAAGTCTGAGAATCCACCTCTGGTGATGCGATGACTTCGGCGTCCGACGGGAGCTTCAGTGATGCGAACCGGACAGATGCTTCTTTGGTGCCTGCCAAGCAGGGAGTCACTCCTTGACCCCAAGGGAGATTCTTCAGTCCTCTAATCTTGTCGTAGAGCGTCGAAGGTCCAGGATTCCGTGTCAGAGTTTCGTCCAGGTATAATCTAAAGTCCTAAGGACTGGGTTCCTACCTTTATTCCAAAAATAGGGGATGGACTACTCTGTGGCCCCACCTATGGGTGGGTCAGGGCAGAGGGGTGGCTACACCCCTTTCCCTTTGTCCAGTTCGCGCCAAAGCAGGGGCTGCAAGCCCCTGATCCGGTTTGAACTGGGGTATGCACAGGGACACCAAATGTGCCCCCAGTGCAGGACTTCAAAGCACCCGAAAGTGCTCCCGCCCAGCCCCAATACACTTTGTCCTGTCTGGGGAGGTGGTCACACCTCCCTGGGACAGGAAACCTATTGTCCAGGCCTCCCCTGCCGGAGTTTCGTCCAGCAGCAGGAGGCCAGACTCGTGTCTGTGGCAGTAGCATCCATTTTGTGATGCCAGGCTCTGGAAAGAAGTTACCGGACTCGTCAGAGTTAACATGCCTTTCCCTCTAGAAGGGTGGAATGCTACCCCCGCCGCCAGAATTGGCGGGGGGTAGTATTCCAAGATGTTTGACACCAAACACGACATGTTTTGGTGCAGCCATTCCATAGTTAGCATTTTACCGCGAGGATATAATGCGTTTAAGAGTATATGGTCAGGCTGCACTACAAACAGCATCAGAGATGGTCTCCGAACGCTGCAGAGGGGCCCTGCTCATGCAGGGGCACCCTCTCACATAGAAACCATGCACTCTGCCTTTAGGATTGATAAGGCCTGCCTTAGGAGTGACTTATAGGTTTATATGTGTGTATGCATTTAGTGATATAGGTAACCTATACCACAGCAAGGGGTGCATGCACCACCTTACCCAGGCTGCAGTAGCAGACCTGTGGTGTCAGTTTGGATGGCCTACCAGGGGTGGCATAATATATGCTGCAGCCCCTGGCAGGCCTCTGAGGTACCTATGCCCTTGGTACATAGTATACCATATACTAGGGACTTACAAGGGCACTCCAGATCCCAATCAGAGATGTGCCTAAGGCACATGGATACCCTTTTAAAGAGGAAACAGCTAGGCTGGGGTTCTGAATAGCAGGGCCCCAGCCAGACTAATGTCGAAAACCAGTGAAGTATCAGCAAAAAGTGGGGGTACCCCTGTGAAGCAGATCCTACTCTCCTACAATGCACTCATTTTTAACTTTACCCATAAGTGACTGCACTGTACAGCATTTTTTCGCTTATTTGACATATTTTTGGGCAGCTGACTCGATTTCCATACATCAGGCTCAGCCCTCAACATGTTAAGATTAAACTCCAGCAACATCTAGGCCCTTCGTCCGCACCAGCACTAAGCTTACAATATACAACCGCATTAGTTGCGCGCTGACAGATACAGAGACTTTGGCATTGGCTTCCACACGCTTTTACTAACATGAATGGGTTTTATACATTGTTCCCCTCCTAGTTACGATGGTACACCGGATTCCTCCCACATTTAATTGTGCCACATGGCATTCATGGTTTCTAGGATGTATTCACACACCCACGATTAATGAGGAATACCGTTTAATTTTGTTTTCCATCAGACATAATTTGGGAGACTTCAAACCCAATTCTTGCATTTATTTAGCATATTTTTTTATCTTTTACAATGCAGCCAGCACCGCCATTACACGAGCTTACCTTCTAGTCTGCCACACACAACTGATGTTACAGAACATATGGCCATCTACACCTACATATAGAGGGGTAGTCTTTTCTCTATGCCTGCTACCAAAACTGCTTGTCATTGCTGCGCCTAGTCATCACTGTATGACAAGATGTTTTACTACATGCTGCAAAAGTGTAACATTTTCTGCCTTGTCACTATGAACATAGTAAAGTCACTCATGTCACTATAAATTGTATGCCTCTCACCTTAGCGCACTATGTGATCAAGACCACAGGCTTGTGGTCGAAACGCGTCATCCTGACATGCTAAGACAATAAATTCTCTTTATTGCATCTTCAACTGGAGTCTGTGCCCTTGTTTGGCCCACCGCGGTCGTTCTTTGGGATCCTGGTTATATATATATATATATATATATATATATATATATATATATATATATATATATATATATATATATATATATATATATATATATATATATATATATATATATATATATATATATATATATATATATCTCATCACAAACCGGCACCTCCTTACGTCGCACCGAACAGAGACACGGTGACACCAGAAAAGTTGAGTCCAATTTTTATTGCATTAATTTATCGGGCTATGACGCGTTTCGGCAGGATCCCCTGCCT
This sequence comes from Calotriton arnoldi, assembly GCA_963921515.1. Lineage (NCBI taxonomy): Eukaryota > Metazoa > Chordata > Amphibia > Caudata > Salamandridae > Calotriton > Calotriton arnoldi. The sequence goes on from CAWUFW010000836.1 coordinate 1,043,751, forward strand.
TGTTCACATAACGGAGCCACACTCCCATTTTTTGTTTTATAGTGATTTAAAAATGACACACACGTGATGCATACAACCCCATAGACATGGACAACAGACTTAGCAGAAAGAAATACTTTAAGGTAGCATACAATCGTGAAACTTAATCACATTATCTGCAAAAATATTCCAAATTTATTCATATTGAAATAGCTAAACCAAAACACAGTTTATACATTATACCCTGGATTTGAGATTATAATTTAAAAAACACCTTCCTGCTTGAAATCTTTCATAGTTATGCAAATTAGTTTTTTTCTCCAAAAAAACTTTATCGCTCTAGAATTATACAAAGCATTGTTGGAACCATGGCAAATTCATCCTTCACTCTAAAGATCAATTGATCATAATGATGAATACTGGTATAGCTCGGTTAATCCTTTGTCGGACAATTAAGGGCCAGTGCCCATTAAACCAATGTGACTAGTGGATGTGCTTATTGCAATAACCTATCCTCTCATGATCTTGTATAGTTCTATAAATTCTAGTAATCATTCATCATTTCTACCTATACTTCATGTTGGATTCCCCATCAATCCAAATATTACCACTTGCTTCCTACACTCCCATTCATGTGCAAATGCCGCAGAATTTTTAAAAAACAATGAAATGTGCAAAAATATCACTATGTACAATATAATATCCGCTCTTCACACGAATAAATAACATATACAAATTACACTTTAATTGTAAACATATCACTCTGTGCAACATGCGCTTAACGGACAATTGTGCAAATAAGCAATTTGAATAAATATTTAAGAACATCCACATGAAAGATTATTAAAAAGAAATTCATGATTATACCAGATAAAATCTGAATGACTAAAACCTCAACACTATACTCATTCTTATTGCTATTGGAGGATACCATTATAAAAAAACAACCACCTTAGTACTATTAAGAAAACCCCACATAAGATTATTAAAACCGAGTCCATCCTGTATCAATCTAAAAAACACTTGCCATAAAAATTACGTGAATACCTCAATGCTTTTAAGATCCAAGTACAATTTGTTTGACATTCACAGTCTGTGTCATGTCCATCACTACATGAATTCATTAAAGTATCTACCACCTGTGTAAAAATCTAAAAAAACTAAAAAAGGGAAAAATAGAAAAAACAAACGGAATTCACAGTTCATACCTTGTTTCTTAACTTATTTTTCGGTTAACAGAAAGAGATTCATTGATCATAGTGTACAGTTAGTTAGTAAAATTTGTTTATACTATTGTATGAAAACACCTAAAAAATTGCTTAGTAATCAATATTTTTGCCACTTGAAACAGAGAATCTACCCTAAATCAAATAAGTAGGCCCTTGATATTTAAAGATCCTCCTACAACAGATGTACATGGAGTCCTTCATCCGCATTGAGACCTTTAGGGTTCTTGCTATCCAACATTAGAATATACCTGGACTCCAATTTTCTCAAGTCCAATTCTCTATTGCCCCTCTTCTTTTCTTAGGTACAGCATCCAAAACAAAATATGATAGATCTTCTATCTTCCCTCCATGTACCTCATTAATGTGGCGTGCCACTGGATAACTGGGGTCCTGATTTTTAACTGCTCTCAAATGCTGTAATATCCTAACATGGGCCATGTGGATAGTGCTTCCTACATACAACATAGGGCAAGTGCAGGTTAAAACATATACTACGTGATCACTTCTACAGTTCAGGCTTTTCAATATCTTCCAGGGTCTATTCCACAGGGGCATTTGGATTTCTTTTTTATTTATACCATATTTACAGGCTTTACATTTTGAACACCTGTTGAAACCAGGGCTTGGTTTCAACCAGCTTACTTTTTCCCTCAATTCTGGACTATTGATCACCAATTGTTCCCTCATGGATTTAGCCCTCCTGAATGATAAAAGAGGTTTTTGGAAATTATTTCTTTCAGGACCGGATCTCCCCTGATAAGATGCCAATGCTTACCCAGGCTGGCTCTCACCTCGCCTGGTAAGCATTAAACCCCATGATTAATCTTACCTCTGATTTAGAGTTCGACACCTTGTCCTTCTTGGTCCTACCAGTTTCCCCAAAGAGAATATCTTGTCTGGTCATTGAATTAACTTTACATAATGCCTGGTCCAAAACCAACTGGTTATAACCCCTCTGTCTGAACCGAACATTAAGATCCTCCTGTGCTACTTCTAGAGTACTACTCTCACTGCAGTTCCTCTTCATTCTTAGTTGTTCTGCATATGGAATACTCTGCTTTAACTTTTGAGGATGAAAACTTTGACTATGTAAAACAGAGTTCCCTGCAGTGGGTTTCCTATAGGTGCAAGTCTGCAGCTGCCCTCTTTGATAAACACCTTCAAATCTAAAAATGAACACAGGATGGACTCATATTATCAGTAAAAGTCAAATTAAGATCATTCACATTCAAAGAGGAAATAAATACTTTGGCTTGTATTGGACAACCTCTCCATATAATGAAGAGGTCATCGATGAATCTAACCCACAATTGTATATTGTTTTGCCACTGGGTTTCATACATGGTTCTGAGCACCTGCTCCTCCCACCAGCCCATGTGAAGATTTGCATAGCTGGGGGCGAAGCAGGTACCCATCGCTGTCCCCCTCAATTGCTTAAAAGTATCATTACCATATTGGAATAAATTATTCTCAAGGCAAAATTCCGCCATTCTTAAAAGCATTTCTGAGTGTTGATACAAACACAGGGGTCTACTACCTAAAAATGCCTCAATGCTCTTAATCCATCCTTGTGGGCAATGCTTGTATATAGAGACGACACATCAAGAGTCACTAAAAGATCCCCTTCTTCCCATTTGAAATCATGCAATATTCTCAGGAAATCTCCAGTGTCTTGAATATGTGAGGGTAAACCCTTAACAAACTCCTGTAAAAAATGGTCTAAAAATCTGGACGTTGTTTCTAGGAGACTTCCAATGGCAGATATAATGGGTCTGCCTGGGGGCTTGTTGATATTTTTATGGATTTTTGGGATCAGATAAAAAAATAGGCATCACAGGATGGTCAACTTTCAAATACTTCATTTCCGCCTCAGTTATTAAACCTAAAGTTCTCCACCGTGATAGCTCTTTATGATATTTTGCTTGCACCTCTAGCAGACTACTTGATGGTATTTTCTGGTAGCACTCTTTATCTTTAAGTTGGAGCTTGGCCTCAACATCATATTGGTCTAAAGGCCAGAGGACCACGTTTCCCCCTTTGTCCGATTGTCTGATGACTATATCTTTTCTCTCTTTAATCCTCTGAATCACATGGTTAAACTTGATATCTTCTGGTCTTTGATCACGATAGAAATTATCTTTTGATTCCTTAGCTAGTTTCTTCAAATCATCAATAACTAGTTCAGCAAATGTGTCTATTGAATCTTTGGGCATCATCGGTGTGAAATTTGATTTTCTCTTGAACTGGGTTCTAATAGTACCATGAACATCCAACCCCAATGACTCAACCACATCCTCAGCATCTTCAGAAGTTCCCAATGGGTCTGCCTCACGTTCCAGCTCATCCAGATCTCTTAATAACTCCAGGTCAGCCACTGTGAGTGTTCCTGCTCCTTCATATGGCCTGTGGGTATCTTGAACATTGTCACTACATTTTCTCTTGTGGAAATATTTACGTAATTTCAAGTTACGAATGAATTTAAAAAAATCAATGCGCATTTGGGGATAATCAAAGTTTGTACGACTGCAATAAGATAAGCCAAGTGACAGAGTATCCTGATCTTCTTTGGATAACTCTAAGTTAGATAAATTTATCACCGTGGCTTGACTAGTGGACATCATTTGCGTCTGAAATCCTTCTTTTTGGAACCCGATCTTAGTTCCATTCCTTCGTCGTTTTCGATTTCTCTTACGCCTCTGTTGTATCCCCGACCCCTTACTCCTCTCTGGGGTCTTTGTCTGTTGTTCGTATTGCGATCCAACCCTAAAAAACCAAACTCCTGAATTACAGTTGCTCGTTTTAGGTTGGTACTGGCTATGTTTCTCCTCTCTTCCCCATCAGTGTCTGGTTCTGAGCTCCATTCTGAACTTGTTTCTTGTGTTTGCCTGTCTCTGTTTTTACTAGTTGGTCCAGAGTTGTCTGACAGAGCTTGCTTCCGTATGTTATCAAACCGCTTGGCAAATGTATAAATTTGGCCATGCTGATAATCCAACCGATCACGCGTGAACTTGGTTGCTTTCCTTTCTTTAATGGCACTTTCATATTTATCCAACTTGACAGACAAGTCCTTCTCAAATTTTTCTATTGTTTCAGCCGTAGTTAGAGTCATTAATTGAGGGGTAGTCTTTTCTCTATGCCTGCTACCAAAACTGCTTGTCATTGCTGCGCCTAGTCATCACTGTATGACAAGATGTTTTACTACATGCTGCAAAAGTGTAACATTTTCTGCCTTGTCACTATGAACATAGTAAAGTCACTCATGTCACTATAAATTGTATGCCTCTCACCTTAGCGCACTATGTGATCAAGACCACAGGCTTGTGGTCGAAACGCGTCATCCTGACATGCTAAGACAATAAATTCTCTTTATTGCATCTTCAACTGGAGTCTGTGCCCTTGTTTGGCCCACCGCGGTCGTTCTTTGGGATCCTGGTTATATATATATATATATATATATATATATATATATATCAGCCTTTTTGTAGTTATGCACCACTTTTTCATTGAGATTTTCCCATTTGGACTGTTAGAATTTAGGAATTGCGTTGGATTTTGGTTTTTCGTAAGCTCATAGATACACCTTCAGTAAGTTTCCCCCTGATTCACTATGGAGGACAACCGGGTGCGTACAGCATTGCATTTGTTGGAAGAGGCACAGAGACTCGATATAATGGCCCCGGGCACCCTTGGTGCAACGCGCCCGGTGCCCTGCAGACTTGGTTGCAGCGGCGGTACTGGCTTCCTTGGCACTACAAAGCAATTGTTTCAATATGAATGAGCAGGTACGTGGAAGGGGTTGCTCTCTGAGCCATGGTTGTGCGTGGCTCCTGTTGCATGTGCAGTGCAGCACAGTAGCCCGCACTAGTTTTTGCTGAAGGACGGGGCCACGAAGGAACCAGCAGCACCATCGTCTGCCTTGGCAGTAACGGAGCCGTCTGCGAGGGCCACGCAGGCTCCCTGACCAAGAAATTGGGGGAGAGCAGAGGGACCACATGTCAGGACCCGCTAGGGGCCCAGCTTTGGAACTGCTTGCATCCATGTTAGAATGGAGCACAGGGGAGGAGGATGACTGAGAACCAACTTTTCGACTGGGCTTCTGTGGTGCGTTTCGGTGGCAGGCCTGGGGCAGAAGGAGCCCCAGAGGATTTATTCCAGGTCATCTGTCGGTAGGGGCGTCAGGCCCTTCCCTATGTGGGGGCCACACAGTGGTAGGTTCCACATGGCTGCAAGAGGGCCCCCTGCTGTGGGAGTGAGCTGGACCCCTCACCACCAGGTGGGTGGGGTTGACCTTGGGGGTTTTGGTAGGGGTGGAAGAGGACAATGTTTGATGGTGCCTAAGAGTCCCTCAGCGGCGGCTGATGGGGCCCCTAACCCCGGGGCATTGGTCCTCCCATTTCTCTTAAAGGAACAATGGGTGAGCAGCCGGGCAGACTCAGGAGAGCCTGGTAAGGCTCATTCACCCGAGGAGAAATGATGGCAGGGCGCTGTGCTGCAGCTTGATGGAGTCGTGGGATCTAGGCGACGCTACCACACCAATATCTGGGGTGGCCTCGGCAGTGCACCAAACCGGACAGTACAGTACGGCCCCCGGTGCGCTCGAGTGCAAAGACACTGTACAGCAAGGGGCAGCCAGGAGGGCACTCTAAGGCCCATTGGCGGCCATTTTCTGGCAAGCACGCGCCTTCGCAATTACACTGGGCAGCAGGAGACCCGGACTGCAGGCACAGAGGCGTTTCTTGGGGTAGGGAAAGATACCCAGTTAGACTATGACAAAGGAAGCCTGGAGGAAGGTGAAATTGTAGATGATGACGCTCACAGGGAGGAGCACAAGTGGGGCTTGGGGCACCAGCGGGGGGGGGATGTTAATGTAGCTGTTCCTAGTATTTTGCAGGAGGGCTCCCCGCTCGGAAGAAGCGAATGGCAGATGATGGTCATGGTGGACCTTACAGACTGGTTAGGTGGCTGGATCCAGAGAGGAGGCCAACCTTAACGGCAGTTGAGACTAACAGGTGCTGTGGGGGCAACTAGGCAATGGTGTCCACTGAGGTGGAAGTGGGTGGAACTGGGGTTGGTAGTTGAACAAAGGGTTGTACGTCAAAGACACTGCCATAGGCACAGATGAGACAGGATAGGAGGGAGACGGCGGGTGCACTAAACATCTGGGGGGACGAGGCAGGCCGATGGGCAGCAGGGGCAGGAGGTAGTGATCTGGGTAGGGGGAGAATGGGGACCAATACAGTGGCACCTGGGAGACTAAGAAGCTCAAGATAAAGAATTTGCCGTACATGGGACTGACTAAACCCCTGGGAGCACACCTGATGTCCACAAAAGAAAAAATTTGGAAAGGGGAATATGTATAAATGTTTAAACCTCTGCATAGAGAGCTTAGGACCAGAGAACAGTCTAAGGAAGAGGAGTACAAGCAGGTAAAACGTCCCAGGGTGCCCATGACCATCAAGAACTGGACAGCAGCTTTGCTTATTTTTGCCAGTGTCTACTGCAAAAAATACCCAGACAGATTGATAGCCCTTTTCAAATATATGGATGTGATTAGGAGAGTGCAGATCACATATGGGGGGTGTTAGAAATGGGGGTCTCTAGTTGGCAGAGGTAGGCACCTTTGTCCAAATAGGCACCCTTGCTTCTAGTCAGGGTAAGGGGGATACAGACAGACAGTACCCACATGGCCAACACAGAGGTGTGACCCAGTCCACCCCCAGGGTGTGACTCCTGTCCCCCTCCCAGGGGCAACTCTGTCCACCAGGACAGCAAGCCACAGTGGCCACTGACAGCTGTCAGTGATGAGAACCAGGCCCCAGGCCTTTCATGGTTCTCCAACCTCTGTGGCGTCAGAGAGTGGGGGGCAGTAGCCCCAGGTGCCTGGCACTCTTGGTCCACTCTCTTTCTTGTCAGGTCAGTTATGACATCCTGACCCTGACCCATCAACCCCAGGCCTGTACCCAGTGGTTGGACAGGAGACTGGGGTGGGCTTTCCCACACCCGTTCCTCCTCCTCGGGGCTCTGCACCCTCCCACCTGGAATGGTACTCCCTTCCAGAATAGTCAGGGCACCTGTGGCAGGTGTCCTGCACAATTCGCCCACCAGTTCAGGGGTTCTATCCTGCAACTGGGATCCCAGCTTAGGGTCTGTACCCTTAGACTGGGCAGAGGTCAGGGGTGAGGCTGCCCTCTCCCCGCCCCCCTTACTGGGGCCCTGCACCCTCCCACCTGGAGTGATGCCCCCAGAAGACAAACCGGTAGGGGCACTGTTAGCAGTTGCCCCCTCCTCCAGGTCAGGGGGGACACCCTGAACCTGGCCCTCCAACCCAGGGTCTGTACCCTTAGGCTGGACCTGTGCCTGGCAACCCAGAACTTCCGGGGGAGTACACCAAACCCCCCCACGGGAAACACACCCCTCTGGAGTTGTGTCAGAGTCTGTCTGGGGCAGGTCTCCAGTCTCCTGTCCACCTAACAGAGCATGAAGACCTCCCAGGCCAGAAGTGGCCTCATCAGGGTCAGTCCTGGGGTGCTATGACCTCAGAGCTGGCAACCCCTGACCCACTGGTCCTTCCACTGGGGACTGCGTCCCCCTCTCACCCCTCTCTCGGCCAGACACCAGAGCTGGTGGAATGCTGGTTACAGCAGTCTCCCCCAGCTCAACTGCCACCTTGAGATCCCCCCCAGGGGATGGCCTCCTGGTAAAGACTAGGCCCCCTCCTGGTGTTCACTCATGGAACCAACCAGGCCTTGGGACTGGGTTTCAGGCACCTCTGGACACCGTCCTCCCTCCCTTCTCCTTTGAGACAGGACATGGGACCCTACACCCCTCCCACTACTCTGGGACCTATCTGGGCTACCACCACCATCCCCTACCTCACTTGGTTGGGGAAAACCTGAGCCACCTCCTTTAGGATCACCCCCAGATGCCTCTTCAAATCCTCTGGAATCCATCAAAAGGTCTGCCTCAAGTGTGAGCTCCCTGGGGTCAGAGAACTCACACTCCACCAGGCGTTGGCATAGCTCTGGAAAACAGGGACTTAAAATATACTCCACGAATTGAATCATACAACCCCACACAGGTGTCCTTTGCCTTACCATCCAGTGCCTTGCACAGGTACCCCACACCACTCTCCTGAGATTAGCAAGACAGTGTCTGACCGTCTCTATCACTCAAGCCACACTCTTCCGGGCGGTCTTCACACTCACACACCAGAACTTCTACCATGGGGGAACCCCTCTCCCTGCACCTCTCATCTAGAGTCAGTAGAGTGTCCGGCCCACCACTAGGACTACCCCTGTGCCAGTTCCCCATTCCACCTCAGGGACACTGTGAACCACTGGAGCTACCTCATATCCTTGAACCCCCTGGTGTATGCTAACCCCCTCCTTCAAGTCAGGCGCCACATCTATGGGTGTGTGTACTGCTCCCTCAGCACTAGATAACTCAATTTTGCTGCCACCATCTGAGCTGGACTCCACCCCCAACCCAGTCAAGCTCACTTCCTGAGCTACACACATTTCTTTTTCAGCAAAGACTTGCTCTATCTCCTCGCACTCCAGGTCTATCTGCCTCAGCCTCCGGTTACGAGCGCAAATCCGATTCCTCTCTTCACGAGCCAATCTTTCCCAAAATGTTTCCTCCTCAGGGCCACTGCCCTCTTGGTATTCTGGCTGGGGATCCTCCCCCTCAGATTCCTCCTCAAAGTCATCTGCTAGTGTTGCTTCCCAGCGTAGCACCTCATAGCTAAGCAGGGCTGCCTCAAGATCCTGCCTTGTGGATCTCCTCTTCACGGGTAGCCCCCTCTCCTTGCAAATATTTTTAGTTCCCATATCTTGTAGATGTACAGGTGCCAAAAGTTGACTTCCATTTTGACAAGGCCCAACAGGTGCAACAACTAACCAGAGTTCAAACACCCAAATTCCAAAGAGAAACAGGGAAAAATAGTATGTGGATGCGTAATGGTCTGCACTCTACTGGTAGTTTACACCAATCACTGTATGTAAATCACAAATGCAAGTCCAGGATCCCATCGCTGCCACCAATGTTAGAAATGGGGGTCTCTAGTTGGCAGAGGTAGGTACCTTTGTCCAAATAGGGACCCTTGCTACTAGTCAGGGTAAGGGGATACACTTCTGAAATACCCTGCTCACCCCCTTGGTAGCTTGGCACGAGTAGACAGGCTTATCTCAAAGGCAGTGTGTAAAGCATTTGTGAACACATACAGTAATACAGTGAAAACACTACAAATGGACACCACACCAGTTTAGAAAAATAAGTAATCTTTATCTAAACCAAAACAGGACCAAACGACAAAAATCCACAAAACAGTATTAATATAAGGCTTTCAAATGGTAGACATAGTTCAGTTCAATGCAAGTTGTAAATGCGACACTTTTCTCAAAAGTACCTTAGATGCGTCACGTAAAACAAACAAAATGGCTGCAGGGAAGGTGATGCGTCGGTTCCTTACACTCAGGGAAGGTGATGCGTCGATTCCTTGCTACGGGGGAGGTGATGCGTCGGTTCCTTACTGCAGCGCAGGGGAGTTGATGCGTCGGTTCCTTACTGGAGAGGAGGTGATTCGTCATTTTCTTACTGGGTGGGGAGTTGATGCGTCTGTTTCTTACTGCGACCCCCAACGATGCAACAGTCTTGGCGCCTCGATGAGATGCGTCGATACGGTACGATGCGTGGTTTCGTGCAGTCACACAGCAGGCTTGCGTCGGGATCAGTGCGGTGATCTCGGACTTCGGAGATCGTTGCACCCGATGCGTCATGCGGCGATTTCTCGAGGCGCTGCAACGGTTTCTTCGGCGATGCGCCGGAAAACAGTTGCGGATGCGACACACTTCTTCGATGTTGTGTTGATTTTCCAGCTCCCAGGGGCAAACAGTCTCTAGGGGTCCTAAACAGCAGCAGGCACCTCTATGCAGGTTGGAATTCCCAGCAAGGAAATTCAGGGGAGCTGGTGGTGAAGTCTTTGTGTCCCTGAGACTTCAGAACAGGAGGCAAGCTCAGTTTTAAGCCCTTGGAGATCTTTTCTTCAAGCAGGTGACAAAGCAAATAGCAAAGTCCTTTTCCTCCTTTCCTTTGCAGCAAGCAGCCACTGCAGGCCAACCCCAGACAGCAAACAGCACTGGGGCAGTATTCCTCCTCAGCTTATTCGGCTCTTTTCCTTTGCAAATGTTCCACTTGATTTCCCAGAACTGATCTAAAAGTCTGGGGTCTGGGCCTCTCTTTTTATACCCAAAAATCCTTTGTTCTCTGAAAGGCAGAGAGTGTCTGTACGCAGCCAAAACCAGTTCTGTGGGGCACTTTGCAAGTGCACAACAACCTCCATTGTCAGTGTGAGCCCTGGCTCCAGACACACCACATGGGGCGGAGCCATCATTGTGGAAGGCAGGCACCGCCCTATTCAGGTGCAGGTGCTACTCCTCCCACCACTCCAAATGCAGACCAGGCCTATTCAGCCCAGCCCTGACTCATCAGACTTCTGGAGCCGCTGCCCCTGTCATCCAAAAGCCAGACATGCAATACACAAACCTAGCAGAGGCACACTGGATGGTTAGGCAAGAAAATACCTACTTTCTAAAAGTGGTATTTTCAAACACAAAATGTAAAAATCACCCTCACTAAAAGATGCACTTTAACATTCTGAGTTCAGGCATACTAAACTTTACCTTTCTATCTTATTCCTAGGGTCAGTTATGTTTATAAGATGTTATAAACAAACTCCCCATTCTGTCCTATGGGAACAGATAGCCTTGCGAAATTGGCAGTATTTCACTATCAGGACATGCCACACACATCAGGGCATGTCCTACCTTTCACATACAATGCACCCTGCCCACAGGGGTACCTTGGGCCTACCTTAGGGGTGACTAATATGTAGAAAAGGGAAGGTTTAGGGACTGGCAGACTGGCAAGTGTGTGCACTTGCCAAGTCGACATGGCAGTCCCAGACTGCACACAGGCTCTACAATGGCAGGCCTGAGTCACATTTTACAAGCTGCTTCTGTGGGTGGCACAATCAGTGCTGCAAGCCCACCAGCAGCATTTGATTTACAGGCCCTGGGCACACATAGTGCACTGTACTAGGGTCTGACAAGTAAATCGAATAGATAATCATGGAAACACTAATCCATAACACAATTTACAAAAGAGAGATTATGCACTTTAGCACTGATCAGCAGTGGTACAGTGCCCAGAGTCATAAAACCACCAAGAACAGGACAGAAAAAATACAGGAGGAAGGCAAAAAGTTCTGGGATGACTCTGCAAAAAGGGCCAAGTCCAACAGGGGGTACGCTTGGGTCTAATATGATGACGAGTTTCAGGCACGGCTGGCCTGGGTCTTGGAAGCCATGTGGGGTGAGATTGACAACGACCTCTGGCTGCAGACAATAGGGCTGGCCAAATTTGATAAAACCATATATACGGCCAGCGGCCTTCCTATAGTATATCAGTCCTTTCAGGGCCATCCCACTCGAGGAGGAGGACCAGCAAACAAGAGTCAAACAGTTGTGCTCAGGGCGTGCTGGGACTTTAATAAGGGACTTTGCACATGAGAATTGTGTTTTTTCTGACATGAATGCTCAAAATGTGCGAGGAAACACCCCCTTGTACAGTGTTACGGAGCTGGGGTTAGTGGGCAAGGGGGCCAGTGGAACTCACAAGAAGGCAATTTTGGTGCATCACACAATCAGCAAGGTGGTTCCCAGGGAGGTAGGGGTTCATAAAGGGCTATGGGAAAGGGCTCATATACCAATTGATTTGGAGTGCCTAGGTTCATGGTTGGTTCACTACACTGACAAAGCTGATGCAAAATTGTTGAGCGAGTGGTTCAGCTGGAGGTTCAGATTGGGTTATGAGGGCCCGAGGTCACGCCGAAGGGTGGAGAACTTGAAATCTGCTAAATCACATTGGCAGATTATTTAGAGTATACTCTCACTGCTGAAGGCATCAAACCTAAATTTGGCAACCTGGATGCCATTCAGAGAGCTCCACTGCCCTACGATAAGGAATCTTTGCATTCATTCTTAGGGTTTTGCAAGTATTATGCTCATTTTGTCCCAGGCTATGCTTTACTTGTACAAACAATGAGGAATTTACTCCACAACGTGTGAAATTTGTATGGACAAGGGAAATCAATAAAACCTTTAAAGATATTTAAAAAATGGTGATAAATGCACTCAAACTTTGCAACCCTCACAGTAAGTGTTTCATCTCTGTGGCTGCCAGCTTGAAGGGAATTGGTTCGATATTTGGCCAGTATATTGGAGGCAAGAAAGTAACCATAGTATTTGCCTCCAGGACACTTAGTGATGCAGAGTCAAAGTATAGTACCATCAAACGGGAGGCCGTGGCTTGTGTTTGGGCTGTACAGAAGTTTAAGGCTTATATTTGGGGCACATCTTTGGAGGTGTTCACAGACATTAAATCACCGGTATATTTACTCTCTGGTAATGGTCTAGTGAAGGCATCTGCAAGATTAGTTTGCCTTCTTTCCAAACTACAGGACTATGATATGCACTTAAATTACATTCAAGGTGGTAGGAGCAGATTGCTTGTCTCAGTTACCTTTGGCAGTGCCTGAACAGGATAATATGCATCAAGATGATTCTGAGTGTGTTGTAGCCACTGTTTATGCTGTGCATGGTACTAATGGCCAGATTTCTTAAACTGACTCGGAGGTAGCCATGAATCAGGATTCAATTTTGAAGAAAGGTTTTGTGTATGTCAGTGAAGGGTGGCCACAGCCAAAACAGCTTTCTAATTAATTGCATAGTTTTGCACAAGCTTCATCTGAACTTACCTGTGAGAATGATATCTGCCTAATGAATGGTTTGTTTGTACATCCTCTTTTCGTGAAAAGATTATTAGGGTGGCCCATGAGGAACAGCTGGGAGTTTCTGCCACATGCAAGAGACTAGGACAATTTTATTGGTGGCCCAAAATGGATAATCAGGTCAGATCCATTATTAATGTTTACCCACAATGCATTGTGTCAGACAAACACTGGAAAACCAATGAAAGGCCTTTGTTTCCAGTTCCTTTACCTGGAAGTCCTTGGGACAAATTGGCTTTAGATTTTTCAGGGCCCTCCCAACTTTTATCTTCAGATTGCCGTTTTTTGATTGTAAATGATTGATTACTTTTCTAAATGGATTTACTTTGCTTTTGTAGACTCACCACATTCTAAAAATGTAATTGGTTTTTTTAAAAAGTGTTCCTTTTTGAAGCCCCTGAAAGAAATAGTTACTGACAACGGTTAACATTTTATTTCTAGAGTAATGAAACCATTTTTTGAGTCACACAATAGCAACTATCTTCAAGTGGTCTGGTATACTGCAGCAAATGGTTTGGTTGAGAGAGCTAATCAGTTGAGAGAGCTAATCGGTTCCTCAAAGAGGGAATTCAAACCACATTAAGTTCTGGCTTGAATATCAATTCTTTTTTTTAAAGAAACAAATATGGGCTTATCTCACCACCCCTTACTCCACCACAGGCATTTCTCCATTCAAACTGTTAAGAGGCAGGAATCCTAAGTCTAAATTGGCTCCTAACTGGTTGTGTCAGTCACAAATTGAGGAGTCTGCCTTTCCTTTGAATGAATTGCGTGACAGAGTCAGTCAAAAACAGTTCTTACAGAAAAACACTTTTGATGCCAGAAAAATGCCAAAAATGTTGAATTTCCTATTAGTGGTTGGGCTTTAATTAAAAAACCTACCAAGATCAAAAAAAGGGGAATCTAAGTTCTCTTCTCCTGTGGGGGTCTTAAAATTGGTCTAAGAGCTCGGTGTTTTTGCCTGGTAAAGGATGGTGGAACAAGAACCGATTAGTTCCCATCACCAGCTTACAAGCTGAGTTAAAAAAGTATATATATTAGTATGTTATTGAACAATGAACGTTACAGAACAACAGGCACATGCATCATACAAAATACCGGTCGCAAAGGGGCAGATTCACAGAATCTGCCCCTTTGCGACCGGTATTTTTGCATTTGGGATGCATCAACCCAAATGCAAATTCGCAATTTAAGTAATCGCAAAAATTGCGATTACTTAAATTGCGAATGCATTTAGGGAATCGCAAATTGCGATTCCCTAAATGCAATGCATGATGCAGTTACAAATCGCGATTTCGCTATTAGGGGAGTGCAAAATACCGACAATTTAAAATTGATGGTAGTTTTGCGAAAACTTTGAAAAATGCACTAAAGTGCATTTTCAAAGTTCCATGTTACACACACACATGCCCTTGGGGCATGTGTGTGCGCAACATGTGCTCACATTACAATTTCAGGGGTGCAGCAGGGTGTCCTTTTGGCACCCTTGCACCCTTGAAATTGCATGCGCAATTTGCACGTACCTATTGGGTACTCGCAAATTGCGCATGCAATTCCCATTCATTCCTATGGGCCTCTAGGCCCATAGGAATGAATGGGAAGCAATTCCTTAATTGCGACTCGCAATTTGCGAGTAGCAATTAAGGAATTTGTAGGAATCACAATTTTATTTGCGATTCCTACATGCATAGGCAATAGCGATTCTTTAATTAAGATTCCTTAAAAATCGCAAATAAAGAATCGCTATTGACTTCTTTGATGCATGTGCACCCAAGTGAGCACAATATCTCGAGCACAAGATCAGATCCTGCAAACAACAGCATCAAAAACCTGCAGCAAACCAGAGTCCAGGTACCCTATTTGCCTGATATACCCTTAAAATTAATGACGATCGTGGCCAAGGTAGGAACATTAGCAGGTATTGAATGATGGACTACCTTTGGGATTAACTGTGTTGGAGACCTATATTGGGATGGGGTATTGCTTAGGTTTGAAGACATGGCTGAAGAATTTAAATATACAGAGTGGACAATTTTTAGCACACAGGGCATTGGTTGTAGCAGTAGGGAACTATTGGAGAAATGGAGATGCTGAACCTGCCGCACATCAGGTATGTCAACAGCTCTGTACAACAGCAGGGTGTGTAAGAGCTGTCTCGTGCAAATATTCTTTCTCCTTTTGCTGAGTTGAAAATAAAATGGGAGAGAGACTTAGAGCTCCAAATTAATGGTTTGAACTGGGATAGGAGTGTAGCGCATATACCAGCTTTTTCTAGAAATGCTAGGTTCAAATGAATTAATTTCTATATCCTGCATAGAGCTTATCTAACACCTGGCAGGATTAACAAGTTCTATGCGACTGCTGCTGAAAAATGCCCTAGATGTGGGGAGTTGGGGGCAGAAATGTTCCACATGGTATGGTCCTGCCCTTCATTAGTAGGGTTCTGGGAGGAAGTAATAGAATATATTAATGGAATAACCCTTGCGGGATATCCCTTGTACACCCTTGGTATGCCTCCTATGGGGATACCCTCGTCCTAAAAATGAGAAAACTACTACTAGATTTACTGACTTAGGTTTGATTTTGGTAAAACGAGAACTGACTATGCACTGGAAATCGGCACATGGTCCTCAAATGGCTAGGTGGCGTAAGGAAATGGTTAAATGGACAAGTTTCGAGAGTGCTGTGTTGTTTCATGAGATTAAAAAAGGACGAAGGAAAATTCAACGGGTTAAAGCGTGGGAACACCTGGTGAATAGTTTGTTGGCCTCGGAAGCAGAAACAGAATCATCGACTAGCTCCCTGAGTCCTTGCAAGTAAGGGAAGGGAAATCTAGTTTAATACTGCTAAATTAGGTGATAATGGGTACTACTGTGATATACTTGTGCATGTGGACTATTTTGACACTTTATTTCTGGCTGCTTTTTTTGATTAGGGGTAACTGTGGGTGGGGGATTGATGTTATAGTTTTATTGTACTAATTTTAGTAGACTTAAGATATGTATCAAATATGCAGTAGTTGGAATATGGTTGAATGCTTGTGGATGCATGTCATATGACATATATCGATATCACTTTTAATCTGTAAATTATAGCTATATGGGTATTTCTCCTTTTTAACCTATATTTTAATCTATTTATTATAATTATGTGTGTACATTTTTTAAGCAAATTACTGTATATGTAGTGCACATCATTTATGACCTGTATTATATGCCTGTCAATATTGAACTAAGGTCTATTTAATTAAACTAATGAAAATTATTTAAACCTACTGCATCAAAAAACTATCCCAATTATAATTCTTTGCATCATGAGAAAACATTGACGATATACATATTGCAAGTGCTGAGATAGAACAAGCAGGAAGGACACCAAACAGTCAGTAGGGCCAGCCTAGCACAATCGACGGTATATATATTCATGATAGACTCAATACATAAATAAAGGTAACAACAATATCCAGTCCTATTCCCCTGATGAAGTTGGACTCATCCAACAGGAAGAGCAGTTGCCACCCACTTGTTGTAGGAGGTCACAGCAAAGTCAGCTACCACACCTGCACCACTAGTCAGTTTGTCCATCTGAAGGCTGGACGTCAAGCTGGAGGAGGTAATGACGCAGGGGGTCCCGCTCGGCCTGCTTCTCCCGCTTCGGCCTGCTCGCAGGGGGAAGGAGAAGATAGTATGCGTCAAGTTGCTCCTGACAGTAAGTCACATTGCGTGCTCAGTCGGCCAGCATTGGCAAAGTCCTACTACCTCAGTGACAAGTGACTCTGCGCTTTGCCATCACAAGGGCAATAGACACATATTTACGCACACTGCAGCTCAGTTTGAGTGCAGCCCAACAGGGTAATCTTAGGGGATATTAATAGAGTCATGTCAGTCTTACAAGCTGAAATTTACAACAAAACGTGTGGGTGAAAGCATCAATGATTCCATGGTGGGAACTGATCTGGATTTGTAAGTGCTGTTGACATTCAGAGGGAGGTCACCACTTGGATGTTGTCGGTGGGTCTGATTCTGTATTGCTGCAGAATTCTTATCATGATCAGACAAACAGCCCACGACAGGGGAGAAGGAGGACGCACTGATTATCTCAGCAGCCAGAGTAAAATTGCTGCCAGGAGGGACCAAGGAATCCCCAATACATTCTACATTCCAGAATACAATGAACATGAAAGAAACATAGTCATATATGAATACATTTATCTATACCATACTACAACCCCTAGCCTGGAAATGAAATAATTGGAGGGGTGTAATCTTGCTCCCGCCCCCTCAAGCCATGAGGGGGGTGAAGAGAGTGGAAAAGGAATCCAGCCTACCAGGGGAATGCTGCACTAAGCTACTGCCTGCCCAAGTTGTCCCCCTGTGTGCTATGCAGGTAGCCACAAACTTGTAATTTCTCCAAGTTAATATCTCTACTACGTACAACAGAGCATGTAAACAGAGAGGCAGTGGCTGCTCATAGTTTCTGATCTGTGCTGTCAGCAGCACAGACTCTAATTTGGAGAAACTCCAGGTTAAATGCATTTGTGAAGGTGCGATCACATAAAAATAAGCCCTTAGCCCTGCTCTGAGACCTAATATGTCCCGGGAGTGCTTTACAGGCAATGTGACAAACAACATACATTGAATACTATAGAATATATAGTGATATATATACATCCAAGAGCTTATGGAAAGAAAAGAAGGAGGGGAGAAACATGTAACCCTGCAGCACACTTTGAGACAATAAGCCCAGTAAAGTAAAAAATCACCTCATTACATTTAGGGTCACATGGAGAAACTGGTGTCTTAACATCGGCTTACCACCAAAAGCCCAGGGTAACTGTGCATCCCAAAATGATAGATAACCACATTATCAATAATTACCGAAATGTTAATAGAAGGTAACTTAGAACGCATGCCTAAGATATTTTCTCTACAAAGGAGTAATTGGTGAACTGATTATGAAGAGACAGGAATCCTGACTGGAGTACAAACTGGACTTTTTGACCAAATCCAGATGTTGACTTTTTCGTTAGTTACCGCAACTTGTGGTCATAGGTGAAACCTTCTGAAATGTATGCCTAAAAAGATCAGACAGTCTTAGTTTCTAACTTCGTATTTACCTTATTATGCCTTATTCAAAGATGCGGATCTCCAAAAGATGCAGAAATAAAGCACCAAGGACAAATCGTGCCGTGCACTATCCATAGTTTTGGGGTTGGTATTACAGCATCAGTGTTGGGGTTTGAATGACTTACTGTGTTTTCTGAGAGGCATTTCTCTTGGACATAGTGAAAGTTCCACTGTGTGTATTCTTTCTTAGTACACCGATGCTAAATAATAACAAAGAAATTGAGCATGGATAGTTTCTTACGAAGATAGTCAAGAATGTAATGGGGTCTACTAGATTGACAGCTGATATTATTATAGCCTTAGAGCCCGACGTAGCTGGCTCTACCGGCCATTAAAGGCCCGCTCCAGCGTAAAGGCCCAAGCCAAAGGTGAGTACCTTTAACAAGGGAGCAGGCCTTTAACGGCCGATAGAGCCCGCTACGGATTGCTCTAAGGCTATTAGAACATTCTGCCCCTAGAGGACAGAATGTTCTAAATAGTTAAAAAAAAAAAAAAAGGCCTCACGGAGCCCGTGGGGGTTGAAATCTCCTCGGGCTCCGTGAGGCGGTTGTTCACAGCAAAAGCTATGAACAAACATTGAAATGCTGATGCTCCGAGCTTCTACCAGCCATTAGAAGCCTGGAGCACTCTATTGTCTTCAATGAAGAGCTCAACATTTCAATGTTCAAATAATAATTATGATATCAAGAATGTGCAATTTTGATCATGAATTGGTATCAACAATGTTAAAGTGCGGAGAATGCCAAGTTTGTCAAGCACCAATATCTATAAAAGGAAACATATTGCACTTATTTCTCATGCACAGAGGGTACCACTAAATGTTTGCAATGTGCCTAAGTTGACATTTTCGTGTTTCCTGGGGCATCACATTTTATTTTGGGTCTTTTTGCAAAGTCATCATGTGTGCCCTGTGTACCCCCTCTTTTTTGGCTGACTGGGACCTGTGGTAACTGACTCTAACTGTTCCTGGGCTCTGCCTAACCAGGCCCAGGGCCCGTGCCATCTTGAAAACACAGTGAAAACACACATACACATGAGGGTACACTATATATTAGGGTACACTTATAAATGGCATGACCTACCCTGTAGGTTCCTAGTACATAATAGGGCAGGGGGATTAAAACTACCTTTATGTCCCTAGTATATAATCGGGCATGGCAGTTTACATGCCAGCAGCCCTTTCTGCACTTGCATGTGTGCACTGCTGAGAGCCTGAGGTCATTTTAAAAGCAGCCCTGTGTTGCAGCACTGCTTTTAAATGTAAAGTGTGCCCAAACTCGACTTAGGTGGTAGGGGCATTTAAATAAATGATAAGCTACAATATTTTGGCATATTAGGTACCCCTAGGGTCTCTCCTAGGCCTCCCAGGGTGGGGGGTTATGTACTTATAAGGAGGGCCCTTATAAAAAGAGGTTCTATAAGACCTTAGGATAGAGAAATTGCACATTTTACTTCCCTCATTGTAGTAAAGTGCTTCCCAAAATCGAATTTTGTGCTAGGAGCACTGTGAAGTGAGGATCTACACTATATTTGCATATTCAGGCCCACTAAAGTCTCCCCTAGGTGTCCCAGGGGTGAGGCTTCCTGTAACAATAAGCAGGGGCCTCATAAAAGATGTTTTATATTCCCTGATGATGGAGAAATTGCACATTTCAGTTTCTCCGTTGTAGATGCCTAGCCCCATAGGATAACATTGCAATAGTTTATGAACTTGTAACTATCGCTAGGAATTTACGAAAAATATCTTCAAGGACTGAGGAGAATGGTATTGATAAATCCTACAATATGCTATTGTTGAATTTATCCTGAAATATACAGAAAATAAGTTATAAGACTTTCTTGTCTTTAAGACAAAATTCAGCCATCCTGTGGTCTCCCCTGATTGGTCAGAGTTAAGAGGATTAGACACGCTGCTTTGATGAAGTGATAGGTGGCTCACCCAGGGAGAGGCTATCTCTTGGAAAGAGCTCTGCTACACAGGAATGCCAGAGCAGGAGGGAGGGGTCGTAAGCCACAGAGCTTCGAAAGGAGATGGGCCTGGCAGGGAATGCCAGGCCCATCTACCTACCAGCTCCCCTAACCCAGCCAGATGGAAAGCTTATGGCAGGAATTTGCAGATGATAGGGGGAGGAGAGCTATGAAAATTAGCCTTACTGGAGGTTGGTTTAACTAGGTCTTACGCTTCTGCTGCAAGTTCAGCCATACTGAATTTTGGAAGAATAGCGCTTTCTGGCAGAAGATGATGCCACACTTTGGTGGAAGTGGTCATGATCTGGGCTGTTGCCCTGCACCTCATTCGACAGGGGTGCTCTCCTGCTTGACCCCAGAGAACACTGAATAAATATGTGAGAGGAGCAGAGCCTCTCAGATCTGCTGCTTGAAACTAAGAGAAGAAGGCACCTTAACAAAGCTGGAAACTTGATTTGCACCATCAGGCCCTGCATTCTGACTGACTGCGCCTGTTGCATTATCTGGAACTCCAGCTCTTTGGATGTACCTTACTTCAAGAGGAATAAAGAGTGGACTCCCTGCAAGCTACAGGTTAACAGAGCTCACGCAACTTTGGAAAAAAGCTCCATAGGGAGACCGACTTAACCGCGAGAGCCAAGCCGGCGACATTCAACAGTGAGCCAGCTTGCCCTGCTGGTTCATCCCGCTGAAGAGCTTCGGAGGTCCGACTTTCAGAGTTTGACCGGGTTCTCCCTGGAAAACAAGCAAGCGAACCCTCACCGAACCCGGACTGGTGAAAGTATTGAGGGACCCCGGCAGAAAAAGCTTTAGAAACGTTTCTAAGTCCTATGGTAAAATCTCGACTGACGCCTACCACGAGGGGTATCTGAGCAGGGCTCCATCGTAGTCGGCCTGAAACTTTCACTTTGTCCCAGTCAAGCGTGACCAGATGTCCCAATATGGTGATACAGGTTTCTAAGTGCTATATTGTGCTAAATCTTTAAAAATTCATATCTCCGGTTCCCTACATTGGATTTTTGTCATTTTGGTGTCATTTTTAAGATACAAATATTTCCTATTTCTGTGAATTGGTGTGGGATTTTTATTGTGTGCTGTGTCTTAATTATTTACTGAACTGGTGTTTTTAAATGCTTTACATACCTGTCTCTTAAGGTAAGCCTGCCTGCTTGCAGCCAAGCTACCAAGAGTTGATCATGGGAATAATTTAGTGATACCTTTTCTGAGCCCTAGACTGTGTTAGTGACCCTATTGCCAGTGGTAGATACATATTTACCACTACTAATAACCAGTCGCGGCCCGTCCCCTGCCAAAGAGACGGGCCGGAGGAGTGACCGGGGGGGGGGGCAAGCCAGTGGGGGGGGGAGACTCGGGGGAACAAAAAAAATTGAATTATAAAGGAAATAAACTTACCTGATCGCCGCCTCCGCAGTCTGCGCTGTCCCGCTCTTCCTGATTCTGGGACAGGCTCCCAGACTGCATTGGGCCAATCATGACGCTGCAGGAAAGCAGTGTCATCATTGGTCTGAGCGCTTCAACTTTGCGCTCCCACACAGACTGGGAGCCTAAGCCTTCTTTCTCCAGCCCCAGCAACACAGCTGGAGCTTGAGAGAGCTACACTGAGCATGAGGTGTTTGGTCGGCCTGAAACGCCGGCCAAACACCTCATGCGCATTGCACTCCCCCACCACAGTGTTATCCCCCCTGGACCCGCCCCCAAGACTCATCAGAGTCCTGGGGGTGGGTCCAGGGGGATTTAAAAAAACGATAATAAAACGGGTTAGAAACCCGTTTTATTATCATTTTATTTGTTGCGGCTGGTGGTGGGGGGGGCGGCGCTCCTCTGCCGCCGCTGCTAATAACCCACTTTCTAACAGTCTTATTATAGTACCAATGGCATACTCTAATATTTGAAGCCAGGGCAGGAAAATTACAGGCTCCGAAAGGTTGTTACTGACTAGGCTCAGGTGAAATTGTAATTATCCATGGAAAATCTCATGAAATTTGCGAATTCCGCTTTACATTTTTTTGCAAAATTATGTGCAATTTAATCATCGTGAAATTGCACACAATTTTGACACAGAAGTTGGTTTGAACAGAAAATGTCTTTCAGAAAAGTAAAACGATAGTTGAGAGATAGTTTCTCCTCCAACCAGTATCCTGTGTGTATATTGCATGACGCTCGTATGCAAATTATTCCCTCGTTTTCATTTCACACAAGATACTGGCCAAGTACATTTTGAACAATATGCATAATTTTCTCAAAAATTCAAATATTTCATTAAAAAAAATGCCCAGCCCTACTTTTGACAGTTGCTGAAAATCCGAATTAGTGCACTTTTAAACAATGTGGTTTAAAGACATTGTACATAGGATAGCACAGCCCCGCACAATACAGCACAGTAGAAAACAGCGCAACATATATATCTGTGTCATTTGTCGCGCGTACATTCACCCCGGAGGGGTCTCTTCACACTACTCACAGATAAGAGATGTTTGCGTACATTGTGAACATGTAATCCTAATTACAACACTGTAACACGTTGATTACAGCAAATCTGGACCATTTATTATAAGACTTTTAAGCAATTCCCCCATAAGATATTAATCGTATTAATATCCTCAAATGTTACAGATCTCACTCACAGAATTGAAGATTTTGATAATTTCTGAAGAAATGTCTTTTTCTCTTTATAAGGCGGGGGCTAAATTATCAGAAAGCATGCTTAAAGAAAACCAGACAGCTAAAATCTATATAATCTATAATAATAATAACGTGCACTATATAGCATCAAACAGTGCTTTTGCTATTTCTAAACATTGTCAAGTGACAGATGCTACTATTAAAATGTACTTCTACTCAATAGATCGACCTCTGAAACATGACAGGCTTTATTGTCCTTGTTGGGAATTGAACTTGTCAAATAAAGAGCATACCATCTGTCAGCAGCAGGTGCTTGGCTCGCTGTGCTACCTGTAGGGAACTCTAGGTCTTAAGTCACATCGAAAGCTATAGTCCCCGAAAAATGTCATTGTGTGCTTTCACTAGCATTGATCTGATGTGTGTGTTCACTTGCTAAGGGAAACTTGGGAATATTAGACATGACTCTCCTTACAACGTTTGTGGGACTTGTATTCATGGAGGCACCGCCCTACATATTAGGGTGCACACATAAACATGCTGTGGAGGGACTATCACCTCACCATTACTCACAGATCCTGGTTGAGTCTGGGATGTAGCTGCATGTCAAACTAGGCATTTGGAAAGGGTTCAAATTAAGCCTAGTGGTCAGGGTATGTACAAAAAATACATATGGTTTCAGTGGACATATTTTGTGAGTTGTTGGACATTCTGAAATCCAACTAGATTTTAGTATTTGGTGCTCCAAGCTTCACTCATAATCATTATTCATGCCTGTATGTATGTATTGTATTGCAGCATTTATATAGCGCTTATTACCCCTATGTTGGGCGCAGACGCACGCTACACTGTGTAGAGTTTGTGGTTAGAATGATATTGTCTTTGTTTTGATCCTATGTGAGAAGTGTTTCTTTGTCGTGCAAGATGACGACTGAGGTGCGGTTATCGTGTTTTTGGGCACAATGCATAGCAGTGTGGTGGATGATGAATTGTGCGAGACAGACAAAAAGTTGTTTAATTTTCAGTATGCTGGTAGGTTTGAACACTTCTTCAGTTCTGTTTCTTGTATTTCTTACGATATTGGTCTGCTTATCTGGTTACTGCACTGGGTTGTCCAGTCTAAGATTTTGTGCATATTTATGGTCCTGAGCTGGCATGGTTGGAGTGTGAGAGAAGTGGGGAGATCTGTTGGGATAGGCATTATATTATCATCCCATATCTGAGTGTCTTTGTGAAATGTAGAGAAGCGGTCAGATTGTATAGATATTTAGGATCTGCAGTGGTGAATTATATTAAAGTCATTCAAATCGTCCAGCAATGTGTGACAGATCTCTTTAATTATTCCATTTCTGTTCATTTGGTGAGGTTTTTTGACTTTACAATGCTGGGATAGGACAACCCTCATAGCAGATATGTCTTTTGTGAATTTAAGAGGTATAATTAATAATTTGCTGCTGGCCTCTGCATATTATGGTTTTAGAAATATTGAGGGCCATAACTGTTATGTATAGAAGTACATAACTATGTAGTGCCATGGTGAACCATGGGTCAGCTCTTCTTGGCTTACCTGCATATCGAAACCAGTTTCCTGGTTGAGTTGTTTGCAATTTGGGGTTTGTAAGCTGAGCAGGGTCCATGAGGGTGCAACTGTTTTCGGGGCTCTGTTGCCAGAATGTGGGTGGTGCAGTTATCTAGAAAATAGCCAAGCTTTCAACTGCCTTTGAAAGTATTTATGCTCCTGGGTACTTCTAATGTTGGCTCATAGAGAGTTCCAGAGCTTTGTAGCTTGTACTGAGAAAGCCATGCCTGCTAAAGATTTCATATGGTAAGGTGGTATGCTGATAAGTGGTGCAAGCCTGGCATGCAGTGTTCTGTTTGTTTGGAATTGCTTGAATTTAACTTGTAGGTTTAGCGGGCCCTTTCCTTGGGAGGCTCTGTGGACAATGCAGAGTGCCTTGAACATTACCCTTGTAGCTATAGGTAGCCAGAGGAGTGATTGCATGACTGAAGTTGTGTCCTCTTTTATGAATGCATGTATTGGAATCTATAGAAGCCTACATTCTGAGGTTCTTTTATATCCTGATGCGGCCATTAACCAATATTTGAGGCAATTGTATACTCTTCCCAATTTCAGTGACACATTTAGTCAGGTAAATTCGGGTAAAATGTGTTAGTGGAAAAATAGGGCTGGAGGAAAAATCTGTAGGAAACTGTATAGAAACACCATTTTCTATGGTGATATTCAATCTCAGATGGAAAACTTTGTTGTGACAATCCTGCATCATGGTATTACCCAGGCCTGCAATATCAATAATTTGGAGTGTGGGATTAACAATGAAGAATTCCTATGTACGTTACAACGAACTAAATTGGGAAGCTATGGAGCACTGTACCTAGTAATCAGTGAATGCTTCCTAATGTTTTACTAGTTGGGGAGGTTTCCTGACAATCCAGCCAATGGACCAGGAGCTGCAGCTTCATTATGATGTCAAGTCTAATATTCCTCGAATAGACAGGTCTTCAGCTCCATTCTGATGTGGAGGAAAGAAGGGGCGGACGCAATTTGTGGCAGAATGTCTTTACTAGGTGCATAGATGGAGAAGAGCTGCATGCAGCTCAGGTTGGACTGAATGAGAGAGGAGTGATGGAAAAGAACAAAAAAACTGTGAAGATCTGTCCAGCTTTCCCCTTTAATGTTCCCATCTTGATTTGTGAGTTGCCAGAGGTGGTGAGGGGAAGCACAGCAGTAATGAGCAGAGTGAAACTCGGCTCAGAGGAGGAAGGCAGACGCCCTTGTGAGATGGAGCCCATTCATTTTTCAAATTGATATCATTTTCAGCTCATTCCCACTGACAGACACAAGAGGATGCTACTTCAAAAGATGCCACTGCCAAAGATTCGACTGTGAATCGCGTCCATGTACGCCCACTTCCTCCATGCAATCCTCAAACTCCCTCACTTCCCTTTTATCTGGTGAATAAAATGCCTTCATCCAATGGTTATCATTAGCAATTTTAACAGCACCAGTAGCACTGTCTCTGCTTCACTCCTGACTGGCTATGCTTAGGAATAGAAAGCTAATATTAGACATGGCAAGAATCTGACATTTCTTCCCACGAATGACAGTTTCAAGTATTGTTATTTTTTTATATCTATAAATGTTTTACAGGGCAGGAATGCTGATTTTCCATTCAGGCCTTAAGAACCTTAACAAGTGTTTTCTAATTGAATTGTATTTTAAGACAGCAAACAATAACATTGCTTGTTTCATTACCAAATATAAAAACGCTAAAATTGATTCCAAGCAAAATAGATAGAGGACTATCAAAGGTCTGGTGGCCTAGAAAAAGTAATTATAAATCATTTATAAAAGGCATTGTCACTGTAACTAAGGTCATATGGCTTACAATCACAGTGGTTGCATCCTACTCCTGGTCTTCCTCCTCCTCTTCCTCCTGCTTTTCCTCCTCAGATGAAAAAGGTACATGTAATTAGGTAAAATTACAATTGGCAATGACAGACCCCTGTAAGTCCCTAGTATATAATAAAGCAAGGAGGATTCAAACTACTATAAGTCCCTAGTATATAATAGGGGAGGGGGGTTTAGAGGCCCAGTAGATTTCCTGCACTGGAAGGCGCACTACTGTATTGCCTGCTGTTACTTTTAAAAGCAGCCCTGCTTTGCAGACTATGCAAATTCGACTTTGGTGGTACAGGTACTTCCAATGTGGTAATCTACCTTATTTTAACATGTCACCACCAAGGTCTCTCCTAGGTGCTCCAGGGGTGGGGTGCCTTCTAACTATAAGCAGGGACATTATAAAATATGTTTTATAAGCCCTGGTGAGGTAAGAACTGCCAATTTTGTTTCCCCCCAATGTAGATTATTAGCTCCGCAGGCTAACATTGAAACGTTATTTAAGTGTAAATATTGCTAGGCAGGACCTAAAAATGTCGTTCAAAGACTGAAAAGATTGGCAATGATAAATCCAACAACTACCACTGTTGAATTTATCATAACTAATACAGAAAAGTAGTTATAAAACTTTCTTTTCTGTAAGCTAAAATCCAGCCTTCAAGCAGTCTCTGCCGATTGGTCAGCCTTAAGAGGCTTAGTCAGGCTGGGAAACATCCATTACAACGCAGTCATTACATCGCACTGCTTTTACAACGCAACTGTTACAACGCAACTGCCTTTGCATCGCATGCCATTACAACGCATTATAAGGTAAGTAATTGAGATTTTTTAGTTTTAGTGTGGGTATGGGTTTTGGGGTAGATGGGAATAGTAATTTTTACCCCTACACTATCCAACACTTACCCTACTGTTGCCCTAAAAGTATTATGCGTTGTAAAGGTATGCGTTGTAAAGGTATGCATTGTAATGGAATGCATTGTAAAGGTAGTTTTTAAAAATGCGTTGTAATGGCATGCATTGTAAAATCATGCGATGTAATGGTAGTTGTGATGTAAAAACTGTGTTGTAAAAGCATGCGTTGTAATTGTTTGCGTTGTAATGTCATATATTCAGTCAGGCTGCCTTGATGAGGTGATAAGTGGCCGCAGAGGTTATCTGAGGGGGGAAGTGCTGCAGCTGCAGAGGATGGGTCAGAAAGGGGGCTGAGCAAATCCAACTGGGCTTGAAAGAGAGAGCAGGACAGTAAGGAATGCCAGGCCTACCACCCCCTCTTCCTGTAACCCAAGCCAGATGGCAGACCCAGGAATGGAATTTGAAGGAGGTGGAGTGGGAGTGTTAATGGAAATGAGCCACATTAGTAGGTTGGTTTAGCCAGCTTTTACTCTGCTGGAGAGGAATCCTCTATCTTGAATTTTAAAGTGCAGTGCTTTGTGGGACAAAAATATGCTGCACTTTGGAGGAAGCTGTCATGCTTTTGGGTGGCACCCTGCACCTCATTGGACAACGGTGCCCCCCTGCTTGTCACCCCAGTTCATTAAATACATATGTGACAGCTGCATAGTAGTTCGATTTTGCTACCTGAAACTACAAGAAGAAGGATTGCCCTGCTGGAAACCTTGTTTGCACCACAAAAGATACCTCCCTGAAGGACTGCTCCTGTTGCACACTAGGAACTTCAGCCCTGAGGACTTTGCCTTGCTTCAAAAAGGATTAAGGAGTGGGCTCCCTGAAAGCAACAGGTTAACAGATCTTCCTTGCACCATCTCCCTCAAGAGGTACCCAGCCTGAAGTGCGTCCAGTGGACTTTTAAGGCTTTGGCATGGTGCATTATGGGAACTGTAGTCCAAACTTCCAATGACCATCTCACAGCTTCTAGACCCTTGGATTTGTGTTTTGGACACTTTGAATCATCAAGAGGACCTTCAGAAAGAAGTTCCAGAAGTTTGGAGAAGTTTAGAACAACTTTTGGAAAAAGCTCCATTGGGGGACTGGCCCGACGTTGAAAATCAAGCCAACTACCTTCAACGGTGACCCGGCCTGGATTTCAAGTTCGTCGCACTGAAAGCTCCGGAGCTCCAGACTTCCAGGATTTTACCGGGGGATCACGGAGAAGCAATCCAACAACGTTGTATCGAAATCGGCCTACTAGAGGGGACCTCACGACTTCGAGAGAAAATCTTCTAGAAAAGATTGTAAGTCCGAAGGTAAATGTTTACTGGGGTCTCCCACTTAGAGTATCCGACCAGAGCTCCATCGCGGTTGGCCTCAAACTTTGACTTTGTCCCGGTCAAGCGCGACCAGATGCCCAAATTGGCGCTATATGTTTTTAAGCACTATAAAGTGGTTAATCTTGAAAAATTCATATCTCCAGTTTCCTATGTTGGATTTTTTCGTCGTTTTGGTGTCCTTATAAAGATAAAAATATTTCCTATTTTTATAAATTGGTGTGGGATTTTTATTGTATGTTGTGTCTTACTTATTTAATGTATTGGTGTTTTTAAATGCTTTACATACCTGTCTCCTAAGTTAAGCCTTCCTGCTCATTGCCAGCTACCAAGGGAATAATTTATTGAGACCTTGTCTGTATCTTATATTGTGCTAGAGGCCTTATTGCTGGTGGTAGGTGCAGACTTACCCCCACTAATAATCAACCTTCCAACATCTATTACCCCTTATCCTGATCCTCAAGACACTGATACACCTTGTACCCTGCTCTTGGCCCTGATATTCCGATCTTGGTCCTCCACCATATTCTCCTTGCCTACTTCTTGCTCTTTCTCTTCATTCTTCTGGTCCACCTCGTCCTCCAGGTCCTACTCCTACTCCTCCGCCGCCTAGTCCGCCTTCTCCTGGTCCTGAGTTTCCTCCACTCCTGATCAATTTTCTACATTTCCTCATTGTCCTCCTGGTACTCCTACTTCAGGTCTTCCTCCTCCTCATCACCCTCCTTTTCCTCCTTTGTGTCTTGGTCCTAAAATAATCATCAAGGACCTATTACTCCTCCATCTCCTGGTTCTTCTCCTTCACTCATAATCATCACTTTCCAGACCCTCCTCCAATTGGTCCTTCTCTGTCCCCTGGTCCTGCCAACTTCTCTTCCTCCTACTCCTTGTTCTGATAAGAGGAGGGATGGAAAACACACTTCTCAACACTAATTTTTTTCTTCCTGGTGCTTAGCACCAATTGGACACGTCCACAGAAAACACTAGGATTAGAGCACTTGCTGCAGAGCTCTATGTGTATCTAGATAGTTTCAATAAATAATAGTGGTAAGGGGGGGGGCGTGGCTAACAGGCCAAGATGGCGGATGCAAGAGCCTAGAGCTCCGCGCCCACACCCTCAATTATCCTGATAAATCTTAGCAATCCTGCCCGATCAAAAAACTGAGCATGGCGAGAACCCATTCTATAAGCAGAGCACACAAATCTGGTGAACTTGAATGTTGAAGGATGATACAGCACGGCAGGGGAAGGTGAAAGGCCTTGCTCGTTGCGTACCTGCAGAGTTCTGAAGCCGCTTTTTGCTGAGCACACCAAACCGAGGGGACGCCGCAGACTACTGGTAAACGGGGGACACAGAATCCATAAGATTGGCTCTAGTGGACCCAGGAGGGTGCTGGTAATTGGTAGCAACGCTCAGGGTCCCCACAGATACCCTGAGGCAGCGAGCAGCTCGGAGAGGTGTGCCCGCTGGGCAAAGCTGAGTGCATCGATCCCCCTGCCCCCTGACCTGGGATGAGGGAGTCGGGTAGCGGCCGCCCCGATCCAGCATCCATACACAGAACGGATGCAGAGACAACAACAAGGTGGTAACTAAAACCAGAGGCGGGCCCACAACAAGACACCAGAACGAAGGGACGGCTCGGAAGGCCTTACGGCGCACCCCGGCACTGGATGTGTGGGCCTCGTGCGGGGAAGACGGCCGAGTGCGACCGGACAGATCAACGCCCCTGACTGGAGGTGAGACAGAACAACCTGCAGGGCTCTCTGCATATTAAAGGGCGCAAGGTCCAGATCGCTCCTGCGACTCACTGTGGAGACACGGGGCCGGGCACGAGGGTCGGTTTGGGCCCAGACCCTCATGCAGTGACAAACGAGAGAAGCGGGAGTGGCCGAGTGTGGGTGCCTGTGGATTGGGGTGGCCTCCATGTGGGGGGATATGCCCAGACTGATGTAAGTAACCAGAGGGAAGCCAGGAGCACCACAGCCTGACTCCTATGGGCATGCGGCTCCTACGGCAGTGGGGCATTGACACAAAACTAGGTGGTGCGGAATCCGGATCGGGCCAAGATCCCCACGCTAGTAGAGGTGAGGAGAGAGCATGAGACAAGGCTGCGGAGCCTGAGGCCCCCGTGACAGTCGGGGTGAGAGGCCCCCTACAGAAGCAATGCTGAAAACGGCCCAGAGCAAAACATTGGATTGACAATGCTGGGCGCATCGATTCCTTTATACCGGCCCCAGGACACAGGCTTCAAGCAGTGGCGGTTGGGATCTCAGAACCCACATACCCAGAGTAGCAATACCTCTGGTTGGCAGAGGAAGTCGGAGACAGTGCCGGCACTACAGTACAGAAGCAGAGCTGAGACCTGTGAGGCCTGAGGGATCACTCCTGGACAGATGGCGCTGGACAGAGGCAGAAAAGGTGGCCGCATACGTCTCAACAGTCCACCGCTCCCGACAGGCGGTGAGATCGCACAAACTATAGAGATCTCATCACAGCATGGGATGCGAGGACTAGACGTGGCATAGGAATTGCCGCAGGGAAACGAGACCGGGCACAAGGGTCGGCTCGGGCCCAGGCCCATACACAGTGATACATGTAAGACACAAGGATACTTACCAGTCTGTGCTCTGATCTTGGGATAGTGGCAGTGTGCAGGATAATGTACTGACCGACGTGAAAGGCTAGAGGGCGGCTCTGAGTGGTTTGTCTTTGCCTGTACCTCCACGCCGTACCCTTGGTGAAGTCACATAAAAGCCTACTGTGACCAAGAAAAACTCGGGGACCGGCTTGAGCTTAGGCCTCTCAACAAATTAAGGGAGGAGGCTGATCCTTTCACATCCAGAAGACGAATCTTGCAATCCCCAAATACCCTCTGACCCCTGATGACACCGATGAAAGCACTGCGGAAAATACAGGCCCCGATGGCATCACCTATAGCTACCAAACACATACCTGAAAAGCAGTTCCAATTGACACCCATGGAGACAACGAGCAATCACAGAATAAATTCCATTATCGCTCTAAGTTAGCCACAAGAAACTCCACAGCTCCCCGAAAGAAGCTCTCCGTAAACCTTATATGCCCTCTGTGCAAAAACTAACTATGGGGCGCCTGCGGTCGAATGCCCTGCAATCGGCTGCACAATCCAAGATGCATCAGACCACACGTACAGATAATGACAGACCCAGAACACCCCACACACTGCAATATCTACCAAACTTGATACTTTTTTGCCACATTGGAAAAGCTAGGCACATCGCTTGATCAAACACATACCTCACTGGAATCAAAAATAGATAAGGTCATGTCTGACTCTACGATACTAAGAGCAGACCACCGCAAATTAGCCGACAAGGTCCAGGCCAACGAGCTTGCACTCTCGGATTTATAACCAACTACCCATAGCCACGCGGCTGCAATACAGGACCTTCTGGAATGAGTGAACACCCTCAAGGATTGGAAGACGCGGAAGGATGCTTGCGTCGTAATAATGTACGAGTGGTAGGCCATCCAGAGGGAGAAGAGGGACAAGACCCAGTATCCTATGTCGAGCGTTGGTTAAAGGAGCTACTTCCAGAAGATGCCTTACCGCCACAGTTTGTGGTAGAGCGAGCTCATTGGGGACCGGCCCGTAAACCACCGCCAGGAGCCAGACCAAGACCAAGACCAAGACCATTCCTCTTCAAATTGCTAAATTACAGAGACAGAGACGCAGTATTGAGGGAAACACATAAACTGTCAGACATCAGAATATAAAACGCTCAAGTCATGCTGTTCCCGGACTATACTGCACAGGTACAAAGATGGCAGGGGTCTTTCACCGCAGTGAAGCACCAACTTCGAGAGCTAGACATCTGTTACTAACTGCGGGTAGCTGCAAACGGTGCAACTCGCTTCTTTGATGTGCCCTCAGACGTTTGGGACTGGCTGGAAGAAACAGGCCTATTGTCAGGACTCAATCGGCACACCGAGCCCATGCTACCCAGAAGAGACAAACGGAATCGACGCTGAGGCAGGGGAAGAGGCCCTAACCATTCTATGCGGCCGCTAATGGTCCTGGATCTGGAACAGAAATTGATGGAGAGACAAGAGGCACTTTACATGGCCGCATCGATCCGGTCCACAACCCATGACTCTGACCATGACACAAGGTCTACCCACACCATGAGTGCCGACGACTCGAGCCCCGCAAGATCTGAAGATTCGGACTCCCTGAACCTTCCAGATATTACCCCGCATACATCAGACGACATAATCTGAACATTCAACGGCAGCCTGATAGCGATCAAAGCTGTGCAATGTATAAAAGTTGTGATGCTCTATTCTTATGCTAGGTCCCTACAACCGCGCATGCGCTGCAGGGGAAGGTCAGTCGTTAAATATTTGATATGGAAGCTGAGTAAGACATGCCATCTAATCAGATACGGTGCACATTTCTATTCACGACTTAGACTTAGAAGGGATTGCTTAACATCCTAACAGAACATCGAGGGGGTGACAAGGCGACAAGCCGTGAGTTTGCTCTCATACGGTTATGCAGATTATATTTGACTCCCCAGTTTCGTTTTTATTTTCGACACCTAGAGGAGCGCTGCACCATCACCTAGTCCCCTACTGCACACTCGCACCTCATATCACAATAGGGGCACCACTGTTGACACATAGCACAAACAAATGTTATCACATGGAGTATCAGGGGGATGCACACTTCCACGCGCAGACAATCCATACCTACAACGCAGATCTACTAACATAGCCCTCCAACAGGAAACGCATCTGAGCACCTTCGCCGTTGCTGGCGGGGCCAGGTATACGGTACAGATTACTCTTCACAAGCGAGAGGGCCCTTAATATGGATAAAAGCAAGGGTTCCCTATATGATGGAGGAAACAGTAATTGACACAGAAGGCAGATATGTATTTACAAAAGGCAACCTGAATGGCCACACTCTCCTTATAGGTTCTATACATGCCCCCAACATGTAACAAACCTTGTTTCTCCATAAACTGACTGAAGTCGTCGCCCATTATAAGAATGTGGTATGTGTGATGGTTTGACTAGAGTGTACAATATTAGTTTTCTTGGTGTTTGATTTTCATTTTTCTTATTTTGTTATATATAAGCATATATAGATGTGATAATTAATTATTCAAACTATTTTTGTATATAAATATCAACAATAAAAACTATAAAAGATATACTGTTTTTCAATTTCTGCTTTTCTGTTTAATATATGTGTATTTACCATAGCTGCACGGACAGTTGCTCATGTTTCTTGGCTCCCTTAGGACTCCTAGCGAGCGGTGTAAGATGGCGAGAAATTCCGCCAATGAAAAATATATATAGGCAGGATATTTCGTATTTCTTCAAAATGGATTCTTGCCCTCACGAAAGACCTCACTTAACTTGAGGCGCTTTTTTAGAGTCGCAACATACTCCGCGCCCCGATACTGCATTCTGGGTGTCTAATACTAGACCTTGAGAAAGCATTTGACTCCCTGGAATGGGAGTACTTATTCGCTGTGCTAACAGGTTACAGGATAGGTTGTACATTCATAAGCATGGTACGACTTTTATACACTGAGCCGACGGTGCGCGTAAGAGTAGGCCCATATATATCCGACTCTGTATCGGTTAGAAGAGGAACTAAGCAGGGGTGCCCACTATCCCCTCTCCTCTTCTCGCTAGCTATAGAACAACTAGCAGAAGCCATCGGCACTAGGGTAGGCGGGGGCATCAAACTTGGGGATGGCATACACGGGATATCATTGTACGCAGATGACCTACTAATATACATCAGAAACATGCACTCGATTCCCCCGAGATTGGCACACATTTTAGGGGACTTTGCCTCCTTATTGGGGCTAAAAGTTAACGCCTCCAAATTGTGCTTATACCCCTTTGATGAGAGGTGCCAGGACCAGGCATATGTCCTTAAAGGGTGCGCGTGAAGTGGCAAGTAGATACTTTCTGCTATCTAGGAATAAGAATATACACTCAACCAACGGATTTGCTAGATGGTAACCTGAGAAGGGCGCTGACTGCCTGGGGAACACTTCCACTGTCAGTGACAGGCCGCGTGGCCTTTACTAAAATTGTGATCCTCCCATGGTTTCTATATTATTTTGTGAATCTGCCACTATACATTCCTCCC
The DNA here is from genome assembly GCA_963921515.1 of Calotriton arnoldi. Lineage (NCBI taxonomy): Eukaryota > Metazoa > Chordata > Amphibia > Caudata > Salamandridae > Calotriton > Calotriton arnoldi. The sequence continues at coordinate 1,078,336 of CAWUFW010000836.1, forward strand.
TCCTTTTATCTCCCACTGGAGATATTGGTTAGAAACTTCATTTGGGGCAACTCTTGACATCGAGTAATGATGAGGAAGCTCTACTTGCCAACGGACCAGGGGGGCCTCGCAGCCTCAAACCTAGAACAGTATTACCTAGCGGCACAACTGCAGTGAATGGCAGGATGGTTGGCGGATCGCCAACTCTGTGACAGCGCGACCAATCAACCACCCTGCTCTTTAGCTACCCTGATTAGACTATTCCATCCTTACGCGAAGATAAAACCACCTTAATCACTGCTACTCGGTGTGGCGCATAGATGTTACCGTAGGAGCTTATATATTACCAGACTCATGATGCCATACGCGCCCGCAATACCACTAGGGGAACGCCCAGAGGACACCTGATGACCACGGCAGCCGAACGATGGGGCTGGTGGGAGGCGGGGATCCAGGATACAGGAGATTTATTCCGGGAGGGTGTCATCATCCCATATGACAAATTAGTAGAAATGATGGATTACACCCAGGTAAATTCTTACTACACCGCTCGCTACTGAGTGCCCTAGCTTCCAAGTAGGGGTATTTAACTAATGAACCCCAAATTCACCTCACCATACAGTACCTCCTACCTTGCCTTCAAAAAAGACCTTAAACTGCACCTACTCTGCAAATACTGGGGCCCGTAATTCGGACTACGTACCTCCTCTGTCCCTACCCGCCTCCCCTTCACTCTCCCCTGTCACTTCTCCCCCTCTCCCTTCCCCCTTGTACTCTCCACCCCCTTACCTACCCCCTCCTACTCCTCTTCCCCTTTCCTCCTTCCTCTCAACACCCCACCCAGCTGACCAACACCCCTCTCCCCCAATCCTGGTTTCCCCCCGCATATCCTTCCCTAACTCCTGCCTCACCTACAGCTCTGCCCAGAATCCTGTTCCCACCGCAGCCACTATATATATAAAATGTATCTGCTTTAGCTGTATATCTATTTATTAGTCTTCAATTGGAGTGTTTGTATTTACTTATCGTTATATTGTACTCTAGAACTATTCCTGTAATTCTTGTCTTTGCACATGTAATTGGAGTGTTGTTTTTACCACTGTTATACTGTGCCCTTGAACAACTCCTGTAATCCTGTCTTTGAACATGTAAAGCGCTCTGATACCCCCGGGTCTAGCCAGCGCTATATAAAACCTTTCAAATAAAAATAAATAAATAAGTATTTACACATAATGGGACTCAGTGGACACCTTACTCGATGGTTCGCTGCTTTCGCTTCGCTGAGACAACACAGCAGTCACATTGGCACTGCTCCGGCGCTACTGGGAGGAGGACTTGTGACGTCCGCTCATGGACCACAAGTGGGCCTCAGTTTTGGAAAGCCCTGTACACATACCTAAGCCTGCGCCAAATACAATACTACATTACACAGAGAGCATACCTTACACCCGCAAAACGTAACTAGTATTTTGAATAGTTGGACGCCACCTGTCCCCGTTGCTCCCTCATAGATGCTGATCTACTGCATGTGTTATGGGGATGCCCCAACCTTCATAGGTATTGGACAGAGGTGGCAGACACTCTTGCCCAGTGTACAGACTGCTCCCTTCCATTTGAGCGGAAAGTATATATTTTGCATTTATACCGTAGAAACCAGGCGCACGAAGTGACTTCAAGGTTCTCGATCTAGGCATCGTAGTATCGAAAAGACTAATCAGCCAGAGATGGAAGGCTCCAGATCCCTACCCGCCTCCCCAGTTCACAGACCGCTACACAGAAAAGAATAGTAGAATCGATATGCAATATACATGCATGTGCTGCAGAGCCTACATAAACACCAATGATAAATACTCAAGACATAAATACACATAGCAGCCACATGTACATGCTGCAGTTGGGAATGTGAATCTATTTTGCTTAAATCTGCCTTGATGTATACTTGATTCCAATGTACCCATCAAATGATAACTGTCAACAGGAATGTATATTGTGTATGTCTGTCCTGTTTAAGAAAACCTAATAATAATAACCCTTATAATAAAAACAGATTTAAAAAAAAAAAAAAAATGAATGTCACAGATCATCCTCTATGGTTAACAGCTCAATGTACATTAATGCAATATCCATTTAGCAGAATTTGTAAGTTTTGATTGTTATAATTCATCTCCATTTGAATCTGCTGACATTTATATTAAGAAAGACTCGAACTCAAAACTTCAAATAAATAATAGTGGTAAGCTAACACTTGTGTAGAGAGATGTGTGCCATCCTCGACCTCCCCGGATGGATCCACATCACACCCTACCTCAAAAAGCTGCACTGGCTCCGGAAGAGATGCCAGTTCAAGATGCTGACCCATGCAGACAAAGCCCTGCACAATGAAGGACCAGTATACATCAACAAACGCATGACCTTCCCCCAACGGACCAGACACCTACGATCCACCTCCCCCTCCCTCACAGACACCCCCTGTATCTGCCGAAGAAACAGTGGAGGACGCTTCTTCTCACACCTGGTGGCCAATGCCAGGAACAACCTCCCCCTGCATCTCAGGGCCACTGCATCGCTCCAGCAATTCAGGAAAGGACTCAAGACCTGGCTGTTCGAATGAACAGATCACAATGAAGCAGTTAGCAACTCGAGCACCTTGAGATCCTCAAGGGTGATTTGCTGCGATTTATATATCCTTGATTGATTGATCTCTGCTCAAACAAGCATGGAGCATCATAAAATAGCACAATGGATTAATGTACCTTCTGCAGAGTGTGTAATGTATTGGTGGATTTTTGTTTACATTACAGCTGTGGGTTAATGATTTTGTTGTAGAGATCCTTTAATCACCTGCTGGTCACAAGTTACAATCCTGGTAAAATAGCTAGATGATTACAACGTCCACTTCAAACAGGTGCATGTCACCTGCAAAGCTTATGTTTGAAACCTTTAAGGATATAATTAAATCTATTGTTTTTCAGTCATGGATAAAATGAGTTCAATTGGGTATTACAAAACACTTGGCAACTTGTGAGGAGACATTCTGCATGGATTTTAATTTCGCCTGATGGGCAAGGTGTTAAGCTTCAGCTGTGCTTGGTATGAACTCCAGCTGCTCTCTGCCATGATGCAACACTGAGTCGATTGTCCATCAGCATTTCCACCCCCCTGCAGCAGCTGCTTTGCATGGTGCCGCGTAAAGTGAATGTGCTCTGGCACTGTGCTGCTGAGTCCCGATGTGAGCATTCTGCACCCGGACAGACACGAACAAATGCGGGGACCCTTACCAGGTAGGCCGCTCCCCCGCCACACAGCTCCGCCTGTGGTGTCCTGCCCGCTGCTGCTGCTGGTAAGCTCGCCCTCTGCTTGGCCTCGGTGCCCGTTTTCCGTCTGTTTCCCTCGCTGCCCCCACTGTATTGTGTCCATTCTCTTCTGTTCCCCTCGCTGCCCCCACTGTATTGTGTCCATTCTCTTCTGTTTCCCTCGCTGCCCCCACTGTATTGTCCATTTTTTCCTTCTGTTCCCTCGCTGCCCCCATTGCTTTGTGTCCATTTTTTTCCTTCTGTTCCCTCGCTGCCCCCATTGCTGTGTGCCCGTTTTCTCTCTGTTTCCCTCGCTGCCCCCACTGTATTGTGTCCATTTTTTCCTTCTGTTCCCTCGCTGCCCCCATTGCTTTGTGTCCATTTTTTCCTTCTGTTCCCTCGCTGCCCCCATTGCTGTGTGCCCGTTTTCTCTCTGTTTCCCTCGCTGCCCCCACTGCTTTGTGTCCATTTTTCCTTCTGTTCCCTCGCTGCCCCCATTGCTTTGTGTCCATTTTATCCTTCTGTTCCTCGCTGCCCCCATTGCTGTGTGCCCGTTTTCTCTCTGTTTCCCTCGCTGCCCCCACTGCTTTGTGTCCATTTTTTCCTTCTGTTCCCTCGCTGCCCCCATTGCTTTGTGTCCATTTTTTCCTTCTGTTCCCTCGCTGCCCCCATTGCTTTGTGTCCATTTTTTCCTTCTGTTCCCTCGCTGCCCCCATTGCTTTGTGTCCATTTTTTCCTTCTGTTCCCTCGCTGCCCCCATTGCTGTGTGCCCGTTTTCTCTGTGTTTCCCTCGCTGCCCCCATTTCCCTGTGTCCTTCTTGCCTTCTGTACCCCTCGCTGCCTCTCTCCACTCCCGCCGCTGCGTCCCCTGCGGCCCCGCCCCCCTGACTGCCCATTCGCTGCCCCTGCCTCCCAGCTGCTCCTCCCTCCCACCTCCCCATATATGGCGGCCGCTGTGCGGCGCGCGCCGCTGGCGCGCCGGCGCACCTAAGGCAAGCCCGTCTGCGCCCGTCCGTGCCTGGACCGCGCCCAGCGCCAGAACCCCTGGGCCGTGCGCCCCCCGCACCAGCCTCGAGGACCGACGCCGATACGATGCCACCACACTCCACGCTCTCAACCCCGGACGGACGCACAACTGCTTCAAGGCCGCCCCGAAACGCACCCATGGTCCCTTCACCTGCCGGAACTGCAGCTACACCAGCCTCAGAGCCACCGAGGCGCCCGCCAAGAAGGACCGCAACCACCTCCGATGCATCCTACTGAACACCCGCTCCGCACGCAAACACGCCGTCGAGCTCTGGGACCTGCTCGACACATCATCACCAGACGTCGCCTTCCTGACAGAGACCTGGATGAACGACTCCTCCGACCCCGACATCGCCATAGCCATCCCAGACGGCTATAAGATCACCCGCAGAGACCGCGTCAACGCAGTAGGAGGAGGAATCGCCATCGTCCACAAGAACACCATCAGGGTCTCAACCAGCACCGACAACACTCTCAGCACCGCCGAACACATGCACTTCCAGGTCCACACGGACCCCAACACCACCCTTAGAGGCACCCTTGTCTACAGACCCCCTGGGCCCCGACCCCAGTTCAGCGACTCCATCGCCGACTTCATCAGCACGCACGCCCTGACCTCTACCGACTACATCCTCCTCGGAGACCTGAATTTTCACCTGGAGAACAAGAACGACAGCAATTCCACCACCCTGATCGACAACCTCGCCAACCTCGGTCTGAGCCAGCTCGTCACAACACCGACCCATTCCGCCGGCCACACGCTCGACCCCATCTTCTCCTCAAGCTCCCACGTCTCCTTTAGCCACACCACGGAACTCCTCTGGACCGACCACCGCTGCATCCATTTCACCTTCCAGAAACCCACCACACACCACCGCACCCAACAGATCCCACGCCGCTGCTGGAGCAAAGTCACCGAAGACCAACTACGGGCAACCCTCGCTCTCAGCCCTCCCTCTGACCCATCCAACACCGACGACGCTGCCTGCAACCTCAGAAGATGGATGGACGACTGTGCCAACACCCTCGCCCCGCTGAAAAAACTCACCTACGCTGACACCACCAAAAGAGCCAGCTGGTTCACCTCGGAACTCCTAGCTTCCAAGCGTACCTGCCGGAAACTAGAGAAGAAATGGCACAGTGATAAGACACCGGACAGCCACGCAGCCCACAAAGACGCCATCCGTAACCACCACCACCTCATCAAGTCCGCCAAGAGAATCTCCTTCAAAGACCGCCTCGACAACAATGCACACAACAGCAAGGAGCTTTTCAACATCGTGAAGGAACTCTCCAACCCAAGCTCCAACACCAACGACATCCCACAGTCGCAACCCCTGTGCGATTCCCTCGCCACCTTCTTCCACCGCAAGATCGCCGACATCCACGACAGCTTCAACACCCAGACAGCCCCAACTAAGATCGATGCACCAGACCCGCCGCACACCATCGACCACGACCCCCTGCCAGCCTGGGCCAGCGTGAACATCGAGGACACCATCAAGACCATGAGCACAATACACTCCGGCTCCCCGTCAGACCCTTTCCCGCACCACATCTTCAACAAAGACAGCAGCTCCATCGCACCCCACCTGTGCAACATCATCAATCTCTCCTTCGAGACCGCGACCTTCCCAGAGAGCTGGAAACACGCAGAGATCAACGCCCTACTCAAAAAACCCAAGGCGGACCCGAGAGACCTCAAGAACTTCCGGCCCATCTCCCTGCTTCCGTTCCCAGCCAAGGTCATCGAGAAGATCGTCAACAAACAGCTAACCCGATACCTCGAAGAAAACAGCATCCTGGACCCATCCCAATCGGGGTTCCGCAGCAACCACAGCACTGAGACTGCCCTCATCGCCGCCACCGACGACATCAGGATCCTGCTGGACAACGGTGAGACCGGAGCCCTCATCCTGCTGGACCTCTCCGCCGCCTTCGACACTGTCTGCCACCGCACTCTACGCGCACGCCTCCACGACGCAGGGATCCGAGACAAGGCCCTGGAATGGGCCACCTCCTTCCTCGCCGGCAGAACCCAGAGAGTCCGCCTCCCACCATTCCGATCCGAAGCCTCCGAGATCATCTGCGGCGTACCCCAGGGATCGTCCCTCAGCCCAACACAGTTCAACATCTACATGGCCCCGCTCGCACGCATCGCCAGACAGCACGACCTCAACATAATCTCCTACGCCGACGACACTCAACTGATCCTCTCCCTCACCAAGGACCCCTCGCCGCCAAATCCAACCTCCATGAAGGGATGAAGGCCGTCGCCGATTGGATGAAGATCAGCCGACTAAAACTGAACACGGAGAAGACAGAGGTCCTCATCCTCGGCTCCAACCCCTCAGCCTGGGACGACTCCTGGTGGCCAACGACGCTGGGAGCAGCCCCGACACCCACCGACCACGCACGCAACCTGGGAGTCATCCTCGACTCAACGCTCTCCATGGCCAAGCAAGTCAACGCAGTCTCATCCTCCTGCTTCAACACCCTCCGCATGCTTCGCAAGATCTACAGGTGGATCCCGACAGACACGAGAAGAACAGTCACCCAGGCCCTCGTCAGCAGCAGACTCGACTATGGGAACGCCCTCTACGCGGGAGCCCCGGCCAAGCTCATCAAGCGACTGCAACGCATACAAAACGCCTCCGCACGCCTGATCCTCGATGTACCAGGCCACAGCCACATCACCCCCACCTGAGGAACCTGCACTGGCTCCCCGTCGACAGGAGAATCTCCTTCAAACTCCTCATCCACGCACACAAGGCACTCCACAAGACTGGCCCAGCCTACCTCAACAGACGACTCCTCTTCTACGTCCCCAACCGCCAACTCCGCTCCGCCGACCTCTCCCTCGCCACCGTCCCTCGCATTCGAAGAACCACCACCGGCGGCAGATCCTTCTCCCACCTCGCCGCCAAGACCTGGAACACCCTTCCACTAAGCCTACGACAGACCCAAGACCTGCTGACCTTCAGGAGGCTACTCAAGACCTGGTTGTTCGACCAGTAGCAGCACCCCCCTTTTCTCCCCCAGCGCCTTGAGACCCTCGCGGGTAAGTAGTGCGCTTTACAAATTCTGTGATTGATTGATTGATTGACAGGCACAGATTCCAAATACGACTCAAGAGTATTTACCAGATCTGAAATCTGACACTGGATTTTTTTCTCTTTTTAGATCTCACCTTGAGACAGATTTAGTTGCCATTTATTGAAGACCTATTGTGTACAATATATACATAGAGGGGGCTTTAGGTAGGCCCTTTGTTCATGATTTGATGGTTTCCTTGTATATCTCAGTTCGATGCTCCTGACTTGATGGGTTTCCTCTAAGTTATTTTCTTTCTCCTGCACCCGAAGCATAGCTGCTTATCCATTTAATTTGGTTATATGAGTTGTAGCCTTCCACTGCTGACATCAGGGAATTATTTGTTTGGTTTTAACACCCAATGTAAGGGCATAGCAGTGGCGTAACGAAACTTGAGGTGGTCCCCCTGCAAGGTACATGGAGGGGCCCCCACTCCGGGCTCAATTAGGAGTTCTCAGGCCAGGGTACTATGCTGAGGGGGTCTCCTGCTGCTCGGGGCCCTCCCACACCGCGGGGGAGGCCTTTGTTACGCCACTGGGGCATAGCCTTCCTTGCTCTCTCTCCAGTCCGCTCATTCCCCCCATTACATTCTTGCCCATTTTTTCTCTCTTAGAACTTCCAATTCCTGCTACTCCTTTGATGCCCCTCCTCTCCTCGTTCATCATATGTTTTCTTTTGAATTGTTTTGAAAGGGTCCAGCAGCTGCACACTGTTACCAGGCCACTTTCTTCTGTTTGATGGCATCCACACTCATAAATTATTTTTAAGTTTATCACTGCAAAATGGTTGTTGGCCAGCTAGACCCAATAAATTAATAATAAAGCATAACAAAAATAATTCCAAGAAGGCTGCAGGCTCAACAGCACACATCCAAGTGGCCATTTTGAAATTATTTTTCTCTGCCAAAAAAAAAAAAACATTCCAAGATGGCTGCCCATGCATGTACATGCATGCACATACAAGCATGCGCGTATAGCAATGTCCATTTTGTAATGCATGCACATGTGTTTTGACCCACCGCCAGATATCTTTGATATATATATATTTTTTTTTTACTTTTCATGATGCCAAAGCAAATAAGCATAGCAAAGGCAACATCTTATAGCTCTGTGCCTGATTATTTCAGGTATGGACGAATGGCCTAATTTTGAAACCCATGGACAGATTTAGAGATGGGTGGTAATGCATAATCATCCGAAAAGCGATGTAATTTCCACCGAACCAATCTTCGCCACAGGAATTAGTATCGCCATGCCATGTTAATACTAGCAGAGAATCCTATGATGATATACTTTCAATCATAACTTTCATCTTTCTTAATGTAATACCCAGAGGACCATGTTACAATTGCCAAGTTGTCAGCATTATTTTGAAAAACGTTTGCAAATGTTTGAGACTCATTTTGACTATAGCAATGAGGAAAACGAAGAGCGATATTTTAATATGCTTTGCAACTGGGAATTTAATTGCGTTCACTTAGGCAGTTACCACTAAATAGACACTTTGCTGTGCATGAAGCATCCTTATAAAATTGAATTCTGCAAAAGGAAATGAAATATATGAGAAAAACATTTAAATTATTTTCCACGTCTGCGTGAAATTAAGGATGTGTTTCTCATGCAGTGATACAGCTAGGGAATAGAACTTGACATTTTATTAGTTTAAGCTCTAATTATGAGAGAATTTATAGGTCTGGCGTTAGCCAAGACCTTTTGATTTCGCTGCACTTAGTTTTCAGCCAGAACTCTTCATACATTGGTCTGTTGATGTGTCATTCACATTTTCCTTCCACCTATTACTGCATAGGTCATGGGGCAATGGGTCAGCCTACTTCAGCCACTGGAAACATTCTGCCCTTTCACAAAGAGTAGACCCAGACACAAAGAAGTCGACTTCAGTGCCAGTATTTGTTCTTTCTTAAATATTATGTTGCCTTTTCGTTAGGTGTTTGGATCCTGATGTCATAGTAGGGCGCATTCTGCCATTTTTTCATTTTGTTTTTGATGTAGCACAGGGCACATTTCAGCTTTATCTGTTCTTCCTTTTTTTTGGTGACGTAGGCTATTTAAACTGTGAGGGCGGTGACTGATGTGGCCCCATTCACCCTGTCTGTCTGATCATTGATCTGTGAGATTGTGACCTCAGAAATTTTAGAGATAGTAAATGTACTTCTCCAAAAGTGGGCATTACTCAGCACATGTTTCTTTCACCCTCCTTCCTGAGGAATTTGGTAAGTGGCTGCATTCTGCGACTGTGTTCTAAATTGAAACATCTAAAAACAGTGGCATAAGCAGCGATAGAGTCACTAGCCGATCAGCTGATTCTGAAGCCAGCAATGGTTTTTGGTGGCCCACAAGTTACATATGTGTTGCAAGAGTCCGCCGCATAAAACGTGTGAGCATGAAGTTCACACCTGCATGCCTCACATGTAAAGGATATTTGCAATTGTCATTTTTCAACCACTCGTATTGCAGTGCATTCTGGTCAACATCATGATGGCACATCAGCTGTGTGAAACATCCAGCCATAAAAGATCTATTACAGTAGGTGACTACGTATTCTAAGCAAGTGGTTGGTGTGCGTGTAGTCTCAGTAGGGGTGAACCATTGATCCTCTGCGTTTTGAGAACCATCATATCTCAATGGAACCACCTCTGCCTTTCACTTCCAGCTAATTCAGAGTAATTTTTAGGAGGGGACAGGTATCCCTTTCCCGGCAGGTGCAGTGTGTGACTGAACCCACCTATAGGGGAATGCTGGCGATCTCGAGGACCACAAAGCACCCCTCCCAAATGTCGCTCTGGGGGGGAGAGGGGGTGTACTCTCTGACTGTGCTGCACCTCTATGTGTCAATGCACCTGCACCTGTAATACGGCACAGTGCAATAGCAAAGGCAATCCTCTCATTTGCATAAAGCCATGCCCTATGCAAATGAAGGGACGCCCCTTTTTATCAATCTGGTGCATATCTGTCAAGAGTCTGACCGGCTACCAAACCATCCGCAACCTCTTCAGTAATACCGAAGTACTCAGGGGTGAATACGGCAGGAGTAGATCTGTAACACAGCCTCTAGACTCTAAGCAAGTGGCAGTCTCCTTCACCACTTCTGGTCCTGAGACTGTCCCCAACTCAATTCCTGGTGCTCTTCATTCTCCACAATTAAGGTAGTATTGTTTCAGTTCATTTCAAATTCAACTTGTACATCAGTCACTTCCTTGAGTGATGTATCATGAAAGGTGCTTACAGAACACTTGATATGCAATCCTATAATGGATATTCCCCTGCAATGTTTTAGCCTGTACTGTGCCCCTATGTGAAACGTTTTTCTATTTAATGCAGTTAGGTCTACACTACACTATAAAGGACCTAAAATAACCACACAAAATAAAAATGAAACCTCCATCTTTAGCCTTTTAAATGATTAAATTGAACTCATTCCAGGTCAGTAACCAACACAGAGTGGCTGGTAGCCCGGAAGTCACCTGTGACTCAGTTTGTATTTGTAAATGGCATATACATTATCACAGCTGCCTATTCTTATGTTTTACCCTACGCGTCTATTCACATTGAAGGGGACTACCAGAAACTCAATATTGTTTACGCTTCAGCTTCCTGCAAAAAAACTGAATTTCCAAGTGTTGAGTATGGCTCACAGCAATAAGCAAGTCATAATGAAGTCCTTGAATTCTGCCTACCCTGATGAATCTCAAAGACAGAGGGGCCGATTCCGATCTCGGCCGGTAGGGCTCCGAATAGGATTCGGCTTTACCGGATCCGATTCGGAGCCCTTTTTCCCGACCGAATCGTACGCGGGTCCGGCCGAGCGAGTACGATGCGAATTCGCCGACCGACTCGTCCGGGCGACCCGACCGCTCCGACCGACTCGTACCCGGATCGTACCGCTCCGACCGACTCGCTCGGACCCGATTCGCACCGCGCAATGGAGACGTTTTCCGGCCGGGTAAGTACGATGCGCACCTCGACCGCTCCGACCGACTCGCGCCATCCGACTCGAACTCGCTGTCGGAGCCGTACTTTGGGGGTCCGTGTCGGACCCCTGTACGCGTACCCGTGCGAGGCGCACACAGGGGGACCCATGGGTCCCCCTACCTGTGCGTGTACGCCGCGGGCGCTTCGCGGCGTACTCGCTGTAGGAGGCGCCCTTGTCCGCCTCGCACCCATTGAGGCAATGGGAGCCCGCGTACGCGTTGTGCGACCGGCTCCCATTGAGTTCAATGGGAGTCCGACCGACTCGTGTCCGGTGGCATACGAATGCATCGGACTCGTTCGGTCGGACTGCACGGGTCCGATTCGGTCGGAAATCTCTCCGGGTCCGGCTCGGTCGGAGAGATTTCCGGCCCGAATCGGAATCGACCCCAGAATCATCAACAAATTGCATGCCTTGAAACTAAAAATGGAAACAGATGAACCCCTCAAAACACCGCTGGAACAATATATCAGAAATATAACTGGACACTTCCTGCTGTCATCAAACCCAAACCTTCTTTAGGTTCCCAGAACGAGCAGCTGCTCAACAGGATATAAGTTGTTTGCAGTCACAAACCGCAGCACTAGCTGGGGCTCCTAATCTCCATCTGCAGTTAGGTTTAACTACTCTAGCTAGGAAAAAGTGCTTTGATGTAATTTCCTGTGCAGAGCTATGTATTTATCTGCTATTTACCTAGCTTGTTTGATATTGTTCCTGTTATATTCCCGAGGGAGGCCCATGTAGCGAAGCAGCTTATTCCTTACATTGTCCTAGAAAATAACATTTCTGCTGTGATCTTTTGCACGCATTTGCATGCACGACAATGTTGGATTAGTTTCTCTGAAACTACTTTGTTTACACATCCAGCTTCGCACAACATTATCACAATGCCTTGAACATCATGTACTAGGCCTCTCTACGCACTGGGTACAAAAGTCGTCCTATCTTCATCCACGGGGCGACAACGCTATCTACATATCCATAACATCACTAATCTAGAGCGCACATCGTGAAGGCTGCTTTTTATTATAAATATTAGGCATCCCGATAGATTGGTAGAGGTTGCACTTCTGCTGACACCGAAGGTCCCTGCATGCGGAGAAATCACCACACACTGGTCTGACATTCTGTGAGGGGTGTCCAACTTGAGACGAAGACAGGGCCCTTTACTCTCTCCTATCAGGTAATGGTGTTGGATCGTCCCTTTGGGGGGGGTTATTGGTTCTACACCCATACACACTCTAGGTACACGCAGAGTAGGGTCCGCATCGTAGGAGTACGTTTGATTACCATATTGCATATATGCCTGCATATATTCATTTCTTCAGCACCATGGTAGAAGTGTATCTACTGTTCAATCTTTTGGTGCTTGTAATCTCCTTTATTTGCTTCTGTCTCCCAACCATTGCAGCACATGTATTTTATACAAGAATAATATTGGTTCAATAAATATATTGAAAATGTCCCACCCACCGTGTAGTCTGTATTCTGCACAGAGAGAAAGTAAGCACAAGTGACTGAGGGAAAGATTCTGTACTGTTTCCACAATCCTTGAGTGATCAGGGTTGTCATGTTCAGTGGTTGCCAGAGTCCATTCGCTCCCTGGTAAAGTTAGGGGGCTCATGGTGGCACTGTGAGCTAGCTGGTCTATAGGCCATCATATCCTGCCGGAATCAGTCTTGACACAAAGCCCTTAGTTTATGTTGTCCAAACAATGCGCAGATCCTACGGATTAGTAGGGACTACACGACATTCCTAAATGTCTATAACTTGAATACTGCTCCACCCAAAAAGTCACCTGCACTGCCTTTTTTTTCTTGGCTAAGTTAAGGATATTGGTGTTGGTGCAGAGTTAAAACTTAATTTTACTGAGATAGGAAATTCACTGCTGAACAAGCTGTTCAAAATGGCCAGCTTAATTAAACCTAAGATGTCAAATCAAAATTTCACGTGCCAGAACTATGGGAAGGTGATGGAACTGTCGATTAGCAACAGCTCCTTTAGACCCTCCCTATATGGTACTGGCTCCTGCACGGTCCAAATTCTCACCCAATAAAGTAAAGTTCTTAGGGCTGTCAAATGCTTTATCCTTTTCAGGACTACATCAAAAAACAGAGATAAGTTGCGTAATTTTGAGAAGGTGTAGTAATGACCTTATAAAAGAGTTCTCTCCCATTGTCAACGGGTTTACGCTATCTGTGCCCTAACTTTTGCCATCATATAAAGCAACTGCCTGGGCTTTTGCCTTATAAACTTCATGGGCAAGAGATATAGCTCTAGAAATCATGGACTGGTGCCTCTTGAATATTGCAGGTGCACTATGTTGGAGAATGACTCTACGTTTTTGTATATGTGGGTTCCATGTCATCTTGCTATCTAGCATTATTCCCAAATACTCTAATGTATATACACATTCCAATCTCTTTTGTCCAAAACATATATTCCCTTTGAAGGGCTTATGAGGTCTTATTGTCCTAAATTTAGTCTTAGATACATTAATCTCAAGACCCTTCTTATCACAATATACTATACAGTTGCCCAGTAAGAGCTGCAGTCCCATAGGTGTTCGTGACAACAAAAGGGTATTGTCTGCGAATAGCAAGGCCGGACCAGGAACAACTCCTAGTTTTGGGGAATTATTAGTGCACTTTAACAGGACCTTAATAACATCATTTACATACAATGAAAAGAGGGTGGGCTTTAGTATACAGCCCTGTCTAACTCCCTTATATATCGAAATGCGGTCAGTGAGTTTACCCTGGGGACCCAGCACACCTGAGCGTAGTTTTCATGATGCAATCGTATTATTTGTAAAAGGATTGCTTCTAGGACTAATACTGACCTAAGGGAGCCCTGCAACAAATGCCTTGGAACTAAGTCAAATGCCACCATCAAAATGACAAATGCTACATATAGATGGTTTTCCCTTACTTTTATATACTTCCGGATAATAATAGAGAGCCTGTACACCTGATCTATTGTGCTGTCCTTTTTCGAAAACCTGCCTTGATATTGTGAAAGAACCTTAGAATCCTCCAACCACTCATTCAGGTTATTCAAAATTTGCCTTGCATAAACCTTTTGCAGACTATCTAGCAAACTAAGTTGTCTATAGTTGCTAGGTTCATTCTTATGTCCCTTTTTAAAGCAGGGGAAGATTTTGACTCCTGTTCATGTTTTGAGAATCAGCGCTCCCAAAGCTATTGAATTACACTGCAAGTTAACATAAGGGGCCCATATTGAAGAATCTTGCTGCGAAAGATCCCCAGGGATTTTGTCAGGACCGGGTGCTTTGCCTAAGTTAATGGTCTCAATGGCCACCTTGGTCTCTTCTAAAGAAAAATGTATTTGGTTTTCTATATTAGATATGGAGTCGCTACTGAAAGATTTATGGAGGGTTATACGTATTGGCGTATCTATCAATCTTCAAGGCATGCAAATAACCCACTCTGCAGGATATACAAAATGGTCAATCTGTGTACAGTAAGCTTTACTTCCATGTGCTATGATTTTCAACAATGTCATGGAGTCTCCTATCCTAGTTGCCTCGATCAGGTAAATCGAATTAGCGTCATCCCATTTCTGCTTCGCGATTAGAAGTGCTCTCTTGTATCGAGCTCTGGCCTCGTGAACAACAGAGGGAGAATTGGATTTTAGTGCCCTTACCAATGCCATTTTAGATGAGCGACATTCCTCTGAGTACCAGGGATTTCTCTACTTAGTATTTGCTTCACAAGCAGGGTTACTTATGGGTGCCTTGGTTATGTATGGCTTTAGGTTTGCAGCTAAAATGTTGTGGATCTTTACAATGAGAATGTCATGTAGTGGGAGATTGGCATACAGAGCCAAGACCTTCGAATATAAATTATAAATCTTAGCTTTAAACAGCCCTATTTCCCAATATTGTTGGCCATTCACTCAATGAATCAGGGAGCTTGTCATCATGAGGTGTAATGGAAAATGATCGCTATCTGTCCTGGCATCTATCTTAAAGTCCAACATTTTGTCCCATAAAGAAACCTATATCAGGATGTAATCAGTTTTGGACCTGCTATTCCCTCTGGTAAAAGTATGTGTCAAATGTATCAGATTTTGACCTGTCATTACAGGCTGGCAAGCCATTTGCTAGTACCATAAGGGCCATCTGTAAGGCAGACACAGTGCAAGGTAGGTAAGAGGTAGTATCAATGGATGGAATGCCCCACATCTCATCCTCCTCCTCTGTTACTTAATCAAATCCATATAAAGGCTCGAATATAATATTAAAATCCCCACCTATAATTGATGGTCCTTTGGACTCTAGTCTTTTTAGGTGATTTTCCTGTGACGCTATAGTTGGAGACTCCATGTATATATATTACATGTATATATATAAATATAGAACGTGTATATACATATATATTACCTGTATATATATATATATATATATATATGTATATTACATATTAGATATAAATATTAACTACGTTCAGTATGATCCTCCTAGAGATAGTTGTTAAGATAGAATATCAATACAGGCATTTAAAGAAATGTTGACCCAAATCGCAAGCCTTCCTGATAGTCTGCGCACAGAAGATGGAATAGCGCTGACAAAATATGTTTTATAGCCTGGTCTATAGAGGGGTCAACTAGCCAGGTTTCTTGGAACATACGAACATGAAACTGGTCAATATATTCCAGCCAATCAGGATCATTACGTTTTTGCCTTAGAACCCCAACTTTCCATGGAAGTAAATGAAAGAACCCATTAACGGATTTGTCTACTTGGTTAAGAGGAGGTAAGATATTGGTGGAGTCAGCAAGTTCAATAGAAATGCCTTCATTAAGTTCTTTAACTTCAACACTAGATATAGAAGCGGTTAGAAAGCAAGGGACTGTTACAGATAATTGAGGGGGGTCCATACTTTAGAGCTCTATGGGTTGATATAAGCTCTCTAAAGGGGACAGGCAATTGACACTCGCCAAGTTGACTGATATAGGATCAATATTTGGTGGAAATACTTGGCTGCTGGCGTATTCTAGGACTCTCTGGGACATAGATTGACTCAGCTCCCAGGGAGTCTCTGCGGGCACTGGGCTTATTATTGATGGCTTAATTAACTAAAGCCGCCTGGTTTCTGTGTAAGGGGCATATGGGTGTGGTCAACTCAAACTGTATTGGTGATCCATTTGGAGAAGCTGATCTTAACTCCAGGGAAATCAAACCCTCCACTAATTCCTGATTTTTCAAGAACAGCTTGATAATATTGTAGTCTTCAGGGGCTCTAGATATCCGTTGAGCTTTCACAATATCTGATCGAGCTATCGATAGACATTAAACTTCGTACCACATCCAATGTATAACTTTGTTTACAAGGGCTTCACCATCCTCCCTCGAGATTCTTATTAGTTTGGGGATGTTTATCATAAATACTATTACTCCTGTTATTTGTAAGAACTCTAATTGGAGTGTTCAATAAAGTATTGGTACGATGTAAGGTGTAGACTTGCTAAAGAGACCGATTATCAAGAGTGGGTTCTCTATAATATCCCTCTAGGTGGGTGGCTATAACAAAGATGTTGTGATGGAGAAGAGGCAGAGTTCAATAGTTTGATGTCACCCTTAAAACCCACTTTAGCACTATGATTAGTGGCAGCCCCACTAGTATTCCAGTTACCTCGGTGGCCAAGCACATGTTCTCAAGCAATTCGGTTGTTCAAATTACATAAGGGAGGATGGGCCTCTTTGGCGGTCATCAAAGATCTAGCATCTCTCAGTCCCTTCTCTTTACTTATAGCTTTATTACATAGCTCTATGTGTTCTGTATGTTTCACCCCCAAGTCACCTTTCACACCACCCACAGACCCCCTAAATGCAGCAATACATTTCTTACCAGCCCTTTCGTTTCTATAATCTCTTTTGTGAGTGAATCGATCTTCAAGCTTAATTCCTCTAAGGATGGTTCTCTCTTGCGCATACTTTTCTGAATTTCAATTTCTTCTGATGGTTCGCAACATGTAAGGGATACCAAGGGAGAGAATCTGTTCACACATGGATTAGAAGGTTCCACTTCAGCCACTACAGTGGTAATTGAATTTGCCAATATTGTTGTCTCTATAAGTGGCGCCGCTGCTGCTTGTGTGCTAGGTCTAGGTGTTTGCTGGAGGTATTAATTACTTCTCCTATACAATTAACAAAATAAAAATGTAAAAGTGTTAATGCACAAATACACAACTGCAAAAATAAAATCTAAACTAGATCGGCAAGAGTTTAAAAATACAGAATCAAATTAAACATAAGAAAGGGAGTAAGCTTTGATAAAACAAAACCCCTTGAGTTTCTAAGTTACAAGTTAGCCAGATTCCAACTTGAAATTAATGAATCAGGATGACTAATAAATCGTAGCTGGGCCTGGTTGCAAATCTTACCCCAGCAATCAAATCAAATTGACATGGATAAAACGAAAGCTGCAAGCTGGAAAAAGAATGAAGACATCAAAGCGTTTCCACGTGATTGCACAAATACACAGATAGGGCAAAACAAACTAAGTTAGAACAGAGAAATTTTAGAACACGAGAACAAAATAGATGAACACAGTCTTTGATGAATGTAATAGGGTCCCTAAAGTAGCATTACAAATTAATCAAAGTCCAACTCCAAGTTGATGCCTGTTAATGAAACGTAGCTCAGTCTGGATGCGAATCCTCCCAGAATAGTCAAAATAAATTAATGTAAACGCTGCAAAGTCTACTGTTTAAAAGCGATTAGGGCATCTGAGTTATTCCTCGTGTTGCAACTATAAAACAAGTATATACAATTAATTATATTTTAAGCCTATAAGACTATAGCTTATACCTAACAGTCGTTAACAACTGTTCGTGGGGCAATCCAAAGAAACAAGAGTAAGAGGGGTGGCCCAGCCCAACCTCTTCCGGACTATGCTTTAATGTAATGAAGAACAAGCCTCACAAACTGTGTCCTTCTGAGCAATATGGTAATCCTGTGGCGTTCCCAAGATGCATTTCGAGACCTCCAAAGGTTTATGGTCATGTTATTTTATGTTATGTTATGTCATGTTATAATTTAAGTCACAACTAATGCTGCCCATTGATGCTTCAGAACCAATATTATTTCAAGGTTGCTTGGTAGTGCTAACTTTGAACTCTGTGAGACACATAACATACCATAAGGTCTCTCGCCTAGGTCCATTGCACTGTTACTGATAAAGTTACCCAGAGCTATTGAGACTATGGTGCCTTAAAGGAACTCTGCAACAGAGTAGTTGTGTGGTTGTGCACACGTAGGGTTTAAGTATAAAAAAGCTCTCATCATGAGGATCCCCGATTTAGTTGAAGGGATACTGGAGTGCCTGAATCTCTGATTCTGGTTGGTATCCCTGCACCTAAATCCAAGATTACAAGTTATGTCCCCTGCAAAGGTAAATAACAAGAAAACACAGGAATATCTTGTGTAAATCTGTATGTTTTTCCACTTCTGGGGGACATAACGTGTCTAAATATGCATGTTTACCTCCTTTAGGAGGCCCATTCTGCAATAGGCATGGGGTCGGGTGTTGTGAGAAGGGCAGATTTTGTGAGTGGAAAGCATTTTCTGCCCCCCTCATGCAGAATTAGGGGGGGAACGGGTTGGGCAAAGTAGCTGCTTTCCACTAAAATGCCCAGGTGGAATGTCTCCAGGCCTGGCAAAATCAAGTCCGGAGTTGGGAGACCTGGTAATTTCTCCCAGGGTATACCACTCTGGGCCACTTGTAATGAGGGCCAAAAGAAATGATAGGGTGTAGTATTCATACAAAATCATGTTTAGAATAATAAACTCTTGATTCTGTTGGTTGAATTCTAGTGCATGGATTTTTGGGGGGCTTATCTCCACCACACGTTGGAAAACATCAATGGTGTTTACGTGTATCCATCAATGCAAATATAGAAACAATTCAACTACCCTTACTCTGCAAATCACAAGACAGGGGAAGTGTTAGAAATGGGGGACTCTAGTTGGCAGTGGCTTGCACCCTGTCCAAGTAGGGACCCTTCATTCTAGTCAGGTTAAGGGGATTACACACCCAAGATAACTCCTGCTCACCCCCTTGGTAGCTTGGTATGAGCAGTCAGGCTTATCTCAGGGGGCAATGTGTAAAGCATTTATACAAACACACACAGTAACACAGTGAAAACACTACAAATGGACACCACACCTGTTTAGAAAAATATCCAATCTTTATTTAAGAAAAACAAGACCAAAACGAAATAAATCCAACACACACATGTAAAGATATCACTTTTAAAAGGTTAAAAATAGTTCAGTCCATAGGAAATTATGGATGCATCACTTTTAGCACAAAGTTCCTGGGATGCGTCAAAATCAAGGATGGAAACAGGTGCAGGGGAGGTGCGGCACCGGAAAACAATGTGATACGTCGGTTCCTTACTCCCAGGGGAGTTGATGCGTCAGTTCCTTACTGCCAGGGGAGATGATGCGTTGGTTTCTTACCTGCAGCACAGGGGAGGTGATGCGTTGGTTCCTTACTGTACGGGGAGGTGATGTGTCGATTTCCGGACACGCGGCCTCGGTTCCTTACTGCTGGGCTGCGTCGATGAAGAACTGGCGCGCAGGTGCGATGCGTCAAAAATCCGTACACGCTGGGTCGAAGTGGCAATGGCAAAACAGGTGCAGCGTCGATTTTCCAGTCGCGTGGCAGTTAATGCATCAATTGTTTTCAGCTGCATAGCAGGGCATGCGTTAAAGTCCGAGCGGGTGCCACAGACGTCGGTGACAGGGCTCGAGACTCGGCTTCACTGCAGCGAATCGTCAATTTTTCAGCCACACGGTGGGGCTGCGTTGGAAAACCACAAAAAGAACAATTGATGGACAGAATGCAGAACAATGTCATTCATTCACCCCAGTACAGAGATATGGGCCTACATCCATCATTTTTTTGCTCCCCATGCCATTCCAGTTTGAACCCAGCCATATGCAAATCAGTCTTGACCCTGTGCCCAAAAGAACAATGGATTTAACCCAGGTCTATTGACTGGGGAAGAAAGTTTGATTTGCTCTGCATTCCGTCCATCATCTGTGTGTCTTTTGCTTTCTCGCCCTTAGTGCGCCGTGTATGCCCAGATGTGGGTCCCGGGCAGGCTGTGCCTCTGGATTCAAGCTAGCCTGGCTGATGAGGGGTGATTTCTCTAAACTGGTCCCAGGATGCTTGTTTCAGGTCCAGGGAGGACCTGGCTTGGATGTTCGGTCTGGACTGTTCCCATGAGGCACAGAGTCAAGACTGATTTGCATATGGCTGGGTCCAAACTGGGGTGGCATGGTGAGCAAAAGAACAATGAATTTAACCCAGATCTATTGACTGGGGGAGAATGTTTGATTTGCTCTGCATTCCGTCCATCATCTGTGTGTCTTTTGCTTTCTTGCCCTAAGTGCGCCGGGTATGCCTAGACGTGGGTCCCGGGCTCACTGTGCCACTGGATTCAAGCTAGCCTGGCTGATGAGGGGTGATGCCCAGAAACCGGTCCCAGGATGCTTTTTTCCTGTCCAGGGAGGCCCTGGCTTGGTAGTTTGGTCTGGACTGTTCCCATGAGGCACAGGGTCAAGACTGATTTGCATATGACTGGGTCTAAACTGGGGTAGCATGGTGAGCAAAAGAACAATGGGTTTAACCCAGATCTATTGACTAGGGGAGAATGTTTGATTTGCTCTGCATTCCTTCCATCATCTGTGTGTCTTTTGCATTGGAAAAACAGGCACTGAAGAGCAATTCGTGGGATTTTAAGGCTTCTTTGCAGCAAAACCACCTCCAAGGGCCCAGAACTGAAATTGGCACTCCCTTGGCAGGTCAGAACTCCCAGCAGAAGACTTCAGGGGCTGCAGGTGAAGTCTGTGATGGGCCAGAGAACCTTGGCAAGCAGGATACCAAAAGCAAAGCACAGTCCTTTTACTGCCCAAGACAGAAGCCACAAGCAACTGACCAGCACAACACAGCAACAATCAGAGTGGCAGTTCCTCTCCTCCAGCTTCTCCAGCTCTTCTTCATGGAAGAATCTCTTTTTGGTCCAGAAGTGTTCTAAAGTTATGGTGTCACAGCTCCAGTACTTATACCAGTTTCTGCCTTTAAAGTAGGCAAACTTCAAAGGAAAGTCTTTGTAGTGCACAAGACTCTGCCTTTCCCTGACCTGGCTTCAGACACACTTCAGGGGGGTGGAGACAGCTTTGTGTGAGGGCGGGCACAGCCCTATTCAGGTGTCAGTGACAACTCCCCCCTCCACTCTAACTCAGGAAGACCCATTTGCCTGGTGATGGGCCATCAGCATATGCAGGGCACACCTCAGCTCCCTTTGTGTGACTGCCTAGAGTGAATGCATAAACAGCCCAACTGTCAGTCCAAACCAGATGTTGATTCCACAGGTAGGCAAAGGCACAGAATGGTGAAGCAAGAAAATGCCCACTTTCTAAAAGTGTTACAGCAAACAAATGATGGACGGAATGCTGACAATGCAAACATTCTCCCCCAGTCAAGAGATCTGGGTTAAATCCATCGTTATTTTGCCCACTACGCCACCCCAATTTGGACCTAGCCATATGCAAATCAGTCTTGACCCTGTTCCCCATGGGAACAGTCCAGACCGAACTGCCAGGCCAGGTCCTTACTGGACCGGAAACAAGCATCCTGGGACCGGTTTCAGGGTATGTAACCCTTCGTCAGCCAGGCTAGCTTGAATCCAGTGGCACAGTGAGCAAGGGACCCACGTCTGGGCATACCCATCCCACTTAGGGCGAAAAGTGTTACAGCAAACAAATGATGGACGGAATGCTGACAATGCAAACATTCTCCCCCAATCAAAAGATCTGGGTTAAATCCATCATTCGTTTGCCCACTATGCCACCCCAGTTTGGACCCAGCCATATGCAAATCAGTCTTGACCCTGTGCCCCATGGGAACAGTCCAGACCGAACTGCCAGGCCAGGTCCTCCCTGGACCGGAAACAAGCATCCTGGGACCGGTTTCAGGGTATGTCACCCTTCTTCAGCCAGGCTAGCTTGAATCCAGTGGCACAGTGAGCAAGGGACCCACGTCTGGGCATACCCATCCCACTTAGGGCGAAAAGTGTTACAGCAAACAAATGATGGACGGAATGCTGACAATGCAAACATTCTCCCCCAGTCAAAAGATCTGGGTTAAATCCATCGTTCTTTTGCCCACTACGCCACCCCAGTTTGGACCCAGCCGTATGCAAATCAGTCTTGACCATGTGCCCCATGGGAACAGTCCAGACCGAACTGCCAGGCCAGGTCCTCCCTGGACCGGAAACAAGCATCCTGGGATCGGTTTCAGGGTATGTCACCCTTCTTCAGCCAGGCTAGCTTGAATCCAGTGGCACAGTGAGCAAGGGACCCATGTCTGGGCATACCCATCCCACTTAGGGCATTTTATAACATGTAATTTAAAAATCAACTTCACTATATTTTTAAAATGTGAGTTCAGGGACCCCAAACTCCAAATCTCTATCTCTTCCCAATTAGAAGTTACACTTGTAAGAGGTTACAAGGCAGCCCCAATGATAACCTATGAGAGAGATAGACCTTGCAATAGTGAAAAATGAAATTAGCAGTATTTCACTATCAGGATATGTAAAACATACCAGTGCATGTCCTATCTTTCAAATGCACTGCACCCTGCCCATGGGGCTACCTTGGGCCTACCTTAGGGGTGCCTTACATGTAGAAAAAGGGAAGGGTTAGGCCTGGCAAGTGGGTGCACTTGTCAGGTCGACGTGGCAGTTAAAAACTGGACACACAGACTGTGGAGTGGCAGGTCTGAGACATAGTTGCAGGGCTACTCATGTGGGTGGCACAATCAGTGCTGCAGGCCCACTAGTAGCATCTGAATTACAGGCCCTGGCACTCTCAGTGCACTTTACTAGGGACTTACCAGTAAATCAAATATGCCAATCACGGATAACCAATCATAATAACAATTTACACAGGGAGTACTTGCACTTTAGCACTGATCAGCAGAGGTAATAAATGAAATGCAGCACATAGTCAAAAATAGGTCAGAAGCAAAAAAGACAGGGGAAAACACGCCTTCCACATAGAAACTGTCCATTAGAGAAACATTGCAAATATTAATCTACATACAAGTGCCCACAGTGCACGGATGTCATTTAGGGCTCACCAGGGGTACAACCCTTCATACATATTTCATTTAGTGTTAAGGTCTCGAAGTTTGGTTTTGTTTAGCACAGAAGCAATCATGCTTTGAAAAGAGCAGACTTCCTTTCTGAGTGAGAGATGCAGTGATAATATTTGGAAAACAGCAAAACATTTCTTCATTTCATTCCCATAATACCCACTCTACGTGCTGGATTCTTTCAAGATAATTTTCAGCCAATCAGAGACTGTGCTGGGGCTGCAAATCTACCTGAGATGAACATAGAATAAGTGTGATGAGCACATGGTACACCATTTGACTAGGTGTGAGCACGTTCCCATGCACAGGTCCAGATGTCATCTTCTTGCATCCCACTGAGTGCTCTGATGGAATTGGTTGAGAATGGCATAGAGAAATATTTCCCAAACTGTGGGTCTGAGATTTCTGGTAGGTCGTGAAAGTCCAAGCAGTTTAATAAGGATGCCTTTAAATTCTGTATTTATCTTGTCACATTTGCAGCACTTCAAAGACAGAGGTCAAAGGCTATGTCGTCTGACAGATTGCTGCTTTTTTTTTAACATTGGGATTGGTGTTTACAAACTTGTCTCACTTTGCAGTCAGAGAAAGAAAGGTAAAGCAAATTACATGGCAATCTTGCTAGGGTACAGGGAATGTGTAAGGCTGTCATTTTTGGAACACACAACAAGATGTGAATATCTGTACATGTACTGCACACATTCAGCAGTAAAGAATGCAAAAATTAAGGACATTTTTGTTTATAATTCTGAAGTGCGATGGAAAGAAAGATTTTATTAGGATCATAACAAATCAAGACATTTTGCTTGCCGATTGTTAGACGTGGCTTTTTCAGCGGGTTTACCCCCAGACATTTTATTTTTTGGCATCCTGTTTTTGACCCTGTTTTTGTTGGTTTTAGGACTCTGGGAACTTTGCCACTGCTAATCGGTGCTAAAGTGCATATGCTCTCTGTGTAAATTGTTATTATGGATTGGTGTTTCCATGATTGGAATATTTGATTTACTAGTAAGCCCCTAGTAAAGTGCACTAAGTATGCCAGGGCCTGTAAATCAAATACTACTAGTGGGCCTGCAGTACTGATTGTGCCACCCACATGAGCAGCCCTGAAAAGGTATCTCCAATGCCATGTCGACCTGGCATTTATTACATGTGAGTCACCCCTATGGTAGGCCCAAGGTACCCTGGTGGGCAGGGTGCAGTGTATGTGAAAGGGAGGACATGTACTGAAAGTGAAATACAGTGTATTTCGTTTTTCACTATTGAAAGGCTATCTGTCCCATAGGATAGAATGGGAGTTTATTTATAACATCTTATAAGTATAACTTTCCATTGTGAGACGGTAGAAAGATGGTGTTTCGGTATGCCTGAACTCAGAATATAAAAATGCATCTTTTAGTAAAGATGATTTTTATATTGTGTGTTTGAAAATACCACTTTTAGAAAGTGGGTATTTTCTTGCTTAGCCATCCTGTGTGCCTCTGCTGGATTGTGGATTGACTGTCTGGCTTTGGAGTGGCAGAGGCTGGGGATGTGCATTCACTGTAGACAGCCACTGGGGGGTTGAGGTGTGTCCTGCCTTTCCTTGATGAGTCAGGGCTGGGTTGAATAGACCTGGGCTGCATTTAGAGTAGGGGGAGGAGATTTCCTTGCACCTGAATGGGCCTGGTCGGTCTGCCTTACACAATGCTGTATCCACCTCCTGCCAGGAAACTGGACCAGAGAGGGCAGAACTGGTTTTGACTGAGCACAGAGCCTCTCTGCCACAAGACAACAAAGGGAACTTGAGTATAAATATTGGGGCACAGACCCCAGAACTTTAGAATTCTTCTGGACTCAAGAGAAACCTCTGCCAAGGAGAAAAGCTATCCTGGCTGATGAGGGGTGAAACCCCGAAACCAGTCCTAGGATGCTTGATTCCAGTCCAGGGAGGACCTGGCCTGGCAGTTCGGGCTGGACTGTTCCCATTGGGCACAGGGTCAAGACTGATTTGCATATGGCTGGGTTCAAACTGGAAGGACATGGTGAGTGTGAGAAGTTGGCCTGGTATATGCTGTCCACTAATTATAGTGGGCACCTTGCACCAGTCCAAACAACCCCTTATTGGAGATAGGTTAAAGACAACCTTTATTGAAAGCTATCCTAGTGGTAGCTATGGAGAGCAGCCTTCAGGCTAAGTCTTGAAGGAATGTAAAGCAGCTTGTTTTACCAGTCTATAATCTCTTGAGTGATCAAATGAAAGAGCACCACACCAGGTATATATTCAAAATATATGTATTTATTGCTAAACACACCCCCTAGTCTCTTTATGAGGCTAGAGTTCGAAGTACATAAGTTATAAGTTATTAAATCACAGTAATAGCACAAATACACGTTTGGGCCCTAGGGGCGTACCAAACCATATACCAATAAAGTGGTATGCGAACCACGACTGAACTAGACACTAGGCCTAGAGCCTCTAGAAGTGCTTGGACCACAAGGAACCACCCAAGGTAGTGACACAGGGGACCCACGGGAGACGCGTGCAGTGTAAATACACAACCGCGATACGCCGTTAACTTCTATGGAGAAAGTCGGGATCGGGAAAATAGAGAAAAGGGACACTTAAAAGAGGACTAGGACAAAACCCTTTGAGATCTAGGACTTTGAAGAGTCTCTACCCACGGGAGCACCGGAGTACTCGTGTTACCTCACCCAGGGAAGCCGGGTGCATAGGTGCCTTTCGGGGTCGGGTTTCGTCGTCGATTCGAATGGCGATCTGCTGCAAAGTGCTGCTGGCGGCCAAGAGAAAAGTGTCCGGGTGGATCCAAGAGTGGATCGGAGTTCTGAAGAACCTGAAAGCAGAGGGGACAGAGTCTGGGTCACTAGCCAGTGACCAGGAAGGCGATGGACAGATGCCCACCGATGTCGAGTGCTTCAGGTGCGTTGACGCTCGTCTTGACTCTTCAGCCACAAGGTCCAGGAGGCGTTGTCGGCGACCAGGAGCAGGATTCGGGCTGGTACACGATGTCTGTCGAGTGCTGAGGTGTCGGTGACCGGATTGGGCCCAACAAGCCTTGGCAACGGCAAGTCTCAGTGAAGATGTAGATCGTCGATGTTGCAGACCAGCAAGGTCTGTGGAACTCACCCAGCGAGGGTAAGTGAGGGCAGGCCTGGAGCAACCAGGATGCCAAGTAAGAAAAGGATTGGCCTTCGTTAAGGGCTACTAGCCAACAGGCTAGCGACCGCAAAGGAGCCTCGTGACGCCGCACGTGGATGTGGCTTACAGGACACTCGTGGAGTGGGGGCCAGTGATCTTCGGTGCAGGTGGTGCTGGAGGCTAGGGCTACTGGGAGCCCAAAGCACTACTTCTTGGGAGACCCAGAAGATGATGCACTTGCAAATGTGCTCGGTGTCCAGGGGTCACGGTCTCAAGTCACCCACGATAGCCACGGGCCTCAGCTTTGCTGGGGACTCAGGGTAGCCTCGGGGAAGTCTGAGAATCCACCTCTGGTGATGCGATGACTTCGGCGTCCGACGGGAGCTTCAGAAATGCGAACCGGACAGATGCTTCTTTGGTGCCTGCCAAGCAGGGGAGTCACTCCTTGATCCCAAGGGAGATTCTTCAGTCCTCTAATCTTGTCGTAGAGCGTCGAAGGTCCAGGATTCAGTTTCAGAGTTTCGTCCAGGTATAATCTAAAATCCTAAGGACTGGGTTCCTACCTTTATACTAAAGATAGGGGTTGGACTACTCTGTGGCCCCACCTATGGGTGGGTCAGGGCAGAGGGGTGGCTACACCCCTTTCCCTTTGTCCAGTTCGCGCCAAAGCAGGGGCTGCAAGCCCCTGATCCGGTTTGAACTGGGGTATGCACAGGGACACCAAATGTGCCCCCAGTGCAGGACTTCAAAGCACCCGAAAGTGCTCCCGCCCAGCCCCAATACACATTATCCTGTCTGGGGAGGTGGTCACACCTCCCTGGGACAGGAAACCTATTGTCCAGGCCTCCCCTGCCGGAGTTTCGTCCAGCAGCAGGAGGCCAGACTCGTGTCTGTGGCAGCAGCATCCATTTTGTGATGCCAGGGCTCTGGAAAGAAGTTACCGGCCAGGCCAGGGTTAACATGTCTCTCCCTCTAGAAGGGTGGAATGCTACCCCCGCCGCCAGAATTGGCGGGGGGTAGTATTCCAAGATGTTTGACACCAAACACGACATGTTTAGGTGCAGCCATTCCAAAGTTAGCATTTTACCGCGAGGATATAATGCGCTTAAGAGTATATGGTCAGGCTGTACTACAAACAGCATCAGAGATGGTCTCCGAACGCTGCAGAGGGGCCCTGCTCATGCAGGGCACCCTCTCACATAGGAACCATGCACTCTGCCTTTAGGATTGATAAGGCCTGCATTAGGAGTGACTTATAGGTTTATATGTGTGTATGTATTTAGTGATATAGGTAACCTATATCACAGTAAGGGGTGCATGCACCACCTTACCCAGGCTGCAGTAGCAGACCTGTGGTGTCAGTTTGGATGGCCTTCCAGGGGTGGCACAATACATGCTGCAGCCCCTGGTAGGCCTCTGAGGTACCTATGCCCTTGGTACATAGTATACCATATACTAGGGACTTATAAGGGCACTCCAGTTTCCAATCAGAGATGTGCCTAAGGCACATGGAAACCTTTTTACAGAGAAAGCAGATAGACTGGGGCCCTGAATAGCAGGATCCCAGTCCAACTAAGTCATAAACCAGCAAAACACCATAAAAAAGTGGGGGCAACCATATAGTCAGATTCCACCTTCCTACATAACCCCCCCCAAACGAAAGGAGATAAGGCTAACCTTGGCCAGTTGAGCCTTCATTGACTAAGTGGTCATATAAGGAAGCACCTGCACTAGCATGGTTGCCCCCTGTCTTATGGCCCACTAAGCAATCCCTCACCCTAAGGGTATGAGAGGGTCTCCACCATGGGGAATCACTACCTGTGGTGTGCTTAGGTAAAGTACAAGGCTGGTGAGGTGTCTGAGTAGGGAAGTGAGGCCCTAGGAATGTTGGCCTCAGCATCCTCAGATCACTGGTCACCATGTATGCCTGTCTTTCCATGACTGAGTTGCACTTTGCGCTAAGGGTCAACCTTTGGCTGCCTACAGCTTGGGGTTGGGTCCCTTTGGATGGACTACTGGAGGGACAGGGCAGGTTTGGAACCTTGAGGTCCCAGGTTTGCCCTTGCCTACCAGAGTCCTTCTGGGGGAGGTCCCTACATAAAGGCATGGGGGATCCCTCAGTGTGTAGAGGAGTTTTCACCTGGCTAGGGCTACTAGACTGGGTGCCCCTAATCTGCTGATGGGGGGTTCCTCTGGACAGGGGGCCTGGGGGGTCCACTGACCTCCCTGACCTCTGCAGCCCTGGGCTGGCTGAGGCAGGGTAGAGAGGGGCAGGTTCCCTGCTCCAGACTGGGTACCACCTTGGAAGGGTCCTCTGCCATCAGGGGGGTGGTCAGGCCAGGCCTGACTACCTCTGTGGCAGTTCCTTCACTAGGGGTAGGGTCAGTTCCCTGAGGAGGCTGACCCTTACCTACTGTCTGGGGGGAAGAAGACTTTTCTTCAACCCTTGTGCTCTCCTTTGGGGGAGAGTGGGCCATTCTTTCAGGCTCCATCTCTCCAAATTCTTGGGCTGGGGCTGTGGCCATCACAGCCCCACTAACCTTTACAGGGACGCCCAACATCCTAAGATGGGTTTGGTGTTCAACTTCAGCCCAGGCTGAAATTTCCAAATCATTGCCCATCAGGCAATCTACAGGTAAGGTGGGGGACACTGCCACTCTCTTTGGGCCTGTGACCCCCTCCCAGCTGAGTATGACTATGGCCATGGGGTGATCTGTTCTGACACCATCAATGTTGGTCACCTGGTACTTAAACTCAGGTAAAAACTGGTGAGGGGGGACTAGTTTCCCTGCCACCATGGTGACACTAGCCCCTGTGTCCCTAAATGCCACAGCTTTCTGACCATTAATTATTGGCTCCAATCTGTACCTGCCCAACGCTGTGGGACCCATGGTAAAGGTGGCAAATCCTATACCACCATCAGAGTCAGAGGAGTCTGTTGAGGGGTCCCTGTCTAAACTAGGGCTCACCTCTGTTCCTCTTGCAAAAGCACCCAACTTTTTGGGTGCACTACTCCCAACTGGAGGATTACTACTGGTAGTACCAGGAGGGGTGGTAGTAGTTGTGGGAGGAACATTTTCTTTATTGCCAATCCTGGGGCAACTGGGATCAGTTTTCCAGTGCCCAGGCTTTTTACAGACATGGCAATAGGGTTTCTTTTCAGAAGAGGAAGGAGTTTGGGACCCACCCCCAGAAGAGGAATTTTGGGGCCCTGTAGGGGACTTATCCTTAGATTTATCCCCACCTTTCTCTTGGGACTTAGTAGAATCTTTCTTCTGGTCACCACCCTGATTTCTAGTTTTTACTCTGGTTCTGACCCATTTGTCTGCCTTCTTTCCCAATTCTTGGGGAGAGGTCAGATCAGAGTCCACCATATACAGGTGCAAAAGCTGGTTTTGACAATTATTAAGGATCTGCTCCCTCATAATCAAATTGTACAATCCTAAAAAGTCATGCACTTTGTTGCCATGTATCCAACCTTCCAGAGCCTTTGTAGCACAATCTACAAAATCAACCCAGTCTTGAGTCTGAGCTTTTTGGGTGTCTCTGAACTTCAACCTATACTGTTCAGTGGTTAGGCCAAACCCATCTATCAGAGCACTCTTCAAGACTGTGTAATTGTCAGCATCCTCTTCTCTTACAGTGAGGAGCTTATCTCTACCTTTGTCTGCAAAGGAGAGCCACAAGATTACTGCCCACTGCCTCTGGGGGACCTTCTGAACTTTACAGGCCCTCTCCAGTGCAGTTATCCATTTGTGGATGTCATCCCCACTCTGGTAGGGAGGGACAATCTTGTTTAGGTTTCTATGGTCATAAGACCTTTCCCTATCTCTAGGGATATTGCTGCCACCATGGGACTCTAGTCCCAACTTTCTCTCTCTCTAAGGAGATCTAGGGATTCCCTATCTAAAGCCAATTGCTTTTTTCTGATTTCCAGCTGAGTTTCCTCATACTGGACCAGTCTGGTTCTCCTCTCATGAGAGGATTCCCTCCTGTGAGAAGAGACAGAGCTCCCTATAGAGGTGCCAGAGTGGTTAGACTCCTGAGAAGGAGATCTAGACTTCCTGGGCACACTCTTAATCCTTCCTGGGGGACAAAGAGGGCATCATCTTGATCATCCTCATCATCATCCACAGGAGGGATTGGGTTATCCAGGTCAGGGTCATTGTCACCCTCCTGGCCAGTTTCAGAGGGGGGCTGGGGGTATTGGTACCCCTGGCGTCCTCCTCTTCTCCTGCCCCACCCTCAGCTCCTACCCCTTCAGTCCCTACAGGCTTACTAAGGTCATAAGCCACCAACAACTCCTTGAGGTGTTGGGTGGTGGGGCTTTGGCCTGTCCTTATTTTTCTCAAGTTACATAAAGCTCTCAATTCCAAGAATGGGAGTGTATCATACTTGGAGGGTGGAAGCTCAATGGCTTCCTGCAAGGATTCTTTGGATCCTGCCCTTAAAGACATTACTAGTGTGGTGTGGTGTATGCACTACCTACTCTAGTGTGGCCTACTAAACTCTCTTGAGTTGTAGAAAGGGTTGTGCTATCCCTTAAACACAACTCTAAGTTCAGTAGAACTCACTGTATTCTAAGCTTAAATTATATGTACCTTAGGTACCTTTAGTGGTTTTCAGTTGATCAATTCAATTGAGATTATCTGGTAAAACAATAGCAAGCTGGAATCCCACACGCTGCACACCAATGTGAGAAGTAGGCCTGGTATATGCTGTCCACTAATTATAGTGGGCACCTTGCACCAGTCCAAACAACCCCTTATTGGAGATAGGTTAAAGACAACCTTTATTGAAAGCTATCCTAGTGGTAGCTATGGAGAGCAGCCTTCAGGCTAAGTCTTGAAGGAATGTAAAGCAGCTTGTTTTACCAGTCTATAATCTCTTGAGTGATCAAATGAAAGAGCACCACACCAGGTATATATTCAAAATATATGTATTTATTGCTAAACACACCCCCTAGTCTCTTTATGAGGCTAGAGTTCGAAGTACATAAGTTATAAGTTATTAAATCACAGTAATAGCACAAATACACATTTGGGCCCTAGGGGCGTACCAAACCATATACCAATAAAGTGGTATGCGAACCACGACTGAACTAGACACTAGGCCTAGAGCCTCTAGAAGTGCTTGGACCACAAGGAACCACCCAAGTTTGTGACACAGGGGACCCACGGGAGACGCGTGCAGTGTAAATACACAACCGCGATACGCCGTTAACTTCTATGGAGAAAGTCGGGATCGGGAAAATAGAGAAAAGGGACACTTAAAAGAGGACTAGGACAAAACCCTTTGAGATCTAGGACTTTGAAGAGTCTCTACCCACGGGAGCACCGGAGTACTCGTGTTACCTCACCCAGGGAAGCCGGGTGCATAGGTGCCTTTCGGGGTCGGGTTTCGTCGTCGATTCGAATGGCGATCTGCTGCAAAGTGCTGCTGGCGGCCAAGAGAAAAGTGTCCGGGTGGATCCAAGAGTGGATCGGAGTTCTGAAGAACCTGAAAGCAGAGGGGACAGAGTCTGGGTCACTAGCCAGTGACCAGGAAGGCGATGGACAGATGCCCACCGATGTCGAGTGCTTCAGGTGCGTTGACGGTCATCTTGACTCTTCAGCCACGAGGTCCAGGAGGCGTTGTCGGCGACCAGGAGCAGGATTCGGGCTGGTACACGATGTCTGTCGAGTGCTGAGGTGTCGGTGACCGGATTGGGCCCAACAAGCCTTGGCAACGGCAAGTCTCGGTGAAGATGTAGATCGTCGATGGTGCAGACCAGCAAGGTCTGTGGTACTCACCCAGCGAGGGTAAGTGAGGGCAGGCCTGGAGCAACCAGGATGCCAAGTAAGAAAAGGATTGGCCTTCGTTAAGGGCTACTAGCCAACGGGCTAGCGACCGCGAAGGAGCCTCGTGACGCCGCACGTGGATCTGGCTTACAGGACACTCGTGGAGTGGGGGCCAGTGATCTTCGATGCAGGTGGTGCTGGAGGCTAAGGCTACTCGGAGCCCAAAGCACGACTTCTTGGGAGACCCAGAAGATGAAGCACTTGCAAATGTGCTCGGTGTCCAGGGGTCACGGTCTCAAGTCACCCACGATAGCCACGGGCCTCAGCTTTGCTGGGGACTCAGGGTAGCCTCGGGGAAGTCTGAGAATCCACCTCTGGTGATGCGATGACTTCGGCGTCCGACGGGAGCTTCAGAAATGCAAACCGGACAGATGCTTCTTTGGTGCCTGCCAAGCAGGGGAGTCACTCCTTGACCCCAAGGGAGATTCTTCAGTCCTCTAATCTTGTCGTAGAGCGTCGATTGTCCAGGATTCAGTTTCAGAGTTTCGTCCAGGTATAATCTAAAATCCTAAGGACTGGGTTCCTACCTTTATACTAAAGATAGGGGTTGGACTACTCTGTGGCCCCACCTATGGGTGGGTCAGGGCAGAGGGGTGGCTACACCCCTTTCCCTTTGTCCAGTTCGCGCCAAAGCAGGGGCTGCAAGCCCCTGATCCGGTTTGAACTGGGGTATGCACAGGGACACCAAATGTGCCCCCAGTGCAGGACTTCAAAGCACCCGAAAGTGCTCCCGCCCAGCCCCAATACACATTATCCTGTCTGGGGAGGTGGTCACACCTCCCTGGGACAGGAAACCTATTGTCCAGGCCTCCCCTGCCGGAGTTTCGTCCAGCAGCAGGAGGCCAGACTCGTGTCTGTGGCAGCAGCATCCATTTTGTGATGCCAGGGCTCTGGAAAGAAGTTACCGGCCAGGGTTAACATGTCTCTCCCTCTAGAAGGGTGGAATGCTACCCCCGCCGCCAGAATTGGCGGGGGGGTAGTATTCCAAGATGTTTGACACCAAACACGACATGTTTAGGTGCAGCCATTCCAAAGTTAGCATTTTACCGCGAGGATATAATGCGCTTAAGAGTATATGGTCAGGCTGCACTACAAACAGCATCAGAGATGGTCTCCGAACGCTGCAGAGGGGCCCTGCTCATGCAGGGGCACCCTCTCACATAGGAACCATGCACTCTGCCTTTAGGATTGATAAGGCCTGCCTTAGGAGTGACTTATAGGTTTATATGTGTGTATGTATTTAGTGATATAGGTAACCTATATCACAGTAAGGGGTGCATGCACCACCTTACCCAGGCTGCAGTAGCAGACCTGTGGTGTCAGTTTGGATGGCCTTCCAGGGGTGGCACAATACATGCTGCAGCCCCTGGTAGGCCTCTGAGGTACCTATGCCCTTGGTACATAGTATACCATATACTAGGGACTTATAAGGGCACTCCAGATTCCAATCAGAGATGTGCCTAAGGCACATGGAAACCTTTTTACAGAGAAAGCAGATAGACTGGGGCCCTGAATAGCAGGATCCCAGTCCAACTAAGTCATAAACCAGCAAAACACCATAAAAAAAGTGGGGGCAACCATATAGTCAGATTCCACCTTCCTACAGTGAGTAAAAAAACGATGGATTTAGGCCCAGATCTCTGTACTGGGGTGAATGTATGACATTGTTCTGCATTCTGTCCATCAATTGGTGTTTTTGGAGAGATCAACGCAGTACCGTTGCCGCCACCGCCGCATCGAGACCCGACATATCCCTGAATCCTCACGCATCATACCGGGGCGCCAAGTCTACAGCAACGACGGGGCCGCGGTAAGAAACCGTCGCATCACCACCCCACACAGTAAGAAACCGACGCATCACCTCCTCTTCAGTAAGGAACTGATGCATCACCTCCCCTGCGTGGCAGTAAGGAACCGGCACATCACCTCCCCTGGAGCAAGGAACCGACGCATCACCTTCCCTGTGCGTAAGGAACAGACACATCACCTTCCCTGCGGCTGTTTTTGTTTAGAAATTTGACGCATCCAAGGTACTTTGTGTGGAAAGTGTCGCATCTATAGTTTAATATGGACAGAACTGTTTTTACCTTTTAAAAGTAATATCTTGATAACTGTATGTTGA
Source organism: Calotriton arnoldi (assembly GCA_963921515.1). Lineage (NCBI taxonomy): Eukaryota > Metazoa > Chordata > Amphibia > Caudata > Salamandridae > Calotriton > Calotriton arnoldi. The sequence goes on from CAWUFW010000836.1 coordinate 1,113,006, forward strand.
ATTTTTATCGTTTTGGTCTTGTTTGGTTTAGATAAAGATTACTTATTTTTCTAAACTCTGAGATAAGCCTGCCTGCTCATGCCAAGCTACCAAGGGTGTGAGCAGGGGTAATTTTAGAAGTGTATCCCCCTTACCCTGACTAGGAAGAAGGGTCCCTACTAGAACAAAGATGCAAACCATTGCCAACTAGAGACCCCCATTACTAACAGCGATGCATAAATGGTAAATACTCATTGAAACACAATTTTCACATATTATTTATGTGTAATATAGGTTTATCATTAAAACTGTCTGTGCACATTTAATGGCCATTTCAATGGAAATGTGCTGTCTGTAAATGATAGTTCACTACCACATGATGCTTTAGTTACATTAAAAAAGTCTGCCTCATTTCAATAAAGGTAGGTGGATGTTAAAAGTGTGTTGTTCTAAAAATTGGGCTATGGTTCCAAATGATTTACGAAGCACTGGTATAGAGTCACACAAAGTCTTACATCCTACCCCTCTGTAACTGTATCTAATGGCAATAATCATGGCACTTGAAGTGAAGCGGTAAGGTCAAGATACATACTTGATGGAGGAGAAGGAAAGAACAGGTAGATGGAATGGTTAATAAATGATAGCTAAAACCACAGTATGCCTGTAAAAATTACCCCATTTACTCATGCACACTCTTACAAAAACCAACATTCACACATATCTCAAGGAGAGTGGGGGTCCCTGTTATGCAACATAGAAGCCATTTTGCTACAAAGAAATAGTAGTTTCTTTTCACCAAGGATCCAGACAAAAAGTGCCTGTGCACTTCCAACTCACATCTGCCTTTCCAAACATAGCCTGGTTAGGGGGACAGCGATCTTTCCAGTTAAGGGCTACATTCAATTACGCTATCTAAGCTGATTGATGCCAATTCTGTAGTCATAAATGTATAAAAAGTTTGCAAAAGACCATAATAGAGTATACAGCAGCCCGATAGCCAATTGTGGCTGCCAGGCCCTCTTATGGGATAGGACAGAGAGGGGCAAGCGAGGAAGGAAGGAAGGATCGGGAAGGAAGGGGAGCATAACAAGGCCATTTTATGCAGAAAGCAATAGAGGAGCTGGGGAAGGGGGTTTAAAAAAAAGTCGAGCAGGATGAAGGAAGCAACAGACAAGTCGGAGGACCAAATTGGAGAGCACAAGGGGCAGGAAGTTCCTTTATGAAAGCAAAGGAAGAATACATTTCATCCATTCAAAAGGATGGTAAAAAATCTAAGGTCCATGGTAGGCACGTAAGTAATTTAATAGGAATAAGAAGCAGGTAAATGAAATTGACCAGAAAGCCATCCAATGATAAGCATAAGACTGGCCTGAAGCTCACTCAAAATACTGGCATTGCACACAATAGGTAATCTATAGCAGACTGCTCCTGTCTGTATGCAAGACCTAGAAAGAAGTTTGTATGCTCACAAAAGCTTTGTCTAAGCAGTGCTTAAGTTGTAAATTAATAAGCAAAGAGGCCCAAACTTTTGCGCACAAACACATGGCCAGCCATACTAAATGTCAGCATGCTGATTACCAAGCCAGCATAGTCTTGATTCCAACTCATGCCTCTTTAATCCACCACAAGATGCTCCTGCCCCATTTATCTCATTCTTGCAGGTTCTTAAAGGTCCCTATACTTTACTGGCAGAATTTGTGCTGCTAAGAATACCCCCAAGGAACCTTTTAAAGTAGTGTAAGAGCTATACACCCCACCCAACCGGCTCAGCAACCATTAGAGAATTCACAAAGTTTTTGTAATAAAGTTGCAGGTTATTTTAAAGAAAAAGTCCTGAAAATGTTTTCTGATTTTAAGGTTAAGGAGGATAGGCTTTCCCTTGGAGAGGATACAGAGACTCCCTGTGTCAAGGAGATGGCTGTTACTCTGTCCACCTTTCCCCTATATCCTGTTAGCAAATTAAGACTCAACCTATGTATCTGACATCAGGCTCCCCAGAGGATCCCTGCCCCTGAGAGTGTACCAGATTTGGAAACAGTCTATAACCAGATAATCTGCACAGGAGTCTTTACTCAAATCTAGAAAGAGGCAATAGTGATTCCCCTAAAAAAAAAAGCTGGGCAGGGAGCCAGATGATTTAAAAAACCTGTGCCTTATTTCCCTTCTGCCTGCCCCGGCCAAAATCCTTGAAAGATATATCAACCTGACTTTGGCCGAATTCATTTCCATGCAAGACTTTTTGGACCCCTCACAGAATGGCTTTCGTAGTGGTTATAGCACCAAATCGTCCCCAGTCACTGCAGTAGACAATATCTGATGTCAGATTGACTGCAGAGAAGACTAAGATCCTGGTTTTTGGTGCCCAGCACTCGATCTGGTCAGAGTTGTGGTGGCCAGAGACATGTGGTCCTCTATCCATGCCGGTGGCTTCTGCTAAAAACTTAGGAGTCATATTTGACAATGCACTTACATTTGATACCCAGGTTAACAGGACCGTCAGTACATGTTTTTATATTGTTAAAATCTTGAGAAATATTTTACCTTTTATTCCTGTAGAGTACGGAACTGCAGTGGTTATTCCATTGATAACTTCTCGCCTTGATTACTGGAATGCACTCTACCTTAATATTAACAAATCCTTTTTCAACAAACTTCATTTTATTCAGAATGCAGCAGCTAGCTTGGTTTTGAATATACTCAAATGGCAGTCAGCGAGGGAGGGATTGCACTCTCTTCACTGGTTACCAGTTAGGAAGTGAGTTACTTTTAAAGCACTCTGTATGGTCCATCAGGCACTGCACCGTCAAGGATCGCTTCACCTGAGGCCAGTATTCCTGGTATTCACCCAAAAGACAGTTGAGAACCTCTTCTTTGAGAAAGGTGATTGTCCCTAGGTTTTGGAAAGTAAGATGTAGTGGCTGCTCCTTTTCAGTGGTGGCTGCTAAATTGTGGAACACACTTCCGACTCAGTGCCAGTTTAACCTCTCATATGGCGTTCAGAAAAAAATGTAAGACTAGGCTATTCTTTCTTCCGTAATTGTTCTTCTTGGCAGCTTCTTCGGCTGGTAGTGCCTTGAAGCCTTAGGGCATAGTGCGCTTTATAAATATTTATCTTATCTTATCCTCTTGGTTTCTCCCTTAGTCCTGGTTTTTCCATCTTTCTTTTCTTTCTCCTTCTCCCTGTGTGTTTTTCACTCTCTAGCTCTTACTAGATCAAATAAGTGCCAGTCCCCAAGAATGAGGGCCAATGGGCCCCACCAGCTCCAATTAAGCACTGTATCTAAGGCTTAGAGTGATATAAACTTAAGGGGCTTGCACTTTTCACATGCTGCATGTGTCACAAAGACAGCAGTATACACTGTATAAACTACTGAATCAAGTATCTCCATTATAAAAAATATGTAATCTTCATATTCTGGCAGAAATATTTAGCAAAATTAGACATTTATGAGAGTAGCAAAAGAAGCAAACTATGTGATGTTTGCTGCAAAAACACACATTGGAGGCAATTTTAACTCAAGTTTAATACCAAAAATCTACAAAATGCCATGAGTGTGTATGAAAAAATGCAGCATCGTGAACAATATCAACAAATATTTTTAAATGGTTTTATTCAAAACTACACTCACTTTCACATGAAAAAACAGGGAAAATAAAGTGGAAATATACTGGTCTAATTTCAAAGGATGGGTATTGTAGCAGTAATGGAAAGATTTACTCTGTTGCTCCTTTATACAAGGAATTCAATTAGGAAACATATACATCACATGCGGTAAAATAACAGGTGGTGTTTACTCTAAAAGTAAAGGAAATATTAAAATGCATAGCTGCGAGTTAGGACATATGGGATAAAATACCAGCTGCCGTACATTATAAGGAGATTGCAAGTCACAGAGAAGTTCCATAACCATTTAGAGGAATGAGTCCGAAGGCTGAGTTCCTTTATAAGTTTATGGAGCTCTGTGGTGACTTTCAATATCCTTATTATGTATGGCAGGGGTTATTTTATCCCATATAATACATGGTCACACCATCACCTTTCCAACAAAACTCTCAAAACCTTGGTGCATAACTCTATCATATGAAAGAGCGAGCATGTTTGCAAACATGAAGAATAAAAATAAAACCCCTAGTACAAATTAAAACACATCAAAAACCTGTTAGATATTTGTTGCAAACAGATATTAGAAACAGTTCAATACAAGTCAGTCTAAAAAAAAAAAAGCTGCAGTTGCTCAGAATGTGTAGAAACATGAAGAAAGATTTAGCTTTTCTCTAACTATTTAAGGAGTGCAACAATTAAACATGTTCTCTCTGCTTGTCATTATATTCTATTAAAATACAGCAGAAGAAAGAAAATCAATGTTCCATTTTCATTGCTTTAAACAGCTGCTTCAATTATGCTCGGTGACTTTACCTGCCTTTTACCTCGTCTGCAGGCTTTGGCAGCAGGCATTGTAACATCAGAACTCAACTGTAATAACTTACAATAGTTGAGGTCTGACATCTTACTTTATAATCGGCTGAATAAACTGAGTGCACCACTAGTTGCTGAATACAAAGAAATTATCGACATGCATTTATACAGGGATTACAGAATCCCATGTATTATAATAGAAACAGAGACAGGCGTTTATACAGGGATTGCAGAATCATATGTATTATAAGTGTATAAAAAAACAGAGGAACAAATAGAGTGTTGATGTTCTTTTTTAACTTTTAAAGTTTGATTTATTTTGGATATTAAGATGCTGTACAAGTTTGAAATCTGGGCTAAAACAAACTTTTCAACTTTGCAGTGGAGTCCCCTGTTCTTATCATTTACAAATTGTGCAACCATGTCATACAGCTAGTTGGGAAGAAGGCTGGTATCTGTGTCTCTTAAAAAACAGAATACGTCTCTAATATTGTCATATAAGTTTATATGCTGAGGTTTAATTTTCAGGGAAAGTAAATAAAATCGAATTCAAAATTGTAAGGTTGTGTGCATTGAACAAGCATTGCCAAAGCCAATAGGCTTCATCTATGAGAGTCAATGTGGTTTTTTAGCCATGTTGTAAAGTAGCCTGGCGTGGCTAGACATTTAAAAAAAAAAAAAAAAACGATATGACATGGCTGCATCATAGCACCTTTTCTTAATTGCTGGTGGGGAGGGAGAGATGTGCGTGAGGCAAGATGGAGGGAGGGTGTGTGGGTGGCAACAGAGAAAATGTGAAAAAAAACAGAGTGCTATCGTGCAGCAGAGCTTGGCGTATCATAGTGCTTTTTTTAGGTCTCGCGCCTAGCGTTGCAGTGCACAGTACTGCTCGCGCAGCGCGAGACCTTTAGAAAGGGCTTCTGACAACGACCCACACGCTCGTGCGTGTGGTTTTGTTTTCGGAAGCCCACATTGGCTGCAGCGTGCGTTTTTTTAAAAAAAAACGGCACGCGATTGGGCAAAGGCGGGCGCATGTCCCGCCTTTGCTCCGCCCATTCCCGTCTGTGTCTAGGACGCGCATCAGCGCGCGTGGCACAGACGACAGGCTCCCTCGCCCCCCCGCCGCTCCTCTGTGGTGCGCGCGCACCATTGGTTATGTATCTGGCTCATCCAGTGCTTCCTCTGAAATTATATTGACGGTGCAATGTCGGTGGTTAACACAACGCACCGATCACTACAGCTGTGTAGAGGGACCAGGAGAGAGATGTTTAAGTTGTTGGCTGTGAAGGAGAACTAATTTAAAGCGTTAGTACGGCTCCCCTCGGGTAATGGTAAATGGAAAAGCGCAGGATCACTCAGCGCCAAAGTACGGCAGCCGTGATTAGCAGCCAGCCTCGGCTAGTTTCTGTGTTCGGGTGCCAGCAAAGGTCCGGTGGGTCAGGAGCCCCCGCCACCGTGTCCGATTCATGTCACTGGCGTGCTGCGGCCTCCGCCACTTACTTCTACCCCACCCCCTCCCCTCCCCCGCGTACATCTCTTATACAGTTATATTCACAGAAACGTATCACTATTAATATTTTCAGCAACGACTGACTCTTTAACGCGGGGTGGTTGCTTTCGGGTCTCGGGTGTGTAGATCATGAACAGCTCATTCTTTCATCATTCCATGAACGGATGTTTCGAGGTGTGGATTATAAATGTGTGGGTGAGGTGAGTGCACAGCCGGCCGGAAGGTTGGGGTTATTGTGTGTGCCCCTGGCAGAACCCGGAGGAGGGTATTTCTGCTGCATACATTGTTGATAACACCCATGCCCGATAGAGGGGTGGGCAGCGAGGGAAGAAATTTAAGTGGCGCGTCATGAGTCTAAACTACAATGCAAATACAGGTGTGTAACTGCAACGTGTCAATTTATGAAACGCATCCGTGGTACAGCTCGTGTGTAGAGTATAAACGATAACACCTCTGTACCCTGGCCAGCCCTCACTTTATTCCCTCGGTCAGGAGCCCACACCTCAGTCATAGCCATGCCCACTCCCACCTGGGCACCCCCCTGGAGGCTGCTGTACTCTGTACCCTGGGCCCCTCACTTTATTTCCTCGGTCACGACCCACTCCTGAGTCATAGCCATGCCCACTCCCACCTGGGCCCCGCCTAGGAGGCTGCTGTGCTCAGTACCCTGGCCGGCCCTCACTTTATTCCCTAGGTCACGAGCTTATAGCCACGCCCACTCCCACCTGGGCACCGCCCAGGAGGCTGCTGTACTCTGTCTGTACCCTGGGCCCCTCACTTTATTCCCTCGGTCACGAGCCCACTCCACAGAGTCGTAGCCACTCCCACCTGGCCACCGCCCTGGCGGCTGCTGTACTCTGTACCCTGGCCGGCCCTCATTGTATTCCCTCGGTCACAAGCCCACTCCTCAGAGTCATAGCCACGCCCACTTCCACCCAGCCCTACCCGGGGAGCTGCTGTGTACCCTTCTTCCAGTGGTTTCTACCCGGCATTGAGGATGGGAGGAAGAGAGAGTTTTTGTGTGTAAAGGGTGAGTGATAAATGATTGGGGCCTTCATCCTGCGGGCTTGTACGGGTGCTTTGGCAAGCATGAAAAAAACACACGATAACCTCCCCTGCCAACGGTGACTAGTAAAATACAGTCGTAAATGACGTGCTGTGCTTCCTCCCCACCTGTCAGAACATGGCCCCCGTTCCACTGAACCTTCAGCACCAATAACCTCCAAGTCCGGCCTTTCGCACACTGCGCATGAACTTGTAGCTTAATACCTTCTAAGGTGGTCGGTGGTAGGTGGGCACTTAGACCCCGAAGAGGATATGCCCTACCCTCAAGGACAAAGTGGGGTTCCAGTTTAGACGTTTTATAAAGTAGTACAAGCGGGTGTTTAAAAGTGAACTCACCCTACAACACCTACTGTTCCTCTAAAAAAAACCTTTGCCATGCACTAAAGAAATGTGCAGCCTTCACTAATTGGCAATGGACTGAATGATATAGGCCCATGCAGGGGGTTAATTTAAACAGCTGTCTTTCAGTACGCACATGGGCGTGTTAACAGAAAGCAGAACAGCGTCACTCCTGCAGGGGGCTTAATTTGAGCCGGTGTCTGCAGTAACGCACATTGCTACATTCCAATAAAACAAAAAAATTAATGCACAATATATAAACATGCATTCCTAAAACAACACTGAGCATCCTAGCCTGTCATTTCAGCCAAGTCACAACTTTAACAAGCATTTTTCAGGTGAGGTGTCGCCTGAGTGCCCCTGGACAGTGCATTTGCCGGCTCTGAATAAAAGCAGGTTACACATTCTCGCGGCTCTCGAGTGATTACTGCAGTTTTTTTTTAATTAAATGGCCTACAAATCGAGCACACATGGGGTTGATGAAGCGGCGAGGGCTCGCGAGATGGAATGTTCGGCGCCTGTTTGGCCTGTCACCCGGGCGAGTGACTGCACTCCATCCGCTCAAGGCCTCCTCCACTCTGGGGTTAGGAAGGCATGGGCTGTTGTGGGTACCGAAAAACTGCGACTTGTGCAAAACACACCGGAAGTTCCGCGATAGGCCGGATGTGAAATGTTCTCTCTCAGAAGAAGGTGGTTCTGACGTCACCGTCAGTGGAGAGTTTTCAATACTTTGTTTTTCTACCCCCGCCCACGTGCGATCGTGGGACTTTTTGTTTTCCAAACTCTGTAGAAGAATCTGGGGTCTTTCAAAGGCCAACCCGATCCTAAATAGTATTATTTCGATGATAAACACAGAGAAATGTGTTATCATATTGAGTGCACCAAAGGTCAAGCCGCCATGTTGTCAGGTGGGTTTTTATGTTTTCGCTGACTTGTCCCTATGCTGGTTAATTGAAGACACAATATTTTTATGAGCTACCATTGTTTTTCGGAGTTGTCCTGTTCAATGATTTCCTCATGGACCTCCAATTAAAATGGCATTTTGTTGAAATGTTGTGTGTGTGTGCTGGACAAATGGCGTATGTGTAGTAAAAGTTCAAGTATAAATGAGCATTTGCAATGCAATAGGTCTCGCATTTGCAAAAGTTTGAGCTATTGGCATTGTAAATGACAAACCTTTATCTATGTGTTGGTTTTGAAAATTTACGCTACTTTGAGCTATTGACATTGCAAATAACAATGCCTTTTATTTTTGTTTTCGTTTTTAAAACCTAAATAAAAGGCTTTGTCATTTACAATGGCAATAGCTTAAACTCGTGTAAATGCAACACCAATAGCTCAAACTTTAATAATGCGAGACCTATTGCATTGCAAATGCTTGTTATTGCTGGCGAGGAGGGAGGGCAATCCAGGAGGCAACATGGAGGGAAGGAAGGAGGGAATGTCGGAGGGCAACTTGGACACAAAGTAAAGTTGCATTATAGCACTTTTTGTTTGTTTCGCGGGGCGAGAGGCAACACCAAGTGGGGGGCTGGTAGGCAACTTGGATAGAGGGATAGGGATGGTAGGCAACTCCAATAGAGAGGTGGCTGGGAGGCAACACGGAGAGAGATACAGTGTGCGGGATGCCAGTGAGCAACCACATGCACTTGCACAGAACTATTCCACAAAAATAAAATAGCTCCCATAAGGCAAAATGTGGAAGGAAACATGTACTCTGGTCAAGCTCCAGGTGAGGGTCAAAGAGATGAAGATAGTGTAACATTGGCACACACTGAGCAAACAGAAGCAGGCAAATGAGGGTGATAATGAAACTAAAAATGTTAAGCAATGGGAGCGCTCTGAGCCCACTGGAAGCTCAAAAAAGCTTCACTAGCGACAGAGCATGCGCTGTCTCAAGCGAGATCTAAAAAGTAATGATTTAGCACTAAGGCATGTGCATTGAAGTACTGGGAGGCAAATCACCACAAGTACGGTTTTATAATGAGACTTAATATTGCGGTTAAACTTTAAAGAGAGAGACTAATTGTTTGGAATCAGCACTCCGAAATGTATCATGTAATTTGAGTTCATTGTTGCTCATGAATTCAGTTTCTGCCTGTTCAAAATACAAATTGTTGAACGCTAAATAATGAATATAAATCATTTCAGTGCAGAACTGTTCCTACATGTAAAAACATGGCTATTCTATTTAGACAGCAAAATGTCTATCTGGAAACCTAATTGCCGTTTCATGTAAATAATGTTTAGTGTCCAAAGTCCGCGTTGCAGGAGGCTTTATGGTTAGGTAGATTAGATTTGAGGCCAAATGGAACCGGTGAAAGGAAAATAATATCTTTATTTTTATTTCAGCTGTATAATTACATAATGTGAAGTTGATCAAGTGCACAGAATCATCATTTAAAAATATTTTGTTTTTGAAACAATTCACTGAAAAAAAACAGTTAAATGTTAGATACGGATCAGAGAAACTGAAAAAAGACCATGAAATTGGGCAAATACTGTATGCAATGAAACTATAATTCCCACCATGAGTTTTGTTTTGGTAGTCAGCTTTTTTCCCCTGTGCTGTTGAGCATGGTGGGAGGTATGCATTCACTGGCATTATCCAGCAGGGCTGGCTTTGGCGCTGGTGGCGCCCAGTGCAACAATCTTTTTTGGCACCCCTCTTGCCCCTCCCCCATATGACTTCCTTCTCAGATTCCCTCACTACCACCTGGCAAAAGTTTCCCTTATCTTTCCATGACCCCTATCTCAAATACATTTAATTTGTTTTAAAGCACTAGTAAAGGCTGGCTTTACTAAACCACCCAGCTATCCTGCTCCTAATACAGATCTGTTCTTTGCAGCAGGCATATTAACCCTCTCCGCTACTTTATGGCGAGTCAAAACTTCCACTATACAAAACTCCGATCTCTCTCTCTAGCAGGAACATTAATCACAAGAGTTATCATGCCATTTTTATTGCTGCCTGAAAGCTGGAAGCACAAGGAACTCCCCTTCAGGTGCTTTTTAATCATATGTTATTGCTATACACATCGCCCCTCCTAAGGTCATTGCCCCCCTTTCCAGGTCAGCACATGGTGCAGCCGCACTGGTCGCACCACCCTAAAGCCGGCCTTGTTACCCAGCGTGGTGCACTGGGCACTGTATAGGGCAAAATAAAAACGAAAAGGACATAAGTGAGTCGTATGAGCCTTCCTGAACCCCCAGACTATTCTGGGGGTAGTGCATTACAAAGGAATCACAGATTGAATTAAAATAAACATGAAAAAAATAGTTTTATGAAGGATCTGTTAGTCCTGTACCTCTCCCTCCATCTGACAAAACAGAGGCCTTCCTGGGGGTAACAGGATATGTGGGTTTTCAGCAGGATTTGCAAAACCAGAAAATATTTTTAAAAAAGAGGATTTAGTGCACCTTAGCTGTCCTTGTCTAATGAGCACATGTGGGGGTTTGCCAGCAGCAGGGGTTGGGCACAACCCCCACTGTGCATGCCCCTTTGCTGTAGGCAGCGGAGGTTGGCCACCACTGCCACGCTGGGTTGGAGGTCAGGCCTGCAGCCATGCACAGCAGGGTTTAGTGACTTGTTGTGGATTGGGTTGTAGGTTGACCTTGCAGCCATGTGCAGTGGGGCTTGGCTGAACGGGTTGGGGTATAGGAGTAGGCTTCAGACCATGCCCTGCGGCCACGCCTTACTGAGCACTGACTTCAGCTGTGCTCACTCGTGGTTTACCACTAAGAACAGGTTGATCACAGGACCTGGCAGTCAACTATTCTGAAAAAACAAAGTGCTAAAATGCACATGCAATACCAGAATAAGAAGAATAGCATAGAATAAGACTACTGTGAAAACAATAGAAACAATGAATAAACAGACAATTCATGAGCAAATTCTTAAACACCGTGACATATTTAGCTCGCCATGCAATGTAGTGACTCAAAGGCTATACTCATGTGACCCAACCTCACCAAGAGGTGACATAACTATCATCTGATTACAAAAGCCTTGATTATTGCATGTGGTGGTCTGGGCAAAGAGGCAAGTTTTTCAGGATTCTCCTATACATCAGGAATAAACATGTAACATTTGTTTGTACCCTGTATCTCACATCATAAATGAAGAATCATGAGGTTTAGGTACGTCACTCACCCTCGTTGGAAGAGATCCACATTATGGAATTTGTGAAGTTCGACAGAAAACTCAACAGTCCCCTGCACCTCAGACATGGTGGGGTGATTCTTTTCAGCTCATCACCTAAACAATCCAAGAAAGAACATCAGTAAGATAGAATTGTTTATTTGAGAAAAGATACTCATTTTAGACATGTGAAATAAACCTGTTTGCAGGTCACATGAGGCAACATATATTTTCTTCACTACTTTTACCCTCACTAGTCCATTAGTTTAGAGTGGGTATGCCTCTTTCATGCATTGGTACAAACAAGTTAATAGGAGAAGGTTGAGAGACGTTCAATGTTCATATAGCAGTGAGGTAGACAATTTCATAAATATTCTGACAAAGTTATTACTTACAAACTTTATTACCTAAAAGAGAGTAAACTGTGCTTCTGTGAAGTAAATTTTTGTATGGTTTAATATTTGTTGTTACGTAGCTAGGGATCTTGGTTATCAAGCCTAGAAACCCAAAAATGTGAATCTTGATATCTTTGATTAGACTACCTGAAAACACAATGCTACGAGAGTACCCTATCTTAACTTTAACATCACAGATAACCCTGTAGGTGTCGGTGTTGCAAGAACACCGCAATATGATGGAGTCAGTGGAGGCTTAAATTTTGTGAGAAATTGGGTTGTTGGTTGACTAGGGTGTGAGCCCTGCTCAAGCAACAGCCATTATCCCTGGCCGGGTGAACCACAAAAAATCACTAAATTCACTTGTGCACAATCCTGGGTAGCTCAGCACAAAAAGCAGTCAGACTTAACTTAGCGGCAATGTGTAAAGTATTTATGCAGCACACAAAAAGTAATAAAGTGAAAACAAAACACAAGAAAACTTCCACACCAATTTAGAGCAATAGATTACATTTTAACAAATGATTTGATGCCAAAATGACAAAAATTCACTCAGTAGAACTGAAGTTATGAATTAGTAAAGGTTTTAGTAAAAATTGCTGCCTAAAAGATGATCAAAGCACCAACCGCGAGCATCTAGTCAAGCGAGACTGGATCAAAGTCCAAAAATATGGTTGACCGTGATGAGCATGGGTTGGATACAAGAAGTGGATTGGGCCCAGTCGGTGCTTACCTTTGGACTTAGAAGAATTTTCAAGAAAAAAATATTCGGAAAAAGTGAAGTTCAGCAGGGCAAGGCTGCAGGCAGTGTCCGGGTAGGGAGCGTCAGCATCAAGGAGCCTAGGGTCGAAGCCGCGTTGAAGATTTTTGTATTCGGAAGTTGAACATTTCCAGCAGGATGAGGCAGAAGTTGTCGCTGAAGACAGTTGTAGGGGCTCGGATACCCCTTTGGCTAAGGACCGCAGAACAAGAATTCATGCTACAAAGAAAAATGTAGCGGGAGCAGCCACGGTCAGGCTGATCAGCGATGCACCTTGGGCAGACTGGCGAGCAGGTTGGTCTGGGTCTCCTCTTGGTTCTCAGAGCAGTTTTTAACCACAAATCTTCTAAGTCTTCAGTTTTGGATTTTGGCTATCTGGGCACCTTTAGCACCACAACCAAGGAATATCACTTTAGGGTTCAGGACTCACAGAGGCTGTGTCCAGGTGCAGCTTCAAGAAGTGGGGAGCCTTTTATGTCTCTGTGGCTCTGAACAGGAGGTCAGCAAACTAGCCCTTGGAGTCACTCTGGTAGTTCAGGGCACAGGTGAAGATGCAGGGCTCAAACAAAATGTCATGTCCTTTAGGATAGCCCTGTCATGTATACTCCATTTTGCATACAACATCCCATCCACACGACTATAACGATTCTAAACAGGTGACCTTTTACCTAATAGCTTGTTCCTGTCCCTTCAACACCAGGCTCTTAGTCTTTTATCAGAATCCCTGTACCTGACGTACATAAACATGTCCCCTGGCACGGCAGATTTATTCTGTATAAGGGCCACCACTTTTTTTCATCCTTGGCCAACAGCCAGCTGTGCATGATTGCACTTGTTTAGAAAAGCATCAGTGATTGTTTTCAAAACATTTATGATTGTTTTCAAAACATCCATGGTTGTTTTAAAAACATATCAATTCTAGAAAAAAACTCTGGAGTGACCACTTTAGTATAAAAGACCCTCACTCTCCCCTACAAATTAGAGAAGAATTCTGTCCAAGCTGAGTGTGGGGTCCTGCATGCCGAATCTCCGCCAAGCAGCGCTCTGACATCCCTTGCGGGTTGTCATCCTCGACACAGAGACGGGGTCCTTCGTTCTAAATCATCAGGTAAGGGGGCTGGTTCATCCCTAGTGGTTTCTTGGCTGCCCATACATACACCTACACATCCAGGTTAGGCTAGGTACATTTTAGCAAATTACTTAGGGCGCGCATTTTAGGAATATGCAAGTGCTACTGTATTATCTGAACTGTTTCTGTTCAACTTATTAGCACTATGGTAGAAATGTATGTACTATTCACTATATTGGTACTAGCAATCTCTTTTGTATGCTTCTGTCTCCTGATTGTTGCAGCAAATATGTTTTACACCAGGCTGTCGCTGGACCAATAAATTCTTATTGAAAAGTCCTAATTGCCATCCTGTGTGTTTTCTGAGAGAAAGCAAGCACGAGTGTCTGAGTGAAACGTACTGTACTGTTTTCCATGACCCCTGAGGAATCAGGGTTGTCATGTTCAGTGGTTGCCAGAGACTACATACACCGCTGTAGAATACAGGGGATGGTAGTGGCACTGTAGAGCTAGCTGGTCTAAAGGCTGACATATCCTGTGGGGGTTTCCTGAAACCGTTGGGACGGGAAACAACCTTAACAACGAGGTCATCACATCGCGTTACCTTTACAACGCGGTTGTTACATCGCAGTACCATTACAACGCAAGTCATTACAACGACTTGCTCTAGATGGCGCTCTAAACTAAGGAATAGTATAATTTACTATTCCAACACCTTCCCTTACTGTTGCACACACTGGAGTTGGAATAGTAAATTATACTATTCCTAAGTCCAGAGCGCCATCTAGAGCATGTCGTTGTAATGACTTGCGTTGTAATGGTACTGCGATGTAACAACGCGGTCGTTGTAATGACCGCGTTGTAATCACATGCGTTGTAAACACATGCGATGTAATGATATATATTCGGTTGGGACACCAAGCCCTTAGTTTAGGTCATCCAAAATGTGCAGGTCCTGGGGGATTCCTAGGGACTACACGACAAAAAGGGCTGGCCTCTGAGGGTTCAAGGCAGGCCAGGCAGAAAAGCAGTCCTCCCAGTTACAGCAAAACAGTCTTGTGGAGTGCAGAGCAGGTCACAGCAGCAGGCAGTCCTCTGAGAGTCCTTCCGCTAATCCAGAAAGTGAACTGAAGGGTTGGTCTGAGGGCCCTATTTTTATGCCCAGTGCTTCCTTTGAAGTTGGGAGAAGTTTCTAAAAGGTTTCTTCTTTGAAGTGCATGGATTTGCCAGACTCCCGTTCCCTGGCTCCATGAATGCAGTGACAATGTGGAGTGTGGAGGTGATATGCCCTTTGTGTGAAGGCGGGGCACAGCCTAATCAGTTGCAAGTAGGGCTGTGCTCAGTTCAACCCACCTCCATCCTGCCAGCAAATGGCCCATTCAGGCAGTCCTAATCCCTCTATTGTGTGACTGTCTGGGAGGAATTCAGAAAGTCTGTCAGTTACACCCAGTCATGTGACCTAAGAAAGGCTGCACAAAAAGGTTCAGGGCAGGAAAATGCCTACTTTCTAAAAGTTTTAAAGCAAAAAGGAACCTGGCCGCCAATTTTAAGGCTGCTATTTATTTCAGCAGACTGTGGGACAATGCATTTAGTCATTGTACCATGCTTAAACATTTTGCCATGCTTAACACATCTTATATAACCATTTGAGTCTTCAGTGAGGCATTCAAAGATACACAACTCATTGAAAAATAGAATTGCAAAAACACAAATAAACAACACTTGTGATAGTGAAAAGAGTGAAAAATGTGGGACATAAATTCAATACATTGGAAACAATTACACCAGTATATATTGAGTAATGAGCTTACGCTGGTCAGCGTAAGCTCATTATGGAAGAGGAACAAATTCATTAACTAAGCAAGAACATTCTGATTTCGAAAAGTTCTCAACACAAATCGGCAAGATACCAAACATCAATCATCCAAAATAATTGTCAACACTGCACGCCGGTGGCTCGGCCCCCACTTAGCCATAACTGATGGCGCACGCTAATGCCCACCTGTCATGAAATTAAGCAAAGTCGGAGTTCCAAAACAAGTCTTCGTTTAAAATCACGAACGCTCTGTTGAAGAAACAACCGCGTTGGTGGAAATAACGCTTCACAACCAACAGATTACACCATGTGTCAGCCCTGATGATAATCCCTTAAGCAGTCTGGGGATTGGAAACGCGTCGGCATTTCCGTTTCATCCACGAGGGTGTTCTAACTAATAACGGACTCTGGAGAGGGTTTAGTGTACATATATATATCCCCACAGAGACCTAGTTTGTCCCCCATGGATAGCTTCTCTTTAAAAAAAAGCCAAGTGTAGGGCGTTTTGAGAGAGCTTAATGTGTCATTAATGTAATCTGACTTTACCATTAAAGACGATTTTTCATTCCAATTTAATAGATACCAAACATGAAATACTTACCTGGTCCCAATCAAAAGTTAGCCCTTCTTAAATGCAATAAGGCAACCCAATGTTATCCTCTGGGAGAGGTAGGCCTCACAGTAATGAAAAACGAATTTAAGAGTTTTCCACTACCAGGACATTTAAAACTTAAAAGAACATGCCCAACCTTTTAATTACATTGCACCCTGACCTATGAGGTAGCTAGGGCATGCCTTAGGGGTGACGTATAATCAATAAAAGGGGGGTTTATGGCATGGCAAGGGGTTTATATTACCAAGTTGAAGTGGGTGGCACATTAGGTGATGCAGGCTCACTAGTAGCATTTAATTTACAAGCCCTGTGTATATGGTATACCACACTACAAGGGACCTATAAGTAAATTAAATATGCCAGTCAGATGTAAGCCAAATAAACCATGTTTTGGGGAGTGACCAGAAGCACTTTAGCACTGGTTAGCACTGCCACTGGAAGTATGTGACAAAATTATGCACATTGTTGACTAAATTATGTAGCAAGATAACTTATGTGGCATAAGGCTGCAGCTTTCTTTATATTATTAGTACATTATTTTGTCATTATTTTGTCATTTTTACACATTAACACTGCCTGGGCAAGGGTTTCAACTAATTAGAAACCATTTAGCACCCACATACAGCAATAAGCAACTGAAAGGTGAAAATCAACATCTGCAAAGGGCAATCCACAGCCCAGCAACTGGTCACGTCATTTTCAGTACATTTTAACCCCCTCGAGCTAGAAAAAAAAAATTTGTGTTAAAATCTGCAAATTATGCTGCAGACAATGATGGATAATGTGGCAAATGAGGCAAATTCATAATTATTTGGAAAACAATGCAGCAGAATTGCATAATTCCAGTGGCCCTGAATAAAAGGTGTTAAAGCCCACATCTGTTCAATGTCAATAAATGCTGCATCTGCTCCACTGAAATTCTTGACAAATCGGCAACATGGCTCAGTGAGTTAAACACAGTCTGCTAACATTTGCTACAGCCTGCACGCCACAAGATCGAAGAGCTCAGCCTTTTATCCTGCAGAGTTTGAGAAAATACTATTAAAAATGGATAATACTAAGAATAGTGATCTACTGCATGTAGAGATCCCAACAATTTAGGTCTGAAGTCCCATAACAGAAAATAACGTATTACTCCTGTTTAATTTTACTTCATTCTAATATTATTGTGTTCATTGCAATAGAGATTCTCAAATTACGTCTCACCACCACAATATTACCGCTGTACCTACATTAGCTATACGCAATTGGTGTTTTTTTTCTCTTCCCACTTTATAATGTTCTTCATTAACCTGTTCTATTTTTCATTTATGTCTATAATGCAGACTCCCTGTCATTTTTTCCCTCATTGTACTCAAATGCGACAATGGCATTTTTTCCATGTTAGGCACTGTCTTAGATTGTATCCACGTTTTCAAAATGACTCAGAGAAATCACACAAAAAAACAGAACACTAATTGTCCAGAGAGAGCTGTTTTTTATACACTGGAAGTAGAGAGTCCGATCAAATTTCTGGAGGAAGTTCCTGCATGATAATTTAACAATGGTGAATATAGTCTCAAGCATTTGTGAACGTATACCCCAGAATCAATATCCAGGACCCCGAGCGGTAGAAATACGTGGTGAAACAATGGTGCACTACTGCCTCCCTTGGTTTATAATCAGAAGTGTGAAAACGAATCTGCCTAAACCAGATTTAAACTCTCACGAATCTCCTTTTAAGATGTAAGCATAATTTGTGCAAAACTGCTGGCTGGGCCTGAACAACATCAACAACAGCTGGCTTGTTCTGGGGGAACTTCCTGTCGCATTTAAACAAGAATACTTTATCCCTAATAAAGATATGTCAAAGGACCATGCAGAGAGTACAGATAGAAGGCTTGTAGCCAAGTTTCCTTTCTCTGCATAAGTTATGACGTTATTAAGAAAGTGTTGACTATCAGTGTTAGACTGGCATATTTTTTTGTTGTTGCAGATTTATATAGCGTGAACTCAACCCGAAGGTATCAGAGCGCTTTACATGAGCACCAGTTACGTTACACAAGGACACATTCATTATATTTTGGGCGTAGGTGTGGGGAGATTAAGTGATTTGCCCAGAATCACAGGATGTGGAGTCGACCCTGAGGCTCGAACCTTGGCTTCCCAGCTACAAAGTCGGCAGCTCTAGCCGTGAGACCACATCCTCTCCCTCTTGGACAATGTGACACTGCCAGTTCGGCCATCTTTAAAAAAGTAAGCATTTGAGCTGTTTTTATGGTCACATCATGGTCCACGGGCTCCCCCTCCAAAAGGCCCACATGCTAGCTCTTTCAAGCTGGCCCATCTGACAGTCAGACTTCCAGTTGGTTGAAAGACCAGTCCAACAATGTTGAGGAAAAGGAGGACTGTTTGGGAGATTATCAGCCAGGATTTTCGACCTGGTTGATTCCAAATGGAGAAAAGCATATTTGGTGATCATGCTTAAAGCGTTGTTTCATGTTATGCAATTGATGATTAGCAATTCACTCCAAACACTCTTGTACCAACCACTAGCAGGTTTCCCCGTGGGGCTTTCCAGTGGTCAGCTAAGTTTCTTGACCTTATGCTACTCATTTCGAGCCCCATAGTCAATTTTCTAAACTATCCTTTCATTTCAGATCTATGTCTGATTTTGTGATAGACAGCATGCTCTTTCTGATAAAGGCTACATTTTCAAGAACCCTTTTGCCATATATCAACACTGATTTAATAATTTCCTGAAAACGGTCTGAATTTAGTTCACAATTCAGATTCGTGTCAGGTTTTGTTGCAGCCTGTAAGAAATTGGGTTATTGGTTGAGGGGGGCACATTATCACTCAGGCAACAACCACAGTCGTCGTCAGGGTGAACCACAAAAGTCACTAACTTAACCTGTGCTTAACCCTCTGGTAGCTTGGCACAAAACAGTCAGGCTTAACTTAGAGGCAATGTGTGAGGTATTATGTAGCACACAAACAGTAACAAAGTGAAAATACAGCACAAGAAAAATCCTATACCAATTTAGGAAAATATGGTAAATTGTAATGAATAAAATTATACCAGAATGACAAAAATCAAATCAATAGACAGGAGGTATTGAATTTCAAAGTTTTAAAAAGGTATAGCGCCTAAAAGTACAAAACGCCAACCGCGGGAAAAGTCACAAGTTCAGGCTGACCATGATGGAACGCAGGCCGGGTACAGTGGGCAATTTAGTCCCACTGAAAAAGTTACATTTTCCAAGTCCAGTGCAAAGAGTTCCATCCATGCTGGAGTAGGCCGATAGGAGCAGGGAGAGCTTCGCAGATGGTTTTTGCTATAGCGCGAGTAGCAGGCAAACAACACTGGTTGCCATCGTCGTAATGTGAAGAGCTGGTCGGGCATCGTAAACAGTTGTTGCTGGAGCTTCACATTGGGGGCCACCTCGGCTGTTGTTGCTGTAAAACAAAGTGCAGATCTTGCGTTGCCGGTTGTTGCTGGTGGTCACTGTAGCGTGAAGAGTCGGGATACCAGAGCTTCTTGTTGGCCATCATCGCTGGCAGAGGAGTGTCGACGCGAACATGGTTGCGAAGAACCCAAAACCTCAGGATTTCACCTTTAGTCACAACTGATGTCAGCCGTGTACAGGACCTGGGAAGGCACCTCTTTGGGATCAGGAACTCACTCCAGCAGAGGCCAGCAGGACTCAGGCAGGTCCAGTGCAACAGGTCAGCTAGTTAGTTGCATGGAGGCCTCTGAAGTTTGCTATGTCCCTGTAGCTTAGGCAAAAGGTCGGCCAACCGACTCTTGAAGTCCCTTAGGATAGCATGGCATGAAGGGAGCATTTCCAGTCTTTCTTCTCAGAGAGCAAGGCAGTCCTTCAAGCAGCAAGACAGTCCTCTGGTAGAAGCAGGGCAGTCCTCATCTGGTTGGGGGCAAGGCAGTCCTTCTTCTGTAATTTCCACAGATCCAGGGGAATCCAGGAGTTTACTGGTGAGTGACTCAGGATGTCCACTATTTATACAGCTTTTGATGTGGGAAATTCCGTATACTATCCCCACATCTGATTCTGGAAAGTTCTTCCCCTGTCCAGGTGCCAAACTGTCTGGGGTGACAAAGAACAGGGCATGCCTGGTGACAGAGTCCTTTGTGTGTATGTGAGGCAAGGTCCTTTGAAGTGCAAGTGGAGCAGGGCACAGCTCCGCCCCCAGCCATCCTGGGACGGCCCATCCTGTCCACACCTAAGCACCTTTAGTGTCACTGTTTGGCAGGATTACACAAACTCGAACAGCAGAGAAATTCACAGTTATGTGACCCAGATTAGTGACAGAAGGCACAACTGGTTAAGAAAAGAAAATATCAACTTTCTAAAAGTGACATTTTCAGAATTGTGACCTGAAATCTGACTTTACCATTAAAGAGGATTTTTATTTACAATTCATTTGAGTCTAAACAACATGGGCCTGATTCACAAACGGCCTTTGCAGTAGCGGTGGAGGCCTTGCAGTCACCGCAGGAGTCCTGCACTTATGGCGGGACCTCTGTACAGCTGTTCCCCACTTGAGGCGGTTGGACCAGAGTGCACCCTGCCCTATGAGCCTTTAGGGCCTACCATAGGGGTGACTTACATGTATTAAGAAGGAAGGTTTAGGCCTGGAAAAAGGTTTATTTTGCCAGGTCAAAAGGACAGTTTAAAACTGTACTAAAGGCTGCAGTGGCAGGCCTGAGAAATATTTTAAAATGCTTCTTTAGTGGGTGGCACAATGAGTGCTGCAGCCCACTAGTAATATCTATTATACAGGCCCTGGGTACCCATGGTACCATCTAGTGGGGACTCAAATTAAATGTACCTATCTGGTGTATGCCAGTTGTACCACATTTTAAGACGGAGCACAAACACCTTGGTACTGGTTAGCAGTGATAAGGTGTACAGAGTCCTAAAAAGCAACAATATTGGGTTCAGCAAAGGAAGAAAGTGAAGGCAAAATGTTTGGGGTGACCTTGCAGGGAAGGCCAGGTCCAACACAGCCTACATGTTTTTCCTCCAAGAGCTCCCTGCTCATTGCTTCATCTCCACCCTTGCAGGCCAAGGGAGGGTTGATAAATTGACATGCCTGTGGCACGTTGAAGCCTCTGATTACTTCAGTCTAATATTGGTCATTGTAGCAGTATTCCCGTTTGGTGAACCCTTTGTTGCCAGAGCTCATGATTCCTGAACTATTGCTAATCCTTATTTGCAGAGCTCTGATTCCTGAGCTATAACAAACTCCTTGTTCCATGAACTAGCACTGTCCTGTAATCCTATATTGTTTTCTTGTTTCCTGAGATAGCACTATTTTAGTGCACGTGTTTCCTAAACTTTAACTCTTTCAGTTGTTAAATGTTTCCCAGTCCTTTCCTTCTTCCTTAGTTCCAGTTTCCAGTGCTACCTTCTTATCCCTGCTGCCTTAGCTCCCAGTTCTATTCTGTCAAGTGTTTCTATTGTTTTCTCTTCTTTTCTGTTAGGCTATAATCCTCGCTTGCTCCTTGTCTATCATAACTGTATATTTTGTTCACTGTACTTGCTGTTACCCTGTGATCGTCAGAATTCATGCCACAGCTGTCAATGTAGGTGAAGTTTCCTGTCCACTGGGAGCATTGTATTTGTTATTTTTGAGGATAGAGAGTACCGCAAATTGTTACAGAAGCTTTTCCTAATTTCCATTGTGAATCACTGTGATTTATCGGATGTGTTCCCTCAGACGCAGTTCGTTTAGAAGTCATCGGCTAAAAACAAAAAACGTAATTCCTGATCTAATCTATGAAATTGTTGAGCCCTATAATTTTGTCAACGCTCTATCTTTGGTTGAATCGTCGGATACTTTGACGTGATTAATTCACTCATCATCAATTTTTTCTAATGGGTGCTTTCAAAACATTTATCTTGTGTCCTGATGATCACCTTTTAATTGATAAGGTCGAAAAGCCGCTGATGTTCCCTTTGGCAACTAAAGAGGACGCAGACACTGCGTTATTGATCTTCTGATTTAGTAGACATTTTGTTTATTATTCCTCTGCCATTGTGTTTGTTTGTATACTTATTATGTGTATGTTTATTATGTGTAACCCCATGAGCACCATGTTATATGTTTGTACTATTTCTGATCCTTTTTATGTTCTGTAATAAGTTATTCAAATAACACAAAGTTATTTTTAAGAAAGCTCTGTCTGTGGGTACCTTTTATTTGCGCTTTTGTATGTGGTTAAACTTAATTCTTATATGAAAAAAATCTTCCCTCAACCACTGTAGTTACGATATTATTTGTTATTTGTATAACAACACCAAAAGTATCAGCTCCACACACAGAAGAGCGACAAGGCCACCTTGGAGTCAGCAGGCTTTTGTGTCAGCTTACATTACTGCAATGTCCTGTTTGTGGGGTTGTCCAAAAATTACACAGAGACCTGCAGAAAATACAGACCACAGTCGCCAGAATTGAAAGAAAAAATCCTACAGATTCCAGTGTCTCCCCACCCTTTGTAGGATACACTGCACTGGCTGCCAGTGGCAATAAAACAATCATATTTAAACTTGCACACTTTTGTTTATGCTTTTCTAACAGCCTGACTCAGTCTTTAACATTGTGCATCTTTGATCTGTTTCACCATTTACTACACAATTCTGCATAGCAATAACATTATGTGACAATTCGCTATGTAAAAAACAAGTTACTTACCTGTACACTGTGGTTCTCCAGTATTGATATCTTTCATAGATTCACATGCTTGAATCTTCCCCGTCGTCATGGTGGGAGTCTCACAGTATTTAAAATATAGCAATATAAAAGAAAAATTCATGTAAAACCAATGCAAAGGGAACCAAATTTTGTTAACCTATTGTCCTCCTTATAAGGTCCAATTATCAGCCAATGAGACGACAGCCCTGAGACCACAATCCCCTGCAGAGCCACCATACCTTAGATTTCAAGCACAAGTGTAGTGTAAGCTTCCCATCATGAGGTAAGAGTGGCTTGCCTTAAACCGGGGGGGTGGGCGGGCCGCATTTGAATCTATGAAAGGCATCAATACTGGAGAACCACAGTGTACAGGTAAGAAACTTGTTTTTTCTCCAGCACTGAATCTTTCATAGATTCACATGCTTGAATCAGAATAGTAAGCAGTACATAATTTCCCGAAAAGCGTTTTAAGGGCAAGACCCCTTGTCTCCTTATGAACCAAATAACCACTTTTACAACCTACCAGTGGAAGAAAAAGACAGCAGTTTGTCTGTCTCAAAAGTCAAAACATCAAAGACTAAATATATATAACTATATACGTATGGAATCATAACACATATTTATGTATATACAGTCATACAATTCTGAAAAAAGTACCTTAATGAAACAGTCGATGGAGCACAGCCTGTCCCACCGCCGAATCCCTTTCCATGCTGTATCCAAACAGTAGTGTCTGGTAAAGGTATGGACATTCGACCATGTTGCCGCCTTACAGATGTCCAGGTGCGACACTCCCGCGAACAATGGAGCAGTAGTAGCCATCTTCCTTGTCGAATGGGCCGACACCATCGTAGTCAGTGGTCTTCCAGCCTTCTCGTGACAAAAGGCAATTGCTGAAGAGATCCACCGGGATATACTGTTTCTAGACAAAACATACCCTTTCCTGGGAGGAGCAAAAGCAATAAGTAATTGATTTGATTTTCGAAATGTCTTTGTCCTATCAATGTAAAATCTCAAGCAACGTCTGACATCCAGCGTGTGAAGGGATCTTTCCGCTAGAGACGTTGGCTCCTGAAAGTTTGTAGGTAGAACAACAGGTTAATTCAGATGGAATGAACTCGGGACCTTCGGAATGAACGTTGGATTAGTTCTCAGCACCACCTTATCCCTCTTGAATGGCATAAAGGGTTCAGAAATTGAAAAAACTTGTATTTCACTGACTCTCCTGGCCGATGTTAGGGCTAGTAATAGTGCAGTTTTCCAGGACACGAACTTTATGTTAGCCTTATGAATAGGCTCGAAAGGTGCCTTCATCAGCTGTGCGAGAACCGTGTTGAGTTGCCATGGAATCGCTGGACGCTTTATTGGTGGAAATACTCTGAAGAGTCTTTTCATAAACTCCTTCATTACTCTGGCAGACCAAAGAGAAACCTGTCCCGGTTTTCTCGGGTACCTCGAGATTGCAGCTAGATGCACCTTAAGAGATGAATGGGCCAAGCCTGTTTTGGCTAAATGCAGCAAATACGGCAGTATTTGATTGGGCGTTGACTGTAAAGGGTGTAAAGAGTGATCCAAACACCACTGGCAGAACCTCTTCCATTTTGCAGCATACGTTTTATTGGTAGTAATTGCTCTTGAGTGACTGAGAATATCTCGGCAGTCTTGAGGAATATTCAGAGTTTGAAATTCCTGGTCATGAGGTTCCAAGCCAACAAATTCAGGGAGCCTATCTGTGGATGCACCACTTGTCCCTTACTCATGGATAGCAGATCGTGTACAGGTGGAAATCGAATATGAGGGGATACAGACATTCACAGAAGTTCATTGAACCAGAACTGTCTCGGTCATGCCGGTGCTATGAATATCAGATGACACGGTTCTGATTTCATCTCGCTTATTACTTTCGGAATTAGAGGGAACGCCGGAAATGCGTAGGCAAACATTCCTGTCCATCGTAGTTGAAGAGCATTCCCCCACGAGCCCTTCCGAGGAAATCTGCTCGCAAACCTTTTGCATTTCTTATTTTCTCGTGTTGCAAATAGGTCTAGACCTGGAGTTCCCCATTGATCGAATATTTGTAGAATCCGATGGCGATCCAACTCCCATTCGTGGAAGAGATTTGAGGATCTGCTTAGGAAGTCTGCCCACGTGTTGTAGATTCCTGGAACATGTTGAATCTGTAGAGTGATATTGTGTTTTAGAAGCCACTGCCAAATTTCTTGAGCCTGAGAGGATAATGTTTGTGACTTTGTTCCTCCCTGCTTGAGCAGGTAAAACATAGTGGTAGTGTTGTCCATTCTCACTAGAACTGGGGAATCGTGGATTCTGGGGAGAAATGCTTGTAGACCTAAAAACACAGCTTTTAGTTCCAGCAAATTGATGTGCATCAGTGCTTCCTGAGAGTTCCAGTGACCCTGAATATCCAGGTCCTGTAGATGTGCTCCCCAGCCCTGCAAAGATGCATCTGTTGTCATTATGAAACTGGAAGGTTGCGGCTCGAATAGTAGTCCTGTTGAAAGATTCATTCTTACCCCCCACCATGACAGAGCTTTCTTTATTTGTGGAGTGATAGAAATGAGATCCTCCAATGATCCTTGAGCCTTTATCCATTGCAGGTCAAGTTGTTCCTGAAGTGGCCGCATGTGAAGCCGACAATTTGGAATCAGCGGAATGCAGGATGAGAGCATCCCCAGCATAGATTTGTACATCCTCACTGAAACAAACTCTTTTCTTTGTATTTGAGATACCAACTTTAGGATTTTTTGAATGCGTTCTTCTGATGGGTATGCCTTTGCCTCTCTTGTGTTCAGCACTGTCCCTAGAAACTGTAGAGTTTGAGACGGTACCAAGGAGGATTTTTCCACATTGACTCTTAGGCCTAGTGTTTTGAATAGCCGACGACAAGCTCTTAAGGAGTTTTGAGCTGAATGGTATGTAGGTCCTTTTACTAGCCAGTCGTCTAGATAAGGATAGACCTGGTGTCTTTGCTGCCTCAGAAACGCTGCACTGGCGCCAGGCATTTTGTGAGCACCCTTGGCGCTGACCGGAGACCGAAGGGCAATACCTTGAACTGATAGTGGCACCCTGCCACCTCGAACCTTAGATAACGTCGATGTTTGATGGGAATAGGTACGTGAAAGTACGCATCCAAGAGATCTAATGACGTCATGAAGTCTCCTCTGTTTAACATTAGGAGAATCTCTTGTAGCGATAGCATTCTGAAGAGTTGTTTTTGATATATTTGTTCAAACCCCTTAGATCCATTACCTGCCTCCATTTGGTACTTTGCTTTTTCTTTATTGGAAAAAATGAGAGTAGAATCCTTTTCCTCGATGTTGCTGAGGAACCTCCTTTATTGCCCCCTTCAGAAGACGATCTGAGATTTCCTTCTTTAGCAAGGTCAGATGATGATGTTTCTTGGGGTTGGGGGGACGTGTAGGAGGTTTTTGAATGAACTCTAGGGTGTGTCCCTGATGAATGATGTCTAACACCCATTTGTCCGATGTTATTGCTATCCATTGCTGGTAATATTGAGAGAGGTAGTGGTTCTGATGAGGTTTGCGTCGTAGCGAGGTGGGTGGTGCTCTGAAAGTGTCACTGACGTCTACTACTGTCCTGTGACTTTCCTCGTGCCTCAGGTCTTCTTCTGGCTGTCTGTTGTTGGTAGGGCACATTATGTGATCGATATTGCTGCTGATTTGCATACTGACGATAACCCTGTTGCTGGTAGGGTTGGTATCTATAGGATTGAAAAGGCGGCCTTTGTTGGTATTGGCCTCTTCCTCCTCTACCACGAAAGGACTGAAACCGCTGCTGTTGTAGAGTCCCTAGTGGGCGGGCCGTGTCCGTATCAGACTTAATCCCTTGAAGAGCATCATCTATATGCTTTCCAAATAGATTTTCGCCATCTAAGGGCATGTCGACAATCTTAGCTTGAATCTCTGGATGAAAATAAGTAGCCTTAAGCCAGCCTTGCCTGCGCAAAGCGATTGCTCCTGCCATCTGTCTGAAAGCCACTGATGAGATATCCATGGCTATATCAATGATCTCCGAGGCTGCCCTAGCCCCTTCTTGTAGTATCTGCGTTGCCTCTTCTTTCTTATTGACCGGAAGATGATCAAAAAAAGGTGTCAAATCGGACCACATTTGCCGGTCGTACCGACCTAATATGGCTAACATATTTGATGCCTTGATGGACTTGGCCGCCATTACTGTGAAACGCTTTCCTGTACTATCCAGTCTTCTACCATCCTTATTAGGAGGAGCAGAACATGTAGCCGTAGGATACCTAGAGCGTCTCTGGGCTGCTTGCATGACCACCGAATTGGGTCTTGGGTGGCCGATTAGACATGCTGGAGACGATTCCGGAGCCTTATATTTTTTCTCCATTCTCGGAATTGCTGCAGGTACTGAAGCCGGACTCTTCATGATTTTTATACCTTCTCCCTATAAGTGGTTCACCATTGGAATGGCCCGAATTGATTTCCTAGCAGAATCCTTAAAATCATATAGAAAACAGTCCGCCTGTTTTACGGGAAGAGGTAAGTCAAACCTCTTTGAGGCCTGCTCCAGCAGTTCGTGAAAACCTTCAATGTCTTCTGGCAGAGAATTCGCTGGGGATGGTGAGGGGGAAGGAGAGGATGGTGCAACATAGTCATTCCATTCATCGCCCACAGGTACCACATCCTGAATCAGCTCTTCCTCTTCTTGCTGTTCCTCCACATCACTCTCTATATAGTCATCTCTGATGGCTATTACTCTTGGAGGTAGCACCTTCTGTTTAACCGGTGGCGGCTGTGTAGTCTCGGAAGAAGTTGCACCCTGCTGCTTACTCGGGATGGTAGGCGGTGGAGCATTAGCTTCCGGGAACCGTTTGTAATAGTCGCTAACCATGGGTCTCAGGTCCATGATCAACGAGATTGGCACTGAAATGGTATCTTCCCGTGGCGGCGGAAGATTATCTTCTTCTTCCTCAAAATCATAACTCTCCTGAAAGGATTCGTATCTATGTGATTTTGGAGGTGGGCAATCTTCAAGGGAGAAATCCGCTCCAAATACTCTGACTTGTCCTGATAGTCGTCTTCACTATCTGTATCCTGGCATTTTACCTTGAGCTGGGATGGACTACAAGCAGGCCCAAACGGACCTTCCTCCTCTGATTCCTGCATTTCCAATAAATGAGAAGGAGGGAGCGGCGAGATTTTACTCCAAGATGCCAAATCTGATGACCTCTTCCCGGATTCCGGCGTCATGGAGATCTTTTTTGTCTCCGTCGACGACCTCGTCGACGGTGGCTTCCTTTTAATTGTTATCGTCGTCGAAGAGTGTGTTATCGTTGGCGATTTGAAAACCATCATCGACGAGGGCGTCGACGAATCACGTTTCATCGACAATGGTATTTTCGTCAACGGTGTTGTTGTCGACGATGACGTCGTCGGAGCGGCCGTCGACATGGTAAGGGTTGTAACCCCCGTTGTCGTCGTCAGTGTTGCCGTTGTAAATACCGTCAGCGAGTGACTTACTGTCGTCGATTTTGCTGCCCTCCTCGGGGTCGCGGTCGACGGGTCCGTCAACGGGTTTTTTTTTTCCCACAGGTGTTTTAAGAGGAGTATGTGGCACTGAGGAAGATGATGCAGACTTCCTATGAGACGTGCTCACAAAGGGCAGAGAGGCTAGCAAAATGTCCTTGGTCTTACAGACTTTTGGCTTCTTGGTATCAGATTTAGTAGAAGCAGACTCCAGCTTTCTTTTGCGCTCTGGAGTAGAATGAGTCTCTTCAACATCCGAACCAGACTCTGATCTGGATTTCTTCTTCTTTGGCCACAGAAGTAAACGTGCCTCTCTGTCTTTTAATGTCTTTGCAGAGAAAGTCCTGCAATGTTTACAATCCCTGGGAACATGGTTGGGATGTAAGCAGTATAGACAGTCTTTGTGGGGGTCCTCAGAAAACAGTCTAGCCTTCCCACAAGATCTGCAGGGTCTAAATAATCTCTTTTTAGAGCCCTCAGACATTTTCACAATATGAAGAAAAACAATACCTCTTCTCTGTATAGAGTTCTGAAGTGGAAACAGTAGGGTCAAAAGTTCAGGGAGACTCCTTCTCACACGACGTGCGGTAGAAATCTGAGGTATGGTGGCTCTGCAGGGGATTGTGGTCTCAGGGCTGTCATCTCATTGGCTGATAATTGGACCTTATAAGGAGGACAATAGGTTAACAAGATTTGGTTCCCTTTGCATTGGTTTTACATGAATTTTTCTTTTATACTGCTATATTTTAAATACCGTGAGACTCCCACCATGACGACGGGAAAGATTCAAGCATGTGAATCTATGAAAGATTCAATGCTGGAGAATATAATTTTTTCTTAGTATTCTTTTTTACTTTCCATTTCCTAACTCTTTCTACTAGTATTTTGTGTGGGCTTCTCTTAAGTCCTTCTTCTAAAAGTCTTTTTTTGGAATTGTTCTATCGTTTTTAACCAGTGAATGTTGATTCAGTGGGGGTGTCACCTCTTAAAAAATGTAGAGCATATAGAGCCAACCTAATTTGGTGACAGTGTAGCAATGTGGAAAAATCTGCCTTGTAGGTATGTCACTCATGGCTATTTGTCTTTTTCTGGGTCCTATTTTGGCTGATATTCCGACTGTACAATGTGACACTGCTCTGAAATGTGCCTTAAAGGTAAAACAGGCTTCCCTAAATTGGACTAATTTAATTGTAGATCATGCAGAAAATGGAAAATGGCAGAGATGTTTAATGCAATTTGTGGGCTATGGGGTATACTTACATCACTCACATATATGTATATATGGGTGCCACTAGCCCCACTGTGCTCTGGTTGGGCTGCAGTTTAGAAACACTGCATGGACACATTCAAGAAAACGTACTTTGATATGTTAATAAATCATCCCTAAAGAGTATACTGTAAGCCAGCACGGCAAGATGCTTAATTAAAAAGTAGCACCCTACCTAGTTGAAATAGATGCTGTCACAGTGACGGAAGACCTAAAAGCTGTTTTCTCTGCGTAGGTTTAAGCTGCTTTCTCAAGTAACAGCTCTAGATATAATTTAAATTATTATGTTGTATCTTTGCTTGGGAGAATTCTAG
Organism: Calotriton arnoldi; assembly: GCA_963921515.1. Classification (NCBI taxonomy): domain Eukaryota; kingdom Metazoa; phylum Chordata; class Amphibia; order Caudata; family Salamandridae; genus Calotriton; species Calotriton arnoldi. Next base: position 1,142,915 of record CAWUFW010000836.1, read on the forward strand.
CACAGCACTAGCATGCAGGGAGTGGAATCCTACAATGTTTGTCTAGACATAGGAATATACACGGAATGGGTATAGTTCCAGTACAAATTGTATGCTAGACAATGCACGCTAACCACTACAAAACTGTGCATTATGCAAGGCAGCCTTTTAGTGTGCCAGTACAGGGGATGATAGCAGTAGCATACCAAACTTAATAGATATGACTCTGAGCTGTGTTTTCCCCTCGCTCAATACAGCACAGCATATTTAGATACTGCGCTGCATCAAACATTATTAGCTCTGTCCTCTTGTCTGATACAATTACAATGCTTGCCTGATGCTCCTGCCCCAGTTCAGAAAATTAAAAACATACAAAGTTGCAATAACGTGTAGAACAAAACACCTTGTGTTTTTTTTCTTTTAATCCTCATGGATCTTCCTCTTTAGATCTCTCTTACAAGTTTTTATTTTAAATCCTGTTCCCAGTATCCTAACCCTCCCTACTCCTGTCTCCTTGATGCTCAGTCACAACCAGTCCAAATGAATCAAATAATGTTCAGCATAACACTGTTTCGGGTTTTTAGCAATCAGCCATTACATTTGCTTGAGCAATCTCAGTTTACTATGTCACCATGTGTTGAGATATCCAAGTGGGAATACAAAACATTCAACAATAAAGTTACTGCATCTTTCTTTCTTTTGTCAATTTTTCTCATGTTTGTCTGTTTTCATTGTTAGCTATGACCATTCTCTGTGCACATTCCTACTCTCCTTTCAGTTCTGTAGGGTGACCTTTCTGGCAATGACCAGTACTATTTTTAGCGCCGATGTTAGCCAAGACCTTTTGATTTTACTAAAAAAAATATCAAATATACTTATTTATAGGAACTTTTAGCCAGCCTTCTTCATCCATTGTTCTGCTGTTGTGTCATTCACATCTTCTGCACACTGCATTATTAGGCTGTTGGTCTCGTCACATCAGCCCTTGGCTAACTTCACAGTGAGTGACAGCATTATGCTCTCTCACAAGTAGTGCATCTGCATACAAAGTATTCCCTTAATACTGGAAGATATTATGGCAATGTGTGCTTTTTGACACCAAAAAATACTTTTGCTCTTAGGCATTTTTTTTATATTGGCGGAGGCCCGGCAGCTCCCCAACAATAAAATATTACAAAAGCAATGACGAAACAAATCAAGCACCAGCAAAGCCTAAAGGCTGGCAGCCAATGCAAGCACTACTGGCTTTGCCAATGCATGTTATTATTTTCTTTTTGTAGGATTTGAAGCTTGTCAGCTCTTGCATAGACCATTGAGAGCGACATTTGTTATGTTGAAGTCATGAATAAACATGACAAGCCTCAAGTAAAATCCAGCGTATGATTTATTTAGGAGAAGCGAGACAACAGGAGTCTGTTGTCCTTTGTCATGCCTCTGCAGACTTTTATCTCCCACTGTCGCGCCAGCTGTTTCGAATATAAAGAAGATTTGAACCAGAATGCATACAACTTACATGTCAAAATCATTTTACCCGATTGTTCTCATCACAACCACCATCCTGAACACCCTCCCAGACGCTGGGATTTCTCTGCTCTGAATCACCAGTGGAATAAACACCTGCTTTTGCATTGAGTGTTCATCCACTACAATGTCATGAACACAATCATGCATCAAACTTTTCGATCTCTGCAATTTGTTAGTAAAAATACGGCTCTGTACATCATTAACCAAAACCAAATTACGCTTGGAGCACCACCTTCCATGTTCTAACTTAATAGAACTACATATACAACTCGCAAAGGTTCAAACAAATTTAAAATCTGAATTAGACTTCTCTTGTCACACATCTTTAATCTTAACCTAACAAGCCAGTCCTTTCAACCAAAGTTTGATTTTTTTATCAAAATACTCCATCTTATTTTGCTTACCGGTCACCCTGGAAACAACTTCATCCAAAGCCACATCTTCCACACCATTACCACCCTTCTTCCCCAACCAACCAGGAACAAGCTTAGTTCTAACTTTCCTTCCCCTTAGGAAAGCAAAAGGAGATACTCCAGTAACACTGGTAACACTGTGTGGCATATTAAGATACACCCACATTTTGTTTCTCAAAAATTCCTCAATATCAGCTCTACATGTTATAGCACTTTGAATACCTTCATTGAAAATTCTGTTACTGCGCTCCACTGCCCCACAGTATAGTGATTGATATTCATGAGTATGAAGAATGTTTCCATTTTAACAGAAAACCAGTTGCACACTATTGTCAGTTACTAGTTCTAATGGATTACCATCAAAGGAAAACAACCTAGTTAAAAACATTGGGTAATTTGCGCGCTCATTTCCTCCACAAATTCGTAATGATCAAGTTAGAAAATAATCTGTAAGTACAGTCATATAACGCATGTGTGGGGGAAACTGCTCTAAAGGCCCCAGAAAATCCAAAGCCAACTATATCACGCATGCTCAGGAAAAGGAACAGTTTTCAAGGGTGTTTCCCTCATTTGCCAATGCTTATTGGATAACAAACAAACTTCACACGTATTGACAGTGGCATCTACCAACTGATCCATTGCAGGCTACCAAAAGGATTTCCTCAATATTTTTTTTGTAGATGTAACACACAGATGACCAGAATGTGCCTGATTGACAATACTTTGCCACAACCAAACAAGAGGAACAAACTTACCACTCAACAAATTTTCAATTTTCAAACATTCATTCTGCAGAAGCCTGGTAAAAATTCAAAAGATCACCACTAAGATTTTTAACTGTTGGCCAAACAGAAATTATATATTGCATCACTCTATCACATTTATCTTGCCACTCCTTTTCCAAAATACATTCTTGGCAAAATTTGACAACATCCAAAACTGAAACAGCATGTTCCTTGCTACACCCATCATCCTCACCAACATTTTCACTCAACGGTAACCTAGACAAACAGTCAGCCTGCACATTGGTACCCCCAGCAATATATTATACATCAAAGAGAAATTCTTTCTATTTGAACAAAATATGTATTAGCCTAGAAAAAGCAGAACCTGCACCTTTACTCCGAAGTATACATCCATGGTTTATTGTCTGTACACAAGATAAACTTTGTTGCCCATGTGTACATTTTACATTTTTCGATACACCACACACAGGTAAGAGCATGTCTTTCTATCGTACTGTATCATTGTTCAATATCACTAAAAGCCCTTGATGCGAATGCTATAGTATTCTTATATATACCCACTCTCTGACACAAAAGTGCCTCAATACCAACACTACTAGCACCCACGGTGATAGTACACTAGTATCCTGAAACAAATGTTTTCAAAGCAGTAACCTTTGACAATATTACTTTGATGTTATCAAAAACTTCTTGCTTATTCTACATTCAAACAAACTGTTCTTTCATTCTCAACATTCTTTTTAAAGATTCCATGATGGTGACGTACCTCTGAACAAATCTAGAACAATAATCACTGAGCCCAATAAAATATTTGAGCTGATCCTTATACTTAGGATGTTGGGCTTCTTTCAATGTTCTGAGTAAATCATCTTTGGGACTTATGCCATCAGCAGTGATCCTGTGACCTAAATAGTCAACAGAATCAGTGAGGAATTTACACTTTTACCTTTCCACTGTCATGCCACATTCCTCCAAAAGGCTCAGTACAATGTCCAGTATGCAATTATGCTCACTTACATCATTAGGAAAAATAAGAATATCATCCTGGAATGCATGCACTCCAGTAATGCCCTTAAAAAGATGAAACCTACATTTTTGAAAGACACTAACCACAGAGGCAAAACTAAAAGGTAACCTCACATACTTGCATGTCCCAAATGGTGTCATGAATGTAGTCTGCAGCCTTTAAGTCAATGGTGCTAAACACTTTAGCACACCATACCTGTGTCAACTTGGACAACGGGTAGCAATATAGCAGAATGTTCTTGTTTAAAGATCGGAGATCCATACAAATGGACCTGTCCACTTTTCTTTTTCTCAATCAGAACAGCACTGACCCACTCAGGTACATTCCTGGGCTCAATAATCTTGTTCATGCACAAATCGTTAAGGTGCTGTTTCAAGTCCTGTCTAATACAGAAAGGAACATCACATGCTTTGTGTTTCACCGGAACAGCCCCATCCTTCAAAATAATGTCATATTCAAAACCTTTAACCATACCAACACTCCGACATAATGTTTTCATATCTTTTCAGAATTTTAGTTAAATTGTCACATTTTTCAGTAACAGGGGTATCAGTACCCAGTCTTAAAACAGTTCTTAACCTACCTTGGTCCACTTAACCCATGATATCTCTACCCTGAACAACCACAAATATTTTCGTAGTGATCTCCCTGCCTTGAAATTTAACGACATCTTGAAAAAATTCCAAAGTTTCAATTTCGTGATTTCCATATGCAACAGTTCGAATATCTGACTTACTCAACTCTTATCAACCCATAGTTTCCTGAAAGTTTCAACATTCAAAATCGTTACCAGTGAACCCGAATCAGATATAATGCCCAAATCAATGTCTCCAATACACACCCTGCAGAATGAACCAACCTTCTTTGCAATACTTCCCATTTCATTTTAAACCAATACTGATAGAATGACACTTGATATTCCCCCTGACACTTCATGAACTTCCTCATTCTGAACACTACTGACTTTTACCACATTGCCAGCACTCTTACACTCTCTTGAAATGACCAAATTTCTTACATTTATTACATTTTTTACCAATTGCTGGGCAATTCATATTGTTGCCAATGGATTACTTGAACCACATCTACACAATTAGTACCTCTTATCGATACTTTACTACCACAACCTGATTTGACACCCTGCACTTTGTCCTGAACTCTGCTAAGAACATTGACGCTCATGTGTTCTTCCCCAGACATTACACACACAGAGATTCTGCTGAGCATTCAATACCCTTAGCAATTTTGATGGTCTCAATGAGTGTAGAATTAATGCAACACAACAAGTGCACTTGAAGTACAATATAAGACAATTTGATCTTGGATATATGGGTCCATACATATTGCAAAATTACATGTGCTTGCAAAAATTCTTAAAGAAGTAACATATTGATAAATAGTTTCACTACTAGATTGTTTAGATGAATAGAAATTAAATCTTTAAACAACTACAGTCAATTCATCTAAAAAATGAAAAGATAGCCTCATCAATGCTTCATAGTGCGCATTTCATTCATCTGATTCAGATTCACCTGGTTTGAATTTCAGGTAACCTTAATTTCCTAGACAGTTGAACAAAAATGCTAATTTACTGGACGGGGAGTGGTTAACTCCATCAATAGCCAGCAGGTAGGTCTGAAATACTCTAATCCAATGCTTTCATTGCTGTTGAGGTCCGCCAAGATTCTACAAAAAAACAGAATGCTGTTGCACATGACCTCCACTAGCCATGTTAAATAAGTTAGCCAAATTGCAGTTCCCCCTTGTTCCAGTGTGCTTGAATGGAATCTCAAAATATGCAACAAAGTGAATATATAACTAAGTACTTTGTTAAAGTCAAATATTAAACAAAGTTAACATCGAGGCTGACCCCAAATCAGGGGCAGATTCTCCATTAGGTTGCGCCCCCCTGATATTCCTTCACATTCTTGTACAAATATTAAATAGATCAATTTATTTAGAGATAAGATCGTAATTCTAGACAAATCAATGTCTTTACGTCTGGGCTGTGGGTCCCAGGCTGCTTGACCCGCCTCGCTCTGAAGCAGGAGGCGGAAGCCAGGCAGTAAATCAGCTTTCTGAACTGTGACGCATGTCGTAGGGCTTACTGTTCTAAAGCCCTTCATAATGAATCATTGCCATTGTATTCTATGGCAGTATCCACTGTAGGCAGTGATTCTTTCAGCACCATAGTTTCAGGCGTTGAAGTCTCCATCCCTGCGTGAGAGCAGCCGTCTGTCATTCACAGGCATAGACCCCACCCTTTCCCATTCGTCACACGTAGGAGTGGATGCAAGAACTTGTGATCTGGTGCCTTGTTCTCGGTAATGGTAAGTGTCAGAATGCTAATCTTCTGTTATGTATATTGTTCTGAGACCCCTCACAATGCTAACCTCCCCCACTGTGACACCCCAGGTCCTGGTTGCACGTCACTGGCCCCATTAGAAGTGGAGATCCTGCATTTGTTTCCCCGCAAAATGGATCCAAAAGACGAGCAGGCCAGGGTTCTTGTTCCCTTGTGAAGATGATGCAAATATCCAAGTCAAGCGCAAAGCAAGAGAAATGTGCTTGCAGTCGAAAGTTATCTGCTGTCTGACATTAAAAGTGGTCTTGAGTACTGAGTCCTGCAGGGAAGTACATGCTGTGCGCCTTAAAGTCTCTTCAGTCCAGCTGAGCTATGTTGGCTCATTTGATATAAATGCATTGCAGTTCTAATGCGGTCTGCCTGCAGAGTGTCTTTAACCCCTTCTGTGCTTCCGTCGGCCAACGGCCGTCGCGAGCACTACCTCGCTAGTGCTGCGCACGTCCGTTGGCCGACGTGGCCCGCCCACTCTTTCAAACCGCCGCACCGCGGCGGAATTCACGCCACGGTTAAGCAGTTAAATCTGCTGCATGCCTCACTGCAAGTACTACATGCCTTCAGGTGCATGGCCATGCTGCTTAGTCTCCAGACCGAGAGCATGCAATGCAGACTTTAACAATAACATGGCATTAATGGTACAGTTTTATGTTCCCAAGGTTTGATTAATAATACTCTGAAAAGAAAAGCATTGTGTGTAGTTTTTTAATTTGATTTACAAGATAAAGGTGGACATTAGCGATTATAGTAGTCTGAACCATAGCCCTCCAGCCCGCATTACCGCAGTCTTTTGCTCGCCAGTGACATGCCCTTAACTACATTAATGTCAAAAACATGGATTGATTTACGAACAATGAGTGTTAAAAGTGTTAAGGCCATGAATGTCAGCTTACTTATTTCAAGTTTTACTTAATCTTGCCTCCCTCAGAGTTAGCTATTTAATCATGTTGTGTTTCTTTCTGTATTTTTTCCATGCATACTTTGAACTGTGCAGGTGTTTCTGAGAGACTTTGATTGAAAGCTCTGACGGTAAAGCCAAAGCATAGTGCCTGTAAGTGGGCTGGCCTCTCTGCAGAGCAAACAGAACAATGGTCATGTATTCCAGTTGTAGTTGCAATTTTGTGAAAATGTGTGTGAGGGGGTGCTGCACAGATGGCAAAATATTTACAGGGCAAAAGCAAAAGTAAATAAATTGCTTAAATGTGAGTGAGTGCAGTGTGTTTGGAGGTGGTGAAGTGAGGGAGATGCAAGGAAGTGCATTTGGGGAAGAGTGAAAAGAGGGTGCTGAAGAGGAAAGAGAGGTGGTTGAAGATGTGCAGATGGACGAGATGTGCAGAGAAAAAGGTCATATATATCTAACAAAGCCCACATAACTGAAAGCCAAAACTCCTTCCACAGGCCTCAATACTACTGAAATTTCAGAATTTAAAAATTTTGAAGGTTAATTATTTATTATAAATCCTTGCTGTTACTCATTTATGTTAAACAGCTAACAACTGTTGACAAAGCACACTATGGGAATCACAGAAATGTATTTTACGTGTTCCCTTTTAGAGAGCCAACACATTTTTCATCCCACTTTAAGACCTGTCTTCACACATTTCTATATGACTTATTGCAATCAGCAGTTGTGGGTCCTTCCGGAAACCTGGTTAGAGCATTTTCTTCCAAAGTTGATGCTGCATGCAGCGCAGGACACTGGGAAATCACAAACTTTAAAAGGTTGAAGTTGTCGCGTTGTACAATTTAAACATTACAGTAACTGTTGAACATATTAATGCACTAAGATATGGGGCAGTTTTTTATGTGTTTAATAATTCAAAACTATACGTTCGCAAGTGCGGAGAGGAAGAGGCTAATGATATAGACATGTTTCGGCAGTGCCCCCAACTCCAGTCATTTTGGCAAGACTTGGGTAAGGTTCTCTCGGAGGTGTTGGGTAAAGAGCTCGAATTAAGCATAAGCCTAGTTCTGTTTGGGGTTGTAAATGGAGAAGGGATAATGGCTAAGTTAAGTAACAAACAAAAAAATCTGCTATTTGTGCTAATGTTGCTAGCCAGACGTGAGATATGTATTAAGTGGATAACTCATAGTCCTCCCACGAGATGTGATTGGCTGGCCTCAGTCCAAAAGATCAGGAAATTGGATCGGAGTAGGGTACAGAGTAAGAGGTCTGGATTTTGGGATATATGGGAAGAGAAATTTGACTCTGGGATTTAAAGGAATTTAAGGGGGTACGGACGTCCAATGATTATGCAATACAGCAATAACCCCATATACAGGGAATTGGATCTGAAAACTCCTGACTAGTTTCTCTTGGATCTAATAGGACAGAAAGATAGGGGACTCGCTGCAAAGACATTCAAGCTGGTACAGAGAGAATACGGGACACCTGATCTCTTCCGAGATGTTTATTGCACAAATGAGGACAATATAAAAGAAAAAAACTTATGTTCCACTGCTTTATACGCCTTGCTTTATCACTAAATTAATTTGCTTTGAAATGCACCATTCATTTGCCAATCTTTTTTTCACATTTTTTTCTCTGGAGGAGGAGCCAGCCTGGACCCCACATTTGTCCATTAAGCTTGCCCGTGTCGCTCATTACGTAAAAGTCATAGCAAACGTTTAAGCCTTACCACTTTCAAATGTCACCAGCCGCCACTGCCCCAAATAGTATCCAAATAAGCCTTAGCGCAGTAGTAGTAACGAAGGGATTGATACTGAATAAATGAAGCTACTCAGTATATTCTGGACAAAGTGGGCCAAAGCTTGTGCGTCTTTAAAACACAGTTCCGATGAAATTACGCTTCCTCAATAATGAGGAAAAAGACCACAGTTTTGCACAAACCCAAACTTTGTGACCACTCCAAAATAACTGCTGATGAAATGTGAGCAAGAGATAGATATCACGTTCCTTCTCCATAGAAATTACTCAGCCCACACTGATGCGGCCAGTCCAAGATGGCTTCTGATGTGTCATGATTGCGTATCACACTCCTCAATGTCACTGTCCCAAATCCTGAGGAAGATTTCTAACTTTGATGTCACTGCGAAATATTATCAAGCCACCAAAATGTGGCAAGGTGCTTGTACAAAATGTGGGGAAATGCCTGCCTCAGATATGATCAAGTTGATCCACTAAAATTACAGACCAGCTGAGCTGAGTTGGTTTTCAGGCATCACGACAATGTAACTGTCACAGGCTCCCCCATATCACCAGGGAGTTTCTCCTCGTCGCCAAAATGCTATGTTGAAGTCATGAATAAAGATGATGAACTGCAGGTAAAATTCAGCGTATGATTTATTTAGTAGAAGGAGTAACAGAAAAGGAGCTCGTTGACCTTCGTTGTGCCCCTACGGATCTTCATCTCCCACCGCCACTCCAGCCGTTTGGAATATAAAGATCCGAACCAGAACGCAGAAGAACGTTAGGGCAGCAACAAAACCGAGTCAAAGATAAACTGAGAGTGCAACAACATTGCGTTTCATTTTGCACTGTCCCCAGAATACCTGGTCACTGTCTGGTGGCAAAATACTTTGGAGTTTATACATCATTTTGCCTGTGCTGTCTGCATTTTCAGCCACCAATAAACCATACGAGTAAAGATCCCTAACCAACTGCTTGCAAATGCACATGCACTCAGAACAGTCTGCAGCATACATTCCATTTCCCATTCAGACTAATTATGCATGCTGAATTCAAAGAAGAATATAACACCTAGTTACCACTCACCCCTAGGGGTATCTGGGTGCTGTGTCTCCGTTGAAGAACCAAGTCTTGAGTCTCTTTCTGACCAAAGCAGAAAGCGGAGTGTGCTGCACAGCAGGATGTTCTGCTTGCTCTTACATCAAACACATCATCTTCACCTTCTCCTCTGAGGAAATAAAAGAGCACTCCACCATCTTCTAAAAGCCCCTCCTCAGATAAAGGTAACATGAGTGAACCCCTAAGTCTTACCAGAGAAAACAAAAGGAGGTTTCCAGAAAACCCAGTTGGCAGTGAGGAAGGGTGGACCAGTGATTGAAATACAGATCACTTTTATTCAGCCTGATCATATATCACCTGCTTCCATTTTCTCCAAAATAAAAAAAAAACCACCTACAACCCTTACTGTAGTGGCGGCCCCTCCTAAGGAAAAGCAAACCTATTCTCGCTCCACGGCAACCTCTGGCTTTGGCTTCTCCCTTGTTTTATGCTTAGGCTAAATGCAGACCACATTGCACAATACATAGTTTGCCAGAGGACAGTGCATCATGGGAAGCCAGATGGTAAGGTGTTAAGGTAAGTTTATTGTTTAGTTAATTAAAACCATAACAAATTTGAAATAAAGGATCGGATAAAATTACAGTATAAAAAATGTCATAATTTAAAAACGGAATTTCATATTTTATACAGTGCACGTTTTGACCGAACGATCAGTGGAATTCGTTTACATTAGGATGTTCTTAATTTTGCTTCATAGGGCCCCTAGAATTTCGGGCAAAAGTCCGGCATACTTCATTCTTAGTATAGATAATGTTTCTTTTTAGTAATCGAAGCAGACTTTTTAAACCATCAAGCTCCACATAGTCAAGAAGGTCATAGATACAGTGCATGTATCGTGGCCACAAAAGATGGCTGGGACTTTGAAGAGCACGCTCCCAGCGTGAGGCAGTTTGTTATGTGCAAGAAAAATAATTGACTTCGTGGAGTGAACTTTTAGCTATACTTAGTATTAAAAGTAAGAATCGTGACATCAAGTTTTTTTGGAGGTAGGGTACCTTGAGTGAACTTTTGTTCTGCTGACAAAAATGTCACTCCACTTACTACGATGACCAGTAATGTGTACAAATACCATATAGAGAGTAAAATAACTGAATACTTCTATTTGGCTGCGGATTTTAAAGCCTGGTTGTGAAGTCTGAGAAATTTTAACAGCTTGCAGTTCATTTGGGGATCTGATGGTTCTAATCCTTTCATTATAGCAGCTCTACAGGTCCTTATTCCTCTGTTGATGAGGGCTTTTCTTAATAACATGGCTCGTGCTAAATATAGTTTCGGGCAGATACAGATTAAATGGATAAGATCTTCTTTTTGGCTACCACAAAGTTTTATCTTCTCTCCCAAGGCCTGCCCTCTCCATCCTTAATGAGTCACTGTCTCAGGGCTTCGTTCCAAGAACCTTAAAAGAAGCGATCATTGTTCCCCTTTTAAAAAAGCCAGGGGCTGACCCCCAGACCCTGACTAACTACCGCCCAATTTCTCTGCCTCCCTACTTGGCCAAGGTACTAGAATCCCACGTGGCTAAATGCCTCTGTGACTTTATTGAACAATCAGAATATCTTGACCCCCAACAAGCAGGATTTCGTCCAGCCCAATCAACAGAGGCAGTGATATTAACCGTGCTGGACACACTTCAGAAAGAAGCTGATAAAGGTTCCCCTCAAGTTCTGGTGCTGTTGGATCTTTCCGCGGCATTTGACACGGTTGACCATGGTATTCTCATCGATCTTGTCCAGGACACTGGCCTCCAGGCTTCAGCTCTTGGCTGGATAAGGTCGTTTTTGGAGGATCGTTCCCAGTCAGTCCGCCTAGCCCAGTTTACAGCACCTAAAATGAGTATAACATGTGAAGTACCCCAGGGTTCATCATTGTTACCTCACCTGTTCAACCTACTTCTCCTCCCATTGATTCGGTCGTTAAAAGAAGGGAAGGTGTGTACGTACAACTACGCTGACGATTTACAATTAATGTTTACCATCAATAACACTCCAGACTCTGTGTCCGAATTTCAAACTACCATGCTGTACATCTGTGACTTGATGAACAGCAACCACCTAAAACTTAATCCGGACAAGACCGAACTCACCGTGATAGGAGGCACTCAGAACCCTTGGAGCTCCCATTTCTGGCCAATTGAGTTGGGCTCCTCCCCTATTCCATCACCCTTGGCCAAGAGCCTTGGGGTGATAATCAACAGCGACCTAACCATGAAAACCCAAATTGGATCAGTTACCTCGACCTGCTTCCTCCAGCTGAGAAAGATAAGGAAGATCAGTAGACTCCTTACCAGGGAGGCACTGGTACAGGCTGTCCTAGCCCTGGTCATATCACATTTAGATTATGCCAACTCTCTATATTTTGGCATCCCATTATACCTTATTAAAAGACTGCAACTGGTGCAGAACCAGGCAGCAAGATTGATCTTCCAGCAGCCTAGATGGCAACATGTCTCCCCTCTTATGAGGAAGCTGCACTGGCTCCCCATCCCACAACGATCAGCATTCAAAGTCGGCTGCCTTATCTTTAAGGCCCTGCATGGCACATGCCCGAAATTCATCTCCAACCTTATTCAAAGGCATATACCTACTCGCAACCTGCGCTCATCCCATATGAACCTGCTGGCCATACCCTCTTACAAATTGAAGCGCCAAGGTGGAAGCAGGTTTGCTGTGCTGGCACCGAGATTCTGGAACTCTCTTCCAGCTGATATTAGAGCCTGCACGGACTTATTGAGATTTAGAAAGCTCCTTAAGACATGGTTATTTACGCAAGCGTATGTCTGAACTTAAGCACACAATAAATTAACAGGGCTTCAGCAGATCCTATAATTAGCGCCAAGAAACCAATCGGTGTACGTGTGCTCTATAAGACAATTTAACATAACAATTTAACATAACAAAGTTGGCATGCTGTGGGCCCTCTGTATATTCAGCTTGGCTGGTTCGCTATTGACGGTAGCTTTCCGAAGCAGAGTGCCATCAATAGTTTTTTAGGTGGGCTGCAAATGTAAGGATTAGGCAAGCTGCTGGTATGAGGGCTTTGTAATTATTGCTCACCATCCAGGCATGAGATCTATGGCTGAAGATGTTTTTGTCAAGTAGCAGGGAGTGGAATTTAGCAACTTTGTTTATGGCTTGTTTAAACGTTATGAAGGGAACATTTTTATTCCACAGCTCTGCAGTGCATGTGGTTGTTAATGCTTTGTGAAAATATTGGTTGTATGCTGATTTTTGATCATTTTCAAGTTCTGTCCATAATGCTTTAAGTGTGGAGCACGCTAGATTTTGTTTCAGTTGGTACCAAACCTTTATTGTGGTGTACATTCTCCCTATTGTATATCCGAGATTGTTGTGATTAATAGTGTGTTATGCGCTTTGTTTTTGCTTGCCTTTGGGTGAGCATATGTGTTGATCAGTAACACCGTTATCAAGTCATCTATAAACCAGTGAGTTAATTTGATTAGTTGGATGCTGGGGTTCGGAGAGACTAGCTGTTCCGATTTGATGTTCAGTGCCACAGATACATAGACTGCCTGTCCTCCTTTAGAGCGGCCGTGTTGATCTGTTTTTTTCAGCAGCTGCAGTATTGTGGATGAAGCCTACTAGGGGTAAGTTCTCCAGTGCCCATGTCTCTTGAAGGGCTATTATATCACATGTTTCCCAACCATGGGGAGGCGTGCCATCTTCTAGCCATTTTTTTGCTCTGGCTGTGTTCCATGAAAGCATGTTTTGGAGTTTGCATGTTTGTCTTCCCATGTGTAGAGAGTACCATTGTGCCTGGATAGTGTGCAATGTAAAAGCACTGCAGAAAGACATGGCAAGGGAAGTGTCTGTTCTAAGTATAAAACATCGTTTTATATATTAGCTATGACACTGCTAATCTGTGCCTTGTAAACCTACGAGGCTGGGTCATTAGCATATAAAAATGTGGCATATCACATATTGGGAAAAATATGCCCTAATAGTGAATAATGAAAAAAGCTGGTTTAAATTTGTAAGCAAAGCTGCATTTTCCAAAGCATTTCTAGAGAGGAATTAAAAGACCTGATTTAGATCTTGGCGGTACAGCCGTCGGCCCACCACGGCAATGATCCCAATGTACCATACCACCGTATTTAGATATTGCAACAAGAGACAGGGGACCGCCGCAATGTATGGTTATTCATATTTATGTTGCAAGCCTTTTTGCATTTATTTAGAGCGACTGCATATGCAAACATGAACACATTATTCAATTTGCAGTTCAGCTCAGAAACTTTATTCCGCAAGTTTAAAAACAGCCATAAAAGTAAATGTAATAAATATGCAGCATAAAATACAGATACAAGAATCTAGGCATTAAAAAGACAGCCCAACTTTAGCTCCTGATCATAAAAACAAATAAAAGACAGCCAAATTCTCTACTTGGTAATATCTAACACACAATACTTTTCCTGAGGCGTATAGTCCTCTTTATAGAAAAAGCAACATTAAAAAACACAAAGTCCTATCTGTCTCAGGTGTAATGAAGAGGAAGGGACCTTTTTCCACTCAATGTGGAGTTGCAAAGCTCTCCAGCCATATTGGCGTAAGGTTGCTACTTACCTGGAGAGGGTCTTATCCTGGCATCTTTCCCCCAAGCCTAAACTATTTTTATTACATAGTACTGAAGGGATTGGGGGGAACCATTATAAACAGCACCTACTGTTTCTGGGTCTCGCTCTGGCCAAAAGGGACATTGCCCAACTTTGGAAGGGGACCACGCCGCCATCACTTGGGGTTTGGAAGTGAAGCATGGACAGATGTATGGGATCGGAAATAGCTGTACTCAAGGCGAGAGGCTGCCCACAGAAACACAAAAAGATCTGGTCCCGCTGGGCAACGTACAGGGGCATCGACCCTCTACACACCCGATGGACCCACCATGGACTGGCAGTATACACACCAGCTATTGACCCTTTTCTGTAATGAACTTGGCCGCATACAAGTCTGATTCCAATTCCTCTGAGGTTGGGGAGCGTAATGTGCTACCTGTGCTATGGTTCTAGTTTTGTTTGTGTATTTCTTTCGCAGGCTCTTGTTGACTCATACTATATCGGTACCTTGCTGTAACAGATTTATAATTGTGTCTATGTTAGCGGCCTGGCCGCTTGTACTATTAAAATTCAATCAAATGTGTTTTAAAAAAAAAAAAAGTGGTCACCAAGTTTAAGTAGGTAGCTCAGTGCATTTTAAAAATGTCTAATATTCTGAGCAAGAAAAATTAGTTGGAGATAATAACATCTAAGATTCTTATAAAAATTGCAGAACAACATGAAGTGCAGAGTGCTTTGCTTAGTCAAACCATCACATGGGCAGGGCATTATGTCCGAGGGACAAGTCTTCATATTAGGGAAAGCGACCAAATGGTGGACCGTACCAGCTCTTAGTCTGGTCAAGATATAACGGTGTTGGATGTTATTTACGCAGGATGAGTAGTATTGACAACCCTCCGGGGGGGGTAAGGGTCATGTAGAAAGCAACAGTAGAGGTTTCTTTAACTCTGTGCACAATCTGCAATCATGCCTGTGTTTGAAAGAAGTAGCCTTAATAAGCCTCTTTGTGAGAGATAAAACTTTAAGTGGGTCTTGCCACACTGACAAGTTAAATAAAGTACTAAGGGATGTATTCATTTACAAAAGCCAGGAAATAAGAGAGACGTTATCCAGAGTTAGGCATTCTAAAATAATTGATTTTGTACAACTTCTATCCTCTTTCGACCATATGGAGAACCAAAGTGATAATGGTTTTATTAAAAGCAAGACCTCCATATAATGCAGATCAACCTCCTTATAGGCAATCAGGGATGAAGCCGAAACAGGTAGACATGGCAGTTTTTTCAAAAGGTGTTTTCCTCAACTTGGAGATGGTTACTGGGGGTATAGCCCCACAGTCCCACCCCAAAAGTGGAAGTAGACACCCCTCTGGCATTGTATATCTCAACCATATCCTTAACGGGTCAACTACCCAGTTTATGGGAAAACCTAAAGATCCCATGACAGCACCTGGTCATCTTGGATTTAGCATTTAAAATCTGCTGGGCCTAGGCACCGTTACTTGAGAATAAAACCCCCAAATGACAAAAGGAATTTACTCTAGAAATTGGGGACTCCAAAAAAAGGGTCTACATTTTTGGGATTTATTCCCACATATCATTGTGTAAGTTTTAGGTTTGTTAATCACCATAAAATCCCCAAATGTATTCATCAGCTTCTATAGGCCAATGGTTGTCCTAGATAACAACACAGTGTTATTGGCGTACAATAACACAGGAATAGGACGGCCGTTGATGCTGGGCACATCAGCAAGCAGGGCATGCAAGGCACCATCAACCCCATTAATGAAAAGCAAAACCAATAGGGGGGCTAATACACAGCCCTGTCTAATACCTCTCCCTACTCCAAAAGTGGGCAAGCATTCACCCTGGGGGCCGTAATGAACTTTCGATTATATGTCCCCATACAGGCATGCCAGGAAGCAAATGATCACTATCGGAGCGCCAAGGGAAATCAGAGTTGACCAGAGAATAGAGTGGTCAACCAAATCAAAGGCACCGCTTAGATCAGCAAAGCAAAGGTAAAGGGATCCCGGCTTGGCCCTAATATACTTTCCAATCAGCAGGTTCAAGTTTACACATTTACAAATTGCTCAACCGTCCCCAGGCCCTTCCTAAATCCAAACTGTGCTTATGATAAAATATCCGGAAATTTGGCTACCCATGCTTCACAGGAGACAAAGGAATTAAGCTCTGGAATTACATAGTTTTTTTAAAAAAAGGGGCATTAACGGTGTTTCAAAATAGCTTATTATCCTTTGTTTCAGCAGCTTGGGTCAATTCTGACCATACCTCTACCTGCAGCACCTTCTTCCTGGCTACTAATACCTGAATATAAATTTTACGGAGTGACTTAATAGCCATATGGTCCCTGGGACAACTATGTAGAGCCGCTTTCAAGCGCTGAGAGGCCTGAGTACACGGGTGGTCAAATCACCCGCAACTTCAAGTTTGTGTGGGTCTCGGAGTTTGTATCAAAGAGAATTATTTGAACATGTTATCTGGTAAAAGCTAAACAACAGCTTTTCATGATCCATCACCTCCTCCAAACAGTAGCCACACTCGGCTGAATTCCTAATTATTATTTCATGTAAAACACTATAAGGCTCTATTCAAGCCCATTTAATCCTCACATTGTTAGGCCTAACTGGGGTAATTTTAAGGACTGGTGTAGGTCCTGCACAGTTATTAAGCCAGAAAGAAAAAGTAGCATGACAAAAACGGGTAATACCATCCCCATCCAGGCTAGAATAACCATATATCTGCTTTGCAGGAATGGGGCACGACTGTATATTGAAATCACCTGCCCATAACAATACAAATTTGGAATAGATAGGGTGCAAAAAGGCTTCTAGGCCCCTAACAAGGGCATGGACCACCGTACTACAGGAGGTATCAAATACGTTGTTGTAAAAATTGACCACCACCAGGTCAGGGCCCTCCTTTGTAGCTAACCACAGGAAATGGGAGTGGGGTCCTTCACATGAAAGCCTTCTAGCAGCAACATGCAGTTAATTAGATATTAATATCTGTAGCCCCCCCTTTGGCCCGCCCTGCTGGGAAAGGTACAGCACCCAGAAAATGTGAGGAAAACCCTCCACATGGGTTGGGTTTGCACCAGGTTTCCTGTATGTTGATAACATCAGAACCAGAGGTAATACACAGCCAATCTGGAGAGCCCAACTTATTCTGTAACCCACGCACATTTCAGATAGCAAATTTATAGACACCTTCATGTCCCTGACTGGTGTACTCATAAGGGGCTCAACAGATGGTGGCACATTGGAGCCGCAGATATGTTCATTAACAGATACAACAGTCCAATGGGTAGTATCTGCAATGCAGCGCTCAGTTCCAGGTATATATGATGAATTGAGATTAGGTGGAACTACAGCAAAATCCGACAGATTGTACCCGCTTCTCTCCCCACAACAGGAAAAAGAGTAGCCCCTTCTGTACTCAAATCAGTCATTATCTTGCAACAAACTCAAAACCTGGAACCTGTTGGACATGTCTGTACAGGAAATATATGGGAGATCGCATCCAGTCACCTGTCGATTGTTTAGCTTGCCGCTATACAGTGGTTCAATACTTTGTAGATGGCGGTGGGAAAAGCCCTGTGGAAGTAGAGCCATGTTCCTGGAAAAGGGGGTGGTTGGAATCGACCTTGCTAAGGATTCCTCTGCAAATCTAGGTTGCTTAAAATTGCTAATAACACAGTCCTCCTTAAAGTCTTTCCTTAGCTGGCCAATTCATCCCACTCTTCTTGTCATCAGTATTTGATTGGCTTTATTAGTTGGAAATATATGATTCATACTGAGTTAATGGATGACTTTATACTTTAGCATCTCCGGAGTGTCACTTAAGCCAGGGTTCAGCGGGGGAATGATAACCAAAACTGCCACATAAGGGCAACAAGCCGACTGTAAATTAATAGTCACTGGGTCGCATGAAGTCTCTATCATTATTCCCAGGGCAGTCTAATAGTGATACAGACGTCTGATTAAATAAAGAGGATGTCTAGTTCTGTTGAGTGCTACCCTTGGACAATAGTGATGTTGGTGACAATGTACCATCCATAGGACTCTGTTTGGAAATATGACTAGTGTAAGATGGCGCAGTAGTGCCTCTATAAGTTTGCTCCAGGTAGTCTCATTTGTAGAAGGGCCTGGACCGCCTTCATGCATAGGGGCAACCAACTGCGCTTGCCCTGACACAGGCAAAGACTGGGATAAATGGGTGTTGGGAACGTCAGTTCTTGTAGCCCTTATACCAAATAGAAGTTCCTCAATTGTTTGCAAAAGCTTGGTAATAGGTAAAAGAAGGCCTTGCGACAGCCCCCTAACATTCTCAAAAAGTTTGTCCTGGGAAGCAGTCAGGGCATCTGAAGGGAACATGTTAATGTGGGCAACCTGCCTAACAGCTCTCTATTTCTTTATTAAGGGCTCCCACTGCTTTCCTAATATAGCCATCTAGCGTGCAGTCCCAGCTTTTGCAGGAGAAGGGGCTTTTCTTTACCCATGGTTAAATAAGTCAAGGGTGGCCCATCCATCAACAAGCAACAAAAAGAATGAAACGATGATTGCACAGTACCTCAATGAGAACCCCGCAGGATAAAACTAAGAAGGGTTGCCCAGCCTTGTCTGGCAATGGATGAGTGCAGACGGGCCCACAAGCACCACCAAGCAAGGATCACATTGCAGGCAGTGTACCGCTTCACCATTTGGAGTAATTTTGAAGTAATATGTGTATCTATAGTCATGTATTCGAAATACACATTGAAAATGTTTACTAAAGTTAGCTTGATTAGGCCCCCTATTTGTTAACATGAAATGTATTTTTCCTTGTTCTGCATGTTCTTTTCCTTTGCAGGTGTGGTTTCGTGATTTCATAGTTAGAGAAAGAAGTTTTGTGTATTAGAGATAGTGGAGCCTGAGAAGGAAACCTTGGCAGGAACATGGAGAGCTGGCTAACTGAAGAAGACTCCTAATCATTGCATATAGGAACAGTAAGGTACCCAAGCCCACAGCAATCGTCCATGCTCGTGGGATGGGAAAACTAACTGAATATTAACGGTGAGAAGAGCAGTAACAGTGGTCTGATGGTGACGTCAAATGAGATGATGGCTTGAGAAACTTGATGAGTTTAATTGGTGTTCACACGTCAGCAGAGCAGACCCCTTTTGGATTTTGAACAGAGCAGATCTCTTTGTACTTTGAGAGGTACAGACCTCTCTGCTTCGCTTTTTATTCTGGCATGAGTGTGGCTTTACGCAAACACTTATTTCCCTGTTTAGAAACTTCTACTGCATTCCTAAATCTCCCTGAGACTTTTATTCTGAACCAACCTCATTCTAAACTTAGAGCCTGATTAGATGACTTTAGCCCCTATTCATGATAAGGAAGGAGTAGCAGAGTTGCTTAAAAAGGAAACCAATTCCAAATTCTTGGTATCCGTATTGTTCTCACTGTCGTTACTGTATGCTTTGTGCTATTGAGTCAGAACTTGCTTCGATGCATTAATTTGCTTGTTGTAATTCTTTACGTTTATAACATGTTCTTGATTTGTGCATTTACTGGATTGAATATTAACTTGCAATAAATCCACCTAACTTTAGTTATCGATTCCTAGTCTTATTGTGTGGCCAAATGGGTTACACAAACTTCAAATTGTTGATTTAAATGTCGACTCCCTTTTGCCTCTCAGTCAACCAGAAAGGTCTATCAGGTGAGAAATGGAAACCGCTTCCTGTGCGCTCCCAAGAGGAACTGCAGCAATTGGTATGTTTGAATTATAACTTCAATGTGGAAATTGTGACTTTTCAGCTTTTCTTATGAATTAAGTGGCCCAACTAAAGGACTATGCTTCAAGTTCCAACCTACATCTCCATGTGCCTAAGTAGAACTTTTTGAGATACTGTGACAACTCAAGGAATATGAAGATTTCTACGTATCAAGTATTAAGTGAGGAGAGACATCCTCCCAAACGTTCAAGGGTAGTTATGTACAGTGTTATTTGTAACTTTCAATTATTGGTGTTGACAGAGGACCTCGGGAAGCGAGTATTAGAAATGGGACATTCTGTGCCAGCTAAATTGGAAATTAGGTATTATGACATCTTAAGAAGAGAAGTCTGAGTGATTCAGGGTTATGCTGAATATGAGAGGTTGTTAGCCTACTCCAAGTAAAAGTGTATTTATCGCTTTCTTTACTTCTCTTCTCCTCCCACATCTAATCTTCAACATCTTTACAGGCTCCTTTTACCACACTGCTAAATTATCACTGCTTAAAATAACATGCATGGATTTTCCCGATCAACGCCATGTTTGCTGTTAATTGGCTATTCGTTTCCTAGTTGCAGATGGCGGCCATAATAAGTCAGTATAAGAATCATAGCTTTCTGTCAGCTGCAGTGAACTGATATGACTTCACTGCAGTTAACAAACAAATTGTTGTCACAATATAGGGACTACAGCTCTCTTCCTCTACACCCCCCTAATATCTTCGCATCCCAGTAACATCCAGGAAGTCTTCTCCACAGATACGACATTTACCAACACCTCTGCTTTTCAACATTCTGCATAGTTCTGTGGAAACTGAGAGAAATGTTGGATACATCATCAAGTGCTTCTAAATTGTAGCTACAACATGACATCTCACCCCATTAACTGTTTGTTCTTGATGCCATTTGTGGGATGTCTACACAGACCTTACTTATCATCAGGGCTTTAAGTGGGATGAAAAAACTGGGGGTCTCTCAAAGGGGCGTGGCCAATGTAATTAAGGGCGTGGCTTAAAACCACACAAGCTAAAAATCGGTGCTTACCATAGTGTGCCGCCTGACTTGTATTTTGCTGTTTCGGTCATTGCATCCAGATATATGATACAGCAAGTAACATCATACCTACAACAAGTCAGGACTGTTGGCTTTGTCAGTGGTTGTTAGTTGTGTAAGATAAATAAGCAGCAACTATGGCTTGTATATAATATTGAAAATGCTTCCACTTAAAGCCCTGGTGACACAACGACAATGTTGGTGCTCCTGAGTTTCAAAAAGAGAAGGGAAATCCAGAGAGAAAATGACTCTCTTTAAAGGATTTCCCTTCCCCTACAACGCTCACCTGGCATGACGTCATGCCAGTAACTTCTCCACTAGTGATAAGTGAGCAGTGTGAGCACGCGCACATGATGTGCCTGCTGTCACTGCAGTCTGGAAAAAAACGGACCGCCTGTGCCAGGGCACAAAACAGAGCCCGATAGAGACCCGTTTCAAGGCCCCCTTTAAAAAACTGCCGGTGCTCAGCACCGGTGAGACCCAGCTCACTTAATGCCCTGCTTATCATACCATTGATTAGTATATATAAGAGTATGTTTCCAACGTGGCGTTCTATGTAATATCATGCATTACTCGAGCCTCGCTCTCGTTGCCTATGATATATCACTCTGAGACTCTTTCTGGCAGAACAGCTGCTTTGCTGATATCTATGCATGTACCATTATAGGTTCACTTCCATGGCTGTTGCTGTCACATATGTCACGTTTCTCCACCTCACCTCCCCTGTTCATTTCCAAACTGTGTCTCTCTGGATTTTCTTCCTCATTGTTTTTGTCTATTCTGAGTTATAGAAATAAAAAGGAATATATATGTATATTATTTATCATGAAATATGTATATATACATTTGCCTTGACACACCTTATTTTAAATGCACATTGGAAACTGAATGTTCTCAATGGCTAAGGACATGCATTTTTATTGTCCAGCTTGGCTGTACTAGTTGATTGAAGGCAGGAAGAAGAAAGGCCAGGTGACATGATTCAACCCTGCCAGCTTCATATTACACACACCTCTCCGCAGCAGGTCCATTAACCACTATAAGTAATAGTTCCAATGTTGCACTAATAGAAATGCCAGAAATGTATTTCAAATCAATGCCTGCTGACAAGTAATGTGTTAATACTTCTAAATAAAACCTGATTTTATAGGAATAGTAAATTATGCATGCTACGCTCTATATTCGATCTTCATAAAGAAAACACAAAACTAAATCTCCCCTGAATCAAACAAAACACACAAAGTCAGATTTGTCATTAATACAAGTAAAGAAAGATGGGTTTGCCCGAAGGTTTTGCTTAGTAGAAAGACCTTTCATCAATCTACTTGTCAGCTGGTAGTTCTACAAATTCAATGTAGAAACGCTAATGTAGACCACACAAAGTTATAGGTAATAATTTCTTTTTTTGTGGGCAATCCATACTGTCAAGAGACAAGCTACAGGACGGATTGCCCTCTTCCTAAAATACCTTTCCTTAAAAGTATACTAGCAATTTCAGTTTTCGTGGCTTTATTGCTATTCCTGGTTTTTGCTGTTTGCCAGCATCCACACTTCCTTTAGTTCAGAAAGATGTATTTTATTTGCATTTCATATGCGTTTTCTTTAAGCCTAGGTGAAACATCCTTGATCTCTTAAATGTAAAGGACTGAGAGATATTGTGGTCCAGTATACGCTCTCCCACGCATAAAGAAATAGAAAGGAAGTATACCGTTCCGTATGGGATCCTTGATAGTATATTCAATATCCAGATCCTGTAGATCACTGGAAGCGTTTTCTAAGCAGCGCACAAGCCCTCACCCACCCAAGGGTGACATGCTTCATCATCAGGCCATGCTCCTTGTTGGGCCGGCTCTGCAATGCCCAACAGGCCCCACAAAGGGGATCTTTGCAGGAGATCTTTTTATCGATACTCACATTGTAAAAGTGCAACTCAAATGCCTCCAATATTTGAGGACATAAATAGGACTTTCCAGGAAAATTGATGAGGTGTGATTAAAATTAACTATAGAACCCTGCTGGTTGCTTTTATTCATTAGTCTGGTCTATGTTAAGGTTAAAAACAGAAAAGACAATATATATGAAAATAATGTTCCTATATTCTTACTAAGTTATAATTTGATGCCCGTTTATCTGTGAATTCTTTTGTCAATGAAAAAATCTACATGTTTCATGTCTTTATAGTCCAAAAGGATCTGCGCAATTCTTCAGGACCAAATATCAATAACCTAATCTTCCCTCGTCGGCGCATTCCTATCCTAATCAGGAAAAGAGTGAACTTCCATCTCTAGTGAAAGGATACCAATTGTCTACAAGACTTACACCCCATTTGTTTGGACTGTAGGATATCGGACTGTTCCCCAGTCATTTACCCAGAGATGTGTCCCGGCGACATGGAAGACGAGTAGGCGCAACAGCTGGAACACCCCTTTGGGGAAATGATTGACCCTATGTGGCCGTCTAATTAGGAATATAGGGTCACCAACATAATTGAGTTGACTACAACTCGAACTAATGGGATGTGAGTATTCCCCTAGCTTCCATATGGGTCCCATGGATCCTGGAGTGACATCAGGAATTTAGCATTTATGTAGTGTTTTACTGATTAGTACCTGATCCAAGAAACATTTAAATCTTGTTTTATTATCATTATTATTATTATTATTATTATTATTAATAATTATTAATTGGTATTATTAATATTATTATTATATTGAACATAGTGGCCATGTCTTACTGTCTTCCTTGTTATTTTTTATTGCCTGTGGTTGGATAGGACTGATTGAGATGGAGAGAAGTCTGAGAATAAGTTGACACCAGCATCCAGAGACCAACATGCTACTCCTGAATGCTGACCAGTAAGAAGTGAAGAAGATGGCACCGAAGAAACAGGATCCTGCCAAGAAAGCAGCCAGCAAAGAGAAGTATGATGACACCACTGGCATCAAACCTTCTTCCTATATCTGCCAAAGTGCACACTGTAGAATACTTGACAGGTGATCTTTGGGGCAGGAAGGCATTAGGAGGATCACCCCTGGATCGATGATGGTACCACCACTAAAACCAAGGAAGAGATCTCTCAGTGCTGGAGTGACTGAAGTCATGGCTGAGACCAGTTAAGTAGAAATAAAATTGTCCTAGCAAACAATATCTTCCCAGGAAACTCAGCAGGAAAATAATGTTCCTGCGGTTGGACCAAAGCAGAAAGTGGAGTGTTCTGCACAGCAGGATGTTCTGCTTGCTCTTACATCAAACCCATCATCTTCACCATCTCCTCTGAGGAAATAAAGGAGCACTCCACCATCTTCTATAAGCCCCTCCTCAGATGAAGGTAACATGAGTAAACCCCCAAGTCTTACCAGGGCAGAGAACACAAAAGGAGGTTTCCAGAAAGCCCAGTTGGCAGTGAGGAAGGGTGGACCTGTGATTGCTTAAGTCAAGAGTGCCACTGAGGAAATACAGATCACTTTTATTCAGCCTGATCATATATCACCTGCTTCCATTTTCTCCCAAAAAACCCAAAAAAACAACACCTACAACCCTTACTGCAGTGGCGACCCCTCCTAAGGAAAAGCAAACCTATTCTCACTCCACGGCAACCTCTGGCTTTGGCTTCTCCCTTGTTTTATGCTTAGGCTAAATGCAGACCACATTGCACAATACATAGTTTGCCAGAGGACAGTGCATCATGGGAAGCCAGATGGTAAGGTAAGTTTATTGTTTAGTTAATTAAAACTATAACAAATTTCAAATAAAGGATCGGATAAAATTACAGTATAAAAAAAGTCAAAATTTAAAAACGGAATTTCATATTTTATACAGTGCACGTTTTGACCGAACGATCAGTGGAATTCGGTTACATAAGGATGTTCTTAACTTTGCTTCATAGGGCCCCTAGAACGTCGGGCAAAAGTCCGGCATACTTCATTCTTAGTATAGATAATGTTTCTTTTTAGTAATCGATGCAGACTTTTTAAACCATCAAGCTCCACATAGTCAAGAAGGTCATAGATACAGTGCGTGTATCGTGGCCACAAAAGATGGCTGGGACTTTGAAGAGCACGCTCCCAGCGTGAGGCAGTGTGTTATGTACAAGAAAAATAATTGACTTCGTCGAGTGCACTTTTAGTTATACTTAGTATTAAAAGTAAGAATCGTGACATCAAGTTTTTTTGGAGGTAGGGTACCTTGAGTGAACTTTTGTTCTGTTGATAAAAATGTCACTCCACTTACTACCAGTAATGTGTAAACTTTCCATATAGAGAGTAAAATAACTGAATACTTCTATTTGGTCGTGAAGTCTGAGAAATTTTAACAGCTTGCAGTTCATTTGGGGATCTGATGGTTCTAATCCTTTCGTCATAGCAGCTCTACAGGTCCTTATTCCTCTGTTGATGAGGGCTTTTCTTAATAAAATGGCTCGTGCTAAATATAGTTTCGGGCAGATACAGATTAAATGGATAAGATCTTCTTTTTTGCTACCACAAAGTTGGCATGCTGTGGGCCCTCTGTGTATTCAGCTTGGCTGGTCCGCTATTGACGGGAGCTTTCCGAAGCAGAGTGCCATCAATTGTTTTTTAGGTGTGTTGCAAATGTACGGGTTAGGTAAGCCGCTGGTATGAGGGCTTTGTAATTATTGATCACCATCCAGGCATGAGATCTATGGCTGAAGATGTTTTTGTCAAGTAGCAAGGAGTGGAATTTAGCAACTTTGTTTATGGCTTGTGTAAACGTTATGAAGGGCAAATTTTTATTCCACAGCTCCGCAGTGCATTTAGTTGTTAATGCTTTGTGAAAATATTGGTTGGACGATGATTTTTTATCATTTTCAAGTTCTTTCCATAATGCTTTATTAATAGCGGAGCACGCTGGAGTTTGTTTCATTCGGTACCAAACCTTTATTCTGGTGTACATTCTCCCTATTGTTTCATTCATGAGCCCAAATTCAAATCGCACCTGCGCCAGCGAGGCTGACTGTGACAGATTAAAAACTTTTTTATATGTGGTCGCTAGCAGCTTATTCAGTAGATCGGCCTCTTTGCCGTGTAAGGCGATGCTGGCATAAGATATAGTTGGTAGCATTTTTGCCGCTATTACAGAGAGCAGTGGTTTGTGGGATGGGCCCTCCAGTTTTCTTGCCAAGGTCCTAAAGGCAAAGGTTAATGGGCTGGTTCTCTGTGACAAATAATTTTTCTGCTCTTGGTGGTTTAGTATGTTCTCAATGTAAAACCCAAGATACTTGTATTAGGTTACTTCCTCCAGAGATTTACAGTCTACCCAGATATTCTGATGTGGGCTAGGACGATTGCTAATGATCATTGCTTTGGTGTTAGATGTATTGATTTCTAATTTATTAGCTGTTATGAATTCCAGCATTCCAGAAAGTGACCTTCGGAGGCCGATCTCGGTTAAGCTCATTAAAACCACATTGTCTGCATAAGAAAGATGTGAAACAGGTAGCGGTCCTAACTGCGGTGGGTGGGAATTGATCTCGTTAAGCCTTTGGGATAAATCAGACATGAACAGATTAAAAAGGTGCGGCGCCAGCACAGATCCTTGTTTCAGGCCCTTGTTTGTGTTAAAATTTCTTGACACTCTGGAGCTTTACTCTTAGCCAGGTTTCGGAGTAGAATAACAGTATGCCTCTTAGTATTCTTTTAGATATATTCCACGCTCTGAGTTTGTTCCACAGGAGCTGCCGATCCAAGCTGTCAAAAGCTGCTTTTAAGTCAACAAAGCAGAGATGCAGTTTTTGTTTTTTTGTTGTATTTTTATTCTATTCGGGAGAGTGACAAGATATTGGTGATCATTCTGATCCCGTTTCTAAATCCTGTCTGATCAAGTTGAGTTTGTCCGACCAAGAGATCAGGTCTGCCAAGATCAAGGAGGCGTGGTACTTTGCTTCTACATCTATCAGAGCAATAAGCCTGTAATTTGTTGGATTAGTTCTGTCTCCCCCTTTGTATATTGGTGTAATGATTGAGTCTTGCCAGCTGGATGGTATTCGGTTTAGTAATTCTACTTCTTTGAAAAGTATCGCTAGGTGGTTGCTCCAGTAAACTGGGTCATGTTTAAAAATGGCTTGAGGTATGCCATTTGGCCCAGGTGCCCCATCGCCTCTGCTTTTTCTTATTATATTAATTATTTCTTCCACTGAGTAAGATGACAAATCAGTCAATCAATCAATCAGGGGTTTATAAAGCGTGCTACTCACCCGAGAGGGTCTCAACGCGCTGGGGGGGGGGGTGGGCGGGGGGTGCAGCTCCAGATCAGTAGAAGAGCCAGGTCTTGAGGTTCTTCCTGAAGGTGTGAAGAGAGGGGGAGCGTCTGATGTTGACTGGGAGCTCGTTCCAGGTCTTTGCTGCGACGTAGGAGAAGGCTCTTCAGCCTGCTCTGGTTCTGCGGATGCGTGGGATCTCTGCCAGGGCGAGGTTGGCGGAGCGGAGGTTCCTATTGGGTACGTGGAAGGAGACTCTTTCTTTGAGGTATTTGGGTCCGATGTTGTGGAGGGATTTGAAGGCATGGGTGAGTAGCTTGAAGGTTACTCTCTTCTCAATGGGGAGTCAGTGGAGGTCTCGTCGGTGCGGGGTCATGTGCTCGTGTCGTGGGGTTCCGAGGACGAGTCTGGCTGCGGTGTTCTGGATGGTTGGGAGCTTGTGTAGCAGGGTTTTGTTGATTCCGGCATAGAGGGCGTTACCGTAGTCCAGTCTGCTAGTTACAAGTGCGTGGGTGGCGGTCTTTCTGCATTTGTGGGGGATCCGCTTGAGGGTCTTGCGGAGGATGCGGAGGGAGTTGAAGCAGGTCGAGGCGACGGCGTTGATCTGGCGGGTCATGGTGAGGGAGGAGTCTAGAATGATGCCTAGGTTCCGGGCGTGGTCCGTCGGGGTGGGTGGATTTCCGAGGGCAGGGGGCCACCAGGAGCTGTCCCACGCCGTGTGGGAGAGACCAAGGACAAGGACCACAGTCTTCTCCGAGTTCAGTTTTAGGCAGCTGTCGTTCATCCAGGCTGCGATGTCTTTCATTCCTTCTTGAAAGCTGAGTCTGGTGTTTTCGGGGTTCTTCGTGAGAGAGAGGATGAGCTGGATGTTGTCGGCGTAAGATACTATGCTGAGCCCATGCTGTCTGACGATGGCGGCGAGAGGGGCCATGTAGATGTTGAAAAGCGTGGGGCTGAGCGAGGATCCTTGAGGTACTCCACAGTTGATCTCTGTAGGTTCGGCGAGGAAGGGAGGGAGTTTGGTCCTTTGGGTTCTGCCGGATAGAAAGGAGCGGATCCAGTCGAGGGCGGTTCCTTGTATACCAGCGGTGTGGAGTCTGGCTGCAAGAGTGCGGTGTGAAACGGTGTCGAAGGCCGAGGAGAGATCTAGTAGGATGAGGGCCGCAGTGTGGCCCTGGTCGAGGAGCATGCGGATGTCATCAGTGGCGGTGAGGAGGGCGATCTCAGTGCTGTGATTGCTGCGAAAACCGGACTGGGAGGAGTCGAGGATGGAGTTCTCTTCGATGAAGGTGGTCAGCTGGGCGTTGATGAATATCTCAGTGACTTTGGCTGCAAAGGGAAGGAGAGAGATGGGCCGGTAGTTTTTCAGGGCCGTCGGGTCGGCCGAGGGCTTCTTGAGGAGGGGCTTGACTTCTGCCCGCTTCCAGTCATCGGGGAAGATGCCGGATACGAGGGAGGAGTTGATGGTCCGGCCTAGTTCGGGAGCTATGGTGGCGGCGGCTCTGTGGTAGATGTGCGGTGGGCAGGGGTCCGTGGGGGCTCCTGAGTGGGTGTTCTTCATGGTCTTGGTGGTGTCTTCAGTGGTAGCAGGTTTCCAGGTGGTGATGGATCTGCTTTATTTTCATTTACTCTGGATGTACTTTCAGTTCCGCAGTATGGTTTTGCTTTTATTCCACTCCATGTCGCTCGATTTTGATGATTTAAGCCATTTAGGTGATTTTGATGTAATTATACAGGAAGTATGTTCTCCGTAAATTTCTTTGTTAGAAATTCGGACCAGTCGTGTTCTTGTGTGTTTGAATCAATGGCGTTCGCTGGCCTATTCATGTTGTTTATCATTTCCCAACAGGTGCTCGAGTTGGTTTGCCTTACACTGAATAGTAGTTTAGACCAGAATCTCTCCTTGCTGTTATTTTGATCTTCCTATAGCTTTTTTTTGTATTCTTTCCTCAGTTGCCGAGCTGTCTCCCATGCTGTTTGATCCAGGTCCATTATTCTCAGTTTCCTGATAGCTTTCTTTAGGTCACGTTTCAGGATTTGTACTTTGCTTGTTGTAACTTTGTGATTTTTGTTTCTTGGCGCCTGGTTTTTAGTTCTTGTCATTAGTGATGTTAGCTTTAGTAAAAAGTCTGTCCAAGCTTGTATCATATAGGGACACTCTTTTCCGGTAGCTCTCAGTAGTTCTTTTGTTGTATTTTGTATGTCCTGAATGGTCTCATTTGTCCATTTAAAGCATTTTAGATCAATGGAGTGAGAGTTTCCCTCCATTTTTGTTGTAGCTTGATGTTTAGACAGATTGAGATTAAAGTAGATATGTTCATACAAATGGCCGCTCAAGGTAGTGTATTCAATAGAAAAATGTGAGAGAAATTATATTAGTGGTAAGGAGACTACAGTGAAGTCAAGTATGGATCGCGCCAGAAACACGAGGACACTTGACAAATCTGGGCCCTGCCTGTGAGTTTGGACTCCTAACTTTACTACTACTAAACTGAGATAAAATCCTAAACTTACTACTTTTGGTATTGACAGAAGGCATTTAGTAGTAGTAAAGTTAGGACTCCTAACTTTACTACTACTAAATGTCTTCTGTCAATACCAAAAGTAGTAAGTTTAGGATTTTATCTCAGTTTAGTAGTAGTAAAGTTAGGAGTCCAAACTTTACTACTACTAAATGCCTTCTCTGAATACCAAAAGTAGTAAGTTTAGGATTTTATCTCAGATTAGTTCTGTGAATCGGCCCCTTTGTTTTTACTTCCTTTTGGGTGAGCATATGTGTTGATCAGTAACACCATTCTCAGGTCATCTATAAACCAGTGAGTTAATTTCATTAGTTGGATGCTGGGGTCCGGAGAGACTAGCTGCTCCGATTTGATGTTCAATAAGGAGGACTGCCAGTCCTTCTTTAGAGCGGCCGTGTTGCTCTGCTTTTTCAGCAGCTACAGTATAGTGGATGAAGCCTACTAGGGGTAAGTTCTCCAGTGCCCATGTCTCTTGGAGGGCTATTATATCACATTTCCCAACCATGGGCAGGCGTGCCATCTTCTAGCCATTTGTTTGCTCCGGCTATGTTCCATGAAAGCATGTTCTGGAGTTTGCGTGTTTGTCAATCACACTTCTTTGTGTTGAGGGTGCCTGGGAGCCAACTCCATTGACTTTGGTTTGCTCCGGTGTTTGCATTTAGGCCTTTGTCACTCCTTGTTAATGTGAAACTACCACCTTCTTTTGCATTCTGAAGTACTGAATATACCTGTGGCATCTCTTGAATTTGTGGTAACCCTTGGGAGTTGTTATGGAGTCGATTTTCGTTGAGGGGTCGGGGATAGCGTGGTGCAATTGGTTTGGATAGTTTTATAATCCATGCTTCAAATTGTTGTGTGCAGTTCAAAATGAAATGGACTGATTCTTCTGTCTGCCATGTAGTTAGTGTTTGTTCATTACCTTTTTGTTCTCCTGCTGGAATGAATTGTACTGCCAGGAGGTTCGAAGATTTTACGTTTTAGCGCTGGAATTTCTGCCATTAGTTTTAAAATGTCACCCCTGTTTAAGATGTCTTGCAATCCCTGTGATTCAAATTCAGGCGTTAAAAGAATTTGCAGAGTTAATGGGTCTTGCTCACGTGCTTTATCCCTTGGTGTTACTGAGGGATTGCCTTCCGCAGGATTCAACTTGTTGCAGTTTTCAATGTGGAATCTAAGGTTTGTTTCCTTGTGGGGGTGAGTCCCCCTTTCCTACATTATATGACACATGGTGATTTGCAGGGAATTCTGCCAGTTGAAGCCCATTCTGCTCGTTTGATTTGTCCAGTTCGGGGCAGAGTGGCTCGATCTTTTTTCCCGTACAACCAGTGTTTTTTTTGTTGCTGTGCTTGCTGGCTGATGGCCCCGTTCTGTGATTATCGAAGTCCTGTAGGGTTACAGACATGAAACTTCAATGCCGCTTTTTCAAGAGAGTCTTTAGCCTTCAGATGTAGGCCATGGAGAGTAGTTGCTATGGAAGTCCTTGTTAAAGTTTGTATCATCCTTCCAACTGGTGTCTGAATTTGTTGATGTGTTGGTGTTGTCAACTTCTATTTGTTGTTATCTCCCCCCGGCATTGTTCTCCTTGCCGCTTTTGCAGTTGTACTCACTGGTCCATCCGTCTTTGTGATGGATTTCATCAGGTGGTCCATATCGTGGATGGTTGGGGGGGGTCAGTATTCCTCAACTTTCTTTGGTTTGACTCATCTAGGCTGTTGCTCTCCAACTCCCAGAAGCTTATGCTTCTATTTGAATCATCATCCGCATTGATTAAAGGCTTGGTTGGGCTAGCCTTGACTATTCCCTCCCTGGTTGAGCTGAAGATGGGAAATACTTTTTGCGCATGCTGTTTTGCCCATTGTGGAGTTTTGGTTCTTGCTTTCCTTTCACGCTTTTTTTGTCTTCTCGATTGTTTCAAGGTTTTAAATTTGTCTGTAGTATCCTAGTCTGCTTTTGTTTGTTTGACCCCTGGTGTTGCTGCCCTTGTTTCAAGTTGTCTTTGTAAGTTACTTGTGGTTTCCAATGGCTGGTGGAGTTGGCCTGAATCTGTTGCGACGGGAGGGAGCTTCAATCTTGGTTTCAGAATTATCGCGTTTTTGTTTTGCATGAGACCATCACAGGGCATTCTGTGAATCTGTGCTTTTACAGTTAAAGTTTTTTTGCTTTGTTTTTCCCATTAACTATTTTGCTTGATTCTTCATTCAGCATTTGGCGGTTCATGCTTCCCATGCTTCCCGTGTCTTGCTTCTCAGTTGGCAGTTGATCTTTTGTATCTGGATGCAGTAAGGGATCTTTCCATTTCCCTTGTAAGATTGTGTTGTAACTGATCCTCTCGGAGGGCCAGATGTGTTTGAAGGTGTGGTATCTCCCCGGGCTTGTAGCACCAGGGTCTTTAAGAAAGTGGAATCTAGAGCTTGTGTTCTCTTTTGCGCTTCTGTCGGTTCTCTTGAATAATGAAAATATTGGTGAGATTAGTGGACTCCTTATCATATGGCAAGGTTCTTTTTTATTAGCTGGTTTATCCATTGTTGGGTTTTTTTATGCTTGCTTCGGGTTGTTAGCTTTCTGTCCCGGCATCCGCCTGATTCTACCAGATCGCATACTTTATGTCTGGGGTCTCTTGGAGTGGAATGGAACCAGTTCTTGCTTCTGTTGCCTAACGGCCCCTATCCACTCCTGGGGCGCTGTAAGGCTTCGGATATAGCGCTAGTCAATCGCTCTCCAATGGGTTTGTCGCACCAGGGCCCCTGCACTCCTGCAGCTACTTAGTGCTCACTAGCAGGAATAGGGAGTGGAATGTGGAGAAGGGCAGTTGAGTTGAAAAATTAACAGGACCATTTGTGATGGTTTGTTGCCGCCCGTGCATTAAACCCTGGGCCTGGCTGACTTCCACTGACATCCCTGACTGGGAGTCAGACGATCAGGTCAGGATACCAGGGGCAGGAAAAAGGGGTTGGTGGCAGTCGCTCTGCGGGATGGACGGCAAGCGTAGGAGCCGAGTGCTGAGCGGAAGCCACCTGGCGACCCGCAAGCCGCACCTGGACCAGGCTGGGCCGCTTCTGCGTGGGGCCGGGCTCTCACTCTGCGAGGGCTCACTGCATCCCTTGTGCTCTGCCTCTGTGCAGCACAGCTCACCTCACCTCTTTGTTTCATTTCTTTACCGCTTCCACACCTGCTTCCCATGCCTGCAGCTGGATATTATGATACTTGGGGAAAATTGGCCCATATGAAAAACCGACATCCAATCAGAATAGCATCTAAAATATGATTGTGTGGCTAAGAGTGAAGAACTTCAACAGGTAGAAGGATGTGCGGATGATGAAGAACATGTTGTCATCATAAGAGGCAGTACTGTCACTCATAGTGTGTAGTCATTCCCACTAGCAACCTCAGCTTGGCACGTTGAAAAGGCGAGCCACTGTTACCCCCGCATCTTACCAGCCCACCTCCACGGAGGTCACTTTAGGTGGAAGATTCATCACAAAACAACAAACACTCCATTATCGAGGCCATGTTCAAAAACGAAACAGTGGACCATCAGATGGGGAGAGGTGTGGCGCCGCGGCCAGGGCGACTGACGCTGGACGCTGGGGATCACGGTTCGATCCCTGGCTCCGGCATCAGGGGTCTGCCCAGCACCATGCGACTCTGGGCAATAGCTCGCTTAATCTTCCCAACGGCCCCCAGCGCCGAGATACCGCTTCGGGGGTGATTCGTGCGCTATACAAGTACTGGATTTACATTTTTTTTTTACATTTCTTTTTTTTTTTACAATTCATGCAATGGAAAACTTGACAAAATGTGAGTGCTTGACCTCCTCCCTTTTTCTTTGGTGGAAGGAGAGTGATTTCTAGAATTTATTGAGGCCCTTTCTCCAAAATGGAATATAATATGCAAGAGGGGAGTGTAGGGCTATTGTGTCCCCCTGGCCCTTGTCGAGAGATCCCAAAGGCCTCACGACTAAAGTACAAAATTTTTAATTGTGCTGTAGGTCCAGCGGTACTCCCACAGCTGGGCATTTGTCACTCACGGAGGGTTGGACCCTCTATTCATCCCCTTACTGCACCTGGTCAAAAGCTATGCTTAGGGAGGGAGTTGGGTGAACATGATCAAAAACCTCAAACATTTCCCTGAAAAACAATTAAGGTAAAAGTAACATTATAGTTATGTATGGTAATGAGATCTTAGTCAGGCATCTTTGCCATAAAGAGTTTTTCTCGTTTCAATAGCACCAAGAGTTGCCTTGTGTATGCCACGGTGTACTGTGCAAATAATCACATAATTCATAACAATAAGAATAGTAATCGTATTAATAATAGTGTATACTATTTCGTTTGGTTTTTCCAATGAGGCAAATAATGGAAGCAATTTTGTTGCGGCCCTTCTCAGAATCAGCAAAGTGACCTGAAAAATGATCCATTTCCAGCATTTGTTCCATCTGTCCTTGGCCTGCTGTGACTGATGTGAAGTACCTGTTGTAATATTCCTCCTGCATCCATTGCACATTGGCAGCCAGCACATATTCTGTCATCCCGGCATCAGTGGGAGCTGTATGGCATGCATATAAATTAGCCACCTAATGCAAAATCACATTCTCTCTCAGAGAACACAGATTAACGTTATGTATTGGGCGCTGGATGTCTCTAGAAGGTTTTATGAAACGTAGGGCCTGTGGGACCCAATGCACGCCACACACTGTAGCAGCATTATGATGAACAGAAATTAACACAAATTAACCTTCTTGCGACATCACGCCTCACATACATAGTGTTATACCTAGCACCATTGGAGTACGTCTCCCTTCCATTTTTTCGCTGTTGCCTCCTATGTTTTTGCTATGTTTTGCTGGTCTAGATGCTTTGGGCACTTTGCCACTGCTGTTCAGTGCCAAAGTGCAAGTGCTCCCTATTGTAAATGGTTGTATGGATTAGTGATTCCATGATTGGTTATTTGATTTACTTGTCAGTCCCTAGTACAGTGCACCATGTGTGCCCAGGGCCTGTAAATCAAATGCTGCTGGTGGGCTTGCAGCACTAATTGTGCCACCCCCAGAAGCAGCTTGTAAAATATGGCTCAGGCCTGCCATTGCAGAGCCTGTGTGCAGTCTGGGACTGCCATGTCGACTTGGCAAGTGCACACGCTTGCCAGTCCCCAAACCTTCCCTTTTCTGCATGTTAGCCACCCCTAAGGTAGGCCCAAGGTACCCTTGTGGGCAGGGTGCATTGTATGTGAAAGCTAGGACATGCCCTGGTGTGTGTGGCATGTCCTGATAGTGAATTACAGCCAATTTCGTTTTTCACTATTGCAAGGCTATCTGTTCCCATAGGCAAGAATGGGGAGTTAGTTTATAACATCTTATAAACATAACTGACCCTAGGAACAAGATAGAAGAGTAAAGTTTTGTATGCCTGAACTCAGAATGTTAAAATACATCTTTTAGTGTGGGTGATTTTTACATTCTGTGTTTGAAAATACCACTTTTAGAAAGTAGGTATTTTCTTACCTAACCATCCAGTATGCCTCTGCTAGGTTTGTGTATTCCATGTCTGGTTTTTGAGTGACAGGGGGCTGGAGAGGGCTTTGGCTCCAGCAGTCTGATGAGTCAGGGCTGGGCTGAATAGGACCTGGGTTGAATAGAGAGTAGGGGAGGAGATTTCCTTTCACTTGCCTGAGCCTACATAGAATAGAGAGTAGGGGAGGAGATTTCTTTTCAGCTACCTGGGCCAGGTCTGCTTTCAACAATGCTGTCTCCACCTCCTGCCAGGAAGCTGCACCAGGGAGGACAGAACTGGTTTTGGCTGGGTACAGACACTCTCTGCCTTCTGAGACAAAGGATTTGTGTGTATAAAAAGGGGGACCCAGACCCCAGAACTTTAGATCACTTCTGGGAAATCAAGAGGAACCTTTGCCAAGGAGAAGAAACCGGAGAAGCTGAAGGAGGATTACTGCCCCTGTGCTGTTTGCTGTTTGGGGTTGGCCTGCAGTGGTTACTTGTTGCCAAGGAAAGGAGAAAAGGACTTTGCTGTTTGCTTTGTCATCTTGAGGAAGATCTCCAATGGCTTGAAATTGAGCTTGCCTCCTGTCTGAAGTCTCAGGGACACAAAGACTTCACCACCAGCTCCCCTGAATTTCCTTGCTGGGAATTCTAACCTACAGAGAGGTGCCTGCTGCTGTTTAGGACCTCTAGAGACTTTTTGTCACTGGGAGCTGGAAGCGCGACGCATCAACGAAGAAGCGTGTTGCATCTGCACCGAGAACCGACGCATCGCCAAGCCACGGGGAAGAAGCGTGTCGCATCTACACCGAGTCCCAACGCATCACCGAGAACATCGTCGCAGCGCCTGCCGTGCGGCTGCAAAGGTTCACGCATCGGACCGGATCATCGCATCGCATCAAGCCGCCATTTTGTCGCATCGCAACGGATCGTCGCATCGCATCGAGGCGCCATCTTGTCGCATCGTAACCGGAACACAGTAATAAATTGATGCATCAACTCCCCACACAGTAAGGAAGCAACACATCACCTCCCCTGCGCTGCAGTAAGGAACTGATGCATCCACTCCCCTGAGTGTAAGGAACGGCGCATCACCTTCCCTGCGACCCTTTTGTTTGTTTTGCGTGACGCATCTGAGGTACTTTGTTGGAAAAGTGTCGCATTTACAACTTGCATTGAACTGAACTATTTCTACCATTTGAAAGTCTTTTTTTTTATATTTTATTGTGGATTTTTGTCATTTGGTCTTGTTTAGATAAAGAATACTTATTTTTCTAAACTGGTGTGGTGTCCATCTGTAGTGTTTTCACTGTGTTACTGTATGTGTTCACAAATGCTTTACACACTGCCTCTGAGATAAGCCTGCATGCTCGTGACAAGCTACCAAGGGAGTGAGCAGGGGTTATTTTAGGAGTGTAGCCCCCTTACCCTGACTAGCAGCAAGGGCCCCTACTTGGTCAAAGGTACCTACCTCTGCCAACTAGAGACCCCCCTTTTCTAACACATAGTACATACACAATTAGTCGGGAAGTCTCCAGTTGTTAACGATAAAATAGTGCCAACACTGCTCTAGGTGAGGTAGTCCATGGTGTCTTTTACGACAATCAATCAATCAATCAGGGAATTGTAAGCACGCTACTCACCCATGAGGGTCTCAAGGCGCTGAGGGGGGGGGTCCGCAGATCTGTTTAGCCGAAGAGCCAGGTCTTGAGGGTCTTCCTGAAGGTGTTCAGGGAGGGGGCGCGTCTGATGTCTGCCGGTAGCTCGTTCCAGGTCTTGGCTGCAATGTGAGACAAGGATCTTCCGCCTGCTCTGGCTCTGTGGATGCGCGGGGTTTCGGCCAGTGCGAGGTTGGAAGTTCGGAGGTTTATTTTGGGTACGTGGTAGTTGATTCTGTTGTTGAGGTATTTGGGACTGTTGTTGTGTAGGCATTTGTAGGCGTGAGTGAGGATTTTGAAAGTGACTCTTTTCTCCACGGGGAGCCAGTGGAGACTTCGTAGGTGTTGGCTGATGTGTTCGTGTCGGGGGATGCCGAGGACGAGTCTGGCGTCGGTGTTCTGTATTGTCTGGAGTTTGCGGAGTAGGGACTTGTTGATGCCGGCGTAGAGTGCATTTCCATAGTCCAGTCTGCTGGAGATGAGTGTGTGGGTGACTGTCTTCCTTGACTCAGGGGGGATCCACTTGAAGGTCTTACGGAGGATGCAGAGGGTGTTGAAGCAGCTGGAGGTGACGGCGTTGACCTGTCGGTTCATGGTGAGTGATGAGTCGAGTACGATGCTGAGGTTCTTGGTGTGGTCTGAGGGGGTAGGTGGGCTTCCGAGGGCGGTCGGCCACCAGGTGCTGTCCCATGCAGAAGGGGTGGTACCGAGGACGAGGACTTCTGTCTTCTCGGCGTTGAGCTTCAGGCAGCTGTTGGTCATCCAGACTGCGACGTCTTGCATTCCTTTCTGGAAGTTTGGCAGTGGTGGGGTCTTTGGTGAGGGAGAGGATGAGCTGGGTGTCGTCGGCATAGGATACGATGTTGAGGCCGTGTTGTCGGACGATGGCTGCGAGTGGGGCCATGTAGATGTTGAAGAGGGTGGGGCTCGGTGATGAACCCTGTGGGACTCCGCAGGTGATTTTCGTGGGGTTGGAGAGGAAGGGTGGGAGTCTGATCCTTTGGCTTCTTCCGGTGAGGAATGATCGGATCCAGTCCAGGGCTGTTCCTTGTATGATTGCGTTGTGTAGTCTGGCGACTAGTTTGCGGTGGGAGACGGTGTCGAAGACATTACACGATGTAGTAAATGATGATTTTTTTTTTTTCTTTTTGCTGTTTTATATAGCGCGAACTAGATGCGAGGTATCAGAGCACTTTACATGAGCACCAGTTACGTTACAGACGGACACATTCTTTTTTTTTTAGGCACGGGGAATTTAAGTGATTTGCCCAGAATCACAGGATGTTTGAGCCTCCCGCCAGACTCGAACCTGGTTCCCCAGCTTCAAGGTCGGCCGCTCTAGCTCTTTAGCCAAGAAGCAAAAAAGTATTTCATTTAAACATACATGATACACAGCATTTCTCTATATTTTTGATTACTAAACTATGTACCACAAACAACTGTGTTGTCACATGTATTCAATTTAATTGGTGTAAATTTGAAACCACTCTGTCACCATATAGACAAGATACACAGGGGGATATGTACAAGGAAGTGGTGGAGCGTGTCATTAGCCTCCTTGGCTTAACGACACGCTCCGCCACTTCTGAAACACAAGGCTGCATGATATTTACAAGAATGTGGTGCAGCCTTGCGTTTCCCCCTGCGATGGCGCTAAGTTTAGCAACTTAGCGCGAACGAAGGCACCCTTGCACCAGAGTGCAAGGGTGTCTGCGTGCAGGGGAGGATTGTTTATGTGTAGGAAGGTGTCCCTTCCTGCACATAAACAATCCTAAAATGCAATTCTGTCACTTACATGTGTGCTGCTTCATGCAGCACACATGAAAGTGACAAAATTGCATTTTTTTTAAAGGTTTGTTTATGTACAGGAAGCAACACCTTCCTGTACATAAACAAACCATGGCATTTTGCTTTTTCCATGTGTGCTACACAAGGCAGCACACATGGAAAAAGCAAAAACGAGGAGAAATAATGCATTTCTCCTCGTTTCGCCAACTTAAGACCAGGGTTTTCCTGGTCTTAATTTTGGCGCTGCCTCCTATGTACGCCACCCTTGTACATAGGGGGCAGCGTCAAATACAATGGGTGTTGCGGTGAAACGCCCACCAAAACACCCACTGCACGCCCCTTTCACGCTAACTATAGTGTGAAAGGGTGCCTTATTTACAAGGCAGCGTTAAGCCACGTTAAGTGGCTTAACGCTGCCTTGTACATAAAGCGCAGCCCCTATCGCCACCACAACGTCACTATATGTGACGTTGTGGTGGCGATAGGAACTTGTACACATGCCCCATAGAGTTAAGGCAAAAAGAAGCTTGTAATTAGAGGGTCTTTTACATTTTTAGGAAAGGGCATACTTTTTAAAACAATAAGTGCATCTTCGAATTCTCCTTTTAGACACAAATACAAAGGTTGTTTACTGCAAAATGCTCGCAAAATTATCTTACTTCAGTAGTTCTGCCACAAAGTTTGTCAGACCCGTTTGGGAGCTATGGGTTACTGGACCTGAACCGTGGTGATTGAGGCCTTTTACCACTGATTTCCCAGGGCCTGGCCCACTGTGGTACTGCAAACTGGGCGACAAGTACACCCATTATTTTTCCTCGCAGGTTTATATAGAGGGAACTCGACCCAAAGCTATTGGAGCGCTTTACATGAGCACCAGTTACCTTACACAAGAACACATTTATTTTTTTAGGCACAGGGAGATTATGTGATTTGCCTAGAATCACAGGATGATGAGCCGACGCCGAGATTCAAACCTGGATCCCCAGATCCAAAGTCAGCAGCTCTGATGGTTAGCCACATCTTCTCTAGGTACAGTGGGAGAGTCTCATAACTCAAAACAGGTTTACAATAGAGACAAGAAATGCTGCCCACTCTAGTGATTTCTTGAAAGAAAAGAGAAGTACTTTTTTTTAACATTACTGTGCTGAATAAATTCCGGGTGATAGGAATGGGTGTGCGGATTTTGCCACCAATCAAGGTGTAATGTTATGATCATGGTAAACAGGAAGATGAATATTAAATGAAATTCTGTGATCTAGAAGAGGTATAGCTGAATGGGTCATTGTAGTGATTCCAGTGTTGTGGTAGGAGAACAACTTGAACAGAGGATGCAGCCAAATTGGAAATGAAGTAGGAAATGTCTTTTGAAAAATAAATTGTCCTGAGTGGAGACACGTTTGCACCACTTTTAGAGTTGGAGATGGGAATTGCATATATAGCTCATAGTGGACATTTAATGGCCATATTAACAAAAAGAAAGATGTGTGCCATACTGTTGCATGGCATGGACAAATGCAAAAAGAACAATTGATGGACAGAATGCAGAACAATGTCATACATTCACCCCAGTACAGACATCTGGGCCTAAATCCATCGTTTTTTAGCTCCTCATGCCATTCCAGTTTGAACCCAGCCTTATGCAAATCAGTCTTGACACTGCTCCCTATGGGAACAGTCCAGCCCGAACTGCCACGCTAGGTCCTCCCTGGACCGGAAACAAGCATCCCAAGACCGGTTTCAAGGTATCACCCCTCATCAGCCAGAATAGCTTGAATACAGTAGCACAGGACCTACGTCTGGGCATCCCCACCCTACTTGGGATGACAAATGCAAAATGAACAATTGATGGATGGAATGCTGAACAATGTCAAACACTCACCTCTTATACCGAGATATGGGCCTAAACCCATCGTTTTTTTGCTCATCACGCCACCCCAGGTTTGGAATTAGCCATATGCAAATCAGTCTTGACCCTACCCCCCATGGGAACAGTCCAGCCCAAACTGCCAAGCCAGGTCCTCCCTGGACCAGAAACAAGCATCCTAGGACCTGTTTAGGGGTATCACTCCTCATCAGCCAGGATTACTTGAATCCAGTGGCATGGCGAGCACAAGACCCACGTCTGGGCATCCAAGTCCCACTTGGGGTGAGAAATGCAAAATGAACAATTGATGCACGGAATGCCGAACAATGTCAAACACTCACCCCAGTGCAGAGATCTGAGCCTTAATCCATAGTTTTATTGCTACCACGGCTCCCCAGTTTGGACCTAGCCATATGCAAATCAGTCTTGACCCTGCTGCAATAGGAACAGTTGTGCCCAAACTGTCAAGCTGGGTCCTCCCTGGACCCAAAACAAGCATTCTAGGACTGCTTTTGGAGTATCACCCCTCATCAGCCAGAATAGCTTGAATCCAGTGGCATGGCGAGCTTGGGACCCACGTCTGGGCATCCCTGTTCCACTTGGGATGACAAATGCAAAATGAACAGTTGATGGATGGAATGATGAAAAATGTCAAATGCTCACCCCCAGTACAATGATCTAGGCCTAAATCCATTGTTTTTTGCTCACCACGCCACCCTAGTTTGTATCTAGCCATTTGCAAATCAGCCTTGACCCTGCCCCTCATGGAAACAGTCCAGCCCGAACTGCCAGGCCAGGTCCTTCGTGGACCGGAAACAAGCATCCTAGGACCGGTTTTGGGGTATCACCCCTCATCATCCAGGAAAGCTTGAATCCAGTGGCATGGTGAGAACAGGACCCACGTCTGGGCATCCCCGTCCCATTTAGAGTGGCAACAAAAAATGAACAATTGATGGACGGAATGCTTAACAATGTCAAACACTCACCTCCAGTACAGAGATCTGCGCCTAAATCCATCTTATTTTTGCTCACCACACCACCACGGTTTGGACCTAGCCATATGCAAATCAGTCTTGACCCTGC
The DNA here is from genome assembly GCA_963921515.1 of Calotriton arnoldi. Taxonomy (NCBI): domain Eukaryota; kingdom Metazoa; phylum Chordata; class Amphibia; order Caudata; family Salamandridae; genus Calotriton; species Calotriton arnoldi. The sequence continues at coordinate 1,184,755 of CAWUFW010000836.1, forward strand.
CCCCCAGGGTAACAGTCCAGCCAGATCTGCCAAGCCAGGTTCTTCCTGGAATGCAAACAAGCATCCTAGGACCTTTTTCAGGGTATCACCCCTCATCTGTCAGCATAGCTTGAATCCAGTTGCTTGGCAAGCACGGGACCCATGTCTGGGCATCCCTGTCCCAGTTTGGGTGACAAATGGTTGACAAATCTGGTGAAAAAAGGCTGACAGACATCCACTTTCCTGCATTCATGAAGTCCTCACTTTAATCAAAGATGCTAGTTGCTTCAGTGTTCTAGATCTTTTGTGTGCCTACCACCAGGTGGAGCTTTACCACTTCACCTCAGTTCTTTTGTGACTCCTCTGGGCGCCTTCCAATACATGCACATGCCTTTCGGTCTTTCGGCGTTTCGGCATGTGTTGAAAGAAGTGCCCTGTATTATGTGCTTTCAGGATGACATCTTGATTCATGGCAGAGGTAAAAAGGAGCACAACACAGTACTAAGAGAAGTACTAACCAGATTAAGGAAGGCATGGCTCACTTTGAAAAAGGATAAATGCCAAATAGGAGTTGGGTCCGTAGAGTTTCTAGGCCACACTATATCCCAAGATGGTATCAAACCCAAATTGAATCTCATGAAGGCCATTGAGAAGACTGTAGCTCCCACCAATGTTGAAGAACTCAAATCCTTTCTGGGTCTCTGGGATTACTATTCAAAACTTGTACACAATTACACAAGTATTATGGAGCCTTTACCCATTCTACAGAGATTCAAGGTCCCATTCAAATGGGACGAAGAGTGTAAATCTGCCTTCAGATCTGTGAAGTTAAGTATAGCCAAGGCTCCTTCTTGGGGCAGGAAACCCACAGTTTTAACTAGAGATGCCAGCAATAAGGGGTTAGGGGCTTGTCTGACACAATTGGTAGGTGGAAAGGAACAGGTTGTTGCTTTTGCATCTTGAGCCTTAAAGGATGCAGAGAGACACTATTCAGTGGTGGAGACGGATGCCCTAGCATGCTTTTGTTCAGTCAGACACTACATTTTTTTTATGTGGCATACTTTTTACCATCAGAAAAGACCACAAACCTTTGGTGTATGCATTCACAACTAAAGGCTCGACCAGGACCACACTCAGGATATCCAGGTGGATATTATGGCTAGAATGGTACAATTTCAGGGAACAGTATTTTCCAGGTACACAAAATGTAGTCGCAGATTTTCTCTCGTGCCCCCATGGATGATGCTGCCTACAATGATGAAAAAGAACAGAGAGAAGTTGTACTTAAGCTGACGAGTATGAACAGAAGTGAGTGGGAAGAGTGCATGAGAAAGGATGAGGAGATAAAATCTCTTACAGAACTCATAGAGGAAGAAAGGCCAGGAAGTAAAAGGGACGTTCCTGCTAGGCCGTCTAAGTATTGGGAAGTAGATTTGAGTTGAGCAAACAGGACATGATAGTATAGGGAGAAAACAATGCCCCCTGAGGAGATGAGAGAGAAAATAATTGACCTAGCGCATGAGGGTCATTTGGGACACAGTCTCACAAAGAATAAAATACTTTCTGAATACTGGTGGCCAGCAATGGACACTAGGGTGGAGGACAAAGTGATAGGGTGTTTGGAGTGCATGAAGAGAGACAAAACACATCAGGTCAGGAAGCCTCCCTTTACTCGAGTCAAAATCCCTGACACACCATGGGCTAAACTAGCCTTAGACATAATAGGCCCTTTGAATTTAAAAGTGCTAAGTGAATGCTTTATTCTGGTATTAATAGATTACCACACGTATTGGGTCATCACGAAGTGTGTGCATCAGATAAACACGGAAGCCCTAATCACTTTTCTCAAGGATGCTTTCTATGAGGAAGGTATTCTATAAATCCTAGTTACAGACAACGGGGTACAATTTACCTCGGATCTCATCAGAGAGTTCCTCAGGGACCTGAAAATCCAACATCATAAGACTGCTTTGTATTGTCCTCGGGCAAACAGGTTAGTGGAAAGAATGAACAGAATGATGAAGGAGTGTTTGCAAAGAGCAGAGGCGATGGGTGGGTCAGCCAAACCTGCACTTCAAGACACTGTGTGGGCTTACCGCACTGCACCTAATTGTGTCATGGGTATCTCTACTTTTGTATCCTTGAAAGGTAGAATCCGTAACTCTAAGATGACAGCTTCATGGTTGAAAGAAAAGAGTACATGTGTGGTGGAAAGAAGGACAGTGTCAAGGAAAATATCCTTGCACCAAGATAGATACAAAGACAGATATGATATTACTAAACATGTAAAGATTCCATCTTTCAAAGACCTCCCCAAACCATGGAGGAAGGATGATTTCAGGTTTTCTGTGCCATTAAGAATATAGCGGTTAGGGAAAAATATTGTGCAATTGGGGAATGGTCAGATCTGGGAGATGGACAAAATAGTTCCTCGTAATCCTGCTCAAGAACTAATTAGGGATCAAGAACCTACAAGAGAACGAGTAGAGAAGGTTCAAAGTAGTTCCAGGAAATCCCAGAGAACAAGATCTGCTCCTAAATGGCATAGAGATTATATTATAAAATAAGAATATTGTTGTGCATTCCTTCTGTGGTATCATTTGCAATTTTTTTGTTGTTGTTTTTGTTGGGTACGTGTTCATGCGTATGTGTATTTCAAAGCATCTGAGGAATTATATCTCATGTATGTTTGGTTATCTATAGGATCTTTTGTAATATCCTTACAGCAAATATTCATTGATTCTGTACAGTTCTTCATAAGTGGTTACCTTACAGTTGCAATTTGTATTGCGGTAGCCTTGCACAGTTTATCCTCGTGTAAGGTTCATATTTTAAAGGAAATATTTTCTCTCCCTACCAAGGGAGGTGTGCTGTAATTTACTATACTTTGTTTACTTCATTTCCCCGTCCTTCAATTTCCCAATTGGAATGTTCTGTACTCAACTGTCATACGAAGATTCCACAGCTGACTGGAACCTGTGATGGTGCATGTCGCCTTAATAAAGGACTTCTCTACTCACTGCGTCATCACTTTATGACACAGCTCCTTCCAACAACCGCCCGCCTTCCACTAATTGGCTACCCCCATGGCATGCACAAGTTTGTGGTTGATCTGGGGGCACTTACTTGCAAACTATTTATGTTATAATAAATGTATGTACATGCACGCTTCCAATTTGAAATAAATAAATTTGTAGAAGAAGAATCCTCCTTCCAGAGGTGGACTGTGTTCAGTCTTAGATAGCCTGTACATTGGTCATGGTCCCTCTAACGAGACTCATAAAATCTTAAGGCCTTATTTAGATTTTGGGAGAGAGGGTATCCTGCAGTGAATTGGCAAGGTTCACACTCTGCCAAATTCATTATGTGCCCGCCACATTTAGGGGTGGATAAAAGGTCGGATTTTGGTCAGATATACCTCAGCTAGCCCTAGAATTGGAAACCTTTGCTGACACCCTATCTGCCACAAGGACATTGGTCAAGATACATCAGAGGGTCCGCACTACTTAGGGCAGTCCTTCCAATGTAAGTTTTCCTGGTCGAGATGGCCAGGAAAGGCCTGATGTTCCCTAAGAGGTAACAATAGATATGACCCCCACACCCTGGGAGAACATTCCAACGCTGCTATCCATTGTGTTTTTTCTTCATTATCAATTCTTTCCAATGGCAGTTTATGAAAAGAAAAAAAAAATTGCTGAGCGTGGCCGAACATTATGAAGCCCTTTCTGCAAATTGTTCTATTAGCACTACTTATATTTAATGCTTATTTCACATTGTATGTCATAGGTTCAGTTGCATTACTACTGCATTTGATGGGTTAACACACATTAGTCTCACAATTTTAAATCATACATGACACTACTACCAGCCCCTATTTTCAGAATGCTAATACTATTCCACAAATTGTAAAGTATACAATTTTACATCCCTCTCACTACAAATACAAGCACTTGAAAGCCCTCCGGCCTAGTCTGTGCTCAACAAAATCTTATATGTAAATAAAATAAAGACCTCTGTAGGAGACATCTGGCAATTAAATGTGTATCAAAACAAGAACACTTTTCATCAAAGGCTGATTAAACACATGACTTAAACCCATTCTTGGCAACCAAAACGCTGCTAATGCTCCGGATTTAGTAATTCACTGGGGAATAAATAATCCGTTCACAAAAGCAGTTTCTGTTTTAGTCGTTTGCTTTTTTTTTTTTAAGTACAGAGAAATTTTGAACCTTGTAATATGCCATGAACATGGTTATGTTTAATTTTTTTCTGTGTGTCATTCTTTGTACAAATATTACCTTTAATAACTACACCTTTAACAAATAATGTGTTCTATTGTATTTTTTGAGCTTCAAAATGAGATACCAATAGTCTGTACATTTTTTTCCTTAGCATTTTTTCATACAATTTGACTCAAATTGGGATGACGCACAATTTCACATCGTACACCATCACTGAATTTAGTGGTGAAAAAATAAACCCTGGGGCAGTTTTAGGGCCAGATGTACGACCGTTTTTTGCGGTCGCAAAGGGGTTTTAGGCCCGTTTGCCACCGCAAAAAACGTGTGGGCCATGTACAAACCCTATTTTGCGAGTCGCAAAATAGGTTTAGCGACTCGCTATTAGGAAGGGGCATTCCAATGGCATCCCTTCCTAATAGCGACTCCAAAAACAATGTATGAGTGTTTTGCGACGGCAATTGCAGTCGCAAAACACTCGCAGTTTACCACCCTTCTCAGAAGGGTTTTAAAGCACTCGCAAACAGGAAGGGATCCCCAGGGGACCCCTTCCCCTTTGTGAATGCATGCACAAATATTTTTTAAGGGCAGACAGTGATCGCAGGGACCACTGCCTGCCTTTAAAAAATAAAACGGAAAAGTTTAATTTTTATTTTTTTAAATACAGCCCGTTTTCCTTTAAGGAAAACGGGCTGCATTTAAAAAAAAAGGCTTTATTTAAGAGCAGTCCCAGACATGGTGGTCTGCTGACCCCAGCAGGCCACCATCCCTGTGAGTGCCAGCCATTCCCAAAGGGATCGCAAATTTGCGACCCCATTGAGAATCGCAAACAGTGTCTCAGACACTGTTGTACATTAAATTTTGCGACTCGCAAATCGAGTTGCAAAATTCAAAGGTCGTACATCTGGCCCCAAGTGACAAAAACATTTTTCACCAGTATTTGCACCGATCAATCAGTGCAAAAAAAACATTTGAACAGGATAAAAGTTACATTTTACACTAGGTGGTCAGTGCAAAGGACTGTGCAACATTGCACATTCACTGGTGGAATGCACGTAATCTGGCTGTGACATTGTGGCAAACCTCTAAACTGTCATGCATATAAGTAAAAAAAAACGTCTGGGCAGTAGAATTCATAATAACTGTAAATACACTGTGGTCTATTCACAAATGTGTTTATGAGTACAGAAAGTGGTACTGGAGTAGTAATCTTTTAGGTACTCATTGAATATCCCGTGTTGGATGTTTTGGGAGCTTTTAAACAAGGCATGCAAGTTTACGTGATTAGAACCCCAGTAGCACTCTTTTACACTCTCTTGCATGCCTTTTTTGAACCGCCCCTTTGAGACTCATCCCAAGAGGCCTGAAAATACGCTTGTAAAATATGACATGACCTATGGACGTGATTTACCCAATGTAGCCTGCATGTGCGTGCTGGTGGTACTTAGGAGAGTTTTTGAATGTTGTATTTTTCAATTGTACATTTTCAATTTGCTGTACATCTTTCTAGTAGAATCAAAGAGGAAATGGGTGTCTTTGGAGTCATTGTGCTTAGAATAAATTGTTATTTAAGGACGATTCCAATATATGAGCGCCTTGTGACACAAGATTTATTTTTGAAGTCAGTTCCTATAGTGATAACATTGACAATCTCTATAGCCATGAGTATTGGTTGTCACTGTAGTAAAATAGCACTCCGATATAAACAGAAATTATTCTGAAGGCACCTCCACAACATTTGGCTACTGTAATTGATCCCTAAGATTACTAGGGCTAGCAACTTTACCTTACAGGGTGAATATTTTGCAGCACCTTTACCTTTCAGCGTAAATTTTTTTTTTTTGGTTTTATAAATCGCGAACTCGACCCGAAGGTATTGGAGCGATTTACATGATCACCAGTTACGTTACCCAAGGGCACATTCATTTTTGGTAGGCACGGGGAGATTAATTGATTTGCCCAGAATCACAGGATGTTGAGCTGACGCCAAGACTCAAACCTGGTTAACCAGCTCCAAACTCAGAAGCTCTGGCTGTTACGCCACATCCTCTTTTTACAGTAACAAATTTCCTCACCCTTCACCCATATGTTAAATTGAACAAGTTGTGTACTTCCCAGCACATTCTGTACTCCTTACTCTGGACCATTCAGACTTAATTTAGATGTGCTGGTCCTGTAGTTGTGCGAAGTGCGTTGCAAAATGTTTGTCATTTCCCACAAGGTTATAACTGTGTGTATGCATGTAGTGTTTGTATAGCACACACTAGCCAACATAGAGTTGTGCAGAGTTATAGGAAAGTGTGGGAGAGGACTTTTACGGCATAGGGATGTAGTGTTCTTTAGAGTGCTGTGTCGATGTTCACATTGTAAGAAAGTGAATTATTAATTGGGGTGATTGGAGGTCCACCACAAGTAATAAAGTCACTAACATGTTAGGTGCAGTCAAAGTTTAAAGTGATTCAAACCTCAGCACAAACCTTAGTAGGTGTAGCACACAGTAGACAGGCTTAACTTAAAGAAAATATGAAAAGCATTTAGAAGTACTAAACCAGTTATAAAGTCAAAAACCCCTATTCGTCCTGGATACAAGTGGGAGCAAGTCCAACCCTTCAGGTCTCCTCACAAGTCTCATCGCAGGTCCCAAACAGGAGGTGCAGTTCTTCATCAGTTTTCCCACAGGTCCAAAAAGTGCTGTGGGGCTGGTGTCTTAGGGTGCCACATTTATGGTTGGCACCAGCTAGTGGGTTGGGATGACTGCTGGCTCCTCCATAACCAATAATTTAAAGGTTTCCAGGGACAACTCTATCCATTTTTGCAGACGTTCCTGTTTACCATACTGCAAACAGTCCCACACTTCTACCCTAATGCAGAGCCTATTTGTACACTGAGAGTTGTGGCCAGGGTAATCAACCTTCTCTTCCTCTGTAGTTACTCAACACTGGTTCTCAATCAATCAATCAATCACAGAATTTGTAGAGCGCACTACTTACCCGCGAGGGTCTCAAGGCGCTGGGGAGAGGGAAGGGGGGATGCTGCTACTGGTCGAACAGCCAGGTCTTGAGTAGCCTCCTGAAGGTCAGCAGGTCTTGGGTCTGTCGTAGGCTTAGTGGAAGGGTGTTCCAGGTCTTGGCGGCGAGGTGTGAGAAGGATCTGCCGCCGGTGGTTGTTCTTCGAATGCGAGGGACGGTGGCGAGGGAGAGGTCGGCGGAGCGGAGCTGGCGGTTGGGGACGTAGAAGAAGAGTCGTCTGTTGAGGTAGGCTGGGCCAGTTTTGTGGAGTGCCTTGTGTGCGTGGATGAGGAGTTTGAAGGTGATCCTCCTGTCGACGGGGAGCCAGTGCAGGTTCCTCAAGTGGGGGGTGATGTGGCTGTGGCGTGGTACGTCGAGGATCAGTCGTGCGGAGGCGTTTTGTATGGGTTGCAGTCGCTTGATGAGCTTGGCCGGGGCTCCCGCGTAGAGGGCGTTCCCATAGTCCAGTCTGCTACTGACGAGGGCCTGGGTGACTGTTCTTCTTGTGTCTGTCGGGATCCACCTGTAGATCTTGCGAAGCATGCGGAGGGTGTTGAAGCAGGAGGAGGAGACTGCGTTGACTTGCTTGGCCATGGAGAGCGTTGAGTCGAGGATGACTCCCAGGTTGCGTGCGTGGTCGGTGGGTGTCGGGGCTGCTCCCAGCGTCGTTGGCCACCAGGAGTTGTCCCAGGCTGAGGGGTTGGAGCCGAGGATGAGGACCTCCGTTTTGTCCGTGTTCAGCTTTAGTCGGCTGATCTTCATCCAATCGGCGACGGCCTTCATTCCTTCATGGAGATTGGCTTTGGCGGCGAGGGGTCCTTGGTGAGGGAGAGGATCAGTTGAGTGTCGTCGGCGTAGGAGATAATGTTGAGGTCGTGTTGTCTGGCGATGCGTGCGAGCGGGGCCATGTAGATGTTGAACAGTGTTGGGCTGAGGGACGATCCCTGGGGTACGCCGCAGATGATCTCGGAGGCTTCGGATCGGAAAGGTGGGAGGCGGACTCTCTGGGTTCTGCCGTCGAGGAAGGAGGTGGTCCATTCCAGGGCCTTGTCCCGGATCCCTGTGTCGTGGAGGCGTGCGCGTAGAGTGCGGTGGCAGACAGTGTCGAAGGCGGCGGAGAGGTCCAGCAGGATGAGGGCTGCGGTCTCACCATTGTCCAGCAGGATCCTGATGTCGTCGGTGGCGGCGATGAGGGCAGTCTCAGTGCTGTGGTTGCTGCGGAACCCTCTGGGTTTGGTGCCATCCTGACTTGGGGCACAAAAGCTGACCATACCCGGGTCTCATTTTACATTTGCTTGTGACAGTGCATGTCCTTTAAAGGTAATGACGTTCCTAGGCTGGTCTTTCTGCCTGGGGAAGAAAAACACATCTCACACCCAGGCCATTGTCTCTGCACTGGAAACAGTTTTGCACTTCATTAGGGTGAAGCACTTGCTGGACAGCTGCTAGAAAACTAACATAAATTAGCCTCCAGGAGCTTCAGGAAGGGAAAGCATAACTTTCTAAAAGTTCCAAGTTACTTTTTCTAAATATTCATTGAAAATCTGACTTCATCATTGAATTGGGTTTTTAATAAATAATTTTAAAAAGTGGTTGAATTATTTTACTAGCTGGTCTGAAACCTGAGATACAGATTTAATATTTTAATCTGTACTCAAGTCTTCTTATAGGACAGCCCAGATCCTTCCACACTAAGAATAGCTTTCGGGGGTATGTTTCTACACATGTCAAATTTTTAAATATCAAGCACACTAATTTGTGGGCTACAAGCTCTACATAGAGTGTGTTATTAATATTTCAAAGAAAGATTTTTCACACTGTCGAAAAGGTTATTTCGACATGTTGGGTGGCAGGTTTAAACTGCATCAGTCAGGCTACAATGACCCAAAGCCTTGTTTTCCTTGACATGCTAGTGGATGGCACAATAAGTGCAGTAAGCCACAGGTGATCTTTAACTTTCCATGCTCCATATACAATGGCCTTACAGGAAAGTTAAATATGCCAATTAGGATTTAGGCAATGTAACCATATTTTAGGGGTCAGAGCACATGCACTGGTGCCTGATTAGCAGTGTCCCAGTGCACAGAAGTAAAAAAAACAATGGCATAATTCTGAAAAAATGGGGGTGACCGTTTGCACCTCATTTGCAATGAATTTCCCTGAGCTCTCTTCTGTACCTCAGCAGAGAATACTCACCAATCTGGTCTACATTTGGAGAAGGTAGGTATGGAGATAGTTGTCCACATAGATTACAGAGTAACTACTTAAACACATGAATTATGTGTGTTTCAAACTTTTTTTTTAAACTATTTGGAATGTATGTATGAGTCATTGACATTTCGCCAGCTATATATACCCAGAAAATGTTTTGAAGGTTGCATAATTCTGAAGGCTGGCAAAGGCAGATTTGGTCGATGTTGTCAATTAGATCACCCAAAAATGGAGGCGTAAGCATATTTACATTACAATGGCCTCTCTTTGAAAAGGGGTGCTACACCAAGCTACTAAAGAAAAATATATATATTCACAGGAAATATAAACCACGAAGGAGGAGCAGAGAGTGTTATTACTGTTCCCTCAAGAAGTTGATAATTACCATTGAAAATATTTGTGCTACATCTTCTTGATAATATTGATCCTGTGCATGACAATTTCTTTTTGGGTTAAAAAAATCCTCATGAACATATTTAATTTCTGACATACCTGTGTTATGAGTTAAACCTGCCTAATATTCAGCTCCGGATGTGCGGCGTCCACAGAGCTCCCCACCTGCGTCATAATTTAACCAGTACGCTTGTAGTCATTGATCGAGACAGCCGTCGATGCCAGGGCATTAGAGTTTGGACTTCTCGCACCGCTCTTTGAGACCCGGATACAAACAGGGTGCTATCTTAGGTGACCTATAGTTGCAGACCACCAGATTGTTACCCACATAGAGGCTCCATTTGAAGACTAGTTTTTGGTTTTTTCCTTTGCCTGGAGGTGTTCTTCCTTGCACCCATGTCCTGATGAGGCCTGAATGCCTGGGCCGAAATGCGTCAACCCCACTGAACTGAGGAGTCAGACGGAATTTGAATAACAAAGAAATTGGTTACACACAGTTTGGATGTAGTAGAGGGTAGATTGTCCCCCTCTTGTGTGTTTTGGACTTCCTCATGGTTGAATTGCTCAAAAACATGTAGCAACCAATTGTTATAAGACTGGATAGGAAGGAATAAGAAATGATCTGTCCTAGTCATTGATGTTATTTTGTAATTTTGTGTCTTATATGTTGCTTGAAACGGTCTGTCCAGTCATTGATGTTGTAATTTTGTAATTTTGTGTCCTATATGTTGTCTAAGATGCTTAAGATGATAATGAAGTAAAGAATTTATAAAAGGATATTGAAAATTTTTCAATTGGTTCGTGAGGAGGTATGTAAACAAAAAACATAGCTTAATTAATTTTTGGGACTTTGTACCTGTAAGTAGGGACTCATTTGAGTTTTACCTACTAAGAGTTCTTTATTGATTCCTCCCCATCAACCCCTTTTTTTTAACGTTTATGACCCAAGATGTGGTAGGAGGATTAGGGCAAACCCCAATGCTTTGTTGGACCTCTCAGCGGCATTCAACACTGTTTCTCATTCTAAAACGCTGCTGAGATTACAGAAGGTAGGAATTCATGGGACGGCATTATCATGGATCAAGGACTTTTTAACTGATCGCACTCAAACTATTTCCTTGGGAGCATATAAGTGGATAAAGGGGTGCCCTAGGGCTCCTGTTTGGGCCCCCTTTGCCAATCTTGCCAGAAACTTTGGCTTTCTACCTTTTTAATTTGCAGACGACATGCAGTTGATACTTACTTTGGATCATGACCTAAAGAATGTTCGAGCCCGTTTCGCAGCAGGCTTGATTGTTATTGCATCCTGGATGACTGCGGATTGTCTCCTCTTGAATGCCAACAAAACGGAAATCATGTTGTTTGGCAAGGCTCAGCAGTTTTGGACACCCGAATAATGGCCTTCAGAACTTGGTCCTGCCCCTTCCCCAAATTGGTCGTAAGAATTCTGGGCGTACACCTCGACCAAGCACGTACCATGAAAGATCAGGTTACTGCCACTACTGGCACTTGTTTTCACATGCTACGTCTATTACAGAGAGTCTTCGCCTTCCTTCCTCATTCTGTGAGAAAAACACTTGTGCAAGCACTCATCATCAGTCGCTTTGACTATTGCAATGCTCTACTGGCTTCCATAAATGAGGCTGCTTTAAGAAAATTGCAAGTGGTCCAAAATACAGCAGCATGTCTCATCCTACATCTTCCAGCCAGAACTGCATCTGCCCCTCTTTTGCGCTTGCATTTGGCTACCGATTCACAAGAGAATCATCTTAAAGGTTTACTGCCTGACTCACAAGTCCTTGCTGGGCCCTGTACCTAGCTATCTCTCTGCAAAGCTTGTTCAGTATCGTCCTTTTAGATTTTTGCAATCCAGTGACAAAGCCCAGCTGGCAACCCACGTATCATGAAATCAAGGTCAGGAGACAGAACCTTTTCTTACCTGGCTCCTCTTTGGTGGAATAAGCTCCCATTCCATATACATCAATGAGCAGACCATTTCCAATTCAGGAAATTTCTCAAAAATGTTATTATTCCAGGCCTAATCATTCTTCTCCTTCGCCCATTTTTGCTGTGTCGCGCCAAGATACCCCTCCCCGGGTAATTTGTGCGCATTATAAAAAACGAATTAACATAACAACATAACACATCCAATGGTCTCCTACCCAATAGTGTCTCCATCCACCTTATGGGCCACTGGAGTTGTGCTGCGGCATAATAGTATTCATAGTTGAGAACCCGAGACCCCCATTCTCAAGGGGAGCATACAATCTTCTGAGTGTCACTCTATGGCGGCCCTCACCTGAGATTAGATTTGTAAACAGCACTTGCATCTCCCTAAAGAAGGGTTTTCTCAGTATCACTGGTATCGCTGCAAAGAAATATAGTAATCATAGTAGTATCAGCATCTTGGTTTTCACCAGACGACCCAGTGGCAACAACAGTAAAGTGTTCCAGAACGGCAGGGATTGTCTGATGGACTTTGGTGCCCATCTCAAATTACCATCAATCAGATCCGATTCATCGTGGAAGCTATGGACCACCAAACATTTAAAGGTCATGAGTTTCTATCACAGGCCTTGTGTGGGCCAATCCCCGTGGGTCCCCTGCAGCAATTGGATTAGTGGGAAGAGACCTGACTTTTCCCAATTACCTTTAACACAAACACCATTTCAAAGTCGTCTAACACCTCCATAACCAAAGGCAGTTTCCTATGTCTTATAGTCTTGTCACTAAGATAAATCAGAGTGTCATCGGCATAAAGGGACACCATGCTCCAGTCTGTGTCTATCAATATCCCCCATTCTGGGCCTTGCAATTGCAATAAGTAGGCAAGGTGTTTCATTGCTAAGTCAAAAATAACTGGGGAGAGGGATCACCGCTGTCTGGTGCGTCTCTCTAGTTGCAAAATGTTCAATATTGTCTCGCCTGTACACACCCTTGCCATTGGTGTTGCGCATAATGGTAGCAACAATGGGCGGAACTCTGGCCCCACCCTCGTATCACCTCCATTAGATATCCCCATCCCAATGTGTAGAACGTTTTCTCTATGTCAAGAGACACAATCCAGTGTTCCGCCCTATTACATTTCACCCAGTCCATGACACTGAACAGTTGGCGGAGATTCAGACAGGTGTTCCGCCCCATTACGAAACCGATTTGGTTCTGGTGGACCAACACTTGCATCAATGGCAACACCTCCCCCAATATTTTATAATTTAGGTTTAGTAGTGAGAGCAGGCAATAAGATGCGCCTGTCAAGGGGTCTTGTGCAGGTTTTAGGAGTACCACAATTAGCACCTTTCTCATCGAGGACTGTAGACTACCCTTGCGGTATGCTGTCCCATTCATAATCAGTAATATGGGAGCCAATTCTGCTACATAAGTGGCATGAAATTCCACTTGAAATCCATCTAATCCCTGTATTTTGCCCCTTGCAATTTGTTGGATGGCTGTTTTCATCTCATAGAGCGTAATCAGCTCATTGAGTTTGGTACATTGGAGTGCATTAACATCAGGGTGCTATACTCTATCCAGAAAGTCACACAGCCTGGTGGGGTTCTCTGCGAGTGGAGAGGTATATAAATTAGCATAGTAAGATTGAAATAATGCCTTGACCTCAGCACGTCTTCACTATCTCCCCTTCTGGGGTGTGAAGTGCCCCAGTAGTCATGTGTGGTGAGTCGGTGCGCAAGAGCGAAGCCAGTAGGCGCCCTGCTTTGGCCCCTTCCCCATGTTGCTGTGCACCAAACGCCGGTATTCCAGTTGACTCAGCCTGTATAGCGTGGCTTGGTACTCCGCCATGTGTTGTGATAGGTGCTGTGTGCCCTGGTCCTGTGTGAGGGCCTGCAGCTCGAGTGTACTTGTCTTTCATTCCATTTCCGGGAGCTCCCTACCCAGCCTGTTTGACTCCATAATTAGTTTTAATGCAAAACCCATGGAGTACCACCTTGAAATGTGCTGTCCATTGCTGTACCCTTATTCTCCTCAAAATTCCTCGCTAAGTGTTCCCCAATCTCCGAGTGGTATGCTGGATCATGCAGCACTTTCGGTTGCATTCTCCATGTGGGTGCTCGTGGTCGCGTGCAACCCCAGCTGACGGACAACTTAAGTGGACAATGATCAGATAAAGTCCATCGTAAAAATTCAGGATCTATAATTTTATCAGTCATGTTTGAAGTGCAATAGAATGGGACAATAAGTGTGGGGAGTGCATGTAATCTGGACTATAATGAGTATTCTCCGGCTTCAGGGTATAGGGAGCGCCATTGATCCATTACCCTCATGTCCTGCATCCACTGTTGGAGTACTTGTGCTGCACACAATTGAATTCCCCTCCCCAAATTCATGGCACCTGAGCAGTAGTCAGAGAAATGCAGTTACTCCAATATTGGGTGCTTTTATGGCCACAAGCGCGATGGAGGCTCCCTCTAACTCACCCTCCACCACCACATACATACACCACGTACCTGCTCTCAGTGTCTACCCTATTGGCCCTAAGGATGAACAGAACTCCAGGAGGCACCCTTAGTAACACCGCTGGTGTATCCCAAGTACACAGTGACCACTGCAACCCCCTCCCCCCCCCCAGCGTTTTTGTAGCTTCATCAATTCAGTGGCTGTTATGTGCAACTTTTGGAGGTATGCGAAATGTACATGATGCCGTTTCAAGTAGAAGAGTACCCTATAACCTTTTGCAGGATTGGCCATACCTCTAACATTCCAAGTAAAAGATCGTTTAATGTGATGTAGTAACATCTCTAATCCCCGTCATTTGATTCAAGAAATAGTACAATACTGTCCCCCCTTTTTGTCTCCCTTGAACCCATTTCCCTCCCTCTTCAAACCACTTAAAATGTGCAGCACTATATAGACTGCTGGTTCCTCAAATGAAAGTAAACGATCCCCAACTCTCCAACCCTGGCAGGAGCTGTCAAACATGCCCTGCTGCCATAACATCTGCACAAAACGGTTATGCATGAAACTGGTCCATCTTGGATACCGATGGAAGGTGTCCTTGAGGTGAGTCTGTGAGTCCCCACTTGTGTCTGCCCATCAATCATCAACGCAGCCCATTTCCCCATTTCGAGTCCCATAGCCCCAGAGCCATGCAATATTTCTCTGCCCCGGTACCGTGTGCACCAACCAGTCTTCATGATACACGTCCATGCTGGGATCCTCCACCCACTCAGGGATACGCACTTTGTGTACATTGTTCCTTTGAGTCATCAGCCTTAATTTTCAGATGGTCACTTCCTCACAGAGTATCTTAAGATGGGCCTTCATTTCCTAAACTGTGGGCTGCATTCTCACCTGGGTGGATACCGCTAGTCGGTCCTATAGATTTTTGTGGTCCCCTTGTAACAGCCTTAGTCTCACAGCCACCAGATTGATTGTAGGTTTCAAGGTGCTTTTGACATCTAGAATTGCTTGTAGGATGACTTCAAATTTGCCAGTATGCTCTTTGAGCATTACAATGCCTGTGTTAACGGGATCCAAGGCAGAGGGGTTATCTCGTTTCAGGGTCCGAAGCCTCATGTTGAGAACCCCTTTATGGCTGTTGGATTTTCCATTGTTCTAGGCAGGTCCCTGCTCAGAGGCGAATCCTCTGATTTGCGGTTGTTGTGCAGGAGTAGAGCGGATGGTCCTTCTGCTGCCACCTGGTGTATAGATAGCTTGTCCTGGTGGTAGGGAGATCCCCCAGCTCTGTGGGCAGAGTAGGCTCAACATCGTGTCTCCCCAAGTGGGTCCGGGCTCAAGGCTATATATTTCTTTCTCACAGGCAAGAACCCTGCATGCCCTAGACAAGCTCAGCAGGTGTCTGGGGATCATTGATTTCATGCTGATCACCCACGTCTGTGCTGAGAGAGGAAGCATACCGCAGGCTCATTGTATTCCATGCAGGGCAAGTGTACATAATCCCTGTTGAATCGTTGCCTGTAGGCACAATCACGGTGTTTGAATTGGAAAGAGGGGCTGGTGTGAGCTGTTCAGTAGTGAGGATTGCATCAGGAGAGAGGCCCCTTCTTAGGCATCTGGGGTGCTGGGTTATCCACTGTGAGCCTCCGGAAGCGGGAGCATCCCCTCGCTCATATTGCTGCCCTCATCCAATCATGCCACGACGGTGGGCATGTCCTCCCAGGCCCACATGTCCTCCTGCCCCCACAGCCTCTGAGGTCACTCAAGGTAGGGTGGTCTTGTCGGCCCCACTATCAAGTCTCGTCATCACAGTGCCACTCACGAGAGGTTCCAGAGCGGAGTCAGTAGTAATCGAGTCCAGGGTCTGGAGGGCACCCATAGGCTGCCCGAACCCACGGCGGTATGCGTTCATAGTGTCCTTCAAGGATTCAAGGCAATAGTAAACTAAAACTTGCAGGTGCCAGTAATCTGAGAATGGTTCTGTGGCATGGAAGGAATCATGCTGGGAGGTGTAGGAAATCCATGAATCCCACAAAAATATGCATTGTTTTTGGGATAAGTGCAAGGGGGTGGCTCAATATGGATCTGGGGGTTAGGGTGTGTTCATGCTGCCCCCTTATGTGACCTTTTATTCTTACTTTCAGGTCGCTGGGACTAAGTCCACACATTCTTTAATGGCAGCTGCAACATTCTCCTTCAATGTTTCGGCCAGCCAATTAGATCATTTTGGTTCCGTGGCTCTGTCTTCAGAACCACTGAATTGAAATGGCCAACAGGACTAAATGTTCACTGGCTCAAGCCAAGCGTTTTTTTAATTGTGGATCTGCAGAGGTCTGAGGTTCCGAAGCCACAGATCCTCCACAAATTAACATTCCAGCTCTCTCTAAAATGTAACCTCTTCATCACTCATTTTTGAAAACTACTCTAAGCGCTTACACCAAACCAAGTAAAGCCACTTCCTTGCGTATAGTTCTACTGTCACGCCAAATTTTTCTTTTTCAAGGTGTTGGTCGAATATGAATTTACCTTGAAAAAACAAAGTGAAGAGGCGTTTGGCAAAACAGGAACATTTGATTTAATCAAACACTCCGGCCGGGAGCATACAGAAATTGGTCTGAAGACTGACTCCGAGTACAATCGTTTTGAATGTCTATTTATACATTTCTTGAAGCATCATAAAACAATTCAAAGATCCTGTCTCGGGAGTGGAATGTGGGTCTTGTCATGAAGCCATAAATTACTTCCACCTGATGACAAATGTAGGTGGGTGTCGGCCTTGCGTGGACACAATGAGGGCCAATGGATAATGTGTCCAGATGTCGGGCATGTGGAGCGCATGATCACTGCATGTGTAGTGTGTGCTCTGTCCTGATTGGCTGAGTGTTCTAACTTCATGTGGCATCTAACTTTATGGTGTTTTGGAAACACGCGCCCCTCAGGCCATGTGCATTTTATTGGGGTAAATCTCTTAGGGCCATTGTGGTGTCGCTGCCTGTCTGTGGGGATATTCAGGGGTTTTCCTGTTTGCGTGTTTCTCCTGCTGGTTATGTGCCACTCCACCTGTAATCTGTCAATCAGTAGCCTCAGCCCTAGGGCGCAGGGCCTGCCTGACCACATATTTCTGGCTCAGGATTGATGGAGAGGTCATATCAGGGGATTTCGACAACAGTAATTCAATTTTGTTTTTGAAAATACGTGTATCATCAACATCAATATACATTTCCCCCTCTAGTTGAATTTTCAACTACATCCTTTACCCCTTAAATCATGACAGTCACATTGTTGGGGGTTGTCGTGTTTCAGTCTTAACTGTTACTACTTCCCTAGCTACTTGCATTCTACCCAATTTGAGGACTACGTTTTTACATTAGGAATCCTCTACTTGTAGTTGACCACACAAAAACAGAACAAAAATGAGAATATGTAGCAATAATGGGCACAGTCCTGCCACCCACTGGAGGAGCCAGGAAAACCATCCGGAGTACCAGCCCTGCTCAGGGGCACATCCTTCCTTATGCATGTCCATTTGTAAATGATGCAGTGCTTGGCTGGCAAAAGTCAGAGTCCCATTGTTCATGTCATTGCCTGTAATGAACGTGCAACAGGACGTACCGATCTTGGCACACATCCCTCCCTCCATTGCGGTCATCAAGTCCAGCACATACTGATCTTGCGTCACCATGAGGCGGATGGCTCTTAGTTCTTCCCTAATTGCATTAAGACAGAGCTCAGTACTGTTCATCAACTCCCATCTGAATATTTGCAACCAGTGGGCGTTTGCTTTCGTCTGCACTGTGAAGAAGGGTGTGGACCCCACTCATTGACTTGTGTGGCTGAAAACAGTCTGAATTCTTCCAGAATGTCCTTGAACTGAGCCCAGCCAAAATAATCAGCAGTTCTTTTTTTCTCGAGCCTGATGCAATAGAGTTGTTTTCTTCTGTAACAGATGTTGGTGCAACTCTCACAGATCTTCTCCAGGAATGACCAGAGTAGGGGTGTATATGGTGACCAGAAAACACTGGCCTCACCATGCGGGGACAAGCTGGGTGTAGTCAAATTCACTGCACTGCCAGTAGGTATCCATCAGCGTGGAGGTGCCCCATTGCATGACCGCTATGTGCAGTACTGAGCCACCGTTCTAATTAGTGCCGATTGGAATTGTTCCTTTTCCTCTGAAACACAAGGAATACAGTGTAAGTTTCCTAACAATTAGGTGTTGCCCCTTCCCTTCCAACCACATGCACCTATCTATCTCAGAGTCCCATATTTCCTGACAGGGGTTATCTATGCTGGTATTTAATCCTCCCCTACAAGACTCATTTACCATATCATCGAGTTGGATGGCCCTGCACTGTAGCTCCATGTCTGGCGTCCATGTGTTATTAAAGAAGACTGCACCAGACATACTAAGGGCCACTCTGGGACCACATATGGAAGCAGGAGTGGACGTGGTAGTGCACTGGTGTGGTGGCTCTGCTACCTCCAAGAATCCTTTTATTGGAAAGTCTCAGGGCCAAACAGTATCATCCCCTACGGTGCCCTGCCTGCGCATTCCATTTAGCTCGGTTTGAATCTTGCTAGTGTCATTGAAGAGGTATAGTGCTATGGGATTGGTTTCGTAAGAGGTCACACTCACTACTATTCTATGGGTTCAACTCTGTTGGGTTGTATCTTGGCCCTAATCCTACATGGGTACAGGTGGAGAAGGCATTTTGCTTTTTCGGGGGCTATCTCTTGGGACTAGTAAAGCCTGTCTGTGCCTTCTGCATGTGGTATCAGCGAACTAACGAAGCATGACCCGGCCGATGTCTGGGCGACCACGATAGTCATGTGCTGATACCATGTGTTGTGTAAGAGTGCAATGTATAGTGCATGTGGAATACTAGTCTGTTGCTCAGTGTAATTATAAGTGACATGGTAGAGGTCCCTACGCAATCACTGTGCAAATGTCAGGGTGGAGTTCATTTGACTAGGCAGATCTTTGGCAACATGTGGATGTGGCCACACCCACAGTAAACAGAGGGTACACAATTGTACAACAATACCTAACTTGTAGAACATTGCAGATCTTGGGGATGGATCCAGGAAAGATGTCTGTGGTCCTCCGGTGATTGGGAGATTTCTTTACTTTAGAAAAGTTTGAAAGAGTGAAAAAGTTCGGTATCCAATAGTTTTATAAAAGTTTGAAGTCTTGGGCTTGCACGCTTGGGTCTTTATTAGGATTATGGAAGTGGTTGCCGGAGAGATGGTGAGCCGCTATAAGGGTGGCGCACTTTCGTGGCTCAATTGCAGGCCTGTTGGATAAGACGTGTTGTTTGTTGGTTACATTTTAGAAAACATTTGCATCCTTATGTACATCATCAGTCATTCTTGGGGATTACTGTGCCTTACTTTTTTAGGAGTGAGCTTTTTTTTGTGTCGTCATTTTTTAATGGTTATCAAAACACAGTAATGCACAATATAGCAGAAGATGGAAACTATAATATAGTCAATACATCAATGGGGTGGGCCTGAGGAAGAAATGGGAGGGGTTGGGAAGAGGTAGGGGGAGAAGGAAGGGGGATGCAACAATGAAGAAAGACATATTATCAACATAAACAGTGTGGTAGATCAAACAACTTGATGTGGGGTGCTGGACCCAGTACAATGGGCACCAGATCGGGTGCAACGATCATTCCCTCTGCCAGCAGCGAAAGTAGTGGCCGCGGATCGTGGAAACCCAGAATGAGGGGGGAAGGGGTTGCGAGTCTGAAAGAACCTCCGTGCGGTGGAGGAAGTGGGAGGGATAGAGGGGGAATGGGGGGATGTGGAGGGTCCATCGTTCGGGCCCAGGTGGGAAGGGCATCATGAGTCTCGAGCACCGGCAGTAGGCATAGAGGGAGGAGGTAGGGTGCGCTGTGGTTGTAGGCATGGCTCTATGGGTCGGTATGGGGGAAATGTCAAGTGCCATTGGAGGAATGACATGGGCAGTGTCCCTGGGGAGGAGGTTGATGTGCGGGGGTGTGAATGTGCGGGGGCGACTGCCCGTGCTGAGAGGAGTGAGCTTTCACATTCATATGTCTTATTTTTGGTGGACACCGGAAAGTGGCCCTGATCAGGGTGTCTACTTTTTGAGGATAAAGGGTGTTTATTCATGGGTCGCCTTAATTCTTCCTTATGGGTCGTCCGATCTCCCCCCTCACTATGATAGGGAAGGATATATTTTGCTACGGGGTGGTTTTTGTGAGCTTATGGATGGTCTGGGTTCTTTAACTAACATTTTATGAGTGTTGCTGGACGTCTAATATCCTGCCTTCCCTAGTGAGGGACTGTTAGTGAGGCAGTGCAGGGCGTGCCTTTTGGCCTACATATGCGATGTGTAAAGAGGGGACGTGCCATAGTTAGGTGTTGCGGATGATCGCAGCGTGCTTTGGGGTCACTGTTAGACCCCTCTAGTCCCAGCACGTGGCATGCAGTAGTGCCCTCCATAAGGGCG
This sequence comes from Calotriton arnoldi, assembly GCA_963921515.1. NCBI lineage: Eukaryota > Metazoa > Chordata > Amphibia > Caudata > Salamandridae > Calotriton > Calotriton arnoldi. The sequence goes on from CAWUFW010000836.1 coordinate 1,205,475, forward strand.
ACAGGTGTCTTGACCACGCCCTTTTTCTAGAGGGTCCTATTTTGGGCTAGTTTTGAGCTTCCTTTTTGTGGGCATCTTGGGTGTTTCCCTAGGTTCTCATGGGATTTGGTTATTTCCATTGTCGTTTACCAGAGGGTGTCGGAGAGCTGTCCCCTGGCCCCCATGCATTTCTGATGTGGCAGTGTCCGAGAAAGGGCTTGTGTTGTCAATTTGATCACTAGGTCGGATACGGCAATGAGCCTATTTCTGAGTACTTCGCACGAAGCTGTGATGGATTTTTGTGGACTCTCCTCTTCCTGGCACCCCCTTTCCCTTCGACTACATCCTACCCGGGATTTTTGGGCCTGCTGTCCCCAGCTATGGCCAGAGTCTTCCGACCGGTGACACGCTACCTTTGATGTTTTGGAGGGACATGACGTGACAAGCAGGCTTTGGGTGTTTGGAGAACCTTGAGGGAAAGGAGGAGGAAGAATGTTGCTCAATGCAGAGTCTGGTGCTAGGCCAAACTCATGGAATTTCGCCCGATGCGGGTAATATACTGGGATGATCGATTTTTTCAGTGAATTCCTTACTGACTTGGTGCCACGCCGTGGTTTGTGAACACTTTTGTGCATGCTACGGATGTTATGGGGTCTTCATCATTCCAAGTGAGCGGGAGGCCTGGCTCCCGACACTGGAATATTGCCTCATTTTTTTGTTTTGCGCATGCAATGCATGTTATGGGGTCTTCATCATCCCAAGTGTGCAGGAGACCTGGCTCCCAACACTGGAATATTGCGTACAATCGTTTTGAATGTCTTTTTATACATTTCTTGAAGCATCATAAAACAATTCAAAGATCCTGTCTCGGGAGTGGAATGTGGGTCTTGTTATGAAGCCATAAATTACTCCCACCTGATGACAAATACAGGTGGGTCTCGACCTTGCGTGGACACAATAAGGGCCAGTGGGTAACATGTCCAGAAGTCCAGCCTGGGGGGCGCATGATCACTGCGTGTGTAGTCTGTGCTGTGTCCTGATTGGTTGAATGTTTTTAACTTCCTGTGGCATCTAACTTTATGTTGTTTTAGAAACACGGGCCCCTCCGGCCATGTACATTATATTGGGGCCAATCTCCTAGGACCATTGAGGTGTCACTGCCTATCTGTGGGACTAATCTGGATTTTTCTTGTTAGTGCGTTTGTCCTGCTGGTTACGTGCCACCCCACCTGTGATCTGTCAATCAGTTGGTCTCAGGCCTACGGCACAGGGCCTGCCTTACCTTGTATTTCTGACTCTGGGTTGATGGAGAGGTCATATCAGGGGATTTTGACAACAGTGATTTGATTTAGTTTTTACACATACACATATCATCGACATCAATATTAACAAAGGAGCAAAGTATCCTGAGGGAATTGAAATGGGAAATTGCACTCTCGAGGCCCGTACCCACTTTTTCTTGAACCCACCTGACATTTCTGCATTGAATTTGCCATTAAGCACTCAAAGTGAATCTACTTTTATTTTTGAAAGTGTTGTTTAGATTTGCTGCATATTTGCACTGAAAATAGCACAGGTAAGAACTTAAGGGCTGTTTAAAAATGTCTCTGAATTTCTCTGAAAAAGCACAATAAAAGTGCAGTTATGGTTAAACAACAAAACCTAAAAGAATCACTTAAATTTGTCAGTTATGTTTAGGTAAACTAAGACTAACTCATGCCCCCATTATGCACTGCTTATAGTCTCACTTGTGACATCATTTATGACATGTCGAATTACATTGTACACAGAAGGGCTTGACTTCAGTGCCTAGTCTATGGCCAGTCCCTGCACCAAACCATCCGCAGGCAGCCAATCCCTGCACACATGTTTTTGGTCATGAGCAGCAGTTGTTGACCTCTGGCAAGCCTAACCCCTAACCTGCTGTGGGCAACTAGCTCCCACTGCACAGGGCACAGAGTCTTCAGCCGCATACAGTGGGAGTTGGACCTGCACCACATCCTTCATGAGTAGGCAACCCTCGCTGCATTTGGCCTTCATACGTGCATGGGGGTGAGGTTGGCTGCAGGGCCTAGCCTTCTGCAAGGGTGCCCAATCATGGGCAGCCAACCCCCGCTGCTCACGGCTGCTCTCCTTTCAGAACTCAGTCCAACACTTTTTTGCCTCATTTTGTCATTTTGTTAATCTTTGTATTTTCTTTTTACTTTATATACTTGTTTAATCTTTGAAACTATTTTGTTAAGTTAATTTTTGTGCTCTTGTTCACTATTCAAACTTGCAAAGAAGGCTTTGTGGTATATTTTTTATTCTGGTTCATTGCACATGAGATGACTGCTTTGTTCATTTCGCCAGAACAGAATATTTTTGTACATTTATTGCAGAATGTGGATAACATCTGCAACCTTGGGTCTTCTCCCTTGTCCACATCCTGTCACTGCTTTTAGATGTTTGGTCACTCCACTTGTGCAAAAGATTACACTTCTAGATGTCAGTGTTACAGGGTCTGGTCACACAAAATGCACGTCATCTCTTGGGTGTGTGAAAAGCTTCCACACTAGGGATTTCATGCAGAATGGCCTCCCACTTCCAATAAAACATCCTCTTGATATTCAACAGTAGACAACTGGCCTTGCCTGAATCCTGGCACTCACTGGGACTGACCAACATGTTGTTCAGACATTTTGGTGACACCAGAGGTTTGTCTCTTTCAGTCTCTAAGGTGAAACTGAAAATGATGTCCTCCAAAGAGTAGTACTGTTTGTCTACAGGTTAAGGATTTTGATACGGCTAACTGTGTAGCAAATTTCAGGATTTGCAGATCCTCTATGTCTCCTCCTAGAAACAATGGAACCATGAGCCTTTTTCGGGGTCTGTGTCTCTTACGCGATCTCAGAGATGGGACTTCCTTCCCAAAATGAGTTCTGTGACAAATTCATTCACAACGAGAATCCATTTGTACAATATCTTACACAATGGTATCATTACATAGGCATCATCTGGTGCCTATGGAATGGCCCAGAAATGGAGCCAACAAGGTTTTTTGATTGGCTCAATACAAGACATCCTGACATCAAATTCACCTTGACTAAAAGCAGGACATCCCTAACATTTCTAGATGTTGAGGTGAGACCCATCAAGAACGAGCTTACGACTACCTTACATCGAAAGCCAACTGACAAGAACACCATCCTCCATTACAAAAGTTTGCACCCGAGGAATTTGAGGGATAATTTACCCTACGGGCAGCTATTGATGATTGGACGCAACTATTCACAGAGACAAGATTTCGAAATTAACGCAGGGGCATTGTGTGATCAACTGAGAGAGAGAGGATATCCCAGAAAGTTGCTCAAGCAAGCGATGAAAAGAGCGTGTTTCACACCAAGAGAATGCCTTCTGTCAAAAAAGATTAAACAACCGATGGACAAATTGGTTTGTGTATCCACCTATGGGCCACATACGAATAGATTTCGTCAAACAATACTAAAAAATTGGCACCTTCTACAAAATTTGGAATGTCCTTTCGATCCACCGATGTTTGCCATGAAAAAGGACACCAGTATAGGCCAGCAGCTGGTAAGGGTAGACATCTCACCATCATTGTAAAAGAAAGATCTATTTTCCCAATGGAATTTGAAACCAATTGAAGGCCATCATTTGGTAATTGTGTTTCCTGTGAATCTACATTGGAAGGATTGGAATTTGAGCACAACAACATCAAATGGTTACACAAAACATTTTCGAACTGTAAGACGAAAAATGTTGTCTACGCAATCATCTGCCCTTGCCACAAAATCTATGGGGCTGATTCACAGAACTAATCTGAGATAAAATCCTAAACTTACTACTTTTGGTATTCACAGAAGGCATTTAGTAGTAGTAAAGTTAGGACTCCTAACTTTACTACTACTAAGCTGAGACAAAATCCTAACTTTACGACTTTCGGTATTCACAAAAGGCATTTAGTAGTAGTAAAGTTAGGATTCCTAACTTTACTACTACTAAATGCCTTTTGTGAATACCGAAAGTCGTAAAGTTAGGATTTTATCTCAGATTAGTTCTGTGAATCGGCCCCTATATTGGTAAAACGAACCAAGAGGTGAGGTTGAGAATTGTTCAACATCGTTCACGAATCAGAACAAAGGTCTTAATTGCCCCGATGGTCAGCCACTTCATACAAGCCAATCATAGTAAGAGAGATTTTAAATGGACTGTATTGTGAGCAATAAAACAAACCCCCAGAGCAGGATGTTGAAGCACTGCTGCTGCAAAAGGAGGCATACTTGATTTTGAAATACAACAGTGCAATTACAGGTCTAAATGAAAATGTCGGAAATCTCCAGAACGTAACTCTGTGTGCTCCACTCCAAAACATATAAGAGGAGACTGTGGAACCCAGCTCACATTTCTTTGAAATACACAACATTTTGTCCTAATTAACAAGCTTGTTCAACGTATGGGCACTGCATGAACTACAAGGCCCAGGATACATCAGGACGATCCGCTAGGCTCGCGGGCTCGTCACTGGAATACTGGAAGTCTTGAACATGTGATTAGCCAGAGTTTCATGCCGCAGAGAACACCTGATTAGTTGGAGCCGTACGCCGGTGCTGCACACATCAAACGGATACACAAACTGAGATCAAAGTAAGTGAACGCAACCGCCGAGCGCACCGATTTGAACTACCAACTTTGGTGCTGATACAATTGTAACTCACGCTTTCGGTTACAGATAACAGAAAACGCGTCCTCGTTTGAAATTTGAAAGTAAGTCCTTTGATCGCGTCCACGTTAATTACGAATAGGAAATGGACACAAACACTGATTTGCATATGCCTTTAATATTCACAGAATATTTCTCCAAAAGACTGCATCGGCTGTGGCGTTTCCTTAAATAAACACAGGACCCAATTCTATTAATGTTAGTGGTTCCCTGAATGTTTATCGTTTGTGTTTCAGACCGGATGGTCGGCAACACGAGCGGTAGTGCATTTCTATTAATGAGAAGACGCTTACAGCAGGTACTGTGCATTTTTGAAACCTAGATTATTCACTATGCATAAAAACAAGGAAGGGTGTTATTAAGAAAAATCCCCTTTCTCTTTCTTCTTTCTTAGATTTTCTCCAGTCCTAGCCCTGAAGAAAATCCTAAAAAGTATATTGGGATTTGAAACGCGTCGCCACGTTTTACCATTGGGCAAACAAGTGCTTGAAATAGGAATAGCTTCAAAGGGGATTACTCTCAAATATGTAAACCCTTAGGCTTGAATACTAGTTCCCTTTGGTCAGCAACCCCTGAATGTTTTGTTAACATGATTATGAACTCTGAGGAGGGATGCTTTGTGAATTCTTGATTGGTTGAACATTCACATTTATTTTTGTTAGAAAATTATTTTTGATTATTGTCAGTTTTTTTTTGTTTGTCAATGTAAACAAGGAGTGTTATCTTGATCTGTGTTTGAATAATTTGCCTAAGTGTTTTCTTCTTGAAATTTTTTGAAGAATCAACATAATAAATTATGTAGACCAAGACATCTTGCAGTTTGTTCTAAGTTTGCGGAAGTGAATAATGGCATTCAAAACTGTCAGCTAGATCATTTGTTATTTGCACTTTCTAAAAGTGGCATTTTCAAACACACAATTTAAAAACCACATTTCGTAAAAGATGTGTTTTTAAATCCTGAACTCAGAAAGCCCAAACTCCAAACCTCAAGCTCTTGCCAATTGAAACTTGTGAAATGTTACAAGGCAGCTCCAATGATAACCTATGGGAGAGCTAGTCCTTGCAATAGTGAAAAACGAAATTGGTAGTATTTCACTATCAGGACATGTAAAACCCACCAGTACATGTCCTACCTTTCACACTGTTGTACCTGCTGCTCAGCCAGTGTGAGTGTGGTGTGGAATGTTGGTGCGTGATGATGCTGTGGAATGTTGGATGAGTGCGGCTGTCAGTTGGAGTATGGGCTGAGCAGCAGGAAGGCTGCTCCTTTTGGGGCTCACTGTACCTTTTATCTTGAACCAACTACTTGAATAAATACCATCTTAAGTTACCTTGGAACTGGATCCTCGTTTCATTGCAACATTTTGGTGACGTTTTTACTGAAAAGAACCAACATGTGCTATCTGAATGGACTTTTACTATGATGCTTTATGTAACTGGAAATTAAAGAAGAAGAACTTGAAGAAGCTGGCAGCCCTAAGCCCCACCAGTGACCACAAGAGCGGTCATCCCCAACCCGGGTGTGCCAGTTCCTGCTGGACTTTCCCTCTTCCTGCCTGCTGTAACCTTGGAAAAGGGTCCTTTTACCTTGGGAGAGTGTCTCCATCAAGAGGAGTTCCCCAGAGGAGCAACAAGTATGAGGTATCCCTCTAGTCTGTGTCACGAACAGCGTTGAGGAAGAAGGAGTTTCCCTCTGTCTTTGTGGGGAAGAGCGTTTGGGGTGCTCCCGCTGCAAGAGGTGTCCGTTTCCTATTACCTTGGAAGAGGTGTCCATGTCCTACTACCTTGGGAGAGTGTCTCCTTCAAGAGGAGTTCACCAGAGGTACAACGAGTTTGAGGTTTCCTTCTAGTCCGTTTCCCTTCCAGCTTCGAAGGTGAAGGTGTTTCCCTCCGTCTTTGTGGGAAAGAGCGTTTGGTGTCCTGGGAACTGTAAAGGCATTCCCCTCGTGTAGTGACTAGCCCCAGTGCCTCCATGTAGAAGTGTCACTGTCAAGTGTACCGAGAGCTTCAAGTCCCTGTGACCGTCGTGTGGGAGAAGCGGTGGTCTGAGGAGTCCCTCGTTTTTGCCTTCAGGAGGAGCTACTAGTGGGAGATGAAAGTCGTCTGGCGAGTGGAGTCCTCACAGCTCGGGAGAGGTTGAGCTATTCGGACCTGCATCTATTGGGAGGAGTTGGACAGCATGTACGAGGAGTTCCCTCGCTCCGTGTGTGAAGAGCATCTTGGGCGCTGCGGGGTGATCCCACCTACTTGTTTTCAAAGTGCTGACTTTATTGTGCAGAGTGTGTGGTGTTTACTTCAACTTTCCCGCTTTCACATGTGTCTTGTTCTTGGGCTACACCCTTGATCGCTGTGCCTCATGTTTTTGAAATGAACAGCGGGCAACTGTCACCTACCTGCAACGGCCTCTTCGCATTCGTTGGTGATAGCGCGAGCCCGGTCTTCAGCTCGCGCAGCATCCTGCAGCTTCCACGCTGTGCTGCACGGACGTGCCTAGAGCCACCCGGCTCTACGTCAGTCTGCGTGCTGCCATTTTCTTTGTCTTTTGCTGAGGACGCTTCTTTTCTGTGTTGTTTTCTGTTGCCGGTCGGTGCCCTCTCGTCTTGTGGAAGTACTTTAGGCCATTTTTCCAGAACTTCGTCCATGTTCAGGTTGGAAGCTTCCCAGCGTTTTCCTGCTAATTTTTGTGTGACTCTCTTGGAAATACTGCCTTCGCTGACTTTTTATGAAAGAGGCTTTGATGTTTTTTTGGGGGGGGGGGGTTTCCATTCTAAGATCTTGGTTTCTTGCATCTATACATTCAACTCTAGGGGGAAATGTTTTATTTTGAATGTTGTAAGCTTCGGGACACTTCAAAAATGGTGTTGTTAACTTCATTGAAGGGTGTCATTCACCATCAAAACGTTAATTCATTTTAACTTTTGTGTGAGTGGGCTGTCTTTTAGGCATACAGCTGTGTGTGGGTGTGGGAGGTATCATCTACTGTTGGTATGGTGTTTCTGTTGTCATTTTTGGTGTTCCGTCACCCTGGGTTACCACCTTTGCGTGGTTGTGGGGGTTGTTTAATCCCTCTCTGTTGGGGGTGTCTGTGTGAGAAGGTTGATAGGGGTTCAGCCTCTTTGGTCTCCCACCTTTTTTGGTGGGCATGGGTTTTCGTGGGTAGGTCACCCTTTTGGTGGTGTGTGTGAGTTGACTTTTGGTGCTAGGTCACTCTTTGTTACCACCTGAGTATGGGTTGGTTAGTTGACTTTTACACTTGAAGTCACTCTGGTTTATCCCCTTGTCGTTGTTGTGAGAGTGTGTGTATCTCACTGTTAGGGGTGTGTACGAGAAGGCTCTCAGGTTCCGTGCCTCTCTAGCCTACCACTATTTTTGTGGTTATGGGTTGACATAGGTTTGTCACCTTTGTGGGCACTGTGTTTGAGTTGATCCCCTTGTCGTTGTCGTGGGAGTATGTGTATCTCTCACTGTTGGGGGGGTGTGTGTGAGAAGGCTCTTTGTTGCAGAGCCTCTCTGGCCTACCACTATTTTTGTGGTTGTGGGATGACATAGGTTGGTCACCCTTGTGGGCGTTGTGTTGGAGTTGACTTGTTTTTGAGTCACTCGTGTCTACCACCTTTGTGTGGTTGGTAGGTGAATTTCGCCTCACCTTTAGCTTTGGCGTTGTTGCTGAGTATTTTCTGTGTGCTTGTCCTCTTTTTCCTTCCTCTCTTTCAGCTAGGGGGTTTGTCTCACGCTATGTATTTGTTTTGCTCTGGCATGTTGTCTCCTGCACCGTTGTGGTTTGGTTCCCTGTGTGCTCACATTCTTTTTCGGCCTGGCCAGCTGATGTGTTTGTGGCATTAGGGATTGGTTGGTTGTGTGCGGTGTTGTTGCTTGTTGGTTTGTTTGGTTTTGTGTGGTACGTTGGAATATTTTTCTGTTTTGTGTGGAAAGGGGGTGGTTGTGTGTAGGTGTTGTCTTTCTGTTTGAAGACCTATTTTCCTTGTCCAGTTTGGTGTTTTCTTCCCTTTAAATACACGGGTGGGCATTGTCATTTTTCATGATTGTATTGCCTTATGTTGTCATTCATGCTATTTATCACTTTCTACTATGCATTTCTGCATTTTCATTGTTGACCTGTAAGCCCATTGTACTGTGTTTCCCATGTTTTATCTTAACTGGTTTGCCCTCAACCATCTTCAGGTCTTTGCAATGGTACCTTTTCAGATTCATGTGCATGTTATTTTCACTATTGTGTGCTTTTCACTTGGTTCATTGCATTGTGTTTTTGTTTACTCTGAGGAAGGGAGAAGTGTTGTACCTGCTGCTCAGCCAGTGTGAGGGTGGTGTGGAATGTTGGTGCGTGATGATGCTGTGGAATGTTGGATGAGTGCGGCTGTCAGTTGGAGTATGGGCTCACTTTTGGGGCTCACTGTACCTTTTATCTTGAACCAACTACTTGAATAAATACCATCTTAAGTTACCTTGGAACTGGATCCTCGTTTCATTACAACACACCTTTCACATATATTACACCCTGCCCAGGGGGGTACCTTGGGCCTACCTTAAGGGTGCCTTACATGTAGTAAAAGGGACAGTTTGGGCCTCGCAAGTGACCACACTTGCCTTGTCGACATGGCAGTTTAAAACTGCACTCACAGAGCCTGCAATGGCAGTGCAGGCACAAGTTTACAGGGCTACTCATGTGGGTGGGACAACCAGTGCGACAGGCCCACTAGTAGCCTTTGATTTACAGGCCCTGGGCACACACAGTGCACTCTACTAGGGACTTACAAGTAGATTAAATATGCCAATCATGGATAACCAATCATAATTATAATTGTAATTGTAATAATTAAATAATTCTACACACACCAGACATCTCCACTCCGCCCAACTGGCCCTGGCCACCATCCCACGGATCCACAAGACCTTGGCTGGAGGAAGATCCTTCTGCTACCTCACTGCAAAGACCTGGAACTCCCTGCCACTACATCTCAGGCAATCACCGTCACTGCCTCAATTCAGCATAGACCTGGCTCTTCGACTTAAGCACAGATTCCCCCTCCCCCAGCACCTTGAGAACCTAACGGGTGACTAGTCGAGCTCTACAAGAAACCTGATTGATTGAATTACATTTTACACAGGGAGCACTTGCACTTTAGCACTGATCGGCATTGGTAAAGTGCCCAGAGTACACATACCAGAAAAAACGAAGTCCAGCACATAATCTAAAATACAGGAGGTAGAGGCAAAAAACAGGGGAAACCACGCCAAGGATGCCAGGTCTAACAGTGTTTAGTATGAAAATGAATTCAGATATACTGTTTGAGGGCAGAGGTTATCTAATGGTAACTTGAAATCACAACTGTGGTGGTATGTTTTAATTATTCCCCATTTTAAGCCTTCCTGGATTTGTGGTATCTGCAAATGAAACCGCAGTTCAGGGCATGCAGGACCTACCCAAGCCTATTTTCTGGGAACAACAAAGGAACTGCGTATTCTTGTGTACCATTGCAGATGTCTGATTGATTCCTGAGAATGTATTACTCCACATTTAATTAGTTTTTGACTTTCTTCTACAGGTCATTACACTCCAGAAGAGACCACTGTAAAAAAGATTGATTTCTGTTGTGCTTTTCTTTTTTGGGGATCCAAAGCTTTTTGAACATTTGCAGTGGCTTCAGGATAGGAATAATGGGAGAGGTAATCCAGTGTAGCACAGAGAGGAGAGAAATGAAGAACTGAAAGATGCCCAGGCTGATATTCGACATTGCGCAGCAGGGGTTGGATGTAGCGTCTAGACCCAACCTGCCGTAAACAGTTAACCACTGCAACGCATGGTCAATGTTAGTACAGAATTGTGCAGATGCAGTCTGGCCTGCATTGATTGTTTGAATGATATCTTATTTATAATAATGAAACTGAATAATTACTTAACACTGTATGCATACAAACCTGTGTCAATGCAGAGAATAAATTATCTGCTTTCATAATTAACTGGCGTGCTCCCTCTAAACGTATGCTGCTCTTTGATCATATTTCTATTAGTAGACTAAAGTCGTAAAAGCGTATTGTTTGACCGAACATCCTTGGTGTGGTTTTCCCCCAACGTTTTGCCTTTTGTTTGCTGCCTTTAGGACTCTGAAACGTTGCCACTTCTAACCAGTGCTAAAGTGATTGTGCTCTCTCCTTTAAACATGGCACCATTGGCTTACACCCAATTGTCACATTTAATTTACTTGTAACTTATAAGTCTTAAAATAAAGGTTTAGGACTGGGAATAGGTTTATTTTGCCAGGTCAAATTAGCAGTAACTGCACTACAGGCTGCAATGGTAGGCCTGAGACATGTTTTAAAGGTCCACTTTAGTGGGTGTCACAATGCGTGCTGCAGGTCCACTAGTAGCATTTAATTTTCAGGTCCTAGGTACTTGTAGTTACATATACAAAGGGAGAGAGCACAAGCACTTAAGAAATGGTTAGCAGCGGTGAAGTGTACAGAGTCCGAATGTCAACATAAACAAATTCAGAAAAGAGGAAGGGTAAAGGAAAAAACTTTGGGGGAAGGCCTCACCAGGGTGTAACAATGACCATTTAGCAATAGAGCTAAAAGAACATCCTTCATGTTCTGTGATCTGCGATATGCCACTCCTGAAATCAAGGAGGAAAACAGAAGCCTTGCTAAAAGAGATTTTAGATCTGTTGGACAAAGAAGCAGTTACAGAAGTTTCATATCGTCAGAGAGCTAGAGGAATGTATGCAATACTTTTTCTGGTGACAAAAGCCATATGGCAGGTTATGCCTAGTTCTAGATCTGAAATCTGTGAAACAGTATATCAAGAACTCGACTTTCACAATGGCAACAATACAGTTAGCTATTCCATTGATCTCAAGAGGCTAGTTTATTGCAACCTTAGATCTCCAAGGCTCCTGTTTCACATTCCCATTCATCAGAACCACCAGGAATTTCAACAGTTAACAGTACAAGGGACCCACTACCAGATCGAAGCTCGACCCCTCAGCCTAGCTTCAGCTCCAAGAGTATTTACAAAGCTATTAGTACCACTTTTGGCATAATTATATTTGGAAGATGTTCAAATCTATCACTATCTTGAGGATTGGCTAATCTCTACCCTTTCTTTTTCTAAGGCCAAGTCCAACGTGATCAATGTTTGCGGATATACTCCAAACCCTAGGTTTCTTGGTCAACTGGAAGAAATCAACTCTACCTCTAGCTCATGAAAGACTCTTCATCGGGGCTCTCTCAAAACAGATCAAGAAAATATATTCCTTCTGGACAATAGGAGGATCAGGCTTAAAGAAATTCTCTGTCACCTGCTTTCATGCTTTCCCTGCATCAAGCTCAACGTTCAGGGAATATTGACAGCTTCCACAGCAGAAGTCCATTGGGACAGCCATCACTTGAAGCCACTTGTTTGACATTTGCCTACTCAGGGGATTCCACAAACTCAAAATTATGAGACTTTGATTCCTATAACAGACTCAATAAGTCACAATTTACAGTGGTGACTGGCATGCCTTACCCTTTAGTTATAACAACATATGTAAGTCAAGAATGGTGGAGAACGTCCCTACAAGGTAAAGAGGTACAAAGCTTATGGTCTCACAGGGAGGCTCCCCTGTCATCGAATTGGAGAGAACTGCCTGCTGTTCTGACAGATCTTTAGGAATTCCCTTCACAGATAGAGGGGAGGGCGATTATAGTCAGAACAGACAACCAGATCAGAAATAGTCATATAAATTGGCAATGGGAGACAAGAGTAAAGTCCCAGAAGATATTAAATTGGGCAGAGATTTACCTCTGCTCAAAGAAAGCAATGTACTATTGGAGAGAGAACAACTTTGAGGCTAGCTTTCTGAGCCACAACCTTTCATCTTCGCTCAATTACCATCCGAGGAAGAAGGCATTCGAACAGATTATAGCAAGGGTTAGATCTGTTTCCTCATTTATGGACAGAGACAAATGTCAGTACCTTTATGAAGCATTATTGTTTGGATTTGAGAAATCTAGATTTGTTTATTTCAGTTAGGAAGCCCTCAACATTCTTATAGATTAATAAAAAATTCTTGATATTGTGTCAATAACTCAACTGATGTAGCATATATTGCTTGTGCATTCTTTGCCTACAGAATAATTGTTCATATCATCAATCTATTAGGACAGTGAGGGGGAGGATGGTGAAAGAGGTAAGGATTTAATTACTTACCAGAATCTTCCTTAACCCAATCCGTAGTCCTACAACCCCCGTTCCAATTTACTTTTCTGGACAAGACATTGATCATGAATATAACAGGTTTCCTTTTTGGAGCATCGTGGAGGCTTAATAGAGATAAACAAACAATTTGCATCACTGTCTCGGGTGGGGCTGGGCACCTTAATCTGTCAGGACTGCGACCGGGAGGACTTTGGTTCAGAGTAATAAAGATCACGGGTAAGTAATTAGATCATTTCCACACTTGGCAATTTGATCACTAAATAATTTTTTACAAATAAGTATAGTAGGGGTACTTATTTTAAGGATCTTGGAATGATGATAGATTGAGTCAGTCTGGTTGGTTTTCAAGCGTAGATCAATTGTTCACACATCATCTAAGCAACAACCAATTCAGTTAGTAAACAACTGCATTCAAGCAATGGTCCTGTGACTGCCTGCCAAAATGTGTTATAAATGCAAGGAAGGATACTTGGTGAAATAACAAAAAGGAGCTATGTGCAATACAACACAACCAGCAGAATGAAAATACATGATAAATAATAAGGTATAGAGGGGATGATTAAAAAATCAACAAAGACACAGTGACACTACACCGAAGAATAGAAAAGTGAAAAGAGGGAGAGCAGCATAACTTGCACACTGGAGGTGGGAGCAACGTTTCCTATAAGGACTTCTGGGGGGAAGAGGTGTTTTTATTTTATTTTAATTTACATTTTTAAAATGAACTGGAAAAGTCATGGAAATATGCAGATCTGCATAGCAAGCAATGGTGGGGCAAAGAATTGTTGTGCAAGACTGTGGGAGCTGCCATTTACACAGGGTGGTTTCTGATAGCATTGGGTGAAGTGGAAAGTTGATCATTTCTAGCACCTGAGATATTGAGCAGATCCTGCAGATGTTTCTGCATGTTTATAATATTCCTGAATGAGTCTAAATGGCCATTGCCAGACTTTGACTGCAGACACCACAATACAATTGCCTCGATGGTGCTCTGCTGCTTCTCAGTAAGAAATTAAACTGTTAAGTGTTTCACTTGATGATATTCAAGTCTAATTCATATTTTAGGGACTAGTATCCATGTAAAACACATTCAGTTTTAGAGTGTTGATTAGCAACTCCATAAAGCCGCTAAAGGTGTAACGTCACTACTTTGCTGATGCTAGCATCACTTACACATATAGTTTGGACATATCTAGGGGCTAATTTATGAGAGGCTTGCTCTGCCGGAGCGTCACTTTTTTTGACGCTCCGGCGGCACAAGCCTTTCAATCATATCTGTGAGACTATGCAAAACCACGCAGCGTGGTTTTGCATGGACACATAGATATAGAGTAGGACAAAGCAGCGCAAGTCACTGTCTTGCCTTACTCTGCATCAAGGAGGCGTTCCATGAGTGTTGCAGTGTGTTTTCCCACGCAACACCCATGGATTTTGATGCTTTCCCAGATTTACTTAATCATGTAAACCTGGGGCAGCGCAAACACCTTACGACTCCCCAGAGCAGGTGCAACGAGGACAAATATTTTTATTTCTCCTTGTTTTTTCCTCTTTTCATGTGTGCTGCATTCTGCAGCTCACATAGAAAGAGGAAAATGCCTCTCAGGATTAATGTCACAATGGCAGACTATAGGTACTGCACCTCACTTCACGTTTCAGCAAATCAGAGTCCAGTGACCGGTTGGACCACGAGGACGAATAGGATACGTATTAAGGTATTTATATTTGGGTTACTAATTCCCATTTCCGTACTGATGGATAAGACTTTGGAATTGCATTTGGATTTAATATGACCTACATTTAGGAGGAATTGAACCTGATACAAAGGTTTGCACTTACTGGACTAACGCATGACTTTAATCTTTCAATATGGAATGTGAATTTCTTTCAATACAACGTATGTGAGCCCTGATGAAGTTCAAAAGAGATGTTTTGAGCAAAATGCGTTGGCTGGATGCTCTTTGTATATTTATGGATTTCAAGTGACGAAGGAATAAAAAGAATAATTTCCCCAGTGCACCTTTCCACTTGAGTTATTGTCTCTCAGGATTGTTTTTGTGCAGGAAGGGGCCCCTTCCTGCACAAAAATAATCCTGCCTGAAACAGAGGCACCCTTGCACCATGATGCAAGGCTGCCTACGTTGGCGCTAGGCAGCAAATTGTGTGTCAGCTTAGAAAAGGACAGGAATGCACCGTTTTTGATAAATACGGTGCATTCCTGCACTTTCACATTGGCGTAGGGCAGCAGTGCAAGCAGACTTGCAGCGCTGCCCTATGCCAATTCCTCATAAATGAGGCCCCTTATTTCCCATCCTAAAATAACCTCCCCTCCACTACTGATTTCCTCATGTTAAAGCCGACAGTCAGTAAAACTGTTTGCATAACAAGCACAGCAAATGTAACCCTGTGTGTTAAAATCTATGGGGCAAATTGGTTTCTCATGAAATGTTCAAGTTCAGCAATACAGGAAATTGGAGTCTGTGCAAAAATAATGATTTTACGCCTTATTAGGAATTTGTTCACTGGATTTTCCAACCACGATCTTAGAAGACATACGATCACCAGTTAAAAACTTGGCATATGGAAGGAAGTCCACCAACGGAGTGGAGAAACATTTGGACGTACAATACACAAAAATCGGTCATTGTTGGAAGAAAATCTGCTGGCATATGTGGCCACTTGGATAATTTTCAGTGTCCACATAGAAATCTCAATAACATTCATGGAGGTCTATCCCTACATGTTGGGGACTGTACTCTCATGCAATTTGTTCATAATTTCCATGGTGTTCCTGTATGGAGTTAACTCCTCCAGACATAAAGGTGGACAATTTACCCTAGATGATCTAAATGATTGATTACAGTATCTTGGTGACCCCGCTTCAGATTTTTGTGGAGTGGATCTTGAAGCCTACAGAGACCCCAGCAACAAAAGTTTGGAGCAGCATAATTTAAGGCTCCAACATATATATCTCATTTATATGTAACCCATACACTCAACGTGTGTTTAACCTCATTATCCTGTGTGAAACACTCAAACAAAATATTAGAATGTAGTCATTTTAATCGTTGAGTTCACTTATAGTTGTATTAAGTTGATCAATAAACCAATGTAACCATGTCTACTGCATATTTACGTCCCATTTCTGGAACTTTCAATTTGTGCTTTTAATTGGTGTTTCATAGTTAGTTAGGTCAGACTTTATCCTGACTTCAAGAGAGAGCAGATTTCTCTCCCTGCTAGGTTTTTTCCTGAGTGGAAAGCTTCATGCTGAGCACTCTTTCATTTCCTTTGAACTTCTACTGAAGATCAAAAACATGCTGACACCTTCAATGCTTCCTCTTTAGAAATTCCCCTGCCATTTGTAAGTTTAGAATAGGTAGGGAAAGTTTCTTCAAGGAACATCTCATCTGTTTAATCTGTTTTTTCTATATAGTGGCTGTTACTATATTGTATTTTATTATATTGAGACTTAGAATACTGGAACATTTTAATGTTTTAGCTGTATTGATATGTTTCCTAAATATTTGCTAGATGTGCTTACTAATGTTTGGACATTTACTTAACTAAGCCTTTATGGTTGACATAACTGTTTCCCTGCTGTTATTGTGAAGCCATATCAGTTTTACGGAAACTGAAATGTATTCGCAATGTTAGCTCCCCAAAAATGCTTCAAGTCGATAATCAAAGCTCCCCACAACCAATAGGGGATATTATTTGATGATGTTTCTAAAATATTGGGATGTAGGTACCCTCGCTCTATTTAGTGGTAGTGTTGCGGGGATTCTGCACATATACAGAACTACGCGCAGGAAAACAGGACCTCGGTGTATAGTGGTGTACCAACCATACACCTTAGTACCCAAAATCCCAATCCGACTAGCTATAGTGTCACATTCGTTCTCCGTACTACAGCGAAGCTACCAATGATTAGACATCCCAGAACATGGACTCTTACAGGAATCGCGGGAGCAAGAACACTCTTTCATTACTCACTCATACTTGTCCACAACGTGCATATTAAGAGACACAGTATAGTTTAAAATGTTTATTTCAACTATCGTGCTCTAAGACACAGTACACGTGCCAGTACTAGCAGCATAATGCATAAAGATAAAACAATAAGCATAGTTACAATTCCATAGAATACAAACGGGGACAGCATTTTATAAAGACAGTGGATATAGGACTAAAATGCCTTACCACCCTCCCCGTGCTAGTAACTAGTTTATTATAAAAATAGAAGACCTCTAGGCTTTGTCAGGGGGACCCCCATACCTCAAGAACTAGATGCAAGGGTTACATCATCGGACAAGCACAGCTCTTCTCTCTGGAAAGGCTTTTCTCCAAGTGCCACTAAGAAGAGGGACCCCTGATAGCGAATAATAGGCAGGTGAAGCAGGGGAGAGAAACAGACTAATACTAAGGAGGTCAACCTGCCTATGTAGAAGATATATATAGTTCCCTTATAGGGTCACCAAATAATAGACAAAACTGGGCTAATATGAGAGCATTTATCATAGAAAATCCAAGAACACAATTTTAGCAAAATTTCTTAATATTTATTTTAATCATTAACAATTCATTTTGTTTATCAAAATTCACAGATGGAAAGAACAGATGTAAAATACATGTCAAACATATAGCAATAAAATAGGTCCCACATAGACATACTCAAGAACAACACTCATTCAGAATTCCAAAAATGCATACACACTCATACATCACTCTAACAATCATACTTCTCCGTGAGATTAAAAACACAATCAAGGTTTCTATACAGCCAAATGATGTAGGTATCAAAGGCTCTCGTGTATCCTTCCAATAATGGATGGTAGTTGGATCCAAATACACAAGGTCGTTTCAGCGCCAACGCGCGTTTCGGTGTCTAGGCCCAGAGTGGGCTACACCTTCATCAGGGCAGCACAGATATATAGAGTGTGGGACACTTAAGAAACAACCTAATAGGATAAGGGTACAGGGGAATAAATAAATAACAAACAATCAGTACATATATTACAATAAATCACAATAGTTCCTACTGAACACATTACAATAAACCTATATTATATATAAATATAAAATAACAACATTTTTCAAATCGCTGTGTCTCAAGGAAGAAGTATGTTAGCCACAGAGATGTCATAAACCATTTTAAAGGCTAATGAATTATGATAAGATTTCAATAAATGAAACGGAGTAGAGTGCACCAAAATAGACAATAAGGCACATACATTAACCAAGAGATAAAAAAGGAGTGGACACTAAGTAAGGACTCAACCTCTAGTGATTAGGAAAGTAGACACAAAAGGTGGTGACCTTATTCCCCAGTGTGATAACATATACATATATACAAGTGAACCAAAAAATACCTTAATATAAATAATCCACTCAAGAATAGAGACACACAAAGTCCAGCTCAACAAGGGGTATCTGTAAGAGTAAGATTAAGTTTAGATATCAATCATATTGATAAAGAGAGAGTTAGAGAGCAAATTGTAGGAATGATCCTCATGAAGATCTTACCTAAGGATAAATATAAAGAACGAGCTCCCGGGGACTCATTAAATGTCAGATCGTAGAGAGAAACAAACGGATAAGGAGATCACAGAATCCAAGGATCAATAAGTTTTTCAAGGAATGTTCGAGTCATCATAAATTCTATAACACCAAAAGGAAAAGAAATCGAATTAAGAAAAAGTGAAAAGACTTGCAAATGAATACATCGGGATAAACTAAACAAATCCACAAATAAATCCAAGAATAAGGATCCCCATCCAACAGGTTAATTACAAGGCTAATAGGGTCTTGTTAACTCCCTCGTACAAACATGCACGGGGCCAAGGAATCTATATGGAGAGAAGATAAGAAATATAAAGATTCAAACAGCCCGAGGGAAAACCACCCGCCATGGGTTGCAGGGGAGCTACGTAGTTAGGTAGTGAGGAAACATGAAATTAAGTCTCCCACTAATGGAAAAGGCGATGAAACCGATAGGCTTCAACAATCCCGCCGATGAATAGCGGGTGCCCAAAATAACGGCTATCAGAGATTAAAAAGACCGTCATGAGGGCAACCGAGACGGCGAACGTTTAAACGTCTACCCACTTTAACATAGAGGAAAATTAGAGGTGGGGCCAGGCAAGAATAACCGGAACCCAGGGAATACATATGAGTCAAAGCACAGATTTAAACTCACCAAAAATACGCTCAAAGCGCGCCGCAACAAAGCTTCCTCAGGCGGCAAACGGGGCAGTAGGCTCCCGAATCCCATAGGTGGGATTAGGTACGAGAACCCAGCATATAAAGGCACAACGGAGTGGAGGACGCCAAACGTGGGGGGCGGAGCTACGATTCAAAATAGAGAGGAGCGTAGTCATAAAAATAGGACTATTACGGTCTCACTCCGACAAGCAAGTCAGAGGCGGACATGTCTGAACGAGAGGCTGAAAAAATGGTTCAGACAAGGCTCGTTGGCACACAACACAAAACCCAGCCAGCAAGGACAAGGCACGCCTCAAAGGACATCCCAGATTAACATAACAAATAAAGGGGAATAAAGAAAATTCAACCAAGTTTCTTATAAGAGATGAGTAAAAAAGCAGCATACAAAATAATAATAAGAAAAACGAACTAGATACTGAGAAAAAGTGAGGGTCAATCACATAAAAAAAGGGGAAAGGGGATTTATTGGGGGGGGCAAGGGTCCAAGCCCATAATGAACTCTCCAGCTGTTCCTAGTTAGGACAGGAAACAGAAAAACGGTTCAGGATTCACGGAGTCAATACCTACACTCATAGTTGGAATAGGACTGACTTCAAATATCAAGAAAAGGTGCCCAAAGGGGCACAAACTTACACGATTGCATTCTCCCAAGGGCAAAGTTCATTGAGCCCTTTTTCCACAGAGTTCAGAAGGTAGATCCAAAACACCTCTCTTTTTCTTCTTATAGTAATGGGATCCTTACCTGTTGGAACCTGTAATTTCTCCAGAATCGACCACCTAAGGTCTTTGTCAGTATGGCCAAATTCCAACCAATGATTAACCAGGGAGGCAGAAAGTTTTTTCGTTCTGATGTTAGATTTATGCTCCCCTATTCTTGTTCTGCATTCTCTGCCTGTTTCTCCGACATATGCCAGGTTACAGGGACAGAGGATAACATATATGATGTTAGAGGTGCGGCAATTCGTCATTTCACGCAGGAAAATGCTGCGTTCGTTAATGTTGATGGTATTGCCCACGATGGCATTGGGGCATGCCTGACAGGTACCACAGCGGTGGTTCCCCTTGATGGGGAGACAGCCAGTGATGGATTTTTGGCAAAAGGGAGAGCGTTCAGGGATTTTTCCTCTCACAAGATGGTTCTTGAGGTTTTTGTTCCTCCTGAAAGCGAACAGGGGTTTAGGTAATTTATTTTCGCTACCATCCATGTTCAATAAAAACCACAAAGAGTTGATAGTCTGTCTTATTTTGTGGTTAATATTAGAATGCTTAGTCACGCATACCAGTTTGTCCAGTGGTTCGGTGTCTTTATGTTGGAACATGGAGTCACGATTGTAGTACCTAGCCCTTTTTAGGGAGTCTTTGATCAGTCTATGAGGGTATTCCCGATTTAATAATTTCTCCTTAAGGATATCTGCTTGTTTGAGAAAATCTTTCATGTCAGAACAGTTTCTCCGGAGCCGGAGAAACTGACTGAAGGGGATACTCTCCTTTTGGCAGCGAGGATGATAGCTGCCAAACTGCAAAGGGTGTTTCTAGCAGTGGGTTTTGTGTACAAGGAGACACAGAGTTCATGGTCTTTATGCTCAATCCAGACATCTAGGAATTCAAGTTTACAGTTACTTGATTGAGCAGTAAATTTCAGATTTACGTCAGCGGCATTGATCCATTTGATAAATTCATCAAGGGATATCTGGTCCCCCTTCCAGATGAAAAAAATTTCGTCAATAAAACGAGACCAAGCACAAACGTTCTCGTAGAAAGGGGCCATTTCATTGTATATATTCATTTTCTCAAAATGTCCCATATACAGGCACGCTACGCTGGGGGCACAAGCTGCCCCCATGCTTACTCCCTGTATTTGTTGATAATAACTGGTGTTAAACTCCAAATAATTCTCACCCAAGACAATGTCTAGGCATTGAAGGATGAATGGGGCATTCGTGATATTAGAATCAGTAAGGAGAATTTCTCGGAGTACTTTCATGGCTCCTTTTTGAGGAATGTTGGTATATAGGGACTCCAGGTCCAAAGTGACCAGGAGTTCCCTATCACAATTATATGGCATCTTCTCAATTTTGGAAATGAAGTGCCCAGTGTCTTTAACATAGGATTCAAGGTTACTCACAAGGGGTTTCAAAAAACGATCCACGTACTTGGAGATGGGTTCAGTGGCCGAACCTATTGTAGACACAATAGGTCTCAGTGGCGGGTTAAGCACATTTTTGTGAGTTTTGGGGACTCCGTAGATGATGGGCATACGGGTGAAAGAAGGAGTGAGATATTCAGCCTCCTTGGAACATATGTATCCATCATCCACGGCAGTCCCCACCATCATCAAGATTCTGTGCTTTAAGTCCGGTTCAGGATTCATAGTAATACGTTTGTAATGCTTGGTGACCGAAAGAAGGTCATTCATTTTTTCAACATATAAAGGAGTGTCAAAGATAACAATACCACCTCCTTTATCACAAGGTTTGATTGTCAAATGTTTATTTTCTCTTAGAGATGTGAGGGCAGTATTTTCCCCTTTAGGTAAATTACTAGGAGGTTTCGGGACATATTTGATAATCTTTTGTATTTTAGAGGTAACCGCTTTTTCAAAAATCTCGACTTCGGGCCCAACTGAGTCCAAATTAGGGGTGAACTCAGATGGAGGCTTGAGGCCAGATAGGTTGTCCGAAGTGTCAATAGAAGGTCTAGTTAGAAAAAAAACATTTTAATCTTATTTTTCGAAAAAATAAGTGGAGATCCTTCATTAGTTCGAATTTGTTGAAGTTGACAGTAGGGACAAATGAAAGGCCTCTGGATAGCAAAATAATAGCCTGTGGATCAATATTGGTGGTGGACAAGTTAAACACAGGGATGTTGTTTAGGTTTTCCAATATTGCTGGTGTCGTGTTTGTATGTACATTTGAGGTTGAGCTTGAACCTGATGGAAATTCCTCTGTCGTGGGGTCCGAGCTCTGGGGCGAAAATTTCCCCTGCGGTTGCCTAAAAAACGATTCTGAATCGCCGGTCTCTCAAATTGTTCCTGTCTGGATTGGTAGTTAGAATTATAGTTGGGATCATAGTTAACAGGGCCCTCTCCATCAGAGTCCGTAGTGTCCGAAAAAAGTAGTGACACGTCTATTGCCCCAACGTGGGGCGCTGTTGCCAGAGGTGTTATCATCAGCGGTATAAAAATTAGAGGTCAGATAGGGATAGGCGCGTTCCTGTGTAAATAACCTAATATCTTTTCTGAGTTTTTCAGTTTTTCTCTTTAGAAGATAATCAGAGAATGAATCTAATTCCTGGCAGATTTCTTCCAATTTTCTTTTACCCAACTCAACACTGTTGTCTTTTTTGAGTTTTTCCTCTAATTCCTCAATTTCCTTGTTGAGGATGGCTATCACTTCCGTGGCAGTTTCAATAATTAACATCATCCAATCCCTGGAACATCTATTTGAGATTAACGCCCATTTTTCCAGGAATTGTCTGATTTCAATAAAGAGACCAGGAATATTCCTGACTCTTAGGCCAATAGGGATGGTGCCCGCCTTCAAATATTCCAACATAAAGTTGGCATGCGATTCTGTTCGCTTGGTTTTCTTTTTGAGGTTAAGGAGTTTAGTCCATTCCTCATCTAATCCCTTAGATAGGGTAAATTGTTTATCGCTTCCCGATGCTAACCCAATCATACGTGCAAAGTCTTCATCAGAAAACCCGAAGGTCTTAATGCTCTCCATCGGAAGGCAATAAACAAAATATTACTACGGTGTTGATAAATAAGGATTAGAGATCCACTGAATAATATGACGTATTATACACAACCAAAATCAATAGAAAGGGAGGGGAACAGAAGGAAAACACTTTCTCACAGTGGAATAATGAAAGAAAAACCAATCACCAAAGAGTCCGATATAGAATTACAGACCATAAGTATAAAAAGACAAAAACAACACAAATAATAACCAATAAAACAAACAGTCAGATCAAAAGACAAATCAGGAAAAGGTGCACACTCTAACCGTAGGAAAGAACAACCCCCACAGCAATCAAGGCTGTGAAAGAATAACCACTAAGAAGAGGGACCCCTGATAGCGAATAATAGGCAGGTGAAGCAGGGGAGAGAAACAGACTAATACTAAGGAGGTCAACCTGCCTATGTAGAAGATATATATAGTGCCCTTATAGGGTCACCAAATAATAGACAAAACTGGGCTAATATGAGAGCATTTATCATAGAAAATCCAAGAACACAATTTTAGCAAAATGTCTTAATATTTATTTTAATCATTAACAATTCATTTTGTTTATCAAAATTCACAGATGGAAAGAACAGATGTAAAATACATATCAAACATATAGCAATAAAATAGGTCCCACACAGACATACTCAAGAACAACACTCATTCAGAATTCCAAAAATGCATACACACTCATACATCACTCTAACAATCATACTTCTCCGTGAGATTAAAAACACAATCAAGGTTTCTATACAGCCAAATGATGTAGGTATCAAAGGCTCTCGTGTATCCTTCCAATAATGGATGGTAGTTGGATCCAAATACACGAGGTCGTTTCAGCGCCAACGCGCGTTTCGGTGTCTAGGCCCAGAGTGGGCTACACCTTCATCAGGACGGCACAGATATATAGAGTGTGGGACACTTAAGAAACAACCTAATAGGATAAGGGTACAGGGGAATAAATAAATAACAAACAATCAGTACATATATTACAATAAATCACAATAGTTCCTACTGAACACATTACAATAAACCTATAATATATATATAAATATAAAATAACAACATTTTTCAAATCGCCGTGTCTCAAGGAAGAAGTATGTTAGCCACAGAGATGTCATAAACCATTTTAAAGGCTAATGAATTATGATAAGATTTCAATAAATGAAACGGAGTAGAGTGCACCAAAATAGACAATAAGGCACATACATTAACCAAGAGATAAAAAAGGAGTGGACACTAAGTAAGGACTCAACCTCTAGTGATTAGGAAAGTAGACACAAAAGGGGTGACCTTATTCCCCAGTGTGATAACATATACATATATACAAGTGAACCAAAAAATACCTTAATATAAATAATCCACTCAAGAATAGAGACACACAAAGTTGAGTCCAGCTCAACAAGGAGTATCTGTAAGAGTAAGATTAAGTTTAGATATCAATCATATTGATAAAGAGAGAGTTAGAGAGCAAATTGTAGGAATGATCCTCATGAAGATCTTACCTAAGGATAAATATAAAGAACGAGCTCCCGGGGACTCATTAAATGTCAGATCGTAGAGAGAAACAAACGGATAAGGAGATCACAGAATCCAAGGATCAATAAGTTTTTCAAGGAATGTTCGAGTCATCATAGATTCTATAACACCAAAAGGAAAAGAAATCGAATTAAGAAAAAGTGAAAAGACTTGCAAATGAATACATCGGGATAAACTAAACAAATTCACAAATAAATCCAAGAATAAGGATCCCCATTCAACAGGTTAATTACAAGGCTAATAGGGTCTTGTTAACTCCCTCGTACAAACATGCACGGGGCCAAGGAATCTATATGGAGAGAAGATAAGAAATATAAAGATTCAAACAGCCCGAGGGAAAACCACCCGTTATGGGTTGCAGGGGAGCTACGTAGTTAGGTAGTGAGGAAACATGAAATTAAGTCTCCCACTAACGGAAAAGGCGATGTAACCAATAGGCTTCAACAATCCCGCCGATGAATAGCGGGTGCCCAAAATAACGGCTATCAGAGATTAAAAAAGACCGTCATGAGGGCAACCGAGACGGCGAACGTTTAAACGTCTACCCACTTTAACATAGAGGAAAATTAGAGGTGGGGCCAGGCAAGAATAACCGGAACCCAGGGAATACATATGAGTCAAAGCACAGATTTAAACTCACCAAAAATACGCTCAAAGCGCGCCGCAACAAAGCTTCCTCAGGCGGCAAACGGGGCAGTAGGCTCCCG
Organism: Calotriton arnoldi; assembly: GCA_963921515.1. Lineage (NCBI taxonomy): Eukaryota > Metazoa > Chordata > Amphibia > Caudata > Salamandridae > Calotriton > Calotriton arnoldi. The sequence goes on from CAWUFW010000836.1 coordinate 1,230,591, forward strand.
AATCCCATAGGTGGGATTAGGTACGAGAACCCAGCATATAAAGGCACAACGGAGTGGAGGACGCCAAACGTGGGGGGGCGGAGCTACGATTCAAAATAGAGAGGAGCGTAGTCATAAAAATAGGACTATTACGGTCTCACTCCGACAAGCAAGTCAGAGTGCCTTCAACAGTGAGTGCCCAATATTAAAAGCACACAAATTTCTCCAGTGCAGCTGTATGTCATGTTATGTCTAAGTGCGAGGGGCTGACCAGAACAGCAAAAACAAGGGACGTTGTTTTTCGACCTTGTACATTGTGTGCAGACGAAAACCACAGAGAACAGGAGAAAAGGTGAAAGGCAAAAAGGCAGACAGTTCCAATGTGAACGGTCACAAGCAGAGTCTGGAAAAACAAAGTCACAGAGGAACGTGTGCAAAGAAGGCATAATGGCAGCGGGGCCTAAGCTAACTTAGCAATGTCGACAATGAGGCCACAATCCACACTACACCCTCCCCTGGTCAGTCCATCGGCAAGACATAGGATGAAAACAGAGTTCGAATAGATGGAGCAGAACGGAAACGTCTATAGGTGGGAAAAGTCCTTTGGAAATTAAGGGACAGTAAAAAATAAAAAAATAAAAACGATGGAGAAAAAAAATCCGAGATAGGGCCAGACAAAATGTCACTCCAAGACAAAAAAAAATCCAGTAATGTAGTTCATGGAGATTCAACGCAACTAATCCATCAAAGTGTATGCGCACAAAACTGCAACACCTTCCAAAAAGACATCATTGTCACCGTTCGAAAAAAGGGACGCCATCCAATTCAACAAATCAAAACTGCATTCATGCTCCTCATAATAGGGAGCAGCTATCAGCATTGCGGGACAACTTGCATGATACTCGATATAACTTCGTTGTAGGTGATTCCGAGCAGCCGCCCAGATATCCCATTGTGCCCAGACCCCAAGTGCAGCCGCACGCGCCATTAATCCAGCACAGGAACATTCCCGTTCATGGGCCACTAAGGGACCCATTAACTGGTCAAAATCCGGGTCCGAACAAGACGTATTGGAGAGGCAAAAATCCAAGGACCAAGAGAACGGACATCGTAAGCAGGACATCACTGGTTGCACGCAAGTGAAATACGCAAAGCGAAAAGATAGTCTATAAGACACGCTGAGGGTTGCCAGCGGCAGGACGCCGAAGCTGTCAATCATGCGGTCACGGAGCATCCGCAGTCGCCCTGGGTTGTGTAGGGCCACAAGTGGTGCAGCCATTGCGCCACAGACAAAGTAAAAGCAATACGCCAGCAGCTAAGGTTAGGATCAATGGGAAGCCGCCAAAGTCGCTGGAAAAAATAGAATGAATAAAAGCCGGTATTACACCAAATATAGTCTGAAAGGAGGTCAAAAGGCCAGAGCCCACAACTTTAAAAAAGTGTACAAGACCTGCTGTATTTGATGCATTAAATATATGGTGAATCAGTTCACTGAAATGTTGGGGGAGGTTAGTGTTTAAAAGGGCCTGTATCTCACTGTGGGCGCTGGCCACCTGGAGAACGAAGGTCTCCCGTGCGGAATTGAGCATAACCTCCTGGTTTAATAATAGCGCCTTTATTCTGCTCAATTTATTGAAATCCGCCTTCAAAGTCGGTATGTAAGGCCAAATGGAACTATCTAACTTCCCATGCGGGGGGCGAAAAAAGCACATTTTTGCAGCACACCACGCGTTGCGAAACTGTTACTATATAGGGTATGCCAGCCTGCAAACCACAGCAATCCTGATTATTCAAAAGCAGATAGCTACCATTAGCAAGCATAGTGAAAGTAGGTGATATAACAGGAGCAGGAACGCCCTTTAAAACACAAGCAAGATTCGGGGCAGAAACATTACAAGCCCCGTGCAATTTAATGTTTTTGCAAACAAGGGAATGACCCACTGTAGAATCGCAAGACTCCCCTGTGAGAAATACCTCCTTGTCATCCCTAACGCATCTGTATGTGAAAGGTAGGGACCAAAGTTCATGCAAAAAGGCACTGCCCAAAGGCTCAAAACGGCCAACAGGATAATGTTTCATGCATGAACTGAATTCAAATAAAGAAAAAGGCAAAGTGATAACCCCGTGTACTAGCCATACTGCAGAGTCAGTCTCCGCCACAGAGCTCCTTCCACCGCCGGAAAAGTGACCCATGAGTAAAACACCTCAAAGTGGTAAGCCAGATCAGCTTGTACCACAAAGATGAGGTCGACACCCGCATCAGGCACTCCATACACTGTCAAATGAGCTCGGAGCGCAGCGCGGCTATGTGCCGGGATATTTATATTCACAGCCATTAAGACCAAGAATGAAAAACAGCCTGGTGTGTGGCAGCGCAATAGAGGGTTAACAGTAAGAGAATACCTTTTAATAACTTCAAGCTTGAATAAACCTATAAAAACATCAATATAGGAGGTTACACCCTCACATATGTTTCAGGAAACAGTAGTGAAGGAGGTTGTGGACAAGCACAAGTACTACTCAAGCGTATCACAGATAAGAAGCCCACCACGTTGGTGGCGCCATGTTGCGAGGATTCTGCACATATACAGAACTACACGCAGGAAAACAGGACCTCGGTGTATAGTGGTGTACCAACCATACACCTTAGTACCCAAAATCCCAATACGACTAGCTATAGTTCAGGTGGGGGTTTTTTAGTTAAGACAGGAAAGTGGCGCTCAGGCTATTGCATATACTAACTATAGGCTTATATGCATGCGATGCCTCCAGGTCAGGGGATTAACCCAATAACCCCTGAAAAATGTGTGAATCGCAGGATCCACACTGTAAAATGAGTACTGTCCTGGGCACACGCGGTGAGGGTATTGACAATATATTAGTCAGTTACGAAATGTTATATAAATGCAGAGGTCGGCATCAGTATTAGAACAAAAAAGGGGTTTATTTATGTCTCAAAACCAACTATGTTGAATACAAAAGGCCAGCCGACACGTGTTTCGTCACTGGGAAAATCCCGTGACTCATCAGGGCTGGGGAGGATACAAAAGAAAAGGGGTGAGGGAAACATTGAAGGTTAGACACAAAATCTGGTTAATGCACGAATGATAATTGGAAAGGGATCATCCTACGTGACTATTGGATAGAGAGAAACTGAAAATGCACATTGTGACACGTGATGTGTGATGTGTGAAGTGACAATTGAGGTAATTTCACTATTTCAGAATCAGAACTGTTGGAGGCAATACGGGAGAACAAATTAAAAACACATTGTGACTGACGTGTTCGTGCCGCTCTCATGAGGAGGATACATGAGGTAAAGCGCGGGAAAAACATGTTAAATTGTGTGGTGTGACAGCTATAAAGTGCAAGTAGAAGTGTGTAACGAGGTTTGAAATTAACCTCATAGAGGAGGAAATGATATAAACCTGAAACCGCAAAGGACTGAAAAGGCACGAAATGAAAAGGAAAAGGTCATGACACAGATAGAAAGGCCAGGACTGGGGAGGAAGGACAGGGGGCCCCCGGACTGTATTGCTAAAATACCTAGAATGCGAATGTATCAGAAGGAAAGTTGACCCTGTAGGAGAAAATAAAGCAAGAATAAGAAAAGGGGAGACGCATTGCTAAGGGATAGATAGCAACGGAAAACGGAATCACAAGGAAGGCTCACCCGAAGACCGGTGATAATTCCAACCCGGTGTGGGGTGAGCTGGAGGCTGGAGCAACAAGATTGATAGGCGCTGGATGAGGCGCTACGAAAATTACAGCGGGGGACGGAGACCGCTGTGGAGAAATAGGGCGCGTAAGGATAAGGACGGTGAGAACAGACAACAGGGGCACTAGGTGAATAGAACGAAAAAAACGAAAAAATCTTACCGGGCTGGAATGCAGCCTGAGGCGGATTAAAGGTAAAGCATGGGTTTGGAGTTGCCAGGTACTGTAGGGAAATCATAGAAAAACGGAAGTGAAAATAAAATAAAAGTAAGGCGCTGGAGGGACCAGACAGGAAAACCAAAACAAGGGCTTACCCTGTGATGGCAGGTAGTGGCTGTCCAATGTCCGGCGTGGTGAACGGGTAAACCGACAGCCAGGCGAAGTGCAGAATCTAGCTAACTGGTAAACAAACGAGGAGAAGGGGGTGGGGAAAGGGGAAGGTAAGAACCGGCAGGTGCAAAGGTTGAAAGAAAAGAAGAAATAGTTGAAAGAGGCTTACCCTGGGTACGGGAAGACTAGGAGAATAATATTGGCGGGTTGTCGCAGAACGCTGTAGTGAGACACGGAGATGCGAGCAGATTTAGTATAGCACAGCAGAAAATGAATGATAAATGTTAATAGCGGTGTGCCAACACGACAGTTACCTGGAGTCCGGTGCGGAGGAAGACGTCAGGACAATTGAACCGAGTAGTGAGATACTGAAGGTGGAATGGAAATGGGGGAAAACACTAAATAGGATTTAGAATCGGAAGACTAGACCGAGTAACGCTGACGAATATGCCGATCAGTCGCCATGTTGGGAAGGGAGGGCAAGCGAATACAAGTGGTGCGCATGTGCGGCGGAAAATAAAGCAACCTAAATGGCCAAATTAATCCGAATGGCTATAGGGCAAGGTCCGAAATAAGGCGGACATGCAATAACGGCGAAAACCAAACCAATAAACCTGGGGTCCGGTTAGAAATTGAAGCTTAGGACGTTATAGCCGAGTTGGGGCAAAGTGCACGGCATGAAATAATGGAAAGAACTGAAAGCGTCAAAAACCTGGAAGGACTTGAGCGAAAATAGTGAGCTGAACAGTAAGTTACCTCTGATAGGATAAATTACTGTGGGGAGTAAAAAAGGCTAAGGAGAAAAACGAGCAAGTAGGTGAGCTGATCTGTATGTAGATTGAAAAATTGAAAATTGGAAGAACTGAAGGCGTCGAGCACCTGGGAGGACTAGAGCGAAACAGTGAGCTAATCAGTAAGTACCACTGATAGGATAAATAACTGTGGGGAGTATGACAAACTAAGGAGAAATCGAGCAAGAAGGTGGGCACAGCTAGGACGATTACTGTGGATAATAATAACAACAGTTATTATGGAATAGTTAAGTAAAAGACTACTCCGCTAATGACTTGTGGTCAACTGAAACTAAAATAGACGTTGAAAATGATTGAGAGCTAAATGAGACCAGCGAGCAGGACTGTTAAAGCGGAGTGTACAGAGGTCACTTCCGAAGTAGTGCAAAAGCATGTTGAGATCATGTGATGGAATGAAAAAAGAGGTAAACAATGTAATAAAGAAGAGAAAGTAAAAACCTTGACATCATTCATAATATATGATGATTATTAGTGTTGCTACTATGGTAATAGAAAATGGTTGTACATGCATGGTGCAGAAACATGCTGGTGTTATCTATTTCATATAAAATATACAATGACATTGATGATCTAATCACTGTAAATTGCCAGAGCAAAAGTAGTGGGTCAATGTTCATTCTCCCAGGAAGTAATGTAGTTCATGGTCTGTGTTCAATCCGTGTTGAACTGTCCGTAAGCGCATGATCCAAGTAGCTTCCATGCGTCTGAGTCTGAGTTCTCTGTTACCACCTCTGGCATTGATGGGTGCTATGTCGAAACCGAAGAAGGAAATCCGTTTCTTTGGGCCTTGGTTCGGACAAACGGCAGCATGGACCGCCATTGGATACCTGCTGTCGAGGTTGTGTAGGGCTCTGACGTGTTCACCAATTCGATCTTTTAGTGGTCTGATTGTGCTCCCGATGTACCAATGCTTGCAGGTGCACTCGAGAATGTAGATCACGAATCTGGTATTACAATTGATGTTCTGTTTAATCTGGTACTGTTGTCTGTTGATGGCCATAAAGTTGCTCATCCCATGTTGGGCTAGTTTGCAGACACCGCAGTGTCCGCACTTGAAGAAGCCTAGATTACGGGTGGTGAGCCATGAGGGACTGGTGTCTGGGCCTGGGATGGTGGGACTAAGTCTCGTTTTTAATGTTCTACCTCTCCTGTAAGTAACTTGTGGTTTCGGAGGCACGATCTCTCTGAGTGTATTGTCCGCTAGCAATATGTTCCAATGTTTGTTGAGGCTTTTCCTCATAGCTTGCCCCATGTTACTATAGTCTGTAATCAGTCGGACAGGTTGGTCTTGCTTAGTGGTTATCTTCCTGGTTAGTAGTGTGTCCTCTCTCCTTATGTTCCTGATTCTCTTTTCTGCAGAATTGATAGTACGGGCACTATAGCCCCTTTCTTTGAATCTATGTTTCATGTTAGTGAGGCACTCTTGAAATTCTGGTTCCTCACTACAGTTTCTCCTGGCTCTCATGAATTCTCCATAGGGAATTGCCTGTATTTGATGTGCGGGGTGCGAACTGTCTGCGTGTAAGATGGCATTACACGAAGTTTCTTTCCTATAGAGACGGCTCTGAATGGTGTTGGATTTAATGTAAATTTCCACATCTAGAAATGTGATTTTGGAGGCGCTGGAGTTCTCTGTAAATTTCATGTTCATGTCATTGTGATTGAGGTGTGCGCAGAAATCGTTAAGTTCAAGTTGTGACCCTGACCAGAGAAGTAGGCAATCATCTATGTAGCGACCCCAGTATATTATGGAATCAATCCATTGTGCGGCTTTGGGGCCCCAGACCCATTTGGACTCTAGAACACCCATGTACATGTTCGCAAACGATGGGGAAAATCTGGAGCCCATGGCTACTCCTTTGTTCTGTTTGTACCACATACCGTCATAGATGAAGAAGTTGTTGTTGAGTATGATATCCATCATAGCAACAAGCATCTGGGTATGCTGCCACAGGTTTGCTGGTCTATTATTGAGTATGCTAGTAACTACTTCTAGCCCTAATTTAGGTTCAATGGTGGTGTAAAGAGAGACTACATCAAGGGTTGCCAGAATCATATCCGGTTGCCATTGGACATCCAATAGGATGCTGAGGATGTGTTTGGTATCCTGTATATATGATGGCAAGTTTTTGACCAGAGTACCAAGGAAGAGGTCGACGTATTGTGCTATTTTTTCAGTAGGTCCACCAATGCCCGATACAATAGGTCTCCCTGGAGGGAAGGGTGTGGACTTGTGTATTTTGGGCACGGTGTATAAACAGGGAAAAGCTGGCCTGTGGACTTTCAGATATAGCAGTTCTTGGTCATCAATGAGACCTTGTGTGTGCCATTCTGACAGGCATTTGTTGATTTTGGTGACAAGGGGAGCTGTAGGATTGTAAGAGAGCTGTTCATAACAGGAGGTATCTCCGAGTTGGGACAGGATCTCTGTGTGATATTCTGATCTGTTCATGATCACCACGTTACCTCCTTTGTCCGCTTCCTTGATTATGATGTCTCTGTTAGAGGTGAGTTGTTTTAAAGCTACTCTTTCTTCTCTACGGAGATTGTCTTTGGTCCTGTGCTTAGTCTTAAATGTTTTTATTTCGTGTTTGTCCATGTCGTTTAATACTAAGTTGTAGAAAGTGTCCACGGCATTGCCCCCTGGGAGCAAGGGGGTCCACTTGGACTTAGGTTTAAAGCCACTATGTAGACTAAGGTCTTCTTCTATGTTCAACTCTTGGAGGAGAGTCTCCATGTTGGTGGGTGTTTCATCTACGTCAGTGAGCGAGAGAAGTAAATGAGTGACCTGGATGTCATTTATGCTCTGTATCCCTGATATATTGTTAGAGATAATCTTACTACTGTTATTGGTAGTAGGTGGAGTGCCACTAAAATGTTTTTTGATTTTTATGTTCCTGATAAACTTGAACAGGTCTATCTTATGTCTGCAGGTATCACCCTGTTCATGGGGGTTAAAGCTAAGGCCCTTGCTCAGCAGAGAGATCATACCACTATTGAGGTGCTGGGAGGAGAGATTGACAACCTGTATACCTAAGTTGTTTTGATCTATTTGCTCTTCTCGTCTCCGGATCTTAGTTTCTTTTTGTATTCTCCTGTTTCCTGCTCTTTTCCCTCTATGGGTCTTCTGTCTGGGGGTATTTGTTTTTGTTGTGTTCTGTTCTCTCTCCTTATAGCCTGTACTTCCTTTAAAAAAGACGATGTCGTAGGTACTGTCCTCGTGGAGTTACTGCTCTGGTTCTCTCCTTCACTGTCGCTAGTGGCAATAGTGTTGAGTGATGTGGAGCTGGATGAGAAGGAAGCAGTGTCTATTTTGGTTTGTTTATCTCCCTGTTTTGTGGTACTAATCAGCTTATCGTATTTTCTAGCGAAGGTGTAGACTCGTCCTTCCCTGTAGTCAGCTTCGTCTCTCTTTAATTGACGCGTTTTTCTATCTTTTATTTCGTTTTGGTGTCTGATTAGAATGTCATTCAAGATGACGTAGTTTTTACCCGTGGCTTCTTCTAAGTTAAGGTCTATTATTTCTTTTTCAAGATTGGTGATTTCAATCTGAAGTTTGGCCACTTTTCTTTCTGCGTTCTCTATCAAAATGTTAATTAGTGTATTAGAGATATGATTTAAGGTTTCTTCCCATTTGCCCAATAGATCGTCGTCTAAGTCGTCAAACGTTGGGAAAATTTGAGAGCGGAGTCCTCTTGGGACTCGATTTAATCTTAAGTGTTGTTTAAGTGTGGCGCTGTCCCACCACCTAGAATTCTCGTTTTTTTTTAGTCTTTCTAATCTGAGAAATTTTTCTTTGAGACCTTCTTTGCGTGTATGCTGATTGTTAGTAGATGTAGAGGAGCTGGTGATCCCTTTGGATAGATTCTCAAATAGTTCCGATGCGACCTTGTCTCTATCCATGCTCTATACTAGGAGGCTGGGAATTTTGGGGTCAAACGCTGCGGCTGCCCTTCCTGAAACTGTAAACTGGAGATTAGGTGGGGGTTTTTTAGTTAAGACAGGAAAGTGGCGCTCAGGCTATTGCGTATACTAACTATAGGCTTATATGCATGCGATGCCTCCAGGTCAGGGTATTAACCCAATAACCCCTGAAAAATGTGTGAATCGCAGGATCCACACTGTAAAATGAGTACTGTCCTGGGCACACGCGGTGAGGGTATTGACAATATATTAGTCTGTTACGAAATGTTATATAAATGCAGAGGTCGGCATCAGTATTAGAACAAAAAAGGGGTTTATTTATGTCTCAACACCAACTATGTTGAATACAAAAGGCCAGCTGACACGTGTTTCGTCACTGGGAAAATCCCGTGACTCATCAGGGCTGGGGAGGATACAAAAGAAAAGGGGTGAGGGAAACATTGAAGGTTAGACACAAAATCTGGTTAATGCACGAATGATAATTGGAAAGGGATCATCCTACGTGACTATTGGATAGAGAGAAACTGAAAATGCACATTGTGACACGTGATGTGTGATGTGTGAAGTGACAATTGAGGTAATTTCACTATTTCAGAATCAGAACTGTTGGAGGCAATACGGGAGAACAAATTAAAAACACATTGTGACTGACGTGTTCGTGCCGCTCTCATGAGGAGGATACATGAGGTAAAGCGCGGGAAAAACATGTTAAATTGTGTGGTGTGACAGCTATAAAGTGCAAGTAGAAGTGTGTAACGAGGTTTGAAATTAACCTCATAGAGGAGGAAATGATATAAACCTGAAACCGCAAAGGACTGAAAAGGCACGAAATGAAAAGGAAAAGGTCATGACACAGATAGAAAGGCCAGGACTGGGGAGGAAGGACAGGGGGCCCCCGGACTGTATTGCTAAAATACCTAGAATGCGAATGTATCAGAAGGAAAGTTGACCCTGTAGGAAAAAATAAAGCAAGAATAAGAAAAGGGGAGACGCATTGCTAAGGGATAGATAGCAACGGAAACGGAATCACAAGGAAGGCTCACCCGAAGACCGGTGATAATTCCAACCCGGTGTGGGGTGAGCTGGAGGCTGGAGCAACAAGATTGATAGGCGCTGGATGAGGCGCTACGAAAATTACAGCGGTGGACGGAGACCGCTGTGGAGAGATAGGGCGCGTAAGGATAAGGACGGTGAGAACAGACAACAGGGGCACTAGGTGAATAGAACGAAAAAAACGAAAAAATCTTACCGGGCTGGAATGCAGCCTGAGGCGGATTAAAGGTAAAGCATGGGTTTGGAGTTGCCAGGTACTGTAGGGAAATCATAGAAAAACGGAAGTGAAAATAAAATAAAAGTAAGGCGCTGGAGGGACCAGACAGGAAAACCAAAACAAGGGCTTACCCTGTGATGGCAGGTAGTGGCTGTCCAATGTCCGGCGTGGTGAACGGGTAAACCGACAGCCAGGCGAAGTGCAGAATCTAGCTAACTGGTAAACAAACGAGGAGAAGGGGGTGGGGAAAGGGGAAGGTAAGAACCGGCAGGTGCAAAGGTTGAAAGAAAAGAAGAAATAGTTGAAAGAGGCTTACCCTGGGTACGGGAAGACTAGGAGAATAATATTGGCGGGTTGTCGCAGAACGCTGTAGTGAGACACGGAGATGCGAGCAGATTTAGTATAGCACAGCAGAAAATGAATGATAAATGTTAATAGCGGTGTGCCAACACGACAGTTACCTGGAGTCCGGTGCGGAGGAAGACGTCAGGACAATTGAACCGAGTAGTGAGATACTGAAGGTGGAATGGAAATGGGGGAAAACACTAAATAGGATTTAGAATCGGAAGACTAGACCGAGTAACGCTGACGAATATGCCGATCAGTCGCCATGTTGGGAAGGGAGGGCAAGCGAATACAAGTGGTGCGCATGTGCGGCGGAAAATAAAGCAACCTAAATGGCCAAATTAATCCGAATGGCTATAGGGCAAGGTCCGAAATAAGGCGGACATGCAATAACGGCGAAAACCAAACCAATAAACCTGGGGTCCGGTTAGAAATTGAAGCTTAGGACGTTATAGCCGAGTTGGGGCAAAGTGCACGGCATGAAATAATGGAAAGAACTGAAGGCGTCAAAAACCTGGAAGGACTTGAGCGAAAATAGTGAGCTGAACAGTAAGTTACCTCTGATAGGATAAATTACTGTGGGGAGTAAAAAAGGCTAAGGAGAAAAACGAGCAAGTAGGTGAGCTGATCTGTATGTAGATTGAAAAATTGAAAATTGGAAGAACTGAAGGCGTCGAGCACCTGGGAGGACTAGAGCGAAACAGTGAGCTAATCAGTAAGTACCACTGATAGGATAAATAACTGTGGGGAGTATGACAAACTAAGGAGAAATCGAGCAAGAAGGTGGGCACAGCTAGGACGATTACTGTGGATAATAATAACAACAGTTATTATGGAATAGTTAAGTAAGAGACTACTCCGCTAATGACTTGTGGTCAACTGAAACTAAAATAGACGTTGAAAATGATTGAGAGCTAAATGAGACCAGCGAGCAGGACTGTTAGAGCGGAGTGTACAGAGGTCACTTCCGAAGTAGTGCAAAAGCATGTTGAGATCATGTGATGGAATGAAAAAAGAGGTAAACAATGTAATAAAGAAGAGAAAGTAAAAACCTTGACATCATTCATAATATATGATGATTATTAGTGTTGCTACTATGGTAATAGAAAATGGTTGTACATGCATGGTGCAGAAACATGCTGGTGTTATCTATTTCATATAAAATATACAATGACATTGATGATCTAATCACTGTAAATTGCCAGAGCAAAAGTAGTGGGTCAATGTTCATTCTCCCAGGAAGTAATGTAGTTCATGGTCTGTGTTCAATCCGTGTTGAACTGTCCGTAAGCGCATGATCCAAGTAGCTTCCATGCGTCTGAGTCTGAGTTCTCTGTTACCACCTCTGGCATTGATGGGTGCTACGTCGAAACCGAAGAAGGAAATCCGTTTCTTTGGGCCTTGGTTCGGACAAACGGCAGCATGGACCGCCATTGGATACCTGCTGTCGAGGTTGTGTAGGGCTCTGACGTGTTCACCAATTCGATCTTTTAGTGGTCTGATTGTGCTCCCGATGTACCAACGCTTGCAGGTGCACTCGAGAATGTAGATCACGAATCTGGTATTACAATTGATGTTCTGTTTAATCTGGTACTGTTGTCTGTTGATGGCCATAAAGTTGCTCATCCCATGTTGGGCTAGTTTGCAGACACCGCAGTGTCCGCACTTGAAGAAGCCTAGATTACGGGTGGTGAGCCATGAGGGACTGGTGTCTGGGCCTGGGATGGTGGGACTAAGTCTCGTTTTTAATGTTCTACCTCTCCTGTAAGTAAATTGTGGTTTCGGAGGCACGATCTCTCTGAGTGTATTGTCCGCTAGCAATATGTTCCAATGTTTGTTGAGGCTTTTCCTCATAGCTTGCCCCATGTTACTATAGTCTGTAATCAGTCGGACAGGTTGGTCTTGCTTAGTGGTTATCTTCCTGGTTAGTAGTGTGTCCTCTCTCCTTATGTTCCTGATTCTCTTTTCTGCAGAATTGATAGTACGGGCACTATAACCCCTTTCTTTGAATCTATGTTTCATGTTAGTGAGGCACTCTTGAAATTCTGGTTCCTCACTACAGTTTCTCCTGGCTCTCATGAATTCTCCATAGGGAATTGCCTGTATTTGATGTGCGGGGTGCGAACTGTCTGCGTGTAAGATGGCATTACACGAAGTTTCTTTCCTATAGAGACGGCTCTGAATGGTGTTGGATTTAATGTAAATTTCCACATCTAGAAATGTGATTTTGGAGGCGCTGGAGTTCTCTGTAAATTTCATGTTCATGTCATTGTGATTGAGGTGTGCGCAGAAATCGTTAAGTTCAAGTTGTGACCCTGACCAGAGAAGTAGGCAATCATCTATGTAGCGACCCCAGTATATTATGGAATCAATCCATTGTGCGGCTTTGGGGCCCCAGACCCATTTGGACTCTAGAACACCCATGTACATGTTCGCAAACGAGGGGGAAAATCTGGAGCCCATGGCTACTCCTTTGTTCTGTTTGTACCACATACCGTCATAGATGAAGAAGTTGTTGTTGAGTATGATATCCATCATAGCAACAAGCATCTGGGTATGCTGCCACAGGTTTGCTGGTCTATTATTGAGTATGCTAGTAACTACTTCTAGCCCTAATTTAGGTTCAATGGTGGTGTAAAGAGAGACTACATCAAGGGTTGCCAGAATCATATCCGGTTGCCATTGGACATCCGATAGGATGCTGAGGATGTGTTTGGTATCCTGTATATATGATGGCAAGTTTTTGACCAGAGTGCCAAGGAAGAGGTCGACGTATTGTGCTATTTTTTCAGTAGGTCCACCAATGCCCGATACAATAGGTCTCCCTGGAGGGAAGGGTGCGGACTTGTGTATTTTGGGCACGGTGTATAAACAGGGAAAAGCTGGCCTGTGGACTTTCAGATATAGCAGTTCTTGGTCATCAATGAGACCTTGTGTGTGCCATTCTGACAGGCATTTGTTGATTTTGGTGACAAGGGGAGCTGTAGGATTGTAAGAGAGCTGTTCATAACAGGAGGTATCTCCGAGTTGGGACAGGATCTCTGTGTGATATTCTGATCTGTTCATGATCACCACGTTACCTTCTTTGTCCGCTTCCTTGATTATGATGTCTCTGTTAGAGGTGAGTTGTTTTAAAGCTACTCTTTCTTCTCTACGGAGATTGTCTTTGGTCCTGTGCTTAGTCTTAAATGTTTTTATTTCGTGTTTGTCCATGTCGTTTAATACTAAGTTGTAGAAAGTGTCCACGGCATTGCCCCCTGGGAGCAAGGGGGTCCACTTGGACTTAGGTTTAAAGCCACTATGTAGACTAAGGTCTTCTTCTATGTTCAACTCTTGGAGGAGAGTCTCCATGTTGGTGGGTGTTTCATCTACGTCAGTGAGCGAGAGAAGTAAATGAGTGACCTGGATGTCATTTATGCTCTGTATCCCTGATATATTGTTAGAGATAATCTTACTACTGTTATTGGTAGTAGGTGGAGTGCCACTAAAATGTTTTTTGATTTTTATGTTCCTGATAAACTTGAACAGGTCTATCTTATGTCTGCAGGTATCACCCTGTTCATGGGGGTTAAAGCTAAGGCCCTTGCTCAGCAGAGAGATCATACCACTATTGAGGTGCTGGGAGGAGAGATTGACAACCTGTATACCTAAGTTGTTTTGATCTATTTGCTCTTCTCGTCTCCGGATCTTAGTTTCTTTTTGTATTCTCCTGTTTCCTGCTCTTTTCCCTCTATGGGTCTTCTGTCTGGGGGTATTTGTTTTTGTTGTGTTCTGTTCTCTCTCCTTATAGCCTGTACTTCCTTTAAAAAAGACGATGTCGTAGGTACTGTCCTCGTGGAGTTACTGCTCTGGTTCTCTCCTTCACTGTCGCTAGTGGCAATAGTGTTGAGTGATGTGGAGCTGGATGAGAAGGAAGCAGTGTCTATTTTGGTTTGTTTATCTCCCTGTTTTGTGGTACTAATCAGCTTATCGTATTTTCTAGCGAAGGTGTAGACTCGTCCTTCCCTGTAGTCAGCTTCGTCTCTCTTTAATTGACGCGTTTTTCTATCTTTTATTTCGTTTTGGTGTCTGATTAGAATGTCATTCAAGATGACGTAGTTTTTACCCATGGCTTCTTCTAAGTTAAGGTCTATTATTTCTTTTTCAAGATTGGTGATTTCAATCTGAAGTTTGGCCACTTTTCTTTCTGCGTTCTCTATCAAAATGTTAATTAGTGTATTAGAGTTATGATTTAAGGTTTCTTCCCATTTGCCCAATAGATCGTCGTCTAAGTCGTCAAACGTTGCGAAAATTTGAGAGCGGAGTCCTTCCAGGTTTTTGACGCCTTCAGTTCTTTCCATTATTTCATGCCGTGCACTTTGCCCCAACTCGGCTATAACGTCCTAAGCTTCAATTTCTAACCGGACCCCAGGTTTATTGGTTTGGTTTTCGCCGTTATTGCATGTCCGCCTTATTTCGGACCTTGCCCTATAGCCATTCGGATTAATTTGGCCATTTAGGTTGCCTTATTTTCCGCCGCACATGCGCACCACTTGTATTCGCTTGCCCTCCCTTCCCAACATGGCGACTGATCGGCATATTCGTCAGCGTTACTCGGTCTAGTCTTCCGATTCTAAATCCTATTTAGTGTTTTCCCCCCATTTCCATTCCACCTTCAGTATCTCACTACTCGGTTCAATTGTCCTGACGTCTTCCTCCGCACCGGACTCCAGGTAACTGTCGTGTTGGCACACCGCTATTAACATTTATCATTCATTTTCTGCTGTGCTATACTAAATCTGCTCGCATCTCCGTGTCTCACTACAGCGTTCTGCGACAACCCGCCAATATTATTCTCCTAGTCTTCCCGTACCCAGGGTAAGCCTCTTTCAACTATTTCTTCTTTTCTTTCAACCTTTGCACCTGCCGGTTCTTACCTTCCCCTTTCCCCACCCCCTTCTCCTCGTTTGTTTACCAGTTAGCTAGATTCTGCACTTCGCCTGGCTGTCGGTTTACCCGTTCACCACGCCGGACATTGGACAGCCACTACCTGCCATCACAGGGTAAGCCCTTGTTTTGGTTTTCCTGTCTGGTCCCTCCAGCGCCTTACTTTTATTTTATTTTCACTTCCGTTTTTCTATGATTTCCCTACAGTACCTGGCAACTCCAAACCCATGCTTTACCTTTAATCCGCCTCAGGCTGCATTCCAGCCCGGTAAGATTTTTTCGTTTTTTTCGTTCTATTCACCTAGTGCCCCTGTTGTCTGTTCTCACCGTCCTTATCCTTACGCGCCCTATCTCTCCACAGCGGTCTCCGTCCACCGCTGTAATTTTCGTAGCACCTCATCCAGCGCCTATCAATCTTGTTGCTCCAGCCTCCAGCTCACCCCACACCGGGTTGGAATTATCACCGGTCTTCGGGTGAGCCTTCCTTGTGATTCCGTTTTCCGTTGCTATCTATCCCTTAGCAATGCGTCTCCCTTTTCTTATTCTTGCTTTATTTTCTCCTACAGGGTCAACTTTCCTTCTGATACATTCGCATTCTAGGTATTTTAGCAATACAGTCCGGGGCCCCCTGTCCTTCCTCCCCAGTCCTGGCCTTTCTATCTGTGTCATGACCTTTTCCTTTTCATTTCGTGCCTTTTCAGTCCTTTGCGGTTTCAGGTTTATATCATTTCCTCCTCTATGAGGTTAATTTCAAACCTCGTTACACACTTCTACTTGCACTTTATAGCTGTCACACCACACAATTTAACATGTTTTTCCCGCGCTTTACCTCATGTATCCTCCTCATGAGAGCGGCACGAACACGTCAGTCACAATGTGTTTTTAATTTGTTCTCCCGTATTGCCTCCAACAGTTCTGATTCTGAAATAGTGAAATTACCTCAATTGTCACTTCACACATCACACATCACGTGTCACAATGTGCATTTTCAGTTTCTCTCTATCCAATAGTCACGTAGGATGATCCCTTTCCAATTATCATTCGTGCATTAACCAGATTTTGTGTCTAACCTTCAATGTTTCCCTCACCCCTTTTCTTTTGTATCCTCCCCAGCCCTGATGAGTCACGGGATTTTCCCAGTGACGAAACACGTGTCGGCTGGCCTTTTGTATTCAACATAGTTGGTGTTGAGACATAAATAAACCCCTTTTTGTTCTAATACTGATGCCGACCTCTGCATTTATATAACATTTCGTAACAGACTAATATATTGTCAATACCCTCACCGCGTGTGCCCAGGACAGTACTCGACTAGCTATAGTGTCACATTCGTTCTTCGTACTACAGCGAAGCTACCAATGATTAGACATCCCAGAACACGGACTCTTACAGGAATCGCGGGAGCAAGAACACTCTTTCATTACTCACTCATACTTGTCCACAACGTGCGTATTAAGAGACATAGTATAGTTTAAAATGTTTATTTCAACTATCGTGCTCTAAGACACAGTACACGTGCCAGTACTAGCAGCATAATGCATAAACATAAAACAGTAAGCATGGTTACAATTCCATAGAATACAAACGGGGACAGCATTTTATAAAGACAGTGGATATAGGACTAAAATGCCTTACCACTCTCCCCGTGCTAGTAACTAGTTTATTATGAAATTGAAGACCTCTAGGCTTTATCAGGGGGACCCCCATACCTCAAGAACTAGATGCAAGGGTTACATCATCGGACAAGCACAGCTCTTCTCTCTGGAAAGGCTTTTCTCCAAGTGCCTTCAACAGTGAGTGCCCAATATTAAAAGCACACGAATTTCTCCAGTGCAGCTGTATGTCATGTTATGTCTAAGTGCGAGGGGCTGACCAGAACAGCAAAAACAAGGGACGTTGTTTTTCGACCTTGTACATTGTGTGCAGACGAAAACCACAGAGAACAGGAGAAAAGGTGAAAGGCAAAAAGGCAGACAGTTCTAATGTGAACGGTCACAAGCAGAGTCTGGAAAAACAAAGTCACAGAGGAACGTGTGCAAAGAAGGCATCATGGCAGCGGGGCCTAAGCTAACTTAGCAATGTCGACAATGAGGCCACAATCCACACTACAGTAGCTTTCGGAGGATAGTTTGTTACTGAAGTGTAGGGAGCTAGATTACCTTGGAGGAAATTCGAAGCTGCCCAATTCAAGCTCCTGAAATCCATGACCCAGTTTGGAGCATCGATGGTGTTACAACGGTTCGAAATGAGTTTATGGTAGTTGAGGAGAGTGTGTATTAGTAGGGTCACATGCAGTAATTGGGTATGTTAAGCTTGCGGTATTGTGTTGAGATTAGGTGTGTTGTGTTATGATGATGCTTTTTAGGGTTATTGTGAGGATGCAGATATTCATAATGCTGAGAAGTTGAAGTAATCGGGCTCATCGCAGTGCAAGATCCTGGGATAGATAAAAATATATTGTGGTATAACTTGTCTGCTAAGTTTTGTGTTGTTGGCTGTGAGGTACCATCAACAGCGCAATTGAGATAGGGAACTGTGACCTTGTTGCAAGAGTACTAACACTGTTTGGTGCTGGTGGATCCTGTTGCGCAAAGGGGAAACTGCTTTGGTCAAGGCAATTTCCCGCTGGTCGAGACTTCCTCTGGGTGTCTGTGGGTGGATTTAAAACTGGTATTTCCAACTATTTCTTGTGTGGGTGAATACTTTGAATTCTTTAGTGGAGCAGACAAGAGTTTGTTTATTGTGCTTGCTTAGAGGTTGCGTTCAGGAGAAAATTGTGAAGGCGGGTGAACCAATGCAAGGAGCGAGAATTGTGTTGTAGAGTGTTGCGCTAGCATTGGACAGTTGAAGTAAGTGCCGTGCTGCCATTGGTTGTTACGATATTGAGGGTAGCGCTGTGGTAGGTCAGGGCAGAGGAAACCATGCTGGGATTGAGTAATGGAGCTGGATGTGTAATTTGTATTGATTTGGTGAGAACCATGCTCGTCTGAATTGAATTTGTTCCCTGAGCGTTAAAATCATTACAAGGATGAAATGTTTCCGAGTTACTAGAGATATGATGAGAAGAGATTTGGCAGTTCCTATCTGTAAGGGTGAGGAGGTTCCACTGTAAGGGTGAGGAGGTTCCACTGGGGCACAGCAGGTCATTTTATGGTTTTAAATGTGGGGTTCCACACATGTACTTGGCTGAGCCAGTGGCATACAATTACAGAGAATGATGGTGCATTGAGGTTCCCTTGATATGGCATATTCAATTTGAGTGATATTGAGAATTTAAGATGATTATTGTATGTTATGAAGGCTCCCCCTAGACCTGCACATAATGCACTTAATGCTTGGGAGCGTGCTGCCCATGCTAAAGAGAAATATCAGAATAAAGCTAAGAAAGCATTGCATAGTTACACTGATGCTAAGTGGAATGCAGAGCAACAGAAATGGTGAACGAAAGTGATCAAGGGAACTAGGTTATACCCTGCTTTGACAAATGAAGGACGCAGAAAAAGAACGATTGTAGTCACTCTAGTGATTAATTTTGGGATATATTGCTGTCTTCTCGTCCACCACCTTATAATGTAACCCCATCTGACAGTCTGAGTAGTGCTGCGGGGGTGAAGATTCTGTGGGTGCCACAGCCTCCAAGAATCCAAATCAGATCCCAACAGCAGAGACGTCATGCTCCTCCGAATTCTCCATTTGCTTATGCTCCTGATTCAATAGCTGTCTTTGTTATCATTGCTCCTGCAGTTCCCATTTATAAACCAAAGTCATCAGTGGGAACAACTACTTCTTTGACAGTTCAGACTGTAGTGACCCCTCCGAATAATGTCCCTGTGCCCCTGACATAGGAAGTGACGGGAGGAATGCCTTTAATCCCAACTAAGACAGCCCCACCGCATAGTGTTACAATGTCCTCGGCAAGTGCACTAGGAGCAACTCCTACTGATGAACCTACCCCAATACCTTAAAGTTCTCCTAAGTCCATTTGGAACCACTACTGTGCATTCCAAATAGTAACCCTAGTGGAAGAATAGCGTTCAATACTCCTGAAGCACAAAATGAGACTAGTTCACAGGAAATTGACAATTTGGTTCGATTATTCAAAGGGTCCCCGGGAGTGGTGAAGTTGTACAGCCAAGGAAAGAAGACCAATTTGCAGAAAGAGAAAGACCTGTGGATGTGATCAGGTTGAGATTAGAATTGGCCGAATTGATTTAATCCAATCTTGATTTTTCAAACATAGACATGTATCCAGAGAATGAACTTGCGTATTTGTATAAAGATATTACTCATAGTGTGGGCCATGCTCACAACAGACTTTCAGGCTTATCCCGCTTATGTGACATAGACCTAAATAAGAATAAGTCCTTAAAAAGAAGCATTCGAGTTTACTTTGTAGATGGGGCCGGGGGGCGTGGCTTGACGCGCAACAAAGGGCGGCATGGCTTGACGCGCAACAAAGATGGCTGCCTTTTACTGAGTTCCACGACACTGCCGGTGCGGATGCTCATTTAAAATGAGATACCGGTGATTTTTTTATTCACCTCTAGCTACCGGAGAACAGCGAAACAGCAGGTGAACGCCGGGGAGTGTTTTCCTTTTGTCGGGCTCCACGCCGCTTTGTCGAGACTGCCACACATATCGGACCTCATCTGTGGAAGTAATCTAAAATGGTGGCCATCATTGTTATTCTACTGCAGCATGACGAGTGAGGGCTGGAGCTCGTTAACAAATCCTCTGTGAAACTAAGGTTAATTCTCCCTAAGGTACTGTGTACATTAATCCTGCTTGTCATATCGCTGAGTTATATTTACGACATGTAGTGGAAGGATATTTTACTCATAAGTGGAGGCTTCAAAATGGCGGCAGCTGTGCGGAACTTTCTCTCACTCTGGGATCTTCACTGAAATTTTGTTATTATATTCTATACAATACTGGCTGCTTATCACGTTGGAGGTATTTTGACCATGATAGTGGTTTGCTTTGGTGATCATTATTACATATGCATCACAACATGACAAGGAGAAGCTTTGGTCAGCGCTTAGAGTGGTCTATTCTTTCCTTCTAATAAGCTCCTCGCTGCCTTAATTTTGCTCACTATACTAAGTTTTTAAAACTTTTTTCTCTCAACATTAGGTGGGCTTTCTTATTTCACTTTGTGACAGTTATAAAGGACAACCGAAGGCTGAATCCTCACTGTCCCGTGTTATATCTGCTGGCGGTCTCTACTCTGAGTATTGAGTCATAGCTCAGTATTTTTGCACTGCTGAATTAATATTCACCTTGATCTTTGGGGCTTTGGGGCTCGTCCTTTTTGCTCTGTCTGCCCTTCTCAGCTTACATTAAGATCATTTACGATTTCTTCCAATGGCGGAAGGTGTAGGTAGCAACACTAAAGACAGAGATTCCAAAGGGAATTTAAAATGCTCTAAACATTCCTCTCCTACCCCAGAGTCGTTGGCTAAAGGTAGCTCTGATTCCACCTCAACTTTAGATGCCATATTACTCAAGCTGAACATTGTTCATGATATAGCTCAAAATACAAAAACCAATACAGACATCCTCCAGGTGGAAGTGGCTCCTATTCGCAATGACCTTAAAGATATTTCATTACGTGTCTCTAATGATGAGACGAGGATCACTTGTGAGGAAGACTTTACAAATAAACAAGCAAAACACATCCAAAATCTGGAACGCTCCATTACTTCATTAAGGAAGACTGTAATCGTAGAAGTAATCTTCATATCTTTGGTTTACCGGAGAGGTGTGAAAGTGCGGCTCCTTCCGTAATTGACTTCTTGCTTACTTGGATCCCGAATGTTCTGCAGCTCTCTTTCAAACAAGACTTTGAGATTGAACGAGCGCACAGAGTTCCAACTTTTAAACCCAGGAATATGTCTTCTCCTAGGCCACTGATTTTTAAACCTTTGCGTCATCAACATACTGATCAAATCTTAGCACAAATGAGGTGGATCAAGTCGGTTCAATGGGAAGGCCACAGAATCTCTATCTCACAGGATTTTGCCAGAGATACCGTCATTCGTCGTAAAGGCTTCCTCAATTCACGCAGGAGACTTACTGACTTGGGCATCCCTTTTTCGTTCTCTGGACCTTCTAGATTTCGTATCATCTTCAAAGGTTGTCCACAGATCTTCTATGAACCCTCTGATCTTTCCATGTTTTTGGATAATCAATCTGAATCCCAGATGGACTCGGACTCTCTACCTGGCACTTCTCATTCCTAGACAGCTGTATAGACTGTCTTGGCCTGTTGCGATGTTTCCAAATATCCTTTTTCCTTTTGTTGCTGAATAATAATTAGATATGTTTTTGCATATTAAAGCTGTTAAAAAGATTACATATATCTATGTTTTTGCTGTTCCTATTGTATGCATTATAATATCCTCTGTTATGTTTTTACCTGATATTGAGGATATAGTATACCATGATGTAACTGTACTGATGTTCTTCATATTTTGAATAGGCTAATTCTGTTAGTTTATACAATATTACATAGTGTTCTCACATGTATCTTATTCTTTCTGAGACCATATTTCTTATGGGTATGTCTTTATAAAGTTTACATATCTAACTGTCGTTGTTCCATTAAGGAATGTTTTTTCTATCTGATTGGCTTTGCTGCGGAAATTACTTTCTTACTAATTTTACTTTAGGTAAGTATTCTATTTCTCATTTTACTTTTTATTCTTTACCTCTTTTCTCTCTTTCTATGGCAATATATATATATATTTTGTGCCATTCATTGATGTCACTGATTACCAATGAAACACATTTTTCTCTCATATTACTGTATATATCTTTTGTTCTGATCTCATTACCACAATTATAGTTATGCTATTATGAATTACACCTTCATTAATTGATGCTCTTTGCCTGTTATTACCTGATAGTTGTATAGTTATCTTATAAATTGTATGTATTTATTTGTAACTTTTTTGAACGATCTGTTATAGAGTGGTTGAAATATGCATTAACTGTATTCATATGATATTACAGCTATAGTCTGTTTGGTCATGAATATTATCCTATTACGGATGTTCCACTTATATCTTTTTCTATTTAGTCCGTCTCTCTTTAATACCTGGTTATAATTGAGTAATGAAGTTACTCTCCTTTTAAATCTTTACTTTGCTTTATAGTTCCTTTGCTATAGGTGAGTATTCTCCTTTTACTCACTGCTTTCTGTCTATATGGAAGTATGTCTATATGTTATTTTTTAGTTAATGATTTCACAGATTATCAATGAAATGCGTAATTTCCTAATGATGTTCTCTTATTATCTTTTACAACTGTTTCATTATGTTCTTATTCTCGTTATTAATGATACATTATTGGGAATTGCATCTTTAATATTCATGCTCATAAGTTGTCACTATTTGATAGTTTATAGTTATTTTATAATTTTTGTACATATAAAATTGACATTTATCTGATTGATATTTGTAGATGGATTGAAGTATGCACATTAGAAATGTACACGCTTTGATAGCGAGATTTGTTTGCTTATGTAATGTCATCTCTTCGCAGACGCTCTATTCAAATTATATTTATTTAATCTTCTGCTACCTAATATCACACCCAAGCTTGGTATCTGATGTGGTTTTGTATTGGGTATAATAACTTTTGTTCTACTGTTCAATGGTATCTTTATACGAGAGCTGTCTACACCGTTGTGGTAGTCTCTGTTGTTGCCCATCCACATTGGTTCCCCATGCAATATGTCTCTTACAGACATCCCCTGGTGGGGCTGGATCTTGATGTTGCTCTAGACTTCTCTGGAGTGCATCTGATCCCTCTTCTCTTCTCCCTTCTCTTTTTTCCTTCTTTCTATCTTTACCTTACTTTTGGGACATCTGCTTCATTTTATTTTGGGATATATACTTTATTTCCTTTGGTTTTTAATTATATTTTGACTGCCCTTGTACTCTTTTATCAGCAGCATTTACTCTTAATGTTCCATGCATATCGATGACTGGCTTAAATGTAGATTCCCTTAATGTTAAGGGTTTGAATCATCCTGTTAAAAGGGCCAAGATTTTAGACTATTGTAAGAGTTTATCTGGTGATGCGGTCTTCCTTCAAGAGACTAAGATAGGTTTCAAAGAGGCTCTTCTTATGAGGAAAGTTTGGGTACTCGATATTACTTGCTCCGAGGCTTCTGGGAAGAAGAATGGGGTTATTACCCTTATTTCTAAAAGTTCTGGTTTGTCCATAGTTACAGCGAACATGATATCAGTGGCAGATGGTTACTTACTTGCCTGACTAATGGTACAGATGATCTATACATTATGAATTTATATGCTCCAAACATTGATGATCCACTTTTTTGGCAAGCAATAAATAAAAAACTCACTGATATTCCACAAAACTCAAGAACAATTGTTGGAGGTGATTTTAATCTTCCCCTTCATCCTATTTTGGATAGACATTCTGCCTTTAAGTTTCGACCTCCTAGGGCGCACAAACAAATGCTTAATATGTGCTCGTCTCACCATCTTATTGATGCGTGGAGATTACATAATCCTACGGTAAGTGATTTCACGTTTTTCTCCTCCCCACATTCTAGTTTCTCTCGTATTGATTATCTTTTGGTTGACTCCTCTCTTCTAAAACATACTATAAATGTTATGATTCATCCAATCGTTGTTTCTGACCATGCTGCAGTATCTTTAACTATCCTTATTCTTACGAATACTAAAGGTCCTCGTAGTTGGCGTCTAAACACAGAAATCTTGGAAGATAATTATGAAGTTAAAGAGCTTAATGATGAGATTGATAATTTCTTCAGAGATAAAGAATCCTTGGTGAACTCTCCAATAGTATTGTGGGATGCATTTAAATGTACTATACAGGGTCACATTATTAAAATAATGGCCAAAAGGAATAGTGACATTAGAAAGTCTCTTCAGTCTTTGGGGGATGATATTAAACACGGAGAGGAGCTATACAGACATTCTAACGACAAATTACTCCTGCAGGATATAAAACAAGTATTCTTTTAATTCCATAGTCACTAAAAGAGCTTATATTGGTGTGCACGCTCAATAATCCTGTCAGTTATTGTTACGGAATAGAGCTGGTAAGTTGTTGGCTGCCACTCTAAAATATCAGACTACAAATACCAATGCTACTCATATTACTCACATTACTGATAAAACCGGATCAAAGAAGTTCCACACGCAAGAAATCCTTGGGGTCTTTCGAGAATACTATGAAACTATCTATACACCTCGAGACCTGAGTACTTGCCAACAGTTTCTTAAATCGATCCCTATTAATACTATTCCGCATGCTGACATGACTGAACTGGGGAAACCAATTGATACTGATGAGATTATTCAGGCTATTGAGGATACACGTTCGGGTAAAGCTCCTGAACCGGATGGGTTTCCTATTGCCTTTTATAAGACATTTACTCCTTCAATAGTCAAATATCTTAAGAAGATTTTTGATAATTATTTTCTTTCTGGCAACGTTTCAGGTTCGGCTGCGGAGGCTACTTTTGTAGTCATCCCAAAAGAAGGTAAGGATCATTCTGACCCTAAAGGTTTTCGTCCAGTTTCGCTATTAAACATGGAAGCTAAAATCTTCGCCAAAATCTTAGCTAGACGCCTAGAAGGTCATATCCCTAATCTTATCCATGATTCCCAAACAGGTTTCGTTAAGGGTAGGCTTGCAAGAGACAATATTCGGACTTTCTGTCACATTTTAGAAAAAGCAAAACTCATTGCCTTCGGCGGCGATTGCCCTTGACGCCGAAAAGGCTTTTGACAAAGTCTCTTGGCCTTTTTTACAAGCAGTATTAGAATCCCATAACCTTGGTGATTCCTTTATTAATATGGTTATGGCTCTCTATGCACAACCAAAAGCTAATATCAGGAATAATGGCACTACGTCTTCTTTTTTCAATCTTCGCCAATGCACTAGGCAAGGATGCCCTCTCTCACCCCCTTCTTTTTCTCCTTTCCATTGACCCACTTCTTCATTTACTTAATCTGAACCCGGGTATTAAAGGTTTTCAATTTGGATCGTATACACTTAAAACGGCTGCTTACACCAATGATGTCCTTATTTTGAGGATATTGTATCATTGATTCCCTCTATTCTAATATTATTAGTGATTTTTCGGCCATCTCTGGGTATACTCTTAATAAAGAAAAAACTGAACTGTTCCCCCTAAACTCTCTGTGTTTTCCTTCTCACATTGGTGATTCAGGTTTTAAATGGCATTCAACTCATATTAAATATCTAGGGATCTGGTTCTGTAAAGATCTCTCAGATACCATCACCTATAATGAGTCCCACATAATATCTAAGGTTAAGGATCTTTTGTCTTCCTGGTCTCCCAAATATATTTCCTGGTGGGGCAATTGCAAACTCTTAAAATGATGATAATCCCGATCATCAATTTTTTATCATCCATGCTACCTATAAAGCTTTCCTCTGCTTTCTTTCATGAGATTGATTCAATCTGTTTGAGATTCTTATGGAATGATAAGAGAGCTAGAATTGCTTATAAATACCTTAGGAAGCCTTCTGCCATGGGTGGTTGTAATCTTCCAGATTGGAATCTATACCAAATCTCCTTTCTAGCGTCTCAAAGTGCACTCTGGTTCTTACCGGATTCTCAACCTATACCTCCTTGGATTCATATTGAACGAGAATTATGCGCTCCTTTTTCCACTCCGTCTTTTCTCACAGCCTCCAAGCTTGTTTTAGCTCACTCTCAATGTATTATATCAGACACGGTTAATGCATTTAAATATATTGATAGGAAAGTATCCAAACCTATCCATAAATCAAGATGGTCATCTTTATGGTTTAATCCTAAACTTCAAACTGACATTGATCCTAGTACTGCTTCTTCGTGGGCCGCCAAAGGTATCAGTCTGGTGAAAGACCTCTACGACACTAATCATGACACTCTTCCTTTTTCTTTCCTAGCCAGAAAATATAATCTCAGTGATATGGATTTTTATTCCTTTTTGAAACTAAAGGTTAAACTTTGTAAAATACACCTTTCTACAGATCTGGTTATTATCTCACTTTTGTCCATGTGGACACATTCAGGTCATACTGCTTCTAAAATGTATAAATTCTTATCCGCTCCACTGCCTTCGCATTCTACAATTACTTATGATAAACGGTCTCACCATTTTGAAGACAACGTTTTCAAACATATTTCACAAGATACCTGGCAATTGATCGGGAAATTATCCCTACGTAATAAAATTGCTCCTTCATTAATCCAATCTAAATTCTTCACATTAAATCTTCTACATTAGACCCCTGCTGGTTTACATAAGTTGAAATTACGAGATAGTGATCTTTGTTGGAACTGTAATTTAGTACCAGGCACCCATCAACATATGTTTTTTGAATGTACGCTATTAAATTCTTTTTGGGGCCTGATACAGAAACAGTTATCACTAATCTTTAATACATCTATAGTTCTCTCTTTACCTATGATTTTGCTAGGTTCATGGGATACAGTTGTTCCTTTACCTCTTGATAATACAGATTTGGAGCTCTTAGAATTACTTTTATCCATTGCTGTTAAAATTATTCTCACAGAGTGGAAATCTTTTCATCTCCTGTCTTATCGTACCTGGCGGGCATGGGTTTCATATCTTCGTGGAGCTCATACTTTTGTTGAAAAGAAACATTATTCACCTTCAATTTCTAGTAATGTTTGGTGGTCTCTGGATAACTATATGAACTTGTCCTCTCAGGGGTTGGTAGCTCAATATCCCTTTGATTCCATTTCTTAATTTATTTTCTTAGTGATGAAACAGGTGTCCCCCCCCTTCCTTCTTCCCCTTTTCTCTAGTACTCTTTCTTCTCTTTCTTCTTCTTTCCTTTTCCCTTATTTCTCTTGCGGATGTTTCTTATCCATTAAGCAATACTACTAACATATGTCTCCGTTGCGATATATGTTGTTGCCCCATTTGTTCCATACTTCTGGGATCTATATTCAATATTTGCTGACTTTATAATATTTATTATTCGTCATGATATTTATCTGATCATTTTAGAATGATAATTTTGTCATTCCTCTTATCCCAGTTTAGTAGTTCTTGGCAATGAAATTCTTTTTTTTTTAAACTCTTCGTTACTATTTATTATATATTTGATTCTGATTTGCTGTATTGCTACTGTATTACAAATGTATTTCTTTTTAAATAAGCAATAAAGATATTTGAACACTTTGTAGATGGGGCTATAATGAGTATGAGAGTGTCAGGGATGAAACTGCAAATAAGAAAATTGATTGGCAGTGTACCAAAGTGGAGTGATTTGGACAAGTGGGAAGGTACATCGGCCAAAAAGAAAGATCAGAAGAATCTGAAAGTGAGACCAACTTAAATCTTCTGTTGTCAGTGGCTGATACGTGGGAAGAAGTTAAAATACTACAAGAGGAAGTACCCGAGGCAGAACAGCAAAGCTGGTTCAGAGCTGGTTGAGTTAAAAATGAAGATGAAATTTAGATATTGACGGATGGGAGACTTGCGTTGCCTGATAGCTTGCTGTCCTTAATGGCTAGGCATATTCATGGTCCCGCACACATATGGAGAGATGCCATGGTCAGGTTATTTCGACAAAATTGGTTCAATCCTCAAATCAGGTTGATGGCTGTGAGTTTATGTCAATGATGTGTTGTGTGTCAACAGATGAATGGAGGGAGAAGGACTCCTGTGCACAAGTCACACAGGGAAATCAGAAGGTCCATTCAACAAGATGCAGTGGGACTTTATCGAGTTGCCCATGTGTAACGGGCTGAGATAGGTCCTGGTTCTTTGTGTACATTTTATCTTGTTGGGTTGAAGCTTAGTCTCCTTAGTATTCCTGATCGGAGAACAAGACAATGAGATCATCATGGGCAGAGCAATGAGGGTGCCTGTTGTGCCCGTGAATACACTTGTGAATATCACAGATGATATGATTCTCGACTAGTGCAAAAGACTGACTGATGTGGTGCATTCTGTGTCTGACCAGGTTGGAGCTGCCACCGCTCTTCTGCATCAGAAGCAGTGCCATGACCTCAACCCCAGAGACTGGGTACTGGGGAAGAAGCATGTTTGGAAAATGTGCCTAGAAAGGCTCTTACCAAGTTTTACTGGTGACAACTGGGGGAGTGCTCCCTACATGATGTGATGCTGCCGCTCACTGAAGAGCAAATCCCAACACCAGGGAACCCTGACGGATCAGAGGGGGGCTCAGAAGGAACAAAAGTCTCTAGTAGCTCTAGAACCATCCCACTATTGGCCCGAGGGGGGGTCCTGGTTCTCTGCCAACAGTGGTCGAGACAGATGAAGGAACCTGCCCGCTGGTGCAAGTGGAGACTGACCTTGATCCTGGCGAAGAGCTGAGTGATGTGATTAGAGGGGGCAAGGATGGAGATGAATGGCCTGGAAGGCAAGCGAGAGTGAGACCAAGTCCGTCTGTTGAACATATACTACAAACTGTAACTGAAGGACGAACAGCCAGCACTTAAGAGCTTGTGCTTTGTCAGAAGTATTCAGTGCCTGAGCGGACTTATTCCTTCATCTGTGACAGTGATCAAGTGATGATAGTGCAGTGATAACCCACATTCGCGGTACAGTGTAGCTCTTTGAATCTATTCTGTAACTGAATGAACTGAACAACGAACTGTGTTCCTGTTTGATTTTCCTAATAACTGAACTTTGATGTTACTCCTGAACTGTGACAATTTAATGAACTTTGTTTCACTAAATAAAGAAGATTCCCTAGGGCCAAGGGTGCAGGGGTAGAGTAAGGTTGTCACATTAGAAGAAGATAGAGTAGGGCTAGGGATGACTCCTGAAGGCTACTGTAAAGAAGATAATCACATTATATCCTTGAACTCAGTTTTGCAGTTTGCACAGGTAGAAACATACCGAGAAACTCTGTTTGCTGCTATTTATACTATTAACGGTCTGATTGGAGTGAAGTCATAAATACTTATCCACCAAATAAGAATAGACATGTAGTAGTTGGAATATTGATTATGGTTATAATAGGATTAACCATTTTGCTTGTAGGTTTGAGCTCCCCAACTTCTACCAGTCCCATTATTTCTAACCACAACCCCACCACTCTTGCTTCTGCTGTAGAGAGATTTCACACGTTTGATTTTAAGTAGTTACACACAGATGCTTAAAAAGAAGATTTTTCCTTGAATGCTTATTTTAGGTTGCTTTATGAATATATTGACACCATAGATACTACAAATTCAGCTTCTTGTACAGATGAGGTCATTTTGACTATTACTTTTCCAATTATGATCTGGTTTTCTCAGAAGCCCCTAGGTACAAGCATTTGAATCCACATCCCAATGCTAAAGAGATGGAGACTGTTTGGAGTTTCTTTCAGCCTGTAACTAAGCTTGATACTGCTTAGGTTCATAGACAGAATTTCTATTCTTGTTCCATGACTGCCACTGAAGATAAATTTATAGATGAATTAGATGATAAAAGAAGGGCGGTTGAAGGAAGAAAAGAGATGGGAAAAGATCTAGGGAATGATAAATGGGCAAAGGAAGAGATTAAACATAAAGAATTAGGAATTTAACCTACGTTGACATTAGATTGGCAGCATCAAGGAAAGTTGTGTGTGTACAGTGGATTGAATGTAGCACATACCCAGTTTATGGGAGAGAGTAAGTGCGAGCAATTCATACACTGCAGTTGGGAGGAAACATGGATCAAAGTATGGGATTAAAGGATCACATCATACCTGGCGTTTATTACGAGTGCGTCCCTCATAACAAACTTAAACTACCCAGAAATTGGGCCAGTACTTGCTATTTAGCTATGGTTTTCCTAAAGATTTATCACATAGAAAAACTAGATAATCACACTGTAAGTTTTCCTGCTATGTCAAAACGTCGTAGTAGTAGTGCTTCTGAAATAATGGGAGATATTTTTGGCACAATGATTTCCTCTGTTGGAGTTGTTTTGAATTATATCAAAATTAGAAATCTTTCCTCCATAGTGGATAAACTAACTACTAGTACTGCTGGATCATTGTTAGCAATTGATACAGAGATGATAGCTATTATATGATTTTACAAAACCACCATGCGTTAGATATCTTGCTCGCAAAGGAAGACAGAATTTTGTAAGATATTGAAAGTTCAGCAGTGTTGCATCTATATACCAGATAATAGTGAGGAGATAAAGGGATTTATACGGAACATCACTGAATTGAAGCAGGATTTGAGTGAATTTGAAGCTAAGAGTGCATGGGAGGCGATTGGAAGGGATTCGCTGCTGTAGCTAGATGGTTTGGTAATATAGGTAGGGGACTTTTAGGTGCTATATTGAGGCCTGTTATAATCAGTGTAATCTGTTTGATTTGTTTGTTTGCTTTGTTCAAATAATTCATTTTTTTAATACTTTATTTCGGTCAATGACTATAAAAGCAGCATAAAATGGGAAACACATTGTATTAACAAACGAATAAATACATCTTAAAAACTGGAATTCCCAAGAGACACTACCACAATATTAAAAGTTTTTTTTGTTTTAAATTTAAGTAACATCAGTATAGAAGAAAGTCAGTTCCACACTTTTGGACACAGACACAATTTTGAAGGCAAATCAATATTTTGCTAAAAATAAATGCTTTCTTGGCAGGTTATGTTTGCCAAACGGAAGTGTGCAGCTGTAGCTAAGCTGTCATAATTGCAGTCGATTTATATGCTCAATGGTTAGATTCTGGAGTTTGCAAATTCTGTTTTAAAGCCCTCCAACCCTTCAAGCCCCACAATCAAAACCAAGATTGCCTGGAAACGTGCCAAATTCACAAAGTCGCGCTTCCAGGCCTTCCTCATTTACAAGTACTTCAAGAGGTATTTGCGCCCCCCTGGAAATGCAGCCACAGCCCCCCAGGGGGCGCGCCCCACAGTTTGAAGACCTCTGCTATGGAGGGATTGGCAGTGGGCCACCCAGTCCGTGGGTGAAATGTTGATTTATTGTCTCATTGTACTCGATTTACTTCCATGGCTAAATATATGCCAAAAGGTGGCTTGATTTTTAGTTCGGATGGCTTCTAGGGCATCCTCCCAAATTAGAGAACCCCAGGTTTTCTTACTATTTTTGAGGGTTACTTTATACCTGGCCCTAATTCAAGTACATGAGATCAAAGAAGGTAGTGGTAGAGGGATGAGAAGTTAAAAGAAAGAGAAGGGATGTAAAATTGGAGGAGAGGCAATGTAGGTTTGAAACAGCCTGTTTAGCCACATTCATCTTCTTTCTCTCCATTAGCACGCAATTCAGGTAGTTTGCAATTAAAATAGATGTTTTCCTATTGCTAAATTGCTGTGTCTCCTCCCTGGGATTAGCTTTACCAAACAGTTATGTTGCATATGTACACATGAGAAGTGCCAACCTTACAACAACATTCTCAACCTAGCCATGTGGATAACACATACATTTCTACAATAAATTAAAAACTAACCAGGATGTGCAAAGCAAACGTACATCCCAGCCATAACCACCTCAAGGTGACACACTTGGTGCAGAGACCATCTACTGTCTGTCGTAATACGCCTGGGTGTGCTTTAAACAAGCAAACACATTAAAGTGCATTTCAATAAAGGTATGTGTAACAACGCATCATAAATTGGGCTCAAGACATGACATGTAGCAACTATAGGACTACTATGCCGTTCTTCAAGTTTCTTATAGCTGGTAGTGTTGTTTTGGTTACTGATGCCAGTTCTTTAGCCACAAACAATATTGACAAGGAATTGAGACACAGCCCACATCAGAACTAGTAACACCACTGATCATGCATTGTTCCTTTCACCGCAAAGGCTGCAGGTCTTTAATAATTATCCAGCAACATCATCTTATGACAGAACTTGGAAGTACAATGTTTTGACATGATTGAAGCAGAAGCAGTTGTTACCCGATTAGGAACTGCTTTAATTGATCAAAATCACAATCATCATTGCCAGAAATGACCACACAAGCTGTATATCTCACATATTCAACAGAATTATGCATGACTCTTTCACAGACACACACACACATACATGCACACACAAATGGTCATACAGGGTGTCGTGAGGTTAATAGGCCCAGTGCACAAACACTTTCATTTTACGTATTCACGTTTAAAGTTGGCATCTTTTTAAACGGGAACTTTTAGCTTGCATGCCTGTATGAGACAGTGTACTCAGAAAAAGTTTGCTTACAATTACATTTCCTTGTAGGCATATTATCATACCTTAGAACATGCTGACAAAGGACTGGGTACACTGCGCACATTGGCTTTGTTTATTGTTGTCTGTTTGGCGACAGCTCTGAGTGGGTGGAATCAACATAACAACCGGACTAGAACTCAGGTACAGTACGAATGGGTTCACTTTTAATATATACACCGCACCAAGCCTTTGTTTAGACAGAGGAGCATTTCGGTGGATTGTCGGGGTCGCCCCATGCCTGAATCCTAGTCTAGCTGAATTCCACCACTATCCCGAGAGGGACAGCGGCCTGCTCTACACCCAGGCTGGCTATCAGATGACCCATCCATGCAGGTAAATGGAGAGTTAGACCACTCCAACGTATTCTGGCAGACCCTCACACCCTATACTTTTCTGGGATAGGCAAAACTAGGTAGGAGTATAATTAAATGTATTCTTATAATCAATGTAATTTCACAATGGTTGAATTGCTTATCTTTTTTACCATTCTCATAATGCTGGTTACTATGCTCTGCTTTATTCAACTCATAATTGCAGCACACATATTTTACACAAGAATCCATTTGCTTCAATAAATGTTCGAAATGCCAATTTGTGTATTTCTTAAGTCTACTTATGGACATGCCTGAGTTAACAACAAAAGGGTAGATCTTTTTCCAAGATTTCCTTGGGGGAATCAGGGTCACCATGTTCTGAGGTTGCAGACACCATCTGCTACCTTGTAAGGTCCAGATGGTGCACTGTGAGTTAGCCAGGAACTAGGTCATCATATTCTGATGGTATGGGTGGACTCAGTCCCCCATAATTGTGACGCCTATGTTGCCCAAACGCACAGTCTTACTGAATTAGTAGGAACCGTATGTCAAGGGGGGCCCTAAAAATTAACTACATTCATCTCGTTATATATAACTGACAAGCGGTGTCGAGACCCAGCTCCCTATTCATGCATACAAACACATGCAGAATGATTGGGAAATCAGGCATGTGAAAAGGCACTTTATGCAGACTTCAACATGCAACATAGGACATAATATAGATGCATTTCCTTAGTCATCCATGGACATGACCATATCCAGCCCGCACACACACACAAAATTGTGACAGTTGTGCACATAATATGAGACTGCATATGTTGATGCACAAGTAGCTTGTAACAAGAGCAGATCAAAATGCATGAACCAACACAAACAAATGACAATGAGTAGGAATTAATCAGGACTAACATAAATTCTTTTTAGACACAATATTTCACATAAAAGCCACATGGGTATCAGACAGCAACCACGAGCTATTCTTACACATAAACATACACAAGTCAACAAACGGACGTCATTAAAAAACTGTAGCATGATTTCAAGGACGACACCTCATGAGTGGAGACAGAGTTGCTGTTGGATACTAATTGTACATGTTGCACTTATTGTGCAGTTCAGCTCAATGATTAGGGAAACAATAATCAGTGATAGTGAAATTAGTGGGCTCGACAGTACCACTCCTTCTAACAAAATATGATCTAATTGGGCCTGCTTGGCTTTCATTGACCCAAAATTAGCCTGTCAAATTATGCTGGAATCGTCCAAGTTAGAAACAACTTTACTGCACAATGTTGTTTTCATTTGTGACAGTATCCCATTTGACAGTGATCCTCCACAGTCATAATTGCCACTTTCACAGTTGTTAATAATGATTAAATTCTGCCAGCAGCATCTGCTATGTGTGGCAGGGACTCCAGCTGCCCTGCTGTGCACAGGTCATCTGTGATTGACTGATTGACTGATGTCAAAAGAGTGGTTTAAAACAATAGGGTTGCACATATCTATTGTAACTGATGTAGGCCTGTTACTTTCCACTTATAGCCTAGATTGGTCCTCAATGTCATTGTGATCCTCTGAGTGCTGTTGTGTCCAGGATTACCATATAAACATAAATGTAAGCATAAAGAACTGCTACGCCTTTACGGGCACTTACCTGGATGAGTCCGTGTCTGGGTAGGAGTGACGATGTCCCCGGAGCAATTCTCAGCTACTAACTAGGGCTGCAGGATTCTATACAGTGGAGATACTGGAGATGTTGTACATCGGCAGATACAGGACAAGGTTGCATGCTTTTCCAGCTCAAGAATTTACTGTGCAGCTGACTTCTACTGATTATTCATACCTATAGATAAAATACAGCACATATAAATACACATTTGGATGTGGAGGCTACCTTAGTACCAAATAGATAGTAGTACAGCACTTCTTCTAATGGGCTGTATTCTTGACAGTTTTTGGTATACTAATGATGCTGAGGTACTCTCATAATGCTCCTAATATAATTTGGCTAGAAAGTACAAAGGCATTGATTTCTTGTGGCATCCAAAATGTTGATCAACGCAACATGCTGAGTCATCTACTAGATGTGGCATCATGATAAAGAATCTATAACTCATCAGCTTGAACTTTCTTAAACTTTAAAACTATTAAGCAGAGGTCAAATCAAGACTAAACCCAATACTGTAGCAAGAAATAACATTTCTCAGTAGCTAATAAATCTAGAACAGAAACTATATGTGTGTCAAAGTACCATAAACCATGCACTAAAAATATATTAAAAGTCATTTGCCTTGCAATAGCCTTTAAATCTACAGTAGAATATATTTTATTCCTTATATTACACAGTCAAACCGTCACCCTTACCACAAAGAGCTTAAATTACTTGTCTTTTGCTCTTTCATATGAAAAAGCTAGGATAGTTGAAAAAGTAGACTAAGGTTCTGATTACAAACTGGTCAGTATATTCTGACTCGTGTGTAAACACTTGTTTACGCACTGCTCAGAATTACGAGTTGGTAGGTATTTATCGCATCAAATAATTATCAGATGCATTAAATAACTGAACCTATGTTAAATTTCAGCAGGTCAAACCTGCCGAACTTTAATGGGAAAAAAACATACGTATTTACCGTATCATGTGGATTTTGGAGTGTTAAAAACAAAAATCCGCATTTTATTCCCCAACAATTCGAAATAGGTGTTATTTAACACAGCAGATAAATAGAATACCCCTTGGTATACTTATTTATCATGTGTGATAAATAACACAAACTCATAATCAGGGCCAATATATAGGGTTGTAGTGCAAAATTACACAGACTAAGTAGTGATTTCTTGTAAAAATATGCCATGAGCAGTTTAAGCTAAGTCCCTTTAAAAAATTGTTGTAATTCAGAATATGAAGTAACATGGAACGGAGAAAAATCTACTTCTCCCATTTATTGTTTAAATAGTGTTCTAGTCAGTGAATTGACTGTCACACTCTTGTCTTTGGCAGCAGGAGCCATGAATTCATAATTCAACTGTAAATAGGTGCTAGAAATGGAGTCTCTAGTTGACAGTGGTTTGTACCCTGTCCAAGTAGGGACCCACACTCTAGTCTGTGGTCACCCTCTGGTAGCTTGGCACAGAGCAGTCAGGCTAAACTAAAGAGGCAACGTGTAAAGTATTTGTGCACACATAAACAGTAACATAGCGAAAACACAATAAAAGTACTCCAGACTAGTTTAGAAAAAAGCCAATATTAAGTTGAGTAAAACAAGACTAAAATGACAAAAATCCAACATACACAAGTCAAGATATGAATTTTCCAAGATTAAATGCAGTTATAGCGCTTAGAAACACAATATCCTGACGTTCTTGACAGAGTCGAATCCACAAGTTCTGACCGACCACGATGAAGCATGGGCCAGCTACGGAGTCATACTGACCCCGGTACAGTACCTTGGAGATGCTGAGAATCAAAGACGGTGCACGGGCACCGGGGAGGTGAGGCATCGCGTAGGCAGGTGCGGTGCAGGTTGTTGGTGCATCAGCTTTTGGGGACGGGCATTGCACAATGGAGGTGAGGCATCCTTGAAGCAAGTCAGGGGTCAGTTCCTGGAAGCGGTGCAGAGTCATTGAGCCGCTGACCTCCGGGGACGATGCGAGGCGCAGGGGATGTGATGCGGCAGTTGTGGTGAGGCTGTGGTTCTGATGGTGGTGAAGGTCAATGATGCATCGAGAGTCAAGCTGGGAGGCGTCGACTTTGCGGCGTCGATGTCACACAACAGGGCCACAGGTGCTGCTGCGGAGTCAGGAGTCATGGACTTTAGTGACACTTTACTTGGGACTCAGACTGTGGTAGTTCTTTTGAGGTGCTGTGGCAGCGCCGGGGCTTGCGTTGTAAGCTGCAGTCATTGTGCTGAGCGGGGACCACGGCTTCAGAGCAGACAGCAGCGCTGGTTCCGAAGTAGCGCTCAAAGTCGATGTGCTGATTTCTTCTTTTTCAGCACAGCAACTCACTTCCAAGGGCCCAGAAACTGGATTTGGCACCACTTGGCAGAGTAGGGCTCTCAGCAGAGGAGCCCAGGTGCTGCAGGTGAAGTATTTGATGGCCCTGGGACTTGCAACAGGTGGCAAGCGCAACTCAAGCCCTCGGAGAAACTTTAAAAAGCAGGATGCAGAGAGCAAAGTCCAGTCCTCTGACTCCCAGAACAGAAGCAGCAGGCCAACACAGCAAAGCAAGCAGCAAAGTGGCAGTCCCTCCTGACAGCACAACAGCTCTTCTTCCTGGCAGAATGTCCTCAGTCCAGAAGTGTTTTGAGTATATGGTGTCAGATGCCCAATACTTATACACATTTTAGACTTTGAAGTAGGGAGACTTCAAAGAAAAGTCTTTGTAGTGCACAAGAACCGGCCCTTCCTGGCCCTGGTCCAGACATACCCAGGGGGCTATGCAGCTCTTTGTGTGGGGACACGCACAGCCCTATTCAAGTGCAAGTGTCAGATGCTCCCACCACTCTGGATCAGGAAGACCCATCAGCCTGGTGATGGGCCAACAGGATATGCAGGGCACATCTCAGCTCCCTTTGTGTATGACTGTCTGGAGTGAAGTCCAAAGCCCAGCTGTCACCCTGACCCAAACGTGTATCCTAAGGACAGGCAGAGGCACAGAATGGTTAAAGTAGAAAACAGCCAACTTTCTAAAAGAGGCATTTTTAGACCTGCAATTTTAAAACCAACTTCATTAAAATGAGTTTTTAAATTGTGAGTTCAGAGATACCAAACTCTAATTTTCTATCTGCTCCGAATTGGAAGATACACTTGTAAAGTTTTACAAGGCAGCTCCAATGCTAACATATGGGAGAGATAGGCCTTGCAATAGTGAAAAAAGAATTTAGCAGTTTTTCACTACCAGGACGTGTCAAACTCAAAAGTACATGTCCTACCTTTTAAATGCACTGTACCCTGCCCATGGGGCTACCTAGGGCCTACCTTAGGTTTGCCTTACATGTAAAAAAGGGAAGGTTTGGGCCTGGCAAATAAGTGCACTTGCTAGGCCGACATGGCAGTTTAAAACTGCTAACACAGGCTGTGCAGTGGAAGGCCTGAGACAGGTTTGAAGGGCTACTCGAGGGTGGCACAATCAGTGCTGCAAGCCCACCAACAGCATTTGATTTACAGGCCCTGGGCACATGTAGTGCACTGTACTTGGATAACTTAGAAGTAAACCAAATATGCCAATCACGGAGAAACCAAACATACCATGTTTTAGGGGAGAGAACATATGCACTTTAGCACTGATTAGCAGTGCTAAAGTGCCCAGAGTCCTAAAGCCGACAAAAAGGTCAGAAAAATAGGCAGAGGAAGGCGAAAAGTTTGGGGATAACCCTGCAAGAAGGGACTGGTCCAACAATAGGTTATTACAGTAGAGTAGCTATACTATTTTCCTGTTACAGGTGTCTAGTTATTTCAGGCGGTTATATCTTACAAGCAGGCTATCCTGTTTTACGTTTAAACCTATAATAACTGATAAAGCCTCACCAAAACGATCCAGTTCTCCTCAGTGTAAACACTGAAAAACACCTGCACAACCACAAACTGAAATGCCATTCAAAGTAAGGGGAGTAAGCCATTTATATTTTTTTCTGAATAGGCCAATACAATTAACTTTTGTTACAAACGTAAGCCTCAAGAAAGACTGGTGCACAGTTATTCTGCTTGAGTTTTGTTGTTTAGGGATGTCACTAAAATATGGTTTCTTCCTTTTGTTTCCTCCAGTTTTGTGTCATTGGATTAATTGTTTCTTCTTTCTTTTTTTCCCTCCAATTTTGTGTCATTGGATTAAATGATAAGGGTTCAGAACCAATGTTTTAGGTGTGATCTGCTAATTTTATACATTGAATAGAATCTGGGAATAATGAAATCATATTTGATCTTTTTGCAGTGTATAGTTCTTTCACTGATTGGTGAAATGGCTGGCTTATAGGAATCTTGGTCAATATGTACTATCACATTTACCTACAGATACAGATTGGTTCAAACCCTTTGATGAATCAGCTCCTTTACTAATAAGTCAGTTTTGCTAACAGGTCTCCAGTCAAACACCCCAGGCACATTCAGAGCAAGGTAAACTCACAGGTACCTGGGAAAAGAGTGCTGTCACATGCACATGGGATAGTGATGAAAACATGACACATGACTTTGCATGTATCAAAAAAATTCATAGCTGCAAAGTGTCTCATTGGTGTGTGTGATACCTTCAGCTAATCTTTGCTTTTTAATTGTTTTAATCCATTATTAGTCCTGTAAACCAGACAGAGTCCTGACAGAGTGAGTATGAGAGGTAATGAAAGTAAGAGAGGATATTGAGATTTGAATGTTGGTGAGAATGCTATACACAGACTTTCTATGCTTAAACAAGTCTAACATTATTCCATTGGACCCACTGTCAGTTGAAAGACACTACATACCCTATATTACTTCAACTTTAAAATAAATATTTCCTTTTTTACAATCACTTTAAAATAACATGGGGCCCGATTCACAGAACTAACTTAAGACAAAATCCTAAACTTACTACCATTTTGGTATTCACAGAAGGCACTTACTCATTTTGGTATTCACAGAAGGCACTTACTTACTCATTTTGAGTAACTTACTCATTTTGAGTAACTTACCCATTTTGTGTAACTTACTCATTTTGATATTCACAGAAGGCACTTACTCATTGATGAGTAAGTGCCTTCTGTGAATACCAAAATGAGTAACTTACTCATTTTGAGTAACTTACTCATTTTGTGTAACTTACTCATTTTGGTATTCACAGAAGGCACTTACTCATTGATGAGTAAGTGCCTTCTGTGAATACCAAAATGAGTAACTTACTCATTTTGAGTAACTTACTCATTTTGTGTAACTTACTCATTTTGGTATTCACAGAAGGCACTTACTCATTAATAAGTGCCTTCTGTGAATACCAAAATGAGTAAGTTACACAAAATGGGTAAGTTACTCAAAATGAGTAAGTTACTCAAAATGAGTAAGTAAGTGCCTTCTGTGAATACCAAAATGAGTAAGTGCCTTCTGTGAATACCAAAATGGTAGTAAGTTTAGGATTTTGTCTTAAGTTAGTTCTGTGAATCGGGCCCATGGTTTGTAAACTAGGAAAACACAGGTTTTGTCTAGTTTGGGGGCTAGGCAGCTGAATAAACACAGATAAGTACTGATTTCGAAAGATTTGAAAACAGAGAAAACACAACTGAAATCCACAAAAATCAATACTGAACTAGTGTCTGGCGGCTGGATTGAGATTTAGGGTGTGGACAGATTTGGTTACGTGAGTGTAGTTTTGGAGAGATATCTGCTTTTCTTCCCCCTTTAATTTAATTTTATATTGCTTGTGTTGCCTCAATTTATTAAATTTTACAATAATAAATGCCCTGAAGATAAATGTTTTGCTTTATCTCTCTCACATAGTTTATATATAGTAAATTATCCTCTACTGCCATTCTCCTGGAGTTTGGGGGAAATTGTAGGTAGTTTTGTATGCAACAGTATACCTTGATGTTGCTTTCCTCACAAGTCATGTGAAATTTGATTTGTAGGAAAAAATATGCTAATTTAAACTCATATATTAAATGATAAAAATTGGGAGCATGCAATGTTAGAAACATTGTAAAAGTCCTAATTTCCATGCAATAGATTAATCACATATAATGTAGTCTTGGCATACCTTTGAAAAAAATGCGACGGTAGTGGAAAAAAACTTTGTGACTTTACACACTTCTTCCCCAGACCAAGCCCACTTATGTATGAGGGCCAATGCCTATAACCCCAATGAGACCCCTTACAATCCACCAGGTGTACCATCTCATGGCCCTTCCCTACTGAAGACTGTCTGTAACCAGAACGTGATATGTGGAAAACACTAGAATATATTACAAACATAAGATAGATTTCTTTTCAGACATAGAGTTAGAATACATTAATATTTAGACTTACAAAACTTATGTTCAGATGTGTATGTATAGAAATATTTATGTCATGTCACTGAAAATAATTATGGCTCAATAAAACGTGATTTTGAGCAAGAGTATTAATAATAGTGGATTCAGATATTTATTACTATATCTCGAAAGTCAAGTCCCAAGTTATGACCACAGTTCAGGGGAGATTCCCCTGAAATATTTTATATAGTTTATTTTCACTGCCTCATAATATTGACCGATAGAACGACACTGTACTCTGTACTCTGGTTCTCCATAAATGAACATGTCACTAATTAACACACATTAAAGAACTGCAGGAAATATACCATGTATGCAGATGTGCAGAGAGCTATATGGTATTTATTACCATTCTTAAGGAAGGTACCTCTTGACCCACTCAAGGCTTCAGCTCTTCTGACTAGTGGTCTTTTCCTACACTTAGCACTAATAATAAATAACATATTACACTCTGTGTATTTACATATATACTATTTATGCTTTGTTAGTGAAAATAAACATGGCAGGACAGACCATGCTATTTGGAGAAAGTGTAATAACAAACATTGATTCAGACATTTATTACTGTAGGGCAAAGGTGAAATCCCATGTTACACCAACATCACAGGGGAGAGTCTTCTGAATCATTACACCATTTATTTATTGTTATTGAAAAGGAGATGTAGCATGACTATGCATGGCTTTTACTTATACTGACTTTTGGAAAGATATGCACTTTATCATCCAAACTAGTACGATTAAAACATAATGACTCATCTATGCATAACTGTTGCTGACATATCTGCTTACAGCAGTCAGTATATTTTACTAAGGGCCTAATTATGAGTTTGGCGGTTCGAGGACCGCCAAGCTCACGGTGGCGCAGTGGTGGTGGTCCAGCCACTGCTGCGCCAGCGGTCCGATTGCCGGATTACAACCTGGGCGGTCGGACCGCCATGCCACTGCTGTAACTGCCAGGGATCAAAGAGCCCGGTCAGTGGCGCGGCGGTATGAGGGCCGCAATATGCTTTGTGGTGCCCTGCAGCCAGTAGCGGCTGCTACAGGACGGGGGTAGTGGGCTGGGGAGGGACAGGTGTTAATTAACAAAAAAAAACACTTACCTTGGAACGCCCGGTCAGCTGCCGCCTCCCCTGCGTCCTCTCACTTCTTCTTTTCTGCGGTTCAGCCAGCAGCAGGAAGCACCTGGCACACAGGCTCCCCTGAGCCAATAACAACTCTGCAATGCAGCAGATCGGCACTCAGATTGGAACAGGGAGCCTGTGCATGTTCCTCACCAGGCTGTGTATTGCAGCCTGGTGGGGAACATGCAAAGTGCGCATGAACTGTTTGGTCGGCCCAAGAGGGACGGGCAAACAGGTCATGCGCACTTTGTGAGTGCAAACCACTCCTCCCCTGCTCTGGCCAGCCCCGCCCTGCCCCACACTTCACACCGGTCACTGACTGCATGCAATCAGATACGTTATTGTCATTTTCTTTTTTCTTTTTGCACAGTGGGGCAACGCTCCTCCGCCTTAGAGGAGGAGCCGCCACTGCCTCCGGAACCACCAAGCATATTACGACTTTCCTCACCGCTAGAGGTCTCATGGAAGTTCTTTCTCCATGAAACTTCTGGCGGTGAGGAAAGAAAGGGGGCCGTTCAGGGCCCACTCTTGGTCCTGTGCATGGGGGTGCATGCAGGGGGGACAAGCTGTGCCCCCCAGTGTGCATGCACCCCTTTCCTGCACAGCATGGACTGCACAGTCCATGCCGTGAAGGAACATGCACTGGCGGTCCTGCGGCGGTGCAGTTTCAGGCTCACATATGAGCCTTTAAACTGCATCGCCCGGGGACCGCCAAGCCGCCCTCCCGCCAGACCACAATATTATTCGTAATCTGGCGGGCTGATGGCGGCCCTGCTTGGCAGTGTGGGAGCGGGGTGGTGGGGTGGCGGCCCGCTCCCACACCGCCAAACTCATAATCAGGCCCTAAATAAATTCAGTGGTTTGTTTTCTTAGTGGACACCATCCTAATAGATTAAAGTACTTCCAGGTTCTACCTTACAATGGTGCTCTGCGAATTACTTCTAGTTAAATATCTGTGTGTTAGACATATTAGCCTTATAGTGGTCTTTCCCCAAACTTTTTGCCTTCATCCTCCATTTTTTGCTGATCTTATTTTTGTTGGCATTAGGACTCTGCACACTTTACCACTTCTAAACAGTGCTAAAATGCATGTGTTCACTCCTTAAAACATGGTAACATTGGCTTATCCCCAATTGGCTTATTTAATGTACTTTTAAGTCCCTAGTAAAGGGGTACTACATTTATCCAGGGCCTGTAAATTAAATGCTACAAGTGGACCTGCAACACTTATTGTGCCACCTGCTTAAGTAGACCTTTGAATATGTCTCAGGCCTGCCATTGCAGCCTGTGTGTGTAGTTTTAAACTGCCATTTCGACCTGGCAAGATAAACCTTTTGCCAGGCCGAAACCTTCCTTTTTAATACATATGTCACCCCTAGGGAAGGCCCTGAACAGACCAGAGGGCACGGTGC
The DNA here is from genome assembly GCA_963921515.1 of Calotriton arnoldi. Lineage (NCBI taxonomy): Eukaryota > Metazoa > Chordata > Amphibia > Caudata > Salamandridae > Calotriton > Calotriton arnoldi. The sequence continues at coordinate 1,273,962 of CAWUFW010000836.1, forward strand.
AGTGTATTTAAAAAATAGGACAAGTACTTATAAGTTTCATATGTTCTGGTAGTGGAAAACTCTTAAATTCACTTTTGACCTTTCTCATAGGATAACATTTGAGTTACCTTATCACATTTCATAAACTATAATTTCCAAATGGAGACAGGTGTTCAGTTCATGCTTGTTGTCCTTGGATTTGTAATGAAAAATCCTAACTTACGGTGAAGTTGGATTTTAAGTTACAATTTTGAAAATGCCACTTTTAGAAAGTTGCCATTTTCCTGCATTAGCTATTTAGTGTCTGTAGCCTGTTTCTGGGTCACATGACTGGGTGTAGCTGACAGTTGGGCTTTGTGTATTCCTTCTACACAGCCACACACAATAGAGAGCTTAGGTGTGCCTGGATGGGCCATCACAGGCAGGATGGGAGGGCGGAGCTGAGCTCAGTCCTACTTACACTTGAATAGGCTGTGTTCAGTGTTCACACAATGGGCTGCATATGCCCTGTAGTTAGTCTGAAGCCAGGAGAGGAAAGGCAAGATGCTTGGGGACTTCAAAAATAATTTCTAGAAGCTTCTACCATCTCCCTGAGAAAGGGTACCAGTCATAAATATTGGACCCCAGACACCAACTCTTCAATACACTTCTGGACCTGTGGATACTCTGCCAGGAATTAGGACTGCTGTGCTGCTGAAAGGACTGCTACTCTGCTGATCTGCTGCTCTGAAGGACAGCTGCCTTGCTGACCTGCTGCCTGCTGCCCTCTTGCCTGGATGAGAAAGACTAACCCTGCATCTGTTCAACCCAGGACCCCAAAGTGACACCATGGGCTAGTTGGCTGGCCTCCTGACTAGAGCCTCAGGGACAGAAGGCTCCAACAATCTTGACCCCAGCATCTGGACTCTGCCCTCTGTGAGTCTAACCTGCCAAGTGGTGCCACTCCAGTCCTGGACCCTTGGAAGTGGGACTAAGGGCTTTGCTAGCCTCTGTAGATCCAGCAGAGCCGACGCATCTCCCCTGCTGTAGGGCACAACCCTGAGCAGATCTGACGCATCGCCACTACTGCATGGATTGGAATCGCTGCAGAGACCCGCATTGCATCACAGCCCATCGCCTCATCGGAACCGCTGCTGCACGTCACATCGCCAGCGCAGGCCCATGCACCGCTCATTAACAGCAGCCTCGACGACGACACTGAGCTCCACATTGCAGCCTCGCATCTCCTCAGAACCAATGCATCTACCTGACTGCAGAACGCATCCTCGATGACGGACTTCGCATCGCAAGCCCTTATTGACGGGATACTCAATGATGACGCACAACAACACACCGCAGCCTTGCTGCATCTTGAAACCAACACATGGCTTTGGCTGCACAACGCATCTTCAACACAGATCCTCGCAACATTTCGCAAACCAGTATTTAAGGAACTTTGTTCAGATGGCCTTGCTAGTCCCTGTAGCTTGCCTGCACTCCATCGCGGTTGGCCTGGCCTTGTGACTGTCTCGGTCCGGTGCAACCAGATTTCCACAGTTAGCACTTTGTGCCTTTTGGTACTATTTTCACTAAAATCTTTAAACCTGCATATCTCCAGTTCTACTGATTGGATTTTTTGGTTTTTTTAATCTTGTTTTATTTATTAAAAATTACTCTATTTTTCTAACCTGGTGTGTGATCCTTTTGTGGTGTGTTTTCACTGTGTTACTGTTTGAAGTGCTGCATAAATACTTTACACATTACCTCTGACTTAGGACAGCATGCTCTGTGCCAAGCTACCCGTGGGTTGAGCACAGGTTAATGTAGGGTATGCTTGTGACTGCACCCTGAGAAGAATTGTGGATGATGCTTAAGAAGGGTTTCACCCCTCCCCCCCCTTATCCAGTAACAGCATTTTTTACAGTGTGTTTGAATCAACTTGTATAATAGAGAATGATCAATAAAATTAAATCACACTCCTCAAATATGCAAGTGTTGCCAACAAGGCTCGATCCCTTGCAAATGTTTGTATAGTTATTTGTAGAGCACAAACATAAGTAGAGATCATCAGTGCAGTCCCTAGTTCAGGTTAATATAATTGTACAGAGTCAAAGTTGGAACCAAAAACAGCACTGGCAAAAATGTTTCAGACTCGCCATCTCCCCTTCTTCCTCTCCCTCTTTCTCTCTCTCTTCCATCTATCCATTTCTGTCTCTCCTCTCTTGCTCTCTGATTTCTACCCATCCTCACTTTTTATTCTCTCTCTTTTTGATTATGCCTCCCTGTCTGTCTGAGAAATAAATGAGCCCTGGGAATGATGAAATCAGCCTCCAAAGTTTCCAGCCCACCTGGGAAATACCCATTGCAAAAAAAGAGCAGTCCGACCCTCATTTTTATACAGAAGCAGGGTGTTGTGGGATATGAAAGTTCCTGTGTGAGATGTAGCCTTCTGTAAAGATGTACGACTTCATATCCTTTTGAATTGCAGAAGGTTGAGGCAGTTCTTATGTTGATGGGACATTGTTGCCGATCCTGACAGCATGGCTATAGGAGGCTTGTCTTCAAGATTTTTTTTTTTGTTTTTTCCCAGTCTAGTAAAGTCTTAGATTCTGGTGTGACTCTGTCCATCTCATCTCCTTTTGAATTGCAGAAGGGTTGAGGTATTTCTTATGCTAGTGGAATTGTGTTGTAGACATGGGAGCATAGCTATGCACGGTTTGTCTTCTGGACTCCTCTTTTTTGCTTTTTTTTCTAGTCTATTGAAGTCCTAGCTTCGTTGTGGCCCTGCCCACCTAAGGTAAGTGATTTCTCTGCCAGATATGGAGAGGTGCTGGTTCTTGTGACCTTATATGTGATGCACCTTACCATGAAGTTTCAAATCTTAATGGGTGTGGGCAAACAACTTTATATCTTGACGCAGATTAAAAGAGAATCTTACTGAACTGCACATTTGATTTTTGTCACTAGAATTACTACAACAAGTTAACATTAAACATTTGGGGGTCATGCATTTTCCTGCCCTACTCTATTTCCTATTAACATATACAATGGCTTGCAGTGCTCACTGCTTTTAGGTTTCGCCTGCACAGCGCTTACGCTGTGTTTGAGAAATCTTTTATTTTTAATATACACTTAAAAGGGACTTACATCCTGCCCCCTCTCTTTCCTGGCTTCTCATTGGTTCCTGTGCGTGCCACTTACCTTTCCTCTATTTTTATTTTCCTGCATTTACTGATGCTTGTTCCTCCTCTGCTTCTCTTATCAGATGCTTGTTCCTCCTCTGCTTCTCTTACCGGATTCCCGCTGCTGAAATACTGTTAACATCCGCTTTGGTGGAACTATATTTTCATAAAGTTTTGCCTTTTACTCTTGCAGCATATTTATATAACAATTTATCACCTGGAGCGATTAAGTGATCTGCATAGAATCACAGGATGTTGGCGCCGTAGAGACTTGAACCGGGATCCCCAGCTCTTGAGTCAGCAGCTCTGGCCCCTGCACCACATCCTCTCCACTCCTGTGTTATCTGTCAGGGAGCTCTTTCCTTCTCCTGGACGATGATTGATGAAAACAGCTTTTTATGTGTTACATAGGCGAAACGATGCATTACCAATGCTTGTTTAGATCACTGTCTGCATCATTGCAATTTGGAATGCGTTAGTCTTGCAAACTTCTTTGCATCACGTCATATTGCTATTGCCCCTTATTTCATCGCTTCTCCAGACGTCTTTGGCCAGCTGTTTCTCTTCCATTTTGTAAAGAGCACAGGCGGATCCAGACAACTGCACTTAACGCACCCCGCTGCACTTTCTGAGTAAATTAAGCGGTGCATTAATTGGAGGAATGAATAGATCCCATTAAAATAATGAATGTCTTTGGCTTACAACCTGCTGAGGTTCTGGCTTTTTATTTCTGTATCCAGGTCTCCGCAATGCTGGGCAAACATCAGGACTCTTACCACGCTGTGCTTAGTATACAAATGTATAGACATGTGCACTCAGGAAATTGAGGTTCATCACTTAATGGGCACAAGGTAACAATGCCTCATCAGGGGTAGTAAGCGCTATATAAATATAATTAAAATTACAAATACAATTTCACGTTGGAAATTTGCCCTTCATCTGAAATGGTTTTGCTATATGAAGGATATAGTTAAACGTGTGAAAAGTTCACAAAGTTATGAACTTTTATTCGAGATTTTGGTGATAAATTATTTTGTAAAAGGTAATACTGCAGAGGAAAACTCTGCATACATTTACCATCTTTGCTGAGCATGATAAGCAAATCATATGGTAATGTGGTGAAAATGAAACCACAATGAGTGGAGAGGTCTTGACTTAGAAAAGGTGAATTGTTACTGCTTATAAAGTATGGGTGTTCTGTATCCTGTAGTTGGGTCAGTACCTCTGGGTAATTTACCTGTACCTCCAGGCGATGTAAGTGTATGGAAGTGCTGAAAATGTGGAGGTGCAGACACTGCACCCACAGAGGCGAATGCCTTCCTAGACTAACCCTTGAAACCCTTTCACCAGGAGCAAAAAGCTTCAAACCAGAAGTGGGAGCTATTCAGGATAGATATACAGGATTACAGAAGGAACATTGTTCAAGCAGTTCAGATATTAAGGAAGGACTGGCCAGGCTGCATCAACTTTAAATGCACTATCACCTTGTTTATGATGAACAGAATTGTCGCATTGAAACCTAACAGGAGTCTGGTTGACGAAAATAAAGGATGAGAATTAGACAAGATAAGAAATTACTCATGGCTAGTATGCGAGATGATGCACAATTTAGTAAAAAATGGAAAATGTCAGAACCGTTCCCTAAATTCAGTCCGACCAAGTGAGACCTTGCTTGTTAGCCATGATGACTCTACAGCAGGCTTCTCCAACAAGTAGCTCGTGTTCTACTGGTGGCTCTCCAGCTCCCTTTGAGTAGCTCTCCTGTGTGCAGCCCACTCTACTAAATTAGAAGCTTGGCTGATTTAATATATTTCTACCAAATCAAAAAGTGTTTAATCAAGATTAAAAATGTATGCATTTTTAGAGCTCATAAGATGATGTTTGGAGAAAAATGTTTTAATTTCCAAAATACATTTAAAGCCAAGTGATAAATCATGTGGCGTTGGGGAGACTTAATACTATTACATTGGTGCCATGAGCATTTCGGCTACAGCTTTTATGTACTACTTATGTAAAAGGACTCCAAATTGACAAAGACTTTTTTAAGTTACTGCTGGCAGCCCTGCCTGATGCACTGAGGTGATCACTGTCTGTAATGTTGAATAGCGTGGACACTAATATAATCTTGTCTGATGTCGTTGATGTTACAAGGCCAACAATATTAGTAGCTCATGAAAATTATCATTTAACATAAGTAGCTCTGGTTACAGAAAAGGTTGGAGAACTCTTTACGCTAATGAAGGGCGTGAGGACCATCCTATATCGGTGTTCTGCCCAGCCATGCTCACAGCTCCCCTTATCTTAAAGAGGTGTGTGAAGCTCCCAAAGGAGCCCCCAATGATTCTGCTGGCGGTCAAATAGAATAACCCATGGTCCACAGCATGGCTGCACTGTATGCATTGTGATGTCCACTCTTGTGTTCTGAGGCATATTTTCCATACCCCGGTCAGGAAAAACCAACAGATAGCTCCTTGTCTGTAAAGCCCATTGCTTTTTTGTTTTTCACAAACGCACTCCTGCTTTAGGAGTTTATTTGGGAAAACAGAAAAGGAATGCCACATGGGCTAAAAATCAAGAAGCCTGCTTGGCATTAATGCCTGATAAAAGTGCTCCCGCCATGTTGGCTGGAGAACATTTTTCCAAAATAGACAGTCACTGCTGTGCTGATGTGAAGATAGGAGAGACAGACTAATGTAGGATGGGTGGAGGTGAGGTCTATGCCACCTCAATGCCAATTGCGACTGTCTGCAGGGGCCTACATGACCCCTTCACTTTCTCGAGAGAGTGTTAAGAAAAATAGGCAAGCTTTATGAACTCCTAATGGAGTCCACTCTCAATGTACCGCATGTGAATATTAACAAGGTGCAGTCCATCCCTGAACATTTTTAATTTCTATGCAGTCCAGCGGAACATGTTAGGCTACATTGAAAAATCGCACCAAGGCTCATTCTGTCTGTACAAAGACCAAAAATGGGGCTGTGAAATAGCAAATTAGTCATTAAGTGCAGGAACACCGGCTCAGTAACAAATTCTGCACTATGCACTGCAGACGTCACTTGCACGGAAACATGATTGATGATAAATGAGTGCATCAGTGTTAGAGTGAGTACCAAGGTTAAAGTAGAGTGAGGATAAGACAGGAATGGTGATTGTGTGAGAGTGAAAAGGAAAGGACCAAATGGCAGAGAGGTGAGTGCTGCTCCATGGAATTCCTCCAGACACACCACCCAGGACACTTTCTGACCCTAGAGACTTCCTGCCTGAAACCTGGGTTGTTATGATCTACCACCTCTTGCAGAGAGCCTGCTTATCTGTACTCCAGGGAGTACACAATTGCGTTGTATGTGTCATGCTCCCCCCCTTACATTACCCCATAACCTTGACTGGGGTAGGATGGCAGTGCCCTTACAATGGACAGCCAAATGACGGCACGCAGCTCATCAATAGACTTAATAGTCTCCAATCTAATGTGCCTCTATTAGGCCCTGTTGGGTGCCTAGGGTGGTATCTTGGAGAAAGTGACCTCCAGTGAAATGCAGTGTCCATCAAATATACTGGGATGAACATAAAACACAGTGCCAAGTCTCTAAATCCACAGTCCTCATTCACTCTGTAAACATAATTCACGTACGCTAGGAGAGTGACTTTGCCCTCCCCAGCTTGTAAGGCCCTGTAGTGAGTCTGGAGGCGGGTCAGGGAAAGGCACGGTCTTGTGCACTACAAAGACTTTCCTTTGAAGTTTGCCTACTTCAAAGGCAGAAATAGGTATAAGTATTGGACCTCTGACACCCCAAATCAGAACACTTCTAGACTGAGGACAATCTGCCAGGAAGAAGAGCTGGATGCTGTAAGAGGGACTGCCACTCGGCCTGTTGCTTTGTTGTGCTGGACTGCTGCTTCCTGCTTCTATCCTGGGAGTGAAAGGACTGGATTTTGCTTTCTACATCCTGCTTCCAAGGTTGTCCAAGGGCTTGTACATACTTGCCTCCTGTTAAGAAGTCTCAGGGCCATCAAAGACTTCACCTACCAGTGTCTGAGCTCTTCTTATGAGAGTCCTGACTTGCCAAGTGGTTCTAAATCCGGGTTCCTGGGCCCTTGGAAGTGTAACTTGGTGATCTTAAGAAAAAAATCCACGCATCGACTCTCAGTGCATGTTTTATTGATGCATTGCTGCAAAAGATCAACACATCACTGCTGCCTGCCCTGAAGCATGGTTCCCAATCTGTGCATCGCCCACGGCTTTCACCGCAGGTCCCAGCTCGCTGTTGCAGTGCGTTAGAAAAATCGCCACAGCATGAGTTTCGAGCAACGTGTCACCAACGTCCATGACACCCACTCCGACTCTGACGCAGCACCTGCTTCGCTGCTGGATAATTAACGCATTGCCTGCTTCGCCCCTGTCGCAACTAAACAGCGCGTCTGGATTTTCAACGCATCATCCCTGAACAACAATTCTTTATCGACACCGCGCCGCAGTAAGGAACCGAACCGCGTGTCCAGAAACTGATGCATCACCTCCCCTACTAGTAAGGAACTGATGCATCACCTCCGCTGTGTAGTAAGGAATCGACGCATCGCTTTTCCAGCACCTCATCTCCCCTGCACCTTGCACCGTCTTTGATTTTTGATGCATTTATGGTACTTTGTGCTAAAATGAATTAATCCATTGATATCTATGGACTAAACTTGCTTAATGTTTTAAAAGTGATATTTTGACTTGTGTATGTTGGATTTTTGTCGTTTTGGTCTTGTTCTATTCAGATCAATATTGGCTATTTTTGTAAACAGGTGTGGAGTACTTTTGTAGTGTTTTCACTGTGTTACTGCATGTGTGTACAAATACTTTACACATTGCCTCTGAGATAAGCATGACTGCTTGTGACAAGCTACCAAGAGGGTGAGCAGGGGTTATCTTAGCTGTGTGATTCCCTCACCCTGAATTGAGTGAGGGTCCCTACTTCGATAGGGTGCAAACTGCCAACTAGAGACCCCATTTCTAACAGCTGGCATCCTTGGCGGGGTTTCCCCTGATTTTTTGCCTTCAGACCTCCTGTTTTTGCTGACTTCGTTTTTGCTGGCTTTAGGTCTCTGGGCACTTTACCACTGTTAACCAGTGCTAAAGTCTTCTCTGCTTTAAGCATGGCAGCATTGGCTTATCCACAATTGACATATTTAATGTACATATAAGTCCCTAGTAAAGTGCACTACATGTGCCTAGGGCCTGTAAATTAAATACTACTAGTGGTCCTGCAGCACTGATTGTGCCATCCACTTAAGTAGCCCTTTAAACATGTCTCAGGCCTACCATTGCAGAGCCTGTGTGTGCAGCTTTAAACTGTCATGTCGACCTGCATGTTAACCCTCTTGCCAGGGCCAAACCTTTCTTTTTAATACAGATACGTCACCCCTAAGGTAGGCCTTGGACAGCCCAAGGGCAGGTTGCAGTGTATCTAAAGAGTAGAAAATGTACTTTTAGGTTTTACAAGTCCTAGTAGCGAAAAACTCTTACATTTGTTTTTCACTACTGCAAGGCCTACCTCTCCCATAGTTTAAGTGAGATTACCTTATTACATCTTATGCATGTAATTTCAAATTGGGAAGAGATGCGACCTCCCAGTTTGGTGTCTCTGGAATCACAGTTCAAAATCCTAACTTATGGTGCAGTTAGATTTTAAATTGTAATTCTGAACATGCCACTTTTAGAAAGTTGGCAGTTTCTTACTTTAACAATTTAATCTGCCTGTTTCTGAATACACATCTGGGGTGGGTGACAGCTGGGCTTTGTGCATTCCCTCTAGACAGCCACACACAAAGGGAGCTGAGGTGTGACTGATGGGCCATCCACATCCTGATGGGCCATCCTGGGCAGGATGGGAGGGAGAAGCTGAAACTTACATCTGAATAGGCTGTGTCCTGTCCCCACACAAAGGGCTGCATACCCCTCTGTAGTGAGTCTGGAGCCAGGGCAGGAAGGACAGGGACTATGTGACCTTCAAATGCCTCTCTATTAAGTCTAGCCCCACTTCAAAGGCACAACTGGGTATAAGTACTGGACCTCTGATACCACCAACTCAGTATACTTCTGGACCAGTGGATACTCTGCCAGGAAGAAGGACTGCTGGGCTGCTGAAAGGACTGTCACTCTGCTGGACTGCTACTTTGCTGGGCTCCTGCTCTGCTGGTCTGGCCTGCTGTCCTCCTTGCCTGGGAGTGAGAAGGACTGGACATGCATCTCTTCAACCCAGAACCAGAGTGACTCCAAGGGCTTGCTGGTTTGCCTCCTGAATGAAGTCTCAGGAACATAAATGACTCCCTCCTCACCTGCTACAGCACCTGGACTCTGCCTTCTGAGAGTCTTGCTCTGCCGAGTGGTGCCAATCCAGTTCTGGACCCTAGGAAATGGGTATAAAGTGCTGCAACTGCCAAAATCCAAGCATCAAAGTCATTGCACCGCTCGGAACTGGCGCACCTCCATCGATGCCGACGCATCGCAGCTGCTGCGAGGATCGAGTACACTGCATCCCCATCGAAGCCGACGCATTGACGCTGCTGCGAGGATTGAGGACATCTCATCGCCGACTGTGCAGCACATCACCTCCATTCCCAACGTATCTCCAACTTTGCACGGCTCAGAGTCCATGCATTACCTACATCCTAAGTATCGACGCATCGCCTCCTGTGCTCCTCGTATCTCATCCTCGACGTTGACGTACCCATGCACCAAAGTGCTGTTTCAGAGGGCCAAGTCTGGTCAGTGTATCTGACCCATTCACCATCGCGGTCGTCCTGAACTTTTGGATTTGACTCGGTCTGGCGTGATCAGATAGTCCTGGTTGGCGCTTTATGCTTCTAAGCACTACATTTCAGTTTATTTTTTAAAAATGCATAACTCCAGTTATACTTATTGGATTTTTTTCGTTTTGGTTTATTTTCAATAAATTAAGCTCTATTTTTCTAACCAGGTGTGGTATCTTTTTGCGAGGTATTTTCACAGTTTTACTCTTTGATGTGTTGCACTAATACTTTACACATTGCCTCTCAAGTTAGGCCTGACTGCTCTGTGCCAAGCTACCAGAAAGTAAGCACAGGTTAATTTAGGTTGTGTATCTGACTTACCCTGACTAGGATTAAGGTTCCTGTTTGGACAGGGTGCATACCTCAGCCAACCATAAACCCAATTTCTAACAACAGCCCTGACCTACTTTTCATGCACAACAGTGAAGCACTCAGTTTTCACAACTCCTGATGTACTATCAAAGGCTTATAATCAAAACATACATCAACTGAACAATTTTGTACAGAGAAACATCAGAAATGACTGGCCTGTAAGCAGATCTTTCGGCTCCTCAGTAAGTCTAAACAAACAGCTTATAAATTGTTAAATCCTATCCAAGTCACAAGTTAGTGTCAAACCACAAAATGGAACTATTTCTCTCCATCTATGCAAGTGGATCATCTCAAATTATCAGTCTAATTAACCACTTATTCCTCTATTCTAAACTTCCCACTTTGTCACTGGAACACCTTTTAGGCTTAGGCTCCCGCCATTCCAACACCATTTCTCACACAACCACACACATCTTGTCATAAGCTCGGAGTTACCCAAGACAGAAAGGAATATCTCCTGAACTCAGGCTCAACCCGCCTGCTGCTCTACGCCCATTCATAAAGCAAGGCTCCATAACACCCGCTTAGGAGAGACTGGACAAACATGACCCTCTATCCACATCCAGCCGCCCCATATGAAGTGAAGTGAATGGAGAAGTGTGGCTCAATGGTTAGAGCGGCAGACCCTGATGCAGAGATCTGGCCCGGGACCAGGGTTCAATTCCCGCCTTGGCGGGTCTTGGGCTCAATTTCCTCAGACCTGATAATTCTCGCCTCGGTGCCTATTCTAATCATGGGTCCCACTCTGCAACTCTGGGCAATAGCTTGCTTAATCTCCACAACGGCCCCAACAGCGCTGGGATGCCTGGCTTCACCCTGGGGGTGCCCAGGAGTGGACATTTCACAGGGAAAAGCCAGGAAGGGTTCCACAGCGGTATGCGTACAGCGCCTGGACACCCCTTTGGGGGTATGGGTGCGCTTTACAAGTACAAATTTCATTTCATATGGGGCTCATAGATGCATGCTTTGTACGCATCTCTGTCATGCCTGTCAGTGACCACCTCCCTTCAGATTACAAAGTCACCGCAAAGAATAGAGACGTTAAGAGAGGAGGATGAGTATCTCTGATGTATAATATCGAGATGACCTACCCTGAAATCCTGGCTTCTGCATTCACTTCACTCCATAGCTGCCCACTGCTCTATCAACCCCACCTACTCACTTATTGCAGGCCACCTAAATCTAACTTCCCTAGAGGAAGTCCTTGAAATGACAAAATTGTGAATGTTGACAGGCCATACTGTGAGCCCACAACAGCCCTCATTGATAATATGGTGGCCCATAGCTTCCCAGAGTTAGAAAGAGGCCCAACATGGACAGCTGGACACAAGTGTGATGATATGGCCTTCTGCAACCTTGAAAGCTTAAATGTATCTGTACATCTGCAAATATGGATTGTTGCTTCATCCAGCAACCTGTTTAGCAGAGTATGCAAAGCAACAAAACCCCCTCTATACCTTACAGGCATTTCTAAAAACTCCCCCCAAGTATACATGATGCCCCAATTTTGGATCTCAAATGCAATCTTATTGCTGTCTTTTTTAACACATAGTAGCTGCTTTTTTCTCCACTCTGGTACTGTATAGGACCTGCACTTCTCGACCCCATCCCACTATTCATCTCCCCATTCTAGCTAAGCTTTTGACCTCTCTTCTCCTCTCATTTCACATGATTTTTCTTCTTTGGCCTGCAACAGCAAACCTTCTGGCTCTTTGGTGGACAGCCATCCAGCTACCTTGCACAAGGCCTCTTCTAATTGCAACAGTCTCAGTCTAGTGCTATTTTTAATGAATCCTTATCAGTAGGATGTGTACCTAAGAGCCTTAAGTTTTCATGTGTAACCATCTTTCTTGGGAAGCCCTGGTAGCCCTGGCACTCTAGCTATTTATTGTCCTATTTCTCAACTTGCTTACCTGGCAAGTTACTGATAAGAGCAGAGCCTCTGTGGTTAACAGATCATTTAGGGCCTTATTTATGAAAACTGTCACATCTCTGCGTGAAAACAGCGATGCAACAGTTTTCACTGCGTCCTCCTTGCGACATGATGGATACGTCATATTTACTGGATGACGCATCATGTCGCAAGGAATGACAGATATGTCAGTATTACTGACGTATCTGTCGGTGCAAAACTGATGCATTGCTGGAGTTGTGTCAGAAGCATAACGAAACCCCCACAATGCAGGGGGGAGGGCTATGATTATAGCACTGCGTCACCCTTCTGCCTGCTATGAGGCAGGCATAAGGATTTGACACAATGGCGTCCTAGAAGTGGCGCAGTGAAATCTGATAGATTTCACTGCACCACTTCTGCAAAGCTTTCTTGCGCCGCAACGCCCACCCTGCATACATTATACCTGACGCAGGTATAATGTGGCGCAGGGCTTTACAAGGTGACGCATCTGCGTAGATGCGTCACCTTGTAAATATGGCTCAACGTGGCGCATTGTTTACGCCGCAGCTGTGTCATGGAAAGTGACGCAACGGCGGAGCAGAAGTGTCACAAGGGGCTCATAAATTAGCCCGGTAGAGTACAATAAAAGGTTACATCCTCTGCAAGTAGGCTTCATTAATGGTTACAGTGCTGGTTATTGTGGCTGCTCTGGATGAATTACGCTGCTGTGTGGATAACAACATCCCAGTTGTTTTGATGTTAATTGAACTATCCATGGGGTTTGATACTGTGGACCACAGAATCCAGCAATCCAGGCTTGTTGACCTTGGCATCAGGGACAAACAGCTATCTAGGCTCACCGATATGTTATCAGACAGACCTCAGCCAGTTACTCTTTCTTCATGCACCCAGCGGCCCCTTCATCAGGACGGAGGAGCGCCGCCCCCCCCCGCCACCAGCCACAAATAGAAGGATAATAAAACGGGTTTCTAACCCGTTTTATTATCGTTTTATTTTAATCCCCCTGGACCTGCCCCAGGACTCTGACGAGTTTTGGGGGCAGGTCCAGGGGGATGACACTGTGGTGGGGGAGTGAGTGCACCCTTGTCCCTTCACTGCGCATGAGGTGTTTGGCCGGCCCCTCCAGCTCCCTCCTCTGGCACGCCCGCCACTTTAGCAGGGGCCGCGCCTGCATGTACCTCTTCTGGCAGATTTTCAACCTGTGAAGTTCCCCAGGATTACATGCTATTTCCACTTCATTTCAGCCTTGATACAATTCCTTCAGTCTACCTAATCAAGTCTTCCTGCATTGGCCTCTTTATATATGTAGACAATACTCAAATTATCTTGAAACTCTTGGACAATGTTACAGCCTGCATGACTTTACAAGGGCGAGTCCTGTGTATGTAGAACTCAGCAGAGCTGAATAGCGAGATGATAGCGATGAAGCCCTCCCCCTTCTGGGAATTGCTTTTGGGGACAACTTCCTTTGGTCAAAAGCCTGTTGCCATCTCTTGTGTAAGAAATCCTGGCGGTGAATTCGATTTTGTGCTTTTTATGGACAACCAAGTTAAATGTTGTGGTCGTCACTGACTTCTTTCAATTCCACCCTCTTAAACGTATCCTCTATTTCTTCTCTTTCCCCCATAAACAGCAAATCCTGAATGCTTTTATTTTTGTTTAGCTGGACTATTGTAACTTCGTGCCTCTCCATCTACCAGAGTCTGCATTTAGCAAACTGGAATTGGTGCAAAATTATGATGTTAGGCTGGCACTGGGTCTGAAGTCGAGGGATCATTTCTCTCATGCCCTGGTAGCATTGCAGTGTTTTCCCGTTTACGAGTTGGTCTTTATATTCCGAACCATACGTAAACCTCTGTTTACTCATGGGTTGGAATAAGTAGCTATTTAATGCGTCCAATAATTATCGGATGCATTAAAAACTTCAACCTTCATTAAATTTTGGCAGGTCAATCCTGCCGAAATGTAACGTAGGAAAAGCATACAGTATTTACTATATCATGTAGATTTTGGTACGTTAAACACCAAAATTCACGTTATTTCACATCAACTCATAATAGGTGTTATTTGTTTCACCTGATAAATAATGTACCCCGTGATATCTTTATTTATTCGGTGAATTAAATAGCACCTGAACTCATAATCTGAGCCAGTGTGTTTAAATCTCTCCAAACCCTCCGTTTTTGTTTGTGCCTCAAGTGATCCAATCTCAAGTGTTTGTTGAGATCTGGGAGCTAATTTAATCTTGAGGAGCAGGGATTTTATAGGAAGTCTCTAGGTTGACGCTGTGGAGGCTCACATAAAACAGAATGTTCTTCCTTTTGTTTAATGTCAAGAGCCAAACCTGTTGAAGTTAAAAAAATCCTTTTAATCTTTTTAAGTGTGATTTTTTTAGTTATGAGTTTTTGGTTTTTACTTTCTAGGCTCAAAATACCCTCACTCTAAGGAATTGGGGCACCGTGGGGTTTTAAGGCAGGAAAAATAAGTCCTGCATGGTAATTCACCATTCTATGCTGTTTAACTTGTAATTAGAAGGTACTGGGCCAGATTTACTTCACAATAGTGCTTTAGATATACTTAATTTCTCCCGTGCTATAAACAAGTTCAACAGGTGAAAGACAGAGGGCCTGATTCACAGAACTAACTTACGTCAAAAACGTAAAGTTAGTACTTTTTGTATTCACAGAATACACTTACTAATTTTGGTATTCACAGAGTGAATTTACTCATTTCGGTATTCACAGAAGTTAGTAGTCCTAACTTTAGGACTCCTAAATGCCTTCTGTGAATACCAAAAGTCTTAAAGTTAGGATTTTTCTCAGTTTAGGAGTAGTAAAGTTAGGACTCCTAACTTTACTACTCCTAAACTGAGAAAAATCCTAACTTTAAGACTTTCGGTATTCACAGAAGGCATTTAGGAGTCCTAAAGTTAGGAGTCCTAACTTTACTACTCCTAAACTGAGAAAAATCTTAACTTTAAGACTTTCGGTATTCACAGAAGGCATTTAGGAGTCCTAAAGTTAGGACTACTAACTTCTGTGAATACCGAAATGAGTAAGTTCATTCTGTGAATACCAAATGAGTAAGTGTATTCTGTGAATACTAAAAGTACTAACTTTACGTTTTTGACGTAAGTTAGTTCTGTGAATCAGGCCCAGAGAGTATATCTTATAAGTTCATTGTTTTAATTTCTGCCACTGAGCAATGCAGCTTCTCGGTCTGGGCAGATCTCAAAATATTTATTTATTTAGGAACTCTCATTCAGAATTTTCTCTAAAATCTGACATTTTCCTAACACACAGCCATTACCTTTATTATTATAATACAAATACTTTAGTGATAATTGCAAACACCTGAACAGCCAAGACCTACCTCTTGCCCAAAGATACTTGTAAACTATGCCAAAACATGGTTCACCAAATACCTCAGAAAAACTAAACTTTTAACCTGTGCATTGCGGGAAGTAAAAATCCATAGTAGACACTATAATCACATAGAAAACTGCATCTTTGTTTTACATATGAACATGCTCAAGACTTTATCACGTATAAAGATCACCAGAAAAACAAAATGGAGGAGGCTGTGTTCGAGCCCTCTGCTCTGGAAGAGTACACTATTCACAGAGCTAAATGCAGTCGAAGGAGAGGCGGCTGAAACTGAGAATCAAAAGCCAATGGAACATCCTTGGTGCCCTTATCAAAAGATGTGCTTTAGGAAGCCGGTGATGAGGTTTCACGTAGAGCTTGAAGCAAGTTGATGGGGGCAATGATGGTAAATAACTGGGTTTTTGTGACTGAATTTTTGTGACTTCTTTAAAATGTCCACTTAGTTTCCTGTCAGAATTAACATATAGGTACAGATCTTAAACTGGTTATATTTTACTAGGTAAATTAGAATCCAAGCCCCTGTACCATACAGTATATTTTCTGATATTTTATTAATAGTCGTTCTATTTGGTATAAATGCAGGAGACATATGGTTAGAAACAGCTATATATATTACATACATATTTCTTTACATGCCTGTTCAATACGTTCTAGTTTTAAGTGGATACCTGGGTTCCCACTGGGATTCACCAAGGGCCATCTCAGAGATAACTAAGAGGTTATCATAGCAAAATGAAGTGTGTGAACGAAAGCTACATACAAAATATCCTCTGGGAGCTGAACATGCAGCAGCACTATGGGAAACTTGAAAGGACGCCCCTTGGGAAGGATCAATCTATTGTACAGCAGCATAAATTCAATCTAGCCAGCCAGGCTCCCATAGGGAGATATCTTTTGCACTGTATGCCTCTCACTCTGCGAATAGTAGCTGGGAAAAAATGCTAACGGAAAAGTATGTATGTACAGAGATGTTTTTCCTAACATTTATTTGCTTCACTACGAGTCCTCGTTGTCGACTTGGTCATTCTTTTTGCATATTGTGATAAAGTGCAAACTTGGCTCAAAGGCATCAGAGCTCTTTACATGAGCACCAGGTTACATTACACATTTTTAAGGACAGTGAGATGAAGTGATTTGCCCAGAATCACAGTATTTAGAGCCGACGCAGGGACTCAATCTGGATTCCCTAGTTCCAAAGTCAGCAGCTTTGGCAGTTAGCCACATCTCGTCCCTCATGATCTGGGTAGCCTTCGCATGGATTTTGTACAAGTGAGAGTGCAACTATTCACAAACCTCCATACAGACACTCAACCACAAGAATGTGCCAAAAAGCAGCACATCTTCAAAAAAAAAAGCAAGATTGTGCTGACCACACTACCTATATCTACCAGGGATAAGTAGACAGGTTGAAGATCCACCCACGCCTGCTGAGCCCGCTATGCAGGGACAATCAATCAATCAATCAATCATGCTGTATTTGTAGAGCACGACTTATCACCCCTCTGGCTATCCATGCACTGGGCTGCGGTTTTTAGTCGAAGAGTCAGGTCTTGAGCTTCTTCCTGAAGTCTGTCAGTGAGGGTGATGTTCGGTGGTACAGGAGGAGGACATTCCAGGACTTGGTCGCGAGGTGGGAGGAGCGTCCTACGGTGCGGCAGCGGCAGTGTCGTGCAAGGACAAGGTGGGTGGATTGGAGGTTCCTGGAAAATTGGTGGAAGTTCAAGCGGTGGTTTATATATGCCGGTCTTAGGTTGTGAAGGGCTTTGTAGGCATGGATCAGGAGTTTGAAAAGGCATCTTTTCCGGATAGAAAGAATGTGGAGGTCACTCAGGTGCTGGGTGATGTGGGTCATTTTGGGCAGGTTGAGGGTCAGTCTTGTTGCTGCGTTCTGTATAGTCTGAAGTCTTCCATCCAACCGCATACTTTAGTCTGACACTCTGAAACTAGCTTTGCTGTGCAAAAATCGCACAGATTAGATTTGAGCAATGAAACTTAACAAGGAGTAAAAATTCACATATTTATATACATTGAGTACTAACTATTAGAGATGCTTGACGCTATGAGGTCCTGAAGATAACAGGTAATTTACCTCCACAGTGGTCCCAAGTTTATGTACTCGGATACATGAAACGCAGATTGGGATCTGCAGGATTCCTCAGAGTGACTCACAAGAGATGTACAGGCTGTACCAGGAGCTGCATGACCTGTTGCTAATGCTACTTCCAAGAATCACCTGAACAGGTGGCAAACTATGGACAGAAATAGAGTGAAACACATTAGTATGTGTCTCCCTCTTTATTAGTGCTTTACACTGATCG
Source organism: Calotriton arnoldi (assembly GCA_963921515.1). Classification (NCBI taxonomy): domain Eukaryota; kingdom Metazoa; phylum Chordata; class Amphibia; order Caudata; family Salamandridae; genus Calotriton; species Calotriton arnoldi. Next base: position 1,291,888 of record CAWUFW010000836.1, read on the forward strand.
AAGCATCTTCAACAAATAACCAAATAGCGCTAGTTCTTACAAAAGTAACTAACAAGCACTGACAAACCCTATTGGTCTGACACCAAATTTGTATACAGAGACCTGGACATTAGCTTATTTCTGGACAATTGACCAAAATATGGAGTTAAGCATGTTGACAATGCTATTATAAAATTGCAGCATGTTTTGTTCAACGTTTTTATTGTTATTTGCTACCACATAGGAATGTACATGTAAAAAGAGTCAAAAGCAAGAATGAGTAAAAGTAAAATATGTACACATACTTCAGCAGGCACTAAAGTGCTATACACCAAAGATTCTTTGTATGTTATTTGTTGTGAGATATGTATGCACACCACTATGTGAAACGTGCATTTGTTCTCAAACGTTAGCAATACACGGAGGTGGTAACACATGAGGAGCAACACACAATGCCTATTTCTTACATGTGGGTATTCTGCTGCTGCACAATCTGTACTGTTGTGTGAGTGGACAGAAGCACACACTGATGCCACCTGTCCTCCAATTGTTCTTTGTGTAAGAGAAGTTAGCAGTGATTTAGCACAAGATGTTTATATGTTGTATTTTAGTGAACGGTAACAGCCACCTTTTAACTATGAAGAGATGGAGTGCATGGTCCAAAGACGTGAGGTGGTGCCGGCTGCAAGTGGAAGGAAGGGCAGGGGGCATGCTGTGAAAAGGAGTGTTATCTAAAACAAGTTAAGTTCATTTTGTGAAGATTAATTGGATTTCACTTCGGCAGTAACAAGAATTCTGTTCAATATGATCACTGGAGTGAGGCTTCAGATCATAAAAGTGGGGAGAGAATTCAAATTCCCTAGAAGATCAATGACATTGTAATTCCCGGCGAGTTACTCAGCCCTGGGATAAAAGACCCAATAAGGATGCTAAACATCAATACTGGTCCAACCTATTACAGAAACGTGAAAGTGATTCAATCTAAGTAAGTCATAAAGACTGAAAAACCCAGCATGAGGAGAATGAAAATCACAGAGGTGAATACAACACGAAAGCCAACTTTGTTTGGGGCATCTTTGAAAGAATCCGCACTCTCTCCTATGCTTTTCAAAATATACGCGAGTATATAATTAGACCATTTGACTTCTTCTTAGGCTCCTATTGACACTTGTCAATCAATGTGACTGGACCATCTTTCATCTACATTAACAGCTAGAGTGATTGCCTGCTGGGGATCCAACACTGGATGAGTCAAAAGGTTTAAAACTGAACACCAACAAAACAAAGGTTTATCTGCTGGGCTTGAAGAAAGAGTGTTCTGAAATGATTTGGTTGTTCCATGTGGGAGCTCCTCCCCTAACCAGCCCTGGCAAAGTCTTTGATGGCCATCTTGCATGAAGACCTCTCTCTCAAGGTACAAGTCAATACAGTTAGATACTCCTGTTTCTAAGTGGTGAACCTCCTAGATAAGACCCTTCCCCACCTGCCATGTGAACTGAATGCTAAGGTAGTTTCAGCTTGTGTACTCTGCCACATCAATGTGTGTACCATTTTTTATTTGTGCCTCCCTTATACAGCTATAACAGAAGGGCAAGTAATCCAAGATTTTGCGGTTGGGAGAGTTGCAAAGCCGAAAAATGTTTGTTAATGTTAGTCAATCTTGCTGTGCACTTCCTTAGTTACCTGAAAGACTGAGAATCAACGTGAAGGCCCTCTGCTCGGTGTACAATGTCTACTATGCCTTGAGCACTCCAGCCACCAACAGCACTTTCTACTTCAGAAACCATCTAAACCTTTGTACTCAAGCTCCCTTCTGCTGCTCATGACTTCGCACATCAAGAGCTCTTCCTTGTGAAGCAGTGCTTAATTTTTAAATAATAAGTGTTGGTGCCCAAACGTTTTCTCAGATGCCCGCAGCAACACTACCTAAGTTGGATTTGCCAAATAACAAGGCAATCTAGTCTTGATTCCACCTCATGCCTCTTTCATCCCCCACCATGCGCTCCCACAACCTTTATCTCACTCTTGGAGGTTCTTTTTCATTCCTGCTTTCTACTTTTGTCATTGTTTTTTCTGTTATTTTCTTCCTCTTTCTTGCATCATTTTCTGCCTTTCTCTCTTTTATTCTGAGTCAATGTCTAATGATCGAAAATTACATTCCTATCCCTAAAACAGAGTCCTGCAAGTGGGCCCCACCTACAACCACCAGCTCAAACTAAGCATTGCTGGGCAGGTGCGCTCTCAGATTTAATGGTACAGAATTTTGAAGTAACCTCCCATTTCAACCTAAATCCCACCACAGTCACCTTACATTCAAAAATGTATCAACCATCCTATTTATTTAAGGATACTTCACGGCTGATCTTTTTACTTACATTCATTTTAGATGATCCTATGGCACTAAAATGTCATCTATGGTTGGCATCGCACTCTATAAGAAGTAAATCAAATCAAATCACATAGAATCTAGAAAGCTGTGATGGGACTTGGCTAAAAAGTAACTGGACATTCCAGAATGTACAGAACATAGGTAGGATGTCCCAGCAGACTATGCATGGAGGATTTCCATTCCTAGAACTGGAGTTGCTTTTTTATTGATGATGATGAAGATGGCATTGTGTTATGCTTTCAATTTTTGAAAAAGTCTCAGTGAAACAACATGGGGTTGCATTTTCTTTTGAGGGTTATTACACTTAAAAATAAGTCAGGTACGGGTGGAATTAAGAGCAGTCCTTAATTTGTGCTGGTGGTTTCCGGTACTTGGCACAGGCACTTAATTGTCAATACTGGCGCTTGTGATTGTCTGCAGCATGGTGGCGCTGCTTATTTAATTTAGAGACGAGCCTAACAGTTGGTTGTCAACTCAATATACATTAAAAATTACTAAAACCTGCCCCCAAGCAATTCTTATATCTTTGGGGTCTGAAATAGTCTGAATTGCCGCACTTGAAGGAGTGGAATAGTTAGTAGTTGTGTTGGTTCTGTCATTGGCAGGGCTGACAGGGGCCAAAGGAAGGTGCAAGCTGCAGTGGCCTCCTGGCAAGGGCCCAGGCACTTATTTTCTCACAAATTAAGCACTCATTAAGAGGCATACAAGTTGATGCATATTTCTTTTTGGATTCATTTTAGGCATCTCAACAGTACCTAAAGAGGTTTTGCATTAGGTACATCAGCAACATGTTTAATTATTTATTGGAAGGTTTTATGAAGTGCAGAGCAGGCTCAACGGGGTATCGGAGCAATGAACAAATTAGTAAGATACAATATGCCAGTCTTCAAATAGGCTTGCAAAAATAGAGATGCCATAACAGTGGATGACACGCAGACAGGTTATTTCATTTTTTTAGATCAGTAAAGAAAGAGTGCCAGGATTTACTAATAAGTCCACTTCTGTGTCTCTATCAGAGTAAAAGAAGGCATAAATAGCAATACAGAACATTTCAACAGTGGCAACTACATTAGGTATAAATTAGTTTATGGGGGTAACAGGTAGACAAGGGAGGGAAGCAGAAGGAAATCAGATGCAAAGTCCTTTATGAAGGTAGAAAAGCAGTAAAATACTCCAGAAACTATGTAGCAAGTACATAGGATCAGAAGATTCTCCATTTATCTCTTGAACATCTGATGAGAGACGTATGCAAGATTCTGGAGGAAGTGAGTTGCAGAGTCTGAAAGCACACCATTAAAAGGAGTGAGTCTCAGTACAGTTTTTTTCTCAGGCAGAGTTTTCTAGTCTCCAGTGATTGATAATCTGTTGGGCGAGTATTAAGGGGATCCATTGGAGTTGCCAGTTTTGAAAATGGATCTTGCTTCAACGGGTTGGTATTGTAGAGTAGTGAGGACTGGAGTGACATGCTTGAAATAGTATGTACAACTAAGTAGGTGGACTGCTGCCTTGAGAGCAGCCTCAAGGAGCACTCGTCAGATTTTAGGAAGGTCACTGAGTAGAGCTTTGCCATACTGAAGGCTGGGCAAATCCTGGCCTAGAAAAACCAGCTTGAAATCATGTTCAGGGGAATAGCATTTGAGAAGTTGTGTGGGCTGGGCATTGCCTTAAATGCACTTTTTAGAACATGGTGGTAAAAGTGAAGTCTGCCATCTGGGCTGTAGCAAAAGGTTTTGCCCTTGGCCCTTATTTAGAGTTTGGTGGTTGAACATCTGTTAAATTGTCACAACAAAAAGTGCAGACAAGGAGATCATTCAACGTTAAAAGGGTGGGCCACATAGGAGCTGATCTACTCTTGCATACAGTAGTTGCTTCTGTGACAATCATGTGTTTTTAATTTTGCATAATTTGTGATGAGAACAGTCCTGTTTACAAGGTGAAAAGTAGCGTGATCACGTTGATGTTTCGGTGTCTGTGATAAGTTGATAAGTAAGACTATCTTCAGGACAAATGCTTAGAAGACACTTGAAACCCCCCCCACCATTCAATGGGCCTGATTCACAGAACTATCTTACGTCAAAAACGTAAACGTAAGCGTAAAGTTAGTACTTTTTAGGTATTCACAGAAGTTAGTAGTCCTAACTTTAGGACTCCTAAATGCCTTCTGTGAATACCGAAAGTCTGAAAGTTAGGATTTTTCTCAGTTTAGGAGTAGTAAAGTTAAGTAAAATCCTAACTGTAAGACTTTCGGTATTCACAGAAGGCATTTAGGAGTCCTAAAGTTAGGACTACTAACTTCTGTGAATACCTAAAAAGTACTAACTTTACGTTTACGTTTTTGACGTAAGTTAGTTCTGTGAATCAGGCCCAATATGTTTTAGTTTTGTAGAACATATCTAAAGCGTGTCTTTTGCAAACTGTGACTAAGAGATTTGTGCCATGGGTGCCTAGCCTGATTTATACTAATCTTGATTTAAAATATTTGCTATTTGACGTAAATGTATGTGCTACTACAGTTAGAAATCATCCTAAAGATCCAAAATCACTTGTACTCGCTGAAGAGAACAAAGTAGACCTTACTGAACAGGATCTTCAATTATCGTATAAGAATTTGTCTTGAAGATGTTCTCGCTTATCAACTATCACAGAGACCATAGTGTCAATGTGATAAAAAAACTATCAAAAAAATGTTTTCAAAGCTTGTCGAAACACCAACCAATCAACTATTTTTCTAGGTTCCAAAGTAAGGCTGTGCCACAGTTTTGGCCCACATTGACAAAGGAAGCCTCCACAGGCGTCCGCCCTATCTATACCACATAAAGCAAAAGCTGATATTCGATGGTGGGGAACGTGCAGGAGAGCAAGGCTTTTGGTCAATTGAAAATTCTGATATTTTCTCTCCCATAATAAATCCTGTGGCCATTTCAGAAAGATTTGAAATCCACTCAGTCCCCCATCGAGACAGCGATCCAAGCCAGAGGCATGATTGGATATGAGGAAGGACACAGCATCTCTCAGCACAAAATTCTGATCATGTTGAAGATTGGCAATAAGATGATTTGCTGGACAAATGGTAACATACTTAGTATGAAGCTTGCCAACTTGAACCTATATAGGAAAGAAATAAGAAGCCACGATGGAGGTCCTCTAGCAGAGCAGTGACATTTGTGTTCCTTTAAAAAAATGCACTGAAGGCTTTAACTGGAAATGTTCCTTGGTAGATCAGTGGGTGCTGCCTCTGACCCGAGAGTGAAAATGTAAACCCCCTGCAGACAAGGCAGGTATTTACATGGAGGTGTGTGGTGTAAGGCCAACATCCCCTTTACATCCTCCGGTTAACAGCTAGGGTTCAAGTACCAATGGGTCAGGGTTTGGAGTCTCGGGTGTAGTGTGGGAGAGTGTCTTGCTCCCGAAGGGCAGGCACAACAAAGGGAGTTATTACAAGAATTCAGTGACTGACTGCTTAGTAACAAGCTGCTGTTCACACACACACACACAATTTCAATACATTGTTATTGTATGGGGATGGCCATGGTAATTCGTATAGACTGTGCATTGCCAACCCCTTCTCTGTATTAATTTATGGGCTATTTGGTAATAAAACAATAACACTTGACAGCCGCCCTTGTATATCTTTATTTTGTGGGGGCTGAAGCAGGGAATGTCTCTTTGTATTGTATTTTCCTATTGAGTCGAACAAGGTAAGCACCAAATGTCTACTGGGTGCTGTAGAAAAGTATGGTCTGCTTTCATGCCTACCCCCACTTTTTGCTTGGTGTCAGTGTGCTTTTGACCTAGTCTGCCTGGAATCCTGCTCATCAAGACTCCAGTCACTGTGCTTTCTCCCTAAATTGACCATGGTAAGTAATTTTGTACATCCACAGTTGGCTACTGGTGCACCCTTGTAAGTCCCTAGTATATGGTACTAAGGTACGCGGGGCATAGGTAGGCCAGGGGTCTCCCATGGGCTGCAGCATGTATTGTGCCACCCATGGGAGTCCACTCAAACTGTGACTTCAGGCCTGCCATTGCAGCCTATGTGAGTTGGTGCTTACACCTCTCACAACAGATTTAGGTTTTCTTATATCTGAGGTCACTGCACTTAAAACCTATAAGTCAGCGCTATGGCAGGCTCTTCAGTCCTGAGGGCAGGGTGCTGGGTTATAAGTGTGAGGGTGCCCCTGCAAGAGCAGGACACCCCTAAAAACCCCTGAGTCAATTCTCCAGGCTTTGTAGGTGCGGTAAGTCATTTTAATACAACTAGTGGACATCAGTCACTACGAGATGTCTAACTATATAGTGGCTGCATCGAACCGGGTCATAATTGGTATCATTTAAATCAAAAGGGACACTGTTCCAAATAGAGGGTGCGAAATGTCACCCAGTCAGTGAGAGGGAGTAAAAAGAATAGAATCGAAGGTCAGGAGAGAGGGAGAAGAAAGAGAAAGAGGCAGAGGTTCATCCCCGGTATCAAGGATCTAGTCCCGAAGGGGAGGGCCAAGTCTAGCCTCTTAGTAGCCCTCACACACCCCGAAGGATGTCATGCTTCATCATCTGGCTTTTCTGCTCCTCGTCGGGCCGGGGCTGCAATGCCCGACGGTCCCCCAAAGGGTCACTTTCACGGAGATCTTTTAAGAGAAAAGCTGTAAGGTGAATGCGAGTGTGTGGGATGGATCCAGTGAAAAAAGTGTAAAGGTGCGTGCAGAGGTGGTGGCTAAAAATACCTAGGGGTATCCACAAAGTCGACCTTTTGTCAAGTTACACGGGCACATTAGGCCTTATAGTAACTCACCAACTTTCGGGTTTTTTAATCTACCAGGGGCACCACGCTATTAAAGAACTTCCTTGTGGATACCCCTAGGTATTTTTAGCCACCACCCCACACACTCGCATTCACCTTACGGCTTTTCTCTTAAAAGATCTCCGTGAAAGTGACCCTTCGGGGGACCGTCGGGCATTACAGCGCTGGCCCGACGAGGAGCAAAAAAGCCCGATGATGAAGCATGACATCCTTCGGGGTGTGTGAGGGCTACTAAGAGGCTAGACTTGGCCCTCCCCTTCGGGACTGGATCCTTGATACCGGGGATGAACCTCTGCCTCTTTCTCTTTTTTCTCCCTCTCTCCTGACCTTCGATTCTATTCTTTTTACTCCCTCTCACTGACTGGGTGACATTTCGCACCCTCTATTTGGAACAGTGTCCCTTTTGATTTAAATGGTCATTTGTGGAGCACGGACACTGGACCCCAATAGGCTCCTGGTCCCCCCTCTTCTGTAAACCTCATAATTGGTATCAAACATGGTGGAATCATACCCCAACAGCAATTCCAGTGTTGGAAGTATGATCCCATGTACTGGGGGGCTTCCTTGGGGTACCCCGCTGTACTCTTGGTAACAGCCATTCAGGGTCTGCCAGCAAGCTAGTGCTGCTGCCGACCCTAGATCCGATTCTGCCCTCCTGCTGCTGAGCTGAGCTTGAGCAGGGAAAAGTAAAACAATAGGTTTCCTGTCCCAGGGAGGTGTGACCACCTCCCAGACAGGACTTAGTGCATTGTGCTGGGGTGGGGGCGCTTTTCAGTGCCACCAGATTACTTTGAAGGGCACATCTGGTGCCCTCATTGCATACTCCAGTTTGAGCTAGTTCAGGGAGCCCTTGGATCCCGCTCTGGCACAAAATTGAACGAAAGGACAAGGGAGTATCCTCCCCTCTGTCCAGCCCCTCCTCAGGGGGACCCCTGAGTTTTTCCAACCCTTTCCCTATGGTACTTAAGGACTTACCTGTGGGTGGGTCCTCAGATTCATCGTGGGACAAGACTAAAGCCTGAAACTACGTCGCTCTTCGACCGTCTGGACACTTGGACTTCGTTGGACTTCAACTTGAACCAAGACTGTAGCAAGGAAGAGTCCTGCTGCTCCTGGTCTTGCTGTTCTTCAGGTCTTCTTTGTCGTCTGTGTCTGTTCTTCTGCCAGGTTCTTCAAAAGACCTGTGGGCAAACACCCAAAGTAATCTCTCTTGGAGTGAAGGAGTCACTCCCCTGCATCTGCAGGCACCACAGCAAAGCTGACTGGTTGCTGCTCATGCCGTCCTACAGACTTCCCGAGGCTCAGCAACATGGGTGGGTGGTTTTTCAACTCCCTCGAGACCTGACCTGTCCTCTCTGCAATATTGAGGCTATGTATCCCTCTTCCAAACTGCTGGGACCAAACCCCTGTGCATCGCGTCGACTTGCCGTTGTCAAGGCTTGTTGGCTCTGCATTTCAGAGATCTTCGGGATACAAGAAGCTCCAGCATCTCTTCCCTCCAAGATCAGCATCCTCACCACATCTTCTGCACCGTGGGCCTTCATCTTTGATGAGCTGCTCGAGGTCCTCTTGCGACTCCTGTGCTTTCGGACTTTGGGTATTCTACTTCTTCGGTGTGCTCCTCTGCTTACTCTGGGCCTGCTCTGTCTCTCCTGCTGTTGGTGAATCCCTTGGACCTTGCTGGTCCCAAAGTTGCTCCTTCTTTGTTCTCCACGCCTGTTGCAGCTACCAAGGCATGTTGGTGTTCCCGCTGGACACCGACCACCTAGTCACCGACATCTGACGTGGGACAGCTCGTGTACAGCTCCTGTTTTCCTCAGCGTCGCCTGGTCCTCACAGCTGCAGCGACAAGGTCACCGTCAACTCTTCAGAACCTCCCGACATTGGTGGGCATCTTCCGTGCCTCCTGGTCACCTTCGAGTGGCATAGACTCAGTCCCGTCTGCTTGCAGGTTCTTCACTTACAGAATCCACCCTTGGATTCCACCGGACTTCTTCACCTTCTTCTCCAGAGGCATTTTCTTCCAAGTCTAACATTGTCGTCTATCGAGGTTTCTGACGTCTCTTCACCCCTATGCACCTGGCTTCCCTGGTGTAGGTAACCTGGTTCCTGGGGCATCCAAGGGTGGGGTGGCTCTCCAACCGTCCGTCCTCCAAGGGAATTCTTTGGAGTCCTCTGGGAAGGGCCCTTCTTCTGCAAAACTGCAACTGCGACTTCTCCATTGATTTCCATTGGTATCACTCTGCACACAGCCGCCGTGGGCTTCCTGGGTACTTACCTTGGGTGGTCCCTTGTGTCCCCGGCTCCTCTGGGTCTTCTGGTCCAAGTCCCTTCCTTCGTTGCAGCTCGCATTCCACTTTCTTAGTATATAGTTTGGTCTACCCCGGAGACCACTGTATTCTGTGCTACTTACCAGAATGCTGTTTAACTATTATTGTGTATTGTGTTGCTATCTCCTGAGAGGAGATATACCAATGTGTTAGTGAGTGTTGTGTAATAAATAGAAGTATTTTTGTATAAACACTGTGTGGTTTCCTTTCATTTAACCTACACTACAGATTAAACTGGAAAAACAAGCTGCTTTACACTTCTTCAAGATACGCCTGAAGGCTGCTCACCACAGCTACCACTTTGAGAGCTTTCTATAGTTATCAAAGACCACTAAAATCACCATAAAGGTTAACTGGATTAGTGCAAGGTGCATCACTTAAATAAGTGTGCACCATATACTAAGTCAGCCTCCTACAGGTCCTATTTCCCAGTTTGAGAATTAGCATATCTTGATTCACTCATTTTGTCAATGTTTCAAGGGTGAAAATCAAACTTGCGATGTGCCAGGCACACATAGATGACAGCAGGTTACACCACCAAATTCTTTTGCTGCATGGGACTTTGTGACTGGTAGATTGCACAGAGGTCCGTAGTGCAGGAATCCGACCTTGTCCTACCACCAGTGGTCCTGTATGCGACTGGAATCTGTCATCTGAAGTGCATCACAGATCTTGCAGTAGAAATACTAACACATGAGTATCACCATGAATATTTGACCTGCAGGTTACACGCATCCAACTCTTTTTTAGGCCTTGTCGGAGTTCTGCTACGCTGAACTCTGCGAATGGCTGAAAAAACTCTGCCTCACTCTGTGGAGTTCCACGAGCGGCAGAGTGCAGTAAGTTGCGCTGCTCGCACTGATTTTTAACGCCAGGAGTTTGTTTCGCACTTCAAAATCAGCGCGAACGGCACCACATGCAGTGCAAGTGGGCGCTGCTTCTTTCTGCCGCTCGTGTAGATGTTCTACTTGAGCGGCTGCTTCCTCAACGCGAGTGGCAGGTTTCTCAATGGAGCGATAGCGACCTGCTGCGACTGCCCGTGTTGAGAAATCTTGCCTGGAGGTGGTCTAGCGTATGATTTTTCTTGCTTGCGCTTGCCAACTTAATGTTGATGAGCCACGTGAGAGGGAAAACTTGACTCCGCGCTGCTTAGCTGCGTTTTTCGTTCCATGCAGAGTGGGCAAAACTTCACAAACTTCACTGGCCGAGCGGAATTTGTCACCCACCCCTACTCTTTAACAGGTGCATTAACCCTTCGAGCTCTCTCACTTCCATTGTAGCCTTTGGGCTTCTAATTACAGACTCATCTCTGTAGGAGACAAGCAGCCCCACACGCTATCTTTTTGAGCTTTAACCGGTAACCTGCGTTTTGCTCTGAAAAAAGTAATTCAAGACACGTTGATAATTTTGAACGTATGCAATTGCAGTGAAAGGTCCTAAACTGAAAGTGGGAGGTGTCAGCTATGGTGGTGCCTTAAAAATTGTTTGGGCCTGTGACAGTGTATTATGTATTACACGGGCACATAGTCCCAGAGCAGAGAAGAATTAATATACAAAGTCGTGACCATTTTTAAAAATAAATATCTCGCCAATACCAGTGGCCTAGCAAGGGCCCCAATATAAGCAAGAAAATGGGTCCCCTAACTGCTATATACGTAGTAAAATCGAGGAATAATCAGGGTTCATTGGGCCCCTCAAGTCGCTGGGCCTCGGTGCTACTGCACCTGCTGCACCATTGATCGCAGCGCCCCAGACCAGTACCTCGTGCCCTATTAGCTTGCCTGGATTCTATCGCACGCGTGTATTCTCGCGTGGACATGGCTGCCGCGCGCCGTCCGCTGGCCTGAATGAGTCCCAGTATAAATAAGTGTTGCTATTCTTGGTGCCAGTAAACAAACAAGATTGTCAAGTCCTGACTGTTACCGAGAAACCTGTTCTACATTCTCTCCTGTGCGCTTCTGCAGTGTGCAGCTCATAAATCACAAACAGAACAAACGGTGCCCGTGACAGGCAAACACCTCTCAAACACCCCATTTCCAAGGCTACGCCACACAGCTGGGCTAACGATCAACCATCGACCGCATAGACACATTTGCGTGTTGGAATCAATGACGACTAGTCATGGTTTAGAACGCGAGGTCCCAAATGCAAAGGTTGCATTTTGGCTTTTTTTATAATATTTTTGAACGAAATGGTTTTCATATTTTCGCCGTGCTATTCGAAGTAGAGATTTCTCTCTCCAAGGCTGCACGTGATTAAAAATTAATCCATGAAACCTTGGGCTCGGCTGTGTGTAAGTTTTCTGTGCTGCTTGCCTCGATGAACGGGCTTCTGCGGCACTGAGTCAGTCCCTCCTTTCAATCTTGCAGCCGCTCTGCTGCTGATGATGAGCGGGGACCTCGCGGCGCGCTCTTTAGCAGGCCGCGCGACTCAGGGATGCAGTCAGCCGCAGAGGAGAACCGCTGGCGCCCAGGCCGTTCTCTGTGAACGTGTAGCCGCGCTCTCACCACGGGTACGTGACACTCGTTTAATTCAATCACCCGGCGACTCGAGCGGAATATGGGATTTTCTGATGCACAGACTTTCGAGCAAGGGAATGCGCGTTGGAGTGCAACACACTGCGAAATCTAGGCGGAGAAAAGCAACTGGAAAAAATGAAAAACAAACAGACCACTTTTTCAAATGCATTTCTTAATGTATTGGGACCGAATAAAAGCAGTCAGAGGCTTTTAATTTGACGTATATTGAAAACTAACTACAGTTCCTACCAAATTACGTAATACTTGTAGCCCTATGCCAGATGTGCCCCAGAGCGTGCTGCGGTCATTTGGGCCCGACTTTAATGCTTCCGGGCACTTCCTTGTTGCTGAAGGGACAGCAGATGCAGGGATGCACATCTTTTCCTCACGAAAGGAGGTTCCCTCATTTACATGAGGTACAACCCCATGCAAATGGCTGAATATCTGTGTTGATGTACCTGCATCCTATTACAGATTCTAAGGTATTGTATTGTGATTGCATTTACGTAGCGCTGACTGCCCCTGACAAGGCTTTGAAACACTTTATGCTGGACAGAACACTACTCTGAAAGGCAAGGTTAGTGGTTAATCCATTTGGGTATTGGGTATAGCCTTGTGCTCTCAAGAAAGCATTTACTCGTTTCTTTGTGGTGGTTTAAAATAAAAGGAGGTGAATGTGCTCATTATTGTGGGGAGGGTATGTGAGTTCATGCAGATGGTTGGTGGGATTAATAGATGAGACAGAAGAGATTCAATATTGTTGGGTTGCACATATTGCAGGAGATGTTGAGATTTTTTAAGTGCAATAAGCGTAATTCACAGAAATACAATATTATTTGCATGTGAGAGTTCCATATTATGTACTTTAATAGTCACTAGAATAGGCGAGCAGTCTACCTGCTGCGAGGTTACCAGGAGATCACTGCTTCTGCAATGATGGCTAATCAGGTCAGGGTTGGAAGAATAAAGTAATGTCTGAACACATATGCAGGGAAATATCGAGAGCTTTAGGCTTTGTTCGAAGGTAGCAGTAGCCTCATGATCATTGCAGCATCAGAGAATATACAGGGTAAAAAATGAAAACAGCGAAAATGCTGAAGCGAATGTCTTCTGATGCTCACCCTTAAAGTCTGACTCAAAGTATTAATTAAGGGAGCAAAGTGGGATCCCTTTGTATGCCCCTGGTTGAGCATGGCACAAAAGAGGGTGAAGACAGCTTCCACAGATAATGGATTGCACGCACTCCTGTGGCTGGAGGATGGAGACCCATATACTGAAGAGAGGACGATTTCTTGAAGACTGTTATCTTGGGGCGGCTGAATACTTCGCCCTTAAGCACTGCTATTTGGTGGATGGTAGAGGTGAGGGTAGGATGGTAGTTTCTGTTGTTGAAGGTGATGAAGACATTCCTAGGCCTAGCCAACCCATTTTCTGTCCCCTAAGTATGAACAAAGAGACCCTACGGAGGTGCACTAACAGTGCTAGATAAGTGGTGGCACGCAGATAGTGCACCTGCCAAAGATGACTTTTGGGTGGGGGCATGTAGCGTCCAAATCTCACTCACTCTTACTGCAGGGGAAGGGGCTACCAGGCACATGCATCAAAGCTTTCTGCGATCGCAAACGGTGCGATTCGCAAAAATCGGCCGTTTGCGATCGCAAAATTAGCTTTTGCAATGCATCAAGGGTCAAGGCCCTCGCAATTTGAGAATTCGCAATTAATTGCGAGTTCTCAAATTGCGATTGCATTTAAGGAATCGCAAATTGAGATTCCTTAAATGCAATGCATTAAAGTAAAATAATTAGCGATTTCGCTAATAGGGGGCGCAAATTCCCATGAAGTTGAACTTCATGGTAATTTGCAAAAACTTTTACACACACACATGCCCTTGGGGCATGTGTGTGTGCAAGATGTACTCATATGCAGATTTCAGGGGTGCAACAGGGTGTCCTTTTGACACCCTGGCACCCTTGAAATTGCATTCTCAATTTGCGATTCTCTAATTGAGAATCGCAAATTGAGAATGTCTTCCCATTCATTCCTATTGGCCTCTAGGCCCATAGGAATGAATGGGGAGGTATTCCTTAATTGCGACTCGCAATTTGCGAGTCGCAATTAAGGAATGTTTAGGAATCGCTATTTTTTTTGCGATTTCTACATGCATAGGCTTTTGCGATTCCTTAATTGCGATTCCTTAAAAATCGCAATTAAGAAATCGCAAAATCCAACATTGATGCATGTGCCTGTACGTTCTTTCAATTCGACCAGCTGCTCCCCACTGTGAAAGATGAAGTTGGGGTTTAAACTGCCACTCCATCTTTCACTGCTGCCCTCTCTAAGGGTATGCACTACCTCAGTGCCTCCGAGAGTATACTTAGGGCATCAAAAACAAGGTGATGGATGGAAGGGTTGAACTAATCTCAGCCACTGGAAATCGCTCGGGCCGCATCCCAGTCAATTGTTAATTCTAGTGGATGAGATTATTTCAAGCATTCCATCCATCACTTGTCTGTATAGTTAAGTGTCCCAGAGTATACTGGTAAAGGAAAAGACAAAAATGATTTCTTCAAAAGAGGCCACACAACATCTACTTCTTTTCCCTAGCTGATTTACTGTTGCCGTGGCATGTTATTTTAAAGCAGCATAGGGCTAGGCTCACAGACTGACAATGATTTCACAAATTCTGCTTCATTAAGCAGACGATCACCACCATTCATTTTGGATCCAAAATACCCAAAATATTGAATCTAACCTACACCAATCATGCATGCACCCATTTAGAGGGCATCAATATCATGCTAAAACCCTATAGCCCCAAAAAATCAAATCTGTGTTTACACCACTAATGTAAATGAATACCTTCACCTTAATGAAAGGTTAACACAAATAACCTCAATGGTTACCTTCGTTGTAGTGAAAAGTTCACACCACGACCCTCAATGCGAACGTTCAGCATAACGAAAGTTTCACGCTACTAACCTCAATGTCTGCTTTCACCTTTATGAAAGGTTTAAACAACTAAGCTCAATATGCACTTTCACCTTAAAACAGTGATTAATTTGTAAAAAAAAATAAGTGCCAGGTCCCTCTCAGGAGACCACTTCACCTTGCACCACCCATTGCCCCTTCCAGCGCTGCCAATGACACTCTCAACACAACTACGAGCCATCAGTGACAAATGTGACAATTCAGACTATTCCAGGCCCCCAAAGCTATGAGAATGGCTTGGGCAGCAGGTATTATCCATTTTTAATGTATATTGAATTAATATACAACTGTTGGTGTGCTCATCTCTAAATTAGACAGACGGCGCCACCATGTGGCAGACTGTCATAAGTGCTGGTGTTGACAATTAAGTGCCTGCCGAGCACCGGAAACCACCAGCTCAAATGAAGCACTGCCTTAATGAAGGTTTCACACAACTAGGATCAATGTGTACCTTCAGTTTAATGAAACTTTCAAACTACTAACCTCAGCGTGTACTATCTTCTTAGTGGAACATTCACACCAATGACCTCAATGTGTACTTTCACATTAACCAAAATCTCAGACCACTAACCTAAATGGATACTTTCACCTTACCTAGAAGTTCAGACCATTAACCTCAATGAGTACTTTCACCTTACCTATAAGTTCAGACCATTAACCTCAATAGGTACTTTCACCTTACCTATAAGTTCAGACCATTAACCTCAATAAGTACTTTCACCTTACCTATAAGTTCAGACCATTAACCTCAATAGGTACTTTCACCTTACCTATAAGTTCAGACCATTAACCTCAATGGTTACTTTCAACTCAATAAACATATGTAACTCTCATATTCCTACTCTGATCAGTCTTTCTTTCTCTTTCCTTAAATATGTATTGCAGTTTTAATACACATACAAGAATTTGGACAAGAACATATATTCAAAGCAGGGATCACTGCTGCTTTACAATGTTCAAGCTTACTTGTAAATCAATTACATACTTGCCCACTCTCCTGTTTACTCTCTTACTTGTTCACTCATCACTCACTCGCATATTCACATGCATGGGCGACAATACACCAGAATGCTAGGTGTAGTAACCTTTGACCACCCAATAACATGACAGAGTTCCCCACTTGTCTCAAAAGCCTCTGATTTGCTGCACAGGGATTGAGGGAAAAGGAAGAGGCGGAAACCACTTTTTGCTCCTGTCCAGTAGGTAGGACTACTCAGTCGAACATTGAGTTGAACAGTTACCAAGGACTCATGAGAGGGTCGGAACAGCACAGGTTTGAATCCCAACAAAGGCGATTCAACTATTCATCCTTCCAAGATGTATAAACAAGTCCCAGTAAATTGAGCAACTGTAACACCTGTAATTTTACAGGCTTAGAAAAGTGATGTGAACAACTGCATAAATACATTTATTACTATTTTTGCTGTTGATATTGATTTGTTGTTAGTGTTGTTATTTTTAATAGTGTTGTTATTTTTAATGATTCTTGTTATTATTGTCCAGGATCCGAGGTTAGGATTAGAAGGGACAGCGCTAAAGGTACTAAACGTCAGTTGAGAATAGCAGCTAATACCCATAGCTACCCCTAAATGATGCTACATCATAATGAACATAGTCAGGCAATATGACTGAAATACTACGGTACAAAAGAGTCTTTTGCTTGAATAAAAATTCTCCAGCCTGGCATAATGGTCTGAGGATACCATCTGATTTTAAATGAAGCCTTCCACTACCGGGATAATATGAAATGTTATATTTTTGCCCGAGGGCCTTCTTCCTGTGAGACGTTCTCATTCATTTATTGCCAAACAGATGGCCCAATTTTGCTGAGGCTCTGGCATGTATCAACATTTTTTAATTCATACTCCACTATCCTTGTGCATTTCTCTGCATGATTAATATTTTGTACCAGTGTACTTGCCTATAGCTATCTGCTCTGCAGAGATGTTACTGCTTTATGTTTTAATAAATCAGCTTTTTCATTAAAAACGTCTATGATTAAAAATGCTGTCATGTCTCAAACAATGGCTCGTCTAGGGATTGTTTTACACCGTTTTCAGTTTTGTACCCATGCTTGATATACTGGCATCACAAATGGAGGTGGCGAGAAGTACCTACATGTAACGTGGTGCACCAACTTCAATCTACTTTTGCGACACCTGACCTGCCATATTCTTATTAGAATTCCAGGCATTTAATTTTGAGAATCTCATAATCATGTTAATATTATGTATGCTTGGGATTCCTTGCTGGTGTCTGAGACAGACAGCATTGCAACCAGTACTTTCACATACACCGAGAGTGGGAGCAGGGCATCTCCTTGTACACGCTGAATGCCTTTTTTTGTAATCTATCTCAGTCCCTGCTTGTCATTGGATGGCTTGCCTCCTTATTGTAGTGTTTGTCCCACCAACAGGAGCATTTCTGTCTCACCATGTTTCATTTGCTGATCGGCAGTATTATTTCACTACTGACGTCTGGGAACTCTTTTTTTCTCCCTGTCCAAACTCCTCATTGGACCCATGACACAGTAAAACAAGCATTGAAAATGCAATAGGTCTAGCCCTCGTTTAAGTTAAAGCAATTTGGTTTGTAATTAGGCGGCTTTTTAGCTTCGCTTTTATTAGTGTTTTTCAAACTTTCATGTACATAACATGCATATGTATGCATATATGTATATGTATGCATGCATACATTTGTATTTATGAGAGGTAGAGAGTAGAGAGTGAGTAGTATATAGTGAGCAGTAGAGAATGAGTAGTAGAGAGTGAGTAGTAGAGAGTGAGAAGTAGAGAGTGAGTAGTAGAGAGTAGAGAGTGAGTAGTGAGTAGAGAGTAGTAGAAAGTGAGTAGTAGAGAGTAGGTAGTAGAGAGTGAGTAGTAGAGAGTGAGTAGTAGAGAGTAGTAGTGAGTAGGAGAGAGTAGTAGAGAGTGAGAAGTAGAGAGTGAGTAGTGAGTAGAGAGTAGTAGAGAGTAGTAGAAAGTGAGTAGTAGAGAGTAGGTAGTAGAGAGTGAGTAGTAGAGAGTAGTAGAGAGTGAGTAGAGAGTAGTAGAGAGTGAGTAGGAGAGAGTGAGTAGTAGAGTAGTAGAGATTGAGTAGGAGAGAGTGAGTAGTAGAGTAGTAGAGATTGCATAGTAGAGAGTGAGTAGTAGAGTATTAATGAGTAGGAGAGAGTAGTAGAGAGTGAGAAGTAGAGAGTGAGTAGTAGAGAGTGAGTAGTGAGTAGAGAGTAGTAGAAAGTGAGTAATAGAGAGTAGGTAGTAGAGAGTGAGTAGTAGAGAGTGAGTAGTAGAGAATGAGTAGTAGAGAATGAGTAGTAGAGAATGAGTAGTAGAGAGTGAGTAGTAGAGAGGTTCGGTGCCTTATGATGCACTGGGTTCGCACGACTGTGTGTTTTGTGTTAAGTTTGTGCTACTTTCATCCGGTTGTAACCATAGTGTATGCTGATTTGTGACAGTGCCCCGGATCTGGTCACACTTGGCAAACTATACGACTTTGTGTCCGTGCTGTGCGCATAAAGGTGAGAGGGCTCTGTGTAGCCGCTCTAGGGCGAGCTGTATTAGTACAACAGGTTACAAGCAGTGGCTATCAGATGTTTATTTAAAAACTCCCTCGTGTCGATGTTTTTAGTATTTCGAGGGCGAGCTAAAGGAGAAAATTCTCCCATTCCTTGTCATTGGGCGACCTCTGCTTTGCTCAAGCTTAGGACGTGTCTGACTCCAAGTAAACCTGAACAGGAGGCCTCGGGCATTTCCCTTAATGCAACACGCCAAAAAGCAGTCCTACAAGCCGCAGAAAGCGTCTTCGGGACTGCCAGGTCTGTTCTAGAAGGGACTACACGCGCTGCACTGGTGCTGCACCGCCGCCATCATAACAGGGGCATGCTTCCGTTTAGTAAGACTTCACAGCATCCCATCAAAAAACTGGCGTGGTAATAATGGCATTAAAACACTTCAAATTACTAGTGTATTAGCCACTTAGTTGCACATTTTATCGACCTCGGAAGGATGCAAGGCTTACCAAACACACACTGCATCGGCTTTGGAAGGATGAAAGGCTCGCCCCACCCATTAAGAGTTACCGGTAAGGGCCAATTGTACGCTTCCACTGTATGGAAATATTGACAACACCTCACCAGGGGTAGCAAGCACTATATAATTGCAAACCTTTTCCCTCCACTCTCCTTCCCAATCCAAACAACTGACCAACATATCGCGGCTTTTTTAGGTGTAAAGCATCTAGTTTAAGGAAATGTTTAACACCTGTTGTAGACCGCTTTGCTTTAGGCGGTGAATTTTGCCTAACAAAAGATGGTCCATAGACACTTTTGCACACTTGCTTAGACGCTAGGAAACCGTCAGGCTGCAGCGCGTGTGGGCACCGAAGCCCGGGGGCACCGCTGTCACCACCCCCGCCGTGGGCAGCACACACGCCCAGGTGCGCAGACACACGCCGGGCTCTGGGCCTCAGGCCCCGCCTGCAGAATCGGGAGGAACGCGATGTGGTGTGGAAATCAGCAGAGCAAGAAAAAGCAAAACTAATCCAGGCAACAGAGAAAAGCCACGTCGAATTCCTCTACAATGCTGCCTAACGCAATCTACGAGGTGAGTTCAAAGTGCAGTGGGTGAGAGCGCCCAAGTGCAGCTTACATATAACAAGCGGCAGTGAAAGCGATCGCTTTTTCGTTGCTATAACAACGAAAGCATCGCAAGATGGCGTCGGACTGTCCACAGTCCGTACGGACACGCGCATGCTGTCTGCTTTGGACAGATGGCGAGAGCAGCCATCTTTGTCCATGCAGGCGCGTGCATGAGCCCACGGGGAGAATTGATTCCAAAAGGTCCTCTCTGGCGAGAGCAGCGCAAGCACAAGCGCGCGCGTGCCTCGCGCGGCAGCAGGGGGAGAGAGGAGGGGGGCCTGCGCGATTCCCTTGCGGGAGCGAGCAGCAAGGTGCGATAATTGATAACATATGGCGCCAGCTGCTCGCTCCCGCAAGGGAATCGCCAAACGTGCACGCGTTGCCATTGAAGGCAATGGAACGCGTGCACGTTTTTGGGCGAAAAAGGGAATCAACGGCTAAAGGTCTTTTTCCTATGCAGCGCATGCGCGCTGCGTAGGCGAGACCTAAAGAGGCAACTGCCACCCACTGTTGCCCCTTGTCGCAGCCAACTGGTCAGTGCTGTCAATATTGGCTTTATAAGGACAGCTTGCTTTTATAAAGCTAGTGTGAGCAGTGGAGTCAAAATAGAGTTCTATTTTTTGTATTCTTTTATATAGTAAATCATTTCCAAGACAGCTGCCACATTGCATCAGATTGTGTTTGGTGTAATGTGGTGGCCATTTTTTACCAGAATTAAAAAACACTCAAAATGTAGCATTCCAAGATGGCCATCACTGTGCATCATGATGCATATAGCTGGAACATGATGTAAAGTGGTGTCTAGCTTAAAAATTATATAATAAATGGTGGGAAGAATAGAATTACAAGATGGCCACCACATTGCCTCCCATTGCGGTTGCAATGTGGTGGCCATCTTGGAATTCTGCTGTTTGTATTCTTTAATATATGTCTATATGAATATATGAATATATGTATATGTATACTGTTTCAAGATGACCACCACATTACATTTACAAATAGTGTGATTCAATGTGCTGGCTATTTTGGAATGGTATTAAAAAAATATAAAACACTGTATTCTAAGATGGCTGCCTGAAAGACTTGGTTTTGTCAATGTTTGTGCCACATAAACACTGAGAAAATTAGTGCATGTATTGGCAACTCAAAACCAATTGAATTTGCCAGTGCTTTTGATTTAGAGGGGTTGCGTGCACACAGCTGAAATAGTTTAAATGCATGCTCCATCTAGCACTAAAGAATCAAATTGGAGCACACCCAATGCTTGGTTTTGGGTTTTTTAACTAGCAGTGTTATCTGAGTTGCGGAAATATCAGGGCCTGAATTACACGGGTTCCTCAGTTTGTATGTATGTGCTTTCTGGTGGTTAATACTAGAAAATACAAACAGTTTGTTGAACAAATAACGAATTTGAAGACAAAGTTTGATTCTTAAGAATAATAAAAATCTCAACATTTTAAAAAATGGAGCCTTGGGAGTGAAGCTGTGTGAATAACTGATTCTGAACCAGTTCTGCTCTCAGGCAGCACAAAGTACACTTTTTGAATGTTACTTTTCCACTGAAGTTCTCCAAAATCTACTTTCATCATTGAATTAGGTTTTTGAAACTAGGCGGAGAATAATTTTGATTTATTTGCTAGCATTTTACCAGGAAGAGATCTAAAATAAGGATTTTATTTACACCTGGATTTGTTCATGGACAATCTATCCTTACCTAAACAGTGAAACCAGCATTTGGGTAATTTCACTGCGATGGCTTACTAGTCTCAATATGTACAGTACTTAGATATATATATATATATATATATATATATATATATATATATATATATATATATATATATATATATATATATAGGTTATGCACTGAGAAAAACACACTCTTGGCATCTTAAGTGTCCATGCAAAATTCTTTTATTATCGTCCGTCCTTGTTCAGACACGAAACAAGTTGTCTTCAACTTTGGTAGAAGTAACATTTGAAGTACATCATATGCTTGATCACAAAATTCTCTTCACACAGTAGTGGTACAGAACAGCCAAGCCAACACGTGTTTCGCGAAATTAATTCGCTTCTTCAGGGCTTCAGAATTTCAGTTTCTTCATACTAATAGTCTTCTCAACTCTTGATAAAGGGATCCCAGATTCATCCTGGCTATATGCACTGTATAATATAGACTTCCAATATCAGGAAAAACGGCTATAGCCTCCCATCGATACGAACACCAGTCAGTTACATATTAAACATGTAGTCCTTTGGGCTGACAAGACACTTCTTGGGGTAACTTATTTAATATATAAAATTAGGTTTCCCTATGTGGTAAAGATACTTTTCCCTGCCATGTGTCACTGTAGAGCTTTTAAGCTGCAGCACATTGGGAGCACAAGTGTGCCACTGGCAGCGCAAATTTTTATCATTTATATAGGTGGTATATTCACCGCAGCCCACATGTGACATTCAAAATTCTATGCCATTGGTATATTTCTTGTGCAATCTACCATGGCCTTTTAGGAAAGTTTAATGAGCCAATTAGGTAAATCCAATGCACAGTACATTTTAAGGGGAAAGCACATGTCCTGTCCTACTGCGTAACAATAGGACAGCACAAAGAGTACTAAAGTTGAGAAAACCAGACAGAAAAAATGGAAAACCATGACAAAATAATGTATTTTCTGAAAATCCCCCATTGCAGGCTCCCTCCGATACTTCTAATGGTTTTCAATTGGGACTTCCTCACCAGCTGAGGTGGTGGAACCGATACTTTAAAAACATTAGTGTTGTAACCTTCTTAGTACCAATGGTACGTTCCGTCACCCCTTTGGTTCCCCGTTCTTTGGTTTCTCCCACCTGGAGTTCAGGATAGAATGTTAACACCTATGGTCAGTTGTGGAGAGTGGATGGCCAATTAAACAGGACTAAAACCTACACTGTTTCCTGTTGTTCATACTTTAACATTGGCGACGAATACTGCGAACGGGGCAGTGTGGCCATCTCCCCTCTGTGTGCTCTCTCCAGTTACATAGATGATCCTGGGAAAGAAGAATCGTGAGTAGGGAGTCTTTATAAGACCTTACAAGAAGACTAACACCCGGCGTTATTAAGAATTGATGAGGACCGCTATCAATGAATTGCAACTAACGGGTGCCTGGTGAAGTATCTACGCTTTGCGTGTTGGTGCGATGTCGCTTCCCCTGCACTAAATGACTATTGTGGAAAATGGTCGAGGAAGCCAGATGTTGTGGTGCATAGCTGTCACCCCTGTGGTCGCTGGAAGTTATTTGCGTAAATTTATTGCACTGGTGCAGCGCTCGCCATTGTACTCTCAAAGAAAGCACTTCTGTGGAGGAAACAAGGACTGGTGAGGCGTATTCTGACTGGTGAGGTACTGCCCATATACGGAGCCCCAAGGAGCAGCCAACGGCGCGGGGAACGTCGCCGCTGGTGAGAGTCGGCGGTGAGGGACAACGCGTCACATTTCTGTTCAAGATCGGAGTCGGGCTGCGCAACTCCTGTAAGTCTACCGCAGCCTGAGCTCAGCAGGCGAAGTTCGTCACTTCTACAGCGTTACTGAGGAGAGTGGGAAGGGCGCGGGAATCTCTTACCTCAGCGTCCCCTGCTTTCCATGTTGCTGTGTTTCTTCCGTTTCATTGCCAACAGCATTTCCGTTGTGTCAGGCGCAGCAACGCTAGTCTACCGGGCCTGCGCACTTTCTCCTCAGAGCACCTCAGCGTCCCCTGCTTTCCAGGTTGTTGTGTTTTCTTCCGCTGTATTTGCCAACAGTATTTCCGTTGTGTCAGGCGCAGCAACGCTAATCTTCCGGGCCTGCGCACCTTCTCCTCAGAGCACTGGTGCGCGCCAGACATCTGCCAAAGTGTTCCTCTGAGGTGAATCCTAGGTCGCGCTCCTCAGTCTGTGTGCGCTGCATCCTGTGATCCATACGTGTCTATTCTGGGGGATACCCTGCACTGCTAACAAGAGCAAGTTAAAAATAAACGCTGTGAGTAAAAGACGTTTTAAAGTACCTTGGCAGCCCGTCATTATTACCTTCCTGCATCCAGATTTCGGTCCATGTTTCTTGACTGTTAGACCTGGCATCCTTGGCGTGGGTCTCCCTTCCATTTTTTCGTAATGCCTCCACTGTTGCCGATATGTTTTTGTTGGACTAGATGCTCATGGGCACTTTGCCGCTGCTAATCAGTGCCAAGGTGCAAGTGTTCCCTATCGTTAATTGATGTAAGTATTAGTGACTCCGTGATTGGATGATTGGTTTACTTGTCAGTCCCTAGTACCGTGCACTGAGTGTGCCCAGGGCTTGTAAATCCAATGCCGCTGGTGGGCTTGCAGCACGGGTTGTGCCACCCACAGAAGCGGCTTGTAAAATGTGTCTCAGGCCTGCCATTGCAGAGCCTGTGTGCAGCCTAGGGCTGCCATGTCGACTTGGTGAGTACACCCACTCACCAGTCCCTAAACCTTCCCTTTACTGCATGTTGGTCACCCCTAAAGTAGGCCCTAGGGCAGGGTGCATTGTAAGTATAAGGTAGGACATGCCCTGGTGTGTGTGGCATGTCGTAATAGTGAATTACAGCCATTTTCGTTTTTCACTATTGCAAGGCTACCTGCTCCCCATACGCCAGAATGGGCAGACTGACTATTACACCTTATAGTCAGAACTGACCCCGGGAACATGGTAGAAAAACGAATTTAGTATGCCTGAACTCAGGATGATAAAATACATCTTTTAGTGAAGTTGGTTTTAACATTCTGTGTTTGAAAATACCACTTTTAGAAAGTGGGTATTTTCTTGCCTAACTATCCAAGCCTGCCTCTGCTAGGTTGTGTATTCCTTGTCTGGAGATTGAGTGACAGGGGCTGGGGGTGGCTACAGGAGACAGGGTGAGTCAGCGCAGGGCTGAATAGAAAGATCTGCATCCAGAGTGGAGGGAGGAGTTGCACCTGGGTCTGAATAGGGCTGTGCCTGCCTTCCACAATGCTGGCTCCACCTCCTGCCGGGCGGCTGAGCACTCTGCCCCACATTCTGAAAGGAAAGAAGGAGTCAGAAAAACAAAGTGCTCCAGGACTGACCAGAACTGGTTTTGGACTAGGCAGAGGCCTCTCTGCCTCCAGAGAACAAAGAGAATCAGGGTATAAGAGGGGCACCCAGACCCCAGGAAAATTAGATCACTTTTGGGAACAAGAAGAAACCTTTGCTGAGGAGCGGAACCAAGAAGAAACTGAGGAGAGACTATCCCTAAGCCTGAAGTGCTGCTTGGGGGATTGGCCTGCAGTGGTTTGCCTGACTGCCAAAGAAAGGAGAAAGGAACTTTTGCTTTGCTGTGACTTTCATCAACTTGTGAAGGATCTCCAAGGGCTTGGAAGAGAGCTTGCCCCCTGACCGAAGTCCCAGGACCATTGGACTTCACCCCTTTGTGAATTGCTGCTGGAAACTCTGTTTCAGTGGCTGCAGAGGTAGGGAGCTGTCACCGACTCCCACGACCGACTCTGTGTCCTGTAAGCACCGCATCGAAGCACCGTCTCGCCCTGCAACGCACGGCCCTGGTCTCACCGACTCCGTCAACGAGCCGCTGCCTGCACCGCATCGAGGGACAACGCGTCCTGCAACGCTTCGCTACGCCGAATCGAACTGGTCCGACCGACACGGTCACTGCTGCTGAGTTCGAGTCCTGTGACCGCACCGGAGTTGGGCACCGCTCGCACGCTTTGCGACGCACCGCCCGACTCGCACCGCTGTCCGGACTGATCGACGCCAGCTCCTGAATCCGGCTCCGTCGCCGCACCGCAACCTGCCAGCACCGCATCGAAGCACCGTCTCGCCCTGCAACGCACGGCCCTGGTCTCACTGACTCCGTCTCGACGACGTCAATGAGCCGCTGCCTGCACCGCATCGAGGGACAACGCGTCCTGCAACGCTTCCATTTTTGCATCGCGACCGCGACGAACAGCCATCCGGCTCGCACGCCCGTGCCTGCCGCTTCAAGTAAAAGGTACTGTGACCGAGTCTGTCTACGCTGGGTTGGCCCGTCTCGACGCGGTCAGCTGGATTTGTTAGACTCTGTTTGTTCTCAACATCGCCGTAGCCGGAGGAGGCTACCGACTCGCACAGAACCTTGAATTAAGCCTTTTGATCAGAACTAAGTATTCTTAAACAGTATTGTGGATTATTTTTGTCGTTTATGGTCTTGTGATAAATCTATATAAAGTATACCTATTTTTATAAATATATAACCGGTGTGGTGTCCATTTGTAGTGTTGTCACTTGATTACTGTATGTGTTCACAAATGCTTTACACACTGCCTCTGAACTAAGCCTGTCTGCTCGTGCCAAGCTACCAAGAGGGTGAGCAGGGGTGATTTCAGGAGTGTACCTACTTTCCTGACTAGACGCAAGGGTCCCTATTTGGACAAAGGTACCTACCTCTGCCAACTAGAGACCCCCAAATCTAACATTGGTGGTCAGCGGTGAGGATTCTGGACTTGCATTTGTGACTCATGTACAGTGATTGGTGAACACTACTTAGTGAGTGCAGACCAAAACGCAACCACATACTTTTATAGCATTTTTTCTGGGATTTCCTATTTTTGCAAATGCCAAGTTCAGTCACTATGGAGAAACCAGCATCAGTAGCCTCTGTTGAGTGTGATTGGGAAGAAGAGAGGCTAGAATGCTACACCCTTAAGCAGCTCAGGCAATTCTGCAAAAAGTTTAAAGTGTCCATGACCGGGCTCTCCAGGAAGGAGGACCTCCAAAAGGCGCTGAGGGCCTGGGTCGAATCAAGGAGTGCCCCTGTGGAGGGGGCTGAGAATGCAGAAGGGCAGCTGGAGGGGCTATTGGGTCTAGGGGCTGGAAGACCACCTTCCCCAGTAGGTAGCAGTGTTTCTGCCAGAGGACTGTCTCCAGAGGAGTTGGAGGACAGGAAAGAGAGTAGGATGCACGAAATGGAGCTGACCAAGCTCAAGCTGAATGGGCAGTTAGAATTCCAAATGCAAACTAGGAAATTGGCCCTAGAGGAGAAGAAAATGCAGTTTGAACATGAGAAAGTTTTGAGGGAGTTGGAATTGAAGGCCAAGAGCTTAGAGATTACTCCCTCTGGTGGCAGTGTACCGCCTGTGCCTGTTGAAGCTAGGGTGTATATTCCCAAAGATGTGGTGAAGGAGTTTTTAAAAAATGATGACATAGGGCAGTGGTTCAAAGCCTATGAGGTAGCCATGTCTTCCCACCGGGTCCCTGAGAAGGATTGGGGAGCGGGGTTGTGGGGACGGTTCCTCAGTGAAGGGCGGGATACCTTGTTGGATTTGCCCTCTGAAGTCTATAATTCGTACAGCCACATGAAGGATGCCTTAATGACTAGGTATGGTTTGACCCCTGAGCTTTATAGGCAAAGGTTCAGGAACTGTAGTAAGATTGAAAGCAGTACCTGGGTTGAATATGTGACCTTCTTTTGCAGAGCCTTGGATGGTTGGGTAAAGGGTAGCAAAGCGACTGATTTTCAGGCGCTCTTTGATTTGATTGCCTGGGAGCACTTGTCCGGTAATTGTTTTCCTGAGCTACGCCAGCACCTGATTGATAGTAAGCTGACTAACCCTAGGCAGCTTGCTGAGGAGGCGGACCGCTGGGTGAGTACCCGGGTCCACAAGGGTCACGTGGGAGACTCCGCCAATGGTGGGCAGGGTCCCCAGCAGAAGAGTGGGGGGACAAGGGTAAACAGAAGGAGTTCCATAAAGGGCCCCAAAGTAAACCCCAAGGGAACCAAGGGAAAGGTTCCCAGCCTCCCCTGAGAAGAAGCCAGTGGCCCTGACGGGCCCCCTGTTCACCAGGGACCACTGG
This sequence comes from Calotriton arnoldi, assembly GCA_963921515.1. Lineage (NCBI taxonomy): Eukaryota > Metazoa > Chordata > Amphibia > Caudata > Salamandridae > Calotriton > Calotriton arnoldi. The sequence continues at coordinate 1,319,373 of CAWUFW010000836.1, forward strand.
TATGTTACAAGTGTGGCGCCCAGGCCACAAGGCAAACGATCCTCGTTGCCCTTTGCATGGAAAACCAGCACCCACGAGTGCAGTCCCCCGGCAGTTGGCTAGTGTAGCCCTGGGGGAGGAGTTGGGTGCCCAAGGTGGGGGATCCCACAGTGTTTTCCCTTGTCTCATTAGGAGACTCTGAGATGGTCCCTAGGACCCCGCTGCCTGAGAACACTAAGAAATACAGGCAGTGGGTGACCATCAATGGCCATAGGGTGGAGGCTCTGAGAGACACAGGAGCCAGTGTGACAGCTGTCAAGTGTCACCTGGTGTCTAAAGAGCAGGTTATCCCTGATGCATTCTATCCGGTTGTTGCCGCTGACAACACAGAGAGTCACTGCAAGGTGGCTCAGGTTCCCTTTGAGTGGGGGGTCTCGGGTACTCTTCAAGTAGCTGTGAGGCCAGCCATGCCTGTTGACTGTTTGTTAGGGAACGATTTGGAGAGCTCACCTTGGGCTAAGGTGGAGCGGAGTGCGCATTTAGAAATGTTGGGCTTGCCTGATTGGGCATGTGTGACCACCCGGTCAATGGCAGCTAAAGGTGTTCAAGAGGACCTGGAGCCTGAGAGGGAGGCCCAGGTGCCTGCCGGAGAGAGAGGAGGCAGGGGGCGCGGGAAACCGGCCCTCGAAGTTCCCACGGTCCAGGAGGAGGCAGACCCTGAGGGGGATGCCCTGGAGCCTACAGGGGAACAGGTAGCTGAACTGGGGGACCTACCTGAGCTGACCCATTGGCAGCAAGAAGGAGGACCCTCCAGGGAAGAGTTCTGCAAGGAGCAGAACACATGCCCTTCTCTCGTGGGTCTGAGGCAACAGGCCACAGACCAGGCAGCAGGTGATCAGTCTGGATCACATTGGGTTTACTGGGAGAATGGTCTCCTGTATTCAGAGCCTAAGGTTGCTGAGCCTGGGTCAGCCCGTGTGCTGGTGGTACCCCAGCGCTTCAGAGCCTTCCTACTGGGGTTGGCTCATGATGTACCGTTAGCGGGACATCTGGGGCAGGACAAGACCTTTGACAGGCTTGTTACCCATTTCTATTGGCCCCAGATGCGCAGGAGTGCCGCCACTCACTGCAGGACATGCCAGACTTGCCAGGCAAGTGGAAAGAGTGGGAGGAAGCACAAGGCTCCTCTCCAGCTATTCCCTGTGGTCAACACCCCCTTTGAACGGGTGGGTATTGACATTGTGGGGCCACTGGACCCCAAGACAGCCATGGGCAACAGGTTTATCCTGGTCTTGGTGGACCATGCCACCCGGTACCCTGAAGCCATCCCTCTGAGGACAGTGACGGCCCCCGTGGTGGGACGGGCACTGATGGGAATTTTCTCACGTGTGGGATTCCCTCAAGAGGTGGTGTCTGACAGAGGTACCAACTTCGTGTCCAAGTACTTGAAGTCCCTGTGGCAGGAGTGCGGTGTAACTTACAAGTTCACCACTCCTTACCACCCTCAAGGAAATGGGCTGGTTGAGAGATTCAACCGGACCCTCAAGGGCATGATTATGGGTCTGGAAGAACCCATGAGGCGTAAATGGGACGTCCTCTTACCATGCCTGTTGTTTGCATACCGGGAGGTGCCACAGAAGTCTCTAGGGTTCAGTCCCTTTGAGCTCCTCTATGGACACCCGGTGCGAGGACCTCTGAGTTTGGTCAAGGAAGGCTGGGAGAAATCTCCCAGGAAACCTCCCCAGGATGTATACAGTTACATGCTGGCCTTCAGGAACCAGACTAGGCGTTTCAGAGAACTTGCTGAGGCAAATCTGGAAGCCAGCCAGGAGGAGATGAAGCGGTGGTACGACCAGAATGCCACTCTGGTAGAGCTTCAGCCTGGTCAGAAAGTGTGGGTCATGGCCCCTGTGGAGCCTTGTGCGCTCCAGGACAGGTGGACCGGCCCTTTTACGATGGTGGAGCGCAAGAGTCCAGTTACCTATTTGGTGGACTTGCAGTCTCCCAGGAACCCCTTGCGGGTCCTGCATGTGAACCGCCTGAAGCCCCACTTGGAGAGGTCCCAAGTGGGCATGCTCTTAGCTACAGATGATGGAATGGAGGAGGAGACTGAGCCTCTTCCTGACCTCCTGTCAGCCCGAGAGCAAGATGGATCAGTGGAGGGAGTAAACCTCTCTACCTCCCTGACACCTGAGCAGCAGGGTGACTGTCGCCAATTGTTGGGACAGTTCCCTGACCTGTTCTCCCTGGTTCCCAGTGTCACTCATTGGTGCGTCCATGATGTGGACACTGGGGACAGTCTTCCTGTGAAGCACAAGGCTTACAGGGTGACTGACAGGGTCAGAGCTTGCATCAAGGAGGAGGTCTCCAAGATGTTTGCGCTAGGGGTGATTGAGTCCTCTAACAGCCCTTGGGCCAGCCCAGTGGTCTTGGTTCCAAAGGCTGCCGCGCCTGGTGCCACACCAGAACTCCGGTTCTGTGTGGACTACAGGGGACTCAATTCCGTCACCAGGACTGACGCCCACCCCATCCCCAGAGCTGATGAGCTCATAGATCGGTTAGGGGCTGCGCGGTACCTCAGCACGTTTGACTTAACGTCTGGGTACTGGCAGATCGCCTTGACTGATGGGGCAAAGAGAGGTCAGCATTCTCCACACCAGATGGGCACTACCAGTTCCGGGTGATGCCCTTTGGGATGAAGAATGCCCCTGCCACCTTTCAGAGGTTGGTCAACCAGGTGTTGGTTGGACTGGAGGATTTCAGTGCCGCCTACCTGGATGACATCGCAGTGTTCAGTGCCGGTTGGGAAGAACATCTGCGCCACCTCTGGGAAGTGTTGATGGCGCTGCGGAGGGCAGGCCTCACAATCAAGGCGAGTAAGTGCCAGATTGGGCAGGGTTCTGTGGTGTACTTGGGACACCAGGTTGGGAGCGGCCAGGTGGCGCCCCTCCAACCGAAAATTGATACCATTCTGGCTTGGGAGCCCCCAAGACCCAGACAGAGGTGAGAGCCTTCCTAGGACTCACCGGGTACTACCGGAGATTCGTCAAGGGGTATGGCAGCATTGTTGCCCCCTTGACAGAGCTGACTTCCAAGAAGCAGCCCAGGAAAGTGATTTGGACTGACGCCTGTCAAAAAGCTTTTGACACCTTGAAGGCTGCCATGTGCACGGCGCCTGTGCTCCAGGCACCCAACTTCTCCAATGAGTTCATTGTTCAGACGGACGCTTCAGAGCATGGTGTAGGGGCTGTTCTATCACAGATCAATGAGGAGGGCCTAGACCAACCTGTAGCCTTCCTCAGTAGGAGGTTACTTCCCCGGGGACAGAGATGGAGTGCTATTGAGCGTGAGGCATTTGCTGTGGTCTGGGCACTGAAGAAGCTGAGACCATACCTGTTTGGGACTCACTTCCGGGTTCAGACAGACCACAGGCCCCTCAGATGGTTGATGCAGATGAGGGGTGAGAATCCAAAGCTGTTGAGGTGGTCCATTTCCTACAGGGGATGGACTTTACGGTGGAACACCGCCCTGGTACAGAACACGCCAATGCTGATGGACTGTCCAGATTTTTCCGCCTTAGCGATGAGAACTCCCTAGGGGTAGGATAGTTCTCCCCACATTTCAGCTGGAGGGGACACGTGTTAGACCTGGCATCCTTGGCGTGGGTCTCCCTTCCATTTTTTCGTAATGCCTCCACTGTTGCCGATATGTTTTTGTTGGACTAGATGCTCATGGGCACTTTGCCGCTGCTAATCAGTGCCAAGGTGCAAGTGCTCCCTATCGTTAATTGATGTAAGTATTAGTGACTCCGTGATTGGATGATTGGTTTACTTGTCAGTCCCTAGTACCGTGCACTGAGTGTGCCCAGGGCTTGTAAATCCAATGCCGCTGGTGGGCTTGCAGCACGGGTTGTGCCACCCACAGAAGCGGCTTGTAAAATGTGTCTCAGGCCTGCCATTGCAGAGCCTGTGTGCAGCCTAGGGCTGCCATGTCGACTTGGTGAGTACACCCACTCACCAGTCCCTAAACCTTCCCTTTACTGCATGTTGGTCACCCCTAAAGTAGGCCCTAGGGCAGGGTGCATTGTAAGTATAAGGTAGGACATGCCCTGGTGTGTGTGGCATGTCCTAATAGTGAATTACAGCCATTTTCGTTTTTCACTATTGCAAGGCTACCTGCTCCCCATAGGCCAGAATGGGCAGACTGACTATTACACCTTATAGTCAGAACTGACCCCGGGAACATGGTAGAAAAACGAATTTAGTATGCCTGAACTCAGGATGATAAAATACATCTTTTAGTGAAGTTGGTTTTAACATTCTGTGTTTGAAAATACCACTTTTAGAAAGTGGGTATTTTCTTGCCTAACTATCCAAGCCTGCCTCTGCTAGGTTGTGTATTCCTTGTCTGGAGATTGAGTGACAGGGGCTGGGGGTGGCTACAGGAGACAGGGTGAGTCAGCGCAGGGCTGAATAGAAAGATCTGCATCCAGAGTGGAGGGAGGAGTTGCACCTGGGTCTGAATAGGGCTGTGCCTGCCTTCCACAATGCTGGCTCCACCTCCTGCCGGGCGGCTGAGCACTCTGCCCCACATTCTGAAAGGAAAGAAGGAGTCAGAAAAACAAAGTGCTCCAGGACTGACCAGAACTGGTTTTGGACTAGGCAGAGGCCTCTCTGCCTCCAGAGAACAAAGAGAATCAGGGTATAAGAGGGGCACCCAGACCCCAGGAAAATTAGATCACTTTTGGGAACAAGAAGAAACCTTTGCTGAGGAGCGGAACCAAGAAGAAACTGAGGAGAGACTATCCCTAAGCCTGAAGTGCTGCTTGGGGGATTGGCCTGCAGTGGTTTGCCTGACTGCCAAAGAAAGGAGAAAGGAACTTTTGCTTTGCTGTGACTTTCATCAACTTGTGAAGGATCTCCAAGGGCTTGGAAGAGAGCTTGCCCCCTGACCGAAGTCCCAGGACCATTGGACTTCACCCCCTTTGTGAATTGCTGCTGGAAACTCTGTTTCAGTGGCTGCAGAGGTAGGGAGCTGTGACCGACTCCCACGACCGACTCGGTGTCCTGTAAGCACCGCATCGAAGCACCGTCTCGCCCTGCAACGCACGGCCCTGGTCTCACCGACTCCGTCAACGAGCCGCTGCCTGCACCGCATCGAGGGACAACGCGTCCTGCAACGCTTCGCTACGCCGAATCGAACTGGTCCGACCGACACGGTCACTGCTGCTGAGTTCGAGTCCTGTGACCGCACCGGAGTTGGGCACCGCTCGCACGCTTTGCGACGCACCGCCCGACTCGCACCGCTGTCCGGACTGATCGACGCCAGCTCCTGAATCAGGCTCCGTCGCCGCACCGCAACCTGCCAGCACCGCATCGAAGCACCGTCTCGCCCTGCAACGCACGGCCCTGGTCTCACAGACTCCGTCTCGACGACGTCAACGAGCCGCTGCCTGCACCGCATCGAGGGACAACGCGTCCTGCAACGCTTCCATTTTTGCATCGCGACCGCGACGAACAGCCATCCGGCTCGCACGCCCGTGCCTGCCGCTTCAAGTAAAAGGTACTGTGACCGAGTCTGTCTACGCTGGGTTGGCCCGTCTCGACGCGGTCAGCTGGATTTGTTAGACTCTGTTTGTTCTCAACATCGCCGTAGCCGGAGGAGGCTACCGACTCGCACAGAACCTTGAATTAAGCCTTTTGATCAGAACTAAGTATTCTTAAACAGTATTGTGGATTATTTTTGTCGTTTATGGTCTTGTGATAAATCTATATAAAGTATACCTATTTTTATAAATATATAACCGGTGTGGTGTCCATTTGTAGTGTTGTCACTTGATTACTGTATGTGTTCACAAATGCTTTACACACTGCCTCTGAACTAAGCCTGTCTGCTCGTGCCAAGCTACCAAGAGGGTGAGCAGGGGTGATTTCAGGAGTGTACCTACTTTCCCTGACTAGACGCAAGGGTCCCTATTTGGACAAAGGTACCTACCTCTGCCAACTAGAGACCCCCAAATCTAACATTGACTTATTAACTTCAGCCATAAATGTTAACTGATTCATTTCATTCAGTTTGGGACAGGTCTCGTTTTTAATAAAACTGAGGGGCAATGTACATTCCATTAGTGATTTAAGTACTGCAATTTACAGACAGTGACGATATTATTCACCCCATATGTGATATCCTCAAATCTTATTGGTAATAAGAAGACACTCGCACCCTCATCATCCTGTGTTCATATTAGAATATTTAAAGTCCTGTTGCAATACTTTTACCCACTATGATGGCTGCAGCGAGCATGAGCCAACCCCCATCCTTCTTGAATGAAGTGGGAGAGCCGGAAATAAGTTGGAAAGAGTGGGTTAAATTGTTTGAGTCATACTTAATTGCCATAGGGGGAGAGCGTTTCACTTCCATGCGTAAACAGCACATCCTTCTCCATAATCTGGGGGTATATGGGCGCAAAATATATGAGACATTGCCTGAACCGGTGGGGGAGGGTGGTGAAGCAGTGGAAGGAATGGATATTTTTGAAAGCACTATGGCTAAACTAGAGACACATTTTGGGGACAGAATAAATGTAGTGTTGGAACGACATAAGTTTTTTGGAAGGGCACAAGGGAAACAGGAATCCGTGACTAATTATATTGCAGCATTGAGAGGTCTCACTCAATTATGCGAATTTGGCAACCTCGCAGATTCACTAATAAGAGACCAGTTGGTAAGGTGTACTAACAATATGCGTATACAGGAAAAACTGTTGGCCAAGAACCCCAGTCTCAGAGAAGCTGTTGATATAGCTAAATCAGTGGAACATACCGCAAAGTGCATTAAAGAAATGAGGAGCCCTAATGAAGTAGTGGCCAGTATACAAGGTGATGAAGAGGATGGTGAAGTATTAAAAGTAAATTATAAGGAAAAGTCATACAACAAGACTCCCAGTAGGGAGAGAAACTTAAGGTGTTACAGGTGTGGAAGTAGCAATCACCTAGCTAATAACCCTCATTGCACAGCTAAAAGTGTCACTTGTAAAAAATGTAATAGAAGGGGACATTTTTCCAGGGTGTGTAGAGAAGGTGACCCCCAAGTCAAAGAGGGTGGGGGTATTGAAGGATCTTGGGGAAAAGAAATAAAATGTGTACTGCCTATGCAGAATAAGTATGTTTTGCAGGTTAAAGAACGTTCTGAGAGTGTCAATATTATCCACCCTAAATGTGATATATCCTTGAACAACAATACAGTAACTATGTTTGCAGATTCATGTTCCCCATTTACATTGTTGAATAAGAATGATTTGGAAGGTTTTGAAGGGGAAAATAAGAGTAGTTTACAGGAAGCAGACATTTCACCTACTGGGTACAACAGGGAACCCATACCCCTGCTAGGTATGAAGGAGATGCACATTAAATTCAAAGGCAGGAACACTTTCGGGAAAGTGTACGTTGTAGAGTCAGGATCAAACCTGTTAGGCTGGCAGCACCAGAAGGAATTGGGCATCATTCTGGATCCCAACAAGGAAGAACAAGTCCTACTTACGGAAGACAATGTGGAAGAAGGAAGCATTTACGATGAGTTCAAGGGGTTGTTTCGTGAAGACTTGGGCCTTCTGCATGATTTTGAGCATAAAATAAAACTTAAGGCCAACGCCAAACCAGTTGTACATAAACTACGCCCGTGCCACAACAAATGAGGGAGCCCTTGGAGAAAGAACTTAAAAACTGTGCAGCATGGGGATCATACAACCTGTGGAATGTTCAGAATGGTTGGCGCCAGTTGTAATTGCAGCCAAGGCCAGTGGTGAAGGCATCCGTCTATGTGTAGACTTTAGGAGCCTGAATGAGAGCATATGGGTAGAAAGACACCCCTTGCCAAACATAAATGAGATGCTCAGCACCATGTCCCAAGCCAAATACTTCAGCGTCATTGATCTTTCAATGGCCTACCACCAGGTAGACCTGCACCCAGAATCCAGACCACTCACCGCATTCATAACCCCTCACGGTGCATTTATGTTCAAAAGAATGCCGTTCGGATTGGCGTCCGCTGCGGCGGTTTTCCAGAAGGCCATGCAGCAAATTTTGAGAGGGATAAAATGTGCAATGTGTTTCCAAGACGACATCTTGGTGTATGGTCGCAATGTGGAGGAGCATGACAAAACTCTTAGGCTGGTTTTCAAAAGGCTCATGGAAGCTGGTTTGACAGTGCAGAAATCTAAGTGTAAATTAAGGGTGACGTCTGTCGACTATCTAGGACATTCAATTTCTGAGGAAGGGTTTAGACCTAAAAGCAACCTTCTTGATGCTGTGAGGAATGCTCCATATCCAAAAAACAAGGAGGAACTGAAATCCCTTTTAGGGCTGATGGAGTATATGTCCAAGTACATTAAAAACTTTTCGTCCAAATGTGAACCAATACGAGAACTATTGAAGAAAAACAAGGAGTTCGAATGGAATGAGCAGCACAAAGGAGTAGTGGATACTCTAAAAGAAGACATCTTAAGTTCGCCGGCTCTAGGGGTATTTGATTATCAGTACAAAACTATCCTCACCACAGATGCATCCAACAAAGGTCTGGGGGCCACCTTATCTCAAAGGAACGGGAAGGAAGAAAGAATAATTGCATTTGCATCCCGATGCCTTACAGACGCAGAGAAGAATTACTTAGTAATAGAAAAAGAGGCCCTGGCGTGTTTCTGGGCAGTGAAGCATTTTAAATTCTTCCTAATGGGGCTTAACTTCACTATTCGTACGGACCATAAGCCACTTACTTCCATTTTTACGGTGAAAGGTATGAAAAATTGTACTCCACGCATTGGGAAATGGATCCTAGGTTTAGAGAATTTTAATTTCAAAGTGGAGTACGTTCGGGGGGAAGACAACAAGGTGGCAGATTTTTTATCCAGAACACCCTTAGAAATGGAACAACCAGAGGAGATGCTGGATAGCCCCATCATGGTGGTAGACAACCCCGCCATCACAGAAGAAGAATGGAAGAAATACATGGAGGAAGACAAAGTTTTGGACAGGATAAAAGTGGTATTGAAAGAAGGATGGCCCAGCAGATGCAGTGAGCTGGAAGAAGAACTCAAAGAATACTGGGAAGTCAGGAACGAGTTAAGTATCATAAAGGAAAAAGTCTATCGCCAGAACAAAGTAGTACCACCGGTGGGCCTCAGGAGAAGGATAATGGACCTGGCACACGAGGGACACTTAGGGCGTAGCATAACCAAGAATAGAGTTTGTGCGAACTTCTGGTTCCCCAGGATGGATGCCATGGCAGAACAACTAGTGAAAGACTGCGTGAGCTGTGCCAGGAGTGATAAAACCAAGTCCTTACGGAAGGCCCCTCTATCCCCTGTCATGGTACCACTCAAACCGTGGAGTAAACTAGCAATGGACATAATTGGACCCATGGACAATCTGGGAACGCAAAGGAGGTTCATGTTGGTGTTGGTGGACTACACCTCACATTGGGCTACCCAGAAATTCGTACATCGTGTAAACACCAATACCGTCATGGAATTCCTCAGAGATGTGTTCTCGAAGGAGGGCATACCCTCTATTCTTGTCACCGACAACGGTGTACAATTTACATCCCAATTTATGAAGGAATTCTTGGTGAACTTGAATATCAAACATGAACTGACGGCCTTGTATTGTCCAAAAGCCAACGGCCTAGTTGAAAGGACAAATAGACTAATAAAAGAGCACATCCAACTGGCCCTGGTCAACAGTCTCGACCTAGAAACATCCCTACGAGACTGTTTGTGGGCATACCACACCACGCCCAACTTGGTAACAGGGGTCTCCCCTTTGTCTCTCTCAGGGGAGGGAACCATGCACCAAACTTAACCCTAGTTGGTTGGGGGGAGGTAGGGCTGTAGACATATACCCTGAGGAGGTGGGAGAAAAGTTGACTTGCACCAAGCTAAATACAAGGAATGGTACGACAAAAGAATGGGGTCAAAGCCCCTAGCTGGGAAGTAGGTGACGTGGTGCAGGTTAAGAGAAGTGTGAAGGATCCCCACAGCTTAAGTAAATTCTACCCTCCTGGTCGCATTGTAAAGGCGTTCAACAATGTAGTGCAACTCGACAATGGGCAATGGTGGAGTTGTGACAAAGTTGTGAAGTCTCAAATGTTTCATGGATAAATGTGTAAATATGTCAATGGTTATTCTTGTAAGGAGGGAGGTGTGTTGTAACCTTCTTAGTACCAATGGTACGTTCCGTCACCCCTTTGGTTCCCCGTTCTTTGGTTTCTCCCACCTGGAGTTCAGGATAGAATGTTAACACCTATGGTCAGTTGAGGAGAGTGGATGGCCAATTAAACAGGACTAAAACCTACACTGTTTCCTGTTGTTCATACTTTTAACAATTAGCTGTATCAATTTCCATATTGGATGCAAGCCCACATTAAGTTTTACAGCTGTCTTGATTTGGTCCCACTATAATAGTGCATTGAGAATACAATTTCAAGTATGACAATGAACCACACCACTTGCATCACTTACATTATTCATCCAATCTTTTTTTCCTATGCTTTTACAAATCTTGAAAGTATATGCAGGTTATAAAATACTCACTGGGGTAAGAAAGTTGACTGTTGGGAAGCCCTAAGTGAATTCATAACGTAGATGTTAAGAATCTTATTTCTGAAGGACAGAAATCTACATAAAGGCACAAAAGATATGCAAATGATTTTTTGTTAAATAATTGGTAAGATTATCCTTTCAAGTGTTTACCCTTCTCACGTTTCACAATATCAAATAAAGATTCTTACTACTTGAGTGAAAAACACTTCCTTTGGGAGCCATCTTGGAAGCAAGATAAAAGTACTAATGTAGAATTAAGTATCTAACCATCTTTAGTGCAGTGGACGAACAGTTCATTCCCACCACACTACCTCGATAGTACAGTGGATGTCAACAGTTCATAAATCACACTAAATCAGAAAATCGCTCTGGTGCTCGCACTAGAAGGTTTTTCCTTTTAAAAAATAATGTTGGGATGAGAAGAAAAAGCCTGCCCATGCCTCAAGAATTGTTTTGATCAGTGTAATGCACAGCAGGGTTCTGCTTACTAAAAACCACCAGAATATTTCCATGCTCCCCCAGTAAAAAAAATAAAATTGTGACTGTATTTCTGCTCCCTGGAAGGAAAACTCTTTCTGCCTCTCATGGGGGGAGGAGGGGACAGAGGGTTTGCTCCCAACTCACCCGCCCCCAAGGGGGAGAAAGCTCGCTAAATGGGGCAGTCCATCTTGGGATCAAACTGCACTCCTGCCCTAAGATTGCCCCAACAGTCTTCCTGCCCCCCGCAAGGCTGAAAGCCCATTAGACAACAGGGATATAATTAAAAAAAAGTAAGGATGGCCCAGGCCCCCACCCCGTAACAAACCCAGCAATCTTTACGCCCCTAAGGGGGCAGATTAGGAGGGCATAAAGCCCACTAAACCCATAAATGGTTTTTTTAAGAAAGAGAATGGGATAGGGGACAGCATGTATCAGGTCATACCCACACACCTACATCCCCAAGAGTCTTTCTGACGCCCACAAGCGAAAGATGGATGGTTTACCCCTATCGGCCCTAGAAGAACAAAAACACTGGATGGCAAAAAATGGAGTTGGGGACTGACTTTTTCTGATATCAAGCCATGCCCCCACCCCTACAGCCCCAACAGTCTTTCTGCCCTCCCCCTGGGCCTAAAACATCCCTATCCCTACTGCAAGGAAGAGGCTATTTGTATTCTTTAGGATGTAGTTTTGACACACTGGCCATCAGAGTGGGGCTAAATCCCAGTTTCCTCTCCCTTGCCATGGTCTATGGCCGCATTATTCGGACTCAGGGTCAAGCAAAAATCAGGGAACTCTATGAACCTTAAACATTCATGAAATCTGGAAACCCAGTTGAATTCGAGCTGATGTGACGTCACATATTTTGTCTGCATTTCTGTGAGGTAAAGTTCTGAATCTATTGGTCTACACAAAATTCCTACCTCCCAGTGTTCTAATATTTTCCGGATAAAAATGGCATCTCACTTGTGAGGCTGGGCCGATTACCTGAGACAAGAATAGCTCAAACCAAGGACCATGTGAAGACCTCATTTACTTCAGATGGTCATCGTTTTCATTTGTTCCTGTCGCAGGCGATACACAAACAAGAAAATAGGAAAAATCGACTGCAAATTAGAAAAATGTGCTATCACAAACTGCAGGTAGGTAGAAACTGCAACAAACAGGAAAAAATTACTACCACTTAGAAAAATGCAACATCTTTAGTTAAAAGATTGTTCCTGAATTCCGGGAAGATTATGAACATATGTTTTCTTGCACAACACTTTTTTCACATTTCTTTTAAAAAAATATTTATTTTGCTATGTTTTGGATATTTTCTCAGTTCTCTCCAGAGAAATCTACAAACCGTGGATACCTTTAGAACCCCACTCCTAATGGGAAAAAGGATGAAAATTTGGTCTAGGTACCTTTTGAGAAAAAAAAAGTAATGAAAGCTTAAGCACAAAGTGGCCCACATATAAAAAAAGATCAGCACGAGGGGGGTGGCCTCAGCACCTGAGAGGTTAAAGGTCAAGCAGCCCTCTTTGATCTACATTTTGGATTTCACTGGCATCCTCTCTTCTTCATTGCCTGGACAACTAGGATGGCTGGTGATGTAAAACACAGAATATAGAAAAAGAAGTGCCCAGTAGATCTATAACATTGGTGCACTGTGGAATACAAGAAACCTACAAGAATATCTGGCAACATGCGCTTCTGTTCTGACTAGATTTTATTTTCAATAGTTCCAAAGAGAGAGAACTGAAGAAACCAAAAATGAATAATCCCATCTGATGCCAAAATGAACAATCGTTTTTGCCTTATAATGCCTGCTCTTCCGGTGTAAATAACAGAAAGTTTGCTCTGTTTATGTTAAATGTGAGTAGGGCTGCTTACTTAAATGACATAAAGGGCCTGCAGCACTGATTGTGCCACCCGCACAAGTAGCCTTTCAAACCTGTCTCAGGCCTGTCATTGCAAGGCATGTGTGTGCAGTTTACTTTGGCTTGACATTTAAAACCACTTGCCAAACCTTAAACTCCCCTTTAATTACACATAGGTCACCCTTAACGTAGGCCTTAGGTAGCCCTATGGGCAGGGTGCTGTGTAAGTAAAAGGCAGGACATGTTCTGTTAAGTTATACATACCTGGTAGTGACAAACAGCTAAAATTGTTTTCACTACTGTGAGGCCTACTCCTCTCATAGGCTAGCATTGGGAATTTCTTAAAACACTTTTAAGCTGTAATTCCTGATCAGAAAGAAGTAGCTAAATCATGTTTCATATCTTTGGAAAGGTAATGATAAATCTTAAGTGGTAAAATCGGATTAGACCTGATTATTTTAGAAATGCCATTTTTAGAAAGTGTACCTTTGCTGACACTAGTTATAGGCTCATTTAATTTATCCCTTAGTTGTTGGGTTCGAAACGCATCAACACCTTCAGAATTAGGGAGTTGGTTGAAGGAATTCAGGGCAATAAGGGAACCTGTCGAAAAATGAAAAAATAATTCAGGTCCCCATTGCAAAAGCCCAATTAAAGGCAGTTTTTCCCACCCTTAATCAGTGTATAGGAGTATAGAGCAAGGTGAAAAATGTTTATTCCTATAACATTTTAATTGAGAACTGGGACATTATCCTCTGCCATCAATCATAAGATGTTGTTTTTAAAAATATACTGCATGTTTTTTGCTTATTATGTTGTTATTTCTTTTGTTTGTCAGAAAGGTTTTCTGTTATACAAGCATGTTTAATACAGTGGTGGTGTAAAAAACTGTTTGAAGTATACAATTGGTGTAGGGTTCTAAAGTTTATGACATGATATGTAAGAAATTTTAGAAATGCAAGTTACTTTTTGAACAAAATACAAAATAAATGTGTGGCCATGCTAATTGAGTTTTGTGCCCACTATGACGAATTAAACAAGTCTTTAACTAGTGTCTGCAAAGGTTTATTTTGTGTGTATGTTTGAATTTCTAGTCGCCTAACCTTGCTGACAATGAAAAGGCCCAACCCCTTAGTTAGAAAGTGGACATTTCTCTGCTCTTAACTTTGATCTGTTTGCCTGCAGCCTGTCTTCAATAAGCGTCTGGGCTGGGTGACAACTACACTTTGTGCATTCCCTCTAGACAGTCACAAACAAAGGAAGGCAGGGTGTGTCAGAGGACTCATCTGCATTTATCTGCATTCTGATAGCCTTAATTAATGGGCAGGAAGGGAGAAGGGAGCTGACACTTACATCTGAAAAGGCTGTGTCCAGTCCCCACACAAAGGACTGATTACCCCCACCGATAGCCTGGCAGACAGGTATGGGATGAAAGGTGACCTGTGCACTTCAAGGAGCTGCTTTGAAGTCACCCCCACTTCAAAGGCACATTTCGGTATTAGTACTGGGGCTCTCACCCTACCAAATCAGTACACTACTGGACCTGGGAAGAACTCTGCTGGAGTAAGGACTGCTGTGCTGTAAGGGTTGCCACTTTGCCTTGACTGACTGTTCTGAGGAACTGCTTCTCTGCGTTGCTGAGCTGCCCCGCTGCCTGCTGACCTCTGCCCTGCTGAGGGCAAGGACTGGGCCCATCTCACTCAAACCTAGAGTGACTACAAGGGCTTGCTTGCTTGTCTCCTGTTTTCTGTAGTCTCAGGGACTCAAAAGACTTCTTGCAAATCTGCTGGTGTTGCTGGGCTCAGCCATCGGTGAGTCCGACCGTTGTCTGAGGTGCCTCTTCGAGTCCTGGGCCTCAGAAGTGGGTTCTGCAGCTGATTTGCTACAAAATCAATGCATCATTACCACTGCGCTGATCGGAACCGACGCTGACGTAGTGCTGATCCAAAGACATCCCTGCGTGGCTCGACGACAACGCAAGACCCGACTTCAAAGTTCGATGACGACCCTGGTCCTATCTGATGTCTCGACTGCGAGGCTCAACTTCAACTCTTTGATCTGACTGCATGAATCAGAACCAACGCATCAGACTCTCGACAACGATTCTGCTCCATCCAAGGTAATTTTTCAGCGGACCCTGCGTGGGTCCTGTAACCGGCCTGCCCTCCATCGCAGTCGGCCTGGAACTTTGGATTTCACCGGTCCAGCGTGACCTCAGGTAACCTTTAGCGCTATTGACTTCTAAGCACTGTTTTTGGATGTAATCTTTAAAAATTCATATCTCGACTTCTACTTATTGAATATTTGTTGTTTTGGTCCTGTTATATTCGGATAAATATTCTCTATTTTTCTAAACCTGTGTCTTTTTATGGTGTTTTCATTGTGTTACTGTGCGAGTGTGTTGCGCAAATACTTTACACATTGCCTCTTTAGGTAAGCCTGACTGCTCTGTGCCAAGCTACCAGAGGGTAAGCACAGGTCTTTTTGTGCGAATCTAGCTTACCCTGACTAGGATTGTGGTCCCTATTTGGACAGGGTGCAAACCTCTGCCAACTAGAGAACCAATCTTAGGGATTCCTGAAGGCCCAGGGTCCCATGACATGGCTCTACCCATGCTCCAACTGTTGACCCTCCAGGACCACTAATCAGAACACAGAAATCAACTTGGTGGAGCTTGCCACACCATATTTATGTCTGCCATTCTCCTGCAACAGCCCAGCAGTTGTTATATACAAGAATTTACCAATGACCCTCCGCCCCTATTTTTGCCTTTCTCTTGTAGATTCCCTTGTGGATTCCCTTCTTACTCTTCAATTTTAGCACAGTTTGAAGGGGCCCTGTTTGCAAGACCCCCCACAAACAGCAGCTCAAAAAGTGCTCTTCCGAGTCTTAATCGGCCTATTAAAACTCCTGCATGTCCTCAGCTTGATCTATTTAATGAGCCCAATTCATGCGTGCACTGCACTTCAAAAATTTTATTTCAGAAAGTAAGAGCATGCACAAGTGTGCATCAAGCCCACTGCCATCAATTACTTAAACCCAAAACAATCTTAGGCTTGCTTATTAACACTAGGTCTCTTGTGAAACACAATTTAGAATTTGCGGAGCTGTTGATAGCACACAAAATTGACATGGCTTTTGTGACAGAAACCTGGGCGGATAATACCTCCAATTTCAATTTAGCTCTAGCTGTTCCATCAGGATTTACAATAATCAGAAATGACAGACAAAACAATTGAGGAGGAGGTTTAGCGATTATTCTCAAAGATACTCTACCAATAAAGAGTTCCTCCATGGGAAGCTGCACGGATTGCGAACTACTATCCTTTAGAATCACTAAGTGATAACTATACGTTCAGAGGAACGTTACTGTACAGACCTCCAGTTGCAAAAAATAGAAAGCAGAAATCATTAGCCCCATTATAGAATCAAGTATTGAATCAGAGGATTTCTCGATCCTAGGTGATTTTAACTACCATCTAGAAGATCTAGAAGACCATAATACAGCCTCTATTGTGGAGATGATGGCCGGTGCCTCATTGGAGCAGCTGGTTAAGCATTCCACACACGATGCTGGTCATACCCTAGATGGAATTTTTACATCGAACCCTCACCTAAAAATTCAGGAGGTCTTGCCAATCACATGGTTAGACCATAAAGCCATAGTGTTTGCAGTAACCACTACTCATCATATTTCCCGCCTCCATAATCCTCACAGGGCACAAAAAGGGCGTAACTGGAAGAACATAGACTCCAATTTGCTGCAATCTGCTCTGGCAGCCTCAAAACCTGACCTAACATCCGAGGCAAACAGGGCGACAGGCACTTTTACCAATTGGATAAAAACGGCAGTAAATATTGTAGCACCAGAAAAAAGCTCTACTACCAAGCGTAAGAAAAATTCCGAACCCTGGTTCTGTGACGAGCTGCGGGTACAAAAACAACTTTGCAGACAGTCTGAAAGACGGTGGAAAAGGCAGTACAATGTGGCTGATAAAATCACATACGCTCAGACACTGAATGACTATAAAAAAATGATACTTGAAAAAAAGTAATTACTTTTCAGAGAAAATTCTGCAGGCGGGTAATTCTAGCAAAGAACTCTTTGCAACTTTAAAGAAGCTAGTTAAATTACCTGAAACATCAAAAGGAGATAACAGTGTGGAATTCTGCAACCAACTCGCACAGTTTTTCGAGGACAAGGTGCAGACAGTCTTTAGATCCCTTACAGACAAGGGTATAGATAGCATTGGCAAAACTCTCACTAAATCACGGCCCTGCCCTGAGAATATTTTGGCATCTTTTGATCCGCCTAATATAGGAGAGATATCCCAGGTAATTAGATCATTGAAGTCTGGAGCACCCACAGACCCCTGCCCCCCAAAAATATTTCAGATGGTACCTGATAGCATCAGTGAGCAACTCAGCATACTTTTTAAAGAAATTATTAGCTCGGGTATCTTCCCTGACGCATGGAAAACGGTCTCAATCCTGCCTCTATTAAAGAAACCCAATCTGGATCCCAGCGATACCAGCAATTATAGACCTATTGCAAGGATTCCTTTCCCTGCTATAGTTTTAGAAAAAATCCTTAACACCCAACTAACAGCCTTTATTTCCTCGGCGGACCTGTTAGATCCAACACAATTTGGTTTCCGACAGGGGCACAGCACGGAAACTGCCCTGGTTAAGGCAGCAGAGGAGCTCCGAGCAATACTGGACTCCAGTGCAAAGGCCGCCCTGATACTTTTGGATCTATTGGCGGCTTTTGTCACCGTCAACCATGAGATCCTAATCGGAAGGCTACTAGAGGCAGGAGTTAAGGACACTGCCCTTAATTTGATCAAATCATATCTGAACAACAGGTCTCAATATGTTCAGATTGGTGATTTATGTTCAGACCAGTTCACGCTTCCTTGTGGGGTACCGCAGGGCTCCTCGTTGAGCCCTACATTGTTCAACTTGTACGTGACCCCCTTGGCTGACACTATCAGGCAGTTTGGCTTTTCGCTGGTCTCCTACGCGGACGACACTCAAATAGTGGTGTCCATTTCAAGCAGTGTGGAGGAAACTGCGGACCGTTTTAGCCAATGCATGTCCCACATAGACCAATGGATGAGTGTGAACTGCCTAAAGCTCAACGGAGAAAAAACAGAGGTCCTCCTGTTGGGCTCCGACACATCTTATTTGTCACGGAATTGGTGGCCTCCCAGTATGGGAGTTCTTCCAGTCCCAGTCAATAAGGTGAGGAATCTGGGCATAATTTTTGATGATAAATTAACATTTCATCATCAGATTAATAAGGTCTCATCAGTGATCTTCCTGACACTTAAGACAATTAGGAAAATTCGCACTTTTATCCCTCCAAATGCATTAAAAACACTGGTAACCGCTCTAGCCTTGGCCACACTAGATTATGGAAATGCATTGTATGCGGGCCTTCAAAAACAGTATCTGCTCAAACTCCAGCGGGCGCAGAACGCAGCCGCTAGACTGCTGTTTGACATCCCCAAATTCCAGTCTATCTCCCAAGGTCTTAAAACACTTCACTGGGTCCCAGTGAAAAAGAGGATAGATTTCAAATCCTTATGCCTGGCATACAAGGCTATGCACGGGACCGGTCCCTTGTTCCTGCAACAACATTTTACCTGGTATCAGCCAGTTAGAAAATTAAGATCATCACAAAGCAAACTCCTCCAAACCCCCAAATACAACAAAACCTGATGGGGAGGCAGAAGTTTTATTCTGAGCACAGTGAAACTATGGAACTCTCTCCCGATGGACATCAAACTCAGCCCCACATTACTCTCTTTTAGAAAATCACTAAAAACCTGGCTGTTCTCCAACTAAAGCCATGGTCTCTGTTATTTTTTTCGGCAAACCTCTCCGCACAGCGCCTAGACGCCTTTGGGCATTCGTGCGCTATATAAATTTTAAAATCAATCAATCAATCAATCAAAGTGGTAGCCCTCCTGGCCACTTTGCTCAAGTTCTGACTCTGCCAGCAATCTATAGATTTTGGGGGTAACAGCAGCCCCTAGTGGTGATGATATCAAGTCTCCCCATGTAAATTAATTTCAAATAAATATTTTTTGTCATGTTCTGGATGATGGTCAGCATATGTGCCTTGGCTTTGCAGTAATAATTTCCAACATGCTAATAACTGTGAGCAGGAGACTGATCTTTACCACTTTTAATGAATCACCCTCAGATGATGTCAACCATATTTGTGGCTTGAAAGAGTTCAAGATGGAGGATGGCAGCTGCCACCAGAGAAATAACATGGTCAACACCTTCACCATGTCTTTTTCTTCTTTTGGTGTTTTGTTTTGTCTTAGGTCCTTTCTAGGGGTAGGGAATGTACAAGATTTCCCACCAGAGCAGAATTTTGGAGTTTGTACCTTCCTGGTGTCATATGAACACTAGCCCTCAGAGTGCATTCTCAGACCAAAGCATGGTCAATTCTTCCCAGAAGCCCCTTGACAAGCAAAAGCTTGTTGTAGTGTGTTTGATTATAATTCCAAACATAGTGAATGTAGTGGCACTGACTGCAGTGAGATATTGCTACACTGCTGTGGGGTATGACTTATGCTGGAGCTCCAGTTCAGTGTATGGAAGAGCTATGTTGAATCTGAACTCCATGGGCCCTCCTTCAGTGCTTCCTGACAACAATAGGGAACATGATAGAGTAGCCAAGGGTCTTCTAAGAGAGTGAATAGAGGTTGTAAACTTGCAGCAAACTATTACAGGATACAAGATGACTGTTTACAAATGACTAATTCACAAACTGCTAGTTTGATGGTGCAATTAAGCAGCAAGAAAATATGTACCAGAGTAAGGCCAGATATAATAACCAATTTGCACCAATAATCAGATCACCTGGTATTAAGATAAAGATATGTTCTCCATCATCATAACAGATCGTGGTGCAATCATTGAAAAGAAACAAGTGACCCTTCTGCTCCAGATATCCTAGGAGGCAAAGTCTGGCATCTTGGAGACACCCAGAGTCAATCACAGCTTCTCAACCAGTCCATTTATGAATAACAGACTATACCAAAAGCAGTGTCTGCTTCACAGTGATATTTTTGAATACTGGTTCCTTTGACCTCAGTGCTATTGCATTATAAGGTTGCAATAATTCAAATAATTGATAGTCAGAAATGTATCCTTGAAGTCTATCCAGGGAACACTCATCATGTTTCAGACCTGTTGGTTTATTTAAGAGTGAAGGGTTGCAGTACAATCTTGTGACTGCAGGAAGATGAAGATCCCCTTGTACCAGATGGACACACTAAAACAGTGGAAACCAATGATAATTGAATGGACAATGTTGGAATTGGCCCATTTCGCAGAGTTCTCCCCAAACATTTTGCCTTTTGCTCCTATTTTTCGGACCCTGTTTTCGTTGGCTATCGAATTCTGGGCACTTTGCCACTGCTGACCAGTGCTAAAGTGCATATGCTCTCTGTATAAATTGTGAATATGATTGATTATCCATGATTGGCATTTTTGATATACTGGTAAGTCCCTACTAAAGTGCACGGTGTGTGCCAGGGCCTGTAAATCAAATGCTACTAGTGGGCTTGCAGCACTGGTTGTGCCACCTACATGAGTAGTCCTGTAAATGTGTCTCAGACATACCACTGTATTGTCTGCGTGCGCAGTTGTAAACTGCCATGTTGACCTGGCAAATGGACCCACTTGTCAGGCCCAAACCTTACCCCCCATTACATTTAAGGCACCCTTAAGCAGCGGCAGCCGGCGCAGGTAAGCACCTGGGGCGGGGCGGGGTGGGAGGGGGAGGGAAGTCGACAGACGACAAAATAGGTCAAATTAAATAAATAAATAAAACATATTCCATCGTCTGTCGACTTCCCCCCTGCCCCGCCCCGCTCCACCGCCAGACCGAGCTTACCTGCACCGGCTGCGACTTCCCCTAAGGTACCCCCATGGGCGGGGTGCATTGTATGTGAAAGGTAGGACATGTACTAGTGTGTGTGTGACATGTCCTGATAGTAAAATACTGTGTATTTCGTTTTTCACTATTGAAAGGCTATCTGTCCCATAGGCTAACATTGGAATTGCTTTGTAACATCTTACAAGTATAACTTTCCATAGGGACAAGATGGAGAAATGGAGTTTAGGCTCTCTAAACTCAGAATTTATTAGTGCACCTTTTGGGAAAGGTGTTTTTTTTAATTCTGTGTTTGGAAATGCCACTTTTAGAAAGTGCTATCAAAAAAGGGGGGTTACGTCCTTCTAGGGGGCCGGGTGGGACGTGATAAAGTTTACAAAAAACAAGAAGATACCTGGCCACCAATTTTAGAGGCTATTTATTTAAGCAGACTAAGGAACAGTGCATCCAGTCACTGCACCATACTTAACTATTTTGTAAATATTCAAAACCAGTAATGCAACCATTTCATTATTCAACAGGGCATTCAAAGTATACAATCTTCATTTTACAGCCAAAATACAAAAAAACAATGTGAAATTTGAACAGAATTAAGTGAAAAATACATTCATAATAAAGTGAAACATACATTCATAACCTTATAAACAATTACACCAGTCTAATTAGTTAAACATAAGCTCTCTCAAAGGGCCTTGTACTTGGCTTCTATTTTAGAGACAAGCTGCCTATGGGGAATGAAGCGAGGTTAAAGTCTCTGCGGGGATGCTTTTGTGTTAATGACCCTCTCCAGAGTCTTTAGTTAATGACTGTCCCTCATAGGAAAAGATAGGAAAAATGCTGACGCGTTTCCAATCCCCATGTGACTTTAGGGATTTTCGTCAGGGCTTGAACCACGGTGTAATCTGTCCTTTCAGATGGGTGCGTGAAACCGGTTTCTCTTTTCGTTTCTTCAACGCAACCTTCGTATTTACGACTCTGAATCTTGAGTATTTCTTGGCAGATATTGAAGTGCCTGTCTGACTGACGTTACAACCGCCTGTTCGTGAATTCCATCGTTTCAGCTAAAAGACCAAAGCAATAGCGAAAATAACAACTCACCAAAAACAAAGTAACCCCACCGCAACTCCGTCGCCGATGGAATTCACGAACAGGCGGTTGTAACGTCAATCAGATAGGCCCTTCAATATCTGCCAAGAAATACTCAAGTTTCAGAGTAGTAAATACGAAGGTTGCGTTGAAGAAACGAACAGAGAAACAGGTTTCACGCACCCATCAGAAAGGACAGATAACACCGTGGTTCAAGCTCTGACGAAAATCCCTAAAGTCACATGGGGATTGGAAACGCGTCTGCATTTTTCCTATATTTTCCTATGAGGGACAGTCATTAACTAAAGACTCTGGAGAGGGTCATTAGCACAAAAGCATCCCCGCAGAGACTTTAACCTCGCTTCATTCCCCATAGGCAGCTTGTCTATAAAATAGAAGCCAAGTACAAGGCCCTTTGAGAGAGCTTATGTTTAACTAATTAGACTGGTGTAATTGTTTATAAGGTTATGAATGTATGTTTCACTTTATTATGAATGTATTTTTCACTTCATTCTGTTCAAATTTCACATTTTTTTGTATTTTGGCTGTAAAATGAAGATTGTATACTTTGAATGCCCTGTTGAATAATGAAATGGTTGCATTACTGGTTTTGAATATTTACAAAATAGTTAAGTATGGTGCAGTGACTGTATGCACTGTTCCTTAGTCTGCTTAAATAAATAGCAGCCTCTAAAATTGGTGGCCAGGTATCTTCTTGTTTATTGTAAACTTTTAGAAAGTGGGCATTTTCTTACTTTACCATCCTGTGTGCCTCTGACTGTTTGTGTATTCAGCATCTGGTGTTGGATTGACAGGAGCTGGGGATGTGACTCTAGACAGTCACTAGGGGGGTTGAGGTGTGCCCTGCCTTGCCTAGGTTATTCATTGCTGGGCTGAACAGACCTGGTCTGCATTTAGAGTGGTGGTAGGAGGTTCGCCTGCACCTGAATAGGCTGTGTCTCCTTTTCACAATGCGGTCTCCTCCCCCTGTGGTCATGTTGCACCAGGGGGGACAGAACTGGTTTGGACTGGGTTCAGAAATCCTTGCCACAAGAGAAAAATGATAAAATGGGGTATAAGTATTAGACCTAAAACCCCAGGATTGTAAATTACTTCAAGAAACAAGAGGACCCTGCTAAGAAGAAAAGTGCAGGGACTGTGTTAGGAGCGCTGCCTTTTCTGAGTGAAGGGTGGGTTGGCCTGCAGTTACTGCTTCTGTCTGTGGTAGAGGAAAAGAACTGACTCTTTTTGCCCTGCTGTTGTATTCCTGCTTGTGAAGAATCTCCAAGGGCTTGTGTGTGCTTGCCTCCTGTTGGAAGTCTCAGGGAGATAAAAGACTTCAGGAAAGATCCCTGCTGGATCTAAAAGTAACCTGCCTGGCAGGAAAGCTTTAGAGCTCTGTGAGGAGCACTTCCCCAGATGCTTGTGGGGTGGGAGCGCTTTAAGGTGCTTCCCTCGTCATTGTTATTGCCCAAAAGTGAAAGCGTGTAAGAAGCGCTTCTTATGTTGCCCAGTCCATGGTGAGCGCTACTCGTGAGGAGAGGATCAGTGCTTGTCTGATCCTCGGCGTGATTGCAGAGTACAAGCGAGTGGGGAGCACCTGTGGTGGTTCCTGCGCTTCCCTCCATGCCGGGCTCTCGCTGCTGGAGAGGTGCTGGCCGCACAATGAATAACCCCCCTCAGTGGGGCCCTGTCTTCGGGGGAGCCTCGCTGCAGCCTACGGGTTGCTGTAGCAACCACCAGGAACAGCCGAAGGCAACACGGCCGCCAGAACTGCCTGGAGGCCTGGGAGCGGAGAGTCAGCAGCACGGCCGCCGTGAGAGATGGCAGC
The DNA here is from genome assembly GCA_963921515.1 of Calotriton arnoldi. Taxonomy (NCBI): domain Eukaryota; kingdom Metazoa; phylum Chordata; class Amphibia; order Caudata; family Salamandridae; genus Calotriton; species Calotriton arnoldi. The sequence goes on from CAWUFW010000836.1 coordinate 1,343,126, forward strand.
CGCAACCCTGATTAAAGCGCACCTCACCAGGAGCCTGGAGGATGAGTCGGGCCCCCTTCGGGAGACTCCGGCCATGGTTCCACGCTTCTGGCTCGGCAGCTTGTACCGGTCCGGTACTGCAGGGGCTGCCGGAAATACTGTATTGACTGAGGAGATCCCCTGAAAGAGCCCCGAGGAGGTGGAGGAGCTCAGCTGGCCCCCCGCAGGGAGTGGAGGAAGAGGTCCACTGGCAGTGAGGTGAAACCGGGAGCCCTGTGAGGGCTCGGGCCAGCAAACACCTCTGGGGCCGGGCTGCCCGACTTTGTTCCGGCTGCGCCACAGTGTCGCAGTCAGCCACGTGGTGCTATTTGGAAGGAGGAGGAGAACCCAGTGAGGTCTCCCCATTGGGCATACCTGTTGGGGGAGAGCGACCCCTTTCCATTGTGGTGGGGGACCCAACGAGGTCTCCGCACCGGCTGTGGCCGTTTTGCCTACAGCAGCAGCCCCACAGTGCGATCGTGGGCTGTTGCACTCAAGTTCTCCATACGGGGAGGACTGGGCGAGGTCTCCCCACCTTCTTGGGCTTATAACAGGGGGCACTTGTTCCATGTGGGGACACCGTGGGGTGGAGCCCCGACGGAGGCCCACATATAGAAACTTGCCGCATTTCAGGATTACCACCATAATAGGCGCAGAGGCCCCTGGGCTGTATATTATGTTTGCAATACAGGGATATCTGGTTACTTATGTGTGCCCTAACTGATGTATACACTAATGCTGAATTTTTGTGCCCTGATGCTAGCGCATAGGGGGTCTTGCCTTACAGTAATTCAGGAGTTACATTGATATGTACAGTGATAATGTTGTTTTCATGATGTTCTGTTTTGACAAGTACAGCTTATAAGTAATCACTTCAGTGCACCATATGTCATGTTCATGGCAATTGCCTAATGGCAAAGTGATTTAAGTGGATCATGATCTATGCGTTATTATAACCGTTGCCTAATGGCAAAGTGATTTATGGGATTGTGGTCTATGTGTTTTATGTATAATAAAAAGGATTGTTTTTATATAACCTTGTGTTGAGTCTCTTTTGTGGTGTATTTTGTGTGTCACTGGTGTGTGTGTGTTGTGACTGCTCTGCCAAGCTACCAAGGGAGTGAGCAGGGGTTTTCTTGGTTGTGTAACTCCCTTACCCTGACTAGAGTGGTGGGTTCTGCCTGGCTTAGGTGCATACCTTAGCCAACCAGAAACCCCATTTCTAACAGGCACCATTAGGACAGCTTTCAGTGGTGCACAAGCTAAGGTTGCTTCATCCTAGGACAAGCCAATCATGGCAGAGATGTGTGGTAAGGGATCATCAGGGCACTGATGAACTGGAGCCCTACTGGTCTCAACTGAGAGAGCAAATATACTTCATCTAAAATGTCTTGTGAATGGTGTAGGCTAGCAACACCCTTTAACCAGTTCTGGAATCAGGGCACCCAGCTGGAGAGGATGGGATGCATCACAGACCATGATGTTGCAAAAAGGGGTTGGACTCCAAAATCTTAAGATACCCCAGGGCAGAATAGGGAGCTTAGGTTTGCCACAAGACCTCCGTATGTGTGTTTTGAGGACCCTGTAACTCAAGCAGGCAGTTCAACCTAGCCACTAGAAGTTGAAGAAGGTTTCCTGGAATCTGACCTACCCAGGGACCTCATAACTAGATTGAAATCGCGACTAGTGCTGTGGCAGTTGGAAGGGGTTTCAATAATAATGGTGACAACAGCTTCCACAGTGGGCTTCTGGAGGTCTCCGCTTTAATTCGGAAGAAACAAATGTGATGAATTAGAACTGCTGTCATCAGTCAGGTTCAGCATATATATACAGAAAAGAAACCATTGAGCAAGGCTAAATTCCTGTATTGATAAAATACTTTGGGCACAAATTAGAACACGGTTCGTTCCAGCATGCATTGGGATAATCAGGATGTGGTGCTATTTTTTACAACTTACATTACAGAGGTAGTCATCCAACAAAGAGGAAGGCTAGCCTAGAGTTGCTTTGAACTCCACAGATAGGAGGTGGTGTGCAAATGCTTTCTCTAACCAGGTAATTTCCCAGGTAGAGCAAGAAAGCTTTTTTTCTGGGTGAGATGATAAACAATGGTGGTCAAGCTGTTTGCACTGGTAGATGCAGATTTTTAACAAATAGTTAGTCTCAGGCCTCTGCGGGAAATGTGTATTGGCTGCCATACAGCCTATTGAATTTTTTCAGGATTCTGAGGAAGAGAGATGCTGCACACAGGAGGGGATATAGGAACAAAGGATTTGAGACCAGCTTGGAACTCATATTCCTTTTGGGTGTGCCTAAACCTGGGGATCTCAGTACAAATATGACATGTTTGTCCTGACTCTTCATGTTTTTCAAGGGAAATGAAGCATCCCAGCACTTGTTAATAAACTGTATTATAGAGAAGGCAATACTAGTTTCCCTGGACCACAGCAAGCCACCATCCCTGTAATTGAGGTAAATCGTAGAGGGGCGCAAGTTGTGGTAGGTCATATCGCAACTGTTGGACCTGGCCCTTTTTGCAGGTTTATCCTCTGACACTTTGCCTTTTGCATCCTATTTTTCTGAGCCTGTTTTTTTTTTGGTGGCTTTAGGACTCTGGGCATTTTACCACTGCTGATCAGTGCTAATGTGCATATGCTCTCTGTCTTAATTGCGATTCTGATTGGTTATCAACGATTGGCATATTTGATTTACTATGAAGTCCCTAGTAAAGTGCACTGTGTTTGCCCGGGGACTGTAAATCAAATGCTACTAGTGGGCCCGCAGCACTGGTTGTGCCACCCACATGAGTAGGCCTGACATTACTGTCTGTAAGTGCAGTTTTAAACTACCATGTTGACCTTACAAGTGCACCCACTTGCCAGGCCCTAACCTTCCCTTTTACTACATGTAAGGCACCCCTAAGGTAGGCCCAAGGTACCCCCATGGACAGGGTGCTGTGTATGTGAAGGGTAGGACATGTACTGTTGTGTTTTACATGCCCTGATAGTGAAAGACTTCCAAATTTGTTTTTCATTATTGCAAGGACTAGCTGTCCCGTAGGCTATCATTGGAGTTGCCTTGTGATATCTTACAAGTTTAACTTTACATTGGAAACAGCTAGAGATTTGGAGTTTAGGCTTTCTGAGCTCAGGAATTAAAAACACATCTTTTAGTAAAGGTAGTTTTTAAATTGTGTGTTTGAAAGTTCCACTTTAAAAAGTGGACATTTTCATGTTTAACCATCCTGTGCCTCTGCCTTCCTGTGGAATCAACATCTGGTTTAGACTGTCTGGGGCCTGTTTGTGCATTCACTCTAGACAGTCACTGATGGGCCTTCCTGAGCTAGAGTGGTTGGAGGAGCTGTCACCTGCACCTGAACAGGGCTGTGCCTGGCCTTTCACAATGCTGTCTCCACCCCCCGGAGTGTGTCTGGAGCCAAGACCAGGCAGGACAAGAACTTGAGCATTACAAAGACAATCATTTGAAGAATGCCTACTTCAAAGGACAAAAGGAATATAAGTATTGGACCTAAAACCTCAAGACTTTTAAAAAACTTCTGGATCAAGAGTTACCTCTGCTAAGGAGAAGAACTGTGTGGAGTACTGCCCCTTTGCAGTGTGTTGCTTTGCTGGGTTGGCCTGCAGTTGATGCTTCTGCTTTAGAGAGCAAAAGGACTGGACTTTGCTGTGTATTCTGCTTGTGAAGTTTCCCCAAGGGCTTGTGTGTGCTTGCCTCCTGTTATGAAGTCTCAGGGCCAGCAGAGGCTTCACATGGAGGTTGTTCATGCTGCAAAGATCTGCTTGAAACCATCAAAATCGACGCATTGCCATTCCAGTGCCTGTTTTTCCAACGCAGCACCGCCGTGCATGAGAAATTTCCATGCACTGTCACCGTGCGGCCGAAGAAATCGATGCAGAGCCTGCTCGCAGCCGAAGAAACTACCGCAGCCCGAGTTCAGCGCACCATGTCTCCAAAGTCCAAGACGACCACACTAACTCCGACGCAGGCCCTGCTGTATGGCTGACTAGATCGACGCATCGTGGGACTGTGGCTTAAGAAACCAATGCAGTGCCTGTTTGCCGCCACTGCATCGATCTCCAGCATGCCCAGATTTTCATGCATCGCACCTGTGTGACAGGTTTCCCGATGCATCACCTGCAGACCAAAACTGTCTTGGATTTCAATGCATCGCTTCCCCCTACAGTCTGGATTTGAGGCAGTACTTCTCCTGCGTGCAGCAGAACTGACGCATCGCCTCCCCAAGGACTCAGGAACCATAGCATTGCTCTGATTTCCAATGGTTCCCTCCTCTGCTGCAGTTTTGCCTTGTGGATTTTGACTCATTTGAGGTACTTTCTGTAAAATCACATCCATAGAGTTCTATTGACAGAATTGCTTGAAACCTTTTAAAAGTCATATTTTGAGTTGTGTATGTTGAATTTTCGTCATTTTGGTCTTGTTTGGTTTAGATAAAGCTACTTTATTTTTCTAAAGTGGTGTGGTGTTCATTTGTAGTGTTTTCACTGTATTACTGTGTGTTATGTACAAATACTTTACACATTACCTCTGAGATAAGCCTGACTGCTCGTGCCAAGCTACCAAGGGGGTGAGCAGGGGTTATCTGGGCGTGTAACTCCATTATCCTGACTAGAAGGGAGGATCCCTACTTGGACAGGGTGCAAGCCACTGCTAACTAGAGAGCCCCATTTCTAAAAGCGACCCACTATGTTTATTTTGTGAACCTACCAATTAGTACATTGGTCAGTTCGCAAAATACATTCACAAAATACAAATGCATTTGGTAAAAGTCGCTGCTCAAATTGCAACCCAGTGAAGCCCAAGAAATCACTCTTTAAGACACTGGACTCATAACACATTACATTTTGGAATTCATAAATAGCGAGTTGGTATTATTCACTATTTAAGAATCAAAAAGTGCACTGTTTGTACATGGAAATCTAGCATTTAGCGCTATATATTACCGTGAAAGGATCCCTGGGGTCCATTACGCACGCCAGGACACATTTTCTGGGAAAAAAAAGCACAAAACCGCAAGTGCCGCCTATGCTCCCATAATAGGATTTTTACTCCGAATCAGTGGCGGCTCCTGCATTGGGGCATGGGTGCGTCGCCACACTGCTTTCTCGCAGTGCGAGAAGCAGAAACATAAAATGGTAAAATTACCATTTTAAGTTTCTGCTTCGCGCACTGCGAGAAAGCAGAAGTGCCTGGTTGGGGGCGGGCGGTGGGCGGTCCTGCTCGAGGGCAGGAGGGGAGTGGCTTGCCCAATGTTATGGGCCCTGACTGTTTGGTCGGCCCCAGGGCCGACCAAAGCAGTCATGCGCACTCTCCATTTTCTCTATGTTGGCTGCATGCAGCCTACATAGAGAAAATGGCCTCCCTACTGGCGCCCGGCTGGGGCGCTCTCCGCTGCGCCGCACCAATCACAACGCTGCCATTGCAGCGTTGTGATTGGCTTAGGGGAGCAGGAGGAGGGAGGGAGGCTGCCTAAACCGCGCCAGGAGCAGCAGGAGCTGAGGCGGCGGCGCGTGACGCGGTCTCGGAGGAAGGTAAGTTTATTATTTTATTTTGATTATTACCGTCGTACCCCCCCCGCGCGAACCCGCCCGCCCATTTTGCCGGCCGCGACTGCCAGACAGGGGAGCATTTTGGTACAATCTGTGAAGAACCAAGTATACAAACAAAAGGAGTACACCACCTCTCAAGGTAAGAATGTTATAGAGGCGCCATTATATACTGGCAGAAGGTTTGTTAGCCGGATGGTTATACTGGACAAACGATCAATCACTTAAAAATATTGGATTTTCAGATTAAGAGCACTTCGAATGATTAATGCGCACGGCAGGTTTACACATGCTGGCGTATTTCTCCCCTTTCGGTTCATAAATGTACAAAGCGTTCTCTCATAAGCTCGCTACCTATGACCTGTCTTCAGTGAGTTTATTGAATAAAAGCCAAAAATTAAATGCAACACGATTTCAATTCAACAGAACTAGTGTGTTTGTGCTTTTCTTTGCCGTCGACAAACTGCAACCTACGCATTCAGATTCAGCTTCTAGGTCCAGGTCTCAACTCTTATTTGACCCACGCAGACTATTCTCCAGGTCTGCTGTAGTTTTTATTTTTAATTCCTTTGCACCCAGCCACGGTACAGCTGACAGTGGTCATGTGCTATTAAGGTTCTTACAATTAGAATGTCGGAAATGTAAGACCCTACACGACTTTCGCTGCCCTCCTACAGTACATGCATCAGACTTATTATGCATTATATTCGGAATACTTAGCTCAAAGCGTGTATATCCGATTATAAATAACTAGATAACCGCTCCAGATCCGAAGTTTCAATACAACGGAACGGATGTTATTACATTACCCAAATCTTTGGCACTGATTTCATCAATTTACAAACATAAAAGGGTTTGCAGACATGTAGGATTAGAACCTGTGATCTGAAAATTCGTCACAAGCTGCATTAACAATCTCAGACATTTTACTGCACAAAATTTTCTCCCAAACAAAACGCCTAACAAAAGTAATGTGGGAGCCCAAACTGAATCTAAGCATGAGAACTGCGAGTCTCGCCTCCCATAATTAATTCAATCTAAATCATACAAGGGGGTGGAATTTACTTTAGTAATCAATCCCTAGCAGCGAGCACAGAGTATCATAACTTCAATGCAAGTTAGCAAAGTTTCAAATTAGACTTTACAGGAGTAAGTCAACAGTTCTATGGAAGCGTGTAAAGCTCTCCTGGACTTACCGTTCTCAGCTGAGAATCACAGGCGGTTATACCGGCACCTGGTGGGAGGCAGGCAAAGGTGAAGGGAAAGGGGCGCTGGGGCGAACAGACACAAAGGCACTGCCCCTCTCGGAGCGCTCTGACATATATAAGGGCACTGCAAGGCTGGCTGTATATTCTATAAGGGCACTGTAGGCATGGCCCTATAAGAGCACTGTAGGGCTGGCTGAGTATTCTATAGGGCACTGTAGACGTGACATCTCCGGGAGCGCACTTAGATCTATAAGGAAACGGTCCTCTGGCTGTGTGTTCTCTAGAGACACTGCAGGCATGGCCCCTCCGGGAGCGCTCAGAGATCTGTAAGGTCACGGTACACAGCACTATACTGCAGGTGGGGGTAATGTACTTCTGTCTACCGCTGTACCTTGTTTGCTGGCACTATGCACCATTCTTTCATGTACACTGTGGAGTACACCTCAATCGTCGTGTATAGTGTTTATGGGGGGTGGGGGCATTGTAGCCGGGACTCAGGTTATACAACGTGTTTAAGGGCATTGTGCCCATTCTCACAATGTACAATGAATGCAACGGGCTCTACTTCTTGATGCTCAGAGTTGTGCGGCACTGTTCCGGATGTATAGTGTGTTTCTTTAATAGTACTCTTGTTCCGGATGTATAGTGTGTTTCTTTAATAGTACTCTTGTTCCGGATGTATAGTGTGTTTGTTTAAAAGTACTCTTGTTCCGGATGTATAGTGTGTTTGTTTAAAAGTACTTTTGTTCCGGACGTATAATGTGTTTGTTTAAAAGTACTCTTGTTCCGGATGTATAGTGTGTTTGTTTAAGAGTACTCTTGTCCGGATGTTTAGTGTTTGTTCAAAAGTACACAGTCTGCCACCGTACACCGTGCTTCTTGCTGTGACGTACAGTGTTTGTGAATTCTCTGTACACGTACCTGTTAATTTGCTGTGTGCGTAGCTCATAAGGGCAAGTTACACACAGGCATCTCCTGATGTGCAGTGTTGTCTGTGTGGCCTCTGCACTGCATGCGTTGCTACCTGTGTACACTAGGAACATCTTATGGAGACACTGTATTTATCTCTTGGTAAACGGGGTGTGTAAAGCTGTACCGTTCTCTCTCTTGCTGTAAAGTGTACACCCACCGTCCCTCTAGCTCGTGATGTGCAGCATTTTCTATCTAGGACTCGCATTCCTTGCCACCTGTTTGTAGTGTGCACTGTATCTGTAGCGCCTCGTGCACTGTGTGCCCGCGGATTACCATTACTAACCTCTCGCTGTAAAGTGCGCACTGACCCTCTAGGTCGTGATGTGCAGCAGTTTCTATCTATGCGTTATGACCTGCATCCCTTGCCACCTGTTTGTAATGTGCACTGTATCTATAGCGCCTCGTGCACTGTGTGCCTGCGGATTACCATTAATAGCCTCTCTCATGCTGTAAAGTGTACACCGTCCCTCTAGGTCGTGATGTGCAGTAGTTTCTAATTATGAGAGACCCACATTCCTTGCCATCTGTTTGTAAAGTGCACTGTATCTATAGCGCCTCGAGCATTGTGTGTTCGCGGATTACCATTAATATCTTCGAACTTATTTTAATGTCATATTCATGTCAATTTGCTGGTTCTTACTAACTGACATAACCGCACCAAATCCAGTTTATACGGAGCAAGTTCTAGTTATACGTTGTCGGTATGTAGCACTGCATTTCTGTCGGCTTTTTGGTGCTTTATGCCACATATAACTGACGACTGGTGGCAGAAATTCGTTTCTTGGGGTACTCTGAGCGAAAACATCGGCGGAAAGAAACAGGACTAAGAACCGAGATATCTGCATGTTTCGTGGCACTGCCAGACTGTCAATCCCCAGCATGGCTGTGTGTGGCACTGTGAACCTTTCACTTCTAGGCGCTTGACCAGGTGACCTTAGTAGGACCCACGGGGTGCGGGGGGGCCGGGCCGGGGACTGGACGGGGTCATCAGACCTCAGAGTGGTTGACACCTTCCTGCTTTCTCAAATTTGCTTGAAAATGCACCATTTGCCCACTCTTTTTTCAAAATTTTCTCGGAGGGAGAACCCCTCCGAAACCCCCGTAGGTGGTTCGGGCTCGCTCGCTACGCTCGCTCGGCGCAGTACGACAATTGTTTTACGCCTCACCACTTTCAAATGTCACCATCCGCCACTGCTCCGAATGGGCTAGAAATTACATGACATGGCATTATATGGAGAATTTCGCATAACAAGAGTGAAATGAAATACTGGAGAATACGCAGGAACAACGAAAATTTCACACGGGCTTACTAAACCGAAGGTGTGAGGAGGTGTCGGGCAAGAGTGCGGAGGCTTTCACTTCTCTGAAGCAACTGAATGATACCCCCTCCAATTCTTCGAACACTGCCCTGCCAGCTCTCTTCCAAACCCTCCTCTACTCCCCATTGAGAGACATTCATGGTGAGTACTGGAAAATGGATACATTTCATGCTATCATGCAGTACACTAGTGACCATTGCTGGGCACGAAGAAGTCGTCACTGGGCGCACCCAATTACCGAAGTGGACAAAAAAGGAACAAACGCAGGGATGTTTAAACAGGAACACGGACACGCACAGTCACTGGCTGTGAGTTACGAGCTTCCTACCTGTCCTTCCATCTGGACGTGTGTGGGAAGCAGACCAGCTCTGCCCTCCGTGGGCGCATATTTCACGCTGCCATTGACTGCGTTCACGGACATCAGCCGTGATTACTGATCGGGTTTCTCTTTCAGAGCCGCGCGCCTTCGTGTGTTCGCAGATTGTTTGCACGCTCCGTCTGTCACCAGGGCGCGAGACCCGCCGCGCGGCCTTATCTCTCGCGGAGCCGAAGTGCATATTTAACATTCTCCCTAGACAATGGGCATGGCCACGCGCCCGCCTGAGATAACGGGCGACTCTGCACAATGGGCCTTTCTGATGTGTGTGCCTCGAGACGGCTCAAGAGGCCTTTTATCTAACAATATCATATGGAATATCCATAATGTCGGCAATACACGCAGGGGATTATTTCTCACGTGCACTTTATCATATGACAGCATTATGTGCAACGCTGACCAATTCCCCAAAGATGATGACGGCGATTATTACTATTATCATTAATTTAATAATGTTGTTGTTGTTGTGACCATTCTTTTGTTTACCACTCTTCTGTAGTGCTTCTGCACTAAAGAAAGACAAATGGCGCTTTAAATAGGGGGAGGGGGGGGGCATGACCAGGCTCTAGTTGTCCAGTCTTCCTCCACACCTCCCCCGCCCCCACCCCCTCGTGCCCCACCACAGGCATAGTGGCTGAATGTGCCAGGAGGCATTACAGAAACAACAAACACTCCGCACATTCATTTGTCCAGCTACCTTTTATTTCCAAGCAGTGTTCTTTTCGGAACATGTCTAAATCTGATATTGTATATATTTGTATGCATCTATATCTACATATGCATATATAGATAAATATGCATACAAAATAAAATATACCCGCTGCATTCAGTCTTGTACAGTAATCAAAGGGGAAAACCAAGTGGAAAACTGATAGAAGAAATTACACTGAATGTGAGTCTGAAAACAATCTTTTATTATTATAAACAAAACAAAATGGCTACCAGTTTAGGTAAAAAAAAAAACTACCATTCTACAGTGTTTCTTCTGACGTAGTTACTGAAGTTGTATTGGATAATTTACTGAAGTTGTGCCACTGGCACCGGAAATATATGTTGAGGGTGCATGTATAATAAGTTTAGATGACACTGAATTAATCACTTGGCTCACCGACCCTCTGTGCTAATAGATAAGGAGCTGAAAATCATTTGTGAACGCCTGGAAAGAGATGCCGCCGAGGTCACTAGAGACAAGGTCGACTGCATACTTCTTTCAAAAGAAGGCTACTAATGAACATTCTAGACAGGGTCAACAGAAAAGAAAAGGAACTGAATTCTACATTTGCAAATGAAGAATCGCTGTGATGAATCAGGTACCATTACTTAATATTATGTGAATGAACTGGGAGCAGGAGCACTAGGGCACGCTGCTGAATATTCCCAGAGAAAGTAAGGTCAGGACTGCAAGTATTGCCCCAAATCCAGACTATAGTTATTTATCTTACATGAAGAATTCTGTGCTTTTTGTTTTGTATTTGCACGGATCAGCCCAGACATGGATTACTGAGCCATGTGGTAATCCTAATACCACACGACTCATAATCAGGGCCTAAATATTTTTTTTTAAACACAAGTATAAACAAGCAATGGCAAAGCCAATAGGTCTGGTTTTGGCCGCTAGACTTCTAGAAATTCTTGTCTTGTTTTGTCATGATTTTTGTACAACTTTATTGTTCAAGAAGCTGCCGGGCTCTCATACATTTAAAACCAAACATTGATTAATGGCAAAAATGTTTTTGGTCTCAAAAACTTAGACATTACCATTTTTACTCATTACCACTGAAGGGAACTACATTGTGTGTGGAATTACCATTTTTCTCATTACCACTGAAGGGAACTACATTGTGTGTGGATGTGCTCCCTGTAAAAGAGCAGCATGCCATAAGTAAGAGTAAAGTCAGCAAATGGCTGAAATGGGCAGACACATTGCCCCTTAATGCATGCTGGAGTGGTTGGAAGAAAAATGTGAATGACCCAACAACAGACCAATGGATGAACTCTGGCTGAAAACACCTATAAGAAAGTATGTTCCCCACATAATTTTGGTAAAATCAAAAGGTGTTAGCTAACAAAGACCTAAAAAGGCCAATTGGTTTGGCATTGGTTGCTAGCCTCTATACTTTAAGAAATAAGACAAGAAAGAAAAAAATATCAAGCAAAAAAAGAAAGCCAGGGTTGTAAAGATAGATAGAGAACACTGAATATCTTATATTCAGAGTTCTTATGAGCTGAAGTCAAGCAATGAAGAAGGCAGGAAAGAAAGAATAAGAAGTCACGAAGGAAAATAGGAAAAAAGAAGGAAACAAAGGCAGAAGGTAAGAAAGGAGGAAAGAAGGAAAAAGGGAGGAAAGGAGAAAGAAGGGGGGAAAACAAGCATTGGCAAAGCCAATAGGTTTCACCTATGAAAAAGTTATATGTTTCACCTCAGAGGCACCAGCATAAGAATGTGAAGGTGAGCCAGACATGTGGCTGTGCAAGAAGCCACCCTCGAAGCAACTGGATGACTGGCTCCAAGGGTTTGTGTGGGTAAACACCTCCTGTAATATTTTAAATAAGCGCTGTGTACAATAAATAATTGACAAGGGCTTTAAATTCTCTTAAACTGTACATATATGAAGCTGGGAATCATGTAACGTTCTTGCTTGTGCTGCAAACGGTGTAAATGTGTCCACGGAATTGGAACCAGAGTTTTCAATCAAACTTTTGTTGGCTATCTGCAGCCTCTCTGCGCTCCAGGTTAGTCCCTGTACCAGGCTGTGGGAGTTTCATAAAATCGTGGACCAAACGGGCTGCAGACCCATTGCCTGCAGGAGCAGGGAATGAAACTGCCCAAACCTCTAGCAGACAGGCCAGTTTGAATAAATAAGCTCAGTGGGTTAAAGCACCTGCTGCGGTAACCTGTATGTAAGGAGTCACAGGTTTCAATCAGTGCAAAATAAACAACCTTGCTGCTGAAGTGTGTGACTGATAATCTATATGTCGATATCGCAGACCACGAGTTACTATCTTTGTCAACTTAATGTGGTAAAGTCCCTTCACACAATCTACGTCACTGACACCACAGCCTGTAAGACTGTGATTGGCTAACATCTCTGCTCTGAGTATGTGTACAATCAGCTGATTTAAACTCAATAAGATAACTCAGCCGATTAGTGCACCCGTTGTTGAGTTCTGTATATAGTAATGAGAAGGCCATGTACTTACACTCTAATGAGATCACTCAGTTGGCTAATGTCCCTGCAGCATGAACTGTGTGTGTATGCACGCACAAGTAAGAAATAGAGACCACCCGCTGACGATTTACAACCCCATCTCTTTAAAGTAGTGAAACAATTGGACTTCTGCAGGGCTCTGGTATAACCTTGAGTCAATAGGTCTCTGTTGGACTTGGCCCTTTTTGCAGGGTCATCCCAGAACTTTTTGCCTTCCTCCTGTATTTTTTCTGACTTGTTGTCAGTGGTTTTAGGACTCTGGGCACTTTATCACTGCTGTTCAGTGCTAAAGTGCATGTGCTCTCTACGGTAAACTTGGTAAGATTGGTCTACACCTGTTTGGCATATTTAATTTACCTGTCAGTCCCATGTACAGTGGTATCTCATATACCCAGGGCCAGTAAATTAAATGCTACTGGTGGGCTTGCAGCGCTGCTTGCGCCACCCATCAAAGTAGCCTTTCAAACCTGTCTCAGGCCTCTGCCACTGCAGGGCCTGCGCACGCAGTTTACTGCCGCTGTGACGTGGCACATAAAGTGGTTGCCATGCCTGTGACTCCCCTTTACTACATATCAGTCACCCCTAAGGTAGGCCCTAGCTAGCCCTATGGGCAGGGTGCGGTGTAGGTAAAAGGTAGGACATGTGCCTTAACTGTGTGGCATGTCCTGGTAGTGACAAACAGCCTATTTGGTTTCTCACTGCTGAGAGCTGCCCTCTCATAGGAATGCATTGGGGATTCCCGGATATGTGCTTCAGTGGTAATTCCTGATCTGAGCCGGGTAGCGTGATCAAGTTTGGTATGTTTGGAATAGTAGTGATAAATTCTGCTTATTTGTGGAAGCGGATTTATTATTACTATTTTAGAAATGCCACTTTTAGAAGTGGGCATTTCTGTGTGCTATGTGTCTTTGATCCTCTGCTAGGATGTGTATTGACTGTCTGGCTTTGGAGTGACAGGTGCTGGGGAGGTGCAGTGGCTCCAGAGAGTCTGGATTAGTCAGCGCTAGGCTGAGTAGGCCTGGTCTGCATTTGGAGTGGTGGGAGGAGTAGCACCTGCACCTGAATAGGGCGGTGCCTGCCTTCCGCAATGATGGCTCCACCCCCCTGTGGTGTGTCTGGGGCAGGGCTTACACTGACAATGGAGGTTGTTGTGCACTTGCAAAGTGCCCCCCAGAAGTGGTTTGGACTGGGCTCCAAGCCTGTGCCAGGGGGAGAACAAAGACTGTAGTAATGTAAGTACTGGGGCTGTGACCCCATGTCAGTGAGCTTGCTTGGGACTGAAAAAGAAGACAATGCGTGGGCTTGCCCCTAGCAGGCTGCTGGACTGCCAGGAGGAACCGCCGGGGCACTACTACTCTGCACGGATGTCCCCTTGTGCTGGCTTGCCTGCCTGCACCTAGCTGGGGTGCCCCAGCACTCTGAAAATAGTGCATGGTGAGCGCTTTTCAATTGTTCCTGCCTGTAGGGAATAGGGCCTGGTGAGCGCTTTTGCTTGGTGACCTGAGGAGGTGGACTCACTCTGCGCGTGTACTGGACAGAAGCACCACCATTGCTGTGACGTGTGGGTAGCACTGCCCTCTCCTCAGGGGGTTACAGCAGCAAGAGAGGAGAGTAATCGGAAGAGCCGCACTCCCCCCTCTCCTGCCCCCTTCATCTTGTGTAGGGGACATATCGGCAGCTGGGGCTCTGCTACGTAGCCCCGGGCTGCAAATACGGAGCACCAGTAGCGAGGAATCGGCGCCAGGGCAACGCGGATGTCAGGGAAAGGGGCGTGGCCAAGCCAGAGGAAGAAACAGGAAGTCAGGCGAAGGATGCCTGGTTGTGGGTGGAGCTCCGTAAGGAAGAGGGGAGCCCCGCGTGTTTGCTAAGCCTGGTTGGAGGCGGGGCCAACGACTATGGAGCCGACAGAGGCGTCGCTCCGCGCCCTGCCATCAGTTCTTTTTGTTTTGCATCTCCGGGCTGGAGCGGCTGCACTGCGTGGTTGCAGGCAGCCACGGTTCACGAGGTCTGGACAGAAGGCCCCAACCAGCAATCGCAGGTCAGTGGGACGGGGAGGATCTCCCACAAAGGGGGGGTTGCCCGACGTTGGGCCTGACTACCCTAAGCCACTTTTGTGTTACTCCGAGTTTGGGAGCGAGAATCGGTGTCCGCAGCTGCACCGCCAGATCACAGGCAGCTGCTTGAGGGACACGCATTGGCCCGAGCCCTTACTTCTGAAAGGGGCATTACGGGGCCCCCGAGGACGAAGCTAGACTGCTGGATGTTCGCCCCTAGTTGGGCATGATGCCATTAGTTGATGTGTGCAATCTAGGAGTATGTATCCCATTGCCCTGCTAATGATTTATGTCACATACGGTGCAGTTTAGGCCTAAGGTGGGCCTGATGTGTTTATGGTGTGTACCCTGATACAAATGTTTACAATGGTGCACTTCTAATTATATTTAGGCATAATGGGTTATGCTGGGTACAGTTCCTACCAGTAGTTACTGGGTGGGGACAACTGTAATGTTTATGACAATGGCCCGATTGGCCAAGTGATTGATGTAATCCTGTGAAGCCATGACAAGTGTCTGGTGGCACACTATAATATATGTGATTGTGATCTAATGTATTTTTATGCATAATACAAAGGCTATTTTTATATAACCTAGTGTGGAGGTTCTGTTGTGGTGTTCCTAGTGTGTCACTGCTGTGTGAGTGTGTTGCGCAAACGCTTTACACATTGCCTCTAGGATAAGCCTGACTGCTCTGCCAAGCTACCAAGGGGGTGAGCAGGGGTTATCTTCGGTGTGTAACTCCTTGCCCTGACTAGAGTGGTGGTTTCTGCCTGGCTTCGGCGCATGCCCTAGCCAACCAGAAATCCCATTTCTAGCAGTCTCAATCAAAAAATCAGAATAAAATAAATTGAGCAGTGCACTAGCGTAGTTGCTTTGGAGATGTGGTTGTATTCTCCGGTTGTAAGTTACAGTCCCAGTTAGATAGCACAGTGGGGTAATTCGGCTGCTGCACAGATATCCGTAAGTGACAGAGCATGTGTTTGAATCACAGTTAGGCTGTTAAGTGTGTTGAGGTGTTAGGTAAAAATGTGGAGGAAGTGTGGGGAACCCTGTGATGAACATGCAGTGAAATGACAGTCCACAGTTTTCCTACAAATTATCTGCTTTCAGCCTACTATTGAACTGAGAAAAAGTTTACCTTCTGCCTTTGTAGTGCGTGCATTTTATGCTTGTCCTGAGGTGGCTATTTAAACACAAAGGAGCAAGTTGTGCTGATTCTGAGCGCTCGCCCGGCTCTAGTTATTAAAAGGGTGATTATTCAGGTGTGTCACAAATTATTAGAACCTTGTGAAATGCGGCTGCCCTATCTAGCGTTCTGTGACTAATGCCTCTGTGACGCCAGTGATTCCCCTCCCCCACCTTGCTAAAACAATGGAGCGTCCCACAGCTTCACTACTTGTGGTGTGTATGGAGGTGGACTCACCCCATTGTGTTTCTTCTGTACGTTGTATCGGGGTGGTGTTTCTGGCATGTATAGTTAAATGTTAAATATCGTTAAATGTATCAGCTGATAATCAGTGCTGACAATTTATTCAAAAGACAAATGCATCACCTGTAAGAACTATGTAAATAAAAGCTGTTACCAGGTGTTAATGCATAATGAAAAAAAGTAGCTTAAATCCCTTCCTGGTAAAAGTCCATATGAATGAAATCCTAAGTACAGCCTTAAGAGCCCACCTGTTTTGAAGATACTCCTTGTTGCTCTTGGAGTACAAAACCATAAACACAATAGCATGTACTGCCTTGATGCACTGTGCAGTCTACTGAACTGGCTGCAGTCTGAGGACAGATGCTTCTGGTTTCAACATGCCCACAACATGGGCGCTCTACACTGGATTAAGAAGGATGTCTGTCCTTTGGAACAAGGCTATAATGCCATGGCAGTAAATGGATGATCCATGTAAAAGCTGGTGTGCAAATGCAGGTGTGATGAGGCCTACCACAGTCTTGTTGAGCAAAGGTGATTTGGGTTCTCTTCAGTTGTACTTGCCCAATAATGACCTAGGAGAACTATGAAAATTAAGAACAGGAGTGCTTACGACCCAGCTGTGTAAAGAATTTCATTTCCACCTAGTGGACACCAGGAGTGAGGCTCCAGAGACGTAGTGCCTCGGGGTGCTGGCAGAATAGAATGATATCGATCAAGGAGGTGCTTTCATGACAGTGTTTTAAATGCAGGATCCCTTCGTTAATTTAACCAACATCCTCAGGACCAGTCATAATTTGAATAACCAGAAGTGCACACTCCCTCTCCATCTGCAAGCCAGAAAGGACTGATCCACAAGAATCAACAGTGGGGGGGCGGATGTGTGTATATGTGCACACTTCATCAAAATAAACAGACACATACAACTGAAAAGCAGTGATCGCTAAACAAATCAGCCTTTGTATATTCAAGCCCTGTGTTAGCCTGCCACTGCGCACTATGCCATGCAGCCAGCTTTATAACGTATCAAGTTCCCCCAACCATATGCCAAGCACTCACTTTCCCAATGGCACACGCCTGTAAAAGGTGACCTGGGGAAGTGGGCGGCTGCTCACATGCAGCAGGTAATTGCGTGAATTAGTGAGCCATTGAGAAGCTCTTAAACTGAGGCATGGCCGACGATCAACCCATCAAGAACACTCGTGCTGCACTAATGTTGTGTAATGCAGGGCCTTGCTGGGCATCGAGCAGGCAACTCACGCGGTCTCCGCACAGCAGTGTAGTCAGGGTGTCAAGGACCCTAGTGGAAGATAACTGATACCATTAACTGCTGCTAGAATTATAAAGTACAGCAATAATCAACCTTCATTGGGTCTCTGGGCCCCTGCGCCACTGCACTTGCTGCACCAGTGGAAGCCACGTCCTTACCTCTGCACATACCTGCATGCCCTGAAAGGCAGGATAAAGAGACAATGTGTCCCTGCAGCCCCAAGCCTGTTTGTTGCACAATGGGCTGACTATTGTGTAGTAGTGCATCTGTAGTCACCTAAGGCAAAGTTTAACAAGCTTCTGGGCATTGCACGGAGGGTCGAGGAGCAAAGCGTGAAGCCCGGACCCTGCCCCGCCCGAGCACTGCCTCCTCCTGCCCACCGGCCAGCCTCCCCCAGCAGTACCCTGCGCAGGGAGCACTCCAGAACTGAGGAAACCAGGACTGGATCACTGGGGAAGGGAGTATAACCCACAGCCTGCCTGCAACACTGAGAGGAGCAAAGCAGAGGAAATGGAAGGGGGATAGGAAGTCAGTGAGCAAAAACATGGTGACAGCAACAGTACAGAGGAGCGCATGAGCAGGCACAACAACCACAAGGGAGAGAAAGGAGTAAACGAGCATGCACAGCAACAACTGGCGTGGGAGAAAAAGGAATGCGCCCACACCATGCATATCAATAACATCCATGGACGAGAAAGGGATTTACGCACAGCAACAACTTGCACTGGAGAAAAAAACAAACACAAAGGAGTGTGGGTGAAGGAGGGGGACAAGAGGGGAAAGTAAGCACAGGTGCATGTCTCGAAGTAAAAAAAAAACAGCTGAGAGTGGGAGGAGGGCGGGAGTGCTCACTTGTAAATAACAAAGAAGTTCACGGAAGAAAACAATTGCTTGGGCAATGGGAAATTGATAATAAAGAAACATACGAGGAACAACAATAAAATAGTATGCTACAACCAATAGAAACAAAAGAAAAGTAAGTGGCAAGCACCCAAACAATTGAAAAGTAAGGGCGGGATGTAAGCCACTTTTATTATTTATATTAATTACAATAGATTTCACAAGCGCTGTGCAGGCAAAACCTATAACGGGAAGACAGGAAAAAGGAAAAAAAACAGAAGGAAAAAACAAAGAAAAGGTAACCAGAAAACAAAAGAAAGAAGGCAAGAAACAAACAAACAAATCAAGAAAGAAAGAAAGAACAATAGGGTTGCACAGATAGAGCATACTGATTATATATAAATTGAGAGTTCATGTAAGCTGAAGGCATGAAAGATGGAAGGGTGGAAAGAAGGAAAGAAAGAAAAAGAATGACGAAAAAAGGAAAGAAGGAATGAAATAAAGAAAAAAACAAGAAAGAAGGAAAAAAGAAGGAAAAGAGAAAGAAGAAAGGAAAGAAGGAAAAATTAAGGAAAGAAAGAAAGGAAGAAAAAGAAAAAAATTAAAAGAAAGAAGAACAGAAGTAAAGAATGTAAAAAGAAAAGAAAACAGGAAAGAAGGAAGGAAGGAAAGAAAGAAGAAAAAAGAAGAAAGGAAGAAAGATATAAAGGAAATGAAGAAAAAAGAAAGAAGGAAGGATGACAGGAAGGAAGGCAGGACAGAAAGAAAAGAAAGGAAAGAATAAAAGAGATTGTAAGAAGAAGAAGGCAAGAAAGAAGGTAAGTAGGAAGGCAGAAAAGAAGGAAAGAATGAAAGAGAAAATAAGAGGAAGAAGGCAGGAAAGAATGAAAGAAAAGAAAGAAAGAAAGAAAGACAAGGTTGCTACGACATATAGAGTACGCTGATTATATTCGAAGTTCATGTGAGTTGATGTGAAATAGCAGCAGTTAGATCTACAAGGCCACTTCAAAGGAATTTACAGCAGATTAGCAGCAGATCAGCTCTGATAAAGCTGGAATGTGCCCTGTTGCTGCATCAATAAACTGTCCTGCTATCACATTAGGCTCTGTACACAAAGACAACACTAATGTAATTATAAACTAAAATCAAAACCATTGGTACTAAAGGTAAAAACCCCTTTAAGTAAGTATATTATTCATATAGTTTTAGTAAAATCGAAAGGTCTTGGCTAACAACAGACCTAATATAAATTAGGGTCGCTGTAGAACAGTGCTTCCAAGTCTGGAGAAATGCTTTCCCCCTCAAGCGGAGTCGGGACCTGTCATAGACCCCCCGCAGTCAGCTGCAGATGCACACATGGCACACAAAACCCATGGTTCTCATCACAGTGCTTCCCAAAACAAAGCGCCCTGTGGCGTGGGTCCAGGGAGAGGGATCCAACGGTCTCGAACAGAGGCTGCGATGTCATGCACTGTCGTCCTCCCGATCTGGAGGCCAAAGACAGTCTCAGCTCCTGACTCAGGACCCCCCCAAACACCCCTCAAACACCACACGCTCTGGAGCGCAAGCAAGCACAGGTCCCCTGGTTGCAAGCACAGGTGCCTCGTACTCTGCAGGCTTCCCCTGCACTCCTCAAAGTCCTGGCACCTCATATGGCTGCTGATCTTGTTCACACATTCTTCTTGCACAGTGAGATGATGGTGTATGTCAGGATGGGCCTTGTCCCAACCACGATCACTTCCACCTGTCTCCGCCGCACCCAGTGTGGTCCTTATGATTTTGTGAAGACAGTGAGATCCTTGTGTCCCTAGGATCTCATGGACAGGAAGCTAACTCACCGGCCCTTGGAGAGCTCTTCGAGACCAGGCCACGACAGTTGGTAATTAGCTGCAGGCCAGCAACGCCCAGGCAAAATCCACCAAGTGATAGTCCCCTTCGTGGAGCACGACAAGCTCCAAGCCACCACAAGTCTTCGGATAGTCCAGTTGCAGTCCCTCCTGTCCTAATGATTCCTTGTGTCAATGCCCCAGTATCGAATCAGCGTAGTATGGTTCCAAATCCGAAAGTGTCTCTACTTTCGGAGGCCGAAGACCCAGCAGTTATACCCACCATGGCTTTTGAAGATCAGTTCAAAAGGCCAACTTTGAAATGCAGAGGCCCCCTTTAAATTGTGTTATGTCTGCCAGGTTTGATCACAATCTTTGTTGGGGTCAAGACTCAGCCCTTTGGCATGCAGGTGCCAATTCCACCTCCACCTAGCCATCCCAGAAAGGCCCCTTAGAGTCAGAGGTTCACAGTTTCCTGTGAACCCCTTTGTGTGTGGCCCTCAATCAGGAATGCATAGATGTGGCTGCCCCCTAGCACCCAGTTGTGAATTAGGAGAAAGGCCACCAGGCCCACATATCCCACTCATCGAAATGCTCACTTTCCCAAAGGGACACTTCTGGCACTGTAATGTCGAAACCCCTCCCACTACTAGAGAAGATTCACCATTACAAACTCATTGATACCAAACACTATACTGTTACTATTCTGTCCATAGGAAATAATGCTCAACAGCTTTTCTCTACACCCCCTTATGCAAATTCAATGCGAGAAGCAGGCCCCATCGTACTGAACACACCATCCGGTGTCATTCACAACACTTGCAGGTAACACATACACACACGTGCCCAACCTCTTCCCAACACCGCACACTTTCACCAGGGAGAACTCAGATATAGTAGGAGACACGCAGAACCTTGGCACGTAGCTTTCTAAATGCCAAACCGAGTAACAGTAACCTATGCACACAGGCCCCACGAAGGCAAACCTGTGGCACAATCGATGAGCTACCTCTGTGGATGGCACAACCAATGTGGCAGGCTCACAGAGGCACATTCGAGATAAATGCCCCTGGTATAGGTCTTACCCCATGACAAGGGACTTAGAGCTAACTCGAATCAGCCAATCATATATACACCAATCCACAGTATGTAGATGACGAGCACAGCACTTTGACACTGCACAGCAGTCCCAAACATGCTCAAGTCCTAAGTCTAGCATCCAGAGCATCGGAAAACTGGGAAGGAGAAAAGTAAAAAGTTGAGGGAAAGGGCCATTTCCAACAATCACCCATGGATGTCTTGAAGGCCCTGTCCGGGGTTCCCATCAAGCAGTGTGCGTCACCCTTAAGTTTCGCTCCAGGTTATTTATGGACTCTTGTTTGAGCATGCCAACTAAATTGGCCACTGTTAATTTTAAATATTTCAATCACAACTTCTCTCATTTTGTATAACAGTCCTTAAAGTCTATTCGCTTTACATACATCAGTCGTCCGTCGTTCTTTCTTTCTTATGATTTTTATGAGAGACAGAATAATAGTTTTAGTGTCATCTCCAAATTTATTTGTAGACTTGAACTAAATCCAAATTGCAAAAATAATCCAATTGAATTGGTTATTGTAGCAATGCAGAATTTATTGAAAAAGCAGAGTAATCAATAAAGCCAAAGTTACTTAAAAGGAGCCAAAGTTACTTAAAAGGAGCCAACAAATGTTTGGCGGTGTACTGTCGCGTCCCCAGGGCTCTCATACAATCTAATAAACAGAAAACATCCCATTATGACCAAGTTGAGATTCAATTTCCTCACATAGCAATCACACCAAATTTTATAGTGCAATACATTATGTTGTCATGAAAAGTATTCATCATCATAATACATTCAACAGTATTATTATTATTTTGTTTTACATGTCGGCAGACAATTTACATATCGTTCCTTGCAATCCTACTCATCATAGATCAATATGACATTGCAATTCCTAATTTTGATTTAATTCATACAAATTTTGATTTTGAAAATTTGAATTTTCACAAGCAAGACTGTCTTGCTAAGCTGCAATGATTTATGGAGTTTCTATGGTAAATCCGTTCCATCTAATCCGAAATTCTTCCTTTACTTGTACAGCTTTCTGAGACAGCCTTGAGGAGGCATTCAGTCCTATACAAAGAGCTAAATAAAAGCATTAGAAATCTCAAATCATCGCTTAGGCAGAAGCAGTATGCCAGCTCAGGAGGAACACTTCTAGTGGGTTCACTCCATGTCACCATGCTACTAATTACTCTACCAATCCCTCTACTAATTACACAGGTAGGAGCTCGAACAACACCAGAATGTATTTTCAAACTGTTCAAAATGTCATGTAGTGATGATATTACGCCTGCTGCACTGCTGGAAATCACGCCTCTGCAATGCCCGAGATGCTGAATTCACCATATTTAGACATTCCCACCACGGTTGCTTTGCAGTCGAAAATCACCTGATGTAATTTTAATGAAAGGTTTAAATTCCGCTAGTGGAATTTCCAACTACATGTGAAACAAGCATTGACAAAGTCAAAAGGCCTCTCCTTTGATACGAGAGTGGAGGGTGCAGACATATTGCCTTTGACAATCCTTGCTTACTTTGACCTGCTCTATGGCCAAAAGCTTTCGAAGTTACTGTATTGACAAAACAATAAATTGGAGACAAACAGTAACAAACAGCTGTGTAAGATCCTTGAAACAGCTGAAAGGATCACGCAGGAGGCAGGTAGATGTGCAGAAATTCAGGTTTATTTCAGAGTAAGAAGAAACCCATCCAGATCCCAGCCAGTACAGGTAACAGTCACCAGTCCTTTGAACCAACACAATTCTATCACCTGGGATACTAGGACTGGTCATGGAATCCCTAGAAGCCATGGCACCATGACATCAGAAGAAGCAAGGATGTTCAGATGCCACACACCTTCCACCGTTAACACAAAAAAAAAAAAAAAAAAATCTTGTGAAAAGAGAGAAGAGAAGATAAAAGCAAGAACAAACAAAAAGAAGAAAAGTACAAGAACAAAATTCAAGATACAAAGGCCCACATGCATCAAAGAAAAAATTTGCGACTCTAAAATAGCGAAAAATAAGGAATCGCTATTTCAGAATCGCTAAACGGAATGCACCAAAATATTCTGTAAATATTTGCGATTCCTTAAAAATCGCTAAAATATTTACCGATTACTTATTTACCGAATCGGTATTTGCGAATTCGCAAATACCGATTCGGTAAATGCGAAAGCGTCAATCGTCTCATGGAGATTACATCATACCAGGAAGTGAATCCCAGATACCACACACCTGTGCAGAGTGAGAGACTGAGGAGGAGGAAGACTGTTGGTGCACAGCCTGGAAAACACTTATTCCTGCAGAAGTTGATACTAACAATCACAATGGACCCAGGAAACAAAAAGCAAAAAGGAGAAGGCAGGAAGAGGAAGATCAAATTCAGTGAGAGGGAACTGGAAATACTCACTGAGGAAGTCGTCCAAAAACATGACCAGCTGTTTGGGAAACAATCCCTGCATGTTGCAGAGTCAGTCAAGCGGAAGATCTGGCTTGGGATACAAGCCCGGGTCAATTCTGTGGGGGTCACACACCGTGACATCAACAACCTACAGAAGCGATGGTATGACCTTCGCAGCCGGGTAAAAGAGAGAGTGGCTGAAAGGCTGGCATCTGCAAGAAAAACAGGAGGGGGAACATCCACTCAGCCTGCAAACACCCCAATGGACGACTTGGTGGAATCCACTCTGCAGCCCGAGGCAGTTGTCGGGGTCACGCAGATTGACACCTCAGGACATGCGGGGACCTCCCAAGGTAAGAGCACAACCAAACATATTGCAAAATAATTGTAAGCCAAAGTGCAACAAATGCATACCCTGCGTAGTGTAGCAGACATGAGTCCAGTCCACCTCTTACTTGCAACCCCTTAATGCATTGTGGGAGTTGTATGCATACAAATGTAATGGCAAAGCATGGAGGGAGTAGCACAGCTCAAATGCAACAGAGTACAGCAAGGCAGTGACAACAGTAGACTTCCTACATCACAGAAGTCAATTTATTACACCTCTGTGAGCGCAATGTCACAAACATGTGCAAAAAATAGATATATTACATTTTACAAAACAAAATGATCTTGCACTGTTTCCCTCACAGATGCATCACAGGACAGTGACGTGGCAGACATCCACGATTCTGAGGGACATACAGACCAGCAAGGTGAGGGACAAGAGATGCCGGCATCCTCGCCCCTACCTGTTCCCACTCAACGCAGGAGAAGAGTACTACCACTGCCCGATTTGGATAGTGAGGAGGACACACAAACAGGAGCGAACCCACAGGGCACTGCCCATACCACCACCACCAGAGGTAACAATCCCGCCACGTCACAGTCCGTTCCGCAGGCGAAGGCCAAGTCCATTTCTGAGGTCTGCTGTGGATGATGGTGAAGCTGCCTGCAGTGTGCTTGAGACCAAGATGCTGAGGGTCCAGCGCCTGCAACAAAAGAACATGCGAATTATGCAGGAGCAACTGGGAACAATGGTCACACACATGGGTGGGATACGTGACTGCATGAAGGAGCAGGCGACTGCAGTCGTTGAGGGGCTCAGGGCACACGGTGATAAACTTGACCGTGTTGCAACAGCCATTGAACAGATGTGCGGGGTCATGCAGGCTGAGCATATCTCTAATACCAGGAGGCAACAACATTCTATGGGGCGCATGCGCGGATACACCAGGGCCATCAACAGGCTGAGTTCTACAACAGCTCAGCTATACAGGCGTGCAGTCGCCATGCAGGTCGAGATGACCCACTGCTGTGGGGATGTGGCCAGGGGCCTAATCCAGGTCACCACTGCTGTGGAAGGGCTGCAGACAGCAGCAGCCAGTGGGAACCTCATGCATGGAGGGGGAGAGTGAGGAGGCCTCCAGCCTTAGCAGCCTACTGGTGCCTGTGGCACATAGCAGGAGGCGCAGTAACAGGAGTCAGGCAGGCACAGAAGACACCATGTCAGATGCAGCTGGGCCTACTACAAGGGCCACAGGGGGCGTCACAGGAAGCGTTAGACATTTGGACATTCAAACAATCTGGTGATGAAACCAGATATGTGTTACTTATACACACTGCAGTTGCAGTCCCAAGGCAATGGAATGTAATTGTCTGTACATGGTATGTGTGCATTAACACATACACACAACTGTCACATTAAACCTTTAACCAAATACTGTGTTGTCATGTGCTTACTCACCTTAGAAGTAATGTTGCGTGATTTCTGCTCTTCTACGTCTGCCCTCTGCTGCATGTGGTCCGCCTGCTGCATGGGGTGGTTGTGTCGGCTGTATGTCCTGTTCTGGCTCGCTGTCAGAGTCCACCAAGGGGATGCCTCTAGTGGTGGCTATGTTGTGCAACATAGCACACGTTGCCACAATCTTACAGCATTTCTCAGGACTGTACTGTAATGCCCCACTGCTCTTGTGTATGATGCGGAATCGTGATTTAAGTACCCCAAATGTCCTTTCGATCACATTGCGCGTCGCAATGTGCGCACGATTGTAACGTCGCTCCCTTTGAGTGGCAGGATTCAGGTATGGGGTGAGGATGTAAGGCCTCACAGGGTATGCGCTATCACCTACAGGATGTGAGAGACCAACATACATTAGTCACTGCAATGTGTCACCATGGTGTACACTTTTAAATTACAGTATTACATTGATTTACCCAGAAGATATCCTTCTCCGAACTCCCCCGCAAGTAGACGTCTGTGTAGTCCACTGTGCCGGAAGATGTATGCGTCATGTGCACTGCCAGGGTAACTTGCCACAATGTCAGTGATTAGTGTTTTTGAGTTGCATGTTACCTGTATGTTCAGTGAGTGGTAAGATTTCCGGTTGCGGTAGATATACTCATTCACTGCAGGGGGACATATGGGTACATGCGTCCCATCGATACAACCAATCACATGCGGGAACTGTGAAACCTGATAAAAATCTAATTTGGTTTGCATCAAATCCTGTGGTGTGGTGGGGAACCTGATGTGGTTGTGTATCCTCTGCAACATGGCATTTAGGAAACTGTTAAAAAAACGCGATATGGCACTTTGGGAGACCCCTCCAGCTGCTGCAATTACTCCCTGGAAGGACCCTGAAGCTAGGAGATGCAGGGAACACAGGACCTGCACATGGGTGGGTATGGCATGTGTCCTGCGGGTCTGCCGCTGCAGTATAGGGTCTAACTCAGCAATTAGAGCGAAGATAGCTGCAGCATTCAGCCTATATTTATCATAGATCTCCTCCTCCGTCTGCCCTAGCAATGTGACGCGCACTCTAAAGATTCTCTCCTGGATCCTCCTTCTCCTCTGTGCTGCTGCTCTCAGCCTCATCCTCCTTGCCACAACGTAGAGCGCTGCCATGGTGGGTCGTTGGGATGCATGATGATTTACACCTGTTTTTGATTATGTGTAATTTTTACCACCTGATGTGATGTCTTCTAGTTTAAGGAATGCAAATAGCGAATTTAGGCTGGTTCTGTATTAGCGAAAACTTGATGCATCCCATTTTGCGATTTCTTAATTGCGCTTCCTAAAATACAGATTCGTTATTACCGATTCTGTATTTTATGAAGCGCAAAAATTGCGAGAACTACTATTTCTTGCGATTTTGCTTAATGCATCAGAACTAGCTAATTTGCGATCGGAAAAGGCATTTTTTACCGATTCACAATTTTTCCGCTCGCAAATTAGCTTGATGCATGTGGGCCAAAGTCATTTAAATAGCTTGGTCTCTTAACAATCCTAGAGGACACACGTGGTGAAGCAAAATTGGCAGTATTAGCAATCTTTCCACACTCTGACCGCCCAGAACACTCTGCCCCTTTGTACACAGAGATCCTGTTCAAATTCCATACTCTATGATCTTGAGTTCTAACAGCATTTTTAAAAACCTTTATGACCCATATGGGTTCAGAGAACTTAACTTTGGACCCAGGTTGTCTGATAACAACTAAGGGCCAGATGTAGGTAAAGTCAGTTTTGCGAGTCCTTAATAGCGATTTTTACCGAATCGCTATTAAGGAGTTGCAAAATGGAATGTATGTAGGAATCGCAATGATAATTGCGATTCCTTAATATTCCTTAATTGCGAATCGCAAATTGAGATTCGCAATCAAGGAATACCTTCCCATTCATTCCTATGGGCCAAGAGGCCCATAGGAATGAATGGGATGTGCGCACGCAATTTGCGAGTAACCAAGAGGTACTCGCAAATTGCGTGCGCAATTCAAGGGTGCAAGGGTTCCAAAAGGACACCCTGTTGCACCCCTGAAATATGCATGTGTGCACATGTGGCGCAAATACATGCCCTAAGGGCATGTATGTGTGCCACATGGCACTTTGAAAAAAGCAAAAAAGTGCTTTTTTGTAGGAAATCGCAAATTACCACCAACTTGAAGTTGGTGGTAATTTGCGATTCCTTAAGGCAATATCGTAATTTGCAATGCCTACTAGCATAGCATTTAGGGAATCGCAAATTGCGATTCTCTAACTGCTTGCGCACAATATGGAATCGCAATTTTGCGATTCCTTATTTTGCGTGAGGGTATTTGCCTACCTACATTGCACACAGCCAAATTGCGATCGCAAACGCTGAAATTCTGCAAATTTCAGCGTTTGCGATCGCAATTTGGCTTCCTACATCTGGCCCTAAGTCCCCAACCAAGACCATGATATTTTTTGTGGATTTCCTTGAATCAAAATACAATTTTCTGGAAAGACACTTGGCTTCTTCTCTCTTACGCCAGTCAGGAGAAACCCTCTGCGAAAAAGAGGAAGAAGCAGTTTCTTCTAAATGTCTCACCCAAGAGGGCTCAACCAAGGTACAAGGAGACCTACCTCTGAACAGAACAAAAGGTGACTTCCCAGTCGTGCTATGTGGAGTCATCCTATAGCTTTCCACTTTTTTAAGAACTTCCTCCTTCCAATTGAAACCAGCAGTCTTGGCCCAAGAGATGGTTTCCTTCAACACCCTATTGAACCTCTCAACGACTCCATTTGTCTCTGGGTGGTAAAGAGAACATTTCTTGTGCCTGATACCGCGACCTTTAAGGAATGCCTTCATCTCACGCGAGACTAACTGCACCCCGTTATCTGTGAGAATGGTTTCAGGATACCCTTCTTTGGCCATGAGGGATTCTAGAAATTTAATAACACTCACAGTCTCTATGCTAGAGGTAAACTGAACTTCAGGCCACCTGGAGAAAAGATCTATTTGTACCAAGATGAAAACTTGTTGTCCATTTGAATGAACTGGACCTAGTATGTCCAACGCCACCTCTTTCCAGGGCCCACTGGGAAGATCTCTGATTACCATAGGCTGAACCCTTGTTACCTTAGACTTCTCAATTGTGGAGCACACCATGCACTCTCTCACAACTCTCTCCACGTGTAAGTCCATACCTGGCCACCAATAAGAGGACCGAAGTCTCTCCTTGGTTTTTGACATGCCAGAATGTGATCTGTGAGCTAAATCAATTAAGGTTTGGCGAAGTTTAGGTGGTGGAACAAGCCTCGTTCCACGTAGTAGCACACCATCATAAACAGACATCTCATCCTTAAGACCCCAAAACTTGGCAACCTCTTCTGATGCTTGTTTCTTCGAGTGCCAACCTTTATGAATTAGTGATAACACCTCTGAAAGTACAGGATCAGAAGATAGCTCAAGCCGCCACCGATGCTCATCAACGATCCCTTCACTAACTTCACACACATGAATATCATTGTCATCACAATCTTCATCAACAACATCCGTTTCAACTTCTCCCACTAGCCTTGATAGAGTATCAGCTATGCCATTCTCTACCCCAGGAATGTATCTAATATCAAAATCATACTCCTGGAGAGCTATTACCCATTTCGTTATTCTACTAGAGACCAGATCAATCCCTTTTTTTTTTAAAGTTTCACAAAGGGGCTTATGATCAGTTTTTACCAAAAACTTGGTACCCCACAAAAACTTCTTAAGCTTTTTAATGGCCCAAAACACTGCCAAGGCCTCCCGTTCAATAACGGAGTAGCGAGACTCGGCGTCTTTGAGACCACGAGAAAGAAACAGAATAGTCTTCATTCCCCCTTCACCTTCTTGTTGAAGGACAGCTCCCAAACCTTTGAGACTGGCATCCGTTGTAATAATGGATGTTTTAGAAGGATCAAAACTTTTAAGTTTAGGGGCATCACTAAGCTTTTTCTTGAGGGAAACAAACTCATGATCACACTTCTCACACCACTTGAAATCTACACCCTTCCTCAAGAGGGCTCTCATAAAGCAACTGGTCTCAGCAACATTTTCAATGAACTTGTTATAATATTCAATCATTCCAAGGAACTTCATGAGTTCCTCCCTACTAGAGGGAGCAGACATGCGAGCAATGGTGTCAACCAAGTCAGCCTTAGGAGCAATCCCCTCACCTGAAACTGTGTGTGCTAGATAGTGGATGGAGGACGTACCAAATTGACATTTTTCAGCTTTGATGGTAAGGTTGGCTTCACATAACTTACTTAAAACAACATTAAGACGATTCTCATGTTCATTATGATCTTTCCCAAACACGAGAATGTCGTCTTGATAGACACAAACCCCTTTACAGTCTTTGAGAAGCTTTTCCATTACACGGTGAAAAACGGACGCCGCAGCCACAAGGCCAAATGGCATCCTCACAAATCTGAATGTCCCAAATGGCGTTACGAAGGTTGTATAGTCCCTTGAAGCCTCTGCAAGTTGGTGATAGGCCGAAGCCAAGTCAATCGTGCTGAATACTTTGGCCTCCCAAAGTAAGACCAGGAGTTCTGAAATGTTTGGAAGGGGATATCGATCTACTACCACACATTTGTTTCG
This sequence comes from Calotriton arnoldi, assembly GCA_963921515.1. NCBI lineage: Eukaryota > Metazoa > Chordata > Amphibia > Caudata > Salamandridae > Calotriton > Calotriton arnoldi. The sequence goes on from CAWUFW010000836.1 coordinate 1,373,141, forward strand.
CTGCCTCAAGTCTACACACAGACGAAGAGATCCATTGGCCTTGCGGGCTGCCACAATAGGGGCCAACCAATCAGTCCCTTCAACTTCTTCAATTATTCCTCCCTGCTTGAGTTTGTCCAACTCTTTTCTCATTTCATCCGTTACAGACAAGGGAACACTTCTTGCTTTGCAGCTAGAGGGTTGCGAGTCTGGGCGTAGACGTATGTCAAGCTTGAACCCCTTGAGGCAACCAAGTTCATCCCTAAAAACATTGGGAAAAGCTTGCTTGACCTTTGTTTTTTATATCAAGATGAAGTCCTTCAAGAATTAAGTTTACATCATCCTTTCATTTTATGGGACAGTCACTACCTGGATCGAGCATGACACCCAAATCCCCTTGGTGGAACCTGCTGATTATGCTATCCCCTTTCTCAGAAACATAAATCTTGCCGGATGTGTAATGGTTTTTGTACTCAATGAGTCCTACACAGTAACCACGTAGTGAAATGGGTTCACCACCATAAGCCAAAGGACATATGTCAGGTTTCAACAGGGAGACCCTATGAGCCAATTTGTTTTGATAAAATAACCTCGAAACAATGGTTATCTTAGCACCAGAGTCAAACAACACTCTGGTGGATTCACCTTCTACTTGGATGTCATCAAGAGGACAAGACTTATGCTGTGTATCAGAATCAACTTGGACAACTATTTGGCCACAGACAAAATCTTCCTCTGGAATTTCAGCTTCAACACACTTGACATTGGAAGAACGACTCTTGGTTTTGCAAACAATTGAGAGATGCCCCTTTTTTTACATTTTGAACAAACAACATTTAAGGCAGGACATCTCTTGTCATTAGCTAAGTGGCCTACTTTGTCACACCTGTAACATTTAAATAAAACAGGTCTATTTTTATTCTTACCAACACTTTCAGATTTAGTCGTGGTTTTGTTTCCTCCTCAACAACCTGAACAGTTGCCTGCTTATCTTTTTTGATGGTGTCAACACACTTGAGAGAGTGTTCGACCCTCTTAGCCACTTGGATAACCTCATCTAAGGATGGTTCATCCCTCATCCAAAGCTCCTCACGTATCTTCTCAATGTTGCAACCCAACATGAATTGGTCCCTGATCCTCTCATCCAACAATGCAGCAAATTTACACGATGAAGCGAGCTTCCTGAGTTGAGTGATATATCCCTCAACCGTTTCACCTTCATTTTGTAATCTTTTAGAAAACTTTCTAATATCGTGCTCACTTTGGGCAAATAGTGCTTATCCAGTTTTTTTATGCAGATTTCAAATTCATTTAAGTCTTTTTCTTCTGCATCAGTGAGTTCCGGAAGGTGATCAAAAACATCTTGCCCTTCTGACCCTAAACAATGAAGCAGAAGAGAAGCCCTACGCTCAGCACTCAAACTTACACCACAAACTCTTGCATACCGTTCAAAAACCTTCTTCCACTTTTGCCACTTTATGGGAGGTTCACTAGGGGACATAAGAAAGAAGGGAGGAGCAGTTACGTTCTGCATGACTAATAGGGGCTCAAACTGAAAGGCTTATAATAGTGTGGAACACACAATAACAATTGTATAGAGTTTGGCACTAAAAATGTAATCACAGAGTAATGGATAAAATTGGTTAATGGAGCACCTTAAATACAATATATGACCTTGAAGTAATGAAACGAAAGAAGAATCATTGTACCAAATACAATTAAAAAACTCATAGTGACCACACCAAGATGAAAATAAAGTTTTGCAACAACAAAATATTGTAAGTTATTCCAAAGTGATGTGTGCGTGCCACAGAGATGACACGCAAAGAGAAATGAGTGGACTATAAATATGTCCACTCAAAAGTAATTGTGTGTGCGTGTCACAGTCGTAGAAATGAAAACTCTTTAAAGGTGATTGCATCTGCCACTTAATCATCAATACGCATGTACTAAGCTTCCGAAACGTGGATGAAACAAAATTAAAGGAGCGCAGTCTCAAGGCAGCGCAGTGTCTCAAAACTTGAAAGTGGAAGATGGCAGTCCTCTCACCTGAGACTGAGTGTCAGCGTTAACAATGCACATAAAATACGATCCAAGATGGCAGCAGTACGGCGTCACGCAGCATGAAGAACCCACACTGTTAACAATGAGCGTTCTAGCCTTTTCGAAGTGACGCGTCTGATGTGGAAGGTGAAACAGAAGCTAAGACCTCATCACTGAAGATGCGTCGAAGAATGGCGTGTACGGAGGCTGAAGACATTCGAAGAAGCTAAAAACTGTGAGGTAAGCTTCACGTGCATGCGAGCGAGGAAACTTTCTGTAACAATGAAGGCTTGCGCTGACAGGTTTAAATAATGCATACGCACTTTTTTGAAACGCCGCAGCTTGAAATATCAAATTATATGAAACGTTGCACACGCCACTGTTCAAAAAAAGGTTGTCAACAGTTTTAATATGCCGCACTCACCACTGCTCAAACAAAGCATTTGCCAATGTTTTGAAACGCCACAGCTTGAAACATCAAATTTTATGAAACGTTGCACTGTTTAAAACGTTGCCGCTGTTTGAAAGGCAACCCAAAATCCCTTTGAAGGCGAGAGGCAACACCAAAACAAACAATCCAAAGGCAGTGCGCTTTAAGCAAGTAAAGAACAACGAGTCCTAGATCCAAAATCTGCCAAAGATCGCAAATGTAATCTTGCAGGGAATGCGGAGTACTGTGTACACTTCAAAAATGAAAGATCAAAACATTCAAACACAACCTATAAGACGAGCCCGCGTCGGACATCCACAATGATAACCAGGAAAGCGCGACGATAGCTCCCAGACTTAGGGTGTGTAAGATAGGTGAAAAAAGTCAGTTGTAAAAAATAAGGGAGGGGAATAGTCTAAAATGAGAAGTGCCACAGTACCGGAGAGAAATTTCAAGTTGAATAAAATGTTGAGGCTGTTGGGTTCTTCTTTCCTTTCAGCTGCCGACTACGCCAGTGTAAGATCCTTGAAACAGCTGAAAGGATCACGCAGGAAGCAGGTAGATGTGCAGAAATTCAGGTTTATTTCAGAGTAAGAAGAAACCCATCCAGATCCCAGCCAGTACAGGTAACAGTCACCAGTCCTTTGAACCAACACAATTCTATCACCTGGGATACTAGGACGGGTCATGGAATCCCTAGAAGCCATGGCACCATGACATCAGAAGAAGCAAGGATGTTCAGATGCCACAAGCTGGTGTTCATCTATATTTAACTCACAAATGTTCCTGATGCTCAATTTACTGATGATGACTTGTTCACTGTAAGGCAGAGGCACAGCTAATAAATAGTTTATTGAGGTGTAATAATAGCTTCTAGAACTGTCAGCCTTATGTGGTCTTCTCCCGCAACGTTTTGGCTTGCTCTCCATTGTTGCTGATCTCACTTTTGTTGGCCTTACGACTCTGCACACAGTACCACTGCTAACCAGTGCTAAAGTGTTTTTGCTCTCTCCTTTAAACATGATATGATTTGCTCATACCCAATTGGCACATTTAATCTACTTGTAAATCCCTAGTAGAGTGGTTCTACCTGTACCTAGGGCCTGTAAATTAAATGCTACTAGTGGGTCTGCAGCACTTATTGTGCCACCTGCTTAAGTAGCTTTTTAAACAGATCTCCGGCCTACCCTTGCAGCCGGTATGTGCAGTTTAAACTGCCATTTTGACTTGACAAGATAAACCTTTTGCCCGGCATTTACCTTTCTTTTTATTACATATAACTCACCCCTAGGGTAGGCCCTAACCAGCCCATAAGGCAGGGAAGAATGTATTTAAAAGGTTGGACATGTACTCTTGTCTTTTACACGCCTTGGTAGTGAGAAACTCTTTGTTGGAAAATGGCCCTCTCTGAAGGGCCACCCTAAACATTTTGCCTTCCTCCCCCTCTTTTTCTGACTTTTTTGTTGGCTTTAAAACTCTGAGCACTTTACCACAGAGAACTCATCTGCATTTATCTGCATTCTGATAGCTCTTCCTGGGCAGAAAGAGAGGGTCAGAGCTGACACACTTGAATAGGCATTGTACTGCTTCGCACACAAAGGGCTAATTACCCCATACTGATAGTCAGGAGCCAGGGCTGGTAAGAAAGGACCTGTGTGTACTTCAAAGACCCTTCTTTGAAGTTACCCAAACTTCAAAGGCACAACTGGGTATAAGTATTGAGGTTCTGACCCTACCTAGACAGTATGCTACTGGACCTGCGAAGAACCCTGTCAGGAGTAAAGACTGCTGTGCTATAAGGATTGCCACTTTGTCTGACCGCTAGTCTGAAGGAACTGAGTTCTGCTTTGCTGAGCTGCCCTTCTGATCTCTGCCCTGCTGAGGACAAGGACTGGACCCATCTCACTTGAACCCATAGTGACTCCAAGGGCTTGTTGGTTTGCCTCTGTTTCTGAAGTCTCAAGGCAATCAAAGTCTTCCTACGACCCTGCTGCTGGACTCTGCCATCTGTGAGTCATACCCTGCCAGAGGTGCCAATCTAGTCCTGGGCTGTAGAAGTGGGTTCTGCAGCCGGTTTTGCTTCAAAATTGACACAGTGACGACTTTGCGCTGATCGGAACTGATTCAGTGCCCTTCGAAGCAGATGCAGTGCCGATCTGAGGACATCCCTGTGCAGCTTGATGGCGACGCGGGACCCAACTGTAAAGTGTGACGACAATGCAGCACTTGCATCATAAGGGGGATCGATGACGACGTGGGATCCAACTGCAATGCTTGACAAGGATGTACCTACCCGACTGCAGGAATCGGAACCAACACATCGAGTCTTCGACGCCGACTCTTGCTCCATCCAAGGTACCTTTTCAGCAGAACATGCGTGGGTCTTGTAGAAGGCCTTCCCTTCATCATGGTCAGGCTGAACTTTGGATTTTCCCTGGTCCAGCATGAGCGCAAGTAACCCCTAAGTGCTATTTGACTCTAAGCACTACTTTTTGATTTATTCTTTAGAAATTCATAACTCTGGTTCTACTTATTGGATTTTTGTCGTTTTGGTCTTGTTTTTCTCATAAAAATATTCTCTACTTTTCTAAACCTGTGTGGAGGATTTTTGTGGTGTTGTCCTTGTATTACTCTGTCTGTCTGTGTGTGTGTGTGTGTTGCACAAATACTTCACACATTGCCTCTTAAGAAAAGCCTGACTGCTCGGTGTCAAGCTATCAGAGGGTAAGTAGGCTAACAGTGGGTGCATACCTCTGCCAACTAGAGACCCAATTTCTAACAGGGCCATCTCAGGATGAGAGGGAGGAGCTGTCACCTACCAAATTTACACATCACAATGGCTCTGCCTCAGCACAATCACAAAAGATTTTAACACTAGTCTTTTCTGCCCCCAGACAAGCTGGGTGTTGAGTTCGGTGTCTAAAGAACTGCAATTTAAAACCCTCTTGAATAGGAAGCTCCAAACGCCTCAGGGGATGGACGCCTCTAGAAAGGTCTCCTACTTCGAAGCTGGTATCAAGGATTAATAGTGGACCTCAGACCCCAACTCTTCAGTATGTACCTCGACCTGTGGAATACTCAGGAGAAGGACTGCTGTGCTGCTCTGCTGCCAGAAGGACTGCTACTTTGCTGCCCTGATGCCTGAGTGAGGAGGACGGGGCCTGCATCTTGAACCTAGGACCACCAGAGTGACTCCAAGGGCTAGTTGGCTGGGCTCTCGATCGGAGTCTCAGGGACAGAAAAGGCTCCAACCACTTTGAACCTTACAGCCTAAACTCTTCCTGCTGTGAGTTTTGTACCCCAAGTGGTTCCACCCCAGTTCGGGACCCTTGGAAGTGGGCCTAAAGGTGCTCAGCCAGTCAAGCTGTGGTCTCTGGCAGAACCGACGCAGTTCGATGAAACTCCTTGCAGCCCCTCATTGGAACCACCACTGCATATGCAGCCCCAACACAGGACCTCGCATCGCAGCCCATTGCAACTATCCGCTGTGTGACCTATCCTTGAAACAGGATCTCACATTGCTGCCCAGAACCGCCACTGCACAATTCAATGCTCCACAACCAGAATTTAAGGTACTTTATTCATCGGGCCTAACTTGGTCCCTGTATTCTGCACGCACTCCATCGTGGTTGGCCTGAACTTGCGGCTTCTTATCCCTGTCCGGCGCGACCAGATAACCACAGTTGGTGCTTTGTTTTTTTAAGCACTATTTTTACCTAAATCTTTAAAATTGCATTTCTCCAGTTCTACCAATTGGATTTTTGCTGTTTCGGTCTCAAATAATTTATTAAATTGTACTCTATTCTTTCTAAATTGGTGTGTGATTTTTCTTGTGCTGTGGTTGCACGTTATATCTGTTTGAAGTGCAGCATAAATCTTTTACACATTGCCTCTAAGTTAACCCTGACTGCTTTTGTGACAAGCTGCCAGAGGCTTAAGCACAGGTTAATTTGAGGTTTACCTGCGACTTCGCCCCGACCAGAATTATGGTTGCTGCTTGAGTAGGGCTTTACCAACTTCAACTAGCAACCTAATTTCTTACAATAGCCTTATGACTTATTGGACATGTCAGGCTTTATCAACAACCTCACATCTTTACAGAAAACCTCAGCATTCACTAATAAATCTATACAGCAATCAAGGCACAGAATTATTAAAGCTTTGTGTCAGCAATAGCATGAGGCAAAGCAGCACATGCTATTCACTATCCAGTGCCAAAGGCGTTTGCCACTGGAAAGGTGCACTTTTACAAGTGTAAATAATGCAGTACACATCTAATGCATGAGAAACCTTCAGAGTTCCTGTATACATCGGAATTTGTACTGGAAGAGTACAAATCACAATACTAAGCCTTTATTAGACAGAATACCCGTGCACAGGTAGCCTTGTTTTAGAGACAGTGCAAGGAAGACAACTGCAGTGGTACATCCTTTGTTGATATGTAATTGTGCTGGAGTCCCCTCTTGTGCAAAGCAGCACAATAAATTTGGATTCTGAGCTGCAACGCTTGAAAAATTATAAATCTTTGTCTAGGTTAATTTTTCTCGCTCGTGCTTCATGGAACGGCAGAGGCGTTAATATAAATGAACTTACACTACTGCCATTGAGCACAAGGCAACCAAACCCACACTGTGTCTACAAGCCCTGCTTCCAGACAGTTAAAGAAGCAGCATCCAGTGCAGTCAAGCACCATTTCAGGCTTGTCCTCTGCAGTTGTTGAAATTGAACGGTTCAAGATGCGATGATGCGTTATCCAATCATTGCTCATCATGAGACGGAACCTTTCTATCACACAGCAGTCTGTTTCCCAGCAGACAGCAGAGAGTTTGTGTGCACTTAGTCACAAGGCCAGGGCAAGAGCAATGTGTGTGATTATAGTGGGTTGTAAAGCTCCCTGGTAGTTGATTGCAGTTGTTATCACTTGGATACTGCACAATAAGGCAGTTTACAAGGAATGTTCCTGCTAACATCACTTCAGCAGCCATGGGAGAGATTAACACCCTATGGTACAGAGGGAGCTTTGCAAGCATGAAAAATGAGCGTCTTAATTGTTAAGCGTTATGAGTACCCCAAGGCATGTAACCTGTACTGACTATTTCCTTTCTCTACCACAGTGACGGAGCACTCGACCTGGGGATAGGTTGTTTGTCAGCCCTGACACCTCAGCTCTGGAATCGTCTGCCAATGGTTCCTTCACAGAGATTACCTGCTTCAACCCAAGACCCACAGCATCAACTAGAAATCCAGCAGCAAGCTAAGGGGTTAATATTCACTTTATCCGAGGATGAAGGGCCACACAAACCAGCAGACACAATCTCCACTGGCAGGATAATGCACACCGAGGAGCTAGAAACCAATTCCCACAAAGATGGTGGAATTGAAAACCTGCATATCTACCGCTCACTGTCCTCCAATACAGTAGAGACTTAAAGCACAGTTACAATCTTGGCGCAGCTCAGTCTCCCAATCACGCATGACACCAAAACACTTCTCACATACGCAACACTCACTTACCACATCCTTCGAAGAAAATAGTTCTCCTCATTAGTTTAAACGGTCTACCTCTCACTCCTTTTTGCTCCTTTTGCTCCTCTGCACGCCAAGGTAGAGTGACATATAACAGGAAAAGAGCACAACTCTGGTAATCAAGGACACCTAAACACTCCAACCTTAGCCAAAGCCACACGACATGCAAGGAGCAAGATGGCTAGCTTGCTACCCATCAAGAAAAGACTTCAGCATTTCATCAGAGGGGGGAGCTTCTATGCAACTACAATGCAATGCACTACAAACCCTGTAATATCATTGGCGGGGTCAGTGTCCATGCTGTCTCTTGTACTACCCAGGATTTTTGCTGCACCACCGCCATTGCATTGCACACACTCACAAAACATGCCTTGCCTCTAAGGCAAAGGGCATAGCTTGCACACATCATGGAAATGCAATACAGGCTCAGGTGCTCATGCTGCAGGGGCACAGGCACCCCGGGTTACAGTTTACACGCACAAGGAAAGGCTCTTCATAACATAGGCTGGGTCCAAACTGGGGTGGCATGGCGAGCAGAAAATGATGGATTTAACCCAGATCTGTGACCGGGGTTGACCACTTTATTTGTTCAGCATTCCGTCCATAATCTGTTCTTAGTGTATTTGTCGCCCTAAGTGGGAAGGGTATGCCCAGACGTGGGTCCTGTGCTCGCTGGGCCACTGGATTCAAGCTAGCCTGGCTGATGAGGGGTGATACCCCGAAACCAGTCCCAGGATGCTTGTTTCTGTCCAGGAGGGACCTGGCCTTGCAGTTCGGGCTGGACTGTTCCCATGGGGAGCAGACTCAAGATTGATTTGCCTATGGCTGGGTCCAAACTGGGGTGGTGTGGCGAGCAAAAAAATTATGGATTTAACCCAGATCTGTGACTAGGGGTGAATGCTTGATTTGTTTAGCATTCCGTACATCATCTGTTCTTTTTGCGTTCATAACATAGCGGCATGAGCTGCACATATAAGGGCATGCAGCTAATGCTGTTCAGGTGATTTAGGGTAGTCTTGGATAGTGATCCTACTGAAAGGCGCTGTGGTATTCAAATAGGCTGGGCACGCCCACAGCCATGCCCTGTATGCCGGCCTTCTTAGGGGAACGACCAGTGCATCCGCACAGCATTCCATGCGCTGCCAATCACTACTAGACTGTCAAACCGGCACTTTTCATTTCCTTGTAGGCTCCGTTCAGGAGCCATTATTGGAAGGTGCCTGGCTCCCTTTTTAATGCACCGTGTTGGGTGTAGTCTGCCCATTTTAATAATTTTATAGTTTGCACTTCCTCACTTTTTATTTCATTTATCTTTATTTTACCAGCAGCCTCACCTGTAGGGGAGCCTGCAGGGGTGAGGTAGGGGTTGCTGGACCCAAGTCTGCTCCGCTCTTTTGCCCATTTGTTTTCTCGCCTCCAAGGCTTTGTGGTATTCATATAAGCTGGCCAAGCCCACAGCCACACCCCATATGCTGGCCTTCTTAGGGGAACGGCCAGTGTGTCCGCGCAGCGGGTGCACCGATGGCCAAAGGCAAGCCCGCCTGCGCCCGTCCACAGCCGGACAACGCCAAGCGCCAGGACCCCTGGTCGTTTGCCCCCGTTCACTAGGAAGGGACTATGGGACATTGGTCTGAATTGTAAGTACAACAGCTGTGAAACTCACAGCTGTAGTTTGAATGCCTTAACTGTGTACTTTTGTGTACTTTTGAATGTTTGGTTGGAACCTTCTCCCGGTCCAGATTTGACAGCTGCTATACAGGATGGTATAAAATATTTCGAGTAGATAGACAAGGTAAATGGGGAGGGGGAATATTGGTAGTTTATCGTATTCATTTTAAGGCTTCCTTCGCTTTGGCTCCACACCTATGTGGTGAGGCCTTGTTATTCACCTTTAATGTTAATGAGATCTCCCTATTCCATGGTACATTAGTATATCTTCCTCCAGGCCCGAGAACGAGTTTTGTCACAGCTGTTCTTACCTTTGTGGAGTCTACTATCCACTTTGCTAATTTTACCTTATTAGACTTCAATTTCCATCTGGATACGAGTGATAATCCAGACACAGCATATCTGACTGATTGCCTTCACAGTTTTGATCTGTACCAAATAGTGAATCTTCCAACGCATAAGGCCAACCACACATTGGATGGCATATTTACTAGTAATCCGGAGCTTTGTTTTTATCAAGTTTTCCCACTGATCTGGATGGATCATAATGCAGTCTGCTTTAACCTTATAGTCCCTAACTAGTGCAATGGCTGTGCCAATTCCCCCAAAATAAAAAACGAAGTGCCTGTGGCGAAAATTTGATGGCGCAGAACTGGATCAGTTGTTGAACCAACAGAATCAAGATTTATTTGGAAATATTGATGTTGCTACTAGTAACTTTACTAATTGGTTGGAATCGGCAGCTATTAGGCAATTTTCTTCTATTTCCAATGAGATTTGCCCAGATAGGATACCTGGTCCCATCTCTCCTTCCCAAGACCTTATAGTTGGTGCCGAACCAAGCCAGACTTTCTTGGACCATTTCACCCCTTTTTCTGAGGATAGGACATTGGGTCTCTTGGAAACTTAATCAGGATCCCCGCTGCACCCCTGTATACCCTCTGTCTCGCATTTGGTATCTAGAATGGTGGCTAAACATCTTACCATATTGCTCAATAGAGTTTTGACATCAGGTCACTTTCCAACGGAATTCAAACTGGCATGAATTTGCCCACTGTTAAAAAAAAGTCTATCTTGGATCCCAGTGACACGAAAAATTATAGACCCATCTCTAGACTACCTTTACCAGCTAATATTTTGGAGAAAGCACTTAATGCTGATCTCATAGCCTTTATTGATACCCATAACACCTCGGACTGCTGGCAACATAGGTTTAGGTCTTCCTATTGTACCGAGTCGGCACTGCTGATTGCCACAGAGGAGATTCCCAAACAGGTGGACTCAAGTGATAGGGCTGCGCTGATTCTTTTCGGCATCTCTGCCATGTTTGATACATTGAATCACTCGCTGTTAATCAGCCGGCTAGAGAGGATTGGGGTTAGAGGCGCAGCCCTTGCCATTCTTAGTTCCTTTCTTTCAGGAAGGAAATATAGCGTGGCCTTATGTGATTTTACCTCTGATCCTTCTACTATCGCCTACACTCTTCAACATCTATGTCTCACCATTGGCTAATCTTATTACATCTTACAGCTTTGACATTGTGTCATATGCAGATGACACACAAATTGTGGTGTCCATCTTCTCTGATGTTGATGCGGTAGCCTTCAAGTTTAAGGATTCCCTGTCCAACATTGTCACCTGGATTCAAGAAAAGTGTCTAAAATTGAATTCCGAAAAAATGGAAGTCATACGCTTTGGTTCTAACAACTCCTTTCGGAATACGTCTTGGTGGCCTCCCTCTTTAGGCATCCCTGTCTGTCCAGTCCAAAAAGTAAAAAATCTTGGGGTGTGGTTTGATGAACAGCTCTGTTTCTCAGACCAAATAAATAAGGTTACATCTTCCTACTTCCACCTTCTAAGGATACTCAGGAAGGTTTTTCCTTTTATTCCTGTCGATATGCAGAAGTCGGTTATTGTTGCATTAGTTCTTTTGTGAATCGACTACTGCAATGCCCTATATTTGGGCACACAGAAAAGGTTGCAGCGGAAACTTCAGTCACTTCAAAATGTGGCTGCACGTCTGCTTCTGAAGATTCCCAAGTTCGATCCAATTTCCAAGGACATTCATGACCTTCACTGGTTGCCGGTGACCGAAAGGGTCAAACTTAAGACCCTTTGTATTATCCACAAATCTTTGCACAGTGGAGGTCCCACATTTTTTCAGAAATCTTTCTTTTGGCATGTGCCCAACTGGAATTTAAGATCAGGCACTGCAAAACTGGCAGTTGTTCCCAAATTTAGGAAAGCAAGATGGGGAGGGCAAGGCTACTCTTTTCTGGCCTGCGAGCTGTGGAACTCCTTGCCCCTTGTGCTAAGATCTCAATCTAATATATCCTCCTTTAGAAAACTGTTGAAGACATGGCTTTTTTCCATTCATTTTCAGTAGATTTGTTTTTTGGCTTTTTTCTCTCTGGCAGGAACGCTAGTGCCTAGACGCCTTGGCAAATGCACGCTTTATAAAAATCTTACTTACTTACTAAATCTGTGAACATTAACAACTTTATAAAGTTTGAGGAAGATCTGCATGGTGGTGATTTCTTTACATTCTATGGCAGGCATCTTGAGGGTAAGAGGGCCCACGGATGAGGCAACCTCCAAATATGGTTGAGATGGGCTTTGAGAGATTTGCAGGGGCACAATTTGTAAACCAAAAGACAATCTGCAAAGTTGCACCTTCTCCACACATAAGGGCGCCTGGCCTCTACGGAGGAGTACCTTCAGGTCGGGTAAGATGTCGTGGAGAGTGAAATGCATCTGCTGTTTAGACTACATATGAACACCTGTGATCTTATCATCATGTCCCTGGTGGGTATTGTCCTTGCTTCTCTAACTCCAGTCTCCCGCCTCTTGCACCTTATCTCGTCTATGCTTCATGACCAGCAGAGAGATATGCCCACCAGCTTATGCACACCAGTACAAACCAGTAGAGGCTTCTCTCTCTCCTTTTCCACTGTCAGAAGCTCCAGCATAGACAGGCAGCTGCTGAGGAAATCGGTATATAGGTGGCAGAGCAAAGTCAAAACTAGTAGTGCATAATGCAAAGACACCCATACCAAGTGCAACAGGCAGATATCATTGTGGGCAATGGCGGGATCTGAGTGAACTGGCAGTGGGCCAGCAAGTCATTGCATGGGGCAAGGAGAACCAATCAGTCCTAACCGCCTAACACAGTCCACCTGTGTGCTCTCTGGTGACATTAGAGGAGGCAAGTGGAAAGGTAAGCAACTAGTCACAGACTAGACAGCACCTCATGACTGGCTAGGTATTTGTAAATAAACAAGTACTTATAATCACCTTTTTCCATAGGCAAGAAAAAGGTTTACCTAACAAGGCCTCCAACAGGCAGTATGATTTGGATGCACTCCCTCTTTATTTAAGTATTCCAATACTTTTCCCGAGTCAGGCAGTAATGAAACTTTCGGTGGCAATTTGTTTGAAATCTAATGCAAAGTCTGAAAGGCCGGTTACTTACTGTTTCTAAGATGGCCACCTTTCAATGGGATTTATTTCAGTTTAACAAAACCAATTACAAAATGCGCTGTGAGAATGTGTGTGCAGACGCACATGAAGGTGGCCATCTTGGAATGGTTAGCAAACCATTTTAAGGTGGCAGCCTGCAGATATTGCAGTGAGTGGTGCTTAAAGTGTCCGGGTGCTGGAGGCAAATGGCTGCATGAGGACGATTTCATATAGATATGGGATTAGTGAAGATGGGAGTAGAGTTTAATACAGAGAGGGCCTCGAGGAGGATGGGTAGGAGAGAGAGAGGGAGACAAAGAGAGAGTCCCTCATATGCACTGCAGTGTAAATATGCACTGCAATACAAAGCCTGATGTCTGCAGTGGAAGGACACATGCTGTCCAATCTTAGGGCCCGATTCTGATGCGGGTTGGAAAAGCTTCCCGACCGAGGGCCTGATTCTGATGCGGTTAGGAAGGCCTCCTAAGGGCATTTGCTCCTTCCAAATCGGATCGGGAACGTGTCTTCCCGACCGAGGGCCCAATTCTGATGCGGTTAGGAACAAATGTTCCCATTGAAGTCAATGGGAGTTCAACCAAATCGTATCTGGAAGCATCCGGATGCATCCTACTCCGCCGGTCGGACTTTCCCGATCCGAGTGGGTCGGACACCATTTCCCAACCGATTCGGTCGGGAAGCTTTTCCAACCCGCATCAGAATCGGCCCCAAAGTAGGGTGAGGCTGAAATGCACCTGGGCACGAAAACACAAGATTAGTGAGGAAAGCTATCTAATCAGGAGCAGGGAAGTGAGATAGAACGGAAAAACATCCAATCATGAGTAAGGGCTGACTAAATGCTTTGTTTGTTCTTGCTGCTTGGTCAGCCTTATAGAAATAAAGGGAAGTGGTCCTGAGCCTTTCCATCCGAACATTTGTGGACTGGAATCTCTCTTTGACATGGAGCACATATGTTGAACAGAAGGACGATTACTTTCAATAAATTGTGAAGAAATGCCAGTTCCCAAAGGAACTGCATGAATATCTCCATTGACAAATATAGATTTAATTGTACTTACTCAATGGCAATGTCACTAATGTATGCCAGTGATAACACATGCCAAGCCCACCTTTTTCTCCTAAATATACCATTTATGTCCATTTACACATCTGGAACATAAGAGCATATAGGGGTATATTCACAAGAACGTGTGATAACTACCGCAAGAGTAGCGTAACACAATTTTCAATATCGCAGCCTATCGGGGGAAAATAACCCTGTGTCAACGTGGAATTCACAACAAGGCGGTAGCATGCGATAGTCACCAGATAACGCGTCAAATGTCAGCGTGAAAATCAACGCCACGCCGAAAAAATGCGAAACGCGAGAAATCATGCGATGAGGCCAATCGCGGTACAAAAAGTAGCGAAAAGCAGCCACAGGCCTGCAAATCCCACGCGTCTGGCAGGAAATTGCACCATAAAAACCACAGAAACAACACACCAGAAACAAGCCAAAGCACGTAGCAACATGGCTACACCCTGACCCAGCGCAGAGGTCAACGCGAACCCCACAACCCCCACAGACCACCAGCAAGGAACAACTGGGTCGGGGAAGGCCAAGGAGAAAAGGGAGAGGAAGACGGGGTGCAGACCGTAGGAAAACAAGACCAGCGTCACGGAGGTGATAGAACACTACCAGCAACTGACCCACAAGGAGACCACCTGGAATGCAGTCGGAGTGCCGAGGACGCCAATCCAGGAGGCCAAGAGGTGCCAGCAGGACGTGACAACCTAAACCAGGTACAAACCCGCTGCCAACAGGAAGGCAGCAACGGCGACAGGAGGTGGCAGTCCTGCGCCACAGGAGGAGCTCGAGGAAACCCAGGCCACAGTCATCAGTGTGGAGACGGTGCAAGGAGTAGGGAGTACGGACACAGCTCGAGAGGACCGGACACAACATCAACAGGGAGTGGAACGAACAGGGACTGTGGGGACGGGGGGAGATGGGCACAATGGCACACATGCACAACGAGGTGTAGCACAATGCACACCCACAATTATCCAGGATCATGTCCCAGATCCCCTTGGCACACTGCAGCACACACACATAGCAAGAACAGCACACCCACATCGACGATAATGTGGTACAATGTGCATAGCCGACACTGCAGAACAGAGGACACAACTGGCTCCGCACATGCCCAGAAACATGCCTACTACACCTGACAGAGCTGGAAAGTGTGAAATGGAAATGTACGCGTACGACCTCACATCCGTCATGTAGTCCAAATGTACACTGTCCCACAGAAGAACCCAGCACCTCCCAAACAGTCACAATGTACATTGCCAGACAGTCTGCATGTAAACCAGAACAATGCGTCAACATACATTGCAACACAATGTCAACATGCATCTCCCCTACACATTGCAGAGAGGCACACAACACCTCCAGCAGAGCACAGAAGACAGCACATCTGCGATGCCGGAGAGGACCACCACACCGTCGACACCGACGCCCTACAACAGCCCATGGATATCCCACGCAACCCACCACCAGGACCCGGGCAGCCGAGCTACTCAGAGGAGAACACAGAGCCTGCAACAGACCACACAGCAGGAAGCACACGCAAGCACAGCTGGCTCACAACACTTAACCCACCCACACAAGGCACCCCAATGCCAGGTGTCAGAACGCCAAAAGGAGCTGGCCCAACAGGCCTGGGTGGGGGCCGAACACCTGGAATGTGAACTAGAACACATACATAGGTGTCTATCACCCTTCAGGGACCACCCACACCCCACAAAGGAGACCCACACTGTCATAAAGACACATGCAGATGCACATTCACAGTACAGAACCACGCCCAGGGGCGCGCAAATAGCAGTCACACATCCATGTTGGCTCTGCGTACGACGGCCCCGGCCACTCCCCTTACGAATTGAGTGGGTGACGACAAAGCTACATGTCCAAGCTACAACCCGCTGCCTGCGGTGACATGTCTGCATCCGATGTACACAGCACAATGTAATGTCCTAGGGCCCAGGGCCCTCATGCATACAACAAGACCACAGGGACACACGCATATATCATGTTGAACTGACAGGGCCACATGTACAGTGACGCCTGTGCTGGATGTGTACGGGGTGAGTGTAAGCCAGTCCGCATGGAATGCTTGGTGCTGGCAACAACTTGAACATTGGACACCAGTGCAACGGAAACAGAAAACACATGCATAACAGAGTCAACAGCTGAGCAACATGGAGTGAGCCGGAGAAAGTCCAGAGGACAGCCAACATGCAAACAGAAGTGTCCGTGAGTTGCAGTGCACTGGGGTTGGGGCACTAGAGATGAGCGCGCTTATGTGAAGAAAAAGTCTCGGATTGTGTCCCTTCGATATATACTCCTGATGCAGGTGCAGTGGGGTGTGTCAGACCTGCATCATCTCCCCCATAAACGTACCAGGGCTCCCACACTGTTTGAGGTGACATTGCGGCGCAACCTCTCCACAGCACACAACTCAATCAGTAACGGACAATGGCTTGCGGTGCACTGAGTCACTGGCACCTGGAGTGCTGAGCAGGGTATCAGGCCGATGATGGCATCCACGACAGGTCTGAGCAACTCCGTAGGTCTGTCAGGACCACAGTTTTGACTCTGGCAGATGGCGGTTGGAGGTGGTGCTTGCGGTGGTGCCGTGTGCCTCCTGCGGTGATGCGACGTACGGGCCGGTCAGGACTCGATGCCATGTGTGGGCCCTGGTGGCCCGCAGTTGAGGCCGGAGGCTGCGGACAGCGCAGGGCCACCGACACATGGCGTTGATGACCCCAAGACCATCGCTTCAGAGGCCATCCAATGTCTCAGAAGAAGGGGTCCCAGACCTGACAAGCACAGAGTTAGTGGCCCCGGATGCACTCCGACCGGCACAGGCACCCAGCCACGGGACGGTGGCTTGCGGTGCAGTCAGATGGGCCATGCGACCTGAGCGGGTCCCCATCAATGTCCGAGGTGTATGTTGCGGAGGGTTGCGGGGGACAGTGGAAGGTGTCCTCCAGGGCATGATGCGAAAGGTCTGATGTTATCTGGAAGCAGCAAATGGAGGAGTGGAAAGCGCAACCCTCGTCCTCACCAACAATTCGGTATCAGCTACATGAGGATGAAAACTAGCCCCTAGTCCATAGACTCAAACGCCACCAATGTACGACCAGTGAGTGTCCATGAATGTCGGGGAACAGACTTAGTGGCACAGGTACTGTGAGGGGATGCAGTCTGCGATGATGACGGTACACTGATATGAACTCCACCATTGCCAAATCAGGACTGTGACCCACTGGACCGCAGTGTAGGCCGGAGGCAGCGGCCCACAGCCACGTGTCGTTGGCTCGCGAGGCACAGAGTTAGTGACACAAGGGCAGTTGTCGGTAGTGTTCGATCACCTCCGTAACGATGATCCTGTTCCCTCCGGACTGCAACGCGTCATCCTCTCACGCCTCTCCGTGCGTGCGATGATATGTATTCTGCCTTTTGGATTACTGATGTTCAGTTCCAAATCTGTGATCCCACTCATGCGCAGCGTAGGCCGAGGGCAGTGGTCCGCGTAGGCCCACAGACACGTGTGGTTGTGATGCCATGCACAGACTTGTTGGCACCACATCGAAGGGAGTATAGTGAATTGTTCTCTGCCTTAAATGATGTTCACTGCCATGGTGTAATCAAGACTCAGTTCCAAATGTGTGACCTACCTGACCGTGGTGTAGGCCTGAGGCAGCGGTCAGCACGGCCCATTCACCGAGTGTCGCCGGCATAGGTTGGATGGCCCCACCGGCCTGCGTAGTTCAGGTTCAGTGGCACCACGTGTTCAGTCACCTCCGTGTATGTGACCCGGCATTCGTCTGGACTGAGCCGCATCTTCCTCTTACACCTCTCCGTGCGACCACTGGTGTGGACTCTGCCATTCGTGCTTTGCGACTAGGTGCTGGATGTGTGACCTACTGGTCCGCAGGGTAGTCCTGGTCCCTCATCCACGTGTCGCCATCTGGTGTTGAACAGGGTTAGTGGCAGCACGTGTAGCCGGCTGGCGTTGAACAGGGTTAGTGGCACCACGTGTCGCAAGATGCCCATATGGAACTATGCCTCACTGATCGGGGGGTCTGGTGCTGTGGCCGCTGGCTCGGATTTGGGGTCACTGCCATTCATGACTCAGGACACAGTTTCACATATGGGACCTACTGGTCCGAAGAGTAGGCCTAAGGCGGCAGTGGAGTACGTCAACGAGAAAGGAATAAAGGGGGCCTGTGTCGTGGAGGCCGTGATGGTCTGAGGTGGCTGCCAAGGTTGCGGGACTCGGGCTTGGAGCTTGCGCCGGCATGTGGTGGGCCCTCCTTGACACACGCCGGTGTCGGCATGTGATCAGTGTGGCCTGGCTGCGCAAGGGCGGGCATGACGGGTTCGTGGTCCAGCGTGCCGGGGTCCAGCAGGCGCACAGCATTGCAGGCAACTCTGCTCACGAGGACGGCATCGGCCTCGTGGCGGGGTGGGAGGCGCCGCCCTGGCAGAGACGTGGGTCTTTCCGGAAGAGGACCACGCCCAGGCCTACGTGCTTTTTAGTCACACCCCTACGCTGGCGTGGCGTACGCCGGGCCATCCCACTCAGGTGATGCTTAGGGGGGGGCGTAACAGGCAACATTTCCGCGAGGTCCCCCACTGGCTGGGGTGACATGGTGGCGTCCACTGTCCACTACACTCCATACACCAGCGGTGTATGTCGCCATGGATAGGGGTGTGTTCTGCATACTGCAGTGTGTCCAGCACATCTCCGCCACTCATGGCATTATGTACTTTCCCAATCATGGTTCTACTGCATCCTTCACACATGCCTGGTTGCCACCTCTCCACACATTCGGCTATTATGTGGCTGTGGTGCCATGCCGTTGCTGGCTCATGTTCAGGGCTTGCCCATGTGAACATTGTAAGTTGTTCTGTCGTGTTTGGTGGGTGGGCATGTTGTTGTGCCTGTTGTATGTGATTTTGTGACGTGTGCATTGCCAGAGTTGTGAGTTGCATGGTTGTGGAGTTGAGGTGTGTGGGGTGTTCATTTGGATGTTGCCAAGGGTCTGTGCATTTCCCTTGTTGCCATCCTGGGAACGCTGGTTGGTGATGGACTTTCGGAGGATGAAGGTATCATGCACACTGGCTGTGTATTTGAAGGCGACATTGTTGGGGGTTCCACGGTGTTCTGTTGTTGCCTGCACATTGATGTGAGACGTGTGCTTCCTGTTGCGGTGATTGTGTGCTGTGTCACCAGGGGGCACAGGTAGTACATGTGTGCTGTGTATTGCCCCCACCACGTGCGTGCATCCTGCTATGGCGTATGGTCCTTGCTTGGTCTCCAGCGGATCCTGCGCATTGTGTTGTACGTATGGGGACTGGGGTACCAGGGTGATGGTGATGTCCAGGACAGGTGTGGGGGACTTGGATGTGGCTGGCTGTGTGACTCCTCCGACTCTGGCGGGTGTTGTTTGGGGGATACCAGGGGCCAACAGGTGCAGCCAAGCCAGCAGGTTTGTGTGGGGTGGGATGTTGGTTGTCCGCTGTGTTGGTGCCGTAGGCCTGTTAGGCGATGATGGTCAGGATGCGTAGGATGGTTGTCCCTTTCAGCCTGTAGTGGACGGGAACATTGTCAGATGTTGGGTCTGTGCGGCTGGTATGTTTCCTGGGGTTCCGCTGTCTTTGTCTGCACTGCGTCTGTGGTGGTCCGGGGGGAGGGGCGGATGGTGTTCTGGGTGTGGGTTGGGGTCCTGGGGTGGTGGCGGTGGGTGTTGTGGCCCTCTTCGGTGTCCGGGCCGCATGATGTGTGGCTCCTTGGCATCTGTTGCCCTTCGGATGTGGCCCTGGGCTGTGCTCCCTTTTGTGGTACTGGCTGCCGTCCGACTTTACACCAGGTCAGAGCAGGTGTAAATTTCCTGGTGCTAACGCACCTTATCGCCTGTTTTGTGTTTTTATCGCCGATGTGGCTGGTCATTGTGAATGTTGAGGTGTGCTGTTGTCTCGGCTTTTGGCACGGGAACGCCTACTCTGCATCTCATTAGCGATATTTGCGGGGATCCTCTGTGGCGATGTTTTTTGAGGCTGCTATTGCGGGTAAACTGGTGCTGTGGGCTGTTAACACCGGCTTGTGAATGGGGAGGTAAATTTATCACGACTTTGGCTGCGATAAAGTGCCGTCAATTCGGCGATAGCTCCTTGTGAATATGCCCCATAGTCTTCTCAGTGGTTTCCATCGGTTGTGTTGCATTTATACTACAGATACATTGGAGTTGTGTGCCACCAGCTGCAGTAGTTTTCTGTTGCTTTTGATAGAATTTCTCTCCTGGCAAGCAATGCATAATGATCAATTTTACAGCAAATTTTTACCACCTACCTCTAAATCAGCTCTAAAGTGATCTTTTTATCTGAGGTTTCTGAAGTTCCACCTTAGGTTCTAATTCTTTCTCGAATTTTAACATATCCCCAGAGGCATTATCTTTTAATTTGCAGTGTACACCATTTAAATAGCTATGCAAATAAAGCGGCTTCAACATAGTGATTAAAATAGAGTGGACGGCGTTCTCCCTTGTAAAAGGCTTGAAGCACAAAAGTATTTTGCGTAGATGGACACCCTTCATAGCTGAGAATGGCAGAGAGCATGATACCTTCCAGGGTGTGCTGTGAATGAAAGCCTGAAATCCAGGAGTAGAAAGTAGGTCAGGCATTAAGACGAGCCAGCAACACCTCTTGAGAGAGAAATAGTGTCACTGCGGTGCCATAGTCTGTTAACTCTAATGTACACATCTCGCGGGAGCCATTTTCCAAACGAGTTGGGCTTTTCGTGTTGTTCAACAATCCTGCTTGTTTGTAGGGAAATAATGCCAAAGAGATTTGCTACTTGATTTGATGCAAAATAAATCTCTGCCTGAGGCGTTTTCGCTCTTCACTTAAAGGGAAGGCGCAGGAAGTCGCGCATGAATTTGAATACATTTGTTCTTGCAAACTACCTGCTACAGGCTGTGAAGCTTCCTTTCAGAATTGTAGGCCTCCACAGCCACAGAGGAAAAGGCAGGGGCGTAACGCAGGCCGCTGCAGCCCCTGAGGCATGGGGGGGGGGTTCAACCTTCAAGAAGCCCCATTCAGCCCAAGATCAACGAATATCAGTGAGATATGGGATACTAAAGAGCCCCTTATCACATTCTGGGCGGGGGGGGGCATCATTTCGTGTTACAACACTGGAAAAGAGCTGTAAATAGGAGATATACACAAACTAGCTAGTTAAGACAAAGCAGAGCTTCCATAGCTGTCAAGGTTTCATACTGCTTATGTGTGACATTTTCATAATTTCAATGTAATTATGAGTGACATTCAACGACTATGTGTGTGACACTTAGAGTGACACTTTTTCACCAGCAAAATCAAGCAATGGAGTCCATTTGAGAAAGAAGAAGCTTTAAAAAAATCTTGAAATTGCTGCAAGGCACCTGAAATGGAAAGGCAGTATTCTGCTGCCGCTTTGTAAGCTGAGCCTACTGTAAAACAATTGTCTAACCACACTCTAGTCACATTCTACATGATTTTACACCTGTTCTGACCTCTGCAGCTGCTTGTAGAACCATAGACAAATTACATCATTGTAAATTTGCCAGACCATGTTGGGCTAGGGAACATCTTATTACAATTTAGATTTGCAATCCATATCTTCTCTTCATTTTAAACAATACTATACTACGTGATCTTTTTCCAAACACAAATATCACTGAACTCTGGAGAGCTTGCCCCGCCTGTAGCAGGACACTTACTAACTCTGCTAGGAAAATGCTGCCTTGGGCTGACGCTGTTCTAGTAGTTTGCAAGCTGGGATGGGGTATTACAAGTATCAATGATTTTACACTCTCAGTGAGTGAATCATCCACTCCTTCCCTTTCCAACAATAATATAATTCTGCACCTACATACTTACTCTCTTCAGAATTACCATTTTAGTTGAAACTGTTTATTTGATGTTAATTGGCGAGAAAGCAACGTCTGATGCTAACCTGTTAACTACCACGACTCCACAATGCGAGCACTACATGAATGCAAGGAGCCGCACAGCGCCTCGAAATCCACCTTTTAATACCATTAGTAGAATAAAAGCAGTAATTCATCCAGTGGACTGGAGAGCGAACGGCAATCTGCACACTGAATCCCAGTGCACAGAGAGTAATTGCACTAACTCACTACTTCCTGTCCTCTGTCTTCCATCTAACTCACTAGGGGGCAGCTCCCTTTCATGTATGTCTGCTGCTGCCTGGAACCAACTCCCAGTGGAGACACGTGCTCTTCAGGATCCCAAGATCTTTAGGAAGAGACTGAAGACCTTCCTCATTAATTAGTTTGTTCCTCTGTTTATAACATTTGCTGGGCACGCGCCGGGACACTCCTTGGAGTAGGTGTGGCCGATATAAATACTGTTAACATAACATAACATCTCACTCCAAGTGTACGCACAGTCTCTTTCTGTTGACCTCTGAAACACTATTGGCATTTTCTTTTGAGCTGGAACTGGCCCTGGCTGGCTCTCTGACAGAAAAGGAAAGAGTAACTAATAGTGCCCAGAAACATATCCAAAAAGTACACAATTATTAAAGTATTGGGAGAACCTGCAAGAAAAATAGTTTCTAATCAATTCAACAGGCCCAAACACCAGACCAAATTCATTCTTCTGACATTTGATTTTTGTACATTACACTTGATTGTCATACAATAAACTTAGCAATATTAACAAATGTCATCCACAGTCTACAGTAGGCCTGTTATCAAATGGCGTTGACGCGTTTCGGTGGGTATTGTTGCATAAACACCACCTTCTTCAGGACAAAGGACGATATCTCCCAGAACACAATACGAATCTGTATTCAATCCAAGATTTCTAGACTGAAATACTCAGAGTTAACCACACCCATTATTTTCGTTAAAAATCCTTCTTACAAAGTTGTATCTATTATATCATCTGGTAAAATGAATTTTGTCCGTACGGGGTAAGAAACGCCTCCGTAACCGGGTTTCCCGGTTACGGAGGCGTTTCTTACCCCGTACGAGTCACAAACGCGTTAAAGAGATGATCTGTTATTACATCCAAGGACCAAGAGGATAAAAAAGGATTTCGTATTTATGCTCGCCTATTCTTCTTTTTCATTTTAAAAAAAAGAAATTTTTATTGGACAAAATTCATTTTACCAGATGATATAATAGATACAAGTTTGTAAGAAGGATTTTTAACAAAAATAATGGGTGTGGTTAACTCTGAGCGAGGTTTTTAAACCCCTCGGAATGTGGATATAGAAGTATTTCAGTCTAGAAATCTTGGATTGAATACAGATTCGTATTGTGTTCTGGGAGATATCGTCCTTTGTCCTGAAGAAGGTGGTGTTTATGCAACAATACCCACCGAAATGCGTCGACGCCATTTGATAACAGGCCTACTGTAGACTGTGGATGACATTTGTTAATATTGCTAAGTTTATTGTATGACAATCAAGTGTAATGTACAAAAATCAAATGTCAGAAGAATGAATTTGGTCTGGTGTTTGGGCCTGTTGAATTGATTAGAAACCATTTTTCTTGCAGGTTCTCCCAATACTGTATTAATTGTGTACTTTTTAGATATGTTTCTGGGCACTATTTGATTAATTGTGTTTTTATTTACTTTTTAATGGCTTTTAACAATCAATAAAACATGTTTATATTTTCATAAGCAATTAGCCTTTGATGGTGGTGGTGTTATGTTCTGGTGACTGAGTGTATGTGGTTTGGTTTATTAAGATACCCAAAGGGGATTTCTGTTTTGACTGAGGTCTATTAGGTGCCCTACTCCTTTGGTGGGAAGGGGCCCCTCTCACCCTTTTTTAAGAAAAGGAAAGAGGACAAAGGGTTTTGTAAGCTGCAGTGGGGAACAAATACTGCTGACAGCTGCTCTGCTCAGGGCTGCTCAGACAGTGCTGTGCTCAAGTCAGTCGAGCAGCCCGGAGAACTCAGCGCTTTGACGGGGCTCATATTAGGCAGATGTTCTCAGCAGTATAAGTTATGGTGAGTGAGCTACTCCATGACATGGTTTGTTGGACTGAGCTTTGCCTTTAAATACAGCGCTCACCATGATGAGTTGTTGATCTGATTCTGAGCCCTGTCTGGGTCACAGCGATGTCTTCCTGGAGGCCCTGGCAGAATTGCTAAACATCATCCTTCCTGGTGCAAGTCATGCATGCTGAACTCCTATCACTAGATCAGCACTGTCACCGAGACCGAGTCGTGCTACGCCGCATCGACCAGAGGAACACTCTGGTAGCGAGCAGCACAACAAGGAAAAGGAAACCTCCCATCAGTGGCCAGTGCCTCTGTAAGTTACTCCGATAAGATGTTGTGTTTTTTGACGTGGGGAGGCGCTACTGTGATGGGGCACGTGATACCTGAAGAGCCCGCATGAATGGTGGCTTGATTCAATGCAGCCCCAGGCGGCAGAAGCGCCATCATTTTATTAGTGAGTTGTAGCAGCCATGTGCATCGAATTTGAGAATAAACTGAAAGGTCAGTGTATGCAGGATTAGTAGTCTCAGACATCAGAAGCACAGTGTGTACTCTACTTGCGTGGCTGCTAATGCAGCACCTCTCATCGGTAAAGCTCGCACATCGCCGTTGTTTTCAGGGAGGTGCTATAAAGGCATGACTAACATATTTTAGTACTATGATGCGGACACCACACTAAAATGTGTTAGTCTAACGCCTGATGCGTGGTACTTGGCAGGGCTGCAGCACGACGAGAGGCTCATTTAGAATGAAAGAGCAGAGGAATAGAGGAAGTGACGTCACCAAATAATCAGAAAGGTGGCATGTAGAAGCAAAATAGAGGGAAGACCAGCAGCAAAAGAGAAAACTATGCTTAATAAGTGAAGGCTATCTGCAAACACGTGATGCAAATAAGTAATAAGCCATAATCGGAAATATATGCAAAAGCTAACAGCATGACTAATAGGACACGCATGGCTTTTGGTGATCAGTGGTTTTCCCTGCCCAAACCTCTTTAGTTCTGGGGCAGATGGGAGATAGCAGATAGTGATGGGGTATTTAAAGTTGGCAGGTCCTGTCTTTGTGCAAAAAGACTCAGTCGTTAAGCCGAAAAAGTCGCCAGTTCGAAAGTGGTTTGTGGACTTGTCTCACGACAGCACCAGTTATTAACTTTGAAGCAACAGAGATTTCTACTATGTAACATTCTTCCTATTTAGAGTGTTTACCTAGGTTACACTCCGAATGGGGTGGATGTGAAATCTGCATGTTTTTGATGAATGTCACGTATCTGTCAAACTCTAACGACCCCCCTTAATCTGGATGCTGCAACATGAAATCTTTGATCTGTTCTGAAATTGTTTATGAGAGTTCCCGATGAATTAGCACAGAGCCTATAGCAGGTGCACTATTAATATGTTACTACAAACACACAAAGCTAAATCACACAGTAGCAATGGCCATTTTGAAAGCTGTGTGTATCACAGCCCCAAAATATTATGTCTATCTAAAGAGAATTTTATTAACATAGCAATTGACATCACATCAAGCATAGGTGACAAGTGGCCCCATGTCATGCACCTTAAGCTGTAAAGAGAAAGGACAGGCCATACTTTGAAAGATGAAGCAATATACATCAGGTAATGTTATCTCACCGTTATCAATTTAATACATTTTCAGCTGAGACAGCCATAACACCACAGACATAATTACCTACAAGGCTGCACTCGGACGCTATCACCAACAAATTAGAGACACCAAGTAAAAAGCACTAGTGGACTGCATTAAAGGAAGTTTCAACAGCTGCAAGGACATCTTCTCGATTGTCAAAGATTTCACCTCGCCCTCAGCTACTGTCAACAACATTGCTGCCTCCCAACAACTCTGCAACATCTTATCTAACTTTTTCCACAGGAAAATCGCGAACATCTACAGCAACTTCGCACACCAACCCAACCCCAGAGAACTCATTGCTACTGTACCAACCACAAACCAAGAAGGCCACCTGACCGAATGGGCAACCCTCACCAGAAATGATACAACGGCAATCATGCAGACCATCCACTCAAGGGCCCCATCCAACCCAGGCCCCCACCACATCTACAACTTGGGAACATCACCAATGAGCAGCACCCTGACCCACATCATCAACACTTCCATCATGTCCTCTACTTTCTCAGATGAATGGAAACTTAAAGAATCAACACCCTTCTCAAGAAGCCCATGGCCGACCTGAATCAACTGAACAACTTTTGACCCATCTTGCTGCTCCCCTATCCAGCCAAAGTGATTCAGAAGGCCATTAACAAGCAACTGACAACCCACTTTGAATTTCACCATTTTCTAGACAATATACAATCAGGATTCAGAAAGAACCACAGCCCTGAAACAAAACTCATCGCGATCATCAGTGACATTTGAAGCATCCTCGACTGAGGAGAAACAGGGTCCGGTTGACGGACCCTGTTTCTAAAAAAATCGCTATTTGGTAAATGCAAAATGTAACTTTCATACATGTGCCCCTAAGGGCATTATGATGAGTTGGGCAGATGTGGGGAATCTGTCAAAAAGTGGTGAATGGCCTCTCCACATCACACCTGCTCACAGCTAAAATGTTATGAATCACAACAGTGTCTGCATTTGAGACCCTCTTCAAGCATGAGCCCCATGCCAAATTATCTCCTGGACATCCACCCAAAGTCCACACCAGTAGGAGTGCCTGAATTGTAAAATAATGATATGGTCCTCATTAATCTTCATCAGTTGCTGGTTCTGAATTGTTAAGCAGCCTGAATTATCCCCCTACATTCCCACCATTTTGAAGGGCATGGGCTAGGGCTATGTCCCCCTCCCACAGGAAGTGGGCATAATAGAGGGTGTAGACACCCCAGGTAAGGGGCCCATTGGCCACTACCTGTCACTCAGTTGTAAACACCCCTAAATTTAGTATTCAGGTGGCATCCCCAGAGCCTGAAACTTAGATTCCACAGACACAAGAAGAAGATGACCAAAGAAACACTGTTGGACTGAGAACTGCAGACCTCGTGGTGGATTTTGGTTGTTAACTCCTGCCTGCCGCCAAAGAACTCAATAATCGCCATCCTCCAGCTCATCTCATCACTGTGTGGCATCCACAAACACCGGAGGGTCATCAGCACTTCGAAAATCGCCAAAGAACTCCCTTGAGATAGAGGTACTATCTCCCTGCAGACGCAGGCACCAAAAACAGCAAAGTCCGGTCCAGTGTCGTCCAGCTCCCCAGCCCGACCAAAGTTTCTGAGTGCCATCCGAAGGTACGCCTGCTCTGGAGGGTTAGCTTGGCCTCTGCACCAAGCCTTGAGGCCCCAGGACCCACCGGAGCTGCAAGGCACCAATACCCGGGCTACCGGATCCCCTGCTGCAAAAACGTACAAAGCAGAATCCAGGTGGACTCCAACTTTACAGCGAGCCAGTACCCGACAAGGGACATCATGACTCCAGAGACCCATTCCAGCAGTGGCCCAGCATCTCCAGAATCGTCGCTCCAAGGTGCCAGCCCCTGACCGCGAGGTTCATCTTTGTGCGCCATTGCCCAGCTTCACATCTTCACTTCCCCAGCCCGCCCAGCATGGCTTCAAATCAGCTGCGCTCCCGAGGCCCCAGAGCCGTTGCGACCTTTACTGTCCCTTGAGAGCCCTCAGACTTGCCTACAATTCCCCCTTTGCTTTGCTTTTACAGCTTGCTCCCTGGCTTCGTAGCGCGCCAGATGCAATGTCCCCTTTTTCCTTGAAACCCATGAAGCTCCCGAGAACTTGGCCTTGGCACTTTGGACCTTGGCCGGGAACCTTCTGATTTCTACAAGGATAACCACATAACAACTGTACTGCATTGCTTTTTCCACTTGCCTTTTTCCTCCCATAGGAAATATATTATGCGTAATTGTGCACAACTGTATTATTGTATTTATTGTGATTTTATCATATTGTGAAAAGTATTTACCTTTTACCTGAAGTTCTTGGTCTAAATATTTTCATAAAAAGAGTACTATTTTTCTAATTTGGTCTCGGCTTCATTCCTTGAGTGTGTGTATCATTTACAGCCTCTGTGAGTACAACAAATGCTTAGCACCACCCTCTGATAAGCCTAACTGCTCGCCCACACTACAACAAAATAGAGTGTTTGTATTATCTACTTTTGCCTCCCCTAAGCCAATATGGGTCTCTTCGACCTCTCTACACAGTGTACCCCATTGTGGTGCACTATATAGAGAGGTGGGTTTCCTACATTATTAAAAAGGAATGTTTGGGCCGAGCAAAAGTTTATTTTGCCAGGTCAAGATGGCAGTGTAAAACTGTGCACAGAGGCTGTAATGACAGGCCTGGGGCATGTTTAAAGTGCTACATAAGTGGGGGACACAATCAGTGCTCCAGGCCCACAAGTAGCATTGAATTTACATGGCCTGGGCACAAATAGTGCCCCTTTACTAGGGACTTACTAGCAAATGAAATATGCCAATTGGGGATAAGCCAAGCTTACCATGCTTTAAGAGAGAGCACAAGCACTTTAGCATTTGTTAGCAGTGGTAACGTGAGCAGAGCCCCAAGGCCAGCAAAAAAGAAGTCAGCAAAACAGGCGGCCTGAAGGCAAAGAGTTATGGGAAAACCATGCTCGGGTCAACTCAGGGTATTCACCAGTCCTCCTATGACATATTTCACAAGTATGGACCAAAATGGAGACTAGAACAGACTCTGGCAGAGACTCTGAGAAGTACATTTAAGTAGATGAGACCCTCTCTTTGCCCTGAGAAGTCAAATACAATCACAACTGTATTTATGTTTTACAAATCTCTGTTTGACACTACCTAAACTACACTAAAACAAGGTACAAGACAATTATAGACAATATTAAAAACACATTAGCAAAAATGAAAATTAAAAATGTATACCATTAGAGTGTACATATAATGTTATTAAGAGGTAAGAAGAGCCTACATTGAAGTTCAGTTGATAATGCATGAGGAAGGTGCAACGGGAGTATGGCTGAATCAGGAATCTCAGAACTATAAAACTGGAAACATAAAAAAGACTAGGGGATATATTTATCAATATTTTAAGCAATGCAGCAAGACAACTTGCTGTACTGCATTGCGTGAAAGGGAGACAGCAGAAATGCACCATATCTAAAAAGGCATGGTGCATTTCTTCTTCTGTCGCCTAATGCTAGCACACTTGTGACAGCCTACTGCTAATGCAGACACCCTTCCGCTTTGCTGCAAGGGTGTCTGTGTTATGAGCAGGATTGTTTATGTGCAGGAAGGCATCCTTTGAGGCATGTTTCTCTTTCTGTGCATACTGCACAATGCAGCATGCAATGAAAGATGAATTAAAGAGGAGAAACAAAGACATTTCTCCTCGTTATGCCTTCATCAGTGAGGTGCAGCATTTAGGGGTAATCTCAGGTTTACTGAAATCTGGAATTGTGTCAAAAACCATTGGTGGGTGCGTAGGAATGCCCACACTCCACCCATGGAATCCCTTCCTGCCACACGGTAATGCAAAGCAGCGATATACTCTTCCTTGCGTTACTTTGATCTAATAAACCACGCATAGCCACGTAAGGTGGCTTTGTGAGTCTTAGTAAATACTATTTAAGGACTTGCGTTAACTTGTGATGACTTGCATCGCGCAAAGGCAACGCAAACCCTTAGTAAATATGCCCCACGGTTTGTAGCCATAATAAAGACTAAGGACATAAACGATCTAGCCAAAATAAATCAGATCTGTTTTAATTTTTCTACACTGTGCAAGAGCATAAATGAAAGTGAATGCCCAACTAACTCGAGTGCCACCATGCTTTCCTTTGGAAGAATTTGTGATGAAATATTACCTGCCAGTGGCTCAACTAAGCAGACATGTGGATCACTTGATGTGCTTTGTGGGATGCAAACTGCCTTGGAGCAGCTGAAAAAACAGTTAAGATACAGCTTTGGTTTTCTTTCTTTTTTTTTCAAAATTCTCAAGTTTTACTGCGAGCAATGGTTCTGGCTCAAATATGTCAGACCACTGAAATTCACCAGTTATGGTTAGCAACGCCAGAGGCTATGGCGGAGGAGCGTCGCCCCCCTACTAGCCTCAAATTTGAAAAATAAAATGATAATAAAACTCGTTTCATTTAATGAGGCTTGGGGGCAGGAGGGGGAGTGGTGAGCACTGCCTTCAGTGCGCATGTGGGTTTGGCCGGCCGTCTCAGGCTGGCCAAACCCACATGCACAGTGAAGCTGTCTTCAATCCAGCTGCATTGCTGGGTTGGAGAGAGAGCAGGCAGAGGCTCCCAGTCTCCCTGTGAGCACAAATCCTCAGCACTCAGGCCAATCCTGGTGCTCCTATCGTGCATGAGAGCGAGGAAGAAGCAGAAAAGAGGTGTTTCGGCGTGCGCGAAGCGGCACATAAGTTCTTTTTTAAAAACATTTTTTACTGTTTTCTTTGCCCCCATCATGCTTCCCCCGCCCCGCAAATTCCGACAGCACACCATCTGCTACTGAGCAGCGCATACAACACATGCCAGAATTCTCCTCACCCGCCATGCCGGAAACACCAAGATAGCAACGGTACTGAAACAAACAAGGAGTGATCAAGATAGTGGCATGGCTGGCGGCGTGAGGGAATTTCACGGTCTTTTAAAGATTTTCTTAATTTTCAATCCTGCTGTGCATGGCCTTTCGCTTAGCACAGTAGGGGTTGGCCATAGGGCTGGCCGTTATGGCTACCCATCCCCCGCTGTGCACATCCATAAGCAGTGTGGGTTAGTGGATGTCCTGGCCTGAGTCCCAACACACCTAGGTTGCCCAACCCCTGACACACACGGCGTTCAGCTGGGGTTGGGTGCAGGGTCTGGACCGAGGCCAGATCCTGCAGACAACTTGCAGGGACACTGCACAGTGGAGCTTGGGCACAGAGCCTGGCCTGCCCTAGGTTAGGCCCTATGCCCTACCTTCTGCCTTCCAAGCAAAGCCATGTATCAAAACCACCCAGAAACCAGGTCAACAATCGGTGTAGGAGAAAGTGGTTCCTAATAGATTTAGCCAGTTACATGGTCAGTAGATGATTTACCACAATAATCGAGTTGCACATACTGTCAATGAGTATGACGTCCGAACCTTCACTAATGAGAAATGAATTAATGAGAGACGTAATCAGTATGTCAGTACAAAGTATGCAAAGTTTAATTTCTTACAATAGTGCTCAGTGCTCCAGTGACCACAGAGTGTAATAAAAAGAAAACGAAACGTAGAAAAGTGTGTAACATAATGAACAAGAAGGCAATGGACAAAAAGATGACCTTCTTTTTGAACAGGAAATCCTATCACAACACAGGCAGAGTGATTAATTCCAAACAGGTCCGATTGTATATGTGCGTCTCAACTCCGAGCATGTCCTCCTTAATTGATCACTGGAGACAGCACTCCAACGATTGCGGTGGCGAAGAAATTCTTTTCCTCACTTAAACAATTGACTTGCAGTAAACTCCCTTTACTACTTTACTACCCATCTGTGAATTGAAGAGTGGCCACATCTACATTCAATTGGCATTTTGCTTTAGATGTTCTACCTGCTCCAAAGGGTACTGTGCCAGTACTGTGTTTACAGCCAAGTTATTCTGATTAAGATAACGACCACCACTATTGTGGTACTTGTTGACACAGTGCTTGGAACTTTTACTAAATTAACTGATTAACTGTTTTTGATCCGGTTGTGTCCAGACATGGTCCATTGACACCAACTGGCCAAATGTATGGCCATTTCTTTGTGGGTAAAACCTTTGTCTTCACAAGGGTGTCAGGTTGTGTTCTCGCTCTGCAGCTAACAGGGTCCTTTATTTTTCCTTTATTATTTTCTCACACATGACCTGCACAATCTTTCTGACTTCTGGGGGTGGGGTGGTGCTGGCGATGTTTCCGGCGTTTGCCGCCCCCAAAACTCGGGCCGCCTTGGGCGGACTGCCCGCTCCCCCCCTTGCTACGCCAGCGCCTGATAATGACTCTGTAGTAATGAAGGGTCGCAATGCGTTGATACTGGGGCAATTAGACTTGTTTGGATTTAATCACACATCTCGTGTTTTGGTACAGATTTACTGTAAATATCTTTGCCCTTTGCCTTCTTGTTCATTGTGTTACACACTCTTCTATGTTTTGTTTTATTCTTTGCATGGTGTGGCCACTGGATCATTGAGCACTGTTGTAAGAAATTAACATTGTATACATTGGGCTGACATACTGGTCACTTCTTTTAATAGTTGATGTCTCATTAATGACTGTTTGGAAATTGTGTTCATTTACACTCTGTGAAACGAATTGATTATTGTTGTAAATGATCTATTGATCATGTACATTGCTACATCCACTAGGCACCCCTTTTTCCTATTTAAAGCAAAGCAAGTCCGCCATTGAAGTGTTTGGCTTTGTTTTTGCTGTTTTGTTTTTCACTGTATGAAATTTCTGAGTAGCCTCTGATACACATGTGAGGCCTTGATGCCTGCATACAGAATTTGCTTGGCTGATATGCTTGTGACTGGAAATTAGGAGCATCAAAATGAGTACTGGGCAGCAGAGTCACAGGGCCTGCAGTCAGGATACTTAACACACAGCTTCGGACCCAGCCTCTTTAACATTCATGTGAGATCCTATCCCTCTTAAAACGAAGAAATAGACTGGAAACGCAAAGTAAAAGCTTTCAGACAGGCCTCTGGGCAGATAACCTCTCTGTGCTTTA
This sequence comes from Calotriton arnoldi, assembly GCA_963921515.1. NCBI lineage: Eukaryota > Metazoa > Chordata > Amphibia > Caudata > Salamandridae > Calotriton > Calotriton arnoldi. The sequence goes on from CAWUFW010000836.1 coordinate 1,406,057, forward strand.
GATCTAGGAAGGTTCTTGAAAGAGGTTTGTTTTCTTTTCATTTCCTTTTCCCTTTTTTCTAAAGCCCAGAGGCGGACGCCTATGAAAATGGCTGTCCTTTGCCCCTTTCAACTAACTCCTTCTTTTCAAGGCTTGGGATTCCTGGCGGAGCTCTGAGAAAATCAATCACGGCAAGAGAGAAGCAGCACTACATTAAACGTCTGCATGAAATGTATCAATATCTGCGAGTAGTTCGGCAAAACATCATACAATAGAAGTTTGTTAATCTGTAAATCCAGAGTTAATCAACCAGCTTTAGAACTTAGTCCCATTCTCGGAACTGCCTGCTTTTGTAGATGCAGTTGCAAAGTCATCCTGTTTGGAGTAGCCGAGTCCTGCCCAGCTGCTGAAGAAGTTCCTTAATATTCTATTCAGAAAACAGTTTTTATACTCCAATATAAAGAAAATACAACATCTCTGGTAATAAAAGGATTTGCAAAATAGTAAACAAATCAAATGCAACTGTGCAAAAAAAACTCAAACATTCTCCTCATGAAATTAGCAATTCTCTATGTTCCTTTTAAACAGCATCTGGGAGATCCTTTCTGTAAGGATGGAAGTACCCAGCCAAATGTATCAACAGCACTAACACTAACTTTGATGAACCCCTATTTGAATGGGGCCCTATAATTACAGACATAGAGCTCCCAAACGACACATATTGTGTCCCTAGGAGAGACCCTAAGTTAGCTTTTCATGCAACAATCTGAAGGGGGAATCCTATTCAACCTTTTTTTGTCCCATATCCTAACTAGCTGTTAGCAGCAAATACACAGTTTTGGGATCACTAGCTGCACTTAGGTGTGGTGGCCAATGACTAACCCGCAGTTACATTAATGCCAGTCCATTGTTTCGCTGTCTAGATGGCTAACCTTTGGAACTCAGTGCTTTCAGATGTCAAGCTCTCAACCACTCTCCTAAAATTTAACAAAAAGCTGAAATCTTATTTGTTCTACTAAGCAGTTTTTAGACTACCACCAAGAGACCCTATTAGGGTGGCGGGTGCTGTGTAAATGATGTCGCTCACTCACTGCCATCTAGTAAAGTAGCATCAAGTAAAAACAACTCATTTGTGTTTTTTTGTTATTTTTAATGCATGATTATGTACACATACAATGTACTGTGGGCCTGATTCACAGAACTAACTACGTCAAAACGTAAACGTAAAGTTAGTACTTTTAGGTATTCACAGAAGTTAGTAGTCCTAACTTTAGGACTCCTACATGCCTTCTGTGAATACCGAAAGTCTTAAAGTTAGGATTTTACTTAACTTTACTACTCCTAATCTGAGAAAAATCCTAACTTTCAGACTTTCGGTATTCACAGAAGGCATTTAGGAGTCCTAAAGTTAGGACTACTAACTTCTGTGAATACCTAAAAAGTACTAACTTTACGTTTACGTTTTTGACGTAAGTTAGTTCTGTGAATCAGGCCCATTATGTCTGTTGACTCCATCATGCACACATTTCCAAGCGCAAAGATTAGCAGCATTATGTCCTTTACACCTCTAGCTGGAATTACCCATAGCTACTTGTGAATATCTCTTTGTGCAAATGGTGTGTACAAAATAGAGTAAGGGTGAAGTCCAGGAAAATGAAATGGACTGTTTATCCACCACTGTTTCTCCTTGGCTTATCTGGTTGTGATACAGAAGATTTCCCATGAGGAAAAACAAAAACATAAAGGTTATGATCAAAATTCTCTGGGCAACATTGGTTTTTATTGCTCGTTGTGCCACGAGAGAAAGAAACCAACCAAATGCAAATCTGATTTGGCCCCTTACCAATATGGACAGCCTGATTTGCTAGGCCACTTGCCATGTAGGAATACAGGCAACCCCGGTTTCAGTTTTGTTGGGAACCATCAGTTAGGATTAGCGTGCATTCTTAGGCACAGCGAGCCACAGGAACCATGTTTGAACATAACCGTGGGAATTAGTGCGCATGCAGCAAAAACATAGGTCTATTATCAGGGCATGGACAATTTCCAAAAATTGCATAGCAGTAACAATAGCCAGGCATATAAAATGTGCATTTGATGTTTACTTTTGCTGATGTAATGTTCTATTGCAATATACAGAATCAGGACATGCACATTACCAATCTTACATCCACATGATCATTGTTAAATAAACAGAACCTGATAAGTTATTCAATAGTTGTTAAACAACAGTCATAAATTAATCAATATAATACACATTATAATTGTATGCCCCATCAAGGAAGATGCTCAAAGAAGATGGTTTCTGTTGGACCTGGCCCTTTTTACAGAGTTATCCCCAAACTTTTTGCCTTGTTCCTCCTATTTTTTATGACTTGTTTTTGTTGCCTTTAGGACTCTGGGCACTTTACCACTGCTAGCCTGTGCTAAAGTGCATATGCTCTGTCTAAATTGTGTTGGTGATTGCTTAATCCATGATTGTGTATTTGATTTACTAGTAAGTCCCTAGTAAAGTGCACCTACTAGTGGGCCTGCAGCACTGATTGTGCCACCCACATGAGCAGCCCTGCAAACATGTCTCAGACCTGCCATTGCAGTGTCTGTGTGTGCAGTTTTAAACTGCCATTTCGACCTGGCAAGTGTACCCACTTGCCAGACCCAAACCTTCCCTTTTACTACATGTAATTCACGCCCCAAGGTAGGCCCAAGGCAGCCCCATGGGCAGGGTGCAGTGTATTTAAAAGGTAGGACATATACTGGTGTGTTTTACATGTCCTAATAGTGAAATACTGCTAATTCTGTTTTTCAATATGGCAAGACCTATCTCTCCCATAGGGTAACATGGGGATTGACTTGAAATATCTTTTAAGTGTAATTTCCCATTGGGAGCAGATACAGATTTGGAGTTTGGGGTCTCTGAACTCACAATTAAAAAATACATCTTTTGGTGAAGTTGGTTTTTAAATTGTGTGTTTGAAAATGCCACTTTTAGAAAGTGTCAGCATTCCGTCCATCATTTGTTTGCTGTAACACTTTTCGCCCTAAGTGGGATGGGTATGCCCAGACGTGGGTCCCTTGCTCACTGTGCCACTGGATTCAAGCTAGCCTGGCTGAAGAAGGGTGACATACCCTGAAACCGGTCCCAGGATGCTTGTTTCCGGTCCAGGGAGGACCTGGCCTGGCAGTTCGGTCTGGACTGTTCCCATGGGGCACAGGGTCAAGACTGATTTGCATATGGCTGGGTCCAAACTGGGGTGGTGTAGTGGGCAAAAGAACGATGGATTTAACCCAGATCTTTTGACTGGGGGAGAATGTTTGCATTGTCAGCATTCCGTCCATCATTTGTTTGCTGTAACACTTTTCGCCCTAAGTGGGATGGGTATGCCCAGACGTGGGTCCCTTGCTCACTGTGCCACTGGATTCAAGCTAGCCTGGCTGAAGAAGGGTGACATACCCTGAAACCGGTCCCAGGATGCTTGTTTCCGGTCCAGGGAGGACCTGGCCTGGCAGTTCGGTCTGGACTGTTCCCATGGGGCACAGGGTCAAGACTGATTTGCATATGGCTGGGTCCAAACTGGGGTGGTGTAGTGGGCAAAAGAACGATGGATTTAACCCAGATCTTTTGACTGGGGGAGAATGTTTGCATTGTCAGCATTCCGTCCATCATTTGTTTGCTGTAACACTTTTCGCCCTAAGTGGGATGGGTGTGCCCAGACGTGGGTCCCTTGCTCACTGTGCCACTGGATTCAAGCTAGCCTGGCTGAAGAAGGGTGACATACCCTGAAACCGGTCCCAGGATGCTGGTTTCCGGTCCAGGGAGGACCTGGCCTGGCAGTTCGGTCTGGACTGTTCCCATGGGGCACAGGGTCAAGACTGATTTGCATATGGCTGGGTCCAAACTGGGGTGGTGTAGTGGGCAAAAGAACGATGGATTTAACCCAGATCTTTTGACTGGGGAGAATGTTTGCATTGTCAGCATTCCGTCCATCATTTGTTTGCTGTAACACTTTTCGCCCTAAGTGGGATGGGTATGCCCAGACGTGGGTCCCTTGCTCACTGTGCCACTGGATTCAAGCTAGCCTGGCTGAAGAAGGGTGACATACCCTGAAACCGGTCCCAGGATGCTTGTTTCCGGTCCAGGGAGGACCTGGCCTGGCAGTTCGGTCTGGACTGTTCCCATGGGGCACTGGGTCAAGACTGATTTGCATATGGCTGGGTCCAAACTGGGGTGGTGTAGTGGGCAAAAGAACGATGGATTTAACCCAGATCTTTTGACTGGGGGAGAATGTTTGCATTGTCAGCATTCCGTCCATCATTTGTTTGCTGTAACACTTTTCGCCCCTAAGTGGGATGGGTATGCCCAGACGTGGGTCCCTTGCTCACTGTGCCACTGGATTCAAGCTAGCCTGGCTGAAGAAGGGTGACATACCCTGAAACCGGTCCCAGGATGCTTGTTTCCGGTCCAGGGAGGACCTGGCCTGGCAGTTCGGTCTGGACTGTTCCCATGGGGCACAGGGTCAAGACTGATTTGCATATGGCTGGGTCCAAACTGGGGTGGTGTAGTGGGCAAAAGAACGATGGATTTAACCCAGATCTTTTGACTGGGGGAGAATGTTTGCATTGTCAGCATTCCGTCCATCATTTGTTTGCTGTAACACTTTTAGAAAGTGGGCATTTTCTTGCGTAACCATTCGGTGCCTCTGCCTGTCTGTAGAATACACGTCTGGGTTGGCTGACAGTTGGGCTCTCATGCATTCACTCTAAACAGTCACACAAAGGGAGCTAAGGTGTGTGTTGCATTTCCTGATTGGCCATCACTAGTCTGAAGGGCCTTCCTGAGCTAGAGTGGTAGGAGGAGTTGTCACTGACAACTAAATAGGGTTTCGCCTGTCTTCACACAAAGCTGTCTCTACACCCCTGTAGTGTGTTTGGAGCCAGGTCATGAAAAGGCAGGGTCTTGTGCACTACAAAGACTTTCTTTGAAGTTTGCCTACTTCAAAGGCAGAAAGGGGTAGAAGTATTGGACCTCTAACACCCTAAAATCAGAACACCTCTGGACTGAGAACATTCTGTCAGGAAGAAGAGCTGGATGCTGTAGGAGGGACTGCCACACTGCCTGTTGATTTGTGGTGTTAGCCTGCTCCTTGCTGCTTCTGTCCTGGGAGTGAAAGGATTGCAGTTTGCTTTCTACATCCTGCTTCCAAGGTTCTCCAAGAGCTTGTGTGTGCTTGCCTCCTGTTAAATACTTCACTTACCAGTGCCTGGACTTTTCTGCTGGGAGTCCTGACTTGCCACGCCATGCCAAATCCAGTTCCTGGTCCCTTTGAAGTATAAACTGGTGATCTTAAGGAGAAGGATTTATTTTTCCTCATTCAGTTTGGACCTTCGTGGATGTTTTTGGTGCGGTTTTGGCACTGCTTAGCACTTTTCTCCAGAGAAACTGTCCACAAACTGGAAGGTCTTTCCAATTTAGTGGCATTTTTGCAATCGGTTATAACCCAATAAGATCATGGAGAGCGGGATTACTTAATCTTTATAACCATGTGAAAATGTCATATGTGCAAACCAAAGGGGTCATTCCTGTCATGCCTGCTCTTTAACAAGCTGCTAGAGTAGTGTCGGGTGAACCTCACTCCTATCCACTTTCACCTAGTAAGTAAGCCAAAGCATCAGGTCAACGTATCCACCTGTCTGGACCATGCATGTATCAGAATGAAAGAGATTCCTCTGCCTGAAAGGGGCCAAGAGCGAAACCATTTGTTGGAGTCAAGAATCCTTTTTAATGTAATTCGAGTTGCCCTCTCACTTGGCAGCATCACCATCCTGAAAGAAGTATAGAAATCATGTTAACCATTTCACGACCTTGGGGAATGAAGGTGAGTTAAGGGCATCTATCCGCAACTCACCCTTTTACAGAGAGCCATCCAACTCTCCTAACCAAAAAACCACCTGGAAAAGACCCAAACCCTTGTGATGGCCCACTTAGACTGTTGTGACCTTGTTGACAGTGGGCTACAAAAGATTTTCATAGTCAGGCTTTAAAGGTTTCAGAATTAAGAGGCCAGAATGTGCCTTATTGTGCAGCGATATTTCCATTGAGAACCAGCCTTTGAAACACTTCACGGGCTCCTAGTAGATGTAGGAATCAAGTTCAGTTTTTTAGGCGCTGAGGTCACAGTCCTAGCCTACCAGGGCCGGACTGGCCGTAGTCTTTACCCGGGAGGCTGTAAGGGTTGGGGCTGAATTTTCAGCGGTGGGGGCTGTTTTTGATACTGGGGACCGGTTTTGCAGGGGTGCTGCTATATCGGCCCACAGTAACAAATGCAGCAAGGGGGCTGGTCCGTCAAAATTGCCAGGGCTGCTTTGGGTTCCCAATCCGGCCCTGCAGCCTACATGCTGAGACCGCACGCACACTTTGTTCTCTCCAGAAACTTATGTTCAGCAATAGCAAACCATGTTTGCCCACGAGCTTTCTGGCAGAACAAACATGGAGGCAGAACCTGGGGGTGCAGATCACCAGACAGTAAAACTCACTGCACCCAGATCTCAAGACATACCCGCATTACAAAAAAAGAAGGCCTAAAAGTGGGAATCTTCCAACAAGCAGCTAATTAACCTCCTCATCCTGGGGGCACAGACTGAAGCATATCAAAACAGACCCTCTCATCACTGGTTGAAATCTATCTCCCTCATTTGATGAATGGTAAAAATACACCTGTCTGTGAGTCATTCATTGCTCTTAAGCTAGAACATAGCTGCTGAACTCAGAATTCAGTGACATTTTCAAAACTCTTATCCACATGTTAAATGTGAGAAAATGTTGCCTTTTCTTCTACGGAGATTATCTTTCTTATTTCCTTTATCATTCGGTACCTATCTATTTTTATTCCCCAAATCTCTCGCTCCCTTTTCTAGTTTTCTTTTCGCCCAGGAGATCGCCTTCATTTTATGTGAGGATCAGCATGAAATGAGGCCCTGAAAGCTTAGCTCCTTACACTTCTGTGCATGGAAGGCAGCGCCCTTGGCCTATGCTGCTTGAAAGAGAGGGCAGCTCGCCTGGAAGCAGGTCCCAGAAATCCCAAAAGCTTGTCAAATCTGACATGAATAATACTGCAGTTGTCCCCCGGGGACAATAAAAAAGATAATATGGGCATCAAGACAGGCAGTGCTTATTTTGTGTTTTTTTTTAGGTTAGTGTCTCAGCAGTAGGTGGCTGGGCTGGTCTGATTGACAGGACAACCTGCTCTCCGGATAATAAAGGATTAGGAAGGGTGCTGTGGAGTGCAGTACATTTTAGGATGAACAAAATGTGCAACTGATAGAATGCCAGTGTGCAGCCAAGATTAATACTTGACATTGACACAATGACAGAAAGAGTTGTATTTTCGTATATCTTTACAGCTGATAAAAAGTGAAACCTCTGTACTGTTTTAATTGGTAGTCTTTCGAACATTACTATTATCACACAGTAGCACCACTCTAACATCTGGCAAATAGAACTTTTAGTTGACTTAACCCTTTGACACCACAATGCTTTTCTAGCGAACTGAACTCTGCTTGCTTTCCTCAGGCATTGATGGGCTGTGCAAACAAAGCAAGACATGACTCACTCTGTGGCCGTAATTACGAGTGAGGAGAAGCGAAATTGATTCATAGGTGGTTATTTCGCTCTGTCCGATTACAAGTGTAAACCGCATGTAAAGTGTTAAATTGATAAAATCACATGCTATGTGTTTACATTAGGCCTGGGAGAAATTTTACTTATGCTGGCATTATTTGCAGAATTTCTGTAAATTAGCAATACACTTATGCAAATTTTCCCAAACTATTTTATTATATCATGTTGTGTAATTGTGCCACATTTTGTAGCAAAAGTTTTAGCTCGAGAGCATGGTCACAATGCAAATAACCAAAGCACCAATGGCGGTTGTAGCAATTGTGTTTTTCACAGTATTTTGTTTAACCCTGGGCAGAGTTCGTGGAGTTCCGCTACACGGAATCCCGCGAAGTGGAAAAAAAACTCAGCCGCGCTCCGCAGAGCTCCGCAACGGCGGAGTGTGATAGAAAAATGCCATTCATGGTGATTTGCGGTGCTGGATGCTTGTCCGCACTGTGCAATCATCGCGAACGGCACCATGCACAGCGCAACCGGGCGCTGCTTTCCTTTCTGCCGCTTGAGTAGATTTTTACTGGAGCTGCAGCTTTCTCAACACGAATGGACAGTTTCTCAACGCGAGCGGTCGCGTGCATACGCGAACACTCGCAATGAGAAATCTGCCCCCCCCCGCGTTAAGAAATCTCGCCGGGAAGTTGATTTTCCATGCTCGCACTCGCCAACTTGATGTTGATGATCGCGAACGAGGAAAAATCTCGCCGGGAGGTGGATTTTCCTCGCTCGCGCTCGCCAACATGACGTTGCCGAACGCGAGCGAGAAAAAAAACTACGCTCTGCAACGCGAAGCGGAGTTTTTGGAACTCCGCGATCTCCGCGTAATGCGGAAAACTCTCCAAACTCCGCGAGCGGAGCGCAGTTCACGCCCAGGGTTAATTTTTTTGTGCAAAATGCACCCTGGCATCAAAATTTGATGCCAGGACTCGTTTTGCACGACAATATAGCGTTAAATCACGGATTGGCATTTTGCGTCATTTCACATAATTTTTGTAAAAGTTCTCAGAATTACGCGAAAGAAAATTACATGCATTTTTGCAAGTTCCTAATCTCAAAGCAGACACACCTGGAATTTTTGAGTGGTAAAATGTCATTTAGAATGAAAGCAGCTGCTATTATGAGTTCTGTGGTAACTATTTCCACTGAGGAATTACTGGCAATTTGTCCTCGCGTCCAGATCAGGTGCAAATCATTTTCCATTAAAAAAAAAATGGTGAAAAGCCTATTTACAGAAAGGGCTTATGGTGAAGCACCGAGCTGCACCCTATCTACAATTGAGCATGTCCAGTATTTGTAAAGAGCGAACAATTACCCGAAGGTGTCAAGGCGCTGGGGGCCATTGGGAAGATTAAGCAAGCTATTGCCCAGAGTCACATGGTGCTGGGCTGATCTGCCGCGGGCACCGGGGATCGAACCGCGAGCCCCCGCGAGCATGTTTGTGGACTACTTTAGGCACGCTCAGATGCCTGCATTGATTAGATGGTGCATTGGGCTATGTACTAGACAAGGTGTGCAAAATGACTATACTATGTTGCATGCTCCATAACATTCGTATCACACAGTATGTGCCCATGCCCATGAAATAAGCTGATTCACAAGGAGGACTGCAAGGAAATTTTGAAGATTCACATCAGCAGGTTAAAAGGAGGACAAAGGCAGCAGGATACCAATGCACTAGGAATCAGAAGCTACCTAGTAAATAAGTACGTTTGATGTACTACTGTTATGTACTATTTTTATCAGTTTGTTTTTTAAAGATACCTCTACACAATGTTTGTGTTCAAAGGTTCTTATTCTTACAAACTTGTATCCGAAAAAAAGATGTCATCCATCAAAAACTATGATATAAGGTAAACATAAACCATACATTAACAAAATATATTAACACACAATGTGCATCACCCATCGGAAACACAACCAGACTTGCCTGATGCTTTAGTCCATCATCAACACACAAAACTGTATGACATAAACATAAATAACAACTGTCAAGTAAAGCATGACAAAATATAGAAAGAATGTATATGCAATATTCAAATATAAGCTGCATATTTTTGGCAGATGTAGAAGAAATTTCTGATAGTTGAATAATAAAGACAGCCTCATTTGATGTTATGTTATGTTACTAGAATTTATAAGAGCGCTCGAATGCCCATAGGCGTCTTGGCACTAGCTTTGACACTATCAAGAAGAACCAAGAGGGGGAATGAAGCTATTCTGGATTGAACAACCAGGTTTTCAAAGCCTTCCTAAGCATCAGTGGATTGGGCATGGCTCTAATTTGCAGGAGAAGAGAGTTTCAAGCCTTTGCGGCTCCAATTGCAAGAGAGACCTTTTAAGAGGAGGTAGTAGAATTGAAAGTGGGAGGCGAATGGCTGTTTGAACTGCTGGCTGGAGCATGCATCTAAGAGGTGGGTAACTGCCAAACAGACCCTGTTACAGGCACTTGTGTGCTTCTCCAGGGAGCACAACATGGACACATGTCCTTCTGCAGCTAGTAATGCAGGCAGTCTTGTTTCAACTCAAGAACTTGTCTCTTATGTTATCATCTCTCAAATACATGCACTGGGTTGTAGTGACTCAGAGAATGAGGTTCAAACTATTCTGCAACGTAATTACTGCCCAGGCAGGGCCCAAATTATCTTCTATTCATTTGTTGGAAGTATATACCTCACCATAACTTGAGGTCCCGGAATGCAAACTGCTCACTGAAGGGAATAGGCCTTTTCCATTTGTGCACCAAAGATCTGGAATGAAATCCCCATATTCCTCAGGATTGCCCTAACCATCTTGATGCAGTAACGGTCCACCTTCACTCTTAGGCCCTCATTACAATGTTGGGCTATCCACCACTGACAGGCCGTCGGTGGCTTGCTGCTGCATTATGATTCCGGTGGTCGGAGTGCAGAGGGCGGGGGAAATACTGCCACCTCCTACAGGCTCAAGGAATCCGTCAGGAAGGTGATTGGACCATAATCCATTCAATGGGGGCAGTGCCTGAGCAGGCACTGCCGTAGGAATTACGATGTCCATTTACCACAGCCCTTCCATGCCAATCCCCTGTGGGCCTCCACTATGTGGCCCTGGGGGCACATGTGGTGCCCCCCAAACATCGATGCATCGTGTGCCTGGCACCACATGGTACCTGGCATGCGGTGCATGGATGTTTTAAAACATCCCTTTTTCTGTAGCGGCTCGTGCTGTGGCTCTTTTGTGGGCCGCAGCACAAGCCACAATAGAAAAAGGGATGTTTTTCCGACCGCCTGCACGGCGGTCGCATCATATCCTGGTGGGGGGACTGTCATCATAATAAGGCCCTTAGAAACCAGCTGCCACTCATAACACATTGACTGTGCCTTTAACCCTGTGCAGCACTCCACTGCCTTTTGGCTATGTTTATCCTTTATAAATACAACATATTGAAAAAGCATAGATACATACATACATTAATTAATTCATACATACGCCAAACACCAGATGGGATCCGTGGGTAGTTGCCAGTCTTTAGGTGGGGAGTTGCCCACCTCAAATGTCTGTTGTTCTACTAGAATTATTAAGTGTGGGATAAGCCCAATTGCTAGAAAAGTAACATAATTTTGTAGCACTATGCCTAGAGTGGCAAAATGGCTTTGCCTTTGTTAAGCTCGGTGTAGACAGCACTTACTAATCTTATGCTAAAAAAAAAACCTGGACTGGAGCATCTCTTGATGCATGGACCCGGGAAACTGGGCAGCTATGGACACCAATAAATGAAATTATTGCTAACTATGGAACTCCTAATGACATGCCCTCCCTATTGCATTATTTATTTACATATTTAATTTCTATAGAGCACACAATAAACTATATTATCTGAAGGCACCTCTAAACCTAAACAGAGATGACAAAATATAATGTCACTAAAGAAGGGACAGAGAGCACTCACCCAGTCAGGGTAGTATTCTTAAACGTTTTATTAGGATTAGATGTCCTAAGTACTAATACCTTTGATTTCCCTTTATTAGCAAGAGGTACAAACTTGCAAGGCCTTTAAAATATTTGTGAAATTTTCAACTTTCCCAAAATGTTGTGCTCATCTGAAATTTGCATGAAAAAAGATGCATAATCGCATGCAGAAAATCAATATAATGGCTCTCTAAACAGCACACACTGTAACTCAAACCATATGCCAGCTAATTGGCTCAAATATTTTCCAGCACCTCCTTTGATCTTTGAAAGTTATTTGGCTAATCATACCCTGTTTCACGACAGAGATCTGGATGCAGCTTAAGGGGCACATTTATCAAAAAATCACACAGTGCAGCGCAACAAGCCCCCTTTGCGCTGTGTGATAGTGAAAGGACAGGAATGTGCCAAATTTAACATTATATGGCTCACTCTAGTCTTTTCCTTGCACTGGCACAGAATGTGCTGCCTAGCGCCAACTCAGGCGCCCTCGCACCATGATGCAGGGGTGCCTGTATTGTAAGCAGGATTGTTTTTGTTTAGGAAGGGACACCTTCCTGAACAGAAAGAGGATAAAACAAGGAGAAATAAAGATATTTCTACTTGTTACATCTCACCTGGGGAGGCATAGCATGTTGACCCATTGCCAGGTCTACCAGTAATAGTAAATCTGGGAATGTGCCAACATCCATGGCTGGATGCGTGAGAACACCCACGCTCCACCCATGGAACGCCGCCCTGGGGCACAGTAACGTAAAGCAGCGATTTGCACTGCATTGCGTTACTCTAGATTTATCAAGCCACGCAAGGCCCACACAAAGCAGCCTTGCGTGACTTGATAAATCCTACTTAGTAGTTGCGCTGCCCTTGCGTCCCCATTGTGTGCCACAAGGGTTACGCAACTGCTTAATAAATATGCCCCTAAATTTAGAAGGCTGGACATGTAGTCTATGGATAAATTTCTCCCTTTGAATCATGGAAACCGGAGTGCTTCGTTCATGTTTGGTCATTTCGATTATGAGTAAATTATTTCATCTCCTTCCATCTAAGATTAGGAGGTGTGAAGTTGCAGATTTTATCATGAAATGACATTTGAAATATAGTTAGAGTTACCTTGAATTATGTTTTTTTCTTGAATATGCAGTTTACACAATAAAGTCTTACGAGATACAGGAAGAAGACTGGTTTGAACAGAATCTTTTTCTGGTAAGAAATTTTTTTCACAAACCAAAATTTATTACATTTTGCATAGGGCAAGATTTGGGGATTTTGCAAATTTCAATGGATAATTAAGATTATGTCCAGGCCCAAAATATTTAAATAATCATATGCTATAAATTTGTGATCGGTTTAATTTTAAGAAGTGTTATCTCATTACTAATAAAACCTTAAAAAGGTGGAACGCATGAACATGCATTTTTTTTTAACAGAGTGTGATTTATAGCATACAGGTGTACAGTGTAATGTTTCAAGTATATAATCCCACCAAATCCTGATGACAATACTCTGATTTTCCACTGATCACTGTTAGAACTGGGGGTCTCTAGTTGGCAGAGGTAGATACCTTTGTCCAAATAGGGACCCTTGCTTCTAGTCAGGGTAAGGGGGATACACTACTAAAATAACCCCTGCTCACCCCCTTGGTAGCTTGGCACGAGCAGGCAGGCTTATCTCAGAGGCAGTGTGTAAAGCATTTGTGAACACATACAGTAACACTGTGACAACACTACAGAAGGACACCACACAGGTTGTATTATAAAAATAAGTATTTTTATATAGACTTAACACAAGACCCAAAACGACAAAAATCCACAATACACTATGAAAAATATGACTGTCTATGGTAGAAAATAGTTCAGTTCATTAAAGATGGTAAATGCGACACTCAACGTTCAATGTACCTTTGGATGCGTAACGCGATACAAACAAAAGAGTTGCAGGGAAGGTGATGCGTTGGTTCCTTACATGCAAGAACGGTGATGCGTCGGTTCCTTGCTCCGGGGGAGGTGATGCGTCGGTTCCCTACTGCTGCGTAGGGGACGGTGATGCGTCGGTTCCTTACCAGAGAGGAGGTGATGCGTCGGTTCTTCACCGCGTGGGGAGGTGATGCGTGGGTTTCTTACTGCGCTTCTGTGGCGATGCGACCCGCAGCGCCGTGATGCGATGACGACCCGGTGCAATGAAACAAAATGGCGTCTTCCTCTCGATGCGACACTCAGGGGGGCGATGCGTGCACACCCGACGGCCTTGCGGCGACTCAGTGAATCTTCTGAGCCGCGACAGGCCCTGCGACACGCTTCTCCAATGATACGACGGCGACACTCTTCTCCGGTGATGCGAGGCGCTTCGGTGATGCGATGGCGGCAGCGGTGGCACGCTTTCTCGGCGATGCGACGACAACTGCAGCGGCGGCGACACGCTTCTTCCTCGTGAGTCGCGCTTCCAGCTCCCAGCGACACGCAGTCTCTCAGAAGGCCCAACACAACAGCAGGCACTTCATAGTCCCAGCAAGGGAATTCAGGGGAGCTGGTTGGTGAAGTCTTGTGTCCCTGAGACTTCAGCAGGAGGCAAGCACAATCTTCAAGCCCTTGGAGATGTTCTGCAAGATGATGAAAGTAGCACAAAGTTCCTTTCTCCTTTCTTTGCAAATCAGGCAACCACTGCAGGCCAATCCCTCAAACAGCACACAGCATAGGGATAGTCTCCTCCTTCAGCTTCTCTGGTTCCTCTCCTCAGCAAAGGTTCGTCTTGTTTGTTCCAGAAGTGATCTAAAGTCTTGGGGTCAGGGCCCCAGTATTTATACCCATACATCCTTTGTCCTCTGAAGACAGAGGGTCCTGTACCTAGTCCAAACCAGTTCTGGGTGCATTCTGCCAGTGCACACCCTCTTCCTTTGTCAGTGTGGGCCAGGGACATCAGATGCACCACAGGAGGTGGAGCCAGCATTGTGGAAGGCAGGCACAGCCCTATTCAGGCCCAGGTGCTACCCCTCCCACCACTCTACATGCAGATAGGTCTATTCAGCCCTGTGCTGACTCACCCTGTCTCCTGGAGTCCCCCAGCCCCTGTCACTCACAAACCTAGACACACAATACACAAGCTAGCAGAGGCAGGCTGGATGGTTAGGCATGAAAATACCTACTTTCTAAAAGTGGTATTTTCAAACACAGAATGTTAAAACCAACTTCACTAAAAGATGTATTTTATCATCCTGAGTTCAGGCATACTAAATTCGTTTTTCTACCATGTTCCCTGGGTCAGTTAGGATTATAAGATGTTATAATCAAACTGCCCATTCTGGCCTATGGGGACAGGTAGCCTTGCAATAGTGAAAAATGAAATTGGCTGTAATTCACTATCAGGACATGCCACACACACCAGGGCATGTCCTACCTCTTACATACAATGCACCCTGCTCGCAGGCCTACCTTAGGGGTGACTAACATGTAGAAAAGGGAAGGTTTGGGGACTGGTAAGTGGGTGCACTTACCAAGTCGACATGGCAGTACCAGACTGCACACAGGCTCTGCAATGGCAGGCCTGAGACACACTTTACAAGCTGCTCCTGTGGGTGGCACAACCAGTGCTGCAAGCCCACCAGCAGCATTTGAGTCACAAGCCCTGGGCACAACCAGTGCACTGTACTAGGGTCTGACAGTGAATCAAATAGGCCAAACATGGAGTCACTAATCCATACATCAATTTATCACAGGGAGCACTTGCACTTTGGCACTGATCAGCAGTGCCAAAGTGCCCAAAGCATCTAATCCAGCAAAAACAGGTCAGTAACAGAGGAGGCATAGCGCAAAAAATGGAAGGGAGACCCACACCAATGGTACCAGGTCTAACACGTGTCCCCTCCAGCTGAAATGTGGGGAGAACTACCCATCCCCTTGGGAGTTCTCATCGCTAAGGCGGAAAAATCTGGACAGACCATCAGCATTCGCGTGTTCTGTACCAGGGCGGTGTTCCACCGTGAAGTCCATCCCCTGTAGGGAAATGGACCACCTCAACAGCTTTGGATTCTCACCCCTCATCTGCATCAACCATATGAGGGGCCTGTGGTCTGTCTGAACCCGGAAGTGAGTCCCAAACAGGTATGGTCTCGACTTCTTGAGTGCCCAGACCACAGCAAATGCCTCACGCTCAATAGCACTCCACCTCTGTTCCCGTGGAAGTAACCTCCTACTGATGAAGGCTACAGGTTGGTCTAGGTCCTCCTCATTTAACTGTGCCAGAACAGCCCCTACACCATGCTCTGAAGCGTCTGTTTGAACAACAAATTAGTTTGAGAAGTTGGGCGCCTGAAGCACAGGGGCCGTGCACATGGCAGTCTTCAAGGCGTCAAAAGCTCTCTGACAGGTGTCAGTCCAAATCACTCTCTTGGGCTGCTTCCTGGAAGTCAGCTCTGTCAAGGGTGCAACGATGCTGCCATACCCCTTGACAAATCTCCTGTAATACCCTGTGAGTCCTAAAAAGGCTCTCACCTCTGTCTGGGTCTTGGAGGGCTCCCAAGCCAGAATGGTATCAATCTTGGGCTGTAGGGGCGCCACATGGCCGCTCCCCACCTGGTGTCCCAAGTACACCACGGAACCCTGCCCGATCTGGCACTTACTCGCCTTGATCGTGAGGCCTGCCCTCCACAGCGCCATCAACACTTCCCAGAGGTGGAACAGATGTTCTTCCCAACTGGCGCTGAACACTGCGATGTCATCCAGGTAGGCGGCACTGAAATCTTCCAGTCCAACCAACACCTGGTTGACCAACCTCTGAAAGGTGGCAGGGGCATTCTTCATCCCAAAGGGCATAACCCGGAATTGGTAGTGCCTCTGGTGTGGAGAATGCTGACCTCTCTTTGGCCCCATCAGTCAAGGCGATCTGCCAGTACCCAGAAGTTAAGTGAAACGTGCTGAGGTACAGGGCAGCCCCTAACCGATCGATGAGCTCATCAGCTCTGGGGATGGGGTGCGCGTCAGTCCTAGTGACTGAATTGAGTCCTCGGTAGTCCACACAGAACCGAAGTTCGGGTGTGGCACCAGGCGCAGCAGCCTTTGGGACCAAGACCACTGGGCTGGCCCAAGGGCTGTGAGAGGACTCAATCACCCCCAATGCAAACATCTTGGAGACCTCCTCCTTGATGCAAGCTCTCACCCTGTCAGTCACTCTGTAAGCCTTGTGCTTGACAGGAGGACTGTCCCCAGTGTCCACATCATGGACACACCAATCAGTGACACTAGGAACCAGGGAAAACAGGTCAGGAAACTGTCCCAACAGTTGGCGACAGTCTTCCTGCTGCTCAGGTGTCAGGGAGTTAGAGAGGTTCACACCCTCCACTGACCCATCTTGCTCTGTTGCAGACAGGAGGTCAGGAAGAGGTTCTGTCTCCTCTTCCATTCCATCATCTGTTGCTAGGAGCATGCCCACTTCAGACCTCTCAAAATGGGGCTTCAGGCGGTTGACATGTAGGACCCGCAAAGGGTTCCTGGGAGATCGCAAGTCCACCAGGTAGGTGACGTTACTCTTGCGCTCCACCACCTCAAATGGTCCGGGCCACTTATCCTGGAGCGCGCAAGGCTCCACGGGGGCCATGACCCACACTTTCTGTCCAGGCTGAAACTCAATCAGAGTGGCATTCTGATCATACCACCGTTTCATCTCCTCCTGGCTGGCTTCCAGATTTGCCTCAGCGAGTTGTCTGAATCGCCTAGTTTGGTTTCTAAAGGCCAGCATGTAGCTAAATACATCCTGGGGAGGTTTACTGGGAGCTTTCTCCCAGCCTTCTTTCACCAAACTCAGAGGTCCTCTTACCGGGTGACCATAGAGCAGTTCAAAGGGACTGAACCCTAAGGACTTCTGTGGCACCTCACGGTAAGCAAAGAGAAGGCATGGCAAGAGGACGTCCCACTTACGCCTCATGGGTTCTTCCAGACCCATAATCATGCTCTTCAGGGTCCGGTTGAATCTCTCAACCAGCCCATTTCCTTGGGGGTGGTAAGGAGTGGTGAACTTATAGGTAACACTGCACTCCTGCCACAGGGACTTCATATACTTGGATATGAAGTTTCTACCACGGTCACTCACCACCTCCTTGGGGAATCCCACACGGGAGAAAATCCCCATCAGTGCACGTCCCACCACGGGGGCCATCACTGTCCGAAGAGGGATGGCTTCCGGGTACCGGGTGGCATGGTCCACCAAGACCAGGATGAACCTGTTGCCCATGGTTGTCTTGGGGTCCAGTGGCCCCACAATGTCAATACCCACCCGTTCAAAGGGGGTGCTGACCACAGGGAATGGCTGAAGGGGAGCCTTGTGCTTCCTCCCACTTTTTCCACTTGCCTGGCAAGTCTGACATGTCCTGCAGTGAGTGTCTGAATTCCTGCGCATCTGGGGCCAATAAAAGTGGGTGACGAGCCTTTCAAAGGCCTTGCCCTGCCCCAGATGTCCTGCTAAAGGCACATCATGAGCCAAACCCAGTAGGAAGGCTCTGAAGCGCTGGGGTACCACCAGCACACGGGCTGACCCAGGCTCAGCAACCTTAGGCTCGCTATACAGGAGAACATTCTCCCAGTAGATCCAATGTGATCCAGACTGATCACCTGCTGCCTGGTTTGTGGCCTGTTGCCGCAAACCCACAAGAGAAGGGCACTTGTTCTGCTCCTCGCAGAACTCCTCCCTGGAGGGTCCTCCTTCTTGCTGCCAATGGGTCAGCTCAAAGCGATACAAAAGGGGATGATGGACGGAACGTTTGAGCCAATCAAACACTCACCCCCAGTCAACTGATCTGGGTTTAATCCATCATCATTCTTTAGCTCACTCCACCACCCCAGTTCAGAGAATAAAGAATGATGATGGATTAAACCCAGATCAGTTGACTGGGGGTGAGTGTTTGATTGGCTCAAACGTTCCGTCCATCATCCCCTTTTGTATCGCTTTGTTCGCCCTAAGTTGGCGGGGGTATGCCCAGACGTGGGTCCCTTGCTCACTTTGCCACTGGATTCAAGCAAGCCTGGCTGATGATGGCTGGAATGCCAGAAACCGGTCCTAGGTTGCTTGTTTCCGGTCCAGGGAAGACATGGCTTGGCAGTTCGGGCTGGACTGTTCCCATGAGGCACAGGGTCAGACTGATTTGCATATGGCCATGTCTGAACTGGGGTGGTGGAGTGAGCTAAAGAATGATGATGGATTAAACCCAGATCAGTTGACTGGGGGTGAGTGTTTGATTGGCTCAAACGTTCCGTCCATCATCCCCTTTTGTATCGTGGGTCAGCTCAGGCAGGTCCCCCAGTTTGGCCACATGCTCCCCTGTAGGTTCCAGAGCATCCCCCTCAGGTTCTGCTTCCTCCTGGACCGTGGGAACTACGGGGGCCGGTTTCCCGTGCCCCCTGCCTCTTCTCTTCAAGGCAGGCACCTGGGCCACCCTCTTAGGCTCTAGGTCCTCTTGTAGTGTAGCTCCTATTTCCCTAATAGGCTCTGCGCATTGGAATAATATATCCTATAGGTTTGACATAGGACTAAGGTCAGTATGTCCCTATCGAGTATATTAAACTTAATTACTTGTGCCAGCTAGCTCAGAGGCCACTAGAAACTCCTTGACGACAAGAAGGGAGTAGTTTCTGGCAGCCGCAAAACATGACCACTTTGTTTCCCTTTAGAATCAGAACGTGTCCCAGAGTCGTGGAAACAATAGATAACTATTTCACTCAGCTCAATCGTGCATGCTTAGTTTTCTCCAAGTTACACAGAAAGAACAGACGGGCGTTTCAATAAAAGATTTATTGAACAGTCTTGTTTCTGGTGTAAGTAAAATGTGCTGTTACGATCACAAGACAGTATGCGAGATAAATAATGTACAGTGTGAGCAGTAGAAATAAATAATACTGCGATAGCATTATCTTTGTAGCATATATGCATTTACATAAATAACAGACTAAAAATGCGAGTACTCATACGATGCGTTTCTAACCTGGTTCTACCCCAATGTACCTAACCTAACCTAGGTGTAGGGAGAGGTATGAAGTAGGTGAAGTATTCCTTACCATGGTATACTAAGAGTATGTTAAGTCTAGTATGCCTAGTATGCCAAGAGTCCCTCTAGGTTCTAGTCAGCTCCATACCTGGAGAATGAGAGAGGTAGGAATCTCTTTGCCAGACTCGAACTCCAACACCCCGCAAGGGAAGTCAGATCACTGGAAGCTGGACTCTCTGCGTGCAGGGATGACAGCGTCTTCTCAGTGCGTCAGGCCGGGAAACAGGCTCCTCTGAAGTCGAGGTCTCCTCTGATTTACAGGGGCTAGGGAAGGTATATTTATACCTGAGAATTACCTCAGAATGTTAGCATTGACGTGAGTCGGACAGCGGAAGACGTCATGAATGAACCCCTAAGGAATAATGGTTCATGCATAATATAGGAGTCCTTGAAGAAATCAATAGTCCTGGGCTAGGGAAACTCCCGCAGCCTAAGTGTCTGTTCTTCACGAACTCGTTGTGACGTTAGGGTGGACGGATGTCAGAGACCATGGCTGTATTTGGAGTGCACGGTTTAATGCCTAAATAAGGACTGGGATTTTATGCCTATATAAGGGCAGGGCGAATTGTGCCTATATAAGGACATGATTCTGGAAAGCCCGTTTATGGACACCCTAAGAGGAATACAACACCCACTCCACTTTCGTGTGTACGATAATACTAAAATGCTAAACATTAAATGGAGCACCGCATATTTAAAAAAATATTTCTTAAAAGTATTAAAAACATAGTAAAAATGCAAAAAGGTACTGTACATATTAAGCAATGCTTTTAATTTCAGGCATAAAGTTCGAAAATAAATGCAATTGGAATGAAATAAGCAGTAATATTTATATGTGACAGAAAATGATCGATAAGTTGTTCAAAAATCAAAGTCATTTCATGTCATAAAAATTAATGAACTATTTTAGACACACAAGATGACTAAGTGTCCGTGGAAGTACCGTGAAGTCTGTACTATAAGGCTAGTTCTACTTTAAGCAGATTGAAGTGCCACTTTTGTTCGAAAAATGGGAAAAAAGTTCAATTTTGGTAGAGTTCCAAGTTGTTTGAAAATGAAGGCCAAATTGTTACTGCATCTCTGGAACACTGTATGCTGAATCAGAGTCAGTTTACGGGTCTGGTGTAAACATGAGATCATCTATTTCTATAGACAAAACATCATCCACTGTAGTTGGTGTCAGTTGGAACACCTCGTGTAGTAGATTAATTGCACAGAGATGGGAAGCATCGCTTCCAGCATAGGTTGCCGCAGCAATGTTCGCGTCCGTTGTTACCTGTGTGCCTGTAGATCTTTCTCGTACCTCAGCAGCAGCCGGAAGCGTCTGTGAGATCTCAATGAATGCCGACATCAGGATTGGTAGCCTCTGGGGACAACACAGAGCATGGGCCGTTATCGGGACCAGCAAAGTATCGACATCCGTTGGCGTTGCTGACGGAAATGTTAGACAGGTGTCCAACACGCATTCTTCACCGCATAGCAGGCAGCATAGAACAGGTAAGATGCAATCTTGCCAGATTGGTCTAAATGACAGGAACCACGTGGTATTCAGGTCCCGTAGACGAGTCATGCCCAATAGCTGTACTATTCGCTCACGGCACTTTCTTTCAAGGAGAGCTTTCTCCATTTCGCTCGGAGTGATGTCTGCGAATAGGCTGGCCATAGCGCAATAGCAGGAATAGAAATAGAATTCCGGCAACAAGTGCTAGAATTAATGGTATGCCACCAAACACTGAATGTGCAAAGTTCGGGATGATTCCGAGTATTGCCTGGAAAGGTGCTAGCAGACCGGAGCAGATGCTCTTAAATACATGTACAATTCCTGTTGTATCAGACATATTGAAGATACGTCCTATCATTTCCAAGAAATGTATAGGGCAGTTTGTACGTATTAAAGTCTGTATCTCAGCCGAAGTCCTTGCTACTTGTAGATCATAGGTTTCTTTGGCCGAGGTCAAAGGCACTGTTTGCTGTAAAAGCATGGCTTTCATTCTGCTCAAAGTATCAAATCTTATAAAAGAGACGTTCAGCGAAGGCCACAGAGGCGACTCCCTGACTGTGTCTATTGGGGCAAACAATACTTGCATACAGCAAGTGACCCTGGAGTTGACCGTTACTAGATATGGGATGCCTGGCAACATGCCGCAGCAACTCTGATCATTCAACATGAGGTAACTCCCATTCGAAAGTTGTCCAAACGTTGGATTAATCACAGCAGCTGGTGTACCCTGCTGATGGCAAGACAAATTTGCCACAGAACCATTACAAGCCCTGTGTAAAGAAATGTCCTGACATATAAGTGAACCGCTCAGTGCACGTTTACAGTGTGTACCGCTCAAAAACACTTCACGATCCCCACTCCAACATCTATATGTATACGGTAAATCCCAAGATGTCTTAATGTATTCCTTACCCAACCTTTCATATTTGCCTGCTTGCATTTGTCTGAGGCAATACTGAAACTGAAAAGTAGTCACAGGTAATGTTATTTTGCCATGAATAAGCCATTCTGTAGCTGGTTTTTCTGCCACTGTGAATGGTAACTTTTCCAGTTTTTCAATGCTCAGCACTGTATACCTTGCTCCTCTTTGTGCCAATTCGATCTGTTTATCAGTTAGATTGTATTCTGCAAACAGAGCTGACGTGTTGATAAAACGCCAAGGCACATAGCCCGCTCGCAAAGATTGCAGCGTCCAGCTTAATAACACAATAGAACGTAATTGAGACTGGCCTTGCTGTAACATCGCCAAATCTTGTTCTAGTATGTCGATAGCAGAGGATACAATGCCATCCAATGAATATATTCTGGAGGACAAGTTGTTAACCCATTGTCGACCACAGAGAGTGTTTTCTCTAAATTAATACGATCAAGTTCACGTTTTCGTTCTGCGGCCTCCATCTGTGATACTTTCCATGCTTCATTATAGGCAGCATAAATGCCGGCATATATGAAACGTTTTTGATGCGGTTTTCTTGGTCCAAGCAAGAATTCCCTAAGGTCTGCGTCTTCTTTAAGTAAGGATAAGTGTTGTTTCACATCCTGTAGTGTAGACTTATGCAGCCAATCGAGGCATAATTTTCCTACACTGTATGTTGTTACTACCCCCGGATGTTGTCTTTGGACGTATCTTGGGTCTGGCCTATTAATAGTAAAGCCCTGAGTTTTATTCAGGAATCTTTCCTGACAGTTATTCGTGTCTGTGGGCCAGATCAACCATTTTTTCCAATCAGGATTAGATCTGTTGAGTTGTAGTATATTGTCAACTGTCACCACTGCCTGTGTATCGTTATCACTTGCAGGTGTTGGTACAGAAGGTGTTTTCATCTCTTTCATCTTGGCTAATCCAAGACAAGATGTTTGTTGGACGGTTTCATTCAAAAACATTATGTGTTCAGGGATGATACAGGCTCTAAATAAAGCTTCTATACCCTGTACTTGCCAATCTTTAGTACCCCAGACAGTTTTTGTGTCTATTGTGTCTTTCCATAAGTCGAAACCCTGTCTAGACAGTTGGGCAATAAATGCTGCAGAGTAAATCTGTTTTGTATTAGTTAACATAATTTTCAGTCCTGTCTTGTTTACATTTCTAAAGTAAAATGTTTCTGGGTCAGATGTATTGTAACCTGAAAAATATGGAAACTTACTAGCAAATGTTTTTGAACTACCTTTTGGTGGTGTAGAACAATGTTCCCATTGGTTAAACATAAACACATTTCTTGGATATGCAGATTTATGCAAATAATGATGACCATAGTGGTTATAACAATACAGTTGTTCATAGTCTGATGAACCTTCTAAATATTCATTTTTAGAAAATGCAGCAGATTTTTCTAGGTCAAACATTATGTCATTAACAGTCTCAAAGTCCCAATCATCTGAATAGGTACTGGACGTAATTAGATCACTTAGTGAAATTTTAAACAAATGTGGAATGTTCAATTATTCCGTCGGGCCGAAGATGTCAAAATCTGTTTTGTCCCTCACTATACCATCCTGTATAGGAACGGCTGTGATGTTCACTGATGACAAGTCTCTTGCTTCACGATGGGAAGATTTATGAGGTTTCAAAAGTACGTTCACATCTTTTCCTTCAGTGTTCACATGGATGTATCTGCCACTTATAAGCACGCTCACAGTTGTAACCAAAGCTAGCAAGAGCAGGAAAACAAAAAGTCCAGATATAATCCAGAGATCAATCCATGGAGAAACCAGATAAGCCTTTTTCAGAAAGTGAAGAAAGTCTTGTACTTGCTGCTTGAGTTTGAATGATGCTGGCGTCGTTTCAGGTTCACTCGGATCTTCTGAGAACATATCAAAGTTAATGAAATAGCCAGAAGCAGTTATGTCAATTGTTGGAATTGCATCAGGATTTGTAGAAATCGCTGGAACCAGTTGATCACTTGCTACATTGGTGTAGACAGGTGTATTTGGACGAACTGTTACATGGTGTTCAAGAGGGATGAGTGCCATTGCGTTGTTGCTTAGTCCTTCATCTGTTACAGCTGAATTCTCGATAGTTATCAGTCTTTCAGTCTGAACCTCTTGGATAGTAGCAAGAGGAGTGCGTCTGCTACTAGGTCGGAGTCCACGAGGCCTACTGTTTAGTATTGGCCACATACTGTGGTTTGATGAGGTCGATGGACACAAATCTTTTCTCCTTTCTTCCAGCAAGGGGCGGCAGAAGTACTGTTCTTGTTCCTTGAACTGCTAGGACAGGTACTGGTTGTCTGTAAGAAGGTCCAAATTCCTTCTTGTCCGCAATTTTTTCTCTGACTAGATCCCCAACTTTTGGAATCCAGACAGGCCTTGCTGGGACCGCCGATTTTTCCCCGGTGGTGGTTGGCTGCAGGAATACGTTGCTTTGTTTCATTCTTAATTCATTCAGATCCTGTAAAACAGCCAAACGATCTTTGATATCAAACGGTTTACTTTCCACCACTGTGCCTACATGTTCAAGGTCTGGTACCCACATTCTTGTCCCAAATAGGACCTCATATGGAGTGACCCCCCCTAGAGAACTTCTTGGCAGGTTGTTCAATGAGAGTTGGACCCCATCAAGGTGTTTGACCCACCCATCACCCGAACCTAATACCCTAGCTGTTATAGACTGCTTTATGTCCCGGTTTTTCCTTTCCACAACCGAATTTCCCTCAGGATGGAATGGAGAGGAGTACCGCAATGCAACGCCCAGACTGGCCATGGCTTCTTTGTAAGCCCGAGAGCTAAACGCAGGACCCTGGTCAGAATGTAGCGTGCCTATTGCGTATGTGCCGATAAAGACTCGCAAATCTTTTATAACAGTTCGAGCGTCAGCCGAGCGCTGTGGCCATATCCATAGGAACCTAGATTCAGTATTTGTGGGATCGCACTTGTCCAGTAGGACGCAGGCGTGTAGATAGTCTAATGCTGTCTAACAATGGTGTCTGTACTGGGCTGCCGCATTCGCAGCATGGTGTCTGGTGGCTCTCTCGCTGTAATTTACAGTCTAAACAGTTGTTGATAAATATGTGAATTTCTGTATTCATTCCAGGCCACCAGTACATCTCTTTTAACGTCAAAATTATTTTAGAGATCCCTTGATGTGACAGACCCTCCCCCAAATGTGTTTCATAAATCAAGGCTGCTCTACGTTCCATGTTTGGAATTACCCTATCCCCCACTCCAGGGATTCGAGCAAAAGGAACGTTGTTCGCATCAATTACATAAGAGTACTTGAGTGGAAACTTTTTGGTAACGCTGCACTGCTGCCCTTGCTTGAAGCATTGACAGCCAACATTATCTCACCGTCTATTTTCGTTTTTGAACGAGTGATCGCAGCTACGGAAGCCGCCTGAACAGCCCCCTTTGCGGCTTTATCAGCCAATGAATTCCCTGCAACGTGAACGCCATCACGTTGATGACTCAGTGTGTGGATCACGTGAGCCTTTGGTAGTTCGTTTTTCAACTGAACTACTTGTTCCCAAAGCATTTTATGCTTTATTGTGCCACCTTTCGCATCTTTGAAACCATTTTCAAGCCAGTTTTGTATATATTCATTATACGACTGAACACAGTAAAAGGAATCGCACACTATTAGTGTGGGGACTTCTCGATCTGTACTTTCAAGTGCCAGTTTGAACACTTGTAGTTCAGCTCGCTGAGCTGTACAATCTCCTAGAGATTGAGTTTTTGTGACCATAGGTCTGAAGATGCCATTTCGCATGCGACCTTTAACGATTGCACACGCTGCACTGTAAGCTTGCTTACTCCCTGTTGCGGGTTGTGCGGATCCGTCAGTGTAAATTATGAATTCGTACTGATCGAGAGGCAGAATTTCAGTAGGCAGAGGACATTCTTGTTCATATTGCAGGAATGCTTGTGTTTTTAAATCTGGATCAAAAACATATTCAACATCTGCTGCAGCAAGAGAATTAACCCATTGTATCCATCTTGGATGTAATGCTTTAGCATTTGGAATGCTTGCTTTTGTGACCGCTTCTAAAGCCGGTACTGGGGTTACGACAATAATGCGTTTCCCTTGGGCTAAGGCTCTTTCTTTTGCTACAGCGGTTTGAACTGCTGTTAGAATTTTTTCAGTTGAACTGAAGCGCATTTCCGCTTGTGTGTACAAATGAGATTTGTATGCGGTTGGTATTTTCTCACCCTCATTGAAGGTTAAGTAGGTGAATCCGCATTGACCCGAAATTATTCGGATCACCAAATTTCGTTGACTTACACTTGTTTGTAAGTGATTTGTTGCTAACATGTTAGCCTAGAGTGAACGCAAGATTTCTGTGTGTTCCTGTGTCCAGTTTTTGATTGAAAAATCAGGTTTGATTAATGCGTAGAGAGGTTTAACCCTTTCTGCGTAATTTAGAATGTATGTTCTTCCAAAATTTTGGAAACCCATGATGGATTGTAAGTTTTTTAGCGTTTTTGGAGGTTGGAGCAGCGCACATTTCTCTAGAAAGTTAGCTGCCAAGCTCTTGCCTTCACTTGAAAGCTCATATCCTAAAAACAGGACATTGAGAAGGGCAATTCGGGACTTTTTAAAGTTGAACTTGTAGGCCTCAGAGGAGAAACCCAGTATAATGGTGCTCACCCTGTTCAAGTGTTTGTCCAGGTCATCGTCTGTCAGATAGATGTCATCGACATAGGACAATGCCTCATTGTCATAAATTTGTAGTAACTCGGTTACCCTCGCTGAGAATAAACCTGGGCTGTTCTTGAACCCTTGTGGGAGCTCGACAAAAGTGACGCTGGGTCCCCATTATGGAGAATACTGTTAAGTACCTGCTTTCAGGTGCTATGTTTTGACAAAAGAAACCATTTGAGATGTCTAATGTTGTTTTATATTTTTTACGCACAATGTTATTCATTAATGCTGTGCTATGTGCACTTTGCACTGCAAAAGTTTTAGAACAAGTGTTTAGGTGTCTGTAATCCAAAACTAGACGATATGTATTGTCTGGTTTGGAGACAGGAAACAAAGGATTGTTCATTGAGGAGGTGCATGTTTCAATCACCCCTTGATATTCAAGTTGATCTAAGATCTCCCTGACCTGTTTTTTAGCTTCTTGCTTTATTGGGTACTGCCGTTGTGCAGTTGGTTCATGTTTTAGATGTATTTTATGGTGAGGCGAGTCCTCATCCCATCCTACATGATTTTTATATAATGCTGGGGCCTGGGCTACTGCCCATTTCCTGGCATATGTATATCTTAGGTGCATTGGTATATGGTTGGAGAAGGCCGGCATAATAATGTCCTCGCCGTGTGGGCACTCCCTGACAAATTGTTGTGGCCAGTCCTTTTCAGCTAGAAGTATGTCATAGCCCTTTGATAGTCTTTCCCAAAAAAGTGCTTTCACCTGTCTAGGTTTGTCTCCCTCCATCCGGAGTGTTATTTCATATAACTTTTGTGGAGTACTAACCCTGGTGTCTACAGTCTCAACTGTAATGTACTCATTCAAGTCCACTATCTCCAGAAGTTCCTTCAGGTTCTGGCGAGCTATTGTGACTTCTGCTGCACTGTCCAGCATTGTCTGAGCCCATTCTCCGTTCTTGAGTTGTGTTCTCAGTATTCTCGGCATGTCTGATCTTTAGACCTGCAACTTTCTTTTGGAGAATTGAGGTTTTGCTTTAGTTTTTGGAGCGTGTTTTTCGTCTTTCGATTTCACGCGTTCTTCTCTATGTTCCGATCGTCCTCTTCTTTCCGAAGTCTGTGATGAGATCTGAAAGGGACGAGAGGAACATGTATCAGTATCTTGATACCTGTCAGGTTTTCTCAAATTATCCCTATTCCTGAGGTTATACCTCCTTTCAGAGGGCTCCTTTTGAGGAGACCTACCTCGGGATTGAGAACGTTTCTCATTTGAATTTTGTTTATTAGTCTCCCACTTCTTTTTAGAAGATGTAGGAGTTTGTTTAATTGAGTCCTTCTCAGGACTTTCAGATAGCTTCGGCTTCACTGGTCTTCCACCCAAACTATCTCTGCCTAATTCTGCATAAGATTGTTCTATTATTCTGGGTAGCTCAGTTTGATGTTCTGTAACATCGAATACCCTTAATCGTTGGCGGATCGCCACTGCTGCTGCCTCCCCTTTAATATTAGATAATATTATTGTTGAGACCTGGTCGAAATTTTTCAGTAATTTCATACCTAAATTTAGAGCAGGCTCTGCCCCGTATTCATTTCGAATTTGTTTCAGGACATCCGGTATTACCGCAATTGACGGAATGCCATGTGTTTTAGTATAGATGGCAGCAAAGACTGAGCCCCAAGTGGTTCAGTCTTCCAGTTGTGGTGTGATCCCCATCGGTAAACTGATTGTTAGGATTCTGTGTTTCTCATGCGGGCTAGTATTTGGAAATACTGCTTCGATTTGAGTAATTTTTCGAGCTATCCAAAATGGAATTTGCTCACGTTTTGTGGGCATTTTACCCATGACTGCG
Organism: Calotriton arnoldi; assembly: GCA_963921515.1. Taxonomy (NCBI): domain Eukaryota; kingdom Metazoa; phylum Chordata; class Amphibia; order Caudata; family Salamandridae; genus Calotriton; species Calotriton arnoldi. The sequence continues at coordinate 1,434,611 of CAWUFW010000836.1, forward strand.
TATAGAGTCTGTGGTGTAATTTTTAGTGTATTCCCCTGGTGAGGAGTTTGATTTGGAAGTGTTAATGGTGGTTGGACTGTGAAAGTCCGCATGACATATTGGACCAATTGTCTGTAGATTTTTATTAACTCTGTAATTTGAATAAGTAATTCCTCATCTGTCATTATGTCAAGTTCAGGATGAGGTGTGTAGCCGGCTAGAATCGGCCATGTTGCTCCTGGTCTACCTAGTGGACCGAGCCTGGTAATGTTTCTGTGATGTTTTAGGGCGCCTTTAAACCAGAGCTGATGCTCCTGGTATGTTAATGGAATTTCAATATCCTCGAAAGGAATGTATTCCTCTGGTGGATCATCTTCTTTGTAGAAGTGAAACATGTGTGTTACTGAATTGGATTCAGGAAATATTACCCATAAATAGAATACCTCTGTCTGAAAGGATTCGTGTGCCTCTATCACGAAAACTGCTCTACCTCCTCTTGGTGGTAGGCCATGTTTTATGAGTTTTAGAGTGATGGCTCTTCTTAAGTTTGGATTGAGGTCTATGACACCCTCCTCGGTTTCAATAAAACCTGTGATGTTATAAGCTGTTAAAGCTGGTTGACCCGCAACGTCACCGTTGTCGGAGTCAGGCATTTTGTTTTTTGAAAAATGTAGAACAAGTTTCAAGGAAACAAAGATAAGGTGCACAATATTTTGGAACACTGTATCCTTCAACGTTGAGCAAACCAAACAGCTAATATATAGGGTACTGCCCTATGTAGCCGTGGTGGATACTTAACCCTGCCCACTCCAGACGTCTTTTGGAGTATATGGGTAGGGGTCTCTGAGAGAAAAAGCACGGCTGAGTTACTCAGTATCTAACGTTGAATTACCGCCTTACCAAACCGTTGGGCGCCATGTAGTGTAGCTCCTATTTCCCTAATAGGCTCTGCGCATTGGAATAATATATCCTATAGGTTTGACATAGGAATAAGGTCAGTATGTCCCTATCGAGTATATTAAACTTAATTACTTGTGCCAGCTAGCTCAGAGGCCACTAGAAACTCCTGGACGACAAGGAGGGAGTAGTTTCTGGCAGCCGCAAAACATGACCACTTTGTTTCCCTTTAGAATCAGATCGTGTCCCAGAGTCGTGGAAACAATAGATAACTATTTCACTCAGCTCAATCGTGCATGCTTAGTTTTCTCCAAGTTACACAGAAAGAACAGACGGGCGTTTCAATAAAAGATTTATTGAACAGTCTTGTTTCTGGTGTAAGTAAAATGTGCTGTTACGATCACAAGACAGTACGCGAGATAAATAATGTACAGTGTGAGCAGTAGAAATAAATAATACTGCGATAGCATTATCTTTTTATCTTTGTAGCATATATGCATTTACATAAATAACAGACTAAAAATGCGAGTACTCATACGATGCGTTTCTAACCTGGTTCTACCCCAATGTACCTAACCTAACCTAGGTGTAGGGACAGGTATGAAGTAGGTGAAGTATTCCTTACTATGGTATACTAAGAGTATGTTAAGTCTAGTATGCCTAGTATGCCTAGTATGCCAAGAGTCCCTCTAGGTTCTAGTCAGCTCCATACCTGGAGAATGAGAGAGGTAGGAATCTCTTTGCCAGACTCGAACTCCAACACCCCGCAAGGGAAGTCAGATCACTGGAAGCTGGACTCTCTGCGTGCAGGGATGACAGCGTCTTCTCAGTGCGTCAGGCCGGGAAACGGGTTCCTCTGAAGTCGAGGTCTCCTCTGATTTACAGGGGCTAGGGAAGGTATATTTATACCTGAGAATTACCTCAGAATGTTAGCATTGACGTGAGTCGGACAGCGGAAGACGTCATGAATGAACCCCTAAGGAATAATGGTTCATGCATAATAAATGAGTCCTTGAAGAAATCAATAGTCCTGGGCTAGGGAAACTCCCGCAGCCTAAGGGTCTGTTCTTCACGAACTCGTTGTGATGTTAGGGTGGACGGATGTCGGAGACCATGCCTGTATTTGGAGTGCACGGTTTAATGCCTAAATAAGGACTGGGATTTTATGCCTATATAAGGGCAGGGCGAATTGTGCCTATATAAGGACATGATTCTGGAAAGCCCGTTTATGGACACCCTAAGAGGAATACAACACTCTTGAACACCTCTACTGGCTGCCATAGACCGAGTGGTCGCGCACGTCCACTCAGGCAGACCCAACATCTCTAAATGAGACCTTCTCTCCACCTCTGCCCAAGGTGAACTTTCCAAATTGTTGCCCAACAGACAGTCTACAGGCATGGCTGGCCTCACAGCTACTTGAAAGGTACCCGAGACCCGCCCCACCCCCCACTCAAAGGGAACCTGAGCCACTCTGCAGTGGCTCTCTGAGTTGTCCGCGGCAACTACTGGGCAGAATGCATTGGGGATCACCTGTTCTTCAGACACCAGCCGACAACTGACAGCTGTCACACTGGCTTCGGTGTCTCTCAGAGCCTCCACCCTTTGGCCATTGATGGTCAGCCACTGCCTGTATTTTTTAGTGTTATCAGGCAGTTGGGTCCTGGGGACCATATCACCGTCTGCTAAAGAGACCAAGGACATTGCTACGGGACCCCACCCACCTTGGGCACCCATCTCCTCCCCCAGGGCTACACTAGCTACCTGCCGGGGTGGTGCACCAGTGGGTGCTGATTTTCCATACAAGGGACATCTAGTCTCCCAGGAGCAGTGGCCCGCTTGACCACACTTAAAGCAAGTCTTGGGCCCCCTGTGAACAGGCTTATCTGTCGGGCCCCTGGCTTCTTTTCAGGGGGAGGCTGGGAACCTTTCCCTCAGTTCCCTTGGGCATTACTTTGGGGCCCTTTATGGAACTCTTTCTGTTTACCCTTGTCCCCCCCCACTCCTCTGTTGGGGACCCTGCCCACCTTTGGCGGAGTCTCCCTCGTGACCCTTGTGGACCCGGGTGCTCACCCAGCGGTCCGCCTCCTCAGCAAGCTTCCTAGGGTTAGTCAGCCTACTATCAATAAGGTGCTGGCGTAGCTCTGGAAAACAATTTCCTGACAAGTGCTCCCATGCAATCAAATCAAAGAGTGTGTCAAAATCATTCACTTTGCTACCCTTCACCCAACCATCCAATGCTCTGCAAAAAAAAGTCTCATATTCCACCCAAGTACTGGACTCCAACTTTTTGCAATTCCTGAACCTCTGCCTATACAGTTCAGGAGTCAACCCATACCTGGATATCAATGCTTCTTTCATATGACCATAAGAATTGTGGACATCAGAGGGCAAGTCTAATAAGGTATCCCGCCCCTCACTAAGGAACCGCCCCCACAATCCCGCTCCCCAATCCTTCTCAGGGACCCAGTGGGAGGACATAGCTACCTCATAGGCCTTGAACCATTGACCAATATCATCATTCTTATAAAACTCTTTGACCACATCTTTAGGTATATACACCCTTGCTTCAACAGGCATGGACGGTGTGCTGCCACCAGAGGCAGTAATCTCTAAGCTTCTAACTTTCAACTCCAACTCCCTCAAACTTCTCTCATGCTCCATTTGCATCCTCTTTTCCTCTAGGGCCAATTTCTTAATCTCCAATTCTAACTGCCCACCCATCTTAAGCTTGGTCAGCTCCATTTCATGCATTCTACTTCTCTTTCTGTCCTCCAGCTCTCCTGGAGACAGGCCCTTGGAAGAAACACTGCTGCCTGCTCGGGAAGGTGCTTTCCTCCCCCCTGGACCCAATGGCCCATCTAGCTGCCCTTCTGCATTCTCAGCCCCCTCCTCCTGCTCTTCCACATGCTCTGGGGTGCTCCTTGCTTCCACCCAGGCCCTCAGCGCCTTTTGGAACTCATTCTTCTTGGAGAGACCGGTCATAGCAACTTTAAATTTCCTGCAGAAGTGCTTCAGCTGTTTCACAGTGTAACTTTCTAGTTTCTCTTCCTCAAAATCAAAATCAACAGATGCGATGGACGCTGTGTTGCTCATGGTGAAACTTGGCAGTTCTTGGCAAAAATAGAAATCCCAGGAAAAACAATCTACCAAAAATGTAAGTGGTTGCATTTGGTCTGCACTCACTAGTAGTGTACACCAATCACTGTATATGAGTCACAAATGCAAGTCCAGAATCCTCACCGCTGACCACCAATGTTAGAACTGGGGGTCTTTAGTTGGCAGAAGTAGTCCAAATAGGGACCCTTGCTTCTAGTCAGGGTAAGGGGGATACACTACTAAAATAACCCCTGCTCACCCCCTTGGTAGATTATTATTATTATTATTAAATTTCTAAGGCGCACAGCTACCCGGAGGTTTCCCGGCGCCAACGGACCCACGCAAGAAGAGGGAGCTAACCTATTGATTAGCTTGGCACGAGCAGGCAGGGTTATCTCAGAGGCAGTGTGTAAAGCATTTGTGAACACATACAGTAACACAGTGACAACACTACAGATGGACACCACACAGGTTGTATTATAAAAATAAGTATTTTTATATAGACTTAACACAAGACCCAAAACGACAAAAATCCACAATACACTATGAAAAATATGACTGTCAATGGTAGAAAATAGTTTAGTTCAATAAAGATGGTAAATGCGACACTCAACGTTCAATGTACCTTTGGATGTGTAACGCGATACAAACAAAAGAGTTGCAGGGAAGGTGATGTGTCGGTTCCTTACACGCAAGAATGGTGATGCGTCGGTTCCTTGCTCCGGGGAGGTGATGCGTCGGTTCCCTACTGCTGCGTAGGGGACGGTGATGCGTAGGTTCCTTACCGGAGAGGAGGTGATGCGTCGGTTCTTCACCGTGTGGGGAGGTGATGCGTCAGTTTCTTACTGCGCTTCTGTGGCAATGCGACCCACAGCGCCGTGATGCGATGACGACCCGGTGCAATGAAACAAAATGGCGTCTTCCTCTCGATGCGACACTTAGGGGGGCCATGCGTGCACGCCCGACGGCCGTGCGGCGACTGGGTGAATCTTCTGAGCCGCGACAGGCCCTTCGACATGCTTCTCTGATGATGCAACAGCGTCTGATGCGACGGCGACACTCTTCTCCGGTGATGCGAGGCGCTTCGGTGATGCGATGGCGACAGCGGCGACATGCTTTCTCGGCTATGCGACGACAACTGCAGCGGCAGCAACACGCTTCTTCCTCGTGAGTCGCGCTTGCAGCTCCCAGCGACACGCAGTCTCTCAGAAGGCCCAACACAACAGCAGGCACTTCAAATTCCCAGCAAGGGAATTCAGGGGAGCTGGTTGGTGAAGTCTTGTGTCCCTGAGACTTCAGCAGGAGGCACGCTCAATCTTCAAGCCCTTGGAGATGTTCTGCAAGATGATGAAAGTAGCACAAAGTTCCTTTCTCCTTTCTTTGGCAATCAGGCAACCACTGCAGGCCAATCCCTCAAACAGCACACAGCATAGGGATAGTCTCCTCCTTCAGCTTCTCTGGTTCCTCTCCTCAGCAAAGGTTCAACTTGTTTGTTCCAGAAGTGATCTAAAGTCTTGGGGTCAGGGCCCCAGTATTTATACCCATAAATCCTTTCTCCTCTGAAGGCAGAGGGTCCTGTACCTAGTCCAAACCAGTTCTGGGTGCATTCTGCCAGTGCACACCCTCTTCCTTTGTCAGTGTGGGCCAGGGACATCAGACGCACCACAGGAGGTGGAGCCAGCATTGTGGAAGGCAGGCACAGCCCTATTCAGGCCCAGGTGCTACCCCTCCCACCACTCTACATGCAGATAGGTCTATTCAGCCCTGTGCTGACTCACCCTGTCTCCTGGAGTCCCCCAGCCCCTGTCACTCACAAACCCAGACACACAATACACAAGCTAGCAGAGGCAGGCTGGATAGTTAGGCAAGAAAATACCTACTTTCTAAAAGTGGTATTTTCAAACACAGAATGTTAAAACCAACTTCGCTAAAAGATGTATTTTATCATCCTGAGTTCAGGCATACTAAATTCGTTTTTCTACCATGTTCCCTGGGTCAGTTAGGATTATAAGATGTTATAATCAAACTGCCCATTCTGGCCTATGGGGACAGGTAGCCTTGCAATAGTGAAAAATGAAATTGGCTGTAATTCACTATCAGGACATGCCACACACACCAGGGCATGTCCTACCTCTTACATACAATGCACCCTGCCCGCAGGCCTACCTTAGGGGTGACTAACATGTAGAAAAGGGAAGGTTTGGGGACTGGTAAGTGGGTGCACTTACCAAGTCGACATGGCAGTACCAGACTGCACACAGGCTCTGCAATGGCAGGCCTGAGACACACTTTACAAGCTGCTCCTGTGTGTGGCACAACCAGTGCTGCAAGCCCACCAGCAGCATTTGAGTCACAAGCCCTGGGCACAACCAGTGCACTGTACTAGGGTCTGACAGTGAATCAAATAGGCCAAACATGGAGACACTAATCCATACATCAATTTATCACAGGGAGCACTTGCACTTTGGCACTGATCAGCAGTGGCAAAGTGCCCAAAGCATCTATTCCAGCAAAAACAGGGCAGTAACAGAGGAGGCATAGCGCAAAAAATGGAAAGGAGACCCACGCCAATGGTACCAGGTCTAACAATCTCCACATAACATATACTTCTATTTCTGCACCAATAATGTTCCTTGGAACATTGCGAGTTGGACAGACCACTGCTGGATTACGAGTTCTAACAGGTGAGGAAAGGCACCACGTAAAACCCATGATTACTGATAACTTGGGGATAAAGCCTGGAATCATTAACTCAGGCAATGGTATCTCCTCCAGACATCTAATAATTAGGCCATAGGTCTGTGCTACACATGAACCAGCTTGCACCATACAAACCTACATGCGGCCTACTCAGTGGTGGCTGGAATCTACAGGGGTGGGCACACGTGCATAATATTATAAAAAATAAAATAAAACTTACCTAACACGATGTCCTCGCTCCGGACCTCTTCTTTGCAGGAACTGGGACCGGATGCTGGAACTCCCTTGCCCAATCCTGGTGCTCCTTGCATGCAGAATTTGAGCAGCGCCCTGATTTGAGGGAGGGCTTCACTCGGCACTCCACAGCGCACTGGAGCCCTACACTTGCTCTCAACCCAGCTGTCTTCATACAGCCGGGTTGAGAGGTTTAAAGTGCGCTTGTGTGGCTGGTCGTCACAAGATGGCCGGCCAAAAAGATATGTGCACTTTAATCAGTGGATTTGACAGCCCACCCTCCTCCCTGCGGCTGTCAGTCAGCAGCTGCCCTGCCCCCATCCTGATGCTCGGCTCGGGACTGGGGATGAAAAGTAAAATGGTAATAAGCTACCATTTTATTTTTCATCTCTGGGGTTTGGGGGGAGGGGGTTTAAGTGAGGAGCTGCCCCTGGGCCTAATGTTTCTTGTTTAAAGGATGTGTGCAGGGATCATGTTTGGATTCACTAGGACACCTGCATTTATTTCCTTTGAAATTCCCTCTTGCCTACTTTTATGTGCTTTGTTCTGATATTTTAGATTCACTCTCGCCCGCAATTCTAGTTTATTTATTCTGTAGAATTGTTTAAAATATTACAAATTCATCTGTTTTTTTTTGGCGTGGGTGCAAATATTCTCAGCGCAGCTCCTGCTGTGATGTGCGAAACAAAATAATAACGTCCGAAACAATGAGCACAGCAGCTGGTTTCATAGGAAGCTCGTGCAATTCCCAACCCTGCTTCTAGCTGCGAAAGCTCAACTCGAATGACCAGAAGCACATTTCTACCCCATCTTACGGAAGCAGAATATTTCAGGAATACAATGAGAATGGCCCCCCGGGTGGATCAACGCATCTTCAATGGCCCTCTTTCCTTTGATAGAGCTGAGTCGCCTCACCTCAAACTGTGCACAGAACAGGTCAGTGAATCTGGATCACATGCAGGGATGGAGTCACACTGCCTGGTCCCCTGAACAGCAGGTGATTTAAAAGGGCGGGATCGATGAGGATGGAATTCAGGCATTCTACTGGAGGGTCTGTCTGAAGATGAATCAGACCAATGTTAGAATATCTATCTCGGTCTGTAGAATAATATAAATGTGCAAAGACAGAAGGTGTGCGGGACAACCACCAAATCACAACACCCAGCACCATACTGAAGCGACTTCCAAATTCACTAAAGACACCAGGAGAATTCATTCATTTCCCTTATTTCGGTTCATTAAAAAAAACATAAAAGGCAACAAGAATACAAACAAACATAAATAAAATACATAAGACTAAATGTATATATGTACGTATAAAAACAATGAAAATTGAGAAAAGTATTAAAAACAGGTTACAATCCTCTCAACAGTAATATATAAAATGTTTACAGTATCCCTAAAATCCTCTCTTAGGCATGAATTTACTTAACCTCAAATACCATATTGCTGTTAAAAATTTGCCCTCGGTTTTCCATATTAAGTCGTGCTAATGAAAGGCCAGATCGCATAAGAGGTATCCCAGCAATCGTAGTGTATAGAAGCTCTTATAAGTGTGAGAGGATTTGATCAGTGACATGTTTGGTGTTGCACTGGTTTGTTCTAACCAATTAATTTTCAAAACTGCAAGCATCCAAATTGTAAGTTGGTAACTTACATCCTGTACTAGTGTCACCATTCTTCAGTTATCAACACTGATGTCGGTGAAGAAGTGGTGGTTGCCTGACCGCTTGTCCCAGTTGCCTCAGTCTGTTTGGTGGTTCTAAATTGAATGGGCAGATTTATTAACAATAGCACAACACGGGACAGCCACCAAAGTTGCTGCATTGTGCTAGAGAAACGTAATATGGCCTGCTGCTTCTCTCTTACCTTGCGTCAGAACCAGTCCACATAAGTCAAAGAAGATTCTTTTCCTTTAGTGCACCCAGCAAACCCACCCTCTATTGTCCCCAAGAGGATGTGGGGAGCTCAGACCTCCAGCTCCTACAAATTGGCAAAAAACAAGGAGAGTGGAGCCCTACCAAAACTCATAAGGGTGAGCTACCCCAGTGTTCCAGGCATTGATTTTGCTACCTTCGAGGCCAGGGGTTGCAAGAGGCAAGCCGGTGGGGTCAAAGCTGCGACCCCATGTGACCCATAAATGATGTTCATGTTTCCTGTGCAGAAACTGTTGCGGTATAAGAAGTCCAAACATCTAGACAGGAAGCAAGTTGCATGTGTTTATGATAAGTAATCTGTCAAATGTTGCCAGTTAGCCAGGGCTACAAGAGAGGCTCACAATTAGTAGCCAACTTTGTCCATCTGAAATTAAACTTTGTCCTTTAACTCCTGGGGCCCCACAATCAGGGTCAGACTGGGGAAAAAAAAGAGCCCTGGCAAAAATACTCAAATCAACCCCGCTCACTTCATCTCCTTGTGAAATCTCTCTGTCTCTCCTCTGTCTCTTCTCCCTCTCTGTTTGCTTTCTCTCTACCTTCTTCCTGCCTCTCAATCTCTTTGTCTTGAAGCCACCTGTGGCTGCCGCACATAAGCTCGGAGAGCTGGGGAAATTGACAGAGGCACCAAGACCGGCCATGGGCTTTCAGAAACAGCTTTCAAGGACTGCAGCCCACTGGGGAAATGCCCTGTGGAATTAAAAGCCTCTGCGCCCCTGGCCACAATTAGGGACTGAGCTAGCCATCCAAAAACCACCACTCCATCCTCTTCAAGAAACATTTAAAATCCCACAATACACACATTCTACTTGGACTTAAGCAGAAATGCATACCCTCTCTTAGTTTTAAATCGTAGGTTCAGTGCAGAGATTCCTATTGTTAACTGAACTTGTTTCAATGAAGCATTGGTCTAGGACCCTCAAGGCAGGATTGAGCGCATGACTTGTACATACAGGTAATAAGAGCTTGTGCTACCTACCTGCCTCCAAAAGCTTCCTATAAAGACTGGGACATTGCACATAAAAGCACCTGAGATGCAAACGAATTAGCTTGAACTGTATGTGCCAAGCATGGTTTACTTCTCGTCTGCAATAATACAACAGTGGTCGCCGTCAGAAATTTCTAAAGTCGGTAACTGGAAGGGACAGTTTATTTCTTTAATCTGCTGCAGTAATTGGTTATCTTCGTGAGTGTAGACAAAACGGTTGGGAACTCTGTTAGACCTGGTACCATTGGCGTGGGTCTCCCTTCCATTTTTTCTCTATGCCTCCTCTGTTGTTGACATGTTTTTGCTGGTTTAGATAGCTTAGGCACTTTGCCACTGCTAATCAGTGCCAAAGTGCAAGTGCTTCCTATGATAAATTGATGTATGGATTAGTGACTCCATGATTGGCTTATTTGATTTACTGTCAGACCCTAGTATAGTGCACTGTGTGTGCCCAGGGCCTGTAAATCAAATGCTGCTGGTGGGCTTGCAGCACTGGTTGTGCCACCCACCGGAGCAGCTTGGAAAGCGTATCTCAGGCCTGCCATTGCAGAGCCTGTGTGCAGTCTGGTACTGCCATGTCGACTTGGTAAGTACACCCACTTACCAGTCCCCAAACCTTCCCTTTTCTGCATGTTAGTCACTCCTAAGGTAGGCCTGCGGGCAGGGTGCATTGTATGTAAGAGGTAGGACATGCCCTGATGTGTGTGGCATGTCCTGATAGTGAATTACAGCCAATTTCGTTTTTCAATATTGCAAGGCTACCTGTCCCCATAGGCCAGAATGGGCAGTTTGATTATAACATCTTATGATCCTAACTGACCCAGGGAACATGGTAGAAAAACGAATTTAGTATGCCTGAACTCAGAATGATAAAATACATATTTTAGTGAAGTTGGTTTTAACATTCTGTGTTTGAAAATACCACTTTTAGAAAGTAGGTATTTTCTTGCCTAACCATCCAGCCTGCCTCTGCTAGCTTGTGTATTGTATGTCTGGGTTTGTGAGTGACAGGGGCTGGGGGACTCCAGGAGACAGGGTGAGTCAGCACAGGGCTGAATAGACCTAACTGCATGTGGAGTGGTGGGAGGAGTAGCACCCAGGCCTGAATAGGGCTGTGCCTGCCTTCCACAATGCTGGCTCCACCTCCTGTGGTGTGTCTGATGACCCTGGCCCACACTGACAAAGGAAGAAGTTGTGACCTGGCAGAATGCACCCAGAACTGGTTTGGACTAGGTACAGGACCCTCTGCCTTCAGAGGACAAAGGATTTGCTAGTATAAATATTGGGACCCAGACCCCAAGATTTTAGATCACTTCTGGGAATCAAGACGAACCTTTGCTGAGGAGAAGAACCAGGAAGCTGAAGGAGGAGACTACCCCTATGCTGCGTGTTGTTGGGGTTGGCCTGCAGTGGTTACTTTATTTGCCAAAGAAAGGAGAAAAGGACTGAGTGTGCTTTCATCATCTTGAAGAAGATCTTCAAGGGCTTGAACATTGAGCTTGCCTCCTGCCTGAAGTCTCAGGGATACAAGACTTCACCCCCAGCTCCCCTCCTGAATTCCCTTGCTGGGGATTGAAGTGCCTACTGCTGTTGGGCCTTCTGAGAAACTGCATGTCGCTGGGAGCTGGAAGCGCGACGCAACGAATAGGAAGCGTGTCGCCGCCGCAGCAGCTGTCGTCGCATCGCAGAGTAAGCGTGCCACCGCTGTTGCATCACCGAAGCGCCCCGCATCACCGGAGAAGCGTGCTGCCGCAGCAGTTGTCGTCGCATCGCGGAGTAAGCGTGCTGCCGCTGTCGCCATTGCATCACCGAAGCGCCTCGCATCACCGGAGAAGCGTGCCGCCGCCACAGAGGACGCCGGCACATCACCGAAGAAGCGTGTCGCAGGGCCAGTCGCGGCTCAGAGGATCGCAGAGTCGCCGCATGGCCGTCAGGTGTGCACGCATCCCGTCAACGTTGTCGCACCGTGAGCAAGACGCCATTTTCTCGCATCGCACCGGATCATCATCGCATCGGAACCAGGCTGCAGTAAGAAACCGACGCATCCTCCTTTCTGCGTGTAAGGAATCGAAGCATCACCTTCCCTGCGACCCTTTTGTTTGGTTTGCGTTACGCATCCAAAGGTACATTGAGAGTAAAGTGTCGCATTTAACATCTTTATTGAACTGAGCTATTTTCTACCATTGACAGTCATATTTTTCGTATTGTATTGTGGATTCTTGTCGTTTTGGGTCTTGTGTTAAGTCTATATAAAAATAATTATTTTTATACTACAACCTGTGTGGTGTCCATCTGTAGTGTTGTCACTGGGTTACTTTATGTGTTCACAAATGCTTTACACACTGCCTCTGAGATAAGCCTGCCTGCTCGTGCCAAGCTACCAAGGGGGTGAGCAGGGGTTATTTTAGTAGTGTATCCCCCTTACCCTGACTAGAAGCAAGGGTCCCTATTTGGACAAAGGTACCTACCTCTGCCAACTAGAGACCCCCAGTTCTAACATTGGTGGTCAGCGGTGAGGATTCTGGACTTGCATTTGTGACTCATATACAGTAATTGGTGTACACTACTAGTGAGTGCAGACCAAACGCAACCACATACATTTCTGGTAGATTGTTTTCCTGGGATTTCTATTTTCTGCCAAGAACTGCCAAGTTTAGTCACCATGAGCAAAACAGCATCCATCGCATCTGTGGATTTAGATTTTGAAGAAGAAAAGCTGGAAAGTTACAATGTGAAACTGCTAAAGTACTTCTGCAGGAAATTGAAAGTTGCTACTACAGGTCTCACCAAAAAGGATGAGTACCAAAAGGCGCTGAGGGCCTGGTTGGAAGCAAGAAGTACCCCTGAGCATGTGGAAGAGCATGAGGAGGGGGCTGAGGATGCAGAAGGGCAGCTAGATGGGCCATTGGGTCCAGGGGGGAGGAAAGCACCTTCCCCAGCAGGTAGCAGTGTTTCTTCCAAGGGCCTGTCCCCTGGAGAGCTGGAGGACAGGGAGAGAAGTAGGATGCATGAAATGGAGCTGACCAAGCTTAAGATGGGTGGGCAGTTAGAATTGGAAATTTGAAATTGGCCCTAGAGGAAAAGAGGATGCAAATGGAGCATGAGAGAAGTTTGAGGGAGCTGGAGTTGAAAGCCAGGAGCTTAGAGATTACTCCCTCTGGTGGCAGCACACCGTCCATGCCTGCTGAAGCCAGGGCGTATATACCTAAAGATGTGGTGAAAGAGTTTTATAAGAATGATGATATTGGTCAGTGGTTCAAGGCCTATGAGGTAGCTATGTCCTCCCACCGGGTCCCTGAGAAGGATTGGGGAGCGGGGTTGTGGGGGCGGTTCCTTAGTGAGGGGAGGGATACCTTGTTAGACTTGACCTCTGAAGTCCACAATTCTTATAGCCATATGAAGGAAGCATTGATGTCTAGGTATGGGTTCACTCCTGAACTGTATAGGCAGAGGTTCAGAAATTGCAAAAAGTTGGAGTCAAGTACTTGGGTGGAATATGTGGATCGTTGGGTGAAGGGTAGCAAAGTGAATGATTTTGACGCGCTCTTTGATTTGATTGCATGGGAGCACTTGTCAGGAAATTGTTTTCCAGAGCTACGCCAGCACCTTATTGATAGTAGGCTGACTAACCCTAGGAAGCTTGCTGAGGAGGCGGACCGCTGGGTGAGCACCCGGGTCCACAAGGGTCACGTGGGAGACTCAGCCAAAGGTGGGCAGGGTCCCCAACAGAGGAGTAGGGGGGACAAGGGTAAACAGAAGGAGTTCCATAAAGGGCCCCAAAGTAATGCCCAAGGGAACCAAGGGAAAGGTTCCCAGCCTCCCCCTGAAAAGAAGCCAGGGGCCCCGACAGATAAGCCTGTTCACAGGGGGCCCAGGAACTGCTTTAAGTGTGGTTAAGTGGGCCACTGCTCCTATGATTCTAGATGTCCCTTATATGGGAAGACAGCACCCACTGGTGCACCACCCCGGCAGGTGGATAGTGTAGCCCTTGGGGAGGAGATGGGTGCCCAAGGTGGGTGGGGTCCCGTAGCGATGTCCTTGGTCTCTTTAGGAGATGGTCCCCAGGACCCAACTGCCTGATAACACTAAAAAATACAGGCAGTGGGTGACCATCAATGGCCAAAGGGTGGAGGCTCTGAGAGACACCGGAGCCAGTGTGACAGCTGTCAGTTGTCGGCTGGTGTCTGAAGAGCAGGTGATCCCCAATGCATTCTGCCCAGTAGTTGCCGCGGACAACTCAGAGAGCCACTGCAGAGTGGCTCAGGTTCCCTTTGAGTGGGGGGGGGGAGGGGTCTCAGGTACCTTTCAATTAGCTGTGATGCCAGCCATGCCTGTAGACTGTCTGTTGGGCAACGATTTAGAAAGTTCACCTTGGGCAAAGGTGGAGAAAAGGTCTCATCTAGAGATGTTGGGTCTGCCTGAGTGGGCGTGCGCGACCACTCGGTCTATGGCAGCCAGTAGAGGTGTTCAAGAGGACCTGGAGCCTGAGAGGGTGGCCCAGGTGCCTGCCTTGAAGAGAAGAGGCAGGGGGCGTGGGAAACCGGCCCCCGTAGTTCCCACGGTTCAGGAGGAAGCAGAACCTGAGGGGGATGCTCTGGAACCTACAGTGGAACAAGTGGCCGAACTGGGGGACCTGCCTGAGCTGACCCATTGGCAGCAAGAAGGAGGACCCTCCAGGGAGGAGTTCTGCGAGGAGCAGAACAAGTGCCCTTCTCTTGTGGGTTTGCGGCAACAGGCCACAAACCAGGTAGCAGGTGATCAGTCTGGATCACATTGGATCTATTGGAAGAATGGTCTCCTGTATAGCGAGCCTAAGGTTGCTGAGCCTGGGTCAGCCCATGTGCTGGTGGTACCCCAGTGCTTCAGAGCCTTCCTACTGGGTTTGGCTCATGATGTGCCTTTAGCAGGAAATCTGGGGCAGGGCAAGACCTTTGAAAGATTTGTCACCCACTTTTATTGGCTCCAGATGCGCAAGAGTTCAGACACCCATTGCAGGACATGTCAGACTTGCCAGGCAAGTGGAAAAAGTGGGAGGAAGCACAAGGGTCCCCTCCAGCCTTTCCCTGTGGTCAGCACCCCCTTTGAACGGGTGGGTATTGACATTGTGGGGCCACTGGACCCCAAGACAGCCATGGGCAACAGGTTCATCCTGGTCTTGGCGGACCATGCCACCCGGTACCCGGAAGCCATCCCTCTTCGGACAGTGACGGCCCCCATGGTGGGACGTGCACTGATGGAGATTTTCTCCCGTGTGGGGTTCCCCAAGGAGGTGGTGTCTGACCGTGGTACAAACTTCATTTCCAAGTATATGAAGTCCCTGTGGCAGCAGTGCGGTGTAACGTACAAGTTCACCACTCCTTACCACCCCCAAGGAAATGGGCTGGTTGAGAGATTCAACCGGACCCTGAAGGGCATGATTATGGGTCTGGAAGAACCCATGAGGCGTAAGTGGGACGTCCTCTTGCCATGCCTTTTGTTTGATTACCGTGAGGTGCCACAGAAGTCCTTAGGGTTCAGCCCCTTTGAACTGCTCTATAGTCACCTGGTAAGAGGACTTCTGAGTCTGGTGAAAGAAGGCTGGGAGAAAGCTCCCAGTAAACCTCCCAGGATGTATTTAGCTACATGCTGGCCTTTAGAAACCAGACTAGGCGATTCAGGCAACTCGCTGAGGCCAATCTGGAAGCCAGCCAGGAGGAGATGAAACGGTGGTATGATCAGAATGCCACTCTGATCGAGTTTCAGCCTGGGCAGAAAGTGTGGGTCATGGCCCCCGTGGAGCATTGCGCGCTCCAGGATAAGTGGACCGGACCATTTGAGGTGGTGGAGCGCAAGAGTGAGGTCACCTACCTGGTGGACTTGCGATCTCCCAGGAACCCTTTGCGGGTCCTACATGTCAACCGCCTAAATCCCCATTTTGAGAGGTCTGAAGTGGGCATGCTCCTAGCAGCAGATGATGGAATGGAAGAGGAGACAGAACCTCTTCCTGACCTCCTGTCTGCAACAGAGCAAGATGGGTCAGTGGAGGGTGTGAACCTCTCTAACTCCCTGACACCTGAGCAGTGGGAAGACTGTCGCCAACTGTTGGGACAGTTTCCTGACCTGTTTTCCCTGACTCCTAGTGTCACTGATTGGTGCGTCCATGATGTGAACACTGGGGACAGTCCTCCTGTCAAGCACAAGGCTTACAGAGTGACTGACAGGTTGAGAGCTTGCATCAAGGAGGAGGTCTCCAAGATGTTTGCATTGGGGGTGATTGAGTCCTCTAACAGCCCTTGGGCCAGCCCAGTGGTCTTGGTCCCAAATGCTGCCGCACCTGGTGCCACGCCCGAACTCCGGTTCTGTGTGGACTACCGAGGACTCAATTCAGTCACCAGGACTGACGTGCACCCCATCCCCAGAGCTGATGAGCTCATTGATCGGTTAGGGGCTGCCCGGTACCTCAGCACGTTTGACTTAACGTCTGGGTACTGGCAGATCGCCTTGACTGATGGGGCCAAAGAGAGGTCAGCATTCTCCACACCAGATGGGCACTACCAATTCCGGGTTATGCCCTTTGGGATGAAGAATGCCCCTGCCACCTTTCAGAGCTTGGTCAACCAGGTGTTGGTTGGACTGGAAGATTTCAGTGCCGCCTACCTGGATGACATCGCAGTGTTCAGCGCCAGTTGGGAAGAACAGCTGCGCCACCTCTGGAAAGTGTTGATGGCGCTGCGGAGGGCAGGCCTCACGATCAAGGCGAGTAAGTGCCAGATCAGGCAGGGTTCCGTGGTGTACTTGAGACACCAGGTTGGGAGCGGCCAGGTGGCGCCCCTACAGCCCAAGATTGATACCATTCTGGCTTGGGAACCCCCCAAGACCCAGACAGAGGTGAGAGCCTTTCTAGGACTCACCGGGTACTACAGGAGATTTGTCAAGGGGTATGGCAGCATCGTTGCACCCTTGACAGAGCTGACTTCCAGAAAGCAGCCCAAGAGAGTGATTTGGACTGACACCTGTCAGAGAGCTTTTGACGCCTTGAAGACTGCCATGTGCACGGCCCCCGTGCTTCAGGCGCCCAACTTCTCAAAAGAATTTGTTGTTCAAACAGACGGTTCGGAGCATGGTGTAGGGGCTGTTCTGGCACAGTTAAATGAGGAGGGCCTAGACCAACCTGTAGCCTTCATCAGTAGGAGGTTACTTCCACGGGAACAGAGGTGGAGTGCTATTGAGCGCGAGGCATTTGCTGTGGTCTGGGCGCTGAAGAAATTGAGACCATACCTGTTTGGGACTCACTTCCGGGTTCAGACAGACCACAGACCCCTCAGATGTTTGTTACAGATGAGGGGGTGAGAATCCAAAGCTGTTGAGGTGGTCCATTTCCCTACAGGGGATGGACTTTACGGTGGAACACCGCCCTGGTACAGAACACGCCAATGCTGATGGTCTGTCCAGATTTTTCCGCCTTAGTGATGAGAACTCCCAGGAGGTAGGGTAGTTCTCCCCACATTTCAGCTGGAGGGGAAACGTGTTAGACCTGAGAACTCCCAGGAGGTAGGGTAGTTCTCCCCACATTTCAGCTGGAGGGGAAACGTGTTAGACCTGGTACCATTGGCGTGGGTCTCCCTTCCATTTTTTCGCTATGCCTCCTCTGTTGTTGACATGTTTTTGCTGGTTTAGATGCTTTGGGCACTTTGCCACTGGTAATCAGTGCCAAAGTGCAAGTGCTCCCTATGATAAATTGATGTATGGATTAGTGACTCCATGATTGGCTTATTTGATTTACTGTCAGACCCTAGTATAGTGCACTGCGTGTGCCCAGGGCCTGTAAATCAAATTCTGCTGGTGGGCTTGCAGCACTGGTTGTGCCACCCACTTGGAAAGCGGGTCTCAGGCCTGCCATTGCAGAGCCTGTGTGCAGTCTGGTACTGCCATGTCGACTTGGTAAGTACACCCACTTACCAGTCCCCAAACCTTCCCTTTTCTGCATGTTAGTCACCCCTAAGGTAGGCCTGCGGGCAGGGTGCATTGTATGTAAGAGGTAGGACATGCCCTGATGTGTGTGGCATGTCCTTATAGTGAATTACAGCCAATTTCGTTTTTCACTATTGCAAGGCTACCTGTCCCCATAGGCCAGAATGGGCAGTTTGATTATAACATCTTATAATCCTAACTGACCCAGGGAACATGGTAGAAAACGAATTTAGTATGCCTGAACTCAGAATGATAAAATACATCTTTTAGTGAAGTGGATTTAACATTCTGTGTTTGAAAATACCACTTTTAGAAAGTAGGTATTTTCTTGCCTAACCATCCAGCCTGCCTCTGCTAGCTTGTGTATTGTATGTCTGGGTTTGTGAGTGATAGGGGCTGGGGGACTCCAGGAGACAGGGTGAGTCAGCACAGGGCTGAATAGACCTACCTGCATGAGGAGTGGTGGGAGGAGTAGCACCTGGGCATGAATAGGGCTGTGCCTGCCTTCCACAATGCTGGCTCCACCTCCTGTGGTGTGTCTGATGACCCTGGCCCACACTGACAAAGGAAGAAGTTGTGCACTGGCAGAATGCACCCAGAACTGGTTTGGACTAGGTACAGGACCCTCTGCCTTCAGAGGACAAAGGATTTGCTAGTATAAATATTGGGACCCAGACCCCAAGATTTTAGATCACTTCTGGGAATCAAGACGAACCTTTGCTGAGGAGAAGAACCAGGAAGCTGAAGGAGGAGACTACCCCTATGCTGCGTGTTGTTGGGGTTGGCCTGCAGTGGTTACTTTATTTGCCAAAGAAAGGAGAAAAGGAATGAGTGTGCTTTCATCATCTTGAAGAAGATCGCCAAGGGCTTGAACATTGAGCTTGCCTCTTGCCTGAAGTCTCAGGCATACAAGACTTCACCCCCAGCTCCCCTCCTGAATTACCTTGCTGGGAATTGAAGTGCCTCCTGCTGTTGGGCCTTCTGAGAGACTGCGTGTCGCTGGGAGCTGGAAGCACGACGCAACGAAGAGGAAGCGTGTCGCCGCCGCAGCAGCTGTCGTCGCAACGCAGAGTAAGCGTGCCGCCGCTGCCGCTGTTGCATCACCGAAGCGCCCCCATCACCGGAGAAGCGTGCCACCGCAGCAGTTGTCGTCGCATCGCGGAGTAAGCGTGCTGCCGCTGCTGCTGTGGCCATTGCATCACCGAAGCACCTCGCATCACCGGAGAAGCGTGCTGCCACCACAGAGGACGCCGGCGCATCACCGAAGAAGCGTGTCGCAGGGCCTGTCGCGGCTCAGAAGATCGCCGAGTCGCGGCTCAGAAGATCGCCGAGTCGCCGCACGGCCGTCGGGCGTGCACGCATCCCGTCAACGTTGTCGCACCGTGAGCAAGACACCATTTTCTCGCATCGCACCGGATCATCATTGCATCGGAACCGGGCCGCAGTAAGAAACCGACGCATCCTCCTTTCTGCATGTAAGGAATCGAAGCATCACCTTCCCTGCGACCCTTTTGTTTGTTTTGCGTTACGCATTCAAAGGTACATTGAGAGTAAAGTGTCGCATTTATCATCTTTATTGAACTGAGCTATTTTCTACCATTGACAGTCAAATTTTTCGTATTGTATTGTGGATTCTTGTCGTTTTGGGTCTTGTGTTAAGTCTATATAAAAATACTTATTTTTATACTACAACCTGTGTGGTGTCCATCTGTAGTGTTGTCACTGGGTTACTGTATGTGTTCACAAATGCTTAGCAACACCATTGGAAACGCTCCCCCCCCCCTCCAACAAATTATGCATGCTGACAATAAACACACAACACGTTACTTGTTTGGGTAAAATTGCTGCAGGTTTATTACATACACCGTTATGTAACAAGGTGGGTTATCTTACGGGCGATCCAAGGGCAGGCAACCATCTGGGCCGCCTGCCCGCCTGATGAGCCAAGCAGCACTGGACGAACCCCATCTGTGCTGCCACTTCTGGTGATCCTTCTCCCTGATCACCTGACACATGGTCCCTTCCTACTCACGCCCCTTTCAGGGCGGAGCGTAGCATAGCAAACCCCCAGTTGTTCAGGCCCACAACCGCCCGAAGGACTAACGGGGCGCCGACACGGTTTTCCAGTCACCTCCCATGAGGCTCTTAGGATTTGGCTCTAGCACCCCTTTGGTGCTGCGCAGGGAGGGGTACCCTTCTGTCCCCCTTTGCTTCCAGATCGCCCTGTAACTCCGCCTGCAACGAAAAGACAACATTACAACATTCTCTGCCTCCCATCAGCCCATAACCACGCCGGGTAAGCGGTAGGGTGGGAGACGGCGTGTCCAGGGCGAAAAGAGGAAGACCAGTGGTGGGGGGAGGCTATATACCCTCCCCTGTCCTCGCGCTCCCCGGAAGTGACGCTGCCTCTCGCGTCACCCCCGGGCTGAGGGACTCCTCCCCAGAGTCCCTGCCCCCCGAGAGAGGGGGTGCCCAGATGTTGCTAGAGGGCTGCCCTCCTTAGTGGCCGCCTGCGGGGGCCTCGGACAGCCGCATAGCAACACCATTGGCAACGCTCCCCCCTCCAACAAATTATGCATGCTGACAAACACACAACACGTTACTTGTTTGGGTAAAATTGCTGCAGGTTTATTACATACACCGTTATGTAACAAGGTGGGTTATCTTACGGGCGATCCAAGGGCAGGCAACCATCTGGGCCGCCTGCCCGCCTGATGAGCCAAGCAGCACTGGACGAACCCCATCTGTGCTGCCACTTCTGGTGATCCTTCTCCCTGATCACCTGACACATGGTCCCTTCCTACTCACGCCCCTTTCAGGGCGGAGCGTAGCATAGCAAACCCCCAGTTGTTCAGGCCCACAACCGCCCGAAGGACTAACGGGGCGCCGACACGGTTTTCCAGTCACCTCCCATGAGGCTCTTAGGATTTGGCTCTAGCACCCCCTTTGGTGCTGCGCAGGGAGGGGTACCCTTCTGTCTCCCTTGCTTCCAGATCGCCCTGTAACTCCGCCACAGCTCTGGAGGTGGCCCCCGTCACCGCCAGGGCCCCCACCCAGCCCCTATGGTCCTACCTGCAACCTCTCATTTCCAAGGCCTCCCGCAGGTCTAACAGGAAGAGGTCCATCCCCACTGGCGATAGGTGAATCCCATCCGCCGCAAAGTAACCTTTCACCTTTTCTTGAATCAGCTCATGTCTGATGAATCCCAGGCCCCTCTGCTCAGTGAACTTGCGCATTGCCCCGTTCACTCGCTTACGGGAGTGCTCCACTGCCTCCCCAGACTTCGCCCCTTGCCATACTCTGCGTGGAATCATCTCTGACCAACATACCTCACATTGCCCCATGCGTTTGACGATTTCACCCAAGTCACTTTTCATGGCCTGCAAGAGTAGCCTTCTCCCCATGGCAATGAGGTCATTTCCCCCAGGTGTATCACCAATATTCTTGGCATGGCCCCTGGGCGGCTAGTCTCTGTTCCAATCTGTTCCTGAGGGTGCTCCATCTCATTCCAGGGAAACCCATCCACTCAAACTGTGTCTTTGAAAATCCCCGCGTCCACTCCCGGCGCGCCGCCCACTGGGCCACCCTGGTGATGAAAGAATGCCCGATCACCCATACCTGGAAACCTAGTAGAGTAAAGGACACCATTTACATACTCTGTACTTTTAATGTTCAATTTCACACAAGAATTATGACATGTGGTACACTCAAAATCACTGCACACTGTGAATACAAACAAATTGCTTCAAGGGCGGACGTACCGCTTGTAGCATTCAGACTCCCAACGCCCCACCTTTTTACCCCTCTGGCTCCATTCCTGCTTTGAACGCCGCCGTGGCCGCCCCTATTCTGAAGGAATGGCTGGTGTATTTTTTCCCTTGCTGGGCGAGGCCCGCCCGAGTTAAGCTAGTCCTCATCAATCGTACCATCTGGTACTTCGTCAGGGGACCCTGATCAGCATGGATCAGCAGATACCCGGGGGCGTTGGGGCGTAGCGCCAAGTACTCCCTGACCTTGGCGACCGGGCAGTACCTGTGGTCCCCCAGCGGCCTTAACTCCACATCTACCCCCCGCCCTGCCTGGTCCGTTTTGGACCTCCTGAGGTGGATGGACAGGGTGCCCACCAGGCTGACATCCTTGATGCTTAAGGCATTGCCCGACCGGTCCGACTTGGACCTGGCCACCAGTTCACTTATCCGAAATGCGCCAAAAACGCTAGGCAGAAGGCGGCCGCAAAGAGCGACGCCTCGTACTGCGAGTAGGTGACCCCTTCTAATACGTCCAGCATGCCCTTGAGGGTGTCAAATTCGATGGGGGCCCTGTTGTCTGGTACTCTGGGTTCCTCTCTAGCCCAACCCTTGAGGGCCGCCCTGATAATGAAGGACTTGGTGGGGTCGCTCCCCCCGTGAGTTTGGCGTCGTGGCTCACTGCCGCCAGGTGGCCGCAAACCCAGGAATGGCTCTTCCCCTGTTCCTTAGCCCACACTACGAATGCCTGCACTGTGCCCTCCCTCGGGAGCGGGGAAAGTCCCAGGGATTGAGACACTTTCTTGAAGGTGGCCAGGTGGGCCCTGTATCGTGTCCTGGTACCTGGGGCCAATGAGCATTCACCCAGTGCTCTCAATCGTTGCTCCACTGTAGGATTCTCCAGAGGTGCGCCGGGAAGGGGGTCATCTCCGCTCTCGCTTGCGGCCAGGCCTCCCGGAAACGGAGCCACTGAAAACGAGAAAGAGCGTCAGCTGCCACGTTCTTGACCCCTCGATATGCCTCGCCCTGAATTCAACATTGCAGCGCAGACATGCCCTGACTAACTCTCTGAGAAGACAGAGGACCAACGGGCACTTGGCTGTTTGCCCATTGATGGCCTGCACCACTCCCATGTTGTCAGACCAGAATAGCACCTTTCTGTCTGAAAGCGACCCCGGCCACAGGTGTAGTGCAATGACGATTGGGAATAGCTCCAGGACCGAGATGTTGGCTGTGATGTTGCGCCTGCGCCAGGCGTTGGGCCACTCCTGAACGCACCATTCTGCCCCCAAGATTGCCCCAAAGCCCTCCCTGCCTGATGCGTCCGTGAAGAGGCAGAGCTCAGGACTGTCTGCCCACGGTGCCCTCCAAATCACCGTCCCATTGAACTGCGTGAGGAACTCGCACCACATGGCAAGGTCTTCCTTCAAGCCCTTTGCCAGCCTAACCAGGTGGTGTTTCTTTTGACGTTAGCTGTTGCCCTAGCTAACCTCCTGGCGAAGACTCTCCCCGCGGGATAACTCTGACTGCGAAATTGAGCTTTCCCAGGAGGCATTGTATGGCACCCAGGGGGCTTTGTCTTTCCCCAGCAATGCTTGAATGTCCTGACGCAGCGCCTGTACCTTGTCTGCAGGGAGCCTGGACTCGCCCTTAACAGTGTCCAGTTCGATGCCTAAAAAGTCAAGACTTGCGCCGGACCCTCAGTCTTGCCAGGTGCTAACGGAACCCCTAGGTGCCTGGCCATGTCCTGGAAGCACTGCAAGCCTCTGCTGCACTCACGCGTGCCCGCCCCCGATGAACAAGAAGTCATCCAGGTAGTGCGTCACCCCTTCCACCTTGAACCTGTGCCCGAGCACCCACTGCAGGAAAGAGCTAAAAGCCTCAAAGTAGGCACAGGACACGGAGCATCCCATGGGCATGCATTTATCGAAGAAGAATTCTCCCTGCCACTTGAACCCCAGGAGATGCTGGCTGTCCGGGTGGACCGGCAGCAGGCGGAAAGCAGCCTCTATGTCTGATTTTGCCAACCAAGCCCCCTTGCCCGCCCTCCTGACCATGTCCACCGCCATGTCCAGGGAGCAGTAAGACACCGAGCACGTTCCTCTTCTAACCAGAAGTTCACTGAGTCACCTTCTGGGTAAGACAGGTGCTGGATCAACCTGAAGGCCCCTGGCTCTTTCTTGGGTACTACCCCCAGAGGGGATACCACAAAGTTCGTGAGTGGTGGCTGATTGAAGGGGCCCGCCACCCTACCCAGGGCCGATTCCTTATTAATCTTCCCCTGCACAACTTCCGGTTGCTCCCTGGCCGATTTGAGGTTGCCCGCGTCCCTGCTTGCTAATGGGCCCCGGTAAGGTATTCTGAATCCTTCCATGAACCCCTCCGCTAGGAGCAGTCTATCCTTGGTGTTCGGATACTCGCGGATGAGGGGGAGGAGGTTTGCAATGATGATGGGGGACGGACCCTTGGCCATGTGTGGGTTGGAAGATCTGCCCCTGGCAGGCGACCTGGGGACAACACTGCTGGGAGGGGGGGGCGGAAAGGGAGGGCAGGACGGCGGAAATTGTCTATTTATCTTGCCTTCCCGGCGGGGGTGCGGGGCCCTCCCGCTTGTTACAAGAGGAGGCAGGATGTGTGGCCCCGCATTTGCTACAGGTATGGGAGAACCTGCATGCTTTGCCCCAGGAGCAGGACCCTGCGTTATATAACCTGCAGGTTCCATTGTACACTGTTTTACCTCCATTCTTTCGGCCACCTCCTCGGCCACCCCGAAAAGACTTGTTGGACTGACCCTTCGACTCCTGC
Source organism: Calotriton arnoldi (assembly GCA_963921515.1). Taxonomy (NCBI): domain Eukaryota; kingdom Metazoa; phylum Chordata; class Amphibia; order Caudata; family Salamandridae; genus Calotriton; species Calotriton arnoldi. The sequence continues at coordinate 1,458,943 of CAWUFW010000836.1, forward strand.
TTCTGACCCTTGGGCTTGTCACCCCCACTGTTGTTTGTGTTGGTCTTGTCCTTCCCTTCAACTGTGCCCTTTCCCATGTGCTTAACCCAGAGCCTCACCTCCATTTGGTCCCACTCCAGTTCTGGACACATGGCCATCTTTTTTCGAAATTCGCAGTCATAGTGGTACCATCCCATCCCCCGCTTGTCCCAGCCTCGTTGGTGATGATGCTGGCATACTGAAACAACCCCGGCCCCTGTTCTGGGAATTTTTCCATTATCACTGCAGCCAGGATGGCGAAAGCTTGTCCCCATGTTACAATGTTCTTCTCCGGCCAAGCTTGGAATCGTACCTTTTATCCTCCTCCTTACCCCCATCTTTCTTGTGTCAACGCCCTCCGCCCCGTGCATGAGCAGGGTAAATATATCTATGAACTCTCGCCTCCAGATCCCCTCTTTGGCCGCTGTGGGAACCTCCCACCCCAATGAGCACCGCCCGAGACCATAGGCGCCATTGTGACTAGTGGCTTGGACACCCCGGCTGCGTTGGGCAGCTCTGGGGAACGTGTGGGAGCGCTGACTGCCTGAGGTGCGGCGGGCGGGATCACCACCGGGAGTGGTACCGTGCTGGCGGGGGGACTTGCTGTAGACGGAGTGGCACCCACCGCCGGGTGCTGCCCCACTGGTTCTGCTGGGCTGCTGGTTGACGCTTTGTCGCCCTGGGGAAGAGCTTCGCTTGCCGTGCTGGCGCCCCTCCCCAAACCTGCGTGATGGACGGGACCCCAAGCGCACCCCCGGAGGAGCCGGCACCGCCCTCCACCCCCACTGTTCGAGCTGGCCCCCGCAATGCCTGCTCTGACCTCGGCCATAAAGCTCCTCAAAGAGTCTGTGAGCTTACCCAAGTCCTCGGTTGTTGCGTAGCTCGCAGGGAGCGGGATGCTGGCTGGGGGAATGGCTGGCCCAGGTGCCGGGGGCGGAGGGAGGGGCAGCGGGGTGGCAGGGATCCGGGGGTGGTCATGGCCCGACTCCTGGTTGGCAGCGGGTCTGCCGGAAAGTCCTTTACTGTGGGCCTGCGTGTCCTCTTGGACCTAGTGGGGCCTGCCTCTTCGATGTGCTCCTGCTCTGTGGTCAAGGACGCACTGGCGAATCCAGAGTCCTCCGGGTTATTGGCCTTCAGAAGTTCTGTGGCCCAAGCCAATCCCTTGGTCTTGGCCATGGCGAGGAAAGCTGCGATCTGCGCTTCTTGTGAGGTGCCTGGCTGGGTTTCGTCGACTTGGGACATCTGCGAGAATAGACGGGGGGAACCCTGGCTATCCATCCTGCCTCCTGCGACTGACGGCTCAATCTGGAAGAAAATTTAATATTTTAAGACACTCTGCCCAACTCTGGTTGCCAGGCCTGACCTGCCTCCATGCAGATGCGCAGCCACTGCGTCCCCCTCGGTATCGTACTTACTTCAACCCGGTAGGCTATCAATCTTTTGGTGGCGACGCTCGGATGGGTGACGCACTGGACTCTGTGAGTGGAGATGAAGGTAGAGGTGAGTAACTCTCCCCTGGGCCCCCCGTGCCCCTGTCCTCTGGGCCCCGGCACCCTCCCCAGCCCCGTGGAGCGGGGAAGCACCCACTTCCGCAGCCGCTTAGCCATGATCAATGGTCCGCCGTCCTACTAGTTGTACCTAACTTACGCTGCTGCTTGCTCCTCCTGGGTCCCCCATGCACCCATACCTGCTACGTGATCGTTTCCCCTGGGCAATCGCTTCCTGGCTGCGCCCGAACGTCAAACTTCTGTCCTGCTTGTGGAAACAAAATTGGGTGAGGAGTGTTCGGTCGCCTTGCTGACCTTCCCTGTTGTCAGTGCCAGTGCCAACTCCCTAGAGGCACCCAACCCCTCAGGCCCTCCTGTTGAGGACTCCCTCCCAAAACGCCCCCTCGTGCCCCTGGTGGTCCAGATCTTTGTTACCTTTATCCCACGTCGTCCGACTGCGCGGGCCGCTTGTCCCTAGTGTGTGGGCAGTGCCTCGGGGGGGGCGAAGCGTGCCGCTGAAAAACAAAGGGCGCGGAGTGAGGCATAGCAGGCAAGCACTACACAATACTAAGCGGGGAGGGGTGGCCCATCGGTGTTACAGCCGCAGGCCCCCGCACAGTTTGGTGCCCTAGGGAAGCTCCCCCGTCGGGTTGTCGCGTCCCCCGCAGGGCCCCCATGTGCAGGCGCAGGGGACGCCATCAACCGCGCGCTAACCAATTGCGCCACTGGAGCTCACTCCTTTCACATCTCCCCGGATGAGCCATCTAGAGCTGTCCGTGCTGTGGCCCCCCGCATCTACTGGAAGGGCCCGGGGGGTGCACCCCCCCAGCACGCGCCTGCCGGGCACACCGGGCGGAGCGGCGGAGCCACACGGGGACTCGCTGGGCCACGCCACCTCCCCGCCCGCCGGATGAGGGCCTGCCTTGCCTCCCGTGGGGCAGCAGTAGAACCGCGCAGGGTGTCCAGGCAGACCTGCTGCCCTGAGAACCAGAGGGAGACTGGTGCAGGACCCACTGCCCTGGTGAGCTGGTGCAGCGCCCCTGCCCTGGAGTCATGTGGGACAGGGCAGCGCTCACCGCCCTGGAAATCGTGCCCCTGGAGGAGAACAAGCAGCGCTCAGGGCCCTGCGCAACGGAGACTGGGCAGCACTGGCAGGATCGGAGCCTTGTCCTGCAGGAACCTATGGCAGGTAAGGCGCAGGGGTTGACCCTGATCAATGCTCCCGGGTGGTGGCGGTGGGGGGGGCAACTGAGTGTGAGGCAGGCGAGGCCAGGCGCAGGCGCTTGTCAGTGGCCCTGCCCCACAGGCCCTCGCGGTGAAAGCACCGCCCGAGCCGCCTCATGGAGCGCCATGGCCGGAGGCCCTCCTGACACTGATGAAGACTCCCCCGGCGCCGATGGCACTGCTGCCCCCGCCGCCTCCCCTCAGCGGCCCGCCGGAGCAGGCCGGGACTGCCCCCCCTAGTGGGAGAGTGGCGTGGTACCGCCCGAAATAGATGTCCCCGAATTAGAGGCAGCAGCCTCGAAGACAGTGGCGGGGTGCTCCGCCGACAGCGGCGAAGCATGGGCTGTCGGCGGGGTGCGTGGGCTCGATGGGATTGATATCCCTGCAGCGCTGGGGACAGCCGGGCGCCTCGGAGGCGAGCGCTTCTCCCAGTGCTGTTGTTGGAGACCCCCCCGTGCCCCGGGGTCGGCCCCCAGCATGCCGCGCACCACCTGCCTCGCCAACTGGCCCTCGACGGCCCCGTGAGCTGGGAGGGGGAGGCTGTGCATCTCGGCGTGGCCCGCCAGGCCAGGCGCCCGGGAGACAAATGCCGGTGGTTGGCAGCCCGCGGGCCCGGTGAGGCCCGGACCCCGTGCTCCGCGTGGCCAGCAGTCGGAGGCCCCCTCCCGCCCCCCTTCCAGCGGGGAGCCCAAAGGGGGAGGGGAAGATGCACGAAATTTTTCCGGCCCGTGGAAAGGCCGTGCGACCGCGGACCGAGCACGCTGTGTCGTGCCCAGGGACAACCAGACCCTGCGGCCCCAAGCGCCCCATCGTTGCCTGAGCCCTCGAGGAGCTGTCCTCCCCCCCCTAGAGCGGGTGCCGAAGCCGGGATGGCCTGGCGCCTTGCATAGGGGGACTGGGGGGGAGGATTAGACTCACCGGGAGTGCTCAGAGGGCGACGGGCAGCAAGACGGGCAGCAAGGCGGGCAGCGGTCCAGGGAGACGGCGTGTCCAGGGCGAAAAGAGGAAGACCAGTGGTGGGGGGGAGGCTATATACCCTCCCCCTGTCCTCGCGCTCCCCGGAAGTGACGCTGCCTCTCGCGTCACCCCCGGGCTGAGGGACTCCTCCCCCGAGTCCCTGCCCCCCGAGAGAGGGGGGGGGGTGCCCAGATGTTGCTAGAGGGCTGCCCTCCTTAGTGGCCCCCTGCGGGGGCCTCGGACAGCCGCATTACACACTGCCTCTGAGATAAGCCTGCCTGCTCGTGCCAAGGTACCAAGGGGGTGAGCAGGGGTTATTTTAGTAGTGTATCCCCCTTACCCTGACTAGAAGCAAGGGTGCCTATTTGGACAAAGGTACCTACCTCTGCCAACTAGAGACCCCCAGTTCTAACAAACTCCATTTGACTGCATTTAAGAGAAAGATGCCAAATTCGGTATGGGTGTATTGATGCATAATGTAGAATATATCAGAGTTCTGGAATTTACTTGCATATTTATAGTTCTTGGTATAATGCCAACACAGCGAAGTTTTGTACCAGCAACATTAAAAAGACAAAAATGTGAGGTGCAAAAAAACAACAAAAAAAACAAGCTTTGGCAGAGCTAAATGTCCGTTTTAATTGGGCGAGCTATTAGTTTTTCAAATGCATTTTTGCACTGGCATGTCACAACCCATATCATAGTTGCCAACCCGTTTTTGCGGGGACAATCCCGGCAAGTTGGAGACTGACCCGGGTAATATTGTTGCAGAAACTGTTCCCCTTTATTAAACACAGGTACACAAACATGAACTTTCTATCTGCAGCAGCCCTGTGCTGCAAAGTGTCCCGGGAACTTTTTTTCAAATGATGAACAACTATGCCATAGGCATGCTTGTGCAGCAATCTTGGAATGAGTTTCTTTTAAAGGAAACCCATTCTAAGATGGCTACCAGGCATCATGACGCACACAGATGAGTCATGCACATTTATTGCTCGTCTGCAGCAGGTATTGGATGAACCTGCAGTGCCACTCATCCCACGCTGTGCATGGTCTGCACCGAACCTCACGCCTTCCAAACAAACTCAGCCACTTATTTTAGTGTTTGGGTATGTTAGGTGTTTTTTTTACAGTGCATCAAACTTGTGAATCAGTAACGACTCACGAGTGAGGAAAACACGACTGCCAAATGCAGCACCAAAAATGGTGGCTCACTAGTCCTCGAGTCAGTTCCGATTTGCGAGCCGAGCACCAAAAATTCAGATTTTTTTCTGCATTGGTGGGTACCCATAACCATTGCCTTGGGTGGGCCACCATTTGGATTGGGCTCCCATGGCTGTGTGAATTTGTTTTTCACAGCACGAAACATGTGAGTAGGTGTGTGCGAAGTTTGTGTAATTTGCATTAGCATTATAGGGTAAAATGTCAGAAAAATGTGTTAAAACTGCACATATATTTACATAACAGGGACATCCGGCATTTAGTGTCTATTTTAGTGTAAAATACGTCATCGCGTCCATTTTGAATGCATTTTGTACAAAAAAAAAACATCAAAAATTAGGTGCCACGACCAATTGATGCTTGCGTTCTTGTCATTTGTGTTGTTCTTGTGCTTTGATTTTGCCTCAAACACCCCGTGGCCTTATGGCATAATTTCAAGTAACAAAAGTGTAACATGAAATTCCCAAAATGACATTATTTACCTCTTGCGTGATGTAAATTTCCCTCACTCCTACTTATGAGTCAGAGCCAACTCGTGAGTTTCTGTATAGCCAGAAAAAAAAATTCAGCCCTAGTCCAGCCAATCACATTGTCGTAAACGTGAAGGACTTGTGGGTTTAAACGGCAGAGATATTGTGTTAACACTTTAAAGCCCGCTTGGCACCTCTTTTAAACACTAATTTCTCGGAACGACTGAATGGATTTACCCCAAACAGAAAAAAATGTGCTTCATGTTAAGTTTAATGTAAACATGTTCACCTGTGTGGGCTGTAGATGAGATGTGAGCTAAAATGCGAAATCACTCATTTTTGCACTCTCCCTTAACTTTTTCCCCCAATAGATACATCTTCACCAAACTTGGCATGCCAAAACTAAGATAATGGAGTTCATAGGCTGGTAAATTTCGTGCCTATTTTCAAGGGGGTTTAAAGTTATAGGCAAATCAAAAATATATTTACAATGGAAAGTGTGACAAACATAAATATGTGCATGTGTGTGTGTGTATATATCTATATATATATTGATAGTGGTGCAGCGTTGGGGCTAAAAGACCACGAACCCCCGATATATACTACACAAAGGGAGACAACACTGCACTCCCGGAGGATCCAATTAGCAACATTCTTTTGTTCAACAAACAGCATTTTGCACCACAACGCGTTTCGACATCCCTCTTTCTCAAGTGGTGCCGATCTCATGTTGCTTGATTGACTTGCCTTAAGTATACTCAAGGGCATTCTGGGAAATGTAGTGTCTCGTTGGTACACTTGAAAATCCTTGAAATAGTTTCAAAGAGTTTGACCGCAAAGTGCTCATATATTTTCCAAAAGTTCCATTTTTCTAATTTCCAGTGTGGCAGATTCCAGCTAATGTATCATTAAAACTCTTTTGCTGGCTCCCGGGCCCAATTACTCCCGTTAATCACAGGCTGCATCGGTGTTGTGAATTCAAGAGGACATTTTCTCACCGTTTCTCTTCGATGTAACTGTCCTTTAAACACGAAGTCGCGCCAGGCGTTTTGAAAAGACCTTCGGTCCTTCGTCTTCAAGTGTGTAGTACACACGCAGGAAAGAAGTATCCCCCCGCCAACTTCAAGATCTTAAATATGTTGACAAAAACCGGACATGCCGCTTTTCTTTGAAGGTCAAACACAAAGTGGCCTGCAAGCTGCGCGCTCTCACTGCTGGTACAGCGTTGGGGGTAAAAGACTTCAAACCCCCAAAGTATCCTACACAAAGGGAGATGACGCTGCTTGTCCGGAAGCTCCAATTAGCAACAGTCATTTATTCAACAAACAGCAACGCGTTTCGACATCCGTCTTTCTTAAGTGGTGCCGATCTCATGTTGCTTTGATTGACACTTGGAAAATATACGAGCACTTTGCAATCGTACTCTTTGAAACTAATTCAAGGATTTTAAAGTGTACTAACAAAAAAAACCACTACATTTCCCAGAATGCACTTGACTATACTTAAGGCAGTATAAGTACATATTGCAGACGTAGGGCCTAATTTACGAGGTTTTTGGCACAGGTCAGCGCCACAAGGAATCTTGCTGCGCTGCCCTGCGTCAAAAGGAAAGGGCAAAAATGCACTGTATCTATTTCGGTTCTTTTCCCCTGCGCTGGCGCGCAATGGGTTGCCATGCGCCAACGCAGGCACCCTTGCGCCATGGTGCAAGGTTGTCTGCGTTGTAGTGGTTATTGTTTTTGTGCAGGAAGGGACATCTTCCTGCACAAAAACATTCACAAGAGGTGTTTTCCTCTTTCTATGTGTGCTGCAGAATGCAAAACACAGAAAAAGGAAAACGAGGAGAAATAAAGGTATTTCTCCTCGTTGGGCCTCCCTTACTCCTCCCCTGGGGAGACATAGGAATCTGACGCATTCCCAGGTTTTTGAAAACTTTTAAATCTGGGAATTTGTCAGATTTCATGGATGTTGTGTGGGAACACCCACAGCAACACCCATGGAACGCCCCCTTCACGCAGATTAATGCATGAAAGGGGCCCATATTTACAAGGCCATGAAAAGTCACGCAGGGTGGGTTTACGTGGTCTTGTAAATATGGGCCGGTGCGCTTTGCCACCAGTGTGTCTAAAAAAGTTATGCACCGGCGACGCAATGGGCTTGTAAATAAGGAGAAGGAAAGTATTTTATAAAAAATACTTTACTGTAACGTGATGGGCTATACATATACGTATGATGTGTTGTATCTGTTCAAGACCACCTTACAGAAACTCTAACATGATGGGAGGTTGGGACATGTAACTGGGACACTGCTAGACAATTGCCGATTTTTACATTGCACATACTTACAATCTGGTGCAAAAGTGAGGAAAACTTTTAAAATTACATGTTCATTTTTTCTTGAAGATTAACAGCTTAGAACCCACGGTTCTCGATTCTATAGGCTGCAAATTAGTCAATAGCCCACTTTTCTTCTGGAGTTGCTGTACTGCCACTTTTTGTGACATCATGATGGTCTACCTGATATAAGTGGAGAGTCGCCTCTGTCTATAATGCAGCCACAACCAGTGAACGTCAAGAAGCGTTCACGTCGGCACGCGCAGATTTATTTACTACTATTCACTCTGCTGAATCCCCACAGTCTAGACGTCAACGGAAGGGGAGCGCTTAGGAATGATCCACATCAGATCAAACATCATTGGACTTTTTATGTGAAACTAAAGTTTCAATTTAACCGCCTGCCAATGAGATCACCATTTTCAAATTTGAAGTTTAATTCCATCTTTTTGTGTTGTTGTCAGAGTGTCTCCTGCAGGCAAACAAAATCAGCTCTTAAAACAGTTGGAGAAGCGAAGAAAGAACAATCATTGTCAAAGTAAACAGGCCTATCTTTATGTTGAGAGAAGTTTTTATGTACTATGCATGTGGATTGTCAGTGCATTGCTTTGTAAGGCTGTGCATATGAGGCGTGACTGTGATGGTTCTTTGGTGAGGATGTGGTTTGATACTTGTTCAGTGGTTATTGCATCTTCTCTACGTCTCAGTAAGAAACTAAACACTAGTAAGATGTCTGCTGAAGACATCTGTGGATAACATTCGAATAACACCTTCCATTCATTAAAAAAACTCAGCCAATGAAATGTCGATGGCAGGTAGGACACAGAACCTCAAGAGCCATGCCAACATTGATTGTCCTCTGTATATATTGAAGTGATTTTTCACTTATCTTGTATGTTTTGACAAAAAGGAAAACAATCGAAATACTGTGAATATTTCCGTCTCAAAAACATACACTATTGACATTGTGCAAATTGTATTTGACAATGGGTCAATATCAGAACTGTTTTTTTAATTTTGGTGCTTGATTACGGAGTAACATTGCACGCAGAGGGCAACATGTTTTTTCCTTTAATGTGTACAGTCAGCAAAAATCATTTATAATAATAAAAATAATAATAAATATTTTTTGATACCACTAAACAGAGTTTGCATGTTCTTGTTATGATATGTAATATCAAGGTCCACGCTCATTTTCAACATTCCTAAATTGTGATATTTACATTTAGTTATTCTCCCTGATTTAGGAATTTGCGTCAGGGGTACCCTTGTTCTTACACACAGAAACAGTATCAATGAAATTACCAAAAACAACATCTATTAATAAAGAGAAAGAGGTACCTGAATTTTTAAGTCAAGCCTGGGCAGCGCATGCGCTGCTCTGCGAGGCATGCTGTATTAGGGTATGAACTTGAAGCTCCACCCACTCTCCACACATATTTTCAATTGGCTGCTGTGACTGCCCTTTGTAAATGTTGGCTTTTGATTTGTTAATAGACTTATTAGTCCCTCCCTAGTACCTCCCTGTCTTCTTTTGTAACCTCCCATCAGGACTGGACCTTTTACGTGTCCTTACGGTATTGCTTGCATTAGCCGTTCGGGAGAACTCTTTGCCTAATTAATCTAAAGAGCACTGGTGGGATGGCAGCTTTAGCAATGGGGACTGCATTTTTTTTTTGTATTTGCAGAGCGCTATGCACGCTTTCACTTTCACAATTGGGCCACACACACCACTCACGGTACGGGACGCGCAGCTCGTCCAAATCTTTTTTTTTTTTACATTAAATAATGGCGGCCGCGCGTCTTGTTGTGCGCAGCTCGCCACCATCTTTAATTATAGCGGCTCGTGCCGTGCCCTCCCCCCGCCACCACCTCCCGCAGCACGCCACTCGCCACTCTGTTTTGTCCCGCGCATTATAAAATGTATTTAAAAAAAATCCCCTTTGGGAGATGGCCGCCTTGTTGCTGGTAGATGCGCAGCGTTAGTCCCACATCTCTTTCCAATTCCAGTTTTGAACCATTGCCTTTCCCTCTCTGTGTCGTGGCTGCCGTTCACTCTCGTGAAAGGCTCATCTTGAGCTCAGTCAGTGGTATGGCCGAGGTGAAAATCGATCCGGAGGGCACCTTCAAGTATATGCTGGTGCGAGTGCAGGTGCCTGGACGGGAGGAACACCGGGACATTGTGCGGTAAACTTTGCAAAACTACACCTGTATTTACCAAAGGCATTGTATTTATTTGTAAATATATTTGATTGCGTGTGCGGTTGCGCTTCAATGTAATTAGTGGCACTGACTTCACAAACGCGCAATGTTCACATGTCACAGTGTAGACTGCCCGCTTTCTGCACTCTTCAGGAAACAAACTCATCAGCTTGTCCAAGCTTTGCAGAAACTTATAAGAGGCACGCAGCGGGTGTTTGAGGTAGGTGGCTGCACTACGGAGCTGAGTGTGCTGACTTTTGTTTTAATGGTTGCTTTCCTCCCGTCGTTGCTTCTGCCCTCCCACCACCCTCCAACACAAATGCAGGCTCCTCAGAAACTCATTGTCATTTACAAAGCCAGTAGGTCTAACTCTGAAGATTGCGAGACCTGTTGCATTGCAAATGCTTGTTTGGGTAGTAGCCAGATATTTCAAAGCCAAAACCAGAATACACCAACTACACATAAAAGAGACTACTAAATATGACGATGCCCAGCTGGTAGAAAGAATAGCAGGTGTTGTGTTTAAATTTTTATTCTTTTTCCCCCATTCAGCATGTTCTGCATTTATCCACGATGGAGCAGAACACTTGAGTGCTCCATAAAACAGAGCCTCAAGCGTCTGTTGAGTGCCCCGAACAAATATACTCCTCAGAACATTGCAAAGTTTCCCCAAAACAGATCTCTGCATTACATAGCACTGCTGTGTTCTAGAAATAGATGAAGGGGCTTGGTCAAGACGGCGACGGTGTAGGAGCACCTCTCCTTCGCTCCGAGCCTGGCCTCTCATATTAATTCTCCCGCTGTCCCGCCCAGCACCCGGAGACCCATTCCTGGAGGACAGCAAGGATTGAATATGATCCTCTGAATCATAGCAATCCTGACATCGTGGGGGCAATACCGTCACAGCAGCCAGTTACCCGAGGCGCATCCACTAGGCCCTCGCCTGGACTCAAGAGGTGCCCTGCTTAAGACATGACCGCTATTGCATTTAAACTCAATGCAGAACAGAGGGCAAAGCAACGGAAACTAGAAGACAAGGTGTGGGACCTACCAGCCCTCATCATACAACAGTCAAACATATTAGAGAAAAAAATTATAGTGGCAGATGTGATAACTAGCATCTCCCACCTCCACATAGGAAAAGAGCCTGGCCCAGATGGGTACACAGCATCTTTCTATAAATGATCCTACCCACAGCTTGCACCTCTGCTGACTAAGCACTATAACTCATTTGTAGACACTGGATCACTCACTCCTACGATGCAGTGGATGACTATCACAGTCATACACAAGCCAGGAGAAGACCCTGCCAACTGCGCTTCCTACTGTGCAATCTCGCTACTCAACATAGATGAGAAGATTCTGACAGGGATACTGGCTAGGAGGTTAGGCCCTTACATGCAGGACCTGTAGGCCCTGAACAAATGGGATTCATCCCTGAAAGAGGATGCCCTGATAACACAAAGCGCATACCACACATCATTGATAAGGCCACATGCACCAAGACTCCAACCTTCCTGCTAAACATAGATGTCAAGAAGGCGCTCAACAGGGCCACTATCCTTCCTACAGGCACACTGGAGGCCAATAAAATGGAAAATGCCGCAGGGAACTGTGGGATGTTACAAACAAGGTGTGCAATCAAACTGCCTCTGAGGAAGGAGCACGATTGCTCTGAAACACGTCAGGCAGCGGGACGAGAAGAATCGGGAAAGTAACCCTGTTCCTTTGAAAATAAAGGTTTTTGAAAAATCACTGGCTGGAGGAGTGAGTCTTCATATGCAGGGGCATAGTTTTGGAAGATATATATATATATATATATATATATATATATATATATATATATATATATCAACAAGCTCCAAGGTTCCCACCAAACTGGTGGGAACCTTGGAGCTTTGATATATATATATATATATATATATATATATATATAACAGCCTGGAACCTATAACTCTGCGCAGCCGCCATGCACTGCTTATGACCTCACATATTACATCACTCATGACATGTTCTATGACATGATGTATGACATCACTGATGACATCTCAAATGACATTAGCCATGTGTACTTCTCCCATCTTCTTTGAGGTGATCCAAGATTTTTTGTATGAGGCATTGCTTTTTTTGAACCATTCTAGTCTCTAGTAGCCTCCTGTCTAGTGGCAACACTTCTAGCATTCCCATTTCCCCCTAATGAAAGACCTAACATCATGTTTGAGATGCACATATTTTTCGTTGTCAAGGAGTTTTGTAACGTGTATTTGGCTTGCAAATGTGTAAATGGCACATAACGTGAATCAAGTGAACTGACCATAAAAGAAGCTTTATTCTCTCAGGAAAACAATACTGCAGCGCCCAATACTAAACAAACATGTAAAGCATGCATGCTCTGACTAGACAACACCACACTGTGCACTACATAGCTGTGCTTAGCTACTCATTTAATACAAAGACCTCTACAGGATTTAAAGTTATACCATAAACATTTAAACACACATCCTGAAGGGACTGAAATAAATCAGGTAAGGCCTTTGGTAGAAAACATAATAGTGTAATACAAAATGCTTACTTGAATCTGAATGATCATCAATATTACATGATACAAATCCCTGTATAATTTAGGAATAACTAAGGTATTTGTATAGTGTTTTAATGCATTGTATTGTTAGAAAGCATCTCAACTGATGTGTTTCAGTACTTTTTAGATTTTGGCCCGTATGAGTTGTAGCCTGCAGCAGTTGTAATTTTGATGTCTATTGAAACCTTTGTTTTAAACATTTTTTTATAATAGGTATATAATCTCTTATTTTTATGTGGTATCTACTACCTCATATTTTGCCCAACATGTTCCTATTACTCAGACAATAAGTACCCATTTATTCTGCATCATAAGAATTAATTCGTGAGATGACCCTGTTGGAAATTAAAGCGGTGTCCTGCCGATTACACATAGGTCCCTGCACAAAGCAACATGTAACCATCTACATACATATGAATGTGGTGGGGATTAATGGAATGCTGCATAGAATGTTCTTTCTGTGACCCAGTGATAGGATGAAACATTTATTTTTTTGACTTTACCACAAATTTACTTTTCATCTACTGCTGCAAGTTAGGAATGACCTCCCAGAAGAGAATAAAACAAATCCCAACTAAAATCTATATCCTAATTGTATGCACATTTTCACTTAATTTTGTAAGAAAGGGACAAACCTTTGCAGAGTGTTTCTTTCATGTCACTGTTTTCAGTTACTAAGTACCTTGTGATGGGAGCCTTCAGCCTCTTCTATGTGAGTGAGGGAGAGTGTTCAGGATATATCCGCTGTTCATTTGTGAATGATAGCAGCTACCATCCCTGCTGACCACACCCCTGTTTCCAGGCCTGAAAGTAGCCTACGTCACTGATGTTAATCAGTAAAATAAACCATTAGACAGAGCTTACAGGGCTGCCTGCCCCTGGTTTTCCAGTTCTAATCGGCCTTGGGTGGGTAAGGATCTTTTTTGGTTGGGCTTGGCCCACCTGACCACCCTCTAGAACCAGGCCTGCTTCTTAGTCTCCAGTCTGATAGTGTCCCAGCTGCAGGTGTACTCAGAAGCACCAGATATTGGAAGCTTGTCATTAGGTAGGCAGGGGTGCCAGTCATGATGGTTTTGTAGATAATGTAACTGCTTTTGAAGATGTTGTGGGCTGGCCAGTGTTGCCACTGCAGTTCCCTCAGGGTAGTAGGGAAATAGTCATATTTCATAGGCACTACAGCATGTGGTATTCCATTAAAGGGGGCCAATGTGGAGTGCGGGAGGCCATGGACTAGGGCAATGCCACAATCCAGATGCTGAAGGCTAGAACAGCAGTTCTAAAGACGCTTTCTGCGAGTAATGGTTTTCTTTTCTTAAACGGAGAAAGTTGGTTCCAGGCTGTCTGGACTTTTTTTGGCTATGTGTTCCTTGAGGGTTAGGCCAGTGTCCAGGAAGAATCTGGGTGACGTGCCATTGGGTGAAAGTTGGGTTTTAAAATGTCTAGATTCCCGTCTTTGATCCATGTTTGGATTACCTATTGCTTGTTGTTCTTGGCAAATAGCAGGAATTCTGTTTTGTTTGGGTTAAGCTTCAGGTAGGTGCTGGACATGTAGGTCTGGATTAGGTGAAATTTTAATTTTAATTTGTAGATTTATATAGCGTAGCTTATCACGTGTGAGGATGTCCAGGCGCTGTCCATGGGCACAGGGAGATTAGGTGGTTTGCCCAGAATCACGGGATGTTGAGCTGACGCTAAGACGCAAACCCGGAACCGTTGCTCCAGAGCCGGCAACTTTGGCCGCTGTGCCACATCCTCTCCCCCTGTGCAATCAGTGTTTGAGTCACTGGTTGTCTGGAGCAGAGAAGACCTTGAAGTATAGTTGTGGACATGTCGTAGAAGTGAATTTTGATGTTGTTTTCAGTGAATAGGGCCTAATGTAAAGGCTGAAGATGAAGGGGCAAAATGGAACCCTGGTGAACTCTGCAGGTCTTTAGGGTCCTCTGGGACCCCGAGATGCCCATATGAATGATCTGGTGTCAGTTGGGTAGGTAGGAGGACAGTGCAGTAGTGTTTTTAAAACATATCTGCACATCATAGTAATACAGTTCCCAATACAAAGGTGGCCATCATAGCACTGCAGTGTTCCCAAAACAGATCTGTGCAACATAGCGCTGCAGGGTTAAAAAAAGAGACCTTTGTCTCATAGTACTCACTGCCTAGACCAGATCTGTGCATCAAAGGACCACAGTGTTCCAAACACTTATCTGTGCATCAAAGCACTGCATATGTCACAAAAGAGATCTTTGTTTCGTAGTACTGAGTGCCCAAACCGGACATGTGCATTAGAGCACTGCAGTGTTCAAAAACTGACATGTGCATCATAGCACTGCATGGTTCCCAAAAGAGATCTTTGTTTCGTAGCACTGCTTGCCCAAAACATATCTGTGCAACATAGCGCTGCAGGGTTAAAAAAAGAGACCTTTGTCTCATAGTACTCACTGTCCTAACCAGATTTGTGCATCAAAGGCCTGCAGTGTTCCAAATACTTCTCTGTGCATCATAGCACTGCATGGTTCCCAAAAGAGATCTTTGTCTCGTAGTACTGAGTGCCCAAACCGGACATGTGCATTAGAGCACTGCAGTGTTCAAAAACTGATATGTGCATCATAGCACTGAATGTCTCCCAAAAGAAATATTCTTGTCATAGTACTGAGTGCTCAAACCGAATCTGTGCATCAAAGGACTGTGGTGTTCAAAAACTGACATGTGCATCATAGCACTGCATGTGTCCCAAAAGAAATCTTCTTGTCATAGTACTGAGTGCTCAAACCGAATCTGTGCATCAAAGGACTGTGGTGTTCAAAAACTGACATGTGCATCATGGCACTGCATGTGTCCCAAAAGAGATCTTCTTGTCGTAGTACTGAGTGCCCAAACCGCATCTGTGCATCAAAGGACTGTGGTGTTCCAAACAATTATCTGTGCTTCACAGCCCCGCATGTGTCCCAAAAGAGATCTTTGTCTCGTAGTACTGACCGCCCATACCGGATCTGTGCATCAAAGGACTGTGGTGTTCAAATACTGACATGTGCATCATAGTACTGCATGTGTCCCAAAAGAAATCTTCTTGTCATAGTACTGAGTGCTCAAACCGAATCTGTGCATCAAAGGACTATGGTGTTCAAAAACTGACATGTGCATCATAGCACTGCATGTGTCCCAAAAGAAATCTTCTTGTCATAGTACTGAGTGCTCAAACCGAATCTGTGCATCAAAAGACTGTGGTGTTCCAAACAATTATCTGTGCTTCACAGCCCCGCATGTGTCCCAAAAGAGATCTTTGTCTCGTAGTACTGACCGCCCATACCGGATCTGTGCATCAAAGGACTGTGGTGTTCAAATACTGACATGTGCATCATGGCACTGCATGGTTCCCAAAAGAAATCTTCTTGTCGTAGTACTGACCGTCCATACCGGATCTGTGCATTATAGCACTGCAGTGTTCATAGAAAAGATCTGGCATCACAGAGGCAAAATATTTCAAAAACAGTTCTGCTCATCATGGCACTGCAGAATCCGAGCAGACGCACATATCACAGCAATGCAGTGTGCACAATAGACACACTGGCACTGCAGCGTACCCGCTTTATTGTCCTTGTCTGCAGGATGATATGCGCCCATTCGATCAATGGGTTTATGACCTTTTAAAACTAGTAGAGTATGGGACGCATCTGAAACAAATTGTTCTCATATCCACCAAGTACTTCATTGATTTTTAGTCATTTCACTCAGACGTCCTACTCCCAAGGTTTAGCAGCTCACTTTTACAACCCTAGTGCCGCAGAAGAGTCTCATGGAAACATTTTCTACTCACACTACTATCCCGCAGGGAAACATCATGGGAAATTATACATTATGCGAAATTGGAAACATTTTGCATGTTTTACATAACACTAAATTCCGGAATGATTAATAATACTCCAGAGTAACAAACACTTCTCATAGGCCTAACTAGGTCGCAGGCTGTCAGACTCTAAGGTATCCCATGGTGACAGATTCATTGGCATAAGAGCAAGATTCCATCACCCCAAGGTCCTTTGTAAACAGGGGAGGTACAGAGCAGGGGGTGTGAGCACTAGCCTCCCCAGTGAAGAGGCTGAATGCAGAGCACCAGTACTGCAATATCCCCCACAAGCAGGACCGACACCAATCGCGATGCACGTTTCATGCAGAAACATCTGGTAGTGGCCCAAACAGCAAAACAGAAGCTGTCATAGCTGTTTTATGCGGCACACAGTGCATTTTATACCGTGTGTTTTTCTCTGCGTTTAATCAGTGTACAGGAATGTGATTTGATTGCCAAAATGTGTAATCCTAAGTAATAAAATCGATTTGTGCCTGGTTTAATTGCAGACTAAAGCTAATTCATTTTCTGACCATGGTATCTCTTTTCATGAATACTGTACGTTCAGCACAGTACGTGCTCAGATTACACTCTGAAGTGAACACTAACCTTTTATGATAACCCATAAACAATTCTTCAATACTTTTTATCATTTATAGATTCGCATTTTCCTTCTTTGTAGCTGCTCTAGGGACTTCATTTCATCCATTCGCTAAGTTTGTCCTGGCTAAGTCTGGATGGAAATGTATATCCAGCCAAGATGATATCCAGCCACTGTCCCTGGGGGCAGAAGGAGTAGCGTTGCACCGCGTCGGTTCTGCTGAAGATCACACCTGGGCTGGCAGAGCTCCTTTAGCCCCACTTCCAAGGGTCCAGGCTGTAGGGGCACCATTTGGGGGGATAGGACTCACAGCAGGTAGAGTGCAGATGAAAAGTTCAAGATGGTTGGAGCCTTTTCTCCCCCTGAGGCTCTGAGAAGGAGGGCAGCCAACGTCCCCTTGGAGTCACTCTGGTGGTCCTAGGATCAAAATGCAGGTCCAGTCGTTCTCACTCAGGCAACAGGGCAGCAGAGTAGCAGGGCAGTAGGGCAGACCCTCTTGCAGCGGAGCAGTCCTTCTTCTGAGTCTTCCACAGATTCAGAAGTGTACTGACGATTTTGGTATGATGTCCAATATTTATACCTGATGCCCACTTTTAAGTACTCCCCCTAAAGAGGTGTCTGGAATTCCTGTCTCCCTGCCGTGGCCCCAGCTTGTCTGGGGGCACAAAAGACTAGTGTATCCTTTGTGACTGTGCTGAGGCAGAGCCTTTGTGATATGTAAGCTTGGTAGGTGACAGTTCCTCCCTCTCATCCTGAGATGGCCCATCCTGCTACCTATTCCCCCTTTGTCTCACTGTCTGGGAGTAATACACAAAGAACAACTTCCAGCTACACCTATTCATGTGACCCAGATACAGGCTGCAGGCACCAAATGATTAGGACACAAATATTCCAACTTTCTAAAAGTGGCATTATCAGAAATTGTGACTTAAAAACCAACTTTACCATTAATCAGAGCTTTACATTACAATTCCTTAGAGACCAAACTTGATTTTAGGATCTGTTCCAATTGAAAGTTAT
The DNA here is from genome assembly GCA_963921515.1 of Calotriton arnoldi. Classification (NCBI taxonomy): domain Eukaryota; kingdom Metazoa; phylum Chordata; class Amphibia; order Caudata; family Salamandridae; genus Calotriton; species Calotriton arnoldi. Next base: position 1,476,902 of record CAWUFW010000836.1, read on the forward strand.
CACTTACTAAATATAATAAGGTAACTCAATATTATCCTATAGGAGAAGCAGGCCTTGCAGTAGTGAAAAATGGATGTAAGAGTTTTTGACTACCAGGGCATTTTTATTTTTTTAGAGTTTTATATAGCGCGAACTAGTCCCGAGACATCGGGTATCAGAACGCTTTACATAGCACCAGTTTCGTTACAGAAGGACACATTCATTTTTGTTAGGCACGTTTAAAACATTTAAAACTTAAAAGTACATGTCCAACTTTTTTAATACACTGCACCGTCCCATATGGACTGTTTAAGGCCTAACCCTGGGGTGACTTATATGTATTAAAAAGGAAGTGTTCTGCCTGGCAAAATATGTATTTTGCCAGTTCAAAATGGTAGTTTAAAGTTGCCCACACAGGCTGCAATGGCAGGTTTGAGACAGATTTAAAAGGCTACTTAAGTGGCTCACACAATGAGTACTGCAGGCCCACTAGTAGCATTTAATTTACAGACCCTGGGTACATGTAGTACCGCTTTACTAGGGACTTACAAGAAAATTAAATGTGCCAATCGGGTGTATGCCAATTTCACCATGTTTAAAGGACAGTGCTCTAGGACTTTTGCATGGGTTAGCAGAGGTAAAGTGCGCAGAGTCTTAAGGCCAACAAAAACGAATTCAGCAAAACGGGGAAAAAGGCAAAAAGTTGGGGGGAAACCACCCTATGGCTGACAGGTCTAACACATCCTTAGTGTGATGTGCTTGTCTACAAATAGCCAGTTAGGGGTACAAGCATGACAGCATCAATGTAGAAGCATACCATGGTATGTTCAGATACACTCCTGGGACTAATGGAAGCATCTACAACCCTTCACAATAGCCCAGTCGATGTAAAAGAAATCAAGCATTTGCAATGCAATAGGTCTCGCATTTACGCGAGTTTAAGCTATTGGCATTGTAAATGACAATGCGTTTTATTTATAGCTTCAAAAACGTAAACATAAATAAAGGCATTGTCATTTACAATGCCAATAGCTCAAACTCGCGTAAATGTGAGACCTGTTGCATTGCAAATGCTTGTTTTAATCTGTTTACAGGAATGTGTGTACAAGCTGTGGACGGACACTGACCCTCAACTTGATAGTTACTCTGCTGGTAAATCCTAGGTTTACATGTACCAGGCCCGGCGCCTGACCCCTGACCTCTCTACAAAGCTCCCACGCCTCCTGCTCATAACTAAACTATGACACAAAACGTGCACGTGGCGTCAGCCTCCAGCAGGGAAGCCTCCCGATTCCCGCTCCATCCCAGCATGGCACAGACTTAATTAAGGCAATGTAGCCGCTTTGGTTAAGCAGCTGATAAATCAGCAGCAAGCTTTCATGGGAGGAGGGGGGAAGGGGGAGGGAGGTGAGGGGGGCTGCTTGGAACAGAACTGATAAGCGCACTGTCACTTTAACGGCGTTGTAAAGTAACTGATTCTGAGAACTACCCAAAAAACAGGTAAGGGTTCTCAAGCCCCCATTAACGGTTGTTATTTGCAATTTATATATGGCACAATGTGGTGTGGTATGGCGTCACAGTGCTATTTTTTAGCCCACTGACAGGCGACTTTTCAAACTGTTACCATTATCATATTTTGCCTGGTCTCCTGACAACCTCTTTCCAGAGCTAGATGGCTAAAAAGGAAACAAGCACTGGCAAAGCCAATGTCTCACTTTGTCGAAGAAATAGAAAAAAAGGAGCAGTGACATAAACATGTACATGCACGCATACGTGCCATAATGCTCGCTGGTAGCCTCGTCATATCGTAGGTGCGCACATGGATGGTGACGTATGTGTGGATGTACGCCACCATGCATGTTTGCACCTGTGGAATGTCGCAGGCACCTTTATTAGTCGTTTTTGTAATTCACCCGTCCAAGATGCACCTGCCAGGAGGGATAAATGCAAAAACTGAACTTTGACTTGCGCAAAACCCTTTTTTGAAAGAAGAATGGCCCATATCAAATGGCATCTGCAGACCCTCAAAAAAATTAAAAATAAATATTTTAAGGACCGCAAGGAGTGAGGGAGCAATGGAGGAGCGCTGGGGGTAGATGGTGTTGTGGGAACCACCAGGAAGTGGGCGAAGGGAACTACTGACGAACATTAGGCTGGGGCTGGAGAGAATAAATGTAACAAGCAGTTCTACTGAAAATCTCATGCAAATTAAATGCGCCCATTTAGAGTTGTTTTTATTTCAAAACAAGGCTGTAACTTAGCAAACCTGGTTGGTTGTGGCTGTTGCAGCGAAGGGGACGCTTGTGGCAGTTGTTGCGGCTGCAGACACACTCGCCGGGGTAGCACCGTGCACCATGGGAACTTTCGTAGGGAAAATCACAAAAGCAGACACACAGAACAGTGCAGCATTATGGGAGCCATGGCAACACGTGGCGGAATAGTTCTGCAATGTGTTTGTAAAAGCGGTAGGCCACATTCGAAGGTATCATGCAAACACAGTGCAAAGCAGGGCAGCGTCCCAGGGAGGAGGCGAAGGAAATTGAAAGAGAAACCAGTGGTGCACGCGCACCACAGAGGAGCGGGGGGAAAGGGAGCGCGGCAGCGAGGCGAACGCGAGCTGCTGCGCGTGCTAGACCCCGGTGGGAATGGGCGCGGCAAAGGCGGGACATGCGCCCGCCTATGCCCAATTGCGTGCTGTCTTTCTTATAAAGCGATACAAAAGGGGGGGGGATGATGGACGGAACGCTTGAGCCAATCAAACACTCACCCCCAGTCAACTGATCTGGGTTTAATCCATCATCATTCTTTAGCTCACTCCACCACCCCAGTTCAGACATGGCCATATGCAAATCAGTCTGACCCTGTGCCTCATGGGAACAGTCCAGCCCGAACTGCCAAGCCATGTCTTCCCTGGACCGGAAACAAGCATCCTAGGATCGGTTTCTGGCATTCCAGCCGTCATCAGCCAGGCTTGCTTGAATCCAGTGGCAAAGTGAGCAAGGGACCCACGCCTGGGCATACCCCGCCAACTTAGGGCGAACAAAGCGATACAAAAGAGGATGATGGACGGAACGCTTGAGCCAATCAAACACTCACCCCCAGTCAACTGATCTGGGTTTAATCCATCATCATTCTTTAGCTCACTCCACCACCCCAGTTCAGACATGGCCATATGCAAATCAGTCTGACCCTGTGCCTCATGGGAACAGTCCAGCCCGAACTGCCAAGCCATGTCTTCCCTGGACCGGAAACAAGCATCCTAGGACCGGTTTCTGGCATTCCAGCCGTCATCAGCCAGGCTTGCTTGAATCCAGTGGCAAAGTGAGCAAGGGACCCACGTCTGGGCATACCCCCGCCAACTTAGGGCGAACAAAGCGATACAAGAGGGGATGATGGACGGAACGCTTGAGCCAATCAAACACTCACCCCCAGTCAACTGATCTGGGTTTAATCCATCATCATTCTTTAGCTCACTCCACCACCCCAGTTCAGACATGGCCATATGCAAATCAGTCTGACCCTGTGCCTCATGGGAACAGTCCAGCTCGAACTGCCAAGCCATGTCTTCCCTGGACCGGAAACAAGCATCCTAGGACCGGTTTCTGGCATTCCAGCCGTCATCAGCCAGGCTTGCTTGAATCCAGTGGCAAAGTGAGCAAGGGACCCACGTCTGGGCATACCCCCGCCAACTTAGGGCGAACAAAGCGATACAAAAGGGGATGATGGACGGAACGCTTGAGCCAATCAAACACTCACCCCCAGTCAACTGATCTGGGTTTAATCCTGGCTGATGAAGGCTGATAGCCTGAAACCGGTCCTAGGATGCTTGATTCCGGTCCAGGGAAGACATGGCTTGGCAGTTCGGTCTGGACTGTTCCCATGAGGCACAGGGTCAAGACTGATTTGCATATGGCTATGTCTGAACTGGGGTGGCGTGGTGAAGCAAAATAACGATGGATTAAACCCAGATCTGTGACTGGGGGTGAATGTTTGCCAATGTGCAGCATTCCGTCCATCATCTTGTGTGATTTGCATTTCGCCCTAAGTGGGAAGGGTATGCCCAGACGTGGGTCCCGTGCTCACTACGCCACTGGAGTCAAGCTATCCTGGCTGATGAAGGCTGATAGCCTGAAACCGGTCCTAGGATGCTTGATTCCGGTCCAGGGAAGACATGGCTTGGCAGTTCGGTCTGGACTGTTCCCATGAGGCACAGGGTCAAGACTGATTTGCATATGGCTATGTCTGAACTGGGGTGGCGTGGTGAAGCAAAATAACGATGGATTAAACCCAGATCTGTGACTGGGGTGAATGTTTGCCAAAGTGCAGCATTCCGTCCATCATCTTGTGTGATTTGCATTTCGCCCTAAGTGGGAAGGGTATGCCCAGACGTGGGTCCCGTGCTCACTACGCCACTGGAGTCAAGCTATCCTGGCTGATGAAGGCTGATAGCCTGAAACCGGTCCTAGGATGCTTGATTCCGGTCCAGGGAAGACATGGCTTGGCAGTTCGGTCTGGACTGTTCCCATGAGGCACAGGGTCAAGACTGATTTGCATATGGCTATGTCTGAACTGGGGTGGCGTGGTGAAGCAAAATAACGATGGATTAAACCCAGATCTGTGACTGGGGTGAATGTTTGCCAATGTGCAGCATTCCGTCCATCATCTTGTGTGATTTGCATTTCGCCCTAAGTGGGAAGGGTATGCCCAGACGTGGTCCCGTGCTCACTACGCCACTGGAGTCAAGCTATCCTGGCTGATGAAGGCTGATAGCCTGAAACCGGTCCTAGGATGCTTGATTCCGGTCCAGGGAAGACATGGCTTGGCAGTTCGGTCTGGACTGTTCCCATGAGGCACAGGGTCAAGACTGATTTGCATATGGCTATGTCTGAACTGGGGTGGCGTGGTGAAGCAAAATAACGATGGATTAAACCCAGATCTGTGACTGGGGGTGAATGTTTGCCAATGTGCAGCATTCCGTCCATCATCTTGTGTGATTTGTCTTTCTTATAAAGACGCACACAAAGCCCAATAGCCGGGGGAAAAACGAAAAGCACACGCATGAGCGTGTGCGATTCCTAGGGCAGCTTCTAAACCCCCTACATGAGGTCTCTCGCTGCGCGAGCAGTGCTGCGCACTGCAACTCTAGGCGCGAGACCTAAAAAGTAGTTTGAGAATGTGTCCCATGAACTCATGAAGTAATTGCATAATCCCTTTCTTCAGGCTGTATCAATCTCCAAGGCGCCACTAACGAGTGCGAGACATCTCATCTTGTAGGAAGTGCATGTCTTTAGTTTGACATGTCAGGGCTCCTTGATTTTTCTAGTTGTGGATCCAAAGACAGATCCTACTCAAAACACACTTTGTTTTCCCCACGGCGTGGAGAACTCTAAATAAGTCACTAAGAAAGCTCCTTTATAACTGACAGGGATGTAGATGGAGCACACACCAAGTGTCAAGACTAGTATTTTAATTTTAATCAGTACACAGTGACCACCAGGGTCTCTCTGCGTTTTCAGTACAGTCACCAGTAGGGATTTCCTAATCAGAACGGCCACCCCACCTTTTCTTAATGCATCGCGGGCGCCAACAGTGCCAGAGATGCCAAGGATGTCCTTTTGAAAATGTCGACTTCTGAATGGTTTCTAAATGCAGAGAGCCATCATCGTGTCGGATGCAGATGATAAAGGACTGCAGCTGAAGAGGAGACAGAGCTATCTACCCAACCAGAACAAGATAAATCACTTTTATCAGCAATTCATGCTGGCTGGAAGCAAGATAACTATGCAATTATGGACTCTAAGCTGAAACAACTTGTGGAATATCAAAAGGATACAGAACAGCCTGTAAAAACATCAGTATTTGTTATTAAAGTCCGGTAGACATGAAGCACTATTGAAAAAGTAACGACATTCGAAGACTAAAGGTGCATGTAGTCAGTTCTGGCATGCTGATAAACAAGTGTTAATTTCTTTAAAGAAACTTGTCAAATCTAGTTTTGGTAACAACAGACGAAGGCACCAGCATGGTTCCCCAAGCCTGAACCTTCATGATATATGCATGAATCATTGCTGCTAGTACACGCACATTTAAATATTCAGTAGCAACCTTAAGGATCTCCAGGGACCCACTATTTCTGATTCACCAGCGAAGAAAAAACTGAAATACATGCAGAGTATGTTTCTAGAGAGCACAAACAAGACCGGATCAGAGCTGTTCAGCTTGTGCCTTAGGGGGGCACTGAGTCAAGCAATGAGAAAATTGAGAACATTGAAGCCGGTCCTTGGGAAAGAGGTTGATCTTCTGAAGCTGATTGGGTTATGGCCCAGACTATTCATATGGGGATGGCCAAATAAATATATGTTTGGTGCGCGCCATGAATTTGAGTGATGAAGTGCAACACACAGCTCTAAGGTAGAGGAAAACACTATTTTGATATTCTAAGGAAAGCCATTGGATCCAGTTGCCTATTTCTCTGCCCTTGAAATATGGAGTTCTGTATTCATAACAGTCCCTGTTCCATAAATTTTACATTATTAGAAAATGTATACAAACAACTGTAAAACGTACAGTTCCACGGAAATGTTCCTGCCTTGCCCATCAAACACTGGGTTCTGTAATCGGGTTTAAATAGCACTCCCACACACCACATTAAGCTATGTACAGCAAATTGTTTTTGAGGTGGTTGGCCAGTATCAGTGCCCCCTCATTTTTTTAAGGTCCGGCTTGACAGCGCAGCTGTTGCCAGACAATTATGTGAGCTGGGTGTTGGCTCTGACCACATGTTGGGAGCCAGAAGCATATTTTGTGATAGGGCAAAAGGGTCCTTCCACAAACAAAAAGTGCTTGCCCCGAACACAGCTGTGATCATTTTGTTTTTTTATTCAGTTGCCTAAGCTTGAACTTTCGGTGGCACACACATGACACTGGAATGCTATTAAAGTGTGGGAGGAGGGCAGTCATGAACCTACATGCCATCTGACATCTGACCTTTAAACCTACACCAATACAGTTCTTTGCTATCCACACAAATACGTCTATTCCCATGCTATTTACTTGTAATGCTTCACATTACCATACAACATTCCTTTAAAGCCAGACCTATTTCCATTGCCAGTGCTTGTTGTTACGTGTATTTGGTACAATATTTTAAAATATTTTAAAATAGGTCTGCATATCTCAGCAATTGTTTATTATAATAACTTCAAAATTGTTCATACCTCAGGCCATTATGACCAAGAACTTTGCTCTCAGTTTGACGAACCATTCAGCAAAAACATGCATTTTCTGGGGAACAAGCCCATTTTCAACCCTCAGAGGTGTGCCATTGCCTTTCTGGGATGCGGTGCTATCAATTCAAAGCTAGCAATGAGCTATTTGTGCTGTGTGCACTCTGGACGTAGCCTGTGGCTTTGTCTTGAAAGTAGGTTGGCCAGTAGGATTGTGTGCAGTTGTGGCTGGGCTGAGGGCACTGTCCTTGTCAGTGACACACACTATTGAAATGATATCCCATATTAACAATGTAATCAGCAATAACGCAGGCAGAACTGTATGTTGTCAACTCCCCTCGCTGTAGTGGACACAACACAATGCATAAAGACATGTGCTATGAACACTGCATGCAGATACACCCCATCCACGTACATCATTTAGGTTACTCTGTCCACGAGTAAGGCTGAAAAATGCACAGTCTTTTCACTTGATTGGGCATAGATTCCTGACGGCTTAGTAAGCGCAACATAGAAAGCTCACGGTCACACTGCGCACATGAGATGGCTTTGTGTGTGTGTACGTGTTTGTGTGTGTGTTTGTGACTGTATCTGTGTGTGTATTACAGCAGCACCCGCCGCAATGCCAAATGAGCATGTTGTGCATTCCCATGCACAACGTGGCAGGCACCGCGCGGTGCCTGCCACCTTGTACGTGGAACTGCAGGGGGGTACCATGGGTATCCCCCAAGTGCACCCATCATCCCGCCACCCTCCCCTGGGGGCCCGCAACGGGCCCCCAAAGCACATCTCTGCCAGCCTTTCCATGGCGGCATCGCCGCCATGGAAAGGCCTTTTGAAACACACATCCTAATATGGATGGTGGTGCCTGCTAGGCACCGCCACCATATTAAGGCCCAATTCCGCCCGGCCGGCAATCAGAACGATTGCCGACCGGCGGAAAAGCGGCGGACGGACTTTCCGTCCGCCACGATACCCCCGGCCATATTAATTTGGCGGGGGGTAATTCAAGTTGAGATGGCGGGCGGATCACCACCGCCGGGCCGGCGGTGGCGATCCGCCCGCCATCCTAATGACCCCCCAAGAGAAGAAATGGAGAGCCCAATATTATATACACGAGAGATACATTTATAAATGCTCATGAATTAAATACAAAGCTCTATTGGTTACAGAAAAAGCAGCCTACTTCTCCTCGCAAATCGAATCCTCAAAAAACTCAGTCAGGGAACTCTATCAAGTTATTAACAAATTGACTAAATAACCAGACCATAAAAGAGATTGGGTCAGCCAGTCCTTTTGCGATGATATTGTCTCACACCTCAGGCGTAAAATTGACTCTATTTTCTACTCATTTGGTCACTGGTAATTCCTCGCCAAGTTCAGGTCAAGCTAATGCGAACTCAGCTTCCAAAAAGGATTTGTCTACTAAAAACTTCGACACTTTTTCCCCTGTTTCCACGGCATCAATAAAAGACCTTATCTTAACCACCAAGTCAGGCTCTCCAGACGACCCTTGTCCGCCCTCAGTTTTAAAGCTAGTCCCTGACATTATTTCTATCTACCTCTCAGACATATTTAATAATATGTTTAGAACTGGCATTTTCCATCCCAATGGAAGCGAGCTTCCATTTTGCCTTTATTGAAAAAAGCCAATATGGATCCCGAGGACCCGGCCAACTACTGACCTATTTCCAGGCTTCCTTTCCCAGCGAAAATAGTAGAAAAAGTAATGAACACTCAATTAAATCAGTTCATCAAGGATTCCAACTACCCGGACCCTACTCAATTTGGATTCAGATCCGAACATAGTACAGAGACTGCTCTGATCAAGGCCACTGATGAGCTCAAATTCATCCTAGACAAGGGGGATCAGCCGCCCTTATCCTGTTGGATTTATCTGCGGTGTTTGACACGGTGGATCATTCCACCCGGATACACCGTCTGGAAGAAAAAGTTATAAAAACCTTGCCTTGAAATTACTTTAATCCTTCCTGTCAAACAGGGAAAACATAATCAACTTTGACGCCTTCTCATCAAACTCGTTCCGTTTGCCCTGCAGGGTTCCACAGGGATCTTCTCTTAGTCCGACTCTTTTCAATTTATACATCACAGACCTTGCTCCCCTGATCGAATCCTTTGGCTTCTCCCTTACTTCATATGCGGACGACATGCAAATCGTGTTATCAGCCTCCAGTGATGCCAACCATACTGGTGTTCGCATACACGATTGTATGAATTGTATTAATGGTTGGATGAACAGACACCATCTTAACCTTAATGCTGGACAGACTGAGGTGATCTTACTCGGGAACAACTCTAACTTTTGGACTGCTCCGTGCTGGCCTGGGGAGATGGGCCCTCTTCCCACACCCACTAGGAAAGCTAAGAGCCTTGGTGTCACGATTGATGACCACTTACTCTTGGGCAAACAAATTAACGCAGTGGTCTCCTCATACAACATTTTGAGAACACTTACAAAAATTCTAATATTTCTGCCCATCTCAGTCAGGAAATCAGTTCTTTCCACACTTGTATTATCCAAGATTGATTACTGTAATGGCCTTTACATCAGCTTGCAAGCTCAATACTTGAATAAGTTGCAGATTCTTCAGAATTCGGCAGCCAGACTCCTACTGGACCAGCCTAGGTACCATTTGGTTTCCTCTGCCCTCAAGGATCTCCACTGGCTGAGAGTCAAAAACAGAATTAAATTTAAGGCCCTCTGCCTGACGTATAAAGCCCTCCATGACTCAGGACCCTCCTTCTTGAAGAAAGCTTTTTCATGGTACACTCCCTCAAGAAACCTAAGATAGGCAGGCTCTTTCAGAGTAAATACCATTAAATTTAAGAAATTGAAATGGGGTGGCAACAGCTTTGTGGTTAGAGCTGTGACAGCTTGGAATCTTCTTCCACTCAATCTTAGATCAGCTCCTTCCCTATCTCAATTCAGGAAGCTTCTAAAAACGTGGCTTTTCAATCAGTAGGTTGTTTCCCACTACCCTCGTTGCTTACTATTTCAGTGCCAAGACACCCTCGGGTATACGCTGCGCTTTACAAATAACTTAACATAACATAACATTAGGATAATGAAAGACTTGGGAAAAACATATCTTTCTAACCTATATCGTGCAGTTTGCATGTATCTCTTTGTCGACAGTTCATAGTTATATTAGGATTGTAATTTATGAGCTGCAGGTAATAAAAGGATCTCTGTGTCAAAGCAGTAGCCCACTGAGCGATCCAGATAAAATATAGGCATATTAGCAAGACCCAGGTTAGTTATCGCCGCTTTAGCGGCAGGAAACTGCCGCTAAAACGGCATAATGGGCTTGCTAATATGCGCTATGGAATTCAATAGAAGCCCAGGTTAGATGTGCAGGTCATCTAACCTGGGCTTCTATTGGAATTCCATAACGCATATTAGCAAGCCCATTATCGCCGTTTTAGCGGCAGTTTCCTGCCGCTAAAACGGCGATAATTTTAACGTGGGTCTTGCTAATATGCCCCATAGTTCTGTGATGGTACACGTTCTTTGCAGCAGGAGTATTAACCCTTTGTGCTACTTTATGGTGAGTCAAAACTCTAAACACCAGACAAAACTCTGATCACTCTCCAGCAGGAACTTTAATTGTCAGAGCTATCTTGGCATTTTTATTGCTGCCTGAAAACTGCTGAAAACATAAGGAACCCTGCAGCAGATGCTTTTAAACCCATCAGTTTATTTCTAAACACAGCACCAGATGGGGCTGCACTTGCCGCACTGCGCTAAAGCTGACCCTGGTAAGTAACAAATGTGAAGCCTCTGTCAAATTTTCTTCAGGCTAGTCAAACAGTGCTACCGTGCAATGGCAAAACAAGTAACACATTTTCAGTTGTCAAGATAACTTTAGCTTGTAGCCCTTCAAAGCCCATCCAATACATTTTTGGAAACTATTGAACGGATTTGCACGAAAATAAGCAAACGTAGTTCTTTGAGCAGGCACGGCTGGTACAAGTAAGAGCGGTGGGGTGGTTGGGCGGGGCGGGGCGGGGACAGGATGGGGGAAGTCAACAGACGACAGGATAGGGGAAATAAAATAAATAAATAAATAAAACCACTTACTTGCACCCGCCACATCGCCGACTCGGCGATGCGGTGAGTGCAAGGTAAGTAGCTTTATTTAGTTATTTATTTCATTTTCCCTATCCCATCCTATGTCAACATACCACCCGCCCCGTCCCACCGCCCCACTGCTCTTACCTGTACCGGCTGTGCTCGTCTTTGAGAAAGGTTGAGTGAAAATGATGAAAAGACATATAAGGTGCTCACTTTTAAGTGAATTTCCAAGGTGTATTTACACATATCTTAAGGTGTTGTAACGACAGCCAGCAATGAGGTCAATTTAATCTTGGATTTTTCAATGAATATATGATTCTAAACAGATCAGAAAGGCACTGAATCATGAAATGACAGACCCACATTTGTGAAGGAAAAGAATTCATAATCTGGACCTCAAGGCAGGAAGATGCAGGTCAGCTAACACAGATACTGCTCTTCCAGTTCCAGCCGAGCCCTCTTTGCATAACAAGGTAGCAGGCATGTGCCCAAAACTCTGTTTAGCATTGGTTCCTGTTAACCATGTGGCTGCAGTGAAGGACGTTTGAGCATGTTAGCAGGCAGCCACCATTGCATCTATGTCATCCATGTGAGCACACTGACATGTACGAGTCATAAAGAGCTCCTCCACGTGAAAGTAAATAATTTATGGTGCAGAATTATGTAGCAAAGCCCTTTGGTGATGACGTCTTCACTGTAAAAATTAATGACTTGGGGACATTGAGCAGGAGCATTCCAGAAGAAGCGAGCATTGGATTCTTATCTAATAATGATGATGATGACAGCAATTTATAGCGTGCATGGCTACTCCAAGGAGTGTTCTGGCACAAGTGAACAGTTGAGTTAGTCCTGCACAAAATGCCAGGTTTTAAGCTTTTTCTTAAACATTGTACACTCTTGACTGCAACACCCAGTCCTCAATTAATGAGCTCAACATTTTTTTCCTCTGGTTTGAAGAAGGTTACAATGACACAAAAGGCAACAAATCAAGTCTCTTTGTGGCAGTACTTACCGCGATCGTACATAAGCCAAGTGTGTTCCATGCACTAATCAGCTAGATACTGGATTAAACAACTACTCTCCAGGAAACAACATATTGCAGTGGCCGTTGGATAATAATATGTATGAAGAGACAAATTCTCTAGGGAAAGTGCCTTGTTTAAAAGGCTGATTGTTTTGTGAGTGTAGATCCACATAGATGGCCAAAAATCCCATTTTAAGTCTAGCCTAAGGGGAACAGAGTAACAGTCTATTCCCTCAAGCATAGACAGACCTTAAGAAACCAGAAAAAAAGTCTTTCCCCTGTGTCCATGATACTTGTGTCACTGCATTGGTACAGTTCTCAAATTTAAATTTGCAGAGGACAAACATTGACCAGCTCTCAAAAGTGGTTAAAGTAGCACACAACATAATTTAGGGCCAGATGTATTCAAAATTTCAATTTGTTAAACAGTGACCACAAATTGTGCACTAACTTTTTGTGAAGGGAAACCAACCTAGGAACTAATAGTTTGGCTCACAAAACTTTTCAATCACACCTACCTCAACAATATTCACGAGGTAAGTTGCAATTTGCAATTCACTATGATTGATGGCCATCATAGGGATGGCCACTTGCTTGGGTCAGCAGACCCCCATGTCTATGATCACATATCTATATTTGAATGTTTAAATACAGCCCGTTTTCCTTAAAGGATATGGGGCTGCATTAAAAAAAATTTTTTAAACTTGTTAAAATTTGTTTGAGAGTAAACAGTGGATGCATTGGAGCACAGTCTTCTACCTAACAAACTTTTTTTTTTTACTTTTACAAGGGAACCGCTCTCCTTTTGCAAATGGGTGAACTGAATTATGGCTGCATACCATTAATACAAAATATACCATTTGGAAGGGGCACCTGCACGATGCCCCTTCCTGATACTGAATCGGTATCCATTCAAAATCCCATTTTAGGAGTCAGGAAAACGTTTCTGACTCCTAAAATGGGATTAGTACATTGCTAAAAGCATTTCTGTTGTTGGAGCGTTTTCAAACCCAAAAAATCATGGATGAGTTTGCCTGTCCTAAAAATGGAACTCCAAATCTCCCTCACAATGATTCTCAAAACATCTCAGCCAGGACTAAATCTATATAAGAAGAACAATAAAAACTAAACACTGAAGGGAAAAATACAAGAAATGTTTTGCAACCAAATCTTCTTTCAATCAGAGATTAACCTTTCAAAAAACTGACAAAAAAAGTATTTGAGCTTGTTGAACCATCAACGATGTCTCTGACCAATGCATTACCTAATTACGCCCATGGTAACGACTTTAAACTCAGTACTTTATGATACCAAGAGACAATTGACAAGATTAAATTGTTTCTGAGTCTCACATAACCCACGTCTACAAGGAGTCTACTCAGAAGTCCAAGTACGCCTAACCTGAATTGGGAAAAACCATCCCCACCCTTTATCCCTTCTCTCACTAAATGGGCCAAATTCTGAGCACTCAAAGAAATTAGTATCTCCCTCATTCCATTCTGGGTCAATCAGGTAAATGATTCCCTTTTTCACGTTGATGAAGCAGAGTGCCAAAAAATCAGACAAGTAGCTCCTGTGGAAATAACCTGGTGCAGAACACAAAGAAGTGAATAACTATTGACCAGTTTTAAATCTACCCTTTCTAACCAAAGGTCTAAAAAGTGGTGCTGAAAACTAGATCAAACAATTCTTTGTGCAAAACCAAATTCGTGATCACTACCAATCAGGTTTTGGTATTGGATTACTCAAGATTGCAATCCATGAAATTGTGGATAATTATCTTGTTATCCTCAATATGAGGGATTTCAGCCTTCTCACTGTTCTGAATCTCTCCGGAGTGTTTGACACAGTCAACCATTCCATGATCTTAACTCTCCTTAATGAGAGAATGGAGTGTTGAGTAACAGTCGCCGGCTACTTCTCTGCATAACTTTATAACCTCTTCCACTGTATAAAACAACTCTAAACCTTCCCCAGTTCTCCAAGTGTTTCACAAGGTTCTTTTTTCTCTCTATATTACCCTCTTCAGTTCGTAAAATTTTTTGGATGTCTTAAAATAAATTCCAAGATGTCCTACCACTTCGATGCTGATGGCAAACAGGTGTACTTAAAAGTAACATCCCCTGATGATATTACCATCTTTTCATCGATCTTGGAAAACATTTAGGGTCATATGTACGAACACATTTTCCCATAGACACAGAATGGGTAAAATCCTTTGATACATCTGGCCCTGACTCTTGAAAGGCCCACCACATCCTTGAACTGAACCCTCAAAAATAGAAATCTTACTGACATCTCCACCCAAATGCTTATCCCTAAAGCAGTTGTTGCTGAATACCTTCAACATATAAGACTACCTCCATCCATCATTAAGTGTGCCAAATAACTAGGCTTCATCCTTGACGAGATTCACAATCCCCAATAACACACAGAAGCCTTGGCTAAGGGAGAAGAATTCCAAATTAGACTTCTCTGTGGTATCAAAGTGTTCCCACCTCATGAAGATTTAAAAAAAACTCGTCCAATCTCTAGTATTGGGCCATGAGATATTCTTTTATAGAGCCTTTGATACCTCCAGAAAAAATAATACTGCTGGCAAATAGTGACCAGTTTTAAAGGAAAACAGAAACTGGCATGCAACTCAGGATTGTGAAACTATGGGATATGAATCCCGTAGTCCCCCCTGACTCAGGGTTCAGTCTCTGACAACCACTGTCTCTGCCTGAAAAATCCAGTAAAATCCAGTAAAATATGTTTCCTAAATAATTCCTGATTTAAACTTTTCATTTTGTGCTGATACAAGGCAGGGTCACAAATCCAGGTAATTAGTAGGTTATATGTTATTGCAAACCTTACAGCTACATTGCTTGCCAAAAGATATGGTACAAGAATATTTTTTACAAAAAGAGAGGGACTTGGAGTAATCAAGGTCCAGCATTCACGCTCCCCTGTATGATGTACAAAGAGTATGCAGTTCCTAAATTCATATAATGGGAGGATACCATAATAATTACCATAAAACATTATTTAGGGCTCAATTTTTACATCAGACAATACTCTGACAATAATATTGTTGTGAATGTACAAAGAGGATGCAGTTAATAAATTCATATAATTTGGGGAAACCATTGGTATCACACCCATGCCAAGAAAGGTCGGAGGAATATGAATATTCAAGAGCAAAGCTCACACCCACCCAATTGGGTGGC
This sequence comes from Calotriton arnoldi, assembly GCA_963921515.1. Taxonomy (NCBI): domain Eukaryota; kingdom Metazoa; phylum Chordata; class Amphibia; order Caudata; family Salamandridae; genus Calotriton; species Calotriton arnoldi. The sequence continues at coordinate 1,492,439 of CAWUFW010000836.1, forward strand.
ATGCTTCATCAATGGGCAGTCCCTCGTTGGGCCTGCGCTGCAAGGCCCAAAGGGCCCCTCGAGGGGTCTCTTTGCCGGAGATCTTTTAAGATGTTTTGCCATAATGAGCCTGAAGTGAGGGTGCTGAGTGTGTAGATTGGAGAAAAGGAATGAAAAAGTTTTGAAATGACTAACGGCCACCTAATGACTACTTTATTATGATGGTGGATCTTGTCGTATCTAATAGCAAAGTGAAACTGTGAAGGAAATAGTGTTCCTTCCTAAGGATACGAAGGAACATTATTTCCATCACAGTTTCACTTTGTTTTAATAGCATTTCCAAAAAGATCACCCTATTTGACTTAATAATACAAAATCTACACCCAATGGAATTGTATTATTTAAACAACATATAGGACACAATATTTTCATTGTGCCAATTAAGCATGAAATATGTGTCCCAGAATGCCCAGCTCTGGCAGGGTGACTACATCAACACTATTGAGGAATGCATTTACATAATGCCTTGGGAGCACTGGTTCAGGCAGTCAGTGTGCTCCCTTCCCCTCACTGCAAACATATGACATATTACACTCAAAATGGAGAGCCCAGGACTAACTTCTCCGTCTCAACAAAGGAAATAAATAGCATGCTACATGCAGTACATCGACATATAGGGTGAATGCCATGCTGGATGTTCTACCCCTTTCAAAATGGAAACATGTTATGTATTTGATTGTCATTACAGCATATGGACTTTCTATTACAAAATAACTACTCAATAACTCTCAAGTTGAACATGTGAATGAGCTCAGCGTCATGATTTATCTAGACTGAGAGCAATTCTTCCTTGCCCCCTGCTGTCAGTTCCAAGCATAGTCAAGTAACCAGTTCCACCATATTTCTCGCACATGTAGAATAATAAAAAATGAGCGGTAATATTTCAGCATTTTATGTTTCACAACTCCTCCATGCTTTCATGAATGAGAAACAGTGTGGAATAGGGTTTTGCCACCAGCTCCAGCAGCTGCCACAGATAATTACTAGAAGTGAGTGACGGCTAAGACATGAATTGTATGGCTCTTTACCAACACAGTGCAGCAATGGTCATCTAAGGAAACACCTACTGCGTGCAAACCAATCTAGTGAAAGCCATAGTTGCCAACAGTTGAAAAACATTTCCAGTGACACTGTGCAGCACAGGGCTGCTGCAGATAGAATGTTCTTGTTTGCATACTGTCAGGTAGTTCCTATAAATCTATATAGGATCTGCGCGTTTCGACAACATAAACTAAGGGATTGGTGTCCGGACTGATTCCAGACATCCCCATAGGATATGTTAGAATGTAGACCAGCTAGCTCACAGTGCCAATAAAAGCCCCCCAACCTTTCCAAGGGGCAAATAGTTTCTGGCAACTATCGACTATGACAACCCTGACCCCTCAGGGATCGTGGAAACAGTGTACTACTTTTCGCTAAGTCACTCGTGCTCACTTGGTCTCAGAGAGTTACACAGAATAAACAGTGGGGACGTTTTCAATAAGAATTTATTGAGCCAGCATCATTCTACTATAGAATACGTGTGTTGCAACAACCATTAGACAGAAATAGATATATACAATAACAAGCACCAACAGAGTAAACAAAATGTAAAATTCTACCAGGGTGCTAAAACAGTGAATATATGCAGGCATATAGATACATAGCAAACACAAGGAGATGGACAGAGTGCTAAAACTTTTCAAACACTCACCCTCAGTCACAGATCTGGGTTGAATCCATCATCGTTCTTTAGCTCACTTCGCCACCCCAGTTCAGACCCAGCTATATGCAAATCAGTCTTGACCCTGTGCCTCATGGGAACAGTCCAGCCCGAACTGCCAGGTCAGGTGTTCCCTGGACCGGAAACAAGCATCCTGGGACCAGTTTTGGGGTAACACCTCTCATCAGCCAGGCTAGCTTGAATCCAATGGCAAAGTAAGCAAGGGACCCACGTCTGGGCATACCCTGCCAACTTAGGGCGAACAAAGCAAACACAAGGAGATGATGGACGGAGTGCTGAAACTTTTCAAACACTCACTCCCAGTCCCAGATCTTGGTTGAATCTATCATCATTCTTTAGCTCACTTCGCCACCCCAGTTCAGACCCAGCTATATGCAAATAAGTCTTGACCCTGTGCCTCATGGTAATAGTCCAGCGCGAACTGCCAAGACAGGTCTTACTGGACTGGAAACAAGCATCCTGGGACCGGTTTCGGGGAAACACCCCTCATCAGCCAGGCTAGCTTGAATCCAGTGGCAAAGTGAGCAAGAACTATAGATTTAAGCCAGATCTATTGACTGGGGGTGAATGTTTGATTTGCTCTGCATTCCGTCCATCATCTGTGTGTCTTTTGCTTTCTTTCCCTAAGTGCGCCGGGTATGCTTAGATGTGGGTCCCAGGCTCACTGTGTCACTGGTTTCAAGCTATTCTGGCTGATGAGGGGTGATGCGCCAAAACCGGACCCAGGATGCTTGTTTTCGGTGCAGGGAGGACCTGGCTTGGCAGTTCGGGCTTGACTGTTCCCATGAGGCGCAGGGTCAAGATTGATTTGCATTTGGCTGGGTCTAAGCTGGGGTGGCATGGTGAGCAAAAGAATGATGAATTTAACCCAGATCTATTGACTGGGGGTGAATGTTTGATTTGCTCTGCATTCCGTCCATCATCTGTGTGTCTTTTGGCATATAGATATGTGGCAGTAATCATGTGTACTCCTACGATCCTAGGATGCTAACCCTAGCTAAGTGTACCTAAATGTACCTAGCATGTATGTAGGTGTAAAGCCAAGAATCCCCCTAGGAAGGAGCCAACCCCATTACCTGATGGGAGACAACAAAGGACCCCGTCTTGTTCTTGAGTTCGACACCACGCAAGGGATGTCAGACCACTGCATGCTGAAGTTTCTGCGTGCAGAGACTTCAGCATCTTGTGTCAGCATGGAAGTTTCTCCTCTGGTTTGCCCAACGAAGATGTGGTACTTATATACCCAAAATGTACCTCAGGGGTTCTACCTAGATGTGTCATTGTACTGTGGGCCTGTCATCCAAGGATGACGATAGTGGTGACTTTTGTACAGAGTTATTATACAGAAGATGGTAATCCTGCTGTGATACTAAGAATCCTGTAATAAATAGGAACAGTTCCTGCAACAATATTACCCAGGACAGTCTCCAACTTCTCGGGACCGTCCCTGCAAAAGCAGGACAATTGGCAACTTTGGAAACTGCTTACTGCATTGACAACAATCTAGTGATCTCTAGAACTGACATCTTGCAAAGGACTCATACTCTGCTTAGCTCATCGTTAGTACTTCCCTCACAGGACAGCCCCTCCAGTATTGTATTACACATAACAAGCAATGATCTCTCAGCTTGCACATGAACGTGTTACATTGGCCGAAGAAGGACATGAGCATCATTTTGGTACAACATCCAAAAACCCACCTTTCCTTAACTAATATTTAAAAATATGAGGAAGAAGGACCCATCTCCCCAGAGCGCAACTTGTGTCGGTGTTTGTTGGTGCTTGCCGCTGGCACTTATTCCTCAACACTGGTACATAGGTAACATTGATACAGGCATTCAGCAGCACTGGCAAGAACAGTGGGTGGTGAAGCCACAGTAACCTATTGAGATTTTGTTTGGTTCTCTCACTTATGTTAAGCACCCAATATATCATATGGAAAAAGGATATTGAAAGTTACTAAGAGTCATGTGGCCCTGTAGAGGGGCATTACCAAAATCTGCAAATAACTGATTATTTATGGTAGGGTGAAGTTTAATCCATTAATGCGCAGTGACATTCATCTTCTACCCCTCTATTACTTGGTTTCATTGTTTCTCTGATGCTGAGAGCTTCATAGTTCAGACATTTATAGCAATCTGTACTGTGAAAATAAAACAAAGTTGCAGGAAATTGGGTTATTGGTTGTGCAGGATGTGAGGCCTGTACAAGTAATAGATTCACAATTGTCTCCTTACTGAGAACCAAGTACCCCATTGCAGCACTTGACTCTCTCAAGATAGCGAAGCGGAGCAGTCCGAGGCCTACTCAGGGGAGGTGGTGTGGGCTCATAATCGCCATCCACTGGCACGCAGCAACAACATTCAATAAATTATTGGCCAGTTAGTGCTTTTTCTTTGAAAAATTACATTCATCACACACACTACAAAATAATGCATTAATTTACAAATATATTCATCAGGCAGATGGCAATACCTTCAATGACATTCTTGAATCACATTTGACCTAGGGGTGGACGTAACTTGTGTAAATTGCTGTAGTGAAATTATGCAAACTTAAAGCAAAATTACGCAAGACATAATGGCCCAGAGGTTGTGTTTTGCACTAAGAAAATAGCACTAAATGCAACAGAATATGAACAGCAGCAACCAGCAGCAGCTCAAACTTCCTACATTTTTTGTAACTGAGCTCCTGCAGTAGGCCAAATCACTCATAATAATGCAAATGGGAGCGATTGTGTAATTTTCAGTAATCTTGCGTCGGAAGAGTAATGCCAAATCACAGAAATTACGCAAGATTACACAGAATTATGTGATGAGCATAAACCAGCATTTGGCAAATTCCCCCTTGTGTCTAAAATGGACCTGAGGATTCCTTTTGCTCTATGGAAATAGTGATAAATGCAATATAGCATGAATAGCAGCAGCCAAAAGCTGCTTGTGCTCAATAAAGTTGTTCCTGTGCTCCTGCAGTTGGATTTTTGTGCCAAATAACTCATAAGAACATGAATGGGAGTAATCATGTAATTTCTGGCGATTTAGTATCAACAGAGTAACACAAAATTACCAAAATTACTACATTTCACACAGGCCTAATTTGACCATCTTGTAAGTAATGAACCCTACAATCCAAATACCCCATACCTATACCAGATGCAACATCACTATGTAAGGGGGTGTGATGTTAAAGCAGGCATACTATTGGCTTTGTACAGGAGGGTCATCAGATAAAAGTATAAGGCAAGCCTACTGGCTTTGTCAAAGGGTCACCACAGTCTAAGAACTATGATTACATGGTAGAAGTCACCATCATACCAATGGAATCAATAACCATATTAACATGCAATTATTATCATTAACAAAAACATCACAATATCTCTTAATACTCATTATTAATAAAGTAATTTGAATAAAGCACTGCAAATACAAAAACCTGTGCCAGAGTCTTTCTTCACACTCAGGCCACATAACATGCACCCATAGGATAAACAGCTAAGTGTCCCTTCACTCCTGAGCTGAAGAGCACTAGCAACAGCTCAGGGAATGCACAACAAGAGAAAAAGCTGTGTAATAAAGTCCGCTTGTGGAGCATTATGGGTCTGTCCTTCATAGAGCATGCTCACTTGAGTAGGAGCTTCCCCTAGAAGCTGGAAGCCACTGTCTTTTTGTTTTCTTGCCCCATCCTGCTTCCTTTGCATCTGGCCTGGTGTCCCCAAGCCGAATGAGCCTCTCCGAAGGGGGGCCTCAACGCATTCCCTTCTCTCCCAGATAATTAAAATATGCTCCTTGTGCTGACCGTCAGGTGCTAGCCCACCCCAGGGGTTAAGTTAGAGAGTAGCGGCGGATCCCCACGCGCCTCGTTTTTGTTTTAGGCATGTTTTAATAGATAAAATGTTCAAAGGTGCATAGCTCAGGCCTGGTTGAGCTGACTTCCTTAACCTTGGGCTTATTTTACTCTGTGTGGTGACCCTCCTAGCCTCTAAAGGGGGTAATGTTTGCAGGGAGCTAGGTTCACTGGCTCCTTGCACCAGCCTTCTCCTGTGTTTTGTCCTCCATAGGCCCTATTGCCTCCTGGCCATCTTACAGGGTACCTGGGGCCAGTGGAGTTCAAGACTCACCCAAACTGGTCTATAGGGAGCATAAGAGGGCCAGCACCACTAGCCCTGGAAAGATCCATCTAGTCCTGGGGGTCAGCTCTAGGCAACGTTCTTAGTCCATCAGGGGCATGAGGTGGCTTATACTTCCACCTGCCCATGATTCTGGTGTTGTTGCTATCCAGGTATACGATCCTGCTCTGTCTCTCCCTTGTGCAGGGGTTTATAAGTGTGGCCGGAAGGTTCTACATGCCAGGCATCTCTGGCTAATCCTAGAATACCATATCATCCCTCTTCTGCAATCCCAACCCTCCTGCACAGCAATCTGGGACAATCCAATATGGCAGAACCCTTCTTTCCCTGGTCAGATCTCTCTGTGCCCACCAGGAGGTGTGGCTATGGTAAAGAGCTAAGCCTCCCTTGTGGTTATTCCAAACCAGTTCTGGGGCAGCTCCTCCTCCCACTGCTTTTGAAGCCAAGTTGGCTAGAGGGACAAAGGAAGGGGGCAGGTCTGGTGTCAGGTTTATCTGTTTATGATAGGTTAGGCCCATTTGAAGTGTAACTAGCCCTTGGGCAGAGCCCCCAGGTCATCCGGTCAAGCGAAGACCTGCACCTCCCCACACCCACGCCCCTTTTCCTCTGTCTGGGAGCAATCCACATCTCAACACAGGGAAGTCATCCAGCTGCAATCCCAACCCTCCTGCACAGCATTCTGGGACAATCCAATATGGCAGAACCCTTCTTTCCCTGGTCAGATCTCTCTGTGCCCACCAGGAGGTATGGCTATGGTAAAGAGCTAAGCCTCCCTTGTGGTTATTCCAAACCAGTTCTGGGGCAGCTCCTCCTCCCACTGCTTTTGAAGCCAAGTTGGCTAGAGGGACAAAGGAATGGGGCAGGTCTGGTGTCAGGTTTATATGTTTATGATAGGGTAGGCCCATTTGAAGTGTAACTAGCCCTTGGGCAGAGCCCCCAGGTCATCCAGTCAAGGGAAGACCTGCACCTCCCCACACCCACGTCCTTTTTCCTCTGTCTGGGAGCAATCCACATCTCAACACAGGGAAGTCATCCAGCTGCAACGTGACTGTTGAATGCTTACAGAAAGCATTTGAGGGTTCACGCAAAAAATGATTGCTTTTTAAAAGTATGTGGTGCTTAAAAGTTAGGCAAAAATCTATTTTACCATTAAATTGGATTTTGGACAACTATTAAAATGAGTCAGTGAATTATTTCTTCGGCTGCTACCAATCTGAATATAGCATTTATTAAATTTAACATTGCAGCCCAGTGTTTAACTTTAGAAGCAGACAGCCTTGCTTCAGCTTTTGGGGATATTTCACTGTAAGGACATTTTCAACATTAACTTTTACATGTCCTACCTTTAAATGCTATGCGCCTTGCCTTTACGGGCAATTAGGTCTACTTGGGGGTGACATTAATATTGAAAAGGCCTGTTAAAAGGGGTTATTTTGATATGTCAAATTCGCAGTTTAAAACTGCCACAGGCATGTTACCTGTGTGCAGCTACAAAGCTGTGCACAGCAGTAGTCTCTCACATGCAGTCCGCAACTGTGCATGTGCAAACATATTTACATGCAACCAGTCCAGTGCCCCTTATACTAGCTGTGCTGCAGCAACCCTGTCTTAAAAGATGGTCACTGGTTTTAAACATGTGCAGTCCATTACCATGAAATTACCATGAGTAAGAATTGGGTACTGAGACTCACCCACAGAGAAAAGCCAAAAACCAGGTAATCAAAAGCAAAAAAATCCCAGAGGATTAAATGGGCGGGTACCCAATTGCAACAAATGTTCTGTAAGGATCCCTTCAACAAATACCCCCTAAAATCCCACTTATTCTCCTAATATTACGTGGTGTCTCTCACACCACTTTTTTCAGTTCTATAGCACCAGGAAGCCTTTGGGTGTCAGTTTGCTCTTTATAAATACATAACTAAAAATGCTTTAGCTTTCAGATGTTTACGCTGTACAACATAGCTCACCTTCACGACTGGGAACACAAACCAGCCCTGGCAGACAACTCAGCTGGATGGACCGGCCCCAGTGCTAGTGAGAAGCACTTCTGCCGGCAGCAGTCTGCCGGCCACTTTAGCATGCTGCCTCTTTTTGTTACAGGGGGCTGATATTGCAGCACTGCTTCAAAATCGGCCCCAAGTAACAAATCTGGCCCCCCAACGCTCAAAAACCAGCCCTCACCTTCCAGCAACCGGGAAAACGCCCAGTGCCCGCTACGGCCAGTGCGGTCCTGCTCACCTTCAAACCAGAGTCATGTTCTTGTTTTCAACTCCAGAAGAAAACTAAGTTAAGAGGGCCCATTCTAGTTCCCATAACTGCTTTACTCACTACGACCTGTCAGTGAATGAAAGTTCACACAAAACATTCAGTAAGGAGATTTAAGTGTACACGTGTCAGTTGTTCTGATCCTTATGGTGCGCCTTTCAATACTCATATGGCTCTGTAGTATGTATTGTGATGTCAAAATGTAACTGTTACAAATAGTACACTAGGGCTGTAATTTTCTTTTCACAGATCTGGTCATCTGCCACAACTAGACTTTAAAAAGCGAATTATGTGCAGGTGTTACGCAATTATCATAGTCTTCTATTTATTATATTTTTGTATTGAATTTATTAATCACAGTGTATCTAAATTTGTATATAGGAAAAAAAACTAGCAAAAAGTAATGGCAATGAACATGACATAGCGATACCAAAGGGGATGATGGATGGAGCGTTAGAGCAAATCAAACACTCACCCCCAGTCAACTGATCTGGGTTTAATCCATCATCATTCTTTAGCTCACTCCACCACCCCAGTTCAGACATGGCCATATGCAAATCAGTCTGACCCTGTGCCTCATGGGAACAGTCCAGCCCGAACTGCCAAGCCATGTCTTCCTGGACCGGAAACAAGCATCCTGGGACCGGCTTCGGGTTCATAACCCTCATCAGCCAGTCTATCTTGAATCCAGTGGCAAAGTGAGCAAGGGACCCACGTCTGGGCATACCCTGCCAACTTAGGGCGAACAAAGCGATACCAAAGGGGATGATGGACGGAGCGTTAGAGCAAATCAAACACTCACCTCCTTGTGTTTGCTTTGTTCGCCCTAAGTTGGCAGGGTATGCCCAGACGTGGGTCCCTTGCTTACTTTGCCATTGGATTCAAGCTATCCTGGCTGAAGAGGGGTGAAACCCCGAAACCGGTCCTAGGATGCTTGTTTCCAGTCCAGGGAGGACCTGGCTTGGCAGTTCGGGCTGGACTGTTCCCATGAGGTACAGGGTCAAGACTGATTTGCATATGGCTGCGTTCAAACTGGAATGGCATGGTGAGCAAAAAAACGATGGATTTAGGCCCAGATCTCTGTACTGGGGTGAATGTATGACATTGTTCTGCATTCTGTCCATCAACTGTTGTTTTTGCAATGAACATGACATAAACTCAATAACGGGATGCCATCATCACCTTTAATGTATTTGATTTGCAAGTGTATTACGTCCACTAGAACTGGCCAAATTAAGCGAGGATGGTAGGTGCAAAATCTTCCAGTCTGTCGGTAAACGTCTGCTGGAGCAGAAAGTAAACTTTTTTCAGCCAGGCTGGGTAGCAAAATGGGCGGGGGATCTGTGGGGCTTGGAAGGGTGTTGGTGGCAGGGCATGCTCAATTGCTGCTGGGAAGGGCATACAGCATGCTCCCAGTGCTTAATTTGAGCCTGTGTTTTCCGATGCTGGGCACTGGCACTTAATTGTCAACACCGGCGCTTTTGACAGCCTACCACAAGGTGGCGCTGCCTGGCTAATTTATAGATGACCATAACAGCAGTGAATTATTTATTCAATATACATTATAAATGACTATTACCTGCCGCCCAAGTCATTTTCATAGCTTTGGGGGCCTGAAAATATTCCGAATTGTCACACTTGTAGGAGTGTGATGGTAAGTAGTTGTGTTGTTACTACCATTGGAAGCACTGGCAGGGGCAATGTGTGGTGCAAGCTGCAGTGGCCTCCTAACGAGAGACCTGGTACTAATTAAGCACTGCATGCACCCTTGTGATGGACAAGGGGGTTTGGTTGGGCTTTACTGAGCCTGTGACCTATGACTGCCCTGAAGTTTTTACCGAGTGTGAATTTGCACCCAGTAAAATCTCTGGTATTTTCACTCCTGGCAATTTTTTGGGAGCGGAACACAAGCAACTCAGAATTGGGTAGTGTAGTGTCCTCCACTGGATAATGTACCACCTGACTCGTAATGAGGTCCTATATCTCCTGCCTAACGGTGGATGGAGCGTCCTAAGACAACTCACATAAAGCCGTGACACAAGGATGGTGCCACCTGCAAACAATGTCAACATTCAAACCAGCAAGGATATTATTTCCGGCATGAAATGTCCAAATGGTTTCTCCCCAGTAAAGTATGATACTAGTAATCATGGGCTACATTGCACAACACTATATATTCTTTTAATAATGTGCTGTTTTCTAAGTCCTATAAATCCAAAGGGCATTGTCTGTTTGACCTGTGTTGATCTCTATCCGCCTCACTGTTATTGCTAATGAAATAAATGGTGGTCACTGCCAGCCCCTCCGAACCCCTTGTGCAAAGTTTTTAATGAACAAATGAAGATGATAGATATGGGGATTATTACTCTTTCGATACTTTGACGGCATTTTCCTTCACGTCAGTACGATTAAAGGAGTCTCTTGGCGCTGCAGAGAAAAACAGGTGCAGTGTATGCAGTTGACCTAAAAAATAATATAATGTTCAGTGGCGTCCGGCAGCAGGGGAAATCAGTGGAGCAGTACAGGGGGAAAAATTAAAACAAAACTTGCCTGTAGCCTGATGTCCACCGCCTCGCCACCGCTTAAGCTCCGACAATGCTCACACAGGCTCCCAAATTCCCCTACGCCAATTCAGATGCTACTCTCATGCTGGTATTACCCAGCTTGAGAGAAGCGTAGGGATTGGGCGAAGTGGGCTGGTTCCACACTCCAGCAGAGACTGGGAGCCTGTGCTCCTGAGGCCTGCTGATATCTCCAAGCAACAGCCTGAAGATATCCAAGTGTGCATGCTGGTTTGGCTGTCCTACGACGGCAGCCAAACCGACATGCCCACTGGCAGTGCCCTTAGCCCACCACTACTCCTGCTGCTGATGGTCCCGCCCTCAAGACTCAGCTGTGGCGCCAGAGTAAAATAAAGTGATAATAAAGCAGTTTTATTAACTGCTTTAATATCATTTTATTTGACATGCTTCTGCTGGTTCCAGCAGTGGGGCAACGCTCCTCCGCCATAACGGAGGAGCCGCCCCTGATAATGTTACAGTGTAAACCATTCTGGATGTACTCCAGTGTGTGTGTATGTAAACCATTCGTTAGAAGCTCAAATAAAATACAATTTAAAGTAAAAGTTAAAAGAAGTGCCTCACAGAAATCTACTTCAAGATAACAAGCAGGTTAGAGAATGCACAACCTCCATCAGCAGTCGTTTTCGAGGAAGTTCAACTTCTGGGGGCAGGCACTGTCCCGTAGTAAGGGTGGTGTAGACCCTAAAGCAAGGAAAATAAGGTCCCAGATTGGGTAATGAAAGACAACATAATTGGGAGGGAATGGTCCCCTTACGCCTCTCGGCCTTGGTACCCCTTCATCTACTGCTAGCGAGAGCTTTCTCCCAATTGAGATTAAATGTGACTTGTCTGAACATAGCCTGGTCTGAAGATATGGAGATAAGGAATGAAATAAGCGACATATCAAAAATTCAGATTATTTTCAAAGATACTGTGTGTTTTGGTAAAACTATTTTTTTTTCGGAGCCGCGCCCTCAGGGCAGCACTTTCTACAATTCCAAAAAATGAAAAATGCTACTTTTCAACCCTTCCTAAAAATACTTGAATAAGAATAAGAATATATTTCTCCAAAATATTCTAGGACTGGAGTTAGAATAGCAAATTTGGCCATTTAGTGTCTTCCATGCCCACTACTTCCCTGAGTAGCATTTCAGGGCAAAAAACACAAACGAGCATTTGTTTTGGTCTTGCTTAAAAAAATGAGACTGGTATGATTCATGGTATGCAAACATATTCTACAATTCAGAAACAACCTGAAGACACACTTCTACAGACAGCATGATACCCCTGACTCTTTTCCTTCTCCTAGTGACTGTATCTTCCCGGCGACCATGCCGCTTGTTAGCTGTCCATTTCGCTTGAGATAGTCTCTGGCACTACACATATCAAAACATACATATGCTGGAATTTCTCTCATCACTTCTCTGTGTATCTTCCTCCAATTGAACGTGGGCACCCTCCTTAGGGAACATGCGGCCATCAGCAATAATTGGAACACTGCACGTAATTTCCACTAAAAAAATAAATAAATGAAATAAACCCCACAAAATGGTGGTTATTATCACCCAAAATAACATTAGCTAGAGTGTGGTGGCAGGAAGGGTCCATCGACTAACAGCTACCCCTACTTTAAGCATTAGCAAGTTGTAGATGTCATATAATAATGAGTGGCCTTTCCTATTTAGGTGTTTCTGTTAGACCTGGCTTTTCCAGCGGGTTTATCCCCAGACTTTTTGCTTTTTGGCCTCCTTTTTGTTGGTTTTAGCACTCTGGGCACTTTACCACTGCTGATCAGTGCTAAAGTGCATATGTTCTGTGTGTAAATTGTGAATATGGATTGGTGTTTCCATGATTGGCTTGTTTGACTTACTACTAAGTCCCTAGTACACTGAACTCTGTATGCCCAGGGCCTGCAAGTCAAATGCTGCAAGTGGGCCTGCAGCACTGATTGTGCCACCCACACAAGCAGCCTTTCAAAGGGGTATCAGACCTGCCACTGCAGTGTCTGCGCGCAGTCTCTACTGCCATGTCGACCTGGCACCCACTTGCCAGGCCCTAACCTTCCCTTTTATTACATCTGAGACACCCCTAAGGTAGGCCCAAGGTACACTTGTGGACAGGGTGCAGTGTATGTGAAAGGTAGGATATGTACTGATGTGTGCTACATTTCTTGATAGTGAACTACAGTGTATTTAGTTTTTCACTATTGAAAGGCTATCTGTCCCATAGGATAGAATGGGAGTTTACTTATAACATCTTATAAGTATAACTTTCCATTGGGACAAGATGAAAAGATGGAGCTTAGTATGCCTGAACTCAGAATATAAAAATGTATCTTTTAGTAAAAATGATTTTTATACTGTGCGTTTGAAAATCCACTTTTAGAAAGTGGATATTTTCTTGCTCAGCCATCCTGTGTGCTTCTGCAAGTTTGTGGATTGACTGTCTGGCTTTGGAGTGACAGGGGCTGGGGATGTGTATTCACTGTAGACAGCCACTGGGGGGGTTGAGGCGTGTCCTGCCTTCCCTGGGTGAGTCGGGCTGAGCTGAATAGACCTGGGCTGCATTTAGAGTAGGGAGAGGAGATTTCCTTATGCCTGAATGGGACTGGACTGCCTTACACAATGCTGTCTCCACCTCCTGCCGCGTAGCTGGACCAGAGAGGGCAGAACTGGTTGTGACTGAGCACAGAGCCTCTCTGCCACCAGAGAACAAAGAGAAATGGGATATAAATATTGGGGCCCAGACCCCAGAACTTTAGAATACTTCTGGACTCAAGAGGAACCTCTGCCAAGGAGAAGAGCTGGGAAAACTAAAACCGACACAGAGCCTGTCCGCGGCTGGTGAAATCGCTGCGCCCTGACTCCTGTGCACCGAGGTCCCAGATCACCACACCGATTCCGACGTAGGCCCTGCTGTGTGACAGCAAGAACCAACGCATCGTGGGACCCCGGCTGGAGAGACCAACGCAGCGCCATTGCCACCGCCGCTGCATCGAGAACCGATGCATCCCTCATCCCCACGCATTGCACTGGGGCGCCAAGTCTTCAAGAATGCCGGGGCCGCAGTAAGAAACCGACGCATCACCTCCCCACACAGTAAGACACTGATGCATCACCTCCCCTTTAGTAAGGAACCGATGCCTCACCTCCCCTGCGTGGTAGTAAGGAACCGACACATCACCTCCCCTGAAGTAAGGAACTGACGCAACACCTTCCCTGGGCGTTAGGAACCGACAGATCACTTTCTCTGTGGCTGTTTTTGTTTATGATTGTGACGCATCCAAGGTACTTTGTGTTGAAAGTGTTGCATCTATAGTTTGCTATGGACAGAACTGTTTTTACCTTCTGAGAATCACATTTTGATTATTTTATGTTTGATTTTTGTTGTTTTGGTCTTGTTTAGTTTAGATAAAGATTACTTATTTTTCTAAACTGGTGTGGTGTGGTGTAGTGTTTTCACTGTATTACTGTTGTGCGCACAAATGCTTCACACACTGCCTCTGAGATAAGCCTTTCTGCTTGTGCCAAGCTACTAAGGGGGTGAGCAGGTATTATGTTAGAAGTGTATACCCCTTACTCTGACTAGGAAGAAGGGTCCCTACTTGGACAACGGTGCAAACCATTGCCAACTAGAGACCCTCATTTCTAACAGTTTCATTAATGCCCTGCTGTAGTTTTTATCACTGGAAATGTATCACCAAACCGAATTACATAGAGCTACTCGAAATGATGCAAATACAAAGGGCAATTATGACAAGCCAATGGTAAATATTTCAAATGTAAGTCATTACCATTTCATGCTGCTGCTAAATCCAGGATGCTTGTTTCCGGTCCAGGGAGGACCTGGCCTGGCAGTTCGGTCTGGACTGTTCCAATGGGGCACAGGGTCAAGACTGATTTGCATATGGCTGGGTCCAAACTGGGGTGGCGTAGTGGGCAAAAGAACGATGGATTTAACCCAGATCTTTTGACTGGGGGAGAATGTTTGCATTGTCGGCATTCCGTCCATCATTTGTTTGCTGTAACACTTTTCGCCTTAAGTGGGATGGGTATGCCCAGACGTGGGTCCCTTGCTCACTGCGCCACTGGATTCAAGCTAGCCTGGCTGAAGAAGGGTGACTTTCCCTGAAACCGGTCCCAGGATGCTTGTTTCCGGTCCAGGGAGGACCTGGCCTGGCAGTTCGGTCTGGACTGTTCCCATGGGGCACAGGGTCAAGACTGATTTGCATATGGCTGGGTCCAAACTGGGGTGGCGTAGTGGGAAAAAGAACGATGGATTTAACCCAGATCTTTTGACTGGGGGAGAATGTTTGCATTGTCGGCATTCCGTCCATCATTTGTTTGCTGTAACACTTTTCGCCCCTAAGTGGGATGGGTATGCCCAGACGTGGGTCCCTTGCTCACTGCGCCACTGGATTCAAGCTAGCCTGGCTGAAGAAGGGTGACATACCCTGAAACCGGTCCCAGGATGCTTGTTTCCGGTCCAGGGAGGACCTGGCCTGGCAGTTCGGTCTGGACTGTTCCCATGGGGCACAGGGTCAAGACTGATTTGCATATGGCTGGGTCCAAACTGGGGTGGCGTAGTGGGCAAAAGAACGATGGATTTAACCCAGATCTTTTGACTGGGGGAGAATGTTTGCATTGTCGGCATTCCGTCCATCATTTGTTTGCTGTAACACTTTTCGCCCTAAGTGGGATGGGAATGCCCAGACGTGGGTCCCTTGCTCACTGCGCCACTGGATTCAACCTAGCCTGGCTGAAGAAGGGTGACATACCCTGAAACCGGTCCCAGGATGCTTGTTTCCGGTCCAGGGAGGACCTGGCCTGGCAGTTCGGTCTGGACTGCTCCCATGGGGCACAGGGTCAAGAGTGATTTGCATATGGCTGGGTCCAAACTGGGGTGGCGTAGTGGGCAAAAGAACGATGGATTTAACCCAGATCTTTTGACTGGGGGAGAATGTTTGCATTGTCGGCATTCCGTCCATCATTTGTTTGCTGTAACACTTTTCGCCCTAAGTGGGATGGGTATGCCCAGACGTGGGTCCCTTGCTCACTGCGCCACTGGATTCAAGCTAGCCTGGCTGAAGAAGGGTGACATACCCTGAAACCGGTCCCAGGATGCTTGTTTCCGGTCCAGGGAGGACCTGGCCTGGCAGTTCGGTCTGGACTGTTCCCATGGGGCACAGGGTCAAGACTGATTTGCATATGGCTGGGTCCAAACTGGGGTGGCGTAGTGGGCAAAAGAACGATGGATTTAACCCAGATCTTTTGACTGGGGGAGAATGTTTGCATTGTCGGCATTCCGTCCATCATTTGTTTGCTGTAACACTTTTCGCCCTAAGTGGGATGGGTATGCCCAGACATGGGTCCCTTGCTCACTGCGCCACTGGATTCAAGCTAGCCTGGCTGAAGAAGGGTGACATACCCTGAAACCGGTCCCAGGATGCTTGTTTCCGGTCCAGGGAGGACCTGGCCTGGCAGTTCGGTCTGGACTGTTCCCATGGGGCACAGGGTCAAGACTGATTTGCATATGGCTGGGTCCAAACTGGGGTGGCGTAGTGGGCAAAAGAACGATGGATTTAACCCAGATCTTTTGACTGGGGGAGAATGTTTGCATTGTCGGCATTCCGTCCATCATTTGTTTGCTGTAACACTTTTCGCCCTAAGTGGGATGGGTATGCCCAGGCGTGGGTCCCTTGCTCACTGCGCCACTGGATTCAAGCTAGCCTGGCTGAAGAAGGGTGACATACCCTGAAACCGGTCCCAGGATGCTTGTTTCCGGTCCAGGGAGGACCTGGCCTGGCAGTTCGGTCTGGACTGTTCCCATGGGGCACAGGGTCAAGACTGATTTGCATATGGCTGGGTCCAAACTGGGGTGGCGTAGTGGGCAAAAGAACGATGGATTTAACCCAGATCTTTTGACTGGGGGAGAATGTTTGCATTGTCGGCATTCCGTCCATCATTTGTTTGCTGTAACACTTTTCGCCCTAAGTGGGATGGGTATGCCTAGACGTGGGTCCCTTGCTCACTGCGCCACTGGATTCAAGCTAGCCTGCCTGAAGAAGGGTGACATACCCTGAAACCGGTCCCAGGATGCTTGTTTCCGGTCCAGGGAGGACCTGGCCTGGCAGTTCGGTCTGGACTGTTCCCATGGGGCACAGGGTCAAGACTGATTTGCATATGGCTGGGTCCAAACTGGGGTGGCGTAGTGGGCAAAAGAACGATGGATTTAACCCAGATCTTTTGACTGGGGGAGAATGTTTGCATTGTCGGCATTCCGTCCATCATTTGTTTGCTGTAACACTTTTCGCCCTAAGTGGGATGGGTATGCCCAGACGTGGGTCCCTTGCTCACTGCGCCACTGGATTCAAGCTAGCCTGGCTGAAGAAGGGTGACATACCCTGAAACCGGTCCCAGGATGCTTGTTTCCGGTCCAGGGAGGACCTGGCCTGGCAGTTCGGTCTGGACTGTTCCCATGGGGCACAGGGTCAAGACTGATTTGCATATGGCTGGGTCCAAACTGGGGTGGCGTAGTGGGCAAAAGAACGATGGATTTAACCCAGATCTTTTGACTGGGGGAGAATGTTTGCATTGTCGGCATTCCGTCCATCATTTGTTTGCTGTAACACTTTTCGCCCTAAGTGGGATGGGTATGCCCAGACGTGGGTCCCTTGCAAACTGCGCCACTGGATTCAAGCTAGCCTGGCTGAAGAAGGGTGACATACCCTGAAACCGGTCCCAGGATGCTTGTTTCCGGTCCAGGGAGGACCTGGCCTGGCAGTTCGGTCTGGACTGTTCCCATGGGGCACAGGGTCAAGACTGATTTGCATATGGCTGGGTCCAAACTGGGGTGGCGTAGTGGGCAAAAGAACGATGGATTTAACCCAGA
This sequence comes from Calotriton arnoldi, assembly GCA_963921515.1. Lineage (NCBI taxonomy): Eukaryota > Metazoa > Chordata > Amphibia > Caudata > Salamandridae > Calotriton > Calotriton arnoldi. The sequence continues at coordinate 1,510,044 of CAWUFW010000836.1, forward strand.
TCTTTTGACTGGGGGAGAATGTTTGCATTGTCGGCATTCCGTCCATCATTTGTTTGCTGTAACACTTTTCGCCCTAAGTGGGATGGGTATGCCCAGACGTGGGTCCCTTGCTCACTGCGCCACTGGATTCAAGCTAGCCTGGCTGAAGAAGGGTGACATACCCTGAAACCGGTCCCAGGATGCTTGTTTCCGGTCCAGGGAGGACCTGGCCTTGCAGTTCGGTCTGGACTGTTCCCATGGGGCACAGGGTCAAGACTGATTTGCATATGGCTGGGTCCAAACTGGGGTGGCGTAGTGGGCAAAAGAACGATGGATTTAACCCAGATCTTTTGACTGGGGGAGAATGTTTGCATTGTCGGCATTCCGTCCATCATTTGTTTGCTGTAACACTTTTCGCCCTAAGTGGGATGGGTATGCCCAGACGTGGGTCCCTTGCTCACTGCGCCACTGGATTCAAGCTAGCCTGGCTGAAGAAGGGTGACATACCCTGAAACCGGTCCCAGGATGCTTGTTTCCGGTCCAGGGAGGACCTGGCCTGGCAGTTCGGTCTGGACTGTTCCCATGGGGCACAGGGTCAAGACTGATTTGCATATGGCTGGGTCCAAACTGGGGTGGCGTAGTGGGCAAAAGAACGATGGATTTAACCCAGATCTTTTGACTGGGGGAGAATGTTTGCATTGTCGGCATTCCGTCCATCATTTGTTTGCTGTAACACTTTTCGCCCTAAGTGGGATGGGTATGCCCAGACGTGGGTCCCTTGCTCACTGCGCCACTGGATTCAAGCTAGCCTGGCTGAAGAAGGGTGACATACCCTGAAACCGGTCCCAGGATGCTTGTTTCCGGTCCAGGGAGGACCTGGCCTGGCAGTTCCGTCTGGACTGTTCCCATGGGACACAGGGTCAAGACTGATTTGCATATGGCTGGGTCCAAACTGGGGTGGCGTAGTGGGCAAAAGAACGATGGATTTAACCCAGATCTTTTGACTGGGGGAGAATGTTTGCATTGTCGGCATTCCGTCCATCATTTGTTTGCTGTAACACTTTTCGCCCCTAAGTGGGATGGGTATGCCCAGACGTGGGTCCCTTGCTCACTGCGCCACTGGATTCAAGCTAGCCTGCCTGAAGAAGGGTGACATACCCTGAAACCGGTCCCAGGATGCTTGTTTCCGGTCCAGGGAGGACCTGGCCTGGCAGTTCGGTCTGGACTGTTCCCATGGGGCACAGGGTCAAGACTGATTTGCATATGGCTGTGTCCAAACTGGGGTGGCGTAGTGGGCAAAAGAACGATGGATTTAACCCAGATCTTTTGACTGGGGGAGAATGTTTGCATTGTCGGCATTCCGTCCATCATTTGTTTGCTGTAACACTTTTCGCCCTAAGTGGGATGGGTATGCCCAGACGTGGGTCCCTTGCTCACTGCGCCACTGGATTCAAGCTAGCCTGGCTGAAGAAGGGTGACATACCCTGAAACCGGTCCCAGGATGCTTGTTTCCGGTCCAGGGAGGACCTGGCCCGGCAGTTCGGTTTGGACTGTTCCCATGGGGCACAGGGTCAAAACTGATTTGCATATGGCTGGGTCCAAACTGGGGTGGCGTAGTGGGCAAAAGAACAATGGATTTAACCCAGATCTTTTGACTGGGGGAGAATGTTTGCATTGTCGGCATTCGTCCATCATTTGTTTGCTGTAACACTTTTCGCCCTAAGTGGGATGGGTATGCCCAGACGTGGGTCCCTTGCTCACTGCGCCACTGGATTCAAGCTAGCCTGCCTGAAGAAGGGTGACATACCCTGAAACCGGTCCCAGGATGCTTGTTTCCGGTCCAGGGAGGACCTGGCCTGGCAGTTCGGTCTGGACTGTTCCCATGGGGCACAGGGTCAAGACTGATTTGCATATGGCTGGGTCCAAACTGGGGTGGCGTAGTGGGCAAAAGAACAATGGATTTAACCCAGATCTTTTGACTGGGGGAGAATGTTTGCATTGTCGGCATTCGTCCATCATTTGTTTGCTGTAACGCTGCTAAATCCATAGCAATTGTGGTAAGAATACATTTAATTACCAACTAGAATACTGCCCAGCCAGGCGGTGTTATTGCACGGTGGTGAATGACAGCTAAAATGTTATTTCTGTAAGACGGTGCTTTCTGCTTCTATCAAATACAATTCTGTAAAATGACATTCTTTCATCAGCTCGTTTCAGTACTACGGGGTGCGGGGTGTATTTTTGGCATCCGGTGAAATACAAAAGATTTAAGCGTTTGCAGTTGAAACAGAACATTAACAACGCAAATAACTCTGTGCAATAAACACCGGCAGTACACTCAGACCCCTACACCCAGGACTTCATAAAATCTTGCAGTTGCACAATGTTCTCATCTTCATTCCTGAATATGGCAGAGTTATATCTGAATAAATACATTTTAACTAACATCAGTTCAAACCGGCAGCACAGCTTCCTTCAACTCAAGCATTATAAGCTTTCAAGGGATAATCGGCTTAAAACTACAATTTTTTGTGCGAGGCTGACAATCCTCGTGTAACTACCGCATTTGTTTGGTAAGCAATTTATTTTAAATAGGCATGAATTCGTGTGCTGTTTTATGACTAGCAGAGCTGTCATTAGCCAATAAAAGAATGCTTTATTTCAGAGACACTGGCAGGGCAAATCGAGGTCACTGCTGTTTCATTAGTTTGTATTTTCAGCTGTCTGCAAGACTTTTAAAATATTAAAAACAACAACAGCAAAACAACAACACCAACAATAACAATAATAACAAGACATAAAGGTTTTGGACAGCTTCCTCCAGCCATTGCTTGATGAAGCATCATTCACATTTTTTACCATCCACAGATAAAATAAAACTGCTGCATAACAAAGCACGATGCATAATGTCAGTGTTCATCCTTCTACAGTAGCCTACTGTCCATTTGTGTGTTGCAGAGTCTGTAGACACACAAGCGCATTCACCCTAGGGAACAGCAGTCTGCTCTGCATGGAATGAGGCCCTCCCTTGCTGACGCACTCAGCTCCATCATTAGAAAGCAGCAGCATCGTGACGGTCGAAAGCATTCCAAGACCTCCAGAGAGAAGGAATGTTGCAAGACTGCGGAATGTAAATCTGGTTGGAATTTTGTTTACGCTGTAATTATCTCCCAAGATTTCTGGAATTTTGCATTGTGATAATTCACAAAATGCTCGAGATTACGCCATTATACCACATCACGTAATAACTCATAAATTTGCATCATTTTTGGCCACTTCGTAATTTCTTCAAAGAAAATTATGCGAGTTTCACCCAGGGTTACCCGAGATTCCTTCCCTCTGCTAATGTATTGTCAGACTCTACTCCAGCTCATCCCATCCTGACTTTCGTGGCTATCGTTAAATATTACTAGGTTATCACTGCCTGCCTTTCTCGATGTCCGCGATGGCTTCTGAGTTCCAAGCTCATCAGTTCCTCCAGCTGTCTGATGCACAGCTCCCTTTCTGCCACAAGGAACTCAGGCTTCACACCCTGTGTTGAAATGTATGCAGTCTTCTCCCCCTTGCGCTCTTCTCTGCTTCTGTCTCGAATCCTGACCGGCTCCTAAATCAGGAATGACAACGGGTTTCTTGGTTGACTCCACAAGAGTGCTGCAAGATATTTTTGTGTCTCTGTTATTGGCAATGAGAAGTGGACTTTCACAAACCATTCTGAAGGTATTCCAGGTAATGGAGGGTTTGGTTATCTGGTTTGTGTGGATATATGTTGCTGTCATTTGTTATTTTGTGTTGCTGGATTTTATACAGAAGCGTTGTGAAGGCACATTGGCTAGTCACAGGTGTGAGTTGTTATGCAGTCTGTTGTCTTTATTTTTATTTTCTTGTATGTACTTTTCTTCCCTCTGCAGGACTACAAGTACCAGAATACAAGAAAATAAAGACTGAAGGTGCAGCAATTGTGTTGGATAGGGCAATACATTTGGCACATCAGTTTAGCTGAATGAGGGGTGCCATCTCCTTAGTGTTAGAAAGTGAACAACATTTTTACATAAACTGATATCAGGCAAGCAACAGGTGGGGATTGGTGCATTGGTGTACATGGTACATTTCAAACATTAAGGAACTGGTAAATTGAACCACAACCTTAGATTTTCTTAGTGGATTGTGTATTGTCTAAAATGGACATCAGGAGATAGGATGCGGAAGCAGGTTAGGCATTGTATAGGGTCTCCATGCTGCCTGGCACATAAAAGACGAGCTTCTGCAGCAAGGCATGCAACAGGATCTTGCCACTCTTCCCAGTGTGAAAACTTTAACCAAACAATGCCAAGTGCCTCTACTGCTTTGCTTCATTTTGACTGACATTTGTGGTTCACTATGGGCCACATGTATCAGAATTGGAAACTGCGATTACCAAATTGCGATTTTCTGAGAATCGCAATTAGGTAATCGCAATTTCCAATGTATGAAACTCCATGAGTTTCAAATACAGATTCGTGGTGGGTCGCAAACCGACCTACCTCATTAATATTAATGAGGTAGATCGCAATTTGCGACCCCCTAGGAATCGCAAAAATCACAGGGATGGTGGCCTGTTGAGGTCAGCATTCCACCATGTTTGTGATTGCTTTTAAATAAAGCAATCTTTGTTTTGTAAAGCAGCCCGTTTTCCTTAAAGGAAAACGGGATGCTTTACAAAAAGAAAAATGAAAAGTTTTCCTTTCATTTTTTAAGAGCAGGCAGTGGTATCCTGCTCTTAAAAAATGCTTTTACAAACATTCACAAAGGAGAAGGGGTCCCTTAGGTACCCCTTCTCATTGCCGAATGGGCTATAACCTACTTGAAGTAGGTGGAAAAATGCAAATGTTTTGCGACCGCATTTCGGTTGCAAAACATTTATACATACCAATGCGATTCGGTATTAGGAAGGGACGTCCTAAACGCACCCCTTCCTAATACCGAATCGCAAAATCAATTTGCGATTCAGTAACAGGTTACCGAATCGCAATTAGGTTTGATGCATGTGAAAAGCCTTTTTTGCATTTGCAAACGGGCCGATTCTGTGAATCGGCCTGTTTGCGAACTGAAAAAGGCTTCATGCATGTGGCCCTTTATTTCTAGACTATTCTAACTTGCGTTCTGGAATTCTAATCCGGACTAGTCACGTTACTTCTCTATGCTGTCAAAATCATTAAAGCAGTTGCAATGGATTCGTGAATATTTTTTGTTATATTTAAACTGTCGTTGAAAGCATAACCAGGTATTCAAAGAAGAGTTTGCATGCATCTATACCTATTTTCGGGTACAGAATAAACAAATGTATTAAAAGTTCTAACAGACCTTGTTGGACAAAACCAAGTTTCTTTTTTTGAAGCATTAAACTGTCTCTGAAGCCTGCCGCTATGCCTTCCTTCAACCGCCATTCGCTTGAATATATATTACAACTATTTCCATATTTCTAATCTGTTAAAAAAAAACACTGGGAGATGTCTAGAAGCGCTCCATCAATGTGGTAATCTCTTGAAGATGGCATGTAGGCTTTTTTTAAGCAAGAAAACTACTTGGAGATGGCTTTTAGCTCCTCAAGTGCTTACAGAATGCTGAAAAATAGACATCTACCCAACCCATCGAACAGCTGGTACTTCTCCATTGGCCATAGCAGCAGCTTTAAGATGGAATCAAGACATCATGATTGTTTTACTAACTACTTTGAGTTGTGTCTGCTGTTTCCATCAATGTGCTCAGCATCATCAGAATGGTTCACAGGCTGACATTTTTTGTTATGAACTGTGGAATGCTAGGTAGTCCTTTCTTTTTGCTTACAATATTTTCAAGTGTCAGGTAGGCTTACATTTCAAGCACATTAGGAGTGACTGCCAACCGTCTTTCATATAAACAATTGCTTGTGTACAGCACGTAGGTATCAAGCCTGTATCCTACAAACGTTTGGGATATGCACTATAGATCCTTTTTTTCCACCAACATCTGGGGCCTGCTAGAGGCATTCATCTAATTCACCATCCTCCTTATCTATGCACCCATCTGGACAAAAATTACATTAACTTTCTTGCATTACAACCTCCACATTGCCAACCCATGGTAGGACTCATCATATTCATCAGTCATTTTGAAATGTACCCTACTACAGCTTTATCAACATGACCAACTCCTTCGAGAATCAATCCATCTCCCTTTTGGATGACTGTTAATCCATCCTTCACTTTGCCATATGCATGGGAAATGATACGGAAGCCTGTATTCATTCAGCTGATCACCTTATGACAGAAACCTGTGCAGCTTGCATGCATCTTGCCCACCCTCTGGAGACAATTACTAGATCTCAGTCTGCCTTGAAAACTCATTGGGGATGGCTGGTGACCTTTCACTTGGTCAAATTCTCTGTAATTATTTTTCCAACTTACTCCCAAAGTTTTTAAAAAACTCTCCAACCCCTTCACCAACCATGTTGAAATGGGACATACGTTTTCAGATTCTTTTCCAGCACATTGCGGATAACTGAAAGATTTTCATGCCTGCAGCAGAAGGGCGCTGATAGACTCCCAGCAGAAAGTACTTGATATTGCCAACAAGTCCCCATTCACCTCACCAACCAACTATAGATGGGCGGTAGTCCTACATCAACACTGACTGCAAGGACTAGTCTGTTTTCAATGTAGTTTTGTGGAAACAGCAAGGTCTTAGTGGGCTAATGACTTATGCTTTCATATGCTTCCAAATGCTTTCACTGAAGTTACTCTACAAGGCTTTTAATAATGCTGTGTACAACGCGTAACGTCAGACCTACTGTTCAAATATGAATTTCTGAAGATGCCTTTGAAAGTGACTTCTGGTATCAAATCATCTCTATACAAAAACCCTACTTTAAAAAAATAATACAATTCATTCATTGCGTGGGATAACATTTATACTTTGACAAGTATGTAACTCAAAAAATACCGCAAAAAGAAGGCTATGATGTCTGCAGTGCAGACCTGATGTGACCTAGAATAGTGTTCAGGTTTTGAACCAGGCCCATAGATCACCCCAGCATTAACAGGGGACAGTGAATTGACAAATATCCTAATGACAGAAGGAAGAATATTTTACTCTTTTAGTGAGTGCGATGAGATTTCTAAAGAGAGCTGGCTGCTGTGCGTCTGTTTTTGACTAGCAACATACAAAGTACACAATATGCCTCTGGGAATTTTGGTTATTGTGATTCTAACAGTACAAATTCCCAGGTCACCAACAAAAAGAGATTTCCTTAAAAAGAGAATTGGCAAAGACAGCTTTATGATCACAACAGATCCCTCCTGGCTACTTACTTGGACCTTTGCACTGTAGAGCGCTGATCTATTCCAAGACCATATTAAGGAAAGAGACTTGAAATGAAAAGATGTCATGAATCAACGAAAAAGAGAACTGCTCCCTACTGGGGCTCGAGTCACCAAAAGTCTTAAATCTATGTATCATAGAAGAATGCTTATAGTCTCCGTAGATTTACACTTTTTGGATGAGTAGCAAAACCCTAAGCAATAGTCATGGAAACATTTGGAAATTGTAGATTTTCAGGAGTATTTCTAGTCCTACTTGCATACGCCAGTGGATTATCTGCTGAAGTATGCAATGCAGAAATGTGCAAATGCGCAATTCTTTCCATTTATTGCAATTAAAAAAAAAATAGAAGTGTATTCTTACCTTTCCAATAATAGAAAAGGATGTTACATCTGCTATTTGCAGGATGTGCAGGCTGTGAAACAACTTGCAAACAATTTGGGAATATACTTGTTCACCTAGTTTTAAAGTATCACCACAGAGATGACGATATTTCAAGTGCAGTAATGCTGCTCTTTTGAAAAAATGCCAGCTGATCCTGAATTTGAGCATCAAATCAGGGTATTATTATCTGCAGATCAGTTATTTTACACATTTGCATTCCTCTAAGGTTCACAAAAAGCGTTGTCAGTCGGCCCTTTAGCCACCTCCATGCTCAAAATAAATGATTTCAACTAAACTAATTTTGTGCCTTTTGAACATGTTAATTGACATAATCCTGTAATGTTCCCTTGGGTTGCTTCACGTTGCTCTACTTTGCACTGTGAAAACCCAATTGAATCTGCTAACAAGCATTTACAATGCAATAGGTCTTGCAATTGCGAGTTTTTAACCTATTGGATTGTAAATTTAAAAAAAAGAAAGAGCGCAGTGTCCCTAAAGTGGGTGCCGCACTCGGTATAAAAGTTAAAATAAATAAACAGAGCGCGGTGTCCCTGAAGCGGGCGCCACACTCAACATCAAACTTTTAAAAATAAAATTTAAACTGAGTGCGGTATCCCTAAAGCGGGCGCCACGCTCAGTATGCAAATACAACAAAAAAAAAGCAGCCGCCATTGTCCCCATTAGTGTCAATAAACAAAATTGTGCTCACCCACTAGATAAAGCATACCGTGTAACGAGCCAAGTGAAAGGTCCAGTCCTTATGGGCGGTAACAAATGGAGACAAAGCGGTACCCAGTAGTGACTAACAAGCCTCATAATGAACCGGAAGCCAGCGTTTACAAAAGACAATGACACAAGCCAATTAAAATTATGGGCGGAGAGTGGGCAGGGCTTCCACTGCATACTCTATTACAGCATGCTTTGCAGAGCGATCAGTGCATGCGCGATGCCGCTAGGCTCGACCTAAAAAGGTAGCTAGGTTATGCCAGTTAAATTGGGACAGTTCAAATCTGGAATTAAACATATTTCAGATGAAGTTTGCATCCAGGGGTAACTGTGCAGATGAAGCTTTGTGTATGAAAGTTACTTCAGCTTACACATGATGGATTGCAGTATTGTCGATAAAGTGTTGGAGTGAGTCACTGCCATGCTGAAGTTCTGCTCTGATGTGTAGGTCGTACATTTCAATGCTGATCAGATCAACCCAGTTTCCTGAAATCAGTAATGGTGACCACAGTTAACTTTGGTATTAATGACACCTGCTGTTTACAGGCCAATCTACAACCCGCACAAAAACAGAAATAAGAAGAGAAAACATACTCATCAATATCAAAGATGCAACCCTCTTTTGGTCTCACTAGAGTCAGCTTTAGCTGTTGGGCAGCCCTGTTGTTACAAATACTTTAGAGTGGACGTTGGCACGGCCCTTTGCTAATGATCGAATGGTGTGCTTGTCAATTCAAGGTCCTTGCTAATGATTGGATGGTGTGCTTGTCAATTCAAGGTCCTTGCTGATGATTCGGTGGCTTTGCTCCCTGTCCTAGTGCTTGTACTCTCTCTGGGGTATTTTAAATATAAAATACTGTGTTTGAAGGTTTGCATCATTCTACCGTTTACTTAAGTGGACTATTTTTCCTTTTGCATTTTCCTGGTGGACTTAATCGAAGTGCATATTCTACCCATTTTCCTCCCAGCTCCCCCCTGTAATTTTCCCTGCGCCTCCCCACTCTTTCAGCTCCCTCTGACCTCGCTCACTCCCTCGCTCTTGTTCCCTCTCACACCTCTCTCTCTGCTGTGTGTGTGCTTTGCTAACTCTTACCCCATTAGTCCTACGCTTATTTCATCACGTTCACCCACCCCTCTGTTTCCTTGCTCAGTATTTCCTTATGTTAACTAGAATTTATTTGTGCAGGTGAGGCCCCACCCACACCAACTCATTTTTGCTCAGTGGCAATCTTTTTGCCCAGGCTTACGTCCTGAGAGGCTTGTTGCAAAGTCTCCCCTCCTCTGCCAGTCAGCATTTCTCCTTTACCTTTGTTTGCCACTTTCTTACTACATTCTATTTTCTCCGGTAGCACCTACCACCTCATTGCACATAAATACATTCATCGGGTTGCTAATGGGGGACACTTTTATTTTTTTTGCCCCGGCCTATTTTTTGTCCTAGTCCGGCCCTGTATCCCAGCACCTTCTGCCCTCATTTGTAGAAATCTGCAGGCAGATACATTGGCAGCACTGTAACAGTAGGGGCATAACACAGGCCCCTGTAGCACAAGGGGGCTACTAACCCTTCAAAGGGTCCCCGTAACCTTCAGGGGGCTCCCAGTCAGCCCAAGGCTAATGTATATTTGTGAGACTTGGGAGTCTTAGGCAGTGGCGGCCCCTGCAGGTAAGATCGGTGTGGCGGTGGGGCGGTGTCAGGCCAGGGGTGGAGGGGGGTGGAGTGACAAACGACAAAATTGGGAAAATGGAAAAAATAAATAAAAAAGAACACTTACCTTGCGCTCGCCGCATCACTGAGTCGGTGATGCGGCGAGCGCAAGGCAATTGGTTTTATTTGTTTATTTATTTTATTTTCCCTATTCCATCGTTTGTCTTTTCCACCCCTGCCCGCTGGCTCACCACGCTTACCTGCACGGGCCGCCACTGGTCTTAGATGCTCCTCAATACCTTATGCAAAGAAACTCTATTGTTTTGAGTTATACCACTGCACAACAGAGTCTAGAGCTGTCAATCTAGAGTAGCCAGACAAGCACGCTGCTAGGTTTTTCTTGTAGACCGTAGATCACAAGAACACCAACAAAAATGCAAGAGGAAAGGAATGCCATCCTTTTTCGAAGAGGAATGTACTAAAAGTATATTTTCTTCAAAGAAATGTATAAGCATATTTGACAGAATACTAAATTGCATTACATACATCAATAAACTTTCTCATTGCAATACAAACTTGACTTTCCTCACATCTTAGTTATTTGTAGAGTTGTTTTCTAGTGTACATGAAACCATTGCAATTAAAAGATAGCAGCTAAATTACCACTTTAGTAATAGGATTTGCCATTCTTGTAATTTTTCTATGTTTATTGCCTAGCTTGTGCTCAGTTCACAGATTCGACTTCGAGGGCTCTTTAATTTGCTGTGACACATAGTGTATTGAATCGGACTCTTTTAGTTGGCTCTTTAATGTAACTATTTTTTATTCCACATTTCTTCCCGCAGTGGTTATGTAAGTGAGGTGTGCCCTGAGCATGTTTTCTCTTCTGTGAATTTCCTTATTAACTGAAGACTGAAAAAGTAATGCTTCAAGACCATGATACTGAACGAATCTTAGAAGCTAAGAGCAAATAGAATAGAATGGAAGAATAGAAATACTTTTTATTTCTTCGATGTCTCAACTTAATATCTTTATAAATATGCAACTGCTCATCTCTTCTAGTTTGGCAACTGTAAAATATTATTTCAGTCCATTGAAACTTATGTGATGAACAAGGATAACAAACGCCTATCATGGCTGTATAAAGCAAAAGGAGAGAGATGATGAATAAGAGTCTCTTGATAAAAGCAGATATTAAAAATAATAAAGAAAGAAAGCAATATGGCAATAAAAAGAAATTAGTGAACCAAGCACCACAGTTTAACATATAGAGCATGAACTTTTTTGCTGATGTGATACGGGACCAATCTACTGTTCCAAAATAAAATAAATCTAAAGAGATAGACAAGACTTCTAGCAGATCTGCAGCCTAGGCCTCTCACTGGGACGGTGGCATCTGAAAAAGCATCAAAGGTCTAGATAGCTCAAGGATCTGGCTGAGACATGCTGGAACACCAGTGATAAAATCTGGTGATAGCTGGTATTATAATGAAGCCTTTGTTTCACTGGAAGTAAGTGGAGATAACATCAAGGCCCATATTTATCAAACGCAATGTAACACATCTGCGCTGTGTGAAAGGGAAAGGGCAGAAATGCTCCATACAGAGCATTCCTGTCCTTTTCTAGTGCTGGTGCACTGTTAGCTGTCTAGCACCCAAGCAGACACCCTTGTGTCATGGTGCAAGGGTGCCTGCGTTGTAGGCAGAATTGTTTTTGTGCAAGAAGGGACACCTTCCTGCACAAAAACAATCCTGAGAGGCATTTTCCTCTTTCTGTGTGTGCTGCAGAATGCTGCACGCATAGAAAGAGGAAAAAACGAGGAGAAAAAAGATATTTCTCCTTGTTATGCCTAACCTGGGGAGGCGTAGCATTTTGATGCATTCCCAGGTCTACCACAATTGGGAAATCTGTGTGTTACACCTGACATCTTTTGGCGTGGTCTCCCGTGACTTTTTGGCTTCCGACCTTCTGTTTGGACCTTGTTTTGCTGGCATAGGACTTAGAGCACTTTGACACTGCTATTCAGTGTCACAGCACTGTGCTTGTCATATACATACTGGTGACTGGTGTATACATGTTTGGCTGATTGAGTTAGCTGTAACTCCCTTTGTCTAGGAGTAAGACATATACCTAGGGCATTTAACTAAAATGCTCCTCCGCCGGCCTGCCGCACTAGTTGTGCCACCCACGGAGGTGGCTCTTCAAACATGCCAAAGGTTTGCCCTGGCGGGGCTTGTGTGTGTAGGTTACTGTTACTCAGCTTGGCATTTAAAAAGCTACTTGCCAAGGTTCTGCATGTCTCTTACTACATTGGAGTACTCACTGGTAGTGATTTGCGTCGATGGGGTGTTCGGTACAGTGGGGCCGGGGAAGTACACACATGGGCTTATGTTGCTTACGAGGCTGAGGGGATAACAGGGCAAGTGAATACCTATGACTAGTACATATATGTTCATGCCTTTCTGCTGCTAATGGGAGAGTTCTACAATTGCTTTTAACTGTAAAGCATATATCCAATGTGCATGTCATTTTGATTTCAATGTGTGTGTAATACAAAGACCAGTTGTTTATACCTATGGTGTGGAGTCTTTTTGTAGTGTACTCAGTGTGTTGCGAGGATGGTGTTGTGCCAATACTTTGCACTTTGACCCTAAGGATAAGCCTGCCTTCTCTGTCCCAAGCTACCCAAGGGTGAGCACAGGTCATCGAATAAATGTATCGTACTCATCCTATCTAGGACTGTAGATTCCTTCTGGTTTCGATGCATCCCAGCCAGCCAGAAACCACTGGGTCTAACACTGTGAATGTGCCAAAATCCATGGGTGGAAGCCTGGGAACACCCATGGTCCACCCATGGAATGCCTCCCTGCCGCAGAGTAACGCAAGGCAGAGGTTTGCACTGCCTTGCGTTACTCTAGATTTATCAAGACACACAGGGCCACCAAGGTGACCTTAAGTGGCTTGAAAAATGTCACTTAGGTTTTGCATCGCCCTTTCGTCCCAAGGGCCAACGCAAAACCTTGATAAATATGCCCACAAGTTTCAGACACCTGGTCAAATTTACAGAGCCCAGAGGCAAGCCAAGCCTCTATATTTTGAATGAGCTGCAATCTTACAAAGCGATACTCCAGCAGACCAAGGTAAATGGCCTTTGTATAGCATAAACTAGAAAGGATAGTAGTTCTGAGAACCATCACCCCATTGTCCTATGGAAGAAATTGAAGACGTGCTGCAATGACACAATTAATGGCTGAGGTAATTAAATGACCAGAATTTTGGTCCTTGCATGTATTGCCTGACAATAGTATGAAGGTGTAGCAAGGTACAACACAAAATGTTATCTAAATATTTTAAAGCATACCACTAAACTGTAGACAGTGTAAAGAATAATAAATGATGCAATCAAGTTTATTTAGGACAAATTAGGGATTCTAAAATATTTTATTTCATATTATCAGGTGCTTTAAATAAAAATTAATAATGAATAAAAATATGATACACATTCACAAAAGTTTCAAAGGTTCCTACAAACTAAGATGAATCTTTATCTAAAATGCATTAGATTGGGAACTATTAAAATATAAAAATATATTCCACCATCTGGAAATACAAAAATAATCATCCTCCAACACTAATATGAATGATTGCAGAATTTAACATTTGATGAACCACAGTTCTAATACTACTCTGGCATGACATATATGGAAAAATAATCCTGTAATAACTGATTTTTAATATTTAACTTAGTCTTTAAAATAAATGATTCAACTCAGTTTTAAGTTATGTCAATTAGTGGTGCAGTATATTTTTGGTCTACTGCTTAGTTTTTTCATGTTATATATTTTATATAGCACAATGCATTGCAGTAGACATTGAAGCATTCAATTTAACAGTTATTGGAATATTCTTGTGTTAGACAGAAACCTCAGCGGCCATTGATGGTCTGATTACCGAGAGTTAACTTGTAACAAACCTTGACAATCAGACTCAAAAAAAGAACAATACCATTGTTAACCTTGAGTGAAAAAACACAAGGAAAGACAACCTATGCCCCTGAATCCTCAACTGGAAGAAATAACTTTTAGAAATTGTTCCAACTTAGGCAAGAAAAGTTAACTTTGCCTAAAATGTTCATGATTTTACCCGATTTTTCTGTGTGGGAAAGGGAACCATAGAGAATGGCCAGAAACCTGTAGACTAATGATCCATTGATTCATCGACTAACAAAACTTCTGTTTTAGATGGTTAGACTATGGCTATTCATCCCAATTCTAAGGTCAGAATCACTTTAAATGGGTTTCAAACAGGCTGCATTTACATCCAGGCCTGACTCCACTGGTGTGAGTATGTGGATCTTAACCACCCGAGCAAGACATGTGCGACTCGCTGGCCACCTTCTTCCACCGCAAGATCGCAGACATCCACAACAGCTTCAACGCCACGACCGCCCCGACAACCACTGAGACCTCCCCCACGACCACCATCCGCACCAACCGCCTGCTCTCCTGGACCAACATCAACGACGACGACACCATCAAGATCATGAACACCATCCACTCCGGATCTCCGTCAGACCCATGCCCACACCACATCTTCAACAAAGCCAGCACAGCCATCGCACCCCATCTCCGGAAAGTCATCAACACCTCCTTCGAGAAAGCAACCTTCCCGGAGAGCTGGAAGCACGCCGAGATCAACGCCTTACTCAAGAAACCCAAGGCGGACCCCAAGGACCTCAAGAACTTCCAGCCCATCTCCCTGCTCCCGTTCCCGGCAAAGGTCATCGAGAAGACCGTCAACAAACAACTGACCCGCTACCTCGAGGAGAACAACATCCTGGACCCTTCCCAGTCCGGGTTCCGCAGCAACCACAGCACCGAGACTGCCCTCATCGCCGCCACCGTTGACATCAAGTCCCTGCTGGACAACGGAGAAAAGGCGGCCCTCATCCTCCTGGACCTGTCAGCCGCCTTCGACACGGTCTGCCACCACACACTACGAACACGCCTCCACAACGCCGGGATCCAAGAGAAGGCCCTGGACTGGACCACCTCCTTCCTCTCCGGCAGAACACAGATCGTCCGCCTTCCCCCTTCCGCTCCGAAGCCACCGAGATCATCTGCGGCGTACCCCAGGGCTCTTCCTCAGCCCAACTCTGTTTAACATCTACATGGCACCGCTCGCCCCACGTCGCCCGTCGGCACGACCTCAACATCATCTCCTACGCCGATGACACCCAGCTGATCCTCTCCCTCACCAAGGACCCCCACACCGCCAAAACCAACCTTCACGAAGGAATGAAGGCCGTCGCTGAATGGATGAGGAACAGCTGACTGAAGCTGAACTCGGACAAGACGGAGGTCCTCATCCTCGGTTCCACCCCTTCGGCCTGGGACGACTCCTGGTGGCCGACCGCACTGGGAACCGCCCCAACACCCACCGACCACGCACGCAACCTAGGGGTCATCCTCGACTCCACCCTCTCCATGACTAAACAGGTCAACGCCGTCTCCTCCGCCTGCTTCAACACCCTCCGCATGCTCCGCAGGATCTACAAGTGGATCCCCACTGAAACGAGAAGAACGGTCACCCAGGCCCTCGTCAGCAGCAGGTTGGACTACGGAAACGCCCTCTACGCAGGAGCCTCGGCCAAACTCCTGAGACGGCTCCAACGCATCCAGAACGCCTCTGCACGCCTGATCCTCGACATCCCTCGCCGCAGCCACATCACACCCCACCTGAGAGACCTGCACTGGCTCCCGGTCAACAAGAGGATAACCTTCAAACTCCTCACTCACGCACACAAGGCACTCCACAACACCGGACCAACGTACCTCAACAGACGACTCAGCTTCTACACCCCCACCCGCCAGCTCCGCTCCGCCGACCTCGCCCTCGCCACTGTCCCCCGCTTCCGAAGAGCGACCTCCGGTGGCAGATCGTTCTCCCACCTAGCTGCCAAGACCTGGAACACCCTCCCCATCCACCTACAGCAGACCCAAGACCTGATGACCTTCAGAAAACTCCTCAAGACCTGGCTTTTCGAGCAGTAGCAGCATTCACCACCCCAGCGTCTTGAGACCCTCACGGGTGAGTAGTGCGCTTTACAAATGATATGATTGATTGATTGATTGATTGATTGATTGATCTTAGCTACTTAAACCTTAAAGTAAGGTCATATTGTCTGTGCCAGACATGCCAAGCTCTCCTTATGAACGTATGTGCACTGGTATGGTACAAACCTAGCTAAAATGAAAAGTAGAGTGCTGTGGTTTGTTTGAGAATAATTACTTTTCTTATCAGCAGTTTCCATTACTTGAGGTCCTACTTTTTCTTGTCAAAGACCCTGTGTCTAGTGGTGTACCACTATCCTGAGGTCATACATGCTCCTCTCACAGAACCTAGTGTGGTGATACATTATATAAAAAGCTCTGAGTTCAGTGTGAAAATGACCGCCAATGCCAGTCAGTTGTTGTGTGTCAACTATAAAAGTAGCACCCCTGATGAAGGACAACCCTAGAGTGAAGAAGTATTATAGAGAGGAAAAAAAGGATTTGACATAATGGAAATTACAGGTAAGTGATCAAATCATTGTGATCTTCTCCATCTTCCATGTGAAATTTCTCACTTTTTGTAGATTTGCCTTACCAGTTTATCTTGGAATTGCTCACTGTCAAAAAAAAACATTAGGTCAAAGATGTAATAACCAAAAAGAGCCATACATTTTTGGTTATTACATCTTTGACCTAATGTTTTTTTTTACTAGGTGTGTAGTGGTTGGTTCAGGGGGGACTCCGGGATGGGGTGGTTGGGCATCTTCCATATGCTGTCAGTTTATGACAGTTAGAAGGGGGTGATTCCTTTTCCAGGACACATGGCGGGGGGTTTGTAGCTGTGGGTGGGGCGGTCAGGGGAGTAGGGTGGGTGGGTGGGGTGGGATTAAAGGGCCACGGTGTAGATAAAAAGCACAGAAAGAATGGGAAAAAGGAGCGAGAATTGGTTTACTGATAAGGTACTTTATTTTTTTCTGTTTTCTTGTTGTGGATAGATACTGGCTTGCTTTTGGTTAACTTGCATAATGTCTGGGGTTAAATTTATGAGCTGGAACATTTCTGGGCTTAACCAAGCCGTTAAGAGGGCGGCTGGTAGCCGAAGAACTTAAAGTATTTAAACCGCATATAGTGGGTCTTGCGGAAACGCATCTGGCTTTTAAGGACAGGGCTCTCTTTAAGCAACTTGGTTTTGATCTGATTGTTTGCTCGTCGCAGCCAGCTTCTATTCGTGGGGTCGCCTTGTTGAAATCCAAACATATCATCGCCACGGTTTTACGTACACAGGCCGATTCTAGGGGAAGATGGGCGATTGCCCAGCTCCTAATTTCAGGACATAAGGTGACTGTCTGTATTGTTTACGGCCCTAATGTTGATTGCCCTGAGGTTATTTCTTTCCTATGTTCTGAATTACTGGAGTGGGCCGGGAATCTCATTGTAATGGGCGACTTTAACTGTATCTTAGATAAGCAAATTGACACCACAAACACCACAGGGAGACCCCGTATGGTTAAGGTGAGGGCGGCCATTTTAGATCTATTACATATTCATCGACTGGAGGACGTCTGGAGAAAACTTTTTCCGTCACATCCAGGGTACACTTATTTTTCACATCCTCATAAACAATATTCAAGAATAGACATGTTTTTTGTTAATTATGATTTAGTGGACAAATCTTCTATGGTGGTGTGTCCAAAGATAACGTCGGATCACAATCCCATATTACTTACAGCTTACTTTTCTTCAATAGAGAAGCAACAAACTAGGGGATTTTCATTTCCCAGACATCTTCTAAGTAATCCCGATTTCATAACTCATATGCAAATAACGCTGAAGGACTATATTAAAAATAATTTACACACTGCATCTTGGGTTATTGTTTGGGATTGTTTAAAAGCATATGCGAGAGGGGCTACACTTCAATATATTGTTAAACAGAATCGGATCAATACAAGTCAAGAAGAAAACGAGCACCGCCAATGTATGGATTTAGAGCAACAACATGCTTGAGCAATTGCTCTGAAGGATGCTGGCGAAGTTTTAATCTACTTGCAGCTTATTAATTCGAGGGCTAAGCTTAGTAGAAGGCTAAAGGATAAAGTTGCAAGTAACTTTTTAAAATATAAGACAAAACAGTATGAGTATAGCGAATGGGTGGGACGGGTGTTGGCCTATCAGCTTGCTGATCAGAGGTCTGGGTCTCATATTAAACATATTAAAGGGTCTGACGGCTGTATTTATTCTAAAACTCAGGATATTTTGGAGCAATTTAGGATATTTTATGTAAACTTGTATAAGGGGCCGGCTAGCTTCGACCAGCAAGCTGCTATAGATTATATTCAAGAAAGTGAACTGCCAGCTTTGGATTCATCTCAAAGTGCGGTGTTGGATAGAGAGGCCGATTTGTTAGAGATTAACACAGCAATTAGCGCACTGCCTTCTGGTAAGGCGGTTGGAGAGGATACTATCCCGCTAGAGTTCTATAAAGCTTTTAGGAATATTCTGTCGCCTGTCTTACTTGAAGTAGTTAATTCAATACTACAAGGTGGGGACGTACCTCCCTCTTGGAATGTAACAAATATTATCGTTTTTCCTAAAAAGGGGAAATCAGTTGAGGACATTAGTTCGTATCGTCCGATTTCTCTGATTAATGCGGACGCAAAAATTGTTTCTAAGCTTCTGGCTTCACGACTTGCCCCCTTGATCCATTTGCTAGTATCTGAACAACAGCATGGCTTCGTCCCAGGCAGGGATACTGCAGCACATATAAATACTGCAATTGCTGCATTCGATGTTGCCAACCATCTGGATCAACGGATTGGGATGTTGATGTTGGACGCCAAGAAGGCCTTCGACCGAGTAGCCTGGGGGTCTCTATGGGAAACCATGGGATCCCTGGGTCTCGGCCGGAGGTTTATCTCGGCGGTACAGAGGTTATACTTCAACCCAACTGCAGCCATTAGGGTTAATGGCTCAGTATCCACCCGTTTTAGGATCCGGAGAGGTACTAGGCAGGGGTGCCCATTATCCCCTTTATTATTTGCTCTTTATATCGAGCCTTTTATCAGGCACTTGCTTCATAACGATTCTATTCCTTCAGTTTTTTTTTACGGTATGTCACTGAAATTAACAGCGTACGCTGACGACATTGCAATCTTCTCTACGAGACCTCTGGTGGCGATGATAGCTATAACTCAAGAGGCACTTTCTTTTGGTTCTTTTTCCGGTTATAAGCTTAATATAAATAAGACCCAGTCAATTCTAAATTTTACACCCGTATTCGCTCCGCCTTCACTGGGTATTACCAGAACAGCTACTTATTTAGGAGTTCGCCTCAGTTGCTGTACGGGCGATCTTATCGCATTGAATTATGAGCCAATGCTTAAAAAGATCGTTGCTGATCTACGTCGGTGGAATAAATTACCCCTCACCATTATTGGTAGATGTAACGTAGTTAAAATGAATATACTACCAAAGTTTTTATATCTGTTTCGCACCATACCCCTTAGAGTTCCTTTATCTTTTTTTAAGCGGCTGGATAGTGTCATTGGTAGTTATATCTGGGGATATCGTCGGGCAAGGAGAGCCCTAAGGTACATTAAGCTAACCTATGAACATGGTGGTTTTAAACTTCCAGATTTTAAAGCTTACTTTTGGGCTGCTTTTGTGAATCGGATCCAGTGCTTACTTAAGGGATCTGAGGTAGAGAAACCCTGGTTTGCGTATCAACTAGCTTGTGGTCCCGTTACGGGGTTTAAGTTACAAGAAATGACCGACCCGAATTACTTTAAAAGAGTGCGATTCAAGATTATTAGACATATTACTCTCATTTGGCAAGATATTAGGAAAACTTATAATTTACCTGATTTGCATGAATTTGTCACCTTATGGGGCAACCCGTGTCTACCTGGCATATTTTCGGACTCCGTGGGGAAAATGTGGCAACAGCGTGGTATAATACATCTTGGGCAGCTATATGATGAGCATGGTTTTAGGTCCTTTTTATCCCTTCAAAATGAATACGGGATAACTCATAAATCATTTTTTAAATATTTACAAATTCGGAATTTCTTCCTTCAAGGGAAAGGGTTGTTAATCCTGCCCCGCACAACAGAAGTTCTACGGGCTATCTATACGATTTCAGGGCGGGGTTGCATAGGGAAAGTGTACCAAAGATTTTTAGCTGCTGCGGCTGATGACGGCTTACAGATTGTAGCTAAACTTAATCAGACTTTTGCTGTGGATATTACTTTGGAGGAGGTTTTGGAATCATTGGCCTTAATCAACACCGCGGTTACCTCAATCAATTTGAAACTGCAACACTACCGCATCATGTTTATGTTGTATTATACTCCCAGGGTTATCTCAAAATGGGTTGGGTCCCATGGTTCATCTAAGACACATTGTCCCAAATGTAATGAATTCGCTGCTGATCTGCGACACATGTTTGTTACTTGCCCAAATTTAAGTATTTTTTGGTGCAAGATCACTCTAGAGTTGAGCAATCTTTTTGGGAAGGATACTCACCTAACAGAAAAGGAAATTTTATTGGGGACAGTTTCAGATTCGGGCAATGTATCCAAATATTTAGTTTCAATTTTTATTGTTTGTGCCCGATTGTGTATTGCCAGGGTTTGGATTGAAACAAGGAGTCCCAAAATATCAGAATTTTGGTTGTTATTGAGGGGGTCTATGAAATGGAATTCGCTCTAGCAAAGTCTAGGGGCCGACCCTCACTGGTTAAATTTGAGAGGGTTTGGTCTAGCTTTGCGGTGGGACTAGCTGATTTTGTAGTATTACTGTTTTATCACTGTTTTGCTAATTTCAAAGTTAATTTTGTGTTTGTACCTATTTGTAAAAGTCTCGACCTTTTTTTGATATTTTATTTTATGCTCTTTTCTGTGCTTTATTTCAAACAATGGTTTGTGACTTGATTTTGTGGCTAATAAAATAAAATAAAAAATTTTAAAAAGGAATTGCTCACTGTCTAATAAAATCACAGTACAGCAAAAAGTATCCAGTATGAAAACTTTAGACCAGCCTAAGCTCAGGAAAGAGCAATCATGTTCTGCCACAAAACCAAAGGTACTGCCTTGTAAATATAGTGCTTAGATATTTTACAAGTATGTCAATCATACTACTATGAGACTACTGTGCTCATTATTAATAAGCAAGATAAAACAGATCTGCCATTACAGAGAAATAAGCGTCTATTGACTATAGCCATTCTGAACCAAATAGAAAAAAGCAAATGAAGAGCTCCAACACTGTATACTCATAACCTGCCAAATTAAAAGAGGTCAGTGTAATGGGAGCATCGATTACATCTTGCAAAAAGTTTATATCCAGCGTGCCCCTAAAAATTATCTAAATACGCCCAACAATAGGGTCATTAAGAAATAAGAATTGCTGCCAAAAAATGTGTCTCCATAAGATCCATCTTCACCATCACCAAGCAAAGAAATGATGTCCCAAAATGTGTTTCTACATATGCGGCATGACATCTCCAGAACAGGGGAGCACAAATGTGCCTTTCACAAGGCCTTGAAGACCTGGCTTTTCTGCGACTAAATTCCCTGTCAGTTTTATTTTGACCATTCACAGTGTTTATGGCAGTGCTGGAAGGCCATTGGGTAGCCATGTGCTACATAGGACCACATAAATAAAATAGAATAGAATAATCTTTGTTTATGAAGTGGGATAATAGTTTTTGTCCATCTGATCTATGCCTTTGTAGGAGACCCACATTGAATTTTGTGGATAAGGGGACACAAGATGTGATTGAACTAGGTTCCTAAGCTGAGAATCGCAATGCCTAAAATTGGTCTTTTCATTAACCTATGTCATTTACTAAAGCATAAATGAGTGGCATCCACAAGAGTATAGCTAATTCCTATTCTCCTCAAACTGCCTTTGACATTAGCTTAAAGGCTGTGATAAAAAAAGCAAACCACACTGAGCATTACATCAGCCATTACATACTTTAACTTCAGTGACTAATTATAATTTGCAAGCACATCAGGTAGGATGATGCAATGTCTGCATTAGAACTCGATTCGGACCTATATCTACCCATTTTACATTCGGTGGAACAAATGCTATTCTCCTTACAGTTATTATTGAAAGTCGCGGATTAAGACACAAGCAGGCTGTTCACTATTATTGCCCCTACAGCATATCAGAAGCCTAATTTCGTTACTTTATCTTGCTGATTGGATACTCCATTGCTTTTGGATATAAAAGATAACAAATAGTGCCTTATTGAGAGTAATGGAATCTTTCCATTTTTGCTTCATATGAGAGCGCAACAGGTTCAATTCTTCTCTGATTATCCTGATCAAGCGGACAACCATGGCCAATGCCAGTGAATCTAAAGGAACCTGTGACCTATCTTCTGAATAATAAATCAGTGAGCTGTTCCTGCCAATAACTCAGCCACAGACCCCTGTTATCGTATACAAGTGTTTGAAAGCATATAAACTAGATGTGCATTGGAACTCAGTTATAACTAAGTCTGGGCGGTGAACTCCGCTCTGCTCGCGGAGTTTGCAGAGTTTTCCACACTCCGCGTTACGCGGAGCTCGCGGAGTTCTGAAAACATTTTGCTTCACTTACATCGGTGCATATTCCCTTATAACATTTTGTATCACAGAAGTGGATGAGATGCAGCCCTGTGTAGCTACACATTTCAAATCTCATGCAGCCCTGTGACTATAGGTGGAAGCCTCATTCCCACCCTTGCAAGCTCCCAGTAACAGCTGCATATTTATAGGAGCAAGTACCTTACTGTGACATCCAGGGAAACATCACACTCACCAGCTTTGGCAAAT
Organism: Calotriton arnoldi; assembly: GCA_963921515.1. NCBI lineage: Eukaryota > Metazoa > Chordata > Amphibia > Caudata > Salamandridae > Calotriton > Calotriton arnoldi. Next base: position 1,532,993 of record CAWUFW010000836.1, read on the forward strand.
GCAAAGCAGAACAAAGGAATGTGGGAGCATGGACATCCATACAGGACAGGCCTGAAACTCAATGATGATACATAGTACTCCAGCCATGGACAGAAAGTGCTCATATGTAAAGGAAGATAAGCCACACCACTTGATTCACTGATGAAGATGCATCCTAGAGGCTTTACACCCTACAATATCACAGAAAATATGTCCTGAAGGGTCTGGAAAGGTACACGATTCCCACTGGTCACAACAGCCAAATTTCAGCTCAGCAGATTTCGTGTTCTTATTGATAAGCTATCCTAAACACCACTTCTTGAATTCATTCTTTCTTATGGTCAATCCAAGTTCCACCACCTACATCAATACTAGACTCCCCACAGCACCTAATTCCTTTCATCAGATGACAAAGAGAAGCACACAGAGGTGATGCAAAAATCATTGAGGCAGAGAGAAGAGGGAGGCAGAAATAGAAGGAAAATAGATGCAAAATGTACAAAGAGGTAAAGCTAATAACAGCACTATTCATCTTGGAGGAAGAAGTGGGGGATCAGTTGCACCGGGCAGTCTAATGGCTCTGCCAATGCTTGTTCCATGTTACTGTTACAGCTAATAAACCCCCCCTGGAGCAAAGTGTGAAATGTTCATGTGTCCATTGTAATATTTTACTGACCTCACCATTGTTCTGATCATATTTAATATTTCGCGCTACCAGAACAAAACAGATACCGAGAATCAGTTTTTCAAAAATATGTGATCGCATTAAATTCTAGTTATGCTTGTGAACTCATGGTTCAGTGTTGCACTGATGTAAATGAACGAAACTCGTACGTCAATCATCTATGGTAATTTTTATAATAATGTGCATGAATTTATAACATGGTGCACACCTCCTTGAGCACTGGCCATTTTCTTTGGTCCCTTCACTCTCTGGAGATTTGTAATGTCTCATAGGAAGGCATTTATCCCTTTAATAAGATTCATTCTTGACCTTGTCTTCCCTTCCCATAGACCATGCTGTATGACATTCACTATGTAGCTTCACAGAGATGAGCTTGCATTAATTAAACTATGTCAATGTTTTATTTTTAGATAGTTTTGACATTAAGGAGCATCTACTTATTGCTAGAAGGAGGCATAGTTTCACGACTTTGTTCTCTGTGACGCCTCTGAGCGCTTAGCAGATATTATGACAACCTGGCTGCTTTCTTTATTCAAAAATACATTTCAACATGAATTGCGGAGATGTCAGTATACTCCGTGTTAATTTAAAGAACAAGACGTGAGAAAAGGGGAGGGGTGAAAGTGGGCGAGGGACCAGGGCTTGAGATTCTAATGCACACTGGCTGAATTCCAATGCCTGTCCCTGAAGGAACAAGGGCGACCTTTGCTGTCCCAGCCCATCGAGCACAGCTAAGGCATTTCCTGGCATTTACACACTTTAATGGACGATGATGTTTTATGTTCTCTTCCCTCTCCACCCTCTGGGCATCTGCATAATGTGACAGAGAACAAAGTCATCACCTTGTACCAACAAGCAGACACTTGAGAGAGCTGACATTGCACGTTTATGTATACATGGGGAGAAAGGATGGAAAAAGGGAAGACTGAGAGCGTGAGACAGAAATAATTTAGAGAGAAAAAGACAGCTGGAAATAGAGGAAACGAAGAACGGAAAAAGAAATAGGTAGAGAGACAAAATGAAACAAAATGAGAGAAAACCAAAGAAAGTGAACAAGAGCAAATGTGATAATAAGGAAAGGTATAGCTTGGAAGGATTTGCATATGGCCAGCGGCGGCCGGCACAGACAAGTGCGGTGGGCAGGGCAGGGGCGGGGCGGTGTGGGAGCAGGGGGAAGTTGACAGAGGACGGAATAGGTATAATTAGATAAATAAATAATACATATTCCGTCATCTGTCGACTTCCGCCCCGCCGTGCCCCGCCCCGCCCGGAAAACGACCTTTTCAACGCAGTCAAAACACCGCGATACACTTACATCGCTGTCTTTACAACGCAAGTCGTTACAGCGACTTGCACTGGATGGCGCTCTAGACTAAGGAATAGTGTGATTTACTATTCCAACACCCTCCCTACTGTTACGTAGGCTGGAGTTGGAATAGTAAATCACACTATTCCTAAGTCCAGCGCCCTCCAGCGCAAGTCGTTGTAACGACCTTGAGTTGTAAAAGCAGCGATGTAATGTACCGCGATCTAAATGATCGCGTTGTATCATCATACATCCACCCTGCCCCAACGCGCTTACCTGTGCTGGCCACCGCTGCATATGGCTGGGTTCAAACTGAGGTGGCATGGTGAGCAAAAAGTAGAATGAGGCGGGATGCTACCCCGAGCAATTGCCAGTGGTTAGACAAACTGCAAGCATTCCTACCGTTGCCTTTTGTGTGTTTAATGACAAAAGGAAACCAGAGAAAGTGAAAGTGAGCAAAATTGAAAGTGACAAAAAGTAACAACGAAAATATCATAACAGAGATAAAAAGAGACTGAGAAAGGATGGTACAAGAGAGTAAAATATCAATGCAAGAAGGGAAAGAGAAAAGGACAATGAAAAGAGGAAGGGAGAGAAAGAAAAAGAAAGAAAAAAAGTGAAAAAATAACTGAGAGAAAGAGAAAGAAATTAAACTGGAACAGGGGAGATAAGAAAGAGATAGAGTATACAAGACAGTGTGAAAGAGAAAGAAACCGTGTGGTAACCTACACCGTCGAAGTTCCAGTTTTCATCCGATACAACTGAATGTTGGTATTGTTGGGGTTTTACTTTCTGTTTTTGTTGGGAGAGGGGGGCATGGTGGTGGCTTGCAGGATACAGTACATCGGTGGACAATGTTGTTTGTTTTATGGGGGAGGGGTTCGGGGTAGGTTGGTGGTGGACAAAAGATTTTCCTTACACTCAGTCTTTGGCCCACATGGCCCTTTGGTAGGGAGTTAGAGCGGGAGGCCCAGCAGCTACGGGGCGTAGAGCTAAAATCAGGATTGCTGACCCAGTAGATAGGTGGGAGGAGGTAGGAATTAAATAACGTCATGGTGTTGTTTATTGTGTCATGGAACGTACGAGGATTAAACTCGCCACTTAAAAGGCAAAAAATTTGGAAATACTTAACGGATCACCGATTCGAGATAGTGGCGCTACAGGAGACGCACTTAAAGCGTGCAGAAGAGTCTAGGTTACGCCACAAACAATACCCCCTCATATATAGGGCCTCAGTGGCTACCAAACAACGAGGGGTGGCGCTCCTGTTCCATAGCTCAACCAAATTCCAACCAGCAGCTGTCAAAGCCGATAAAGAGGGCCGGATAGTCATGGTGAAGGGGACATTGCGGGGGAAAATCTGCACATTTGTCGCAACATATGCACCTAATGTAGGCCAACCCACTTTTTTGACATCACTTCTAGACCAAGTAGGGGAATTCGCAGAAGGTCCGACGATCCTATTGGGAGATTTTAACCTTACCTGGCAGGCAGAATTAGACAGTACCCACCGACACAGGACGGCTACAAGCTCCTTCCCTGAGGGGGCCAAGCAGACTCTCCACAATCTCGGACTTCGAGATGCCTGGCGTACTCTTTACCCCGCGACGAAAGATTACACTTTTTTCTCCCACTTACACCAATCCTACTCTAGGATTGACTATGTTTTTATTAACCAGTGCTTGTTGGGTTCCCTCCAGGAGGCAAAAATTCTCCCACTCACGATCTCCGAGCATTGCCCCGTTTCGATTTGTTTGAGTTGGGGCCATGCCGCGCCCGGGACCCCTAGGTGGTACTTTCCGATCTCCCTGACGAGAGACAGGTTGCTGAGGGACTCGCTGAGGGAGGCAATTACAGATTTTTTTAAACTAAATTCACTCCAAGACACTTCGACATTCAATAATTGGGACGCCTTCAAAGCGGTCATAGGAGGTAAATGCCTAGAACTCAATACCACCTTAAATAGACAGAGAGCTAAGGAGAGAGAGAGCTTGGAGACAGAGCTAGAACGGGTGGAGAAGGAACATAAGGGCACACCATCCAGAGAAGGGCAGCGCAAACTCACCGCCCTCAGGGGGAAGATAAGATCGATATACAACAGGGCGGAATATACCTTGTTGTGTTTACGACAGATCTCCTACACGCAGGGGAACAAAATAGGTAAACACCTAGCCAGACACCTTAGAGAAAAGAGAGAAAAGGAATACATCGGGGGTATACAAAATCAGGAGGGCATCAGGCTGCACTCAGACACTGAAAAGGCCGATATATTCAGGGAATTCTATGAGAAATTATATACAGGGGATCCACGAGACACGGACGAACAAACTCAGTACTTTCAGTCACTGAAACTCCCACAAGTCTCCCAGACCTGGAATGACGCCCTCACTGCTCCTATAACTCAGGAGGAGGTGGGAGCGGCAATTAAAGCGCTTAAATCTAATAAGGCACCGGGTCCAGATGGCCTGACGGCCCATTTTTATAAAACATTTGCGCCTGACATTATTCGCCACTTAACGCAGCTCTTCAACCACATGGCTGAGGAGGTAGTGGTGACCCCATCTATGGCAGAGGCAGTGATCACAGTGATTCCTAAACCGGGGAAAAATGCGCTCCACTGTGCATCCTACCGACCAATCGCACTCCTGAATTTAGATGCTAAATTGTACTCTGCTATTCTGGCGGCGAGGCTGAATGACCTGATGCCAGACCTAGTCCATCCTGATCAATCAGGCTTCATAAAAGGCAGGCAGACCCACGACAATATAAGGAGAACGATACACTTAATTGAAAAAGCCAATAGACGTCAGATACCGGCAATGTGAGTGGGCCTGGATGCTGAAAAGGCATTTGACAGGGTGGACTGGGAGTTTCTTTTTACCACGCTACAACACTTTGGCTTCTGAACCAAATTTATAAATATGATCAGGGCCAATTACGTACAACCCCGCTCTAGAGTGCAAGTTAATGGGACTGCATCCTCCGCGTTTCCCCTTACCAGAGGGACTAGGCAGGGGTGCCCATTGTCTCCCCTTCTATTCACGCTAAGCATTGAACCCCTGGTGATCAGAATACGGGAGTCTCAAGAGATAAAAGGAATTCCCTTTGGGGGAGACACACACAAAATCTCTCTGTTCGCAGACGATGTGTTGCTGTCCCTCACCGAACCAACTACCTCACTCATCGCTCTGCAGAAAGAACTGACACTATTTGAGAAAGTGGCGGGGTTCAAAGTTAATCTTAACAAATCCTTCATACTTAATCTTACGGTTCCGACTGCAGAGGCTAATGACCTACGGGAGCGCACCCCCTTCCAATGGGCCAAATGCTCAATCCAATACCTAGGTATACAGTTAACACCATGCCTGGAGGGGCTTTATAAGGCCAATTTCCCACCTCTTCTCCTTCAGCTCCAACAAGACCTCAAATGGTGGAAGCCTCTCTTTATCTCCTGCCTGGGCCGCATTCATGCGATTAAAATGACAGTACTACCTAAATTCCTATATCTTTTTCAGGCACTCCCCATCGACTTAGACAGGGAACTTCTCCCCAAGATTCGATCATTAATCATACGCTACATCTGGCAGAAGGGAAGGGCCTGCCTTCCATTTCACACTCTGAGGCGAGCTAGGGGAGCAGGGGGTGTAGGGCTACCAGACTTTGGCATATATTACAAAGCAGCCCAACTGAGAATAGTGGCTGAGTGGTCTAAGCGGGAATCAGAAAAGCACTGGCTGCACATGGATAGGGCAATAGCGGGGAGGACAATATGGGATCTCATATGGAAACCCATTAGCACACCCACCCGCACTACTTTGAAGGTATGGGACACAGTTTCTAGGGGAGAGGGGTGGACCACATTCCCGTCACCATATACCCCGATACATTTCAATCCGGCTTTCCCTCCCGCACTTCACAAGGGCCCTTTTACCCCATGGAAGGAGGGAGGATGCCTTATGTTGTCGGACCTCTTCCATAACTATGACATATTGACGTTTGAAAACTGCAGAAGAGAGTTCCACCTAGACCCGGGTGAACACTTCCACTATCTCCAGCTCAAACACTGGGCCCTCGCCCCGCAGAATAGAGAGGGCGCCACACGAGAGCGGACACCGTTCGAATGGTTTGTACAGCGGTTGGGCTCCATGAGGGGTGTGATCTCTTTCCTATATAGTTCCCTGTTTTCTGCTTCACTATCCCCGAGGCCCAGGTACATGTCCATGTGGGAAGAGGTGGCACAAAGAGAGATAACCGATAAGGAATGGGCGGGAATCTGGTCTGACATCACTAAATTTAATCATTCACTGGAGCTGCGAGAAGCCCACATCAAAACTCTGACAGATTGGTATTTGTACCCCACCAAACTTAAAAAGATATTCCCGAACACCTCTGATCTATGTTGGAGGGGGTGCGGTCTTTTAGGTGACTTTCGGCACATATGGTGGGACTGCCCCACAATAAAACCTTTCTGGGAGGAGATTCTAGCACACATTAAGGACATGTTGGGGTACCCTATACCATCTTCCATAGAGGAAGTCCTCCTGGGCATTAGGAACCCGGCCCTAGAACACCAGACCAAGGCGGACAAAACTATCATGTGGATCTGTCTGGGGGCCGCTAAGGTCGCGATAGCGGGTGCATGGAAGAAGAAAGCGGCACCAGCCGTCTCCCAATGGCATTTGCGCCTCTGGAAACTCCTATGCCTTGAGAGAATGACTGATATTTTCAGGAACGACTACAAAAACTTTGAATACAAATGGGGTCCATTAGTCACTTACCTTACAAAGGGACTTCCTCTGGCAGTCTGCCCTCCCTCCATTAGAGACATGCACCTATTCCAATTCTAGGTTACACACAGTCACCGGGCCATTTAGGAAAAACAGCTCGAAGGAACTCCAGCAATTCCAGAAATAGCCACTGGGTTTGCCCCGTCTATATCGGGGCCGAAGACACACTGTTCGATCACCACCACCACTAATTTTTTTTTTCTTTTAGGTTGGGGTGGGGAGGGCTTAGAAGTTGGGGGGGACCTTCCCGGTTGGAAGGAGTTGATCGGCACAACTCGTCGCAAAAGAATAGACAGGTTGTTCATGCATAGATTGATGGCTATACTCTTCAGGCCGTAGAATTATTTGAAACTGTATTCTAAATTACATAATGTATAAAGGAGGGGGCCTTCCTTTTGCTTATTGTACGATCAGCCTCGGCAATGCTGGGTATACTACACGTTGTAAAACTGCTTAAATGTAGTACTATTTGTGTTATTGCCCTATGTGAACCAAATGCCAATAAAAATAAGTTTGAAAAAAAAGAGAAAGAAACAGAAAGAGGACCTATTAGAGAAAAGCAGAGAGAACAAGATAAAGAAGAATAAAAAGAAAGAAAGACAGGGAAAGCAAAAGAGTGAGAAAGAGAGAGACAAAGGAAAATAAAAACAGAAGAAAGGAAAGCAATAGAGTGTGAATAGAGATAAAGAAATTAAATAAAGGGTATCTCTGTACATGTGCCCTATGACCTTGTTACGCCACTGAAGGTATCTGTGATGTAATAACCCATATGGAATTGTTGAGGAATGCATTTAATTCGATTTTATGGTACAGATATGTTCTATACTTGTTGAATCCACTACACAGTGGTGAAGCACACCTTGTTGCAAAACATTATATCACAATCTAACCTACTATGAATTTTGGCCACAATCAGACAATGCTGTGAATTTTAATGAGTAATCACAATCATTTATTAATATTAAAATATTTACTTCATAAACTGATTCTGACTTCAAGACTCAACTTTCCTTCTGGTATGAAGTGGTTGCCATTCCCTGATTAGGTTAGGTTTTTACAGTGTGAATGATTAATGTAGTCTTTGTCCTTGGATTAGCCGAAAGATCATGTCACTGAATAGGTTAATGACACGAGATTACTGTATGTGTTGAATTCACATTGGCAATGGGCGGACTGAAGATGCATTGCAATTAGTTTGGTTAAAGGCACATTGTCTCTGGATTTGTTAATGATGCAATGCTACGGAACTGGTTGTAGAAATATTGTCATAAGGCAGCTTGGAGACATAAAGTCACTGGAGGTTTGAAGATACATTACTTGGGATGAGCTGAAGACACATAGGGCCTTACTGAACACAGTCAATACCTTCCTAACTGAAATTCCAAACAAAAACCTTCTACCTATTAAAGCAGTCATGCATTCCACAGCGAGATCATCACTAATACAAGAAAACACAGCCACATTTCCCAGATCTTTAAGGATCTTCACTAAAAGTTAAAATTAAATTCAAACTCTGCTGTTGAACATACAAAGCACTCAACCTAGGCAAGCCTAGTTACCTATCCGACTTTCTGAAAATCTCTGATGGTATAAGAGAATCCAGCAACAAAGACTCTCTCACTCTGCAAATCCCTAAATTCTGAAGGACACAAGCTCAAAGACAACCCTTCTTTAGATCTGTGCCCAAAATTCAGAAAACCATTCTACTCTACTTAAGAACAGCTCCTGATAGTCTCCTGCACTGCAAATTATTAAGACATCAATCAAAGTGCAAACTGAAGGTCAGAATGCAAACCGATTGGATTGCAACCTGGCCCTAGTACATCAGACCCATATTAACTGGATAGATTGAAGACACATATCGCTAACTGAACTGAAGACGCAGTGGCACTGGAAGAGTAAAGTTCACATTATCACTGGATGGGTTGAAGACACCTCACCACTGGTTGGTTGAAGAAATATTATCACTGAATAGGTTGATGATATATTTTGACTAGTTGTATGAAAGACACACTCACTGGATGGAATGGAGATACATTGTCACTGGATGGGCTGACAAAACCTAGTAACAGGATATATTAAAGTTACATTGGCACTGGAAGGGTTAAATAATCCATGCCGAATCCATGGAATGAGGACATGGTTCTTTAGAATGAGGAACAGAAAAGGAAACCTATGATCGTTTCCAATTTTCCTCAGATTTCTAAACTGCATCCAGTCTTTCAAGGAACTTCAAGAGATCTTGGGGGCTCATTACGATGGTGGAACGATCACCACTGCCAGGGGCGGCGGTGGCGATCGTTCCGCCATCACATTGAGAATTACCCACCGCCATATTAAGATGGCGGTGGGTATCGCGACGGATGCAAAGTCCGTCCGCCGCTTTTCCACCGGTGGCAATCGCACCGATTGCCTGGCGGGCAGAGCAGGGCCACTAATATGGTGGCGGTGCCTAGCAGGCACCGTCCGCCATATTAGGATGTGGGTTTTAGGAGGCCTTTCCATGGCGGCGATGCCGCCATGGAAAGGCTGGCGGTGATTGGGTTTGGGGGCCCGTTGTGGGCCCCCCTTGTGGGGGGGGGTGTTGCTGCACTGGGGGCTACCCATGGTACCCCCCTGCATTTCCATGCACCAAGTGGCAGGCACCGCGTGGTGCCTGCCACGTGGTGCAGGGAAATGCGGTGCAAGCACCTTTCACATTGCGGACGGTGCTGCAGCCAGCAGCACCGCCCGCAATGTTAAAGGCCCAGGATGCGCCCGCCAGTATGGCGGGCGCATCCTAATTGCAGTGGTGGGACCGCTGCATGTCTGGCGGGCGGTCCCAATCACCGCTACGGTGGCGGGCGGACCAAGTCCGCCCGCCATCGTAATCAGTCCCTTGGTTCAGGCACATTCCGGAAATATTAGCTGTACCAGAGATTCTGCAGTCTACTTGATTCGTTGACTAAAATATACTCTAGCACTAGAACACACATCTGCATGCCCATCATAAAAAGAAAAGATGATCAAATATTCCATCGCTCAAGTCAGTCACACGTTTGAAGAGTTTCTTTCTATATCAGACCCTCTTGTCTTGACCAATCATGCCTGATTTCTCAGACCTCTGTAATTCCATCCTGAAGTAGTTATCATTATTTTCACTTCTTCAACCACCCACATTTGTGCTTGAACATCAGTCCTTTAGTGAATCTATCTGAGTAATGAATAAGGCTCATTATGCATCAGAATGGTGTTCTCAATTTGGAAATTTGAGTATGTGAATGGGTGAGTGAGTAGTGAATGAGTGAAGTGAAAGACTGAATAGATAATTAGAGCACCCTAGTCTTTGTGCCCAGGATCTGAAACAACATCCTTGTATCCATGAGGACTGCTCTAACACTGCTACAATTCAGGAAAAAGTTGAAGACACACCCTTTTAAAGACAACACCATAATGCAGAAATAGTCCAATATCCAACTAACTCTCCTGTAACTTGTTGACTCTATGATTGCTTTTGACCTTGTAAACTGTGCCATTGCCTTTATTTCCAGGTTCAAACTATGCAAACACCACTTACATCCATAGATACCATCTGCAGCGCAACTGCAAAAATTGATTGACTCGCAATATTGTACACAAATAATTGATTCTAATTGCTTTCATGGATAGATATTAACCAAGACATGGTTTTACTGTGACAAATACACTCAATTAATTTAACAATTAATTTGTATTCCATTTGGACCATGAAATATGCACAGTATTAAATTATGCATATCTTCTTTCAGAGATGAGAGACCAATTGACTCCATGGCTCCTCAACATCTACATTAAAACATGTTTTAATGTTTACAACACATTGTATCAACAACATTGTTAAGAGGATAATGCATGTTTTAGCTGTATGGTATAGTTATATTCCTGTAAATTGATTAACATAAGTAACTCTGTCCATTAATGTCTTGACTGAGATTTACATTATTCTGAACTCCACCACACTGTACCGGTTGGAATACTTTTAAATTTATGGTGAGTTAAGGGCTTTGTCTTAAAATTAGTATCAAGCAGAAGAAAATATCCTAATTTTGGTTTCATGATCCATAACCTTTAACTGAGTGGTGAATTATGAGTAGGGCTCCCGGTTTTATGGTATTTATTTTTTTAACATTTCCATCTATATTTATCCATATTTATTTGTGGGCCATTTTATTGATATTTATCCATATTTATTTTTTGTTTTGAGAGTGAATTGAGTGGGAAAATGGGTATTTTCACATTAATTTAGCTGATAAACATGCACTCTCATACTTTGATGCCGGTTGCGTTTTAGCCAATTAAGGAAGCAAATATAACAAAACACTACTCCAACAGATAAATATTAACATTATGTACAATTATATGTTAACATATGCCTGTATTTAAGGGAATCTCATCCTGTTTTTAAATCCCCATGGTGTCTATCTGCTTAGCAGTTGGTCTAGAATTCATGAAGGACAACAAAGAGTCTCACAAGATGCACTGTTTTCTGTATTTTTCTGCTTTTAAAAATAAATACAGACAGGGAATAGATTGTTTTCTGTCTGTATTTATCTGTAAAAATCAGTAAAAACGGAAAACTTGAAGCTTTAATTATGAGTGACTTATTTATTTGATTCTTAGACCTCTGACATGTCATCTTATGGCCATTTCATGGCCATTTGTCTCTGGAGAGGTGTTAACAGTATGCATCTTGCATTCTAGTTAGTGAGGTGATGATCACTGTTAGATGGTTCATCATGACATGGCATTTAATGCAAAGACAAGGGGACCAATTGTATATGTGGTTAAAATATGGTATTTGGTAACAGTGTAGACCAAAATCGAGATTTTTTTAAAAGAGCTATTCAGTGAATGATTTCCAATAGAACTCAGAACCTAAGTGTCATCAAGCAAGAAGATATCCAAGAATGCCTTTTGTTGTTGATTCTTTGCCATGCAGGACTGGGCAAAGAGAACTGTTTCCTTTATGCTGGTTGTCCTCTTTAAAGTCTCTTTTGGGAATCATGCAGACACCAGGAGGCAGTCTGAATGTTGTCCTGAAGACCAATCTCAAGTTACCCTCCATTAGAGAGGGAGTGAAGCTGCAGAGGAGAGGTATGCATTAAACAGAGACACTACTTCATCCGAAACCTGGTGGACAATCCAAGATTAAGTTCGAGTCTGGAAAAGAAACTTTCTAGCAGCTGAATAATTCTACGTCGTGAACCCAAATAAGCTGCAGACAGCAAATAAAAGAGTTCTCCTTAACCCACAATAAGGTACCCTTAAGCACCTCTCACTGTGTTCATGGAAGCCTCTTCGAGCACAAATATCTGCCACACCTGTGCCCACCTGTTATTTTGGTGACAGAGTTAGACCACTAGACCAGGGGTTTGAGAGTGAGGCTGCAAATCTATAAATGATGCACTCTGTATGTATTTGTATTAAAAATAGGATTGGTACTAAATTGCGCTAATGCCTTAAAATAATATTTCGATCAATATTTCTTTGAGTTGAGCTACAAGAAGCAGGAGGGCGTGCTCTGATATTTGGTCTCCAGTAGGCATGCTCTGACCTTACTGTCGAGGTGGCACATGAAAAGAAAGTTGGTATAGACTTGCTATGTCTTTGTTGCTCCATGTAGTGAATATGCCTTCAGTTGTGTACATTAGCTTTTGAAGTCTTGGTGATAAGATTACTTATAAAGCAAACCATCATCCATTATACTGACTGTGAAAAGGTATTGAGTTATGATTTTTTTCATGTGTTTCTTATTCCGAATTTACACATAGATTCATCATTAAGCATGCCATGAATAGCAAGTAGCGATACAAGCATAAACTCCTAGATGGGCAATCAAATGGAAAAAGAGCAACCAACACAAAGAATCCCACAAATGTCTAAGAAGGTAAATCGAAACCACCTAAAAAGAAATAGCTCATAGCATACGGGATGGTAAAAGTAAGTCCGTTTTTATACTTGGTGAGGCATTGACTAACTAACAACGATCTTAACGCATATGGGGCTTTCCGTCGACGTACAGAGAGATCTGTAATTAAAAGTAAATTATTTCAAAAACTGATACAGAATTGAGAATAAACAGAGACGTCAGGGAAAGCAGCACAAGAAGTACCAGAAATTTATAGGAAGAAACCACTTTTAAGACACATCACGCAACTGCCCACCCATCTAATTGTATCTAAAAGACGTTGTGTACACATAGAAACTCTGCTATCATGAGAGCACATTGATCTACAGTCTTTCCTCAGATTCTGCAGCGTTGTCAGGTCTTTGCAATTCTGAAGATTTTCCAATCTATCTTCCAGAGAGGATATGGAACTCACAGCACTGCCATGAAAATGTCCTGTCCCTTGTTAGCGGTCCTTTGACACTTCTTTCTTTGTTCCTCCAAAGTGTTGGTCCTCTTTCCAAAAGACTGGATCAGAGACTCAGCAGCAGTAGTTCTCATAGACATAAGTCTAGACAGCCCTTAAATGCTGCAAACCTGCTCCCCATGTTACCCAGCTTTCTCTATAATGATGTCATCAGCATCCTTTTTCCCTAGACAGAGATTCTATTGGAGCTTCACCAGCAGGTTCATTAGAGGGTTGGGATGGGGGGGTGGGATTAGAGGTATCCCTCTAGAAATGTGACATTCTTGCTTTACCCACTAGCAGTCGATAGGATATGAAAGGAGCCATTCTTCTGCGATTTCCCACTTACTGTGATAGCAGGTTGGCATGAAATTGCCCTTTTTGTGCCAGGTCTTCTTCATTGTGAGCTCAAGTGCTCTCCATATCTTCCTCCACTGACTGCAATGGGTGGAAGAGGTGCTTTTGTAGCAGGAATCCCGCTTCACCTGTCGGAGCAGACAGCATGGAAACTGAGGCCCAAGACCACAATTGCTTTTAGTGTGGTTCCATGTCTACTGCATAACAGGTTGCAACTGCCCCGGAGGCCTCACTTTCAACTATCTGTCAATCTCTGACTTCTAACTAGATGACTCTCCAAAAGAGATCAGGGCATGGGCCACCATCTTGACCTAACCACTAAGGGCCTGATTACTAGTTTGGCGGATGGGTTACTTGGTCACAAACGTGACGGATATCCCATCCGCCGTATGATGAGATCCATTATATCCAATGGAATATAATGGAACTCATAATACGGTGTACCGGAATTCCGTCACTTTTGTGATGGAGTAACCCGCCCGACAAACTCATAATCAGGCCATTTGTGTGTGAGGTTGATGAATCTTCTCATCAATACTTGATAAGTCAGCACTATAATCACAGAATCCTGGTTTCTGAGGGAATGCCACTTTGTCAGTTTCCCACTGACATTAGCTGATCCCCGGTTCACCAACACATGGCAAAATTTCCCCAAGCGAATATTGCAATTGCACAAAACACATAGCTCGCATGGCCTTGACCCCTTATTATATGCATTTAGCTCTGTAAACTCGCATATGCAGTAGATACATTTTGAAATTTATATGTAGTGCAAAGGGAAAATAAGTGCTGCCTTTGAAGGATTTTGTTGACAGGCTATCCAAAAGATTGTAAGTTTGGGTGAATCTAAATGTCATTGTAACCTTGAGGTGACAATATAGAAACATAACAAATGTAAGCTTTTTATATTAAGCAATGACATTTTTGTTTTTTTCACATTTCCACACTTAATAAATTCTATCATTCTCAGGGAAATTCTCAGGAAAGACCTTGTTCCCTGGTGAAATGTATGAACCTGATAGAGTAATATTGAATTGATAAATTAGTGTCTCTGCCCCAGGTCCAAAAGGCCTTTGAGACGCAGTGGTCAAATAAGCGACTGACCGCCCTTGTCTTCTATGCCTGTGATGCTGCTGGACATGGGACTGACTCTCTTCCACCCCTCATTTAAAGAACAAGCCTTATGTGTGACTGACTGTCCATTGTCTGTACCAACATTTTAAAGATGGCTGACTCTGTAACATGTGCGCCTCACTAGGGCCATTCTTGGTCAGCTTTTCCCAACAATCCACCTAAAATATGACTAGTTTTAGTCAACCCAAGCATCCGTTCAGAGAAACCAGGTAGACAAACAGGCCTTTCAAATGTAAAAGTGTAATATGATTGGTTCTGCCTCTCGTTACATGCCCCACATCGGTACGTCTGGCAGGTTGCAGACTCGGAGACAAACCAATCACTGAACTGGCTCTTCACGAGTCCTCCCCCCTTTCATAGACACTCCTACCACTAGCTCCGCCCCTTCACTGGTGCTCCACAGCAAGCATCTCTTTCTCACTACCAGTCTTCAGTCTCATATCCCCCTATCTGCTATGCATTGCTATGCTATGGAAAGCCGCTATTGGAAGGGCGTTTGGAGATATGTATGGTCTCTCAGCTGATGCTGTAGACATGCATCGATTTAAAATGAACTATTCGACGCTTTTCACACGATAATCACTCTGCGCTTCTGCTGCGTACCGTCATGCTGTGGAATTGTTTACCCATGCGCAAAATGAAACAGCATTTCTCTCATTGTTCGAGATTTTTCAGCAGAAAGTTGCATTGTTAGTTTTGGAAAGTTTTAATAATAGCCCGACAAGTAGTGTGATCGATTATGAAGGCTCATACAGGATTGCGTGTGATAAATATAGGCACACTGTGTTCGTACATTATATGTACAAGTGTAAGAAAATAGACTATTAACATAGGTCACTGAATAAAGTGCTTGTGCTGATTAAATCTGCACTTAACTTGGAAATCCGAAGTTGACATTCAGGTAGCATTAAAAAAATGGGACACATTTAAGTAAAAACAAAACGGCCGCAATACATATCTGAGAACTATTTTCCAGCAGAAGGTTGTATTGCTGGTTTTGAAAAGTTACATTAATACCCTAACAACACCATGTTCTCAATTACAAGGGCGTGTAAACGATTTCGTACGAAAAATAAAAGTATTCGTGCATCGGTAAGTGCAAGTGCATGTGCACAAATAGGCACGAGTAAACGTATAAGTATATGCAGATATATGTAAATAGGCCATTAATATAGGTCACTAAATTAACCACTCATTGTCCATATCTGAATCTGTCTTACAAGACAGAGAGGTTCACATTCAAGATGCACAAACTCAGCTTCATCCTTCTGAGCCAATCAGAAGAGTGTTTTAACATTGCTGTTGGATACACTTGAAATTCACTGTGTTGGGAGGAAGTGATGTACAAAAACCACACATCACCGTGGAAAACCATAAACAATATCCTATTATCGCATTGCAAGTTTCCTGAGCTTCACACTGCTTGAAATATGGTATTCACGGATATGACATAGTTTATGACAATCGCATTACATTAACATCATACCTGTGAATATATTTTAGGTCATTCAATAGCATGCCTTCAATCCCGTGCACTGTGGCTTTAACAGCAAATCACTCTGCGCAATAATAACAACAGCCATAAACACATCTATATTATCACATAAATAGGGAAGGTGAAACAAGTGAGCCAGAGAGCCACTTACAAATGACATAGTAGGCTGTGCACAGGCGCATATATTGTGGTTGCAGGACCTTTTTAAGTGTTGGAAGAGGTAGAGTTCACGCCACGTCATACTGACCAATGACTGCTCGTCTATAATAAAGCAAACCATCACTAAATGTGCGTGCAAGAGCACACGTGCATCCCTAGGCACAAGTATTCACCCAGACTTCATGTCATCATGTGAAGCATTAACAGACTCATTGGCATTACAGTGGGGTGCGCCGCTGGCTGTGCTGTGAATAGTAATGCTGGTTGGGGTGACTGCTAATGCTTGTGTCTTTCCTCTGTAGGATAAACCCCACATGGTTGTGTAACTCCCCTCAAGGAGAAGGGGTGCACCTCCAGTCATCTCTGAGCACACCGCTGCCCCTTAGCTCAAGCGCTGTGCCCTTCAGTGAGCTGTGACAGTGACACAGGCGCTTCAGAGGCAGCAGGCAGACGCTGCATTGTAACCACGACGATGAATCGATTAGAGTGCCATGCTGGGATCTCGTCTTTAAAGGAAACAACCTACTCTTGCTGCTTCTGCTTTGCAAACAGTAATCACTATTGACAAAATGGAACAGAAACACAGCCGCAAGCCCAAGTGATCAATACGTGATTGTTTGGGTATTTTCTAAACCCCACTTTCTATTTCTTCTATAATGTATCAGTAAAATGCGGACTCTACTAAAATGTCTGTCAAGTACATGCATGTCATTCATTTCCTGATAAACTGGGACCAAGATGGAAAACCACACTAAATGACGGCGGCAGCCGAGAGACCGCAGATCTGTTCCTACCTGTCTCTGGTTCCGCAGTGTCCTGCCCTGATCCCCCTGTCTTCCTGCGGTCTGCTCCCTGCCTGGTGAGCAGCGGGAGCGGGCTGTCGCCTGGTGGGACTGCGAGCGATCGCTGTGCCAGCCTCTTGCTAGAAGACCCTCAGTGTCAGCCTGCTGCTGCCGCTGTCCTTGCTCATGGTCCTGATGCTGCTGGCGGAGATGCTGAGCCTGCCTCCTCTGTTGCCATGGCGATCAAACTCCGCACTCTGTGCAACAGCTGTTTGCTCGTGTACAGCAGCAGCAGGGCCGGCGGTGTCTGCAAGTGTTATCACACTGGACAGCAGCTGCACTGGACAGAAAGGCAAGAAGAGATTGCTTTCAGTAGGCTGCAGACCCCTCTTCGCTACTTTTCTCCCTATTCTTTCTGTCAGCAGGCAATGTAGGGTCACCATTAAGCAGCAGAATGTTCTATTTTATCTTCTCAATGGACAAGGAGAGAAAGTGGACACAGTTGGGATAAAGAGAAGCAGGTTACTCGTGGCCAAACTCCATCACTCTTCGAAGCAAGCAGTGATGTTTACAGTGGGTTACAGACAGAGAAATGGGTACATGTACTTGGAAAAGTGCTGTGCAGTATTCAGAAGACACTCATTTTGCAATTTAAAAAACATTGTATGTAAGACATTCCAGTATTAGAAATAGGCACGGCCGAAATTTGAATTATAATTAGTGTAATTTTGGTAATTTCCTGAACTGGAATTTAGTGTCAGATCATAAATGCCACTTTATGCCTCTAAAAAAGGGAGCTATGAGGAGGGCCATGGGTGAGAGGTCCTGTCCACTCCAGATCAGGTAGATCTACGCACACACTTGAGCCTGCCACCCATCATGAGACACTACAGGTGCAAGAAGTGTGAAGCGTGTGATGTGGCTGTAGAAGGGAAGACATGCATGCATAATAATAAAACACTTGTGTTTGCAGAATTGACCAATTGCAATAGCCCAGATGCCATCAAGATGCTCAAGTGTCCAAGTGGTTTTGCCTATGTGGGTCAGACTAGACCAAAAGTCAAGGTGCGGCTACTTCCACATTGCAGTAGGATCCCATGTAAGGCCCAAGGGGCCCCATTGGTAGAACATGTCATGCTCTGGGCACGGTGACCGGGATACTAGATGGTTGGTCCTGAAAAGAATCAAACCATCACCCCCGGTCTGGGGGAGACTTTAACTCAATTGTAAATGTGAAGGAGTGCAAATGGGCACATGTCTTAGACACGGTTAGGAATGGACTGAATGAGTATGAGGAGAACAAGAAGCAAGTGGTATATTTTAATAATAGATGATGGAAAAGCAATGCCTTGTAATTCTTTTGTTTGTTGACTGTCAATATCCTAATTATTTTTGTATGTATTCCCCGTTGACGAGTCAGGTTATTGTTTTGCTTCACTCAAACAGTCCAAGATATTATCCGTCTTTTCATTGACTGCTAATAACAGCTTGAATATCTCAGCAATGGGCGCATTGACTTCGCTGACGTGAAAGTATCAGAAAGGAAAATGCTTCCAATGTCATATGAGTGCATCCCTGGTAGATTCCTTTCTCCTTTGACTGTCAAAAAATTAGTGACAATTTGTGTTATAATTTCCCAATTTTCTAGACTTTGCTGTCATGTAAATGTACCATAGATTACAATGTATAGTGAATAGTTTACTGAAACACATTAACAATGGAACGTTCTGGAAAAGGTTTATTGAGATTTGATACTTTGGCTGGAAGTAAGATGCACGCTTGATTATGTGCTCACTTTACACCAGCGTGCACTGACATTCTAGTTTGTTATACTGTAGAACTAGTGCACGGATACCTGACTGAGCTCACACCCCCAGAGGGGCGATCAGATTCAAATTTGCTAAGAGCGTCGCCCCACTGCCTACAGAGGCAAACGAAAAACAAAATGATCTAACTGCACATCATTTTATTTTTTGTCCTGTGGCTGAGTCTTGGGGGCGGGGCCACAGCACTGTAGCAGGGGGAGAAGGAGTGGTGGGCCCTGCTTTCAGTGCCATGATGGTTTGGCCGGCCGTCTTAGGAGGGCCAAACCGTCATGCGCACTGACATCTCTCCAACCCCAGCAGGCACGGCCTCCCAGCTCCCAGTGGAGCGCAAAACCAGTGCGCCCTGCCCAATCCCTATGCTACTCCCATGGTGAGAGCAGCGTTGGGATTGGCTGCAGGGGAAGCTGGGAGCTTCAGCCTGTGCCCAGAGGAGGAGAAGACTGGCGAGCAGAGCGGCGAGCAATTTTCTTTAAATTATCACAGCCCCTCGTGCTGCCCGCCTGCACAGCCTTCCCTGCGCTGCCCCACCACATTTCCCTGATGCCAGCCGCTACTGTTTGCTTCACTGTAGCAGTAGGGTGTGACTGCTTGTGGCATCTTGATTGAGAAAGATGGTAACAGCAGTGTAGTAGAAAGGACTCTCTCACTCAGGCCCATCCCGTGAGGGCCCATTGCGTCACCACCCACACTGTGATACGTCATGATCAGAGTACTAAGTAAGTGGTGTTGATACTTTTCATTCATTTTTAATGTCGCCACAGGAGGTTGAGTAAACATTTCATTGTTTTTCAATGGATTGAGTAGGGGATTTGTATGATGCCACCTATTGGGGCATTTAGCATTCAGAAATCTCGGTGAGTGACTGCCTTACCTGAATTTGATTTTTTCACTTGAGATCACTTTGCCGCACAAAATGGCTCATGTCAGATTTTTGGTCTTTTATGTCACACAGGATGTGCTTATACTTTGGTTTTGTCCTGAGGAGGACCCCACTGCATGTTTCCAGCAACACATATTGATTGAGAGATCGAAATGTCAACGCTTTAGAGAATACAGCTTGCACTACTTGCACCCAGTTGGGAGGAAGTGAATGTTAGTGCCCCACCCTCAATGGGGTGCTGTCGAAAAGAACATAGCCAAGTTTTTGAAAAACTCTGTAAATTTGTAATGAAGGACTCTTTATAATCCTAGCATTGCCTTGTACTGCAGGCGTTCTTTATTTGTTACCTTGCACTTGCATATCCCCTTTCAAATTTGTTGTACCTTTACTGTTGTTTTTTTATTTCGTGGAATTATTTGGATAATATATTTTGCAGATACTTTGAACAGAAATATTGAGCCTGGTGGTGATTATTAATGCAAAGCAATATGTGGGAGTGAGGATCATTGTGCGACCTCTTCTGAAATGTATAGGAGTTGAATGAATTCCGACAGAACCACGTTTGATTCTACTGATTGAATCTGAGGGGACATTGTTGGCCAATGACAGACTGCTATATGTTACATTTTCCCTCAGAAGTGGTGCAAAATGTAGGGTTGTGCGAAATTTGCATAATTTGCTTTTGCGTAATTACACAAAAAGGTTCAGAAAAGTTATACGTAAAAAAAAAGCAAATGCAGTGGTAACAACATCTGCTCGAGTTGTGCTGTTTGTGATGCTCATGTGCATTTGTAGCAAATTTTTAATGCAAACGGCATGTCCGTGGTAAATTTTTATCAGGAATGGTGCTTGATTCTGCAATGTGACGTAATTTCAGGAACTTCCCGTAACAAGAGTAAGATGAAATACAGAAATTAATATATATTATGCCACTGTAATGAAAATGTCTCCCAGGCCTAGTGCCAGTCCCAGTCAGTCAGAGCATCACAAAGGCTTAGTGCTGGCTCTGTCCAATTTACACGTCCACCTAAATTCCTGGTGTCACATGACATGTTCCAATCTGTGTTGCTTTACAGCACAATTTGACCACCATCCAAAATTCGTACATCAGTTAGAGGGGTGCCCACCTCATTGCCAAACCAAGACTATGTGAATTCACATAACATAACGTGTTTCTCTAGCCCCTTCCACATGCACAAAAAAGTATACATTACTGAACACAAGTCACAACAGCATTCAGGAGTGTTTTTAGCCGCATTTGTATTGATTTAGTTTTGCCGTTTTATGTAGCATGGGTGTGGCCTAAAGCATCTTTGCAATAAAGATGACAAGTTAATAGAGTGAAGATAATGGGACACCAATACATTTATACAAAGAACAATTACAAATGCAATTAATACAAAAAAATAACAGCGTAGACAGGGATGCCATAAATAGTGAAATGTTCAAGTGAATTGAAGACAAAGCAGGAAAAATAAGTCATAGACCAGTTACCTCAAGTGTGAAAGTTCTGTCAAGCCGTAAAGCAGACGTGAGCATGTGTGACACCATATTCAAAGAATTGAGGGGATCGATAAGAGCCGGATAAACAACATAACACTCAAGAAAATGTACATCTGAGAAAGGGAAAGACAACGAGATCCTACACAGGAAGAGAATAGAATGTACCCATGAAGAACAACCAGGAGAGCCGTTGGAATATTCCAAAGTATCTTTGTAAAAGAAGGACTTTAACGTCCTTTTAAATGTTATCATGATCAAGATCAAATCACGATTTGCGTTGGATTGTACCCCAAAGTAATGCAAAGCTGTGCATTGCACTGCCTTTCCTTTCTATGTGCCAAGAAGGTGTTCTGTGGGTGATGCATCGGCCACCCAACTATGGCACAAGGGTATCTGCTTTGGCGCCTTGCATCCAAAAGTGCACCAGCACAGAGGGAGAGTGGAACAGTGCCAAGTCTTAGTAGATATGGCGCCGTTCTGCTTTCTCCCTTTCACGCAACGTATGCAGCAACTTATCTTGCTCCACTGCACTGCATGACTTCCACGTAAATCGATGCCTAAGGGCCTGATTTTGATCATGGTGGCGGTCCAACCACTGCCACACTGCGCGGCGGAGGGAGTACTGACAGGGCAGCAATATACAGGCAGTGCTGCTGCGGCACCACTGAGCATATTACAAGTTGCCTGTCCACCACCCATTCCATGGTGGTGAACCTGCCATTAAAAGGGTGGCGTGAGGCAACTATGGGGGCCCCAAGAGGGCCCCCTCTCTGCTCTCGGCCTGGGAATGCACGCGGGGTGGCACATGTAGTGCCCCCCCTGTATTTGCACCCGCAGTTCCTGCAAGGTGTGGCAAGTCAGGTGCACCGTGCAGAAAGGTGCAGTTGCTGCTCTGACAGCGGGGATCCACATGCTAGGCTCATTTATGAGTTTAACAGACCACCGCTGTCAGATAACCGCAGGACAGCCCACCAGAGCAGGATTGTAGTCCTAATCTGGCAGGCGGCAGCACCACGGCTTTGGCGGTCCTACAGCGGACGGCACATTGCTCTGTCAGCTGTAGAACCACCAAGGTTGCAATGAGGCCTTAAGTGTTTTGACAAGAATGAAGCTCAACAATTTTATGCTGCTAATAAAAGTGGGATTACAATCAAAAGTATTACAAGAGTTAGTGCAGCATTGTAAAGGTATGATGGGAAAGATTTGGAGGAACTCTAATTCTAGGAGTTTGGGTTTCAATTAGTGTATTGTCATCCACTTTTGAATGACATGAAGTATTTGGGAAAATATTGTTGTGTGAGGAAATTCTGAAATAGAAGTCTGCATCATTACCACATTGATTGCATAGTATCCTTCAGTTATTGTGGATGACTTCGGAAGTTTTAGTTGAAGGTTTAAAAGATAAGTACATTGTATATTAATACATATATTTTGTTATTACAATTATAATAAATTCTACAACTCTTGTTGAATTATTATTTAAAAATAATTGTATTCATACCTTTTAATAACTTTTAATGAACCCTAAACAAAAAAAATGTATGTGTGTTTTTTATTATATTCATTAGAGATACTAGTTAAAAATTAAAAAAAATATGTTAAATAAGTCATAATTTAATACATATTTAAGGTGATATTCTGCCAAATTATATTTCATTAATTCTAGATTTAAAATGACTATATAATTATATCACATTAATATTTTGTAATAAAACAATTGTAATTAAAAACAAAATAGTAATACATTTTCTATATCATTTGGAGATCTCCACCCCAGATATGGAGACCCGCTCCTAAGTGTGAAAAGTTACGAGTAGTCATTTTTCACTTGTAAATCCAGTTCTAAGCTGCTTCATCAGCTTTTGGATTCATGTAAGTCTACACCTAGAAATAACTTTATTCTACAAAATAGTGAATAGCAAAAGGGCCTAATCACTAGTTGCAATTTGCTGCATGTTTTGTAATACTACAATAGTACTACAGTTAACTGCAAAATGCTATTCTCAAACCTACATGCAGAAGTAATGTCTTCGTCTCATCTATTTGTTTGCCTGCAGAGATCTCCACCCCGACTGTGGAGTCTCTGCACCCATAACTATACATTTATGTTATGTTATGTTAGAAAATTTCTAAAGCACAACGTATACCTTAGGGTGTCTTGGCGCTAGCTCAGCAAAGAGCACAGGAGAGACTATAAGAGAGTACGTTGATAAAGAGCCAGGTTTTAAGGAGTTTTCTGAAAACCTGTAAAGATGGAGCAGACCTGATGTATATCGGTAAGAGATCCCACTGTTTAGTTGCTCCAGAGATGAAATTGCTTCCTCCACATTTAGTTTTCTTAAACCTGAAAGTAGTGACTTTATTTGTTCCCTTTGATCCGAGGTTCCTCCTGGGTTCATACCAGGAGATAGCCTGTTTTAGGAATTACAGTCCTGTGTCATGCAAGGCCTTAAAGGTTAGGCACAGGGCTTTAAATTTAATACGGTTCCTGAACATCAGCTAATGCAGGTCTTTGATGGCTTGAGAGACTGATTGGTGATTGGGAAGACTAATGAGTTATCTGGCGGCAGAATTTTATAAAACCTGCAATTTCTTCACATATTGTTCCTATAGATTGATGTAAGTACAAGTTTAATTTCAGGCATTGCTTGCTCATCCAGATACCAATTTCTCTCATTCAATTGTGTAGTTGAGTGCTAGTGTAGTTAACATCATTGTAGGCTGACAACACAATTTGTGTGTTGTCTGCTTATGAAGTGAGGGAAAAGCCAAAAGATCGAATCAGAGGAGCGAGTTCTGTGACATATAGATTAAAAAGAGTGGGACTGAATGAGGACCCTTGCGGGACCCCACAAGAAGTAAGCAGGTGTTTGAACTGAAGCTGTCCTGCATCACCGTGTTTTCCTTATCCTTTAGAAAGGATTTCAGTAGTTCCAGGGCTATATGTTTTATGCCTATGGTCTCCAAGCGTTGGATCAAGGTAGCATGGTCCATGGTATCGAAGGCCGCCGACAGGTCGAGCAGGACTAGAGCAGCGGTGCCTCTTCCATCTAAGATGGTCTTAAGTTTATCAGTGGCTTTAATCAGCGCCGTCTCGGTGCTGTGTTCCATTCTAAATCTAAACTCAGTTGGGTGCTTCAAGTGATAATCTTGAATAAATTGAGTCAATTGAGTATTCATGATTTAGTTCTATTATTTTTGCTGGGAAAGGTAGTCTGGAAATTGGTCGATAGTAGTAAATGTGTGAGGGACTGGGGAAAAGGTTGGAAAATGGGGAATACTTACAATTAAAAGGGAAGGGAAAAGGGAGGAGTAAGGATGGGTTATGGGAGGGTTAAGGAAAGGGACTGGGAGGGATGCGTAACCACCAACAAAAGAGTAAACACATTGCTGTTCCTGCTGCCCTTCTAAAGTTACTACACGCCGAGGTCAACCCCCTCCTGAAGAAACCCTCGGCGGACCCCACCGACCTCAAAAACTACAGACCCATCTCCCTGCTCCCGTTCCCTGCGAAAGTAATCGAGAAAGCCATCAACAGCCAACTCGCCACATTCATCGAAGAGCACAACATCCTCGACTCCTCCCAATCCGGCTTCAGAAAAAACCACAGTACGGAAACCGCCCTCCTCGCCGCAACAGACGACATCCGCACCCTACTGGACAAAGGAGAAACAGTAGCCCTCATCCTCTCCGACCTCTCAGCGGCGTTCGACACAGTCTCTCACTGCACCCTAATATGCAGACTCCACCATGCAGGGATCCAGGACAAGGCTCTCGAATGGATCCGCTTCTTCCTCTCTGGCAAAACGCAGTAGGTCAGACTCCCCCCTTTCCTCTCAGACCCTACACCAACCACCTGCGGAGTCCCTCAGGGGTCCTCCCTCAGCCCTACACTCTTCAAAGTCTACATGGCTCCACTCGCCCCCATCGTCAGAACCTATGGACTCAATATCGTGTCATACGCAGACGACACCCAACTCATCCTCTCCCTATCCAACGAACCCAACACCGCCAGACACAACTTTCGAGAAGACATGGAAGCCGTCGCCAAATGGATGAAAAACAGCTGCCTACAACTAAACACCAACAAGACAGAAGTACTCATCATGGGCCCAAACCCCGACACCTGGAATGACACCTGGTGGCCCCCCGCCCTCGGAAACCCACCCACCCCCACGGACCACGCACACAACCTGGGAATCATCCTGGACTCCGAGCTCAAAATGGACCGCCAGATCAACTCCGTCTCGTCCTCCTGCTTCCACACCCTCCGCCTCCTACGTAAGACCTTCAAATGGATCCCCCTCGAACACAGAAAGACCGTCACCCACACCCTGGTCACCAGCAGACTCGACTTCGGCAACGCACTCTACGCCGGAATAAACAAAAACCTCACCCGCAAGCTACAGAACATCCAAAACGCCACCGCAAGACTGGTCCTCAACCTGCCAAGACATTGCCACATCTCCCAGCACCTGCGAACACTCCACTGGCTCCCCATCGAGGCCAGAGTCACCTTCAAGATGCTCACCCACGCACACAAGGCCTTCAACGACACCGGACCAGCATACCTGAACAGCCAACTCAATTTCCACGCACCCCAAAAGACCCTACGATCAGCCCAGCTCTCCTACGCCGTGGTCCCCTGCACCAGAAAGACCAGATCGGGAGGCCGCTCCTTCTCCTTCTTCGCGGCCAGAGCCTGGAACGTCCTTCCGCTCCACCTCCGACAGATAACATTGCTTCCCATCTTCGCAAGAAACCTCAAAACCTGGCTCTTCGACAGACCCCCTCCTTGATGGACTGGAACCTGCACCCCCCCAACCCCCAGCGCCTTGAGACCCTTACGGGTGAGTAGTCGCGCTTAACAAACACCTGATTGATTGATTGATTGACAGCCAAAGAGGACCCAAAACGATAGCAAATTACTCCAGCTCAGAGCAGAAGTAAGTATAGCACCACACATGATCAACCACTGGTACCACAACACTCTCCCATGTCAAATAATAGTGGTAGGAACCTAAAATAAAACCCAATAGGAAATAATGTTAAAATAAATTAACTAAATTAAAACTGTGAACACTATAAATAAAAAATATATTAATAGTAAAAATTTATTTAAACAAAACATATTTTCTATTGAATTATAAAATATTTTAAGAATCTTTTTTATATTTAAAAATTAATATAACAATACATTTTATTAGAATAATCTCATTACTTTAAAGTAATTATATACTTCACTTTTAATCATTATTAATACATAACAAAATGAATAATCATTTTACTGTAGAAGGGGATTTATTTTTTAATTTAAAATTGAATAATTTTAATTTAATTTAATATATTTTAATTTCCCCTATACTTTACCATAAAAAGACTCCGCATCGGGCTGAGCTCTCCACATGCTAAAGTACACGCAAATGTTTTTTATAGTATACCATCCAGAGATCTCTGCAGTCCGGGAAGAAATCTCGCCTATATGTTAAAGTATAGGGGAAAGTTCCCTATACTTTACAAAGGGAGATGTCCAACACGGTGGTGGAGATATCTGCATGACAAAATATAGGGAAAAGTAAAAAAAGTTAATTTTAACTTGGTAAAAGTTTGGAACATGATGTTTATGTTGAGAATTAATGTAAATAATTTTTAATATTTATTTTAAATGCAGACAAAATACTTAAAACCACATATTCAAAATGAAGGTACGTATGCAGTAGCATTATTTTCCATTTTGTTCTACCTTTAAAATAAATATATAAAATTAATTTACATTAATATTTAACATGAATATATTTTTACTATTTTCTTTGGTTGAATAACCTTTTTACATTTGCCCTATACTTTACCACTGGAAATCCCCACAATCGAGGTGGCAAACTTTATAATAAACTAAGAAAAATATGTTGATGTTAAATATTCATGTTAAATAATTGTATATATTTGAAACATGGAATGACCGAAAAAATATACAGCACAATTAATTCAATTGAATTGAATCTTTCAATGATTTAAATAGATGTATAGTATTAATTAAAACTAGATTAATGATATTTCAGTAAAAATGAATGCTACATTGATTTATAAATCCAAAAGGGTTTATAGCTAAAATATTTTATCATTAAATAATAACTATATTTTATTTTTAGATATTTTTTAACATTCACTTGTATTTATCTACATATTTAACCATTTTAAATAATTTAAGCACATTAAAAGTTATTTTCTATGAGGTTTTGGTTTAAGGCCCTACCTCAATTGTTTTCTTCACCATGGTGCAAGGGTGCTTGTTTTATGGGTGCAAGTCCTCTGACCTCTTAGTCTTAGAACTGCACTTCTCCCCAGCAGCTCCGCTGTCTGCGCGCACCTCATCCACCTCCTCCTGGTAGGTGTTCGAGGCTGCCCAGGTCCGCCTTGTGCCAGCTTCGCTCCGCTTGGCCCCCGTATCTTCTGCTGTGCCTGACCCTGCTGACCCTGCTTCTGGTGTGTTTTTAATCTTTCTGCTGTAATCTAAACTCTTGCCATTTCTCTCGATTCTTCTGTTGTTTTGACTGTATTGTTGCCCTGTGTCCCTCCCGCTGCTGTGTCCCCAGGGGCCCCACCCCCCACCCCCCTCCCGGTTCCCGCTCCCGCCTCCCAGCTGCAAGTCCCTCCCCCTTCCCTATTTATGGTGGCCGCTGCGTGGTCGCGCTGCTGGCGCGCCAAAGGCAAGCCCGTCTGCGCCTGTCCGCGACCCGACCGCGACCAGCGCCAGGGACCCTGGATCTCGAGCCATCCACCGCTGTGACCCCTCCACCCTCCTCGCTCTCAACCCTGGACGAAACAACGACTGCCAGAAGGCCACGCCAAACACGGCCAGTTCTCCTCTGCCACAATTGCTGCCAGTCCTTCACCACCGTCCCGCCCGCCAACGCCGCCTACGCCCTAAGATGCATCCTCCTCAACGTGCTCTCCGTGCACAGACACGCCGTGGAAATCTGGAACCTCCTGGACTCACTCTCACCCGACGTCACCTTCTTCACACAAACCTGGACCAACGCCTCCTCGGCCCCTGACATCGCCTTCCCGGATGGATACAAGATCCAGAGGAAGGACCGGCCCAACCACCCGGGAGGAGGCCTTGCCATCGCGCACAAAAACTCCCTACACCGCACCACCTCCAGCGAAAACATCCCCGCCGCCGAACACCTGCACTTTCAGGTCCAGACCACCCCCAACTCCACACTCCACGGCACCCTCGCCTACAGACCCCCCAGTCCCCGGGCCCTCTTCGCAGTCACCATCACCGACCTCATCGCACCCCACGCCATCGCCGTCACGGACTACATACTCATCGGAGACCTGATCTTCCACCTCAACAACCCCAGCAACCCCAACTCCGCCACCCTACGGGACAACCTCACCAACATCAGACTAAAACAACTCATCACCACACCAACCCACAAGGCAGGACACACTCTCAACCCCATCTTCGCTGGAGGTAACTGCGTTCACTTCAGTCACACCACGCAACCCCCTTGGACCGACCACCACTGCGTACACTTCCTCGTCAACAAACCCAAGCCACCTGAACCTGCTCCGCGCCCCCGCGAAGGAACTGTAGCAGAGTCACCGAGGAACAACTCAACTCCACCCTCAACAGCAACACCCCCACCGCTGCAACCCACGCCAACCTTGCAGCCATGGAATTCCACACTTGGTTCGCCAACTGCGCAGACAAGCTCACCCCGCTACGCAACCCCGACAAGCAGCGCTCCAGGAAAGCCGCCTGGTTCACTACCGACCTCAAAGAAGCCAGACGCACCTGCAGATGCCTGAAGAAGAACTGGAGAAATAGAAAGACACCTGAAAACTACACCACCTACAAGGATGCCATGACGGAATACCATTAATGCATCAGAACCACCAAAAGGACCTTCATTCACAAAAGAATCCTCGCCAACTCCAGCAACTCCAAGGAACTTTTCAGCGTCATCCAGGAATTCACCAAGCCCCGCAGGGAAGCCACGGACATCACCCCCTCCCAGGACCTCTGCGACAAACTCGGATCCTACTTCCACCTAAAGATAAAGAACCGCTACGACAACTTCAAACCATACGCCTGACCCCTCAGTTAGCCGGCCCTCCAGCAATGCCAGCCAGCCCACCATCTCCGCCTAGACACCGATCACGACCGAAGAGACTGCCGCGACCATGAAAGGCATCCACTCCGGGGCCCCCACAGACCCCTGCCCACCACACATATACCACAGAGCCGCCACCGCCATCGCACCATACTACAATGCACCATCAACACCACCTTCGAGACCGGCTCCTTCCCCGACGACTGGAAATGCGCAGAAGTCAGGCCCCTGCTCAAGTAGCCCTCAGCAGACCCGATGGACCTCAAGAACTACCGGCCCATCTCGCTCCTCCCCTTTGAGGCGAAAGTCGCTGGGAAGACCGTCAACGCAGAACTGACAAGTTTCATCGAAGACAACGCCATCCTCGACCCCTCGCAATACGGATTCCGCAGCAACCACAGCGCCGAGACCGCCCTACTCGCCGCACCGACAACATCCGTGCCCTCCTCGACCAAGGCCACACCGCAGCCCTGATTCTACTCGACCTGTCAGCAGCATTTGACACTGTCTCCCACCGCACACTCGCAGCCAGACTACATGACGCCAGCATACAAGGCACCGCCCTCGACTGGATCCGATTGTTCCTCACCGGCAGAAGCCAAAGGATCAGACTGCCACCCTTCCTCTCCGAACCCACGGAAATCAACTGCGGAGTCCCACAGGGATCATCACTCAGTCCAACCCTCTTCAACATCTACATGGCTCCCCTCGCCGCCTTCGTCCGACAGCACGGTCTCAGCATAGTCTCCTTCGCCGGCGACACCCAGCTCATCCTCTCCCTCAACAAGGACTCCACGACCACCAGACTCAACTTCCAGAAAGGAATGCAGGACGTCGCAGCCTGGATGAGCAACAGCTGCCTAAAGCTCAACTCGGAGAAGACAGAAGTCCTCGTCCTCGGAACCACCCCATCGGCATGGAACAACACACGGTGGCCCACTGCCCTCGGCAGCCCCCCGACCCCCACCAAAAACCTCTGCATCGTACTCGACTCCTCCCTCTCCATGAGCCGACAGGTCAATGCCATCGCCTCCAGCTGCTTCACCACCACCTGCATCCTCCGTAGGACTTTCAAATGGATCCCCCCGAGGCAAGGAAGACAGTCACCCACGCACTCATAACCAGAAGGTTGGATTACAGAAACGCCCTCTACGCCGGCATCAACAAGTCCCTACTCCGCAAGCTCCTGACGATACAGAACACCGCCGCCAGAGTCGTCCTCGGTATCCCTCGACACAAACACATCAGCCGACACCTACGCAAACTCCACTGACTCCCCAACGAGAAAAGAGTCACCTTCAAGATACTCGCCCACGCCTACAAATGCCTACACAACACCGGACCCCAATACCTCAACGACAGAATCACCCTCCACGTACCCAAAAGAAACCTCTGTTCTGCCAACCTCTTCCTCGCCGAAACCCCACGCATCCACAGAGCCAGAGCAGGAGGAAGATCCTTCTCCTACAACGCGGCCAAGACCTGGAACGAGCTCCTGACCAACATCAGAAGCGCCCCTTCCCTGAAAACCTTCAGGAAGGCTCTGAAGACCTGGCTCTTCGATTGAACGGAACTGCTGACCCCCACCTCCCCCCAGCGCCTTGAGACCCTCACGGGTGAATAGTGTGCTTATAATTCCCCTGATTGATTAATTGATTGATTGATGGGCAGGATTGTTTTTGTGCAAGAAGGGATACATTTCTGCTGAAAAATAATCCTTATGAATTCTTACAAATGCAGCACACGTAGAAAGAGGAAATAACAAGGAGAAATAAAGACATTTCTCCTCAGTACACCTCACTAGAGAAGGCGTAGCATTTTGATGCATTCCCAAATTTACTAGATTTGGTAAATCTGAAAATGGACCAAAATCCATGGGTGGATGCATATGAATGTGTGGTAGGGATGACCACACGGGAGACGTTAAGGTAGAGTAGAGTTTATTGTGATGAATCAAAGTCAAGCAGAGCTGCCCGTAACACAACACAGCTTCCGCACAATACAGCAACTTCCAACTGCCAACACTTCCCACGTCATAACCACCCCGCAACATTCTAGATTCCTTACTGTCGTTCCGGTGTTCACAGAAACTAGCGGAACCAGAACGACAGCAAGGAATATTACATTTACTCTTCCCCTTGAACACAACAAACACCACAATAAACATCGAAAAACATATCCCCTTTCGAGGAAAAAAAAATCAGAAGACAAAGGCTAAACACAGGAGGGAAAGAAAAACAGCTCCTGAACCCAAGTGTACCCAAAAGAACAGTAATACACCAATGAGCTAAAAAGACAGTTCATAAACCAAACGTTTTCAAGAGTTATTGCCTGAATCTCACAGGAATCCGTTTAGAGCAATTGCTTCTGCGCAACATCTGTCCCAAATCAGTTTTGGCCACTTAAAATCCCTGGGACTACCCCTTTCCTGAATATCCTGACAAAAACTTTGAAAGGCTTTAACCACCTTTGCAACATTCCACCAATATTTACCGGAAACTCACTGCACTCCCACACACCTTTCAATCACAAAAGGACCATCATATTTCTTCCCACATTTTTTTAACAAAGCTTCCTTTTTTGATAAACACTTCATCACCAACCTCAAACTGGCAGGCTTTGACTCTATTGCGGCTGTCAAAGTTCTCTTTCTGCTTGGTTTGAGCTTCACACACATTCATTCTCGCTCATTCATCCCAACGACTCAAATTGACCCCAAACTTAACCCACTTAGACATCCAACCCGGGCACAGATTGGTGGCGGGCTTCCTGCCCCTCAACATCTCAAACGGGGAAATTTGAGTGCTGGAATGGGAAGATGTGCGGTAAAACCACAACATGGACCTAACAGCATTAACCATCACACACCTATTGTCAACTGCCCACTGAATGCAATGTACTAGAACACGGTTCATCTGCCCAACTTGACCATTAGTTTGGGGATGATAAAGAGACGTCTTCAAATGCTTGACACCACCTGCATGGAGAAATTTCTCAACCTCTTCATTAGCAAATTGGACACCATTGTCCGAAATTACAAAACCAGGGTATCCTTCTCTGAGGAAAATTTCTTTAAGAAACTCGATGACAGCACCAGCACTAGGTTCTCACACAAATTTGATTTCTGGTCACTTTGAATACAAATCAACCCCTACTAAAGCAAAACGATGCTGTCTCGGCAACCTATTGAATGGACCCACCAAATCAACCCCAATTTTCTCTGAAGCTCTTGCAGGATACTCAATGGGTTGAAGAGGTGGTTTCCTTGCACACAACCCCTTCTCTGAGGATAGGCATACACCATACCCATTGACAGCAGAGTCGACCTATCTATCCATGGAAAGCCACCACAAAGTTTGTCAAAGTCTTTTTTTAGTGAAAGTAGATCCCTTGTGACCTTCATAGGCAATCTTGATAAGCTTAGATCTCAAACCAGTAGGAGGTATTAACTTATCACCTCTAAGAAGTATGCCATCATCAACTGAAAGTTCCGCAGAAACCTTCCAAAAAGGTTGACAAGAATTGGGAAGGGACTTTTCACTAGGCCATTTAGCAACAACATACTGCATCACAGCTTTCATACCCTCGTCTAAGTCCATTTCATCTCTCCATTCACGTTCAGTAATGGCACACAACTCGTCCAGATCAAGAGAAGCAATGAAACAACTTTTATCAACGGTATCTACACCTTCCCCATCGACACCCTGAATGGCAAAACGAGACAGAAAATCAGCTCGAACATTCTTCCCTCCTTTGATATGTACGATATCAAAGTGGAATTGTAGCAGTTTGGATGATAATCTCGAGATTCTGGGAGTTTGCTCTTTCATTTTCTCCCCCGACAATATAGACACCATATGTTTATTATCTGTCTTTACAGTAAATTATGTTCCCGATATATAAGGTTTGAACTTCTAAATTACCCATCAACAAGCCAACAGGTCCGATTCTATGGTGGAGTAATGAATTTCCGTGTCCCGCAGTACTCTGGAAGTATAACTATTGGTGCTTTCCGTCGCCCCATCCCCCTGCATCAAGATGGCTCCCAAACCATAATTAGATGCATCAACAGTGATACAGCATCCAAGATTGGGGTCAAATGGTTTTAAAATCTTTGAGCTCGCCAATTGTTTCTTGACCCACTTGAAAGAATCCTGGCAAAAGCTGTCCCAAACAAACTTGGAATCCTTCCTTAACAATTTGGTTAACGGCAAGATGTGAGAAGCATAGTCGGGAATGAACCTGGAATGAAACTCACACATCCCCATGAAGGATTTGAGAGCCGTTTTGTCTTTAGGAGCCTCTACTTCAATGATTGCACTAACCAGCCCTGGTCTGGGTTCAATGCCATCACCTGACACAACGTGACCCAAATACTTTATACTACCTTTAACAAATTCACATTTGGAGATTTTGAGAACCACTCCATTATCTTAGAGAATGGAAAGGACAAGATTTAGGATGACATCGTGTTCCTCCTTGGTCTTAGCAAACAATAGCACATCGTCCAGGAATGCAACTATGCCCTCTGTACCTTTGAGCAGATGAAACATGATTCTTTGAAAGACTGATGCAGCTGAAGCTAGTCCAAACGACATCCTGCGTTATTGAAAGGTACCGACTGGGGAGACAAAAACTGTATAATGTCTGGACTCCAGTCCCAACACTACCTGGTGGTATGCCGAGGCAATATCCAGTTTGCTGAACCATTTTGCCCCCGACACCGCAGCCAATAAATCAGAAATCTTCGAGAGCGGGTGCGAATCGACCCAAATTGCTTTATTCAAGTTGCGTAAGTCAACACAAACTCGAAGGTCCCCATTCTTCTTGCAGGCTACCACAAGAGGCGGCAACTACAATGATGATTCGATTGGCTCGGTAGCTCCCATGTCAGACAACTTCACTAATTCTTTTTCTAAGTCTTCCCTTACAGATAAAGGTACATTTCTTAGTTTGTGTTTGAACGGCACAAACCCATCCTTGACTTTTATTTGGTGTTGGAACCCCTTTATAGTTCCCAAACTATCAGAAGACACATTGGAAAAAGCCAAACAAACCTTTTCCACTGAACAGTCGGTTACTAAGTTCATTTCGGACACTCCTACAACAGAGACTTGGTCAGCAGTGCCGGGTCTCAAGATCATTTTAAACAGCCCTTGGGGGAACCACCCCAAGATGCATAACCCTTTGATGGCCACATACACCTTACCAAAATCTTCCTTCCTCTGAAAACCAGAACCTCTTAAAAAAAAACAGACAGTTCAATGTGATGTCCTTCATATGACACAGGGGCGCGATCCAGAGATTCAAGATTCCTTCCTGGCCACAATTCGTTGAATAACTCTTGTGTAATCATCGATATTCTTGCACCAGAATCGACCAGTAATTTGACTACCCTGTCTCCAATAAGTATATCCACATAAGGATCAAAGCACATGGATGGATCACCAGATTCCACTTTGTTGTCTGTAACGACTAGTACCATGTCTTGGAGATCTTTGTGCAGTTTGTCCAACTGGTCCTCCAAGATATCTTCTCCCAAGTTAGCCACAACAGGGTTACTTTTTCCTGGCTGTTTTCCTTGACTCTGGCACACTTTGGCAATATGGCCTATTTTATTGCAAATTCTGCTAGTAATATTTCTAGCTGGGCAAGGTCTACCTGTCTTAAAATGTGGAGAATAGTCGCACCTAAAACAAACATTAGCTTGCTTAGAAAAACTTATATCCATCTTTGTGGTTGATCTTGAGTTGACATCTTTAACTGAACCTTGGACCTTTTTTCTAACCACATTTACATTTTCAGACTTGCGTTCTTTTTTTGTTCAAATATCTTTATTGCTTATTTAAAAGAGAAATACATTAGTAATACAATAACAATACAACAAATCAGAATCAAATAAATACTAAATTAGTACCGAAGAATTTTAAGAGTAAAAAAGATATCGTTATTTAAAAAGATGACTAAATAAATATATGACACGTAGTATATGTTATAAAATTCATCAAATAACAATATAGATCCCAGATATATGAATCAGGCAAAGCAACTACATATATCATGACAAAGACATATACCAGTTGTATTGATTAAAAGATAAGATTGATCAGCAAAGGGAAACGGGGGAAAAAAAAAAAGAATATTGGGGAAAAGACAGAAAAAAGAAAAGAAAGGAGTCAAAGAGATGGGAGGGGACATCTGCTCCAATGGAAGAAAATAAATTAAGTAGTGGAATCAAAAGGATACTGAGCTACCAACCCCTGAGAGGATAAATTCATATAGTTGTCCAGAGACCGCCAAACATTACTAGAAATGGAAGGCGAGTAATGTTTTTTCTCAACAAAAGTATGAGCTCCACGCTTACCAGGTATGATAAGATAGAAGATGAAAAGATTTCCATTCTGTTAGTATAATTTTAACAGCAATGGATAAAAGTAAATCTAATAGCTCCAGATCCGTATTGTCAAGGGGTAAGGGAATAGCTGTAGCCCATGGACCCAATAGAATCATAGGTAAAGAAAGTTCTATAGATGTGTTAAAGATTAATGATAAGTGTTTCTGTATCAGGCTCCAGAAAGAATGTAATAACGTACATTCAAAAATCATATGTTGATGGGTGCCTGGTACTAGGTTACAGTTCCAACAAAGATCGCTATCGCATAGTTTCAACTTGTGTAAACGAGCAGGGGTCCAATGGAGGAGATTTAATGTAAAGAATTTGGATTGAATAAGTGAAGGAGCAATCTTATTACGTAAGGATAACTTCCCAATCAATTGCCAGGTATCATGTGAAATATGTTTAAAAATATAATCTTCAAAATGATGAGACCATTTCTCATAAGTAATTGTAAGCTGTGAAGGGAGTCGAGCGGCTAAAAATTTATAGACTTGCGTTCTTCTAATTCTTTTACTGACAACTGGGAAGTCTCAATACTTTTAGCTATACACAGAGTTTCTTCCAGGGAAGGATTAGTCAATGACTAACTTTTGTTGTATGGATTTGTTGGAGCAGTGACATACAAATTGATCACGTACCAATTGGTCTGTAAATAATTCAAAATGACAATCTGCTACCAACCTTCTGTGAGCAGAGACATATGTGTGAACGTTTTCCCCAGACATTTGCTTGCACATGAAAAATTTGTTTCTTAACACAACCATACTAGGTTGAATATCAAAACGTTTTTCTAAGTTCTTAAAACACACTGTTTAATCATCCTAGTTTTGCGCATCAATTTCCTCTATGTTAGGTAAATGTTTAAAAATAGAACGCCCTTCACAACTCAAGGAATGTAACAATAAAAAAATAATTCAGTTCAGGACAGAACCTAGAAGCTCCTATTGCTCCTACATATGTTTCAAAAGCATCAAACCAGTTCTTCCACCCTACAGGAAGTTCCCCTGGTGATTCCAAAAAAGGTGGGAGAGTATTTACTGATTGCATATTCACCTGCAACAATTAAAAACAAAGCGACAACAGAAAATAAAGAAAAACCAAATGACAGCTTCCAGAACTATTTCAAAGATCAGTAAATAAAAATGTGTGCAAATAAACATGTGATGACAAAAGATAAAATCTAAAGCTGGCTAGAAATAATGAGAATGCGAAACACTTTATAAAACCTGCCGTGCAGATCGGCGCTGAAAAACCCCCCACAGAATGTAAGTGAAAAGCACTTGAATGTGCTGCCGTGCGAGTCGGCGTTGTAGGATAAACAAATCCTGAGCGATGCGCACTTAATAGGCTGCTGTGCGAATCGGCGTTTAAAGGTGAACACAGTACATGTAAGTATCAACAAAACTCCAGAGATGTACACTTACTTAAGTTGCTGTGCGAATCAGCGATCTCAAAGGAAAACAAACCCACCAACGTGAGTAACAGCAATGACCCAGTCTTGGGTCTAAGAACGGATCCACGAAGAAACAATCGACTAAGAAATGTGAAGCGAGAGAAGAATGAGCCTTGTCAAAGATGGCTTCCACGTTGCTGCGGAGTGACGTCAATGCCGTGTGTTTCGGCGGTGACACGCAGGGAAGAAAACGATCTTCTAAGATATGTGAAACGAGCAAGGAATAAGCCTTATCAAAGATGGCTTCCACGTTGCTGCGGAGTGATGTCAATGCCTTGCGCATCAGCGGTGACACGCAGGCTAAACCATGGCAACGAATACGAATCCTGTTGCTGGGATACCCCAGTTAATTGCACATGCGCACCATGGCCTCGACTATCTGTGGACATGGGCAACTCATAGGATATGACGAACCTGTCCACAAAAGTGTATTCAGCTGGGAAGCTCCGGTAACGAACAGAAAAGGTTCCCACTTGCTACTCGGTGCAAACGAGGTTCAAAGCAATAACGAAGTAAAAATGAGGTGGGCTGCAAACGCTCAGAATAAGTCAGACCCCCAACAGAACTTGCGGAAAAGTCTGTGTCCTAGTCGGAACTCCTCGTCCATCTTTGGTAGGACTCGCCTGTCAGTCGTGGGAGAAGTCCAGCACGAAACATACCCGGCAGCTATTAACACTTCACTAGAGACTTCTTCGGGCGCAGGTTCTTCGGCAGCTCTGCAACTCGTCGCCAACAAAAGATGTGGTGATTCAGAGGGACGACCACACGGGAGAAGTTAAGGTACAGTAGAGTTGATTGTGATGAATCAAAGTCAAGCAGAGCTGCCCGTAACACAACACAGCCTCCGCGCAGTACAGCAACTTCCACCTGCCAACACTTCCCATGTCATAACCACCCGCAACATTCTAGATTCCTTACTGTCGTTTCGGTGTCCGACAGAAGCTAGCAGAACCAGAACAGCAAGGAATATTACAGAATGCTCATGCTCCACCCATGGAACGCTTTCCAATGCAGGGTAATGAAAGGCAGCTCTTTGCTCTGCCTTGTGTTACTTTGTATTTACTAAATTATGCAAAGCCAATCAAAGGTGGCTTAGTAAATACCAAAAATGGATTTGTGTGGGTGCTGCACAATAGTGACTCAATCCGACACAAAATCATGGTAAATCTGTCCTCAGATATGGTTCTTGTTAAAAATGTGTAGGAGTCTGTTACACATATTTATGAACATGCCCATTAAACACCATATTGAAATGGTAACTCATAGCCCACCCGGTTCAAATGTAAATCTTGCCATGAAAACCAAAGGTATATTTAGGGGAAAAGACTACAAAAATGGAATTTATTTACAGGAAATATGATATGTAGAAGAGGGAGATGTCAGCCTCCCAGAAGACAGAGGTCTGGTGGTTTTATTATATGAGAACAAAGCAATACACACCTTTATCTGTCTACTAATTTAAAAGTGGTGTGATTTTAAAATGTAGTGGAATGGCAATTGCTTTATGTTTCTTGACAAATAGCAATGTAGATAGTCACTATCGTCATGACACTATTCAAACAGTTAAGTTGTTATGGATACCATCACTCCCCAGAGATAACACATTTCAGCTCATCACACATATCTACATATATTGTTTCCGGCCATATCTATTTCTTTAATGCCTTGAGGGGGAGTCGTAATAGCTAGCCATACAGCTTTGTTTAACTATCTGTACTAGAGTTGATTACTTCTGTCTCTATATCTTCAGCTAAGGTGTGTGTGTGGCTGTCTGCATGGATGGTGCCTCCCTGGGCTAGGAATGCTCCCAGAGGACTCAATATAATTACGTAGGCCTAGAAGTTACGAGCATTTAAGCATAATATACGTTTCTAGATGGTTGTTGTAAAATATAATCTTTCCTCCATTTATCCTACTTCAGAACAGTTCTACACAAATTCAGAGCAATTCTATATTCAACCAGGGCCATTGGCACAAACAGCCTTACTCCACTGGAGGACAGTTTGGCATTACCCAATAAGGCCATCATTGGCTTCATCTTTAACCTCACAACAGTGATACTTGAAATAATCATACAAAAACCTTACACCAATAGGTCATTATGAGGTTTTTTAGGAGTGGGTGATGGGGTTTATAGGGGAATAGGGTGGGAAGTAATTTATTTATAATTAATTATTAATTATTAGTTTATGCTAATTAATTATTCAAATATGGCAATTAAGTTTAGATGTGAGTTGTGGGGGGTTTATAGTGGTAAAGGGTGGAAAGTAATATTTTTAATTAATTAATAAGTTGTTGTTAATTGATATTAATTTATTAATGTTAAATTCGTTGTGGAAACTGTAATGATTTTTAGGTGTGGTTTGTGGTGTTTATTGGGGTAGAGGGTGTAAAGTTATTTATGTTTAATTAATTAATAATTAGTTGATCATTAATATTAATTCATCAATTCATAAATATTTATGGTAATTGTTTATTTTTATTATGTGTGTGGGTTTCGGTTTTATAGGGGTAACGTTTGGGGAGTAAATTAATTTTTATCTGTTTTAAATTGTTTTTTAATTGATTATATTTCTTTAATTTTTTTTATTTAGATGTGTTGTGAATTGTGTGGTGTTATAGGTTAGGAAATAAAAAAAGATGACATTTATGTAATAATTAATGTTTTTGATTAAAAATAATTTCTATTAAAAATAGTTTTTTGTTTGTAAATTATTTTTAAATTAAAAAAAAAAATCTTTCTAGGTATTTGTTAGATCTTTTTAACATTATAATATGTTTTTATCTTTTGTAAATTGTTATTATTTTTATATATGTTTTCTTTTTTTGTTTTTTAAAATCTTTTGTATTGTAGTTGATATTGTGTTTGCTTTAAATTTTGAACTGACTCCAATGGGAATATTCATTTTTACCCCTCTGCTAGCCAACACTTTCCCTACTGTTGCACTCACTGGAGTGGGAATAGTAATTTTTACCCCTCCGCTATCCAACACTTTCCCTACTGTTGCACTCACTGGAGTGGGAATAGTCATTTTTATCCCTCCGCTATCCAACACTTTCCCTACTGTTTCACTCACTGGAGTGGGAATAGTAATTTTTACCCCTCCGCTATCCAACACTTTTCCTACTGTTGTATTCACTGGGGTGGGAATAGTTATTTTTACTCCTCCGCTATCCAACATTTTCCCTACTGTTGCACTCACTGGAGTGGGAATATTACGTTTTACCCCTCTGCTATCCAACACTTTCCCTACTGTTGCACTCACTGGAGTGCGAATAGTAATTTTTACCCCTCCGCTATCCAACATGTTCCCTACTGGTGCACTCACTGGAGTGTGAATAGTAAGTTTTACCCCTCCGCTATTCAACACTTTCCCTACTGTTGCACTCACTGGAGTGGGAATAGTAAATTTTACCCCTCCGCTATCCAACACTTTTCCTACTGCTCCACTCACAGGAGTGGGAATAGTAAATTTTACCCCTCCGCTATCCAACACTTTTCCTACTGCTCCACTCACTGGAGTGGGACTAGTAAGTACAAAAAAAAATTCCCATTGTTCCCAGGGTATTGAGGGGTCATCAGGAGTTGCTATAAATGTGGGAGGAGGGGCCATACTGTGGTCAGCCATATTGTTTAATATTATTTACTGTTGCGGGGATTCTGCACCTACACAGAACTATGCGCAGGAAACCAGGACCTCGGTGTATAGGGGTGTACCAACCTACCACCTTAGTGCCCCAAATCCCAAAACCTACTAGCTATAGTGTCTCATTCGTTCTCCTCCAAATATCACAAAGCTACAAATGATTAGACAAACCAGAACACAACACTGCCGACTCTCTCAGGATTCGCGGTAGCAAGACATACTCTTTCGCTCGCTCACTCGTACTTGTCCACAACAAGATTAGGCAGAGTCACTGTAATAGTTGAAAATGTTTATTTTAACTATCGTGCTCTACAATACAGTACAAGAGCCACTATCAGCAGCAAAATACATAAACTCAAAACAATTAGCATTGTTACAATACCATATAGCACAAAAGGGGAAGTCATTTTATAAAGACAGTGGAAAAAGGACTATAAGGCCTAACCACCGTCCCCTTGATTGGAAGAAGTTTATTCATATAAAGGAAGATCTCTGGGCTTTGACAGCAGACCCCCTACCTTAAAGCTAAGGGTGGGCGGAATTTGCGGAATTGCGTTCCGCGAAATTCCGCGAAACGGTAAAAAATCTCCGCGAGCACGCGGAATTTCGCGTGCTCGCGGAGATTTTGCTGCGCCCTTTATATCTGTAAGTGCTTCCTGTTGAGGTTTAATTTTTGTGACATGAGCATCGTGCCAGCCCAGAATGAATCCTGCCCTGCATATTTATCCAAGAAGATGAGTCCGTTTTGTGCAATACCTCTACTCAACTGGAGTACTTTCTACTGGCTAATCAGTAAGTGCTACCTCGTTGGAAAAATGTATAGTGCCTTTCCTACACTACAGCTGCAAAGGACCAGAAGAATTGTCTCCAGTGACCTGTGTGTCTAACTTTGCCACTGCGCCGAAAGCACCGGGGTCTTTTGATTAAGCTGTCCATCATAGTGGGGAAAGGGCGGGAAGACGTTGCATACCGCGAGTGTATGTGGGGCGGGGCTACTAGCCTGTTCTCATGCCTCTTGTTTATAAAGGGTCAGAGCAGGATCTCAGCGGCACACGAGGAGAAGGAACCTCCTGGTCACAGGAACTACACGAGGATTGCGCTCGAGAAAATCAAGGATGCAAAGACCTCCATCAAGGATTACAGCTAACTTTTCACGTTGGAAATGGAGAGAAGGCACATCTGCTTAACCACGCTCACGAATTCTGCACACCTACCCTGCATATTTATCCAATAAGATGCCTCCGTTTTGTGCAATACCTCTACTCAACTGGAGTACTTTCTACTGGCTAATCAGTAAGTGCTACCTCGTTGGGTAAATGTATAGTGCCTTTCCTACACTACAGCTGCGTAAAGGACCTGAAGAATTTTGCCCAGTGACCTGTGTGTCTGTAACTTTGCCACCGCGCCGAAAGCACCGGGGTCCTTTGATTAAGCTGTCCATCATAGTGGGGAAAGGGAGGGAAGACGTTGCATACCGCTAGTGTATGTGGGGCGGGGCCAAACGGGCGGGGCTTCTAGGCCCATTCACATGCCTCTTGTTTATAAAGGGTCAGAGCAGGATCTCAGCGGCAGACGAGGAGAAGGAACCTCCTGGTCACGGGAACTACACGAGGATTGCGCTCGAAAAATCAAGGATGCAAAGACCTCCATCAAGGATTACAGCTAACTTTACAGGGTGGAAATGGAGAGAAGGCACATCTGCTTAACCACGCTCACGAATTCTACACGAGGATTGCGCTCGAGAAAATCATACGTTACAGAATTTGAGCTTCAACTCGGGCACCTGCTTTTATTTATACCCGAATTCCGTTCCGCTGCGGATCGCGGATGTTTCGACATTTCCGCGTTCCGCGCGGAA
Organism: Calotriton arnoldi; assembly: GCA_963921515.1. Classification (NCBI taxonomy): domain Eukaryota; kingdom Metazoa; phylum Chordata; class Amphibia; order Caudata; family Salamandridae; genus Calotriton; species Calotriton arnoldi. The sequence goes on from CAWUFW010000836.1 coordinate 1,575,735, forward strand.
CGCGGAAATGCCGAAATTTCGCAAGTTCCGCAAGCGGAACGGAATTTGCCGCCCAGGGTTACTTAAAGCCTGGATGTAAGGTTTACATCATAGGAACAGCATAGCTCTTCTCCACGGAAAGGCTCTCTTCAAGTGTGTGTTAAAACATGCATCCCCGTAATATCAAAGCACGAGTCTCCAGCATTGCAGCTGTGTTTAGCATGTTATATCTAGGTGCTAGGGACTGACCAGAACAACAAGGGGCATTGTTTATCGACCTTGCACATCGTGTTCAGACTAAACTCCAGGAACTTCAGCAAAGAACGCGAAAAGCAGACAGTTCTCATGTGAAAGGCACAAACAGGATCTTGCAAAAATAAAGTCATGTAGTAACGTGCGCAAAAGCAGCATCATGGCAGCAAAGCTCATGCTAACTTATCAATGTCGACAATGTCCCTAGGGGCCATCGATATTTTGTACATCGATATTTTTTACATCAATATTTTTTCCCCGATATTTTTATACTTAAAATTATAAAGATAGGATGTCGATATTTATGACTCGATATTTGTGTATAGGGATATTTTGGGCATCCATATTCTATCAGTGAACCATATATCATTGGTGTCTGGCAATATTTTATGTGTCATCCATAGCATTGCTTGGACAGCTAGTGAGTTTGCACATATTCCCCAAGCTCTATACAGATCCATCCTCCAGAAACACTACACTTCGTTTCATACTTCTCTCTTTGAACGGTTGTGAAAATTTGCTATTGCCCTTTCTGACCTTACATAATTTTCTTACCACAAACCAATCACCTACTTTAACGTCCACTTTCTTAGTATGTCTCCTGGCATTATAATATTCCTTGGTTTTCTGTTGCTTTGCAGCAATGCTATCTTTTATTGGATTTCCATGGACCCACAAACTAACTCTATGGACCACAGAAGTTGTGTTCTTGTTCAGAATTATCCTGTGAGAGAAGCCTTTCAATTTGCCCAGCTCCTCTGTAAATACCTCCAGATATCTTTCCATTAGTCCCGCCACATATGATTTATATATCTTAGCATCTGTTTCAATCTCCTGAATCTTAACAGTTATTACGGGTTTTTCAGCATTTGGATTTAGGACAATCTTTAAGTCCTTTGGATGACGCCAACCCAACAAGTCTGAACCTTGATTTGTTTTGTATACATGACCAAATAATGCTTTTCCTTCAAACTCAATTGCCATCCATTTTATCCCTATGATCTCAATTCTTTATCCTCCATATCCCACAGCTTTGTTGTTTGATTCACTCCATTTCCTATGTTCAATTCACCATTTCTGGTAGTAGGTGTCTTTGGACAATAGGGTGTGTAAACTGCCAGAAACTGCTAACAATCTCACTAATTGGTTGTCCAGGTACATATTGCAGTGAGGTTTCTCAAACTTGCCTGTACTCTCTTTTTCTACTTTCTTCCTTGAGAAACTATTCTCATTGTCTGTTTATCCTCAACAAGTTCCTCTATAGTCCACACCAATTCTTATACATTTTCGCACATGTCATCAATTTCTTTTACATTTGCTATTTGGTTTCTTGCTCTACAAACCATAGCAAAATGTCTCCTTCTTCCACAGTTGCAACATATTGCATTCCTTGCTGCACACATGGTGCTGGACACAGTGTGACCAAGTGCCCCACAACGATAGCACTTTATAACTTTAGGGTTTGTTCCTTGGGTGTGCACTTTCCTATTGGATTTGACTTGAGTCTATGCATTGGATTTGACTTTTCTAATTTCTTCCACAGGGAAGTCTATTTCTGATACTTTACACTATTGGTGTTCTTCACCATTTCACTCACATTGTTCTTAGTAGATGTATCCAATTCTTTGATCCACTTTTCTGTGTGTTCCAACTCTTTAGCAATTTGAATATCCTCCTCAAGTGTGGGATCTTTGGTTAACAGTTTTACCTTCACCCTTTTATTAACCTTACAATTTGATCTCTTGTGAGAGAATCACACAAATCCCCAAATTAGCACTATAAAGATAAATCCCTTAATGCAGCCACTTATGATGCTATATTCTCATCTAATCTCTGTGTTAATATTGGAAAATATGATATCAATGCATGTCACAATATATGCATGAAAAATAACGAACTTGCATCCCGTTGTTGAAATCAGCCAATGTGGCCTTGACCTCAACCCTGAGTCAGAAGTAGGTGGTCAGGCAGGCCCTGTGACCTAAGCTTGAAGCAACTGATTGACAGGTCACAAGGGTTGACACATAACCCTTAGACAAACGTGCAAACAGGAAAACCCAGAACGATACACAGATAGACAGTGACACCACAATGGTTTTAGGAGATTGGCCCCAATAAAACCTGTTTGGCCAGAGGGGTGCGTGTTCCCAAAACACCATAAAGTCAGATGCCACACTAAGAGGCCCATTAGAATGGCGGGCGGACTTCCGTCCGCCCGCCACCCTAGCGGTGCTGGGACCGGCCGCCAGTGGTGCGGCGGTCCCGCACCGGCGATTAGGATGCCACCACCACCGTGGCGGTGGCACCCTCCATTCCCAGCATTGTGGCGGGCGGTGCTCACAGCACCGCCCGCCACAATGGTGGGAATGCACTGCGTGCATTGTCATGCACAAGATCACAGGCACCGTGAGGTGCCTGCCACCATGTCCATGACAATGCAGGGGGGTACCATAGGTCCCCCCATGTGCACCCCCCACCCAACACCCTCCCCCTGGTAAGGCCATAGGACTAGAGAAAGGTCGGAAACAGAGTTAAAAAAACAAGCATAGTTCAAAAACGTCGGAGAATAATAAAAAAACAAATTGGAAAAAAATCAAAAATTGTTTATTGTTGACGTGTAATTAAGAAAAGTTTTCGGCTCCAGGAAAACGATATTATGAAGGAGGTTGTTAATCCATCAAAGTACGTGAATTTAAGAATGCAATTCCCTCCAAAAGGTCATCCCTATCGTTTGTGGAGAACAGGGATGCCATCCATTCAAGTAGGTCGAAGGAACAAACGTGCTCCTCGTAATCTGATGCTTCCAGAAACATAATCGGGCAACTTGCGTGATATTCGATGAAACTCTGATGCAGGAGGTTCTGCGCAGCCGCACAGATATCCCATTCAGCCAATACTCCAAGTGCTGCCGCACGCGCCATACAGCCATCCCCAGAACAAGCCTGGTCATGGGCCTCTAAGGGACCCATCAACTGGATAAAATCCGGGACTGGACATGACGTATTGGAGAGGCATAAATCCATAGCCCAATAGAAGGGGCACCTTCGACAGTAAAAAACTGGTGGCACGCAAGTAAAGTAGGTAAAGTGAAAAGTCAATCCATAACTCACGCTAAGCGTTGCTAGTGGCAAGCATCCTAAAACCTGTTGCATCGAATGTATGACATTACTATGCCATCCATTACCCCGCAGTAGGTTACAACGCGGACGTTACATCGTCCGTGTTGTTACCACGCATGGCCTTACATCGCAAGTCGTTTCTACGACTTGCGCTAGATGGCGCGCTGGACTTAGAAATAGTATAAATTACTATTCCTACTCCAGTTAGCGCAACAGCAGGGAATGTGTTGGATTTAAAATCCAACACATTCCCTGGTGTTGCGCGCCATCTAGCGCAAGTCGTAGAAACGACTTGCGATGTAATGCCATGCATGGTAACAACGCGGACGATGTAACGTCCGCGTTGTAACCTACCCGCGTGGTATTACCAGCATTATAAACGCTGTTTCCCGTTGCATTCTATCACGGTACAGTTGCATTTGGCCTGGTCTGTGCAGTACCACAAGATGAGCATCCATTGCGCAGCAGTAACAGAAGAAGCAGGACTCCACCAGCTAACGCCAGTAATAAAGGGAATCCGCCGAAGATGCTGGAAGAAATAGAATGAATAAAAGCCTGTATTACTCCAAATATCGTCTGAAAAGAAGTCACAAGACCTGATCCCACTTGTTTAAAAAAATGCACAAGGCCTGTAGTGTCAGACGTTTTAAATATTTGATGTATAAGCTCCCCAAAATGAAGTGGGAGGTTGGTATTCAGCAGCGACTGAATTTCGCTAGATGTTGTAGCCACCTTTAACTCGAAGGTCTCCCGTGCTGAAGTGAGAGCCACCTCTTGTTGGAATAGTAGCGCTTTGACCCTGCTTAATTTGTTGAAATCTGTTTTCAAAGTCGGAATGGAAGGCCAAATGGAACTATCTACACTCCCATGCGGGGGCGGAAAAAGTACATTGCTACAACAAGTAACTCGTTGTGAGACCGTTACTAAATAGGGAATTCCTGCCCGTAAACCACAGCAGTCTTGGTTGTTCAAAATAAGATACCTGCCATTGGTAAGCAAAGTAAAAGCGGGAATTATTGATGGTACTGGAGTTCCTTTCAGAAAACAAGCAAGATTAGGCGCTGACACATTACAAGCGGCGTGCAACCTACCGTGTTTATAAACCAGGGAATTCCCACTGTGGAATCGCAGTCCTCCCCTGTTAGGAAAACGTCCTTATCCTCCAGTTGACATCTGTAAGTGAAAGGCAGGGACCATAATTCATGGAGCAATGCACTGCCCAGGGGTTCAAAGCGACCAATCGGAAAATGTTGCATGCATGATTTAAATTCAAACAACGAAAAAGGCAGAGAGATAACCCCATGAATTAACCAAACAGCAGAGTCCGTTTCCGCTACCGAGAACGGCAAGGGCTCTAATTGTTCAATCTGCAATAGTGTGTAAGTAGCATCTTTCATTGACATAAAACGCTGTTTATCAGTCAGATTAAAAGGTAAAAACAGAGCAGAAGCATTCAAATAATCCCAAGGGACTTTTCCCATTTTAAGGGTCTGTAATGTCCATGCAAACTGCATAACAGATCGTAATTGGTTTTGACCATGATACAATACAGACACATCATTCTAAACAATATCAATAACAGAAGAAACGATGTTATCCAATGTATAGATGCGTGAGGAAAGCGTATTAATGCTATTATCGACCACGGCTCGAACCTTTTCTAAATTAGCTTGGTCAATTTGACGTAGACGAAAGGCAGCTTCCATCTGTGAAAGTTTCCAAATTTCATTGTAAGTGGCATACATAAATCTTTTAGCTCTCGGAGCCCTGGGTCCCAAGAGAAAATCAGCCAAATTAATGTCACTCGACAAGAGCGACAGGTGTTGCTTTACCGGCAATAGGGTCGAATGTTCCAACCATTGTTGGCATAATTTACACACTGAGTATGTGGTAACCGAATAGGAACTTGGATAACGTGGGTCCGGTCTAGTCTGGGTGAAACCAGGTGTTACATTATAAAAACGCATTTGGCATGCATTTGAATTGGTTTGCCACACCAACCAACCAGATGGATCAATTTCTGAGACATTAAAGGTGTCATTTTGGAACAAAGCCCGCAGTGCGTCGAGGGTATAATTTGTGCGAGCTCGCCAATTGTCATATTCTGCTAAAGACGGAATGGCAGTGGTATTCAAATTCTTAACAGTGGCTAAGCCGAAACAAGTGGTTTGGGACACTGTATCATTTAAAAATAAAATTTGAGTAGGAATCAGGCAGGCACGATGTAACGCTTCAGTTCCCTGAACCTGCCATTGCTTAGTGCCCCAGATCGATTTAAACTCAATGGTCTCCTCCCAGTGATCATAACCTTGTGTAGCTAATTGAGTCCTCAAAGAGTTGGAATAAATCAATTTAGAGTGCGTCAGGATAAATTTGGATACCGGTTGCGATAGTAATTTAAAGTAATAGGATTCAGGATTAGATGTGTCATAATCAGTAAAATACGTGAACTTATCCCTAAGAGTCTTAGAACTACCTTGTATAGGAGTTGGACAATGTTCCCATTGAGTGTAATTACGAACAGGTCTGAACGTGTTTGTTTTGTGCAAAAAATGATGCCCATAATGCTGATAACAAAAGAGATCAGCATAAATGGCAGAATTTAAATACAAATCTTCAGCATCAAAAGCAGCATAATACTTCAAATCTGAAAATAACTAATGTACTGCTTGAACATCCCAATCGTCAGAATGTATGTCCCATGTTACCACATCTCCTAAGGAGACGCGAAACACGTAAGGCACCCTGAGCACCTCCGTCGGGCTGTGGACTTCGAAGGCTACTTTATCCCAAACGATGCCACCAGTAACCGGGAATGCTGAAATGTTCACATGAGTCTGATCACGTTTCATAATATGGGACGATGTGTGAGGGGCGAGAGTTCCATCGATCAAGTTCACAGCAGAGCGTTCTGGTAAATAATGACCATTGATGAGTAAGAAGAACATGGTCACAAACCCAATTGACATGTAGAGGAAAATCAGGTTGAGTACCAACCAAATGTAGGTCCATGGAGGGACCAGGTAAGTCTTTTTGAACCAAGGGAAGAATATAGCCAATTTAGTTGGTGGTACTGCCAAACTGGAAGTCGAGGAGGACGAGTCAGAAGAGAAGCTGGTATGATCTCTAAAATAACCGCTTGCAGTTCTGTTAATGAGCGGTGGTAGTGCTGGGTCTGCTTGATGTTGTCGAGGACTGACCGGCACCTCACTAACTGACTCATCTGTAGGATAAGTGTACTCGACTTCTGCATTGGAAGATAGAGGCCGGACGGATGAAAGATCAACAGCAGTGTCCATCACCTTCCCAGCCATACCAGCGTTAGAGGAAGAAGATGAAGTCAGCGGATTCAATGAAATTGCGTTACACGAAACAGCAGGCGTGACACTATTCAGAATCGGCCAGACGGTGTAGCTTGACATTGTCCACTGAGAAGTATCTGTTGTCTTCGCGACCAGGTAGAGGTGGTAAAATGACCGTACGAGTACCCTTCGGTCCAATCACTGGAACCAGTGCACGATAAGAGGGACCAAATTCTTTTTTGTTGTCCAACTTCTCTCGTACCAGATCTCCGATTTTGGGAAGCCAGCCGGCTACGGGAATCAGCAGTGCTGCATCATAGGAAGAGGGTAAATGTTCAGTTGCGTAGCTGTCACGGGCCTTTTGTAGATCCTGTAACACAGCAGAATGATTATCTACGTCAAATGTTGCGGCAGCCGCCACAACGTCTAGACCATCAAGGTCTGGCACAACCATTTTGATGCCAAAGAGCATTTTGTATGGGGTCCGCCCACCCAGAGATCTTCTAGGGGGATTATTGAGTGCACGTTGAACACCATACAAATGGGCCAGCCAGTTCCTGCCAGTACCTAAGACCCTAGCTGTCAAAGATTGCTTTAAGTCACGGTTCATTCGCTCCACAATTGAATTGCCCTCAGGCCTGTATGGAGACGAAAACTGCACCAGCACCCCTATGGACTTCATTGCGTCCTTGTAAGCCTTAGAGGCGAACGCTGGACCTTGGTCCCAATGGAAGGTGCCACAGGCAAACATCCCGACAAAGACACGCAAATCCCTGATGACATTTCGAGCGTCAGCACTGCGTTGTGGCCAAACCCAAAGGAATCGTGTGCACGAATCAACTGCAACTAAAACATATTTATATGCAGTATCAGAAGAAAACAGACCGCAGTGATCAAGATAAACACAGCCAAATGGTTTATTAGAAATACATAGCTGTGTTTGTGGTGGGCGTGACACCGTAGATGGTTTGATCTGTTGACAAATTTCGCAAGAAAGGACATAATTACGGGTCTGTTTATATAAACCACGCCACCAATAACGTTGCTGTAGAATCAAGACTGTCGCAGACACCCCGGCATGTGCAGAAGCCATGCCCTCGTGTGCGGCTCTGATCAAAGCAAGTCTGCGGTCCATGTTGGGAATCAGCCTATCCCCAACAGATGGAATAGAAGCTTAAGGAACTTGTTCGGGAGATACATGATAAGAGTATTTCGAAGGGAAATACGCTGGGCATAATCGGGAATGTAAGTCCTCCCTAAATTTAAAAATCCCAGCAAGGACTGAAGTTTTTTCAGAGTAGTTGGGGGTTCCAAATGTGCATATTTCTCCAGGAAATGGGGGGCTAACCCATTTCCTTTATTATTGAGCTCATAACCCAAAAAGGTGTTAGGGCTTGCTACACCCTTCGATATGTTGACGCAGCATACAACAGGAAGAAGACACGCTGGATGGAAGCACCCCATATGCTTTGATTGAAGGTACCTTCCACAACCTTGCCCGTAAGTTCCAACATCTGCTCGTGCCGAATGTCTGCTCGTGCCTCCTGATAGTGTGCTGCTCACATGCGCTGAAGACCAAAATTCTCAAATTTCTCGTTTCTACTTGAGTTTGTGCTGCCTGGTTATCTGCTCATGCCGCCTGGCATTGCGCTGCTCATATGCACCAAAACAATTAAATCCTAAACTAGAAGCACTGTTTTACAATTGAGCTTGTGCTGCCTGCTCATGCACGCAAAAGCATTAAAATCCTCCGCTAACGGTACCACGATGGTGAAACAGCAAGTACCCCAACAAAGTGAAGCACAAACAGCTCACCTGTCTTTTCCTTCCCATTTCCGATGAACCTCCCATTTTTTTTTAAGCCGACAGAGAGACAAACAGTGCAGCATTCAAGGTAGCATTATAGTCACTCACTGCGTAACAGGGGAACATGAGATTGTAGATCTACCAGAGGCACTGGAAAAGTAAAATCCCAGCAGGCTGAGGGTTGAGGCGTTTCTAGCGTAGGGGAATCTACTCCAAGTTGTCGACAATGAAATGAAGAAGAGTTTTATCCAATAGATTTATTTCAGGTCCAAGAAAAACACCTCAGCCTCCACACTTGCCTCAGCTCAAAGCCTCTTGTAACTCCCTACAATTCCAACCACAACATTTCTGCACCATGGAGATGAGGTCCATGAGAGCTGCATTTTGCTGCTATAACATTCCACCCTCAGAGACCAGTGCAGAGGCAAATGTGAAGTACACTCAACTATGCAATACGCCATAGAGCGATTACCACACCGTGCCTTTCGGCGGTTGGATTAACCTTGTAATTAAATATTACTTTACGTTAAAAAAAATAGGAATTCACTGAAAAAAACAAAGGTTACAGGGACATTATAGTTAGGAAATAGAATTTAAAAAAACCTTAGAAATTCACCAAAAAAACCAAAGGTTACAGGGATGTTATAGTTAGGCTTAGATTTTACGCACACAAAACCGTAGAAATTCAGCAGTTATAGTTATAATTATCTCAAGAAATTATAACTCGAGGCCTAACGTAACTATAACTCGCGCCCTCGCCATGCTCTGCTAATTACCCCACATATTACATTAGTCATGATATCTTCTGTGACATCAATCATATCACTGCAATATGTGCAATAAAATTATTGATGAGAAATTGTGCATGGCGTGGTTGCGAGTGGGTGTTTGCTAAGAGTTGCACAGGTGCTTGTAAGTAACTGTAAAATGTAGTGCTTCGTCCACAGATTTTTAGTGATTTGTAAATTGACATACTGCTTTGCTTTGCACTGTGTGAGCGTCCTTGCAAAGCTTAGTAAAAAAACTCACTAGGCTCCATGCCCTCCTTGGAGATTTTGAGACCAGATATCATCAAGGCCTCTTTCAATAGATATGTGATCAACTGGATCTCAGCACAGATATGGCTTTCAACTATCTCTCTGTATATATTCTCCCAGAGAATTGCTTGTAAGTGTGAGAAACTCTGAGTGGAGAATCCTTCTAATTAGGACAAATCAGATACACAGGTCACCCTAGTGTTTTTCCCACATGGGCTCTGTTTAGAAAACTCTGGGAATTCCCTTCAGAACTAAAGTCACAATTTTGCCCTCTCTGTCCGTTATGCTACTGAACTTAACTAAACCCCCCACATACTTTAAAATGCTTTACAGAGCAAGATTGTGGAAGAGCACCTCTACCAACCTTCCCACCACCACTGACTTATGGCCATGTGTGTAGTGCCAATGTGATATACTAGCTAACCACACACTGAGAGGGTATGTGCACCCATTTGGTCTGTGACAGATCATGCTGGTATGCTACACATTGTGTATGCTAATTGTTTGACTTTATACATACTGTACAGTGTACAGTGTGATAGTTTCATTCCCCTAATGACAGCAACATGTGTATCGTTTAGCTTGCATTAACAGCACTGATTGGATAATCTGAAAGCTCAGAAATCTCTGGTATGTTATTATTTATTGCTTACCTCTTTTGGGCGTCTTGAATTCCTTGATAGGAGGAAGCAAGAACATAAAGCAGACAGAATACAATTGGTGTGAGATTGTGGGGACTGGTTACAATTGCATTATTGCCAACATAATGTCATGCATTAACTGAAGTATTTCTATTTCCCTTCATTATGGGCCTTTCCTCAAGTTGAAGCATTATTAAATGGTTTGAAATATTGAACAATTACTTATCACAGATTAGAATATTATTGAAACATCAAGTGAAAACTCCCTGGTGTGAGGTATAAAACGGCCCATATTCTTACTACAATTTCTGTTATAAATGTATCATCCCAGTGATATGGAGGAACAACTGGCAAATGCTAAATAGGATATTGAGGCAGGGGATCACACTGTATGGCATACTGCACCTCTATCCACATGATCATGGAAATATTACTTTATTGTGACCTGCTCAAACTCCATGCAAAGCCATCCCTACCCATGTCAAGATACTCATTGCAGCCTACATTCTGGCCACTCCGTAATTCCAGAGGATCAACTGCATCACAGCTGGTGTCTCTGTCAAACCAAATGATCTGCAATGAGCAACCTACAGTCAAGAACTCCTTGCTTCTTGACGGATCATTTCACCCTTGATCTTTGATAGACAATTTGATAGTAGGGCAGTTTTTAAGGTAAAGAAGGAATTGGAGCAACAAGCAGGAATTTTCAACGCAAGCAAAAAAGTTGAAGAGACGTTTGAAAGTGTTGGAGGGGTTAAATTTACTATACTCATACAAAACAACACAACAGTAGGGAAAGTGTTGAAATGCGAAGAGGTTAATTTTGCTATTCGTACTGCAGACTAAGCAAGAGTAGGGAAAATTCTTCGCTTCAAACACATTACATATATGAGTAAACCCAGGAATGCAGAAAAATATTAAAGCCTTAATAATAAAAATATTAATAAACATAAATAAATGTATATTAATTTATACATATTTAAAAACTAAAAACCATAAATTAATTTACAAAATTACTATTCTATACAAAATAATTATCAATTAATAAACAATTGCCATTCAATTATTAATTAATTACCTTTCCACCCTGTACCCCTACAAACCTAGCAGTCCGCACCTAAAATATAAATAAAACATAGCTATTCCATAACTTACATATTTAAAATGAATTAAATAATGAATTAACAATTAATAATTAATTGTTAATTCATTATTCTTTACTTAACTTCCCACCCTAGACTCCTATAAATCTAGCATCCCACAACTAGAATAAATTGAAATTAAATAAGTATTCCACAATTTACATGTTTCAAAATTCAATTAAATAATTAGTTTACAAATATTAAAAATGAATTAATTATTACTTAAATAACTTGCCACCCTATACCCCTACAATTCTAGCATCCCACAACTAAAATATAAGTAAATTAAATCAGTATTCCATATTTTGCATAATTATAATCAATTAAATAATTAATGAACAATTAATAGGTAAATACAATTAATAATTATATGTTATGTGCAGGTTCACGAATAACATAATGAAAATAAATCAGTACTACATAAATTACATCATAAATATCAATCAAATAAATAAAATATGTTAAATAATTCTTAATCATTTATTACCCCTTACAAACCCAACAATCCGCTATGACACTATAAATTACTATTTAAAATTAATAATAAATTCTGAATCACTTTAAATTACAAGCTATATTTTAAAAACAATAACATTTATGTGAACAATAGTAACACAAACAACTAATGTATCAACTAAAACACATTAAAATAGTAAAAAGACAATATTTTTAACCACCCTTTTTAGTGAAAACAATATTAAAATCATCAACATTATTAACAATGAAATTACTTACCTCAAGAAAGAATATTCTCGTCAATGATATTTGTGTGTCACAATATTTGCTTGTCACAATATTTGATTTTCGATCTGTCTGTGTTTAAAACGATATTTTGTTCAAACTCCGCAAGGTAGCGCAAATCTCTGCCTTGATTTACTCTGCATTGGGAAGGCGTTCCACGGGTGGGGTGTGAGGTTCCCATGCATCCACTGATGGATTTTGGTGCAATTCCAAATTTACTAAGGGTAGAAAACCTGGCAATGCGTCAAAATGGTATGCCATCCCAACAGAGGTGTAGCAAGGAGAAATATATTTATTTCTCCTTGTTATTTCCTCTTTCTACGTGTGCTGCATTTTGTAGCACACGTAAAAAGAGGAAAATTCCTCTGAGAATTGTTTTTGTGGAGGAAGGTATCCCTTCCTGCAGAAAAGCAAACCTGCCTGTAGCGCAGGCCCCCATGCCCCATGGTGTAAGGGTGCCTGCATTGGCGCTGGTTGCACCCAGTGCGCCAATGCAGAGAGAGAGGAGGAATGCACCATATTATAGTAAATATCGTGCATTCCTGCTCTCTCCATTTGCCTCAGCTCAGAAAGTTGCCTTGCTGCGTTGCGTCAAATGCTGGTAAATGTGGCCCACCATTTTAGCCCCATTACCAGCATTGTCCTGAAGGTAGATGAGACGTCACCCTCTAGGAGACAGTCTAGGAAGACTTGACATTTGTGAAGACCAGGTCGATTGAGCTTCTTTGACTCAGTCTTTCAGCAGGCTGAGGCTTTACACTATATCCAACAGACTTTGTGAATATTTCTGTTTCTGTTTATTTTATTAATCATGCAAATGCCCAAAGGTGTGCTGCCACTAGGTATTAAGACATGAAAAATAAAATCTACAGCTGGAAAAGTCATGTTTTTAATGCTTTATGAAATTCAATGTAACCACAAATAGAGCAGAATTATTCGGGAAAGAGTACGAAAGGGACGCACTTTGAAAGAAAAGACCCTGCCACCTTGATAGAGTTTTTTAATTTTAGGTACGCAAAGCAAGGAGGCCTGTTCTGATCAAAGGGCAGGAATGTAGTGGGAAAACAGATGTTGGAGAGATGCCGCCCAAGAAAGGTTCACTGCTTAGAAGCTAAGACAAAGGCTCTTAACAGGGGCGTAGCTTCATGGGGGGTGTTTGGGGTGTTATACCTCCCTAATAAATGTATTTTCTGCTTAATAATTGGGTACAGGTGCTTCCAGTTGGGTATGATGAGGTGTCTGTCGGATTTTGCCAGCAATTTGTACACACAAACAGACAAAAAAGCACACACACACTCCCTCTCTGTTTTGAAAGACTTAAAAAGAGTTGGTTATTTTACAAAATATTTGTATTTTCTCTCACTTAATGCCTCATTACGATGCCGGTCTGACTTATGTCTGCCCGGCACCGTGGCGGAAGCAGGACCGTCCGACTAGTAGTCGGCGGTCCTGCTGTCCACATTACAATGCGACTGCCTTCAAGGCGGTCGCAATGTGTATTCTTTGTATTAAGGCGTGTGCTGCGGGCTGCAGCACACGCCGCAGTACAAAACATACACATCTGACATATCCCTGCACCATGTGGCAGGCACCATGCGGTGCCTGCCACATGGTGCAAGGATATATAGGGGGGCACCATGGGTGCTCCCCAGAGCCAATATCGGAGGGCCAAGTGGGAAAGGGGGCCCGCTACGGGCCCCCAAGTCACTTTCCGCTTGCCTTTTCATTGTGGGTTAACTGCCATGAAACAGCCGGCGGAAAGGGACATTGTAATCCCTACGGTGGTGCCTGAGCAGGCACTACCACTGCTGTAGGGATTACAGTCTCTCCGATAGTCCGACGGGGTCCTTGATCCCGTCGGGTGTGTGGTGCTTGGTCTCTCTGCCCGCCCTCCATCCGTCCGCCATCGTAATGCGGCAGGCAGTCCTGCAGGGTCCGATGGCGGTGGGACCGCCATCAAAGGTCTGACAGTGGTGGTCCCACCACCATCGTAATGAGGCCATTAGTGCCCCTAAAAATCTGTAGAATGTTTTTAAACATTATATGCCAGGATGACTGTCGGAAAATTTGAAGCTCACACCCCCTCATTCTTACTGAGCAAGCTCCGCCCCTGGCTCTTAAAAATAGCCGACTTGTGAATAGGAAACAAGCGAAGGTTTTTCAAATTACACAATATGGTGGCCATGCAAGAAACCTTGAGCAATTGCCTCATGGCCATGTCCTTCACCAGCTGAAGAGAAAAGTAGTGTAGGCTATGAGGCCAAGATATAGAGCATTAGCTTATTAAAGGTTGCTCCGTACCATAGAATGAATGACATGGAGGTGACATTGCTGCTTGATAAAAGGAAGCACTTTCCTTAAAATATTTATATAGAAGAGACAGGTAGCAATTACCTTAGCCACCTGAAGTTTAAAGGAAAACTGATCATTAAACACCAGTCCCAGGTTTTTTGTAGCCGCAGAAGGGGGACAGCAGCAAATTGACTTAGGACCCCGAGCAGACAACCAAAGTGAGCAGGGGCCGCGCCGTCCATGATGATTTCCTCGGTTTCGTTTGTGTTGAGGTTCAGGCAATTGTTGTTCACCCATGAAGCTACTTCTGACAACCTCAGAATCGCCATCCAGTTTTAAGATAAAGTGAACATCATCTGCTTTGCACATGGTAGACAGTGCAAAAAGCTGATAAATTTGGCAAATGGAGGCACACTGATATTAAATAGTGTTGGGCTCAAGGAAGAACCCTGGGCTACACTGCAGCCAAAGAAACAGTAACTAACCAATAAAAGGCTAGGAACTCTTCCTGACTGTGGTCAGAAAGTAGGGAGGAAATCCATTCGAGAGCCAGGCCTTTGATGCCCGATAAGTCTATTCTGCATATCAGTATCTTGTGGGGATCTGTATGAAAAGTAGTAGATAGGTCCAAAGGGACCAGGGCAACTACCCCTCACTGGACATGAATCTTATCAATTTTAATTTTAATGGTAAGGTTAGAGCTTTCCTAAATTCAATTGAAGCCACTCATCAGCCATACTATATAATGTTTGATGCACTTGCACTGCTTCCACGAATCCATCTGAGAATACTAACTTAATTTTATGCCTCAAATTTTACATTTAGCTTCTTTATTTATATAGAATGTATTAAGATGTTAATATTATTTAGTTTTCTAGGAAGTCACAGATCTCCTGAGTAGGCTTCGCTGACCCAGAGGGGTCCCTGAAACCACAGGTTAAGAACCACTTGTCTAGATGCCAAAGGCATTCTGAATGTTTACAGCTCCCCTTCTCTGCTAGATCTTTGCTATGCCAGGTAGCTGATGGTTTTGTTCGCTAGGAGGTTATTGCTTTCAGAAGGCTGCTGCATTCAAGGCTGAGGTTAACCAGTGATTGACTTCAGTAGAGCTATGTAGGAGGCCATTGTTGATGACCGGAGCCAAAGAAGCTAGTTGTTCCATAAGTATGGAATCTTGGATCTTAGCAAATTTCCATTTGCCCATCATATACAAGACGAACTGTTGGGTGTGGGTTGAAGAGATTTCAATTGAAGGGAAAGCAGTAGAGTAATGGGGTCAGACCAAAGCACTGGAAAAGGTTTTAAATTAGTTTAAAAAATAATTGGTGGAGTAAATAAGGTCCAGTCTATGTTCTGACATGCGTAGGGACAGCAACTTGTTGATGGAGCCCAACAACTGCACAAGACTCCATGACACAGCTTGTCTCAGGACATAGAAGGGCATCGGCCTAAATATTTGTCTCATAATGCTACAAAATTAGACGCATTTAGAACTGACTGAGTAGTGGCATTTACAAACTGACTGCCAAAATGATTACTTAAACTGGGAGGATGATATATTAATACTCCACTTAAATTAGTGTTACCATCGGTGGAAAACAAAAAGGAGAATAATTCTGTGCCAAGCTTACCTGCTAGGGTCCAGATGTGACAGTAAGAGAGTCCCTAAAATAATGACAAGGCATGCATCCGGTCGGTCGGTCGTCCTGTCTACTTAATCAATTTTTCACCCTGGCGGTACAGCAAGAGCAATCTTAGACATGATTCCATAATCCATATTTACACTAAAACGAGAATATCCAGAGGCTGTGATTTAACAAGATGGTAAACTTGGATGTGATGTTTTATAAGCATTCTAGTATTAAGTTCACTGGATAAACTAGCCATATGATGGTAAGTTGAAGAGTTTGTAGTGTCAGATAGAGATTTATATAAGGATATCTTACATCATATGGATAGTTTACCCTAAAAAGGATATCTTGTCTTATTTTTGGTCCAATCATTCACTCTATTGAATAATCTTGGTGCACTCATGCAATTTAGTTGGCCATTTTGATAAAAGACTATGGGGGTCATTTAGAATATGGAGGGTGGCCTGTCATACCACTGGGTCAGCGGAAGGCATTGTCCAGGCCTCCTAAGAGAGGACTGTTCAAAGTACATAGAAATCCTTGCCAATACATGAAGGATTGGTATTCAGAAATTGCTTCTTTTGGTGCATAAGAATCCCCATTTCTGCCAAACTGAAAATGCCAGGTTGCGACCATGCATAGTGGTCAGTCAGTATTTTTGTTTTGTTTTGCAGAACCAAATATCCAAAGTTAGTTCTGAAATCAAAAAATCAATGGCCCTGATGTGCAAGTAATTTTCCCTGTGCATGTGGGCCATTGTTTTGTTTTGCTGTGCTCTACTGCGGTTCCTTTCATGGTGGTAGCAGACAGGAAGAAAATGAACATTGGAATGCCTTCTCTACAGCAGACAGCCCTAAGGTCCGTATTACCAGTTAAGGCGTACCCATAAGGGAGGCAGCAGAGGCTCTTCCATGGAAAACCCAGTTTTCCCCCTTTTTGAACAGAGAAAACTTCCACTGTGTCAGGGACATTGTTTTATTGTTTCCCCTTTGATGGTTTCTTTTTGAAAAAAACTAAAGTGGTGCCCCCTCTCTTACCATCATGGTTGGACTGGTCTGCATTAGGAACCAGCACAACTAGGCTTTTCCAGGGACTGTTGAAGGGCTCAATCACCCCTAACCCCAGCTTCTTGGAGACCTCCTCCTTAATACTGGCCCTCACTTTATCGAGCAGCCTGTAAATTTTGTTTTTGACAGGCCTACTGTCGTCAGTATCAATATCGTGGTATACAAGTATGTGAGCCCAGGGGTGAGAGGGAACAGAGAAGGAAACTGAACCAGAAATGGCGACAGCCACTCTGCTGTCTAGGGTCAGAGTAAGGGAGAGAATAACACTCTCTACTGACCCATTGTGTTCCTGGGTAGGAAGGAGGTCAGGGAGAGGTTCATTCTCCTCTTCCACTCTGTCATTTGTCAACAGGAGCATGGTGACTTCAGACCTCTCAAAGTGTGGTTTAATGCAGAAAATGTGGAGTACCCTTATGGGGTTTGTAATGGTCTTGAGACCAGGTAAGTGGTCTCCCCCTTCTGCTCCTTCACCTCATATGAACCCATTCAACTGTCTTGGAGAGTTCGGGCTCCACAGGTTCCATGACCCACACGTTGTAGCCAGGCTGAAACTCCACAAGAGTGGTCTTCTGGTCATTCCAGAGTTTCATTACCTTTTGAATGACCTCAAGATTGTCTTTTGCTTTCTTCCAGAAGCGCTGCATCTGGTTAGGGAGAGCCAGCATGCAACTGAATAAATATTGAGGGAGTTTCCTGAGAGCTTGCTCCCACCCCTCTCTCACAAGGCCGAGAGGTCCCCTAACAGGGTGTTCATAGAGGAGTTTAAATGGGCTAAAGCCAACCCCCTTCTGTGGTACCTCCCTGTAGACAAACAGCAGGCATGGTGGTAAGGTATGGAAAACCTAGAGTTTACCCCACACTTGTCCCACATGGTCTTCATGTATGCTGACATGAAGTTAGCGTCTCTTTAAGACACCACTTCCTTGGGGAATACTATGGGGTAAAAATCCCCATCAGGTCCCTAGCCACTGCAGGTGCAGTCACTAACCTCAGAGGGATGGCCTGTGGGTACTGTGTAGCGTGGCCCACCAAGACCAGGATGAACCCGCTGCCTAAGGCTGTCTCGGTGTCCAAGGAACCAACAATGTCAATTCCCACCCTCTCAAAAGGAGTGCAAATAATAGGCAAAGGCACCAGGGAGCCTTCAACTTTTTCAATGCCTTCTTGCTGGCCTAGCAGGTGGGACAGGACTAGGCCTGGGTGGAGTTCCACGTGACCAAAAACCTCTGACCGCGCTACGCAGAGTTCCACAAGCGGCGTAGTGTGTTAGGTCACGCAGTTTGTGCTGATTTTTAGCACCAGGTGTTTGTCCCGTGCCATAAAATCAGCACGAATGGCACCATGCGCAGCACAAGAGGGCGCTGCTTCTTTCTGCCGCTTGAGTAGATGTTCTACTTGAGCGGCAACTTCTTCGCTGCGAATGGATGGTTTCTCAATGCGATTGGTCGTGACCATCCGCAACCGCCCTCGTTGAGAAATCTCCCTGGGAGGTGGTCTAGCGTTGGATTTTCCTCGCTCATGCTCGCCAACTTAACTTTGGTGAGCGCGAGCGAGGAAAAAACTCTGCTCCACGAACGGACCTCCGCATGCTCCGCAGAGTGCGGAAAACTCCCCAAACTCTGTGAACGGATCGGAGTTCACCGCCCAGGCCTAGACAGGACTTGCTGAATGTGCCTGAGGCTGTCTCTATCCGGTAACAATAGAAGTGGGGAACAAATCTGGCAAAGGTCTTGTTGTGCCCCAGATGTCCTGCCACAGATATGTCATGAGCCAACCCCAGTAGGAAGGCCCATAACACTGGGTGACCACCAGCACATGGGATGTTCCAGGTCCAAGAACCTTAGGCTCACTGTATAGGAGGTCATTCTCCCAATAGATTAGGTGATCTCTGGAGGTTTTACCTGGGCCTCAACTTGCAGCTTCAAGCCCTCTATTGTTGGATGCTCTTTCTGCACCTTGCAAAATTATTCCCTGGTGGGCACTCCCTCAACTTGACATCCAGTAAGCTCAGGCCGGCCTCCCAGGGCGACACTGTCTCCCCCCCCCCCCCAAATAGGCCAGGGGGTGGCTTCCTCAGGTGCCCCATCAACCTGGACTGTGAGAACTTCCAGCACTGGTTTCCCACACCCCTTGCCCTTCCCCTTCTTGGCAGCTGCCTGGGCCAGTTTTCCAGGCTGAAGTCTTTCTTAACTCCCCTCTTGGGCAGCCGTGGACCTGTGGTGATACAGATCCACTCAGGAAAGCCTAACATCTCCAGGTGTGACCTGAGCTCCACTTTCTCATAGATAGTGTGCTCTAGGTCGTTGCTCAACAGCCAATCTATGGGCATGGCAGGGCTCACAGCTACTTTTAGAGAACCTGAGAGCCCCCACTCAAAGAAGACCAGAGCCACTGGATAATGACTCTTATAATTGTCTGCGACTATGAGCTGGTGGAATGTATAAGGGAAAACCTGCTCTGAAGACACCAGTCTAGCCTGCATCTTCCTTATAGATAGTGTGCTCTAGGTCGTTGCTCAGCAGCCATTCTACTGGCATGGCCGGGCTCACAGCTACTTTTAGAGAACCTGAGAGCTCCCACTCAAAGACAACCAGAGCCACTGGTTAGCCATGATTGTCTACGACTATGAGCTGGTGGAATGTATACGGGAGAACCTGCTCTGAAGACACCAGATGATACCTCCTGTGTCTCTCAAATGCTCCACCCTTTGCCTCTTGATAGTGACCCACTGCCAATATGGATTTGAAGACCTATGGGCTTTTGGCGCCATCTCTCTATCCCCTAAGGACACTAAGGTAACCTCTGCTCTCTCCCCCATGCTAACTGGGACCGCCTCCTCCCCCAAGTGCTACACTGGCCAACTCAGGTGTCTGCACACCGATGGGGGCTTGTGTCCTCTAGGGACATTTGGTGTCTCCCTTGGAGTGCCTTACTCATAACACTCAGTACACTAGGGGACAAGCTTCCCTGTCTGTTTGTCAAAAAAACCCTTTCTTTTAGGCTCATACTGGGAATGGTCACTGTTGTTCCCTTGGGAATTATGTTGGTGACCTTTAGAGGCCTCCTCATTTTAAGTATTTCTACCCCCTATTTCTTCTGGTGGGACTCCATCTTTTTGGTGATTCCCTCTCCCCACATACCTTTTTGGACACTCTGGTGCTGACCCAGGGGTCTGTCTCCTTAGACGCCAGCTCCCTGGGATCAGTGAGCTTACTATTAATCAGGTCCTGATACAGCTCGATAAAACAGATATTGAACATGTACCCTCTCAGTATCAGATTAAACAGCCCAGTAAAATCATCAACTTTGCTGCCTTGCTCCCAACCATGCAGTGCCTTGCTGGTGTAATCAATAAAATCCACACAAGACTGGTTCTGCATCTCTTGGCTATCCCTGAACCTAATGCAATACTTTTCTGGGGTGAGTCCAAACTTGTTGACAAGGCTGGTTTTCAATGGAATGTATTTTATCTGGTATCCTACCTCCAGTGTAAGCAAGGTATCCCTCCCCACTGTAGAGACGTGTTCCCAGAATGATGCCCCCCAAAAATATTTCTGTAACACTGTGCTTCCTAAGGGGCACCTAATAGGCAGAAAACCACTTGTCAATGTCATCCGCTACCACATTGCTGGGAACCAGATCTTTGGTAATGTGGGCCTTCTTGTCCCCTTAAATAAATAATAAATCAAGGATTTGTAAAGTGCGGCAAATAACCCATGAGGGTGTCAAGGTGCTGAATGGTAGACACGAGGATATTAAGTGATCTGCCCAAAATCACAGGATGTTAATGCTGAGACTCCAACCTGGTTCCCACTGGCTCCAAAGTCGGTAGCTCAGGCCATTATGCCATACCTTCAGACACTGCTGTTATGCTGCCACCATAACTGCTGGATTCTGCTTGCCTTGCCTTGAGTTACAGCTCCTTGAGGCGCCTCTCACGAGTCAGTCGTTCTAGAGCCAGTTTCCCCTCAATTTTTAGCTTTGCCATTTGCAGATGAAACTTCTTCTCTGCTTTACTGTCTGACAGCTCCACTGGGGTCAGGACTTGTGAAGACACACTCTCTGCTCTGGCAGGGAGTTCCAATTCAGGGGACAAGACATCCTTCTCTCCTGAGTGCTGTATCACAGGGCTTGAATCCAGGCCCTGCTCCTCCATATCATCCCTATTCTCTGTTGCTGCCAGCAATTGGTCATCCTCCACCCATGCCCTCAGAGCTTTCTGAACCTACAACGTCTTGGTGCCTTTCTTGGTTGGGAGTTGCTTTTCCTTACATAACTGCTTGAGTTCAACCACCGTGTAGCTCTGCAGATTGATGAGCTTGAATTCCATTTCTGCAGGTATGGTCACAGATAGTCAGGTAGTATTATAGTGAATTTGGAAAAAGCAAAAGAGACAATCAAGGAGAATTTGAAATAATTTGAATTGGTATCAAGTTATTTATCTGGGATTTTAGTGGAATGCAAAACCACTGTAAGGCACTACACAAATAAAAGTCCTAATCTCACTGCTGAACACCAATGTAGGAAATTGGGTTACTTACTGGTTGGGAGGGTGAAACCCTTCCCATGCAGCAACCACAATTCTTGTCAGGGTGAAACATAAGCAAACCCCAAAGTAACCTGTGCTTAACCCTCTGGTAGCTTGTCACAAAACATTCAGGCTTAACTTAGAGGCAATGTGTAAAGTAATTCATGTGGCGCCTCAAACCTTAATAAAATGAAAACTCAACACAAGAAAGAGTCCACAGCAATTTAGAAAAATAAAGAGAGGTTAATAAATATTTGAGGTCAAAACAACAAAAGTTCAATCAGTAGAAGAAGAGATATGTAATTTTAAAGATTTAAGTGAAAATAGTGCTTAAAAGCACAAAGCGCCAACTGTGGTTAACTGGTCGCACCGGATCAGGACAAAGTCACAAGTTCAGGCCGACCATGATGGAACATGGGCTGGATACAGGGACCAAGTTAGGCCCGCTCAACAAAGTGCTGTCAAACTGGGTTGCAGAGTGTTGCGAGATCCCGCATAAAGGATGCATCACACAACGGCAATTCTGAGGGGATGCAACGTGAGGTCTTGCGTCAGGTTGCGTCATGCAGCAGTGGTTCGCAGGATCTGCAGGGCTGCGATGCGCAGTCCTGTGCTGGGAAGTGTCACACAGCAGTGGTTCTGAGGAGCTGCGGAGATGCAATGCGAAGTCCTGCATCGAAATGCGTCGCCCAGCGGCTGTTACGATGGGCTGCGGGGTGATGCGTCAGACTGCTTCAGGTCTGCTATAACCAAAGCTGGACTGACACAGCACAATCAGGCCCACTTCCAAGGATCCTGAACTGGAGTGGCACCACTTGGGAGGCAAGACTCACAGCAAGCAGAGTCCAGGTGAAGGGTTTTAGGTGGTTGGAGCCTTTTCTGTCCCTGAGGTTCAGATCAGAAGGCCAGCCAACTAGCCTTCAGAGTCACTCTGGTGGTTTTGGGTTCAAGACGTGGGTCCAGTCCTTCTCACTCAGGCAGTAGGGCAGCAGGCCAGCAGAGTAGCAGTCCTTCATGCAGAGCAGCACAGCAGTCCACAGGTCCTTAGGTGTACTGCACCCTTGGAAGAGACACTTACCAGGTATGATAAAAACTCATATTCCAAGTTTTTCCTTTGGAAATGAGGCAGCTGAAGTCTGTAAATTCACTGAGTAAATTCCACGTTTTGCCTTTTGTTCTGGGCATTTTGGGCCAATACATTTTGTCAGCTTTGACCTGTTGAAACCTGTCAGAGGAAAACAACGGGGATGCAACATTTATTATGCAACTTGAAATTGTGATCCCTGTGCAAACTCCTTTATATGCAGGGATCAGAATTCCCTCCCCTGCTCCTGCGCTTCATAAGGAGGGCATAGGCGTTTTGAGATGGTTATTTATGAAGATATTTGAAGTGATTTCTGTGAGTTATAGTCTTAATTACTGAACTATCTCTCTGGTGTCTTTCAATTATGTGTTCTACCTTTGTTATTTGTTTGCTTAGCTTTTAGAATCGTTTTCCATTCATCTTATAAGTAGTCATCCCTTATTTGACCTCATAGTGAAATTTTCATTTTTGGAAACTGTGATGACCTGGTATTAATTTTTTCTTCAAATGTTTATATGACCAAAACTCCAAAAAGATTTTTAACAATCTAAGAAATATCAACAATATTTTCTAAACAATTCTGTACACTGTGGTAATTTTTCCACTAAGCAAATGGGAACCATTGTTGATTGTTCCAAGAAATCCACCCACCTATGAAGGGAATAGCACGATTTTTCACTTGGGCTACATTATTATATTGCTTGAATACGAAATAATTCATTCACGTATTTTAAAATATATCACTGCATATGGAGGTTGATTTCATCTAAAAGTGAGTCACAAACAATAGGAGCTAGTTTAGAATTTTACCTCCTGCTTATCCCACAATAATGGTAAGCTATGCCAAGTTTGTGGATTTTGGTGTGCCTGCAGAAATGCACATCTACAAACTATTTGCATTTCAAAAGCCTAGCTGGATGCAAATAAATGTTAATGGCACTGTACTCTCCAGTTTACTCATGGTATGCCTGTCTTTGTGCATAGAAAATATAGTGTCATTTAGGCCTAATTCACAAAAAGAAATATAGATATGCAGAAGCACGGCATCTGACTATCTGATCCAGATATTGACGAATGCGACTCTCATTCACAAGAGCATGATGGGTAACCTAGCAACAAGTCCCAAAACCAATGAACTGGATTGTATACTATTGTAGTACGTTTGGTGTATGCGTGTTCACTAATTCTGCGAGTGTAGAGTTGCTCCATTGGAAATATTCTGCATTTCTGAACCCGCATTCTGAGATTTAGGACACTAGAAAAGTTTATAAAAGAAATTTTAAGTTCATGTTCTTGTCTGTGGAGCATACATCAAATGGCCATGAAAAATACCCATGCCACATAAAATAGCTAATATTGGTACAATCTCCCACACTCACCACACCACTTACACCTGGATCATTCTATATAAGTGTGAACGAGCAAACAATATTGGGAAATTCGTTACAACTGTGCATAAACTGTGTGGATACTAATTTTATTTGATTGGTTAGTATGTGCCCTGTGACCTCCCCTCTGAAGTCCGTCAGAAGCGCTCACTTCCTCTCTCTGAGTCTCCCCCAGAAGCAGCTACTTCCTCAAACATAGGTAGCACTTCCGGCTGCAGGAGTTCCTCATACCTGGTAAAATGTCCTCATGAGTCCACAACGATTCCTCAAGCAAACCAGCTTTCAGAATCACCAGTGAGTTTTGCGTGTGGATTTTGTGTTTTTTCATAAGTAAGCCCCAATGACACGTAGATACGGCATTGTGATTTATGTGTTGTGCCTTAGCCAAAGGTCAACGGTCAAATATGTCAACCTATGTATTTATTAAACATATTTGT
The DNA here is from genome assembly GCA_963921515.1 of Calotriton arnoldi. Classification (NCBI taxonomy): domain Eukaryota; kingdom Metazoa; phylum Chordata; class Amphibia; order Caudata; family Salamandridae; genus Calotriton; species Calotriton arnoldi. Next base: position 1,600,181 of record CAWUFW010000836.1, read on the forward strand.
CATTTTACTGTCTTTGTAAACATTCTAGAAGAAACCTCTCAACTGACCTATATTTCTTTTTAATCTGGCCTCTTAAGGCTCATTAACCGCAACCAAACCAATATCAGTGACATAAAGCAACAATTATTAATTCAAAAATATATATTTTTATTGTTAATTTTTTCATATAAAAATATATTATACTTTTTTATATAATGGTACTGCCATTCATTATTGATCAGAAAAGCCTTTCGTCATTATCTACACATACAACATATATTTAAACAGATAAACAGGCAGTTACCAGGATACCACCTGGTCCTCCAACATATTAATATGCAAAACTACTGCATTGTTTTGAACATTTGATATCGACAATTGAACAATGAATGGATATTTGATCAGTAAATTAAATTAACATTGCTTCTAATTTTGCCAATATCTTCATCTGTGGCTGTGTTGAAGGCAAGGTGATTACCATTTCAGCTCTAAAATCAAATTATTAATTATTATTAATTAACATTTGATAGAGCGCATGGCTACCCTTAGGCATTCCAGCGCTTACGACAGCAGGCAGTCAGATACAGTTCACGTTCACTTCTGGAACAGCCATGTTTTTAGTTGTTTCCGAAACGATAGATGGTGGATCGTTGAGCGGAGTTCGATGGGGAGCATATTCCATAGGTTTGCAGCATTATAAGCGAACATTCGGCCTCCAGAGCGTGCTCTTTTGATCTTAGGTACTGTCGCCAGGTACAAATTCGCTGAACGCAGGCTTCTCGAGGGGCGGTGGAAAGCTATAAGTGAGAGGTTGATTTTAGGGCCCATAAGCCAGAGTGTTTTGTGTGCTATGCATAATGACTTGAACATTATGCGTTCCTTAATTGGTAGCTAGTGTAGCTCTTTTAATGCCGGCTTGGCCGAGTGTGCTTTAGGGATGTTGCGCAGCAACCTAGCTGCGCAATTCTGCACCACTTGCAGTTTCCTTGTTGTGGACTTTGGAGTACAAACACAAATAGACCTGACTGGTTCTGAACAACTAAATATATTCTGAAGACACCTGAGGAGTTTATAAGAAATTTCAAAACTTCCTCAAAGGCAAGGCACACTACCACTAGCCTGTGTGTCTAATTGTTCAATTTCAAGAAAAAACGTCAATACACCACATATCAAATGAAAGAAAAATTTGTGTCCACACAGAGTTTGTGAAAAAATTTGATCTTCGGGACGGAGCACGAGGCTGCTGGCAATACGCGGTAGCAGTGATACTGACGATCGCAGTCATCACTGGGACACGCGACCATCTGGCGCGCGATCCCCGAAGAGTGGGTTGCAGGTACGAGGGATGACAGCAACCACTCGGTCCGGTGTGAGTCACAAGTGAGGTGAATACTGGTTACCCTGGCAGCCCTGATGAAGTTGCATAAATAGGTGGCAACGAAACATGTCGGCTTTCTGCTTTTGAAAATGGTTCAAGATAAACCATTTTTTTAATTGAGGACGCTCAAGGCATCAAATAAAATTATGTTTAGCAAGTGAGTTGTACCCCATTTTAAGTACTGAGAATTGCATTTCTTTTCTCACGGGGAGCAGTGGGCACTCTAGTGACACAAGCACTGACAGTGCATTTACACACGTTTTTCACTGTTTCTTTCCCTTTTCTCACTTCTGAGACTCCTATGAAGAAACACACACTTTTTCTTTTGGTTAAGAAAGTTACCGATGATGATAAGTGGGTGAGATAGTTTGTACCAACCAGCAAGCCCCCCATGGTGATACTACTGTGAGGTACTTTCTTACCTTTCTCAAATTTTTTCACAAACTGTGCGGACACAAATTTTTCTTTCATTTGATATGTGGTGTATTGGCGCTTTTTCTTCAAATTGAACAATTAGACACACAGGCTAGTGGTAGTGTGCCTTGCCTTTGAGGAAGTTTTGAAATTTCTTATAAACTCCTCAGGTGTCTTCAGAATATATTTAGGGGCCGATTCCGATCTCGGTCGGAGGCGCACCCAATACCATTCGGTCGGGAAAAAAGCCATGCGAAAGCCTGTTACCCGACCGAACCGTCCGCGGGTCCGGCCGAGCGAGTACGATGCGAGGTCGCCGACCGACTCGTCCGGGCGACCCGACCGCTCCGACCGACTCGTACCCGGACCGTACCGCTCCGACCGACTCGGTCGGACCCGGTCGCACCGCGCAATGGAGACGTTTTCCGGCCGGGTAAGTACGATGCGCACCTCGACCGCTCCGACCGACTCGCGCCGTCCGACTCGAACTCGCTGTCGGAGCCGTACTTTGGGGGTCCGTGTCGGACCCCTGTACGCGTACCCGTGCGAGCGCACACAGGGGACCCAAGGGTCCCCCTACCTGTGCGTGTGCGCCGCGAGCGCCCGCGGCGTACTCGCTGTAGAGCGCCCTTGTCCGCCTCGCACCCATTGAGGCAATGGGAGCCCGCGTACGCGTTGTACGACCGGCTCCCATTGACTTCAATGGGAGTCCGACCGACTCGTGTCCGATAACATACGGACGCATCGGACTCGTTCGGTCGGACTGCACGGGTCCGATTCGGTCGGAAATCTCTCCGGGTCCGGCTCGGTCGGGGAAATTTCCGGCCCGAATCGGAATCGACCCCTTAGTTGTTCAGAATCAGTCAGGTCTATTTGTGTTTGTAGACTGTTGAGTGGGGGGGCGACCTGACTGTATACCCCCTGGTGCTCCTTTTGTGTTTTTGGTGGACTTTGGAGTACCCAAGTACAGGGAATTTCCATAATCCAGACGGGATAACACCAGTGCCTGAACCAAAATCCTACGTAGAGCTTTAGGGAGAAGTGGAAGAATTTTTCGCATCTGTCTAATGATGCCGTAACATGAAGCTGCTAATTGTACTGCTTGATGGTCAAAGTTGAGCGACCGTTCCAGCCAAACACCCAGACTTTTAATCTTTTCTTTGGGCTTTGGCGTCGGGCCAAGACAATTTGGCCAACTCAGGCCTGCCGTGAGGCTGTAGCAGTTGCCCAGGATCATTAGCTCCGTTTTGTCTCCATTGAGCTTGAGACACGACTGGTCCATCCACGTGGCCACCGTTCCCAAGCAAGATTCTAGATTAGCTGGCATTTTCTTTGGGTGGCTTAATGCCACCACTAATTGGGTGTCATCTGCGTAAGTTATAATATGGATTCCATATGGCAGGACTAACTCTGCAAGAGGCCTTAAATATATATTAAATAGGGTGGGACTCAGTGAGGAGCCCTGTGGGACTCCGCATGTAAGTGGCACCCTTCTTGAGGTGTGGTTGCCCTCGAATACCTGGTATGACCAATCTTTCAGAAAGGATTTGATCCAGGTGAGAACTTTTCCTGATACTCCGATCATTCTTAATCTATCGAAAAGAATGTTGTAATTAACCGTATCGAAAGCGGAGCTCAGGTCAAGCAAGATAATTGCCACCGTGCCGCCCTGGTCTAGAAATTTCCGTGATTCCTCCACTACTGCTAACAGGGCCGTCTCTGTTCCGTGATTTGGTCAGAAGCCTGTCTGGGAAGAGTGCAGAATCGAGTGAGTTTCTAAGTACTCAGAAAGAATTCTATTTACGTATTTCTCTAGGATTTTACTAGTCATGGGGAGGAGCGAGACCGGCCGATAGTTGCCCCATACGTCAGGGTTAAGGCTAGGTTTTTTTAGAAGTGCTCGTATCATGGCATGTTTCCATGATCTGGGCACTTGGCCAGTTACTAAAGAGGAATTTAATACTTCCAGTAACACAGGTAGAATGATATCCCCCACCTTGCGCAGCATATGCATTAGAATAAATAAGTACACAGATAACCCCACACTCAACCATCAACACTTCAATCTCACCTATCATACTATCTCATTCTCTCTAGCACTGATACACAAAAGAAGTACAGTCTTAGCGGAGATCCATAGCAGCTTGACAGAGACAGATTATATCATTCTTTGTGATCATATATCACCCATCAGATTCCTCTGGTGTGTATGTCTCTGAAAGGACTCTCCACATAAATAATTCTGGTCTATGCGCGTTTCGGTGGAACCTCATTTAAACCACCTTCATCAGGAACAAAATTAAAGTCAGCTAGATTTCTAACATAGCGGACGAGGGTTATCAATAGGTACTGCTAGTGACTGTTATTAGTGCCACCTTGCCAGTTATGGCCATCAGGCCTTGGGGGGCCCAGTGTTGATGCTTGGCCTCAAGTCAAATGCTGATTCATTCCAGTTCGCAGTAAAGAAATTGTCATGGACTACATAGATTGTCCAAGGAGATAGCGTGTTATCTTAGTCGATGTCTTGTGATTAATTATACACCTGAAATCCAAAACTGCAGCGTCTGAGTAGACGAATAAGCTCCGGCCCGCGTTGCCGGCGTTGTGCCGTCAGGGGACTGACGGCACAACGCGGGCAGCCCGGGCCGGATCTTATTGCTCTGTCAAGCTGCTTTGGATCTCCGCTAAGACTGTACTTCTTTTGTGTATGAGTGCTAGAGAGAATGAGATAGTATGATAGGTGAGATTGAAGTGTTGATGGTTGAGTGTGGGGTTATCTGTGTACTTATTTATTCTATTTGATTTTAGAGCTGAAATGGTAATCACCTTGCCTTCAACACAGCCACAGATGAAGATATTGGCAAAATTAGAAGCAATGTTAATTTAATTTACTGATCAAATATCCATTCATTGTTCAATTGTCGATATCAAATGTTCAAAACAATGCAGTAGTTTTGCAAATTAATATGTTGAAGGACCAGGTGGTATCCTGGTAACTGCCTGTTTATCTGTTCAAATATATGTTTGTATGTGTAGATAATGATGAAAAGCTTTTCTGATCCATAATGAATGGTAGTACCATTATTGTATAAAAAAAAGTATAATATATTTTTATATGAAAAAATTAACAATAAAAAAATATATATTTTTGAATTAATAATTGTTGCTTTATGTCACTGATATTGGTTTGGTTGCGGTTAATGAGCCTTAAGAGGCCAGATTATAAAGAAATATAGGTCAGTTGAGAGGTTTCTTCTAGAATGTTTACTGTTTCCCCCTCCTCTTGGACCTAAAAGTAATTAGGGGGTACCTTTTTTCCTTTTTCAAATTTTACTGTCTTTGAACACTGAGTTAAAATTCTCTCCAGAGAACAGATTTTGGAATACACCCAGGGAAGCTGATAGGCCATCACAGCGGGGCCTTTAATGTATAAATTGTCTAAAATTCAAATGGAAGTTGAAGCCCTACCTCCTCTGTATTCATTCTCCTGCTTCAATGTATTCTTTCTAGAAAGAGCAGAAAGGGGTAATTTTGTTTGTAATGCTGTTCTGTGCCAGTATTGTGCTGTAACAAAACAGATAACATTTCCTGCACCCAAATGGGTTTGCCCTGGGCGAACCACTGAAGCCATAGTCCTTCCTAAAGACCATTTGCTTAAGCATACGCCTATTGATAAACTTGCCCTCCATCTCACCATCAAATTGAAATTCTCTTGACACCTGTAACAGCTTTGCCTTCATGCTCCAAAGCTCAAAATCTGGTCTGAAGTTAGCAGTAGCAACACAAGACTCTTCACCTGTGAACTGTGATGTTTTCATCTGGTAGAGCACTTATAAGCAGGACTACTGTCAGTACCTAGCAGGCACTGTCAGCCATTTGGATTTGTAAATACTTGTTTTTATTTTGTGATGGGTTTTGCTAAGTCTTATTGTTGCTTAACATTAAGTTGCTGCTCCCTAATAAATCCCCAAAAAGTCCTGAAACTAAAAGGAAAGCAATTTTTTTTGTCTAAAAAAACATGCATTGCCCTAATAGTCAATGGAACTGAAGGGAGCTACTTTGTATGTGGATGTGCCTTGTTAAAGGGTAGAATGCGAACACCCCTAGCGAAGATAGCCAGTGGTTGATGTGGGCTGTGTAGTTTTGTGTGATCATGTGCAGTAGGACTCTCGTGGTCCTAGCTGGACTCCTTACAAAGTTACGTAATCAGTTAGGTGTGTCTGGGTGTGGTCAATAAAGTCTATGACGCAGTAAGCTCAGTTAACGGTTGCGTGCCAAGGAAGAAAGATATGTATTGCAGAGCTCTGTGTGCGGCATAGTCAGTTATGTGCTCCAGAGCTGGGGTGGATGCTACAGGCTGGCCCATAGCTGTAGTGGAAAAATGTGAAGGACACAATAACAGACCGGGGATGAGTAGGGGTGGCTGAATAGCCCCGAGAAGTAAGAATATTATACCTATATTTCAGTAAAAATCAAAAGGTCTTGAATAAAAAGGCCTTGCCTAACAACAGACCTAAATAAAACGTGCAAAAAAATTAACTGACCAAGTGCAAACAAGTGCACGAATTTATTAAAGAGGAGTTAAAACAACAATCAATTAAATTGACCGGTGCAAATATAGGCTCACAAATAGATCTGACGATTTTAACTCCTACCCACTATTTCATGACAAAGGACACGTGCTATATAAGATTGTGTTTTTATCTGTAGTCTAACTTTAGTTCAAAGTAGTACACTAGTTAGCATTATTTCTGAAAATTATGAGTCTACTTGTCTGCTTGCACAAAGGTGTTTGTTCTGTTCCTGCGCAGCCTGCCACTTAGCGACAGAATGAATGCAGATTGCTTCTTTCATTGGACGGGATGTGTCATTTGTCAGACGCACTGCTCATCCGCAGCACAGTGACATAACAGATTGACAGATGGATACTGTACCAAACAATGTGCATATGCAAATGTGTTATTATTGGCACGAGAGCTACCCAGTCAAAGTCAAAGCAGTTTATTGATTCAGACCTAGAGCGAGAAGAACAATTATAAATGTTGAAGCCTTTTACATTGCATGTAAAAGAAAATCAAAACAGCTTCTAAGAAAATTTGAAATATTTAAGCTTTAAAACATTCAAGTTAATTATCCAGGAACATTAATGGAATAATTAATTCTTCACGGGACATAAACTGTTTTTACCCAGCGAACACACTTGTTCAACTGTTCACAGAGGATGTGCTCTTTGGACCCTTTAAATGATTCCAAAAATATATTGTTAAATGTTAAGAGAGTTTTGCCTGAATAATTTCTAGAATTTTCTTGCTCACTCTTCCCTTGCGAATGCAAAATGGAAGACGTGTGCTCGTTTTTCGTGAATGTTCCGCCGCCAACCAGGGCTAGCGCCTCGTTTGAAATATTGCAGCTTACAAGTCTTGTATAGAATGGGCACTTGATAGAAATTATATAATGTTGAAGTCTGTTTTTAAAGAATGTTATGTAACATCTGCTGCCTTGTGTGCTTCTAAATACATGTGAATGCACTTAACTAGTGCCTATATAAAACGCTCTGTCGCCAATCGGGATTTGTAGACAGTGGCATAGCAAGGGCGCTATGGGCCCTAATGCAAGCAAATAAAATGCCTCCCCTGCCCTCCCACCGCTCCAAACCACCGACCTACAGGTTGGACCCCAATTATGGGTATATTTTAATACCAGGTGGCTCCCTCACTTCCCTGGGCCCCAGCACACAGCGCCTTTTGTACTAGTGATAGCTGTGCACCAGTTTGGCCGCCCTAAATAAAGCCACAAATAAATTAGGAGCCATATTCAAGGGTTCATCCCTTTTGCACTGAACAACTAAAGCTCTTCCTCTTGTAGCGAGGAGCCTTGAAGCGTTTCCTTGCACTCTAATTTTGAAGTCTCAAAAAAACCTCTACCAGTGCTGTGATATGATCCCATTCTGCACCCGTGCACAGGCTCAGAGAGGGAGCTGTCTGCTCATCGTATAAGAAATTTAATTGCCCACAGCACATTCACTAACTTCGTAACTCCTTGAATTAGTGCATCTGGTGGCCGTACTACATAGTTTTACCCGTATTCACAACGGTCGTGTGTACCTGCTTTGTGCGCCCCCGGGCAGCCCTGCTAAGTGTCACACATCAAGGGTTTGGAGTAGCGCAATTTAGACTCCACCCTTACACGTCACAGACATGCCCTTATGTACCTACGTGACACTATATTTACTGTGTGCCATAACTTTATTAATGTCTGTGAACATTTAAATGCATCAATGAAATGCATTTTCAGTAGAAACTAGAGCTCTATAAACGTGTGAACTACTGTTCAGTTTAAACATGAGGATGTATTCTGTATTCACGTTTGCATTTATACTTTGTCATATTTGCAAATACTCTGAAAGTCATATTTGAAAGTGTAATCATGTATGTTTTTACTCATGTTTGCATTTGTTCTTCAATTACATGTGCACAAGTATAAACATGTATTTGAAGTGCACCTTTAAATATTTAATTAAAGTTAGCCTGACTAAAGTCCTTGATTTTGAAATGTATTTTGCTTGGTTAGCCTGTTCTTTTCTTTGCAGATGAATTCTCAAGGTTTCATTAGCTAGAGAAAAGGAGTACTGTATGTTTTAGTTCATTGATAGTAAGGACTGAGAAGAGAAATCTTGGCAAGAAGCATGAAGACCTAATGAGCAGATGAAGCTGGCTATTCATCGTGAAGTAGGAACGGGGAATGCTCAAGGTTGCAGTAACTGTCGAAGTTCAGTGGGATGGGAAATTAAAGTGATGTTGCAAATGCATACCACGAGAAGTAAAATGATTAATTCATGGTGGGGCGGGAAGAGATATAGTTGTTGTTGAAGTTTTATTGGTTTTAATTAATGGCCACTCTATTAGAAGACAGATTCCCTTATACTTTGAGAGGTGCAGACCTCTCTGCTTCCTTTATTCTTGCAAGTATGAAGCTTGATGCTAAACACTTATTCCAATTTTGGAAGACTTCTACTGGAGTCTTTACTATGCTGACACCTTCTCACACTTCTGAATTTCCTTGAGACCCTATTCTATGAACCATCCTTATTCAAAACTCAATGACTTGATTAGATGACTTTAGAACGTGTTCATGTTTAGGAGAGAGAATCAGAGTTTCTTTAAGGAACACCTATTCATGTTTCTTAGTTTTTGAATTGCTGTGTCATATCTTATTCTACTGAGACTGAACCTATTGCGATATTTCAGCTTGCTAGCTGGAATTGTGTATCTATTTAATATTCTCTTGATATGCATATATTCTGATCTGTTTATTAATTGACACTAAACTACTTAACTTCAATTACTGATTCCTGGTCCTTATTTTGGGGCCAAATGGGCTTCATGAAAGTTGTATTGTTTTATTATTGCTAACTACCTTTGCGTTTCAATCAAATAAAAAAGATTAATCAGATGAGAGATTGTAAATCACGCACATGCGTTCTCTCAGGTTAACCTAACGCTTGTTTATATGTATCCCCACATTACCGTAAGCTCCTTAATTTATCATGCAAATCAGCTGAGCAGCTGGTAGCGTGTGCTTTAAAGTTTCACTCTCCCAGCATAAACGTCAATTCACCAAAATGCCAGGAGTAGTGGAAGTGAAATCACATGCCAGTTAACCTATACTTTCACTCACACACACATGCATGCTTACACACACACACACACACTATCTCACTTAAACATGCTCTCACCCACAAGCAAAGCAAACACAAGGAGATGATGGACGGAGCGCTGAAACTTTTCAGACCCTCACCCCCAGTCACAGATCTGGGTTGAATCCATCATCATTCTTTAGCTCACTTCGCCACCCCAGTTCAGACACAGCTATATGCAAATCAGTTTTGACCCTGTGCCTCATGGGAACAGTCCAGCCCGAATTGCCAAGCCATGTCTTCCCTGGACCGGAAACAAGCATCCTGGGACCGGTTTCTGGGTAACACCCTTCAGCAGCCAGGCTAGCTTGATTCCAGTGGCAAAGTGAGCAAGGGACCCATGTCTGGGAATACCCTGCCAACTTAGGGCAAACAAAGCAAACAAAAGGAGATGATGGACGGAGCGCTGAAACTTTTCAGACACTCACCCCCAGTCACAGATCTGGGTTGAATCCATCATCATTCTTTAGCTCACTTCGCCACCCCAGTTCAGACACAGCTATATGCAAATCAGTCTTGACCCTGTGCCTCATGGGAACAGTCCAGCCCGAATTGCCAAGCCATGTCTTCCCTGGACCAGAAACAAGCATCCTGGGACCGGTTTCGGGCTAACAGCCCTCATCAGCCAGGCTAGCTTGAATCCAGTGGCAAAGTGAGCAAGGGACCCACGTCTGGGAATACCAGAAGCAGGCATACAACATATATTTTAAAGCATTTTTTACTTACCTTAGCTGCCATATTCCTCCTAATTGTGTAATCCATTTTTATTACACTAATAGTGAATAATAAAATATTATTCACTATTACTATAATAAAAAATTGACAGAAAAAAAGGAAAGTGCAGCAGTGAGTTGGTCTTGTATTCTAGGCACTGATTTTGCCACCTCTGAGGTCAGGGGTCACAAAGGAAGTGCCAGGGGTGACAAGGGGCAAGCCAGGGGTGGCAGCAGCGATCCCTGATGACTCCAAAATGGCATCCAGGTCTCCCAGGTTCCTACTGCCCATAAGGAGAGTGTGGCCTGCCCCCTTACGCTGTCTACACTAATCTCAGATAATACTATGAATTGGCCTCAAAGGGTCAGAGACGTCCAGTGCCTTTATTGGTGAATCTGAACTTTTCACTTTTGATGCAACTGAATTGAACCAGTCTGGTGCTCGTAAATGTGGCATTTTCAACTTTTCTCACCGCCTGTTTCTGCTTTAAGCGCTAGGCCACATTGAGTGTCTTTTAGATGTCCTGCATCACTTGCCTCAGCCAAGCATGAGAGAATGACGAAATGCACCCCAGCAGAGAGTGAAGGCTAAACTGTGGCTAACAGGAAGGGGAGAAGGTGGAGGACAGGACTAAAGGAGCAACACTCACAGCAAGGATAGATCCAGGTAGAATTGCACGGAGGACAGAAAGACAGTAAATAAAGCATGAAGAGAAGAGAGAGAAGGACAGAGGAGTGGGAAACAATGTAAGAAGGAAAACTGGACACCGATAAAGGAGAGTAAGAATGGGGAAGGCGAGCAAGAAAGACGATGGAGAGAGAGGATGAAGAGGAAGCTAAAAGCAGAAAGGACAAGGGGAACAGAAAGCAGATAGAGTTAGTAGAGTGAGGAAGCAGAGTTCTGATCAACAAAGTAGAGGTCTGTGAAGAAAAAGGGTAGAAAATCAGTCTGAGAGAAGTGAGAGCGAAGAGGAGAGATGAGGAGGGAAAGCAAACAAAGAAGGTAGAGCGAAGAAGCAGAGTGGAGGAAGCAAGGGGAGATAAAAAGCAGACAAAAGGGAGAACAAGGAAGCAGAAGGGAGAGAAGTCAGAAGGAAAATGGAAGGAGAAAAAGAGAAGTGGGTAGGCAGCAAGAAGGCGAGAGAAGAGGGAGAAAAGCAGTTAAAAGTGAGAACATGGAGGTAATTGAGGAGAGGAAGCGAAGAGAGAGAAGGGAGAGCTAGCAAGCTAGGCGCATGGATGAGATGGAGATGGTAATGGACAGGGGAAGGAGAGCATGGAAGCAGAAAGAAAAGGGGGTAGGAAAGCGGTCAGATAGCGGAGGGAAGGGTGAGGAAAGCAGACAGGGAGAAACGAGAACAATGATGCAGAGTGCATGGCAGAGATGGGGGTAAGTGGACAGTAACAAGGGATAAGAAGAAAGCAGAATGCAGGGGAAGAAGAGAAAGGAAGCTCCCTGTTGGACTTGGCCCTTTTTGCAGGGTCATCCCTGAACTTTTTCCTTCCTCCTAGCCTATTTTCTGACCTGTTGTTGGTGGTTTTATGACTCTGGGCAATTTTTCACTGCTGATCAGTGCTAAAGTGCATATGCTCTCTATTCTAAATTGTTGTAATGGATTAGTGACTTCATGATTGGCCATTTGATTTACTTGTCAGACCCTAGTACAGTGCACCATGTGTGCCCAGGGTCTGTAAATCAAATGCTGCTGGTGGGCTTGCAGCACTGGTTGTGCCACCCACAGAAGCAGCTTGTAAAATGTGGCTCAGGCCTGCCATTGCAGAGCCTGTGTGCAGTCTGGGACTGCCATGTCAACTTGGCAAGTGCCCCCACTTGCCAGTCCCTAAACCTTCCCTTTTCTACATGTTAGTCACCCCTAAGGTAGGCCCAAGGCACTCCTGTTGGCAGGGTGCATTGTATGTGAAAGGTAGGACATGCCCTGGTGTGTGTGGCATGTCCTGATAGTGAATTACAGCCAATTTCGTTTTTCACTATTGCAAGGCTATCTGTTCCCATATGCCAGAATGGGCAGTTTGATTATAACATCTTATAAGCATAACTGACCCAGGGAACAAGATAGGAAAATAAAGTTTAGTGTGCCTGAACTCAGAATGTTAAAATACATCTTTTAGTGTGGGTGATTTTTACTTTCTGTGTTTGAAAATACCACTTTTAGAAAGTAGGTATTTTCTTGCCTAACCATCCAGTATGCCCCTGCTAGGTTTGTGTATTCCATGTCTGGTTTGTGAGTGACAGGGGGCTGGAGAGGGCCTTGGCTCCAGCAGTCTGATGAGTCAGGGCTGGGCTGAATAGGGCCCACATAGAATAGAGAGTAGGGGGAGGAGATTTCCTTTCACTTGCCTGAGCCTTCATAGAATAGAGAGTAGGGGGAGGAGTTTTCCTTTCAGCTACCTGGGCCAGGTCTGCTTTCAACAATGCTGTCTCCACCTCCTGCCAGGAAGCTGCACCAGGGAGGACAGAACTGGTTTTGACTAGGTACAGACACTCTCTGCCTTCAGAGAACAAAGGATTTAGTAGTATAAATATTGGGGCCCAGACCCCAGAACTTTAGATCACTTCTGGGAATCAAGACGAACCCTTTGTCAAGGAGAGAAACCAAGGAAGCTGAAGGAGGAGACTGCCCCTGTGCTGTTTGCTGTTTGGTGTTGGCCTGCAGGGGTTACTCATTGCCAAGGAAAGGAGAAAAGGAACTTTGTGTGTACTTTTACTATCTTGAGGAAGATCTCCAAGGGCTTGAAGTTGAGCTTGCCTCCTGTTCTGAAGTTTCAGGGACACAAAGACTTCACCACCAGCTCCCCCTAATTCCCTTGCTGGGAGTTCTACCTGCAGAGAGGTGCCTTCTGTTGTTTTGGGCCCTCTGGAGACTGCGTGTCGCTGGGAGCTGGAAGCGTGACGCAACGAGGAAGAACCGTGTCGCCGCCGCAGCAGTTGCCGTCTCATTGCCGAAGAAGCGTGTCGCCGCCGCAGCTGTTCGCCGTCGCATCGCCGAGGAAGCGTGTCTCATCACCGGAGAAGTGTGCCGCCGCCGCAGAGGTTGCCGTCGCATCACCGGAGAAGCATGTCGCAGGGCCTGTCGCGGCTCCAAAGTTCATCGATTTCGCTGCACGGCCGTCGGACGTGCACGCATTGCATCCAAGTTATCGCATCGCATCAAGGACACCATTTTGTCGCATCGCACCGGATTGTCGCATCGCATCGAGGTGCCATCTTGTCGCATCGTAACCGGAACGCAGTAAGAAACCGACGCATCACCTCCTCTCCGGTAAGGAACCGACGCATCACCTCCCCTGCGCTGCAGTAAGGAACCGACGCATCACCTCCCCCGAAGCAAGGAACCGACGCATCACCTTCCCTGCGACCCTTTTGTTTGTTTTGCGTGACGCATCCAAGGTACTTTGAGAGTAAAGTGTCGCATTTACCATCTACATTGAACTAAGCTATTTCTACCATCTGAAAGTCATATTTTGTGTACTGTATTGTGGATTTTTGTCGTTTGGTCTTGTGTTAAGTCTAGATAAAGATTACTTATTTTTCTAAACTGGTGTGGTGTCCATTTGTAGTGTTTTCACTGTATTACTGTATGTGTTCACAAATGCTTTACACACTGCCTCTGAGATAAGCCTGCCTGCTCGTGCCAAGCTACCAAGGGGATGAGCAGGGGTTATTTTAGGAGTGTAGCCCCCTTACCCTGACTAGAAGCAAGGGCCCCTACTTGGTCAAAGGTACCTACCTCTGCCAACTAGAGACCCCCATTTCTAACACTCCCACACTAAGCTATGAACTTAATGTTCAAACTGTTCCAAGGTGCAGCTCACTGCTCTTTCACTGCTATCACAGCACCCATGTGCTCCATGAGAGCAAATCTTGTACAGCAGTGCTGTCTTCCTTTTTTCTGCTGTACCTCAACACCCCTGCCTTCACTGGCTGGGCCCAGAGACAAGAACGTGTATCAATTAGCCTTTCTATATGCATGAGGTTCAAGGTTTGACACAACATTAGCTTTCTTTTTAAAGGCTCTGCGATTAATACATATTGAGCAGATTCAGGAAACTAAAATTACAGGGCGGTATAGCAAACCATTTTCTTTACTCCCCTATTTTCTTCATGGGGGACAGGGAAGGGACCCTCACTAAAAGTGAATCCATATGGGTGCGACCCGGCATTCTTGAGTATGTAAAAGAGTACTTCTGTAGTTGTACTTCCTGTACTCATAAATACTTCTGTGAATAGGCCCATACGTTTTTTGAGTGCTGGGACAGTGGGACTAAGTGGGCCATTTAGAGATTGGCAGAGCCACCAGATCATAGTGATGGTTGCCCACCTTAGTTAGGGTGCAGCATCCATCAGTAGATTTCCTAGCCCAGGGCTACCATGTTACATGGCAGTCTTGGGTAGACAAATCCATCAATGGCTCTCACACACATTGAGAAAAGCTCCAGGTAAAACAAGCAGAAATGCCAAGTTGGACCAAAACAACATAGTTCCTGGTTGACACTTCCTTCGGACTCATCTCACCTGCAGCTCCAGTGTTACTTGAGAGATCACTCCCATGGAGATTGGGATCTCTAAATTGTGTGGGCAGTTCTCCAACAGAGGAGTGGAATTCATACCTTCTGCTTACCTGGCAGGCTGGTGAGCCAACCATCCATCTTTACATTATCCCTTTAGTCCTGTTTCTTTCAGCTTGATGAAGGGTGTTTTAAAGTCCTTCAAGAAGGAGAGAGTGAAATTGATGATGGTCTTGGCTAGGGTACGCAGTGACATAGTAAGAGTTGCCTTTGAAGATGTTGGGTGTTAATGATCAGTTGGAGAGCCAATCTTGCTGAAAGATTTAGGAAAATATATGAAAGAGTCTGCTATGAAAGGACTGAGAGTGCAGAAGTATGAATTAATTGTATTTACTTATTGACGTTGCTTTGCTGTAGGGCCATTTCACCGTGTGGTATTATGACTTTGTGCATTGTGCATACATTTCATATGCTACAAATATGCTTATAATGAACATCCATCATAAACCAATGGAGGTTGGAATAGAGGTTAAAGTCAAATCAAGTGTGCAGGCCATGGGGTGGGAGAGAATGGTATTGATAGTTATTTAAACAAGCAAGTATTAGAGAGTTAGGCTCACTACACAGAGCTCCTAATAGTGGGTGAGGTGAGTATTTGAGAGTTTGAATAGTTCATTCCACGAAAATCGGGGGTGAAGGATTAAGTCAGTCCAGTTTAATGATAGTATCCTGTAAAAAAGAAAGTCTTGTGACTCCTCCGAAAGGAGAGGATGCCAAGTGCCATTCTTGAAAACTGTATTGGAAGGGTGTTCCAGATAATGGATGCAGGTCCCAAAAAGTATTGTTTTTGAGGCTGTGAACTTTTGAATTTTGAGGGCTCTACCATGAGGGAGTTTTTGCTGCAGTAGTTTCAGTAGATCAGAAATGTATCCGTGTGTGTCATTGTCCAAGGCTTTGAAGGTTAAGCAACAGAGTTTTAAATTTGAGGGGAGCCTCTTGCAGAAGCCAGTGAAGGTCCTTCAGTACTGAGGTGATATGGTTACATTTTCTTTTGTCCGGAATAAAGGGCCACTTTTAGAGGTAGCAGGGCGCTAGCTGGGAGGACAGCTAGGATGGCATTGAGTCTGTCTAATTTGGAAATAGCTGGTGCTTGAACAGCTGCAAGTTGATTGTAGAAAAATAAGTATTATATTCTTTTTAGCTGGCATAGATGAAAGTGTAGTGTTTGTGCCAGCTTGTTAATATGGGGGTCTAGTGGTAGTTTCCTGTGTAGAAAGAATTCCAAGGATTATACAGTTGTAGACAGTGAGGGTGAGCATTCGTAGCCTGTTGGCATCAAGATTAGGACTGGGTCAACCTTCTTGTTGTCCTTGCGGGATAGACGAATGAAATGTTTTTGGAGGTTTTTGTTTTAAGCAGTCTGTGGTCGCCCCCCTGAATATCAGGTCTAGGCCATTTTTGAGGATCATGATGTCATTCAGTGAAGAGAGTTTTAGCTAGATTTGAATATGGTCTGCATTTTGGTGTAACCTGATGTTGGAGTTTACCATGAGCTACCCGAGGGCTTCCACATAGAGACTAAAGAGTACTGGTGACGGTATGGATCCTTATGGGTCTTTTGCACGTTACCGCCTCAAGTCTGGATGAGTGAATTTCAAGTTTTAATAAATTTGAGCAGCCTTTGAGGAATGAGTTGAGCACAGTATCACTAATGCCAATTCTGCATTCTAGCGTTTTTAGGAAGATTTCATGGTCGAATGTGTTGAATGCAGCCGGCAGGTCCAGAAGAATTTAGTGGCAGGTTCCTCCATTGTGTAGCATTTGTAAGATGTCCTTGTGGACTTTTAATGTAGTGCTGCAAAGACCTGTGTCCTGTCACTAAGGAACAATTAGGACATCCGAGTAACGGAATGGTTTACCTTAGTAAATGTCGCAGAGGATTTTGCCCTTTACAGCCTGAACAGCCACACGTAGGAGTTGCCACATGTAGAATAAATTGTTTACAGGTAATTTTGAGCTGAATCAATAATATATTATCCTGTTGAAAAAAAGAAGTGGAGCAGAAAACGAGAATTCAAACTTGGATGCAGCTGAACGAATAAAGGGGCATATTAGCAAGATTGGCGATAAAATTATCGCCGTTTTAGCGGCAGGAAACTGCCGCTAAAACGGCGATAGTTGGCTTGCTAATAAGCGTTATAGAATTCCAATAGAAGCCCAGGTTAGATGTCCTGCATATCTAACCTGGGCTTCTATTGGAATTCTATAGCGCATATTATCAAGCCCATTATCGCCGCTTTAGCGGCAGTTTCCTGCCGCTAAAACGGCGATAATTTTATCGCCAGTCTTGCTAATATGCCCCAAAGTGTGTTGATGTGTTGAAGGAAACTTCTAAGAACAGGGAGTACCTTACCAATGCTTTTTATTAGAAAGAATATGGTTTGATCACTGTTTGAAACAAAGTAAAAGCAAGGCAGAAAGTGCAGATTAAAAACAAAATGAAAAGAAATGCATGAATATTAAACAGTAGAAAAATCTAACAGAACAAAGTAAAAAGGAATATTTCATAGCAATGTGGACTTTAATTTTCACACAACTAAAAACAAGCAAAGTCAAAACAATAGAACTTGCCCAGCAAGCACGTGCTATGGCTACATTTTTTGTTTTGTTTTATGTAGTGCTCAACATGCCACTGGCTGGGCGACAGATCCATCCTAAAATTTTAAATAAAAAAAACACCTTCTGTTATTTTAATAGAGAAGTATGAATGCTTCGTAGCAGACAGGTGTACATAAAACATGTATAGAACCCCTTTTAATTTAACGTATAGAAAAATATTATTCTTATTGTTGGAAAGAAAAAAGTATTATTGTCTTTGAATTCCTGAACCCCTTAAGACATAGTTTAACACGCAGGGGAAGATTTACAAGCCCCTTGCGCCACTTTTGCGTCACTTTTCCCATGTTAAAAGTGACGTAAAAGTGGTGCAAGGGGCTTGTAAATCTGCCCCCCAATGACTACAAAAAAGTTAAAAGGATTAAGAAAAGAAAGAAAAAACTATTGGCAAGTAAAGTATTGACCCATCAGCCCTGGCACTTTTGTGCTTGTTTCATTTTTAGATGGATGTGTATTTGTAATGAGTGAAAATGTTGTCACTCACAATACAGGAGAACCAGTGGCTTAAGTGTGCTGACATATTTTGCCATGCTGTATTCTGTGGGGAATGGAAGCAAAATGTGAATGACAGCTGAACAGACCAATGGATGAAGAGGCTGTCCCAAAGCCCCTGTGTGTATGTATAGTTGTACATATTTTACATCTATGAATATTTTTAATATGGCAAGACAGCTAAAGCTGTCTCCAACTCATATATCTAAAAAGGGATAACAAGCATTTCCCAGTTCTTGTTGCTAAAGGATCGATCTCTTGGCAATTAACGCAAATCATCAATTGAAAGGGGAGTAGTGACTAAAGAATAGCTTTGTACGTTACATACGACTTACATGCACATGGGGATACATAAGACTATGTAAATATCAAATCAAATGATTTTCTGGAAAATGGAACAGACATCCTATGTTTAGCCATAATGATTTTCAAATACATTCACTCAAATGATCCTGTCCCGAAAGACTTGGTTCTTTCCTTCACTATTTAATGTTGTAAATTGAATTTGTGTGATCTTGCAGTTGCAGGAAGGCTCCCCTTTGTAACCATCAAAAGGGAGCATTTGAAATCTTATCTCACATTTTAGATTCCTTTCACATTTGGGTGTAGTGGGTACACTATTATTATGACAAAAAACGAGACATTTTTCTTCATGCATTCCAGCTGCATAAGAAAAGCTTTCATGGTAAAAAAAACTAAATATATCGCAGCTCACACATTAATAGCAAGCACTGAACAAGGACTCTGGGTTTTTTCAGCAGTTTTCTTGAGTATTGCGCCATGTTCGACAGAACCAATCAAAACTGATTGTGGCAAACTGTTAGACTTGTCAACCTTAATGTGGTCATCCCCCAAATATTTTGCCTTCCTCCTCCATTTTTACTTATCTTGTTTTGCTGGCCTTACGACACTAAGCACTTTACCACTGCTAACCAGTGCTAAAGTGCTTGTGCTCTCTCCTTAAAACATGGTAATATTGGCTTATCCCCAATTGGAATAATTAATTTACTTATAAGTCCCTAGTAAAGTGTTACTACGTGTACCCAGGGCCTGTAAATTAAATGTAACTAGTGGGCCTGCCGCACTCATTGTGCCACCCACTTAAATAGCCCTTTAACATGCCTCAGCCCTGCCATTGCAGAGCCTGTGGGGGCAGTTTTAAACTGCCATTTCAACCTGACAAAATAAGCCTTTCGCCAAGCATAAACCTTCCTTTTTAATATATATATACGTTGCCCCTAGGGTAGGCCTCGGACAGCCCAGATGGCAGGGTGCAATGTAGTTAGAAAGTAGGACATGTACATTTAAGTTTTACATGTCCTGGTAGTGAAAAACTCATACATTTGTTTTTCACTACTGCAAGGCCTATCTCTCCGATAGGCTAGCATTGGAGTTGCCTTACTACATTTTATAAGTGTAATTTCCAAATGGGAAGAGATAATCAGTTCAAATTTGGGATCTCAGGAATACAGTTTAAAATCCTAAATTACGGCGAAGACGGATTTTAAATTACAATTCTGAAAATGACACTTTTAAAAAGTTGGAATTCTCCTTTCTTATCCATTTGGGGCCTGTCTCTGGTCAGATGACTGGATGTAGCTGACAGTAGGGCTTTGTGTATTCCTCCTAGGCAGCCACACACAATAGGGAGCTAAGCTGTGCCTGTTTAGGCCATCACTGGCAGGATGGGAGGGAGGAGCTGGGCACAGCCCCACTCACATCGTAATAGGCTGAGTCCTGCTTCCACACAGAGGGCTGCATACCCGTTTAGTTAGTCTGGAGCCAGGACAGGGGAGGCAGGATGCTTGGGGACCTCAAAGGGAAACCTCTAGAAGCTTCTCCCCCACTTCAAAGGCATAACTGGACCTCAGATACCACCACCTGTGTACACTTCTGGACCTGTGGATACTCTGCCAGAAAAAAGGACTGCTGTGCTGCTGAAGGATTGCCACTCTGCTGGACTGCACTCTGCTGGACTTTTGCTTTGCCCTGCTGACCTGTTGCCTGCTGCCCACTTGCCTGGGTGAGAAGGACTGGACCTGCATCAAACCCAGAACCTAGAGTAACTATAAGGCCTAGTTGGCTGGCCTCCTGATCTGAAGCCTCAGGGACATAGCAGGCTTCCAACAACCTTGCATCTGCACCTGGACTCTGCCATCTATGAGTCTACACTGCCAAGTTGTGCAACCCCTGCCCTCGACGCTTGGAAGTGGGCTTAAGGTGCTTGCCAGCATCTGTGGATCCAGGGAACTGGCACATTTCCTCTGCTGCGTGGCACAACCCCGAGCAGAACCAACGCATCACCGCTGCTGCATTTATTGGACCTATAACAAAGACCCAGATTGCCCTCGCAGTCTGCATCGCCTTTGGAACTGCCGCTGCACGACGAATTCTCAGCGCAGGCCCTCACTTCACTCAGACGGCAGCCTCAACAATGACACCGGACTACGCATTCCAGCTTTCCTGCTCTTTGGAACCAACACATCACCGCGAGTGCGCACCGCATCCCCGATGCCAGACTTTGCATCGTAAACCCTGTCGATGGGATCCTCAACGTCGATGCAACAGGACCTCGCACGGCAGCCTCACCACATCTCAGAACCGAAGCATCACTTCGACTGTGCAACGGATATTTGATGTAAGTCCATGCAATGCTCCTCAAGCCAGGATTTAAGGTACTTTTGTTCAGGGGGCCTGACTGGGTCCCTGTGGCCGACCCGCTCTCCAACACAGGTAGCCTGAACTTGTGACTTTGTCTCGGCCCGGGGCGACCAGATATCCTCTTTTGGAGCTTTATGCTTCTTGGCTCTATTTTAGAACTTTAAAAATCAATATCTCTGGTTATACTAATTGTATTTTTGCCAATTTGGTCTTGTTTTATATATTAAAATCTACAAGATTGTTGTGATTCAGGTGTGGGCTCCTTTTGTGGTCTGTTTTCACTGTGTTGCTGTTGGACGTTTTGTACAAATACTTTACACATTGCATCTACGTTAAGCCTGACTGCTCTGTGCTGAGCTACCCGGGGGTTGAGCACAGGTTAATTTAGTATTTGCTTGTAACTTCATTTCGAGAAGAATTGTGGTTGCTGCTTGAGAAGGGTTACACTACCCTGGACTAGTATCCCATTTTCTTACTCAAACTTTTTCACACTGAGTACTAGGGGGGTATTTTATTTGTATTGGCCTAGATTCAAGCATTCTATTTTAACACCACCATATTGGTTAGTGTAAGACAGCAAGAATACATATCTAAACAAAAAATCACAAAGCCAATAGAAATGGCCTCGGCAAACAGAGTTGGTCTGGGACACAAAATAGGCCCGGGTACCATAATAAAACTTGCACCATTAGTGATTCCGAGAGCTAAAAAGTGTCTTGCATTTTCAAACAGGAGCAGTTTTTAACTTGTAAAGACACACTATGGGTGATTTGCAAGGTATGGGATTCTGCATGCATTTGTGCATGCTACAGTCTAGGTTTTGGGTAATATCAGGCAAATCAATGGTAAACACCAGCCAACCAGACTACAAAACAGGCCCACAAACAGGCATAAAGTGCCCACACAATAGCCTGTCAGACCATTGTCCGATTGCCCCATAGGCCAGTCCAACCCTGATGGAAAGCTGTTGCAATTCTTACTTTTTTAATGCAATCATATGCCAAAACAAAAACCATGCCACTGCCTACACCTGGCCGCCATATTGTAATAAAAGTGTTAAATGAAAAAAATAACTAATTAGGTTCTGAAAAGGAGCATACAATTTAATGTAATACCTTCATTAATTATGCACAAGCATGTAATTAAACATCTTTTTCCCCCTAAATTATACAAAATGTTATGGGATCCACAAAATACATGCAAAATTGGAGTGCAAGGAGTCTTGAGATTTCTTATTTTCAATTATTCTTTATTTGTAGTCAAATGCATCAGCCCAGCCAACACGTTTCGTCCAACATGGACTTCATCAGGGCTGAAAAAACAATAATAAAATGTACGTCACTTAAAATATCTCATACACAAAAAGGTTAGTAAAACCTAGGTGCAAAGACTAGATAGACATGAAATACAAAACCAGCCAAAACAAATCAACCTTTCAATGAACAAACATCAATAATCCAAAAGAATTGTTACCTCTCATCAAAGACTCCCTGCCTATATACAATCTCAATATAATATTACAAATAACAATAGGTTAGTTAATGAAACACAGCAGCATTATGAATTCAAAACTTGACTCCAATTACTAAAAGTCAGACATGGATAATACAACATAAATTCCATTGTTAGTCTTAAAGTTTTCAAATTGCACATGTTCAATCGGCCATTATTGAGACAATACATATGTGTACCAAAAGCTAAAAATAAAGCAGAAATTCTCCTATCAAGATCTAAGGGTCCTCTTCAATATGGCCAGAAAAAGAAATTACTTCCTGGTTGAATGTCTCGACCAATAACAGTCTGAACAAAAAGGCAGCACCAAAATCAAATTCTCGAGATAAACTCACTTGGAATTGTCTTTTTGAAGATCACCAAGATGTTTCTCTATTATAACCACCGTAGCGTCTGTTAGATAAAGACTTTGAAGGAATTAATGCCTTCGATTCATACTGGAAAGGAACAGGAAATCGTTTACTATTAAAGTTCAGTAATCACTCTTCCAACGATTGGATTAAGAATATTATACCAAGGTATGGCTACAAATTAGTTCTCAAATTGAGATCTATAAGTCCTCATCATTGTAACCGGAAACAATTTTAATTTCTGGTTAATTATATAGACCACTAACCATGGTACTAAGATCGCAGCACCCAGATTTAAGGGTTCTCTTCATTGTGACCAGAAATAATTTAAATTATGGTTAAGTATAAAGACCATTGACCATATGACTAAGATATCAGCACCCAAAATAAATCTCTCAAAAATAGACTCACTTGAGATTATCATATTGATGATCACCCAGAAGCTTAATTTATTGCCAAATGTAGGGTCAATGCGCTGATGATCACCGTTGCGTACGTTCAATGAACTCTTAAAAGGATAATTGCCTTAGATCATGGCTAAAAGACAAAAGAATTTCATTTGCTAATTAGGATCAAATAGTATAGTATACCTTCCTAAAAGTCCACTTAAGATTATGAGAGATGGGAATAGTAACTAATCAAAAAAAGTCCCATGGCCAAGACTGGTTTTCCACTTAATACCAATCTTTCTGGACAAATATAAGGGTCCAAGGACCAGCAAGGTTACTTGTCCACACGTCTAAAATACTGCCACGTGATCAAAAAATCCAGCCTCCCCTTAGAGGTCCCTTCCTTCAGGAGGACTCACCTAGCATGTTATCCGCTCGGGTATGTGAGGCCGTCTGTCTATCCGTTGAGGATTACGATGGTTTCTCTGTCCCTTATATATCTTGTATCAGCCAATCTAAAATCTTGTTACAAACTCCAAGTGCATCATAGGAGAAACTATTCAGTCTGGGAAAAAATTCCCTCTCTGGTCCGTATATTCAAGCAACCAATCAAAATGAGTCATTTGGATCCTAGCACAAGAAGACCGTGACCACTTCCTGTGTTAACAGGAAGTTCTGTTCAAGCACACTAGAAAAAAGAATACTGAATCTGAGCGGATGTCCCCTCTTTGGTCCGGACCGGAGTCTACCAATCAAAATCCCTGCTTCAAGTACATCATGGGAGAAACTATTGAGTCTGGGAAAAGGTTCCCTCTCTGGTCTGTATATAAAAGGAACCAATCAAAACGTGTCATTTGGATCCTAGCACAAGAAGACCGTGACCACTTCCTGTGTTAACAGGAAGTTCCGTTCAAGCTCCCCAGTAAAAAGAATATTGAATCTGAGCAGATGTTTCCTCTCTGGTCCGGACAGGAGTCTACCAATCAGATTGTGCCATATCAATCCTAACAATAAGGAGCAGTATTAACTCCTTTTTCGTGATGTAATCCTGCTCTCTCTCTGGTCCATTTATTGTGCGGACCAATCATATTATTCCCCTCTGTTTAGGCTTTTAATTTAACTGCACAGGCCAAACCCCCATTCCTAATGTCAGATCTCAAGTTAAAACTAAAGATCAAATCTACATTTAAAGCTATAATTACCGTGAAGACCAATCTATTGTAGAGCTTTAGAGTGCCATGATATCGTCACTGATACATCTCTAATTATTCACAAGTGCATGGAAAATGCATGTTATTCCGACGTATATCACAAATATCCAGATTAGTGAGATAAATTCTATCGAATCGACTGAATTCTACAAGCAACAGTAAAGCACAAAGGGAGTTATAAAGTGACAAACCCAGTCGCGTATTGGAAAAGCCAAAAAGCTCATGATCTCAATAACGGTAAATTTGCAAAAGATCGTTTATATATAGAATGAATACATGTTATTCAGGTGTCAGTGGTTTAATCCGCATATATGGAAATCATCGAATTACACTAAACTAGCTCCTACGAATCGAGACAACGGATTTTTAGCGTTTAAACATGTGACCAGGTCTGCCGCTATATAGTGCACTTTCCACTTTATTATTGCTTACCTGGGATTATACCCCAGTTGTTTTTCCTGCCAATTCGGAATTCTTTGAATAACATGAATTCATTCTTTATATAAACAAGCTTTTGCAAATTTACCATTATTGAGATAATGAGCTTTTTGGCTTTTCAAATACGCGACCGGGTTTGTCAATTTATAACTCCCTTTGTGCTTTACTGTTGCTTGTAGAATTCAGTCGATTCGATAGAACTTATCTCACTAATCTGGATATTTGTGATATACGTCGGAATAACATGCATTTTCCATGCACTTGTGAATAATTAGAGATGTATCAGTGACGATATCATGGCACTCTAAATCTCTACAATAGATTGGTCTTCACGGTAATGATATCTTTAAATGTAGATTTGATCTTTAGTTTTAACTTGAGATCTGACATTAGGAATGAGGGTTTGGCCTGTGCAGTTAAATTAAAAGCCTAAACAGAGGGGAATAATATGATTGGTCCGCACAATAAATGGACCAGAGAGAGAGCAGGATTACAGAACAAAAAAGGAGTTAATACTGCTCCTTATTGTTAGGATTGATATGGCACATTCTGATTGGTAGACTCCGGTCCGGACCAGAGAGGGAACATCTGCTCAGATTCAGTATTATTTTTACTGGGGAGCTTGAACGAAACTTCCTGTTAACACAGGAAGTGGTCACGGTCTTCTTGTGCTAGGATCCAAATGACACGTTTTGATTGGTTGCTTTTATATACGGACCAGAGAGGAAACCTTTTCCCAGACTGAATAGTTTCTCCTATGATGTACTTGGAGCAGGGATTCTGATTGGTAGACTCCGGTCCGGACCAGAGAGGGAACATCCGCTCAGATTCAGTATTCTTTTTTCTAGGGAGCTTGAACAGAACTTCCTGTTAACACAGGAAGTGGTCACGGTCTTCTTGTGCTAGGATCCAAATGACATGTTTTGATTGGTTGCTTGTATATACGGACCATAGAGGGAACCTTTTCCCAGACTGAATAGTTTCTCCTATGATGCACTTGGTGTTTGCAACAAGCTTTTATATTGGCTGATACAACATATATAAGGGACAGAGAAACCATCGTAATCCTCAACTGATAGACAGACGGCTTCACATACCCGAGCGGATAACATGCTAGGTGAGTCCTCCTGAAGGAAGGGACCTCTACGGGGCGGCTGGATTTTTTGATCACGTGGCAGTATTTTAGACGTGTGGACAAGTAAGCTTGCTGGTTCTTGGACCCTTATATTTGTCCAGAAAGATTGTTATTGAGGGGAAAACCAGTCTTGGCCATGGGACTATTTTTAATTAGTTACTATTCCCATCTCCCATAATCTTAAGTGGACTTTTAGGAAGGTATACTATACTATTTGATCCTAATTAGCAAATTAAATTCTTTTGTCTTTTAGCCATGATCTAAGGCAATTATCCTTTTAAGAGTTCATTGAACGGACGCAACGGTGATCACCAGTGCAATGAAACTACATTTGGCAATAAATTAAGCTTCTGGGTGATCATCAATACGATAGTGAGTCTATTTTGGAGAAATTTATTTTGGGTGCTGATATCTTAGTCATATGGTCAATGGACTTTATACTTAACCATAATTTAAATTATTTCTGGTCACAATGAAGAGAACCCTTAAATCTGGGTGCTGCGATCTTAGTACCATGGTTAGTGGTCTATATATTTAACCAGAAATTAAAATTGTTTCCGGTTACAATGATGAGGACTTATAGATCTCAATTGGATAACTAATTTGTAGCCATACCTTGGTATAATATTCTTAATCCAATCGTTGGAAGAGTGATTACTGAACTTTAATAGTAAACGCATTTCCTGTTCCTTTCCAGTATGAATCAAAGGCATTAATTCCTTCAAAGTCTTTATCTAACAGACGCTACGGTGGTTATAATAGAGAAACATCTTGGTGATCTTCAAAAAGACAATTCCAAGTGAGTTTATCTTGAGAATTTGATTTTGGTGCTGCCTTTTTGTTCAGACTGTTATTGGTCGAGACATTCATCCAGGAAGTAATTTCTTTTTCTGGCCATACTGAAGAGGACCCTTAGATCTTGATAGGAGAATTTCTCCTTTATTTTTTGCTTTTGATACACATATGTATTGTCTCAATAATGGCCGATTGAACATGTGCAATTTGAAAACTTTAAGACTAACAATGGAATTTATGTTGTATTATCCATGTCTGACTTTTAGTAATTGGAATCAATTTTTGAATTCATAATGCTGCTGTGTTTCATTAACTAATCTATTGTTATTTGTAATATTATATTGAGATTGTATATAGGCAGGGAGTCTTTGATGAGAGATAACAATTCTCTTGGATTATTGATGTTCATTCAAAGGTTGATTTGTTTTGGCTGTTTTTGTATTTCATGTCTATCTAGTCTTTGCACCTAGGTTTTACTAACCTTTTGGTGTATATGAGATATTTTAAGTGATGTACGTTTTATTATTGTTTTTCAGCCCTGATGAAGTCCATGTTGGACGAAACGCGTTGGCTGGGCTGATGCATTTGACTACAAATAAAGAATAATTGAAAATAAGAAATCTCAAGACTCCTTGCACTCCATTTTGGCATGTATTTTGTGGATCCCATAACATTTTGTATAATTTAGGGGAAAAAAATATGTTTAATTACATGCTTGTGCATAATTAATGAAGGTATTACGTTAAATTGTATGCTCCTTTTCAGAACCTAATTACTTTGAGAGAAAGTCTTTTCTCTTATATTTGTGACTTCTTAGCGGTGGGGTCATGGGAAGTTGAGCATCTCTACTATACATATATGAGAATTAAATACACTGGTGCAGCCCCTATTGCCCACACTGCTGTTGTACAACTTCAAGAAAAAAATAACTAGTACATTCAATTTTAATGGAACAGCAGAACAAGTGCTTCCTAGCTGGCAGGTATACTTATGACAAGCACAGGAACACGTCTTTGTTCTACTACACAGTACAGAAACATATTTCTCTTCTTACTGCAAACAAAAGGTATTATTGACTTTGAATCCATAGTATAAAGACAAAACGATGACTAAAAAAATAAAAAGGATAAAAACAGGAAGAAAGAAAACATATTAGCAAAGTGAAGCCAATTTAGTCGAAGATTTTTAGTCAGACATAGCCATGTAATGAGCCAAAATGCCATCACTCATAGTGCAAGAGAGCAATAGCTGAAGTGCACTGGTGCACTACTCCATGCTGTATACTGTGGTTAGCAAAATGTAAATGACAGCTGATCAGGCCATTGGATAAAGAGGGCTTACCCAAAGCCCCTCTATTTATGTATAGATGCATTTCTTTTTTTATTTATTAATAATTTTGATCACATGAGGTTGGCAAAACAGCTAAAGCTTTGCCTAGACCAGACCTAAACTTAAGACACTGGCAATGGACCCCATCCTGCATGTGTTTTTGCTACCCTGTGTTTACCCTTTTCACTGCTGTCATGCATAAACAGGATAAGATCTTCCGCTTTCACAAAAAGATTGTGAGCCATCCCATATAAAATATTTTTAATGCAGATTGTATGGTTCTATCTGATTAACCTCAAATGTGATATGGCTGACAATGGAAGTTGTTTATTAAATATAGCAATAAGATTAATCAAAGGACAACGCTGCCAATGACCAAAATGTTGGTTTTTAGTTAGTAAAAATAATTCATGCTGGTTGCTGTTTTTCTACTACAAAGTCGTTTCACAATGTAGGACAGAGCATCCATTCAATAAAAAAACCTATCACTGATGATGCAACTTTCCATTCCGCATTGTCTTTTAAAGACATTTTTATTTTGGTGATCTTGGCGCTGGTATTGTACTTTGCTAGCATTCATTACCAATCAGTATTTATGAACATTTTTATCTCCTGAAACCTGAAGGCCTGGTTTAATACAGTGTTCACCTCCTTTGTTATGTCAACACTGTCCTACGCTAAAAAGAAAAGTCTTAAGACCATAATAATGCATAAACAAACAAGCAAACTGACTGTAGTAGGAGCACAGGAGGTGGGCCAGTGGTGATTGAAGGGGAAAGGTTGAGGTGAATGTGGAAAAGATGTTTTTTTTTAGATGTGTCCTGAAGTAAATCAAATTGGATTGTGATTGACAGAGGAGTGAAGTTCCAGAAGCTGGTTGTTGCTCCAGAGGAAGGTCGTATTAGTGCTAGAGATGTGTTCAAGATTAAAGTTTCCAGAAGGGGAGAGTTCTTGCTCTGAAGTCCTCTCTCTCCACCAGAGATTGTGAGACGAGCTGGAAAAAAAGGAGTGGGCTAGAGATAGATGACCGTATGGTTGGGGCATCCAATTATAAATTAACTCTGGCTTGAATGAGGGAGGCAATGGAGTTCCATCAGAACTGGAGTCATCTGATCAAATTGCCTTTAAAAGGAGACCAGAAAGGTAGTTGCAAGGAAGACCACTTTGACAAGGGTGGGAAAAGCCTTTGGGAGACCCACAAGAACTGCTGTGCTATAGTCAAGAGAGAAGATAATTAGGCTATGAACCGCAGTCCTTAATTGGTTGTGGGTCAGTAGATGTTTTATTTCTTTCAGGACATGAAGGAAGTACTTAGCTGCTTCAGCTAGTTTACTGCATCTTGGTTTAAGAAAGTGAATACTTATTTGGGGTGGGCAGTCACCCACCGCAAGGAATAATAATACTAACTTGTCAGGGTGCACCCCAATAGTCAACTAATCAGCCTAAGCTCAAAGCACTGGTAACAATGGGACAGAACAGGCATCCTTTACTTAGGGCAACGTCGAAAGTATTTATGCAGTGCAAAAGCAGTAATAAAGTCAAACCTTCAAAAAATCTAAATCAAATCTGAATTAGAAAAATAGAGTACATTGTAATGAAAATGAATGGCATTATAGGGGCAAAAATCCAATTAGAGAAACAGAATATATGGATTTTGATAGTTTTATGTGAAAATAACACCAAAGAAAACTAAGGGCCTGATTATGAGGCATTATTTATCGCCCCTGATAAATAACAATACCACGGGGTACAATATTTATTGGGTGCGATAAATGTCACCTATTATGAGTTTATGGGGAATGACATGCTGATTTTGGTGTTTAATGCACCACAATACTCATGATATATTAAATACCATATGCTTTCCCCTGTTAAATTTCGGCAGGTTTGACCTGCTGTAATTTAACGAATGTTGGGTTATTTAACACATCTGGTAATTATTGGATGCTTTAAATGAAACCAAGCTCATATATTGGTCCCATGCATTTACAGGGGTTTTTGAACGGGATGGAATTTAATAAGCCACTCATAATTAGGCTCTAAGCATCTTTGATAGTCTATGGTTGCGGTAGCCTGGGACCTAGGTGCATTTTGAGGCCGACCACGATGTATCTCAAGGACGGATACACCAAGGGCCAGATGTACGACCATTTGCTTTTGCGACTCGTAAATTGCGAAAAATTGCGAGTCGCAAAAGCAAATGTACAATAGTGTCAGAGACACTGTTAGCGATTCCTAATGGGGTCGCAAAAAGCGAGGCTCATGAATATTAATGAGCCACTCGCAATTTGCGACCCCATTGGGAATGGCTGGCCCTCCCAGGGATGGTGGTCTGCTGGGCTCAGCAGACCTCCATGTCTGGGACTGCTTTTAAATAAAGCAGTTTTTTTTTTGTAAATGCAGATGCATTTAAAAAAATTAATAAATGAAACGTTTTCGTTTCATTTTTTAAGGGCAGGCAGTAGTCCCTGGGACCACTGCCTGCCCTTAAAAAATATTTTCCCATGCATTTCCAAAGGGGAAGGGGTCCTCTAGGGACCCCTTCCCGTATGCGAATGATTTACCACCACCTTGAAGTAGGTGGTAAATTGCGACTGTGTTTTGTGACCGCAATTGCGGTCGCAAAACAGTCATACATAGGGCTCAGACTCGCTATTAGGAAGGGACGCCCTTGAAACGTCCCTTCCTAATAGCGAGTCACAAATCCTAATTAGTGAGTCGCAAATAAATTGTGACTCGCTAATTAGGGTTTGTACATGGCCCTTAGGTATTTTTGCATGCGCAAACGGGTCGCAAACCCGTTTGCGCATGCAAAAATACTTTGTACATCTGGCCCCAAGGGCCATGGCCTGGGCAAGCATTTTACATTTAGACTTTAGTCCCGATTACGATGCTGGTCGAATGAGCGTCCGACCGGCATCGTTGCGGTAAAGGGACCGGCCGACAAGTAGTCGGCGGATCCGACTGCCAAATTAGGATCCAGCTGCTGTGAAGGCGGTTGGAAACATGCCTCTTTGCATTGAGGCTTGTGCTGCAGCCCGGAAAAGGGCAGCAGCACAAGTCCTAATGCCAAAAGCATGTTTATAAACATCCCTGCACCCTGTGGCAAGCACCATGCAGTGCCTGCCATACGATGCAGGGAGGTTTAGGGGTGTAGTGTAGTTCCTATTTCCCTAATAGGCTCTGCGCATTGGAATAATATAACCTATAGGCTTGACATAGGACTACGGTCGGTATGTCCCTATCGAGTATATTAAACTTAATTACTTGTGCCAGCTAGCTCAGAGGCCACTAGAAACTCCTTGAGAACAAGAAGGGAGTAGTTTCTGGCAACCGAAAAACATGACAACTTTTGTTTCCCTTTAGAATCGGAACACGTCTCAGAATCGTGGAAGCAATAGATAACAGTTTCACTCAGTCAATCGTGCATGCTTAGTTTCTACAGAGTTACACAGAAAGGAAAGACGCGCGTTTCAATAAAAAGGTTTTATTGAACAGTCTTGTTTCTCGTGTAACAGATATGTGCTGTTAGGATCACAAGACAGTATGCAAGATAAATAATGTACAGCGTAAGCAGTAGAAATAAATAATACTGCGCTAGCATTATCTTTTAGCATATATTCACGTACATAAATAACATGAGCTAAAAATGCGAGTACTCATACGATGTGTCTCTAAGCTAGTTCTACCCCAATGTACCTAACCTAGTCTAGGTGTAGGGAAAGGTAGAAGTAGGTGGCGTATTCTCTAGTCTTGTATACTAAGAGTATGTTAAGTCTAGTATGCCAAGTATGGTATGCCAGGAGTCCCTCTAGGTTCTAGTCAGCTCCATACCTTGAGAATGAGAGAGGTGGGAATCTCTTGCCGGAT
Organism: Calotriton arnoldi; assembly: GCA_963921515.1. Taxonomy (NCBI): domain Eukaryota; kingdom Metazoa; phylum Chordata; class Amphibia; order Caudata; family Salamandridae; genus Calotriton; species Calotriton arnoldi. The sequence continues at coordinate 1,631,746 of CAWUFW010000836.1, forward strand.
CTGGAACTCTAACACCCCGCGAAGGGAGTCAGAACACTGGAAGCTGGATTCGTCTGCATGCAGGAATGACAGCGTCTTCTCAGTGCGTCAGGCCGGGATACAAGCTCCTCTGAAGGCGAGGTCTCCTCTAACTTGCTTGGGCAAGGGAAGGTATATTTATACCTGGTAGGTGTCTTGGATTGTTAGCATTGACGTAAAGTCGGACAGAGGAAGACGTCAGGAATGAACCCTTAAGGTATAACGGTTCATACATAATAGATGAGTTCTTGGAGAAATCAATAGTCCTGTACTAGGGGAACTCCCGAAGCTTAAGGGTCTGGTTTCTAAGAACTCGTTGTGACGTTAGGGTGGACGGATGTCGGTGACCATGCCTGTATTTGGAGTGCACAGTTAATGCCTAACTAAGGACAGGGATTCTATGCCTATATAAGGGCAATGCGAATTGTGCCTAAATAAGGACATGATTCAGGAAAACCTTTATACGGACCCCTAAAGTGGAATACAACACCCACTCCACTTTTGATTGAACAATAATACTAAATGCTAAACATTTAAATGCTAAACATAAAATTGAGTACCACATGTTGCTAAAAACATTTCTAAAAGCATTTTTAAAAGAAGCTCAAAACTGTTGAAATGCAATAGGTACTGTACATTTAAAGCATCGTTTCCATTCTAAGCATATAACGGAAGTAAAATGCAACGTGAATGAGACAGAAATATATACATATGACGAAATGGTCGATAAGTTCTCAAAATCAAAGCCATTGCATATCATAGAATTAAATGAAATGTTAGACAAGTAAGGTGACATGTGTCCCTGGAAGTATTCAAAGAAGTCCGTTTTATAAGACTAGTTCTACTGTAAGAAGATTGTTCATTTGCCATGTCATTTCAAAAATTTAAAAAGAAAAAAGTTCAATTCTGGGAAAAGTTCCAAGTTTGAAAAATATGAAGGCCAAATTTCATTGTTGCCCTGGTACACTGTGAGCCGAATCAAAGTCAGTGTATGGGTCTGGCGTAAACATTAGATCATCTATTTCCGTAGCCAAAATATCGTCTACCGAAGTTGGTGACATTTGGAACACCTCGTTCAGAAGGTTAATTGCACAGAGATGAAAAACATCGCCTTCAGCAGAAGAAGCAATGTTCGCGTCCGTTGTTACCTGTGTGCCTGTTGATCCATCTCGTACCTCAGCAGCAGCCGGAAGCGTCTGTGAGATCTCAATGAATGCCGCCATCAGGATTGGAAGCCTCTGGGGACAACACACAGCATGGGCCGTTATCGGGTCCAGCAGAGTATCGATATCCGTTGGCATGACTGATGGGAGTGTTAGACAGGTGTCTAGCACGCATTCTTCACCGCAAAACAGGCAGCGTAGAACAGGTAAGATGCAATCTTGCCAGATTGGTCTGAATGACAGGAACCACGTTGTATTAAGTTCCCGTAGACGAGGCATGCCCAAAAGCTGTACTATTCGCTCACTGCATTTCCGTTCAAGGAGAGCTTTCTCCACATCGCTCGGAGTGATGTTGGCGAATAGGCTTGCCATAGCGTAGTAGGGGGAATAGAAACAGAATTCCTGCAACAAGTGCTAGAATTAACGGCACACCACCAAACACCGAATGTGCGAAGTTTGGGATGATTCCGAGTACAGCCTGGAAAGGTGCTAATAGTCCGGAACAGATGGTCTTAAATACATGTACAATTCTGCTTGTATCAGACATGTTAAAGATATGTCCTATCATTTCTACGAAATGTATAGGGCAGTTTGTACGAATTAAAGCCTGTATCTCAGCCGAAGTCCTTGCAACTTGTAGATCATAGGTTTCTTTGGCCGAGGTCAAAGGCACTGATTGTTGTATAAGCATGGCTTTCATTCTGCTTAAAGTATCAAATCGTATAAAAGAGACATTCAACGAAGGCCATAAAGGCGACTCCCTGACTGTGTCTATTGGGGCAAACAATACTTGCATACAGCAAGTGACCCTGGAGTTGACCGTTACTAGATATGGGATGCCTGGCAACATCCCACAGCAACTCTGATCATTCAACTTGAGGTAACTCCCATTAGAAAGTTGTCCAAACATTGGATTAATCACAGCAGCTGGTGTACCCTGCTGGTGGCAGGACAAATTTGCCACAGAACCATTACAAGCCCCGTGTAAAGATATGTCCTGACAAATCAGTGAACCGCTTAGTGCACTTTCACAGTGTGTACCGCTTAGAAACACTTCACGATCCCCACTCCAACATCTATATGTGTAAGGTAAATTCCAGGATGTCTTAATGTATTCTTTACCCAACCTTTCATATTTGCCTGCTTGCATCTGTTTAAGGCAATACTGAAACTGGAAAGTAGTCACAGGTAGACTAATTTTGCCATGAATAAGCCATTCTGTGGCTGGTTTTTCTGCCACTGTGAATGGTAATTTTTCAAGTTTTTCAATGCTCAGTACTGTATATTTTGCTCCCCTTTGTGCCAGTTCGATCTGTTTATCAGTTAGATTGTATTCTGCAAACAGAGCCGTCGTGTTGATAAAATGCCAAGGCACATAGCCCACACGCAAAGATTGCAGCGTCCAGCTTAATAACATAATAGAACGTAACTGAGACTGGCCTTGCTGTAACATGGCTAAATCTTGTTCCAGTATGTCGATAGCAGAGGATACAATACTGTCCAATGCATAAATTCTGGAGGACAAAGTTGTTAACCCATTGTCGACCACAGAGAGAGTTTTCTCTAAGTTAATACGATCAAGTTCACGTATTCGTTCTGCGGCCTCCATCTGTGACACCTTCCATGCTTCATTATAAGCAGCATAAATGCCGGCATATATGAAACGTTTTTGACGCGGTTTTCTTGGTCCAAGCAAGAATTCCCTAAGGTTTGCGTCTTCTTTAAGTAAAGATAAGTGTTGTTTCACATCCTTAAGTGTAGATTTTTGCAGCCAATTGAGGCATAATTTTCCTACACTGTATGTTGTTACTACCCCCGGATGCTGTCTTTGGACGTATCGTGGGTCTGGCCTATGAATAGTAAACCCATGTGTTTTATTCAGGAATCTCTCTTGACAGTTGTTTGTGTCTGTGGGCCAGATCAACCATTTTCTCCAATCAGGATTTGTTCTGTTGAGTTGTAGTATGGTGTCAACTGTAACCGCTGCCTGTGTATTGTTATCACTTGCAGGTGTTGGTACAGAAGGAGTTTTCATGTCTTTTGTTTACATTTCTATAGTAAAATGTTTCTGGATCAGATGTATTGTATCCTGAAAAATATGGAAACTTTTTAGCAAATGTTTTGAACTACCTTTTGGTGGTGTAGGACAATGCTCCCATTGGTTAAACATAAACACATTTCTAGGTGTTGCAGATTTATGCAAGAAATGATGACCATGGTGGTTATAGCAATACAGCTGTTCATAGTCTGATGAACCCTCTAAATATTCATTATTAGAAAATGCAGCAGATTTTTCTAGGTCAAACATCATGTTATTTACAGTTTCAAAGTCCCAATCATCAGAATAGGTACTGGATGAAACAAAATCACTTAGTGAGATCTTAAATAAATGTGGAATGTTCAAATGTTCCGTCGGGCCAAAAATATCGAAATCTGTTTTGTCCCACACTATACCATCCTGTATAGGAATGGCTGTGATGTTCACTGCAGACAAGTCTCTTGTTTCACGATGGGATAATTTGTGAGGTTTTAAAAGTAAGTTCACTTCTTTTCTTTCAGTGTCCAAATGGATGTATCTGCCATTTATAAGCTCGCGCATAGTCATAACCAAAGCTAGCCAAAGCAGAAAGAAAAATATTCCAGAAATAACCCAAAGTTCAATCCATGGTGAAACCAGATAAGTCTTTTTCAAAAAATGTAAAAAGTCTTGTACTTGCTGTTTAAAGGTTTTTGATGCTGGCGACGTCTCGGGCTCACTCGGATCCTCAGAAAACGTATCAAAGTTAATGAAATAGCCAGAAGCAGTTCTGTCAATTGTTGGAATTGCATCAGGATTTGTAGAAATCGCTGGAACCAGTTGATCACTTGTTACATTGGTGTAGACAGGTGTATTTGGACGAACTGTTACTTGAGTTTCAAGAGGGATGAGTTCCATAGCATTGTTGCTCAGTCCTTCATCTGTTACTGCTGAATTCTCGATGGTTATCAGTCTTTCAGTCTGAACCTCTTGGATAGTAGCGAGAGGAGTGTGTCTGCTACTAGGTCGGAGTCCACGAGGCCTACTATTTAGTATTGGCCACATACTGTGGTTTGATGAGGTCGATGGACACAAATCTTTTCTTCTTTTTTCCAGCAAGGGGCGGCAGAAGTACTGTTCTTGTTCCGTGTACGTCCAGGACAGGTACTGGTTGTCTGTAAGAAGGTCCAAATTCCTTCTTGTCCGCAATTTTTTCTCTGACTAGATCCCCAACTTTTGGAATCCAGACAGGCCTTGCTGGGACCGCCGGTTTTTCCCCAGTGGTGGTTGGCTGCAGGAATACGTTGCTTTGTTTCGATCTTAGTTCATTTAGATCCTGTAAAACAGCCAAACGATCTTTGATATCAAAGGGTTTATTTTCCACCACTGTGCCACTACATTCTAGATCTGGCACCCACATTCTTGTCCCAAATAGGACCTCATATGGAGTGACCTCCCCTAGAGAACTTCTTGGCAAATTGTTTAATGAGCGTTGGACCCCATAAAGATGTTTGACCCACCCATCACCCGAACCTAATACCCTAGCTGTTATAGACTGCTTTATGTCCCGGTTTTTCCTTTCCACAACAGAATTTCCCTCAGGATGAAACGGAGAGGAGTACCGCAATGCAACGCCCAGACTGGCCATGGCTTCTTTGTAAGCTCGAGAGCTAAACGCAGGGCCCTGGTCAGAATGTAGCGTGTCTATTGCGTATGTGCCGATAAAGACTCACAAATCTTTTATAACAGTTCGAGCGTCAGCCGAGCGCTGAGGCCATATCCATAGGAACCTTGACTTAGTATTTGTGGGATTGCAGTTGTCCACAAGGACGCCTGTGCATAGATAGTCTAATGCTGTCTAACAATGGTGTCTGTCCCTGGCAGGCTACTTCGTAGCATGGTGTCTGGTGGCGTTCTGCATCTCGCTGTACCTTACAGTCTATGCAGTCATTGATGAAGATGTGAATCTGTGTATTCATGCCAGGCCACCAGTACATCTCTTTTAATGTCAATATTGTTTTAGAGATCCCTTGATGTGACAGACCCTCTCCCAGATGTGTTTCATAAATCAAAGCTGCTCTACGTTCCATGTTTGGAATTACCCTATCCCCCACTCCAGAGATTCGAGCAAAAGGAACGTTGTTCGCATCAATTACATAAGAGTACTTGAGTGGAAACTTTTTGGTAACGCTGCACCACTGCCTTTGCTCGTAGCATTGACAGCCAACATTATCTCACTGTCTATTCTCGTTTTTGAACGAGTGATCGCAGCTACGGAAGCCGTCTGAACAGCCCCCTTTGCGGCTTCGTCAGCCAATGAATTCCCTGCAACGTGAACGCCATCACGTTGATGACTCAGTGTATGGATCACGTGAGCCTTTGGTAGTTCGCTTTTTAACTGAACTACTTGTTCCCAAAGCGTTTTATGCTTTATTGTGCCACCTTTTGCATCTTTGAACCCATTTTCAAGCCAATTTTGTATATATTCATTATACGACTGCACACAGTAGAAAGAATCGCACACTATGAGTGTGGGGAATTCTCGATCTGTACTTTCAAGTGCCAGTTTGAATGCTTGTAGTTCAGCTCGCTGAGCTGCACAATCTCCTAGAGATTGGGTTTTTGTGACCATAGGTCTGAAGTTGCCATCGCGCATGCGACCTTTAACGATTGCGCACACTGCACTGTAAGCTTGCTTACTCCCTGTTGCGGGTTGTGCGGATCCGTCAGTGTAAATTATGAATTCATACTGATCGAGAGGCAGAATCTCAGTGGGCAGAGGACATTCATGTTCATATTGCAGGAACGCTTGTGTTTTTAGATCAGGATCAAAAACATATTCAACATCTGTTGCAGCAAGAGAATTAACCCATTGTATCCATCTCGGATGTAATGCTTTTGCATTTGGAATGCTCGCTTTTGTTACCGCCTCTAAGGCCGGAACTGGGGTTACGACAATAATGCGTTTCCATTGGGCTAGAGCTCTTTCTTTTGCTGCAGCAGTTTGAACTGCTGTCAGTATTTTCTCAGTTGAAGTGAAGCGCATTTCTGCTTGTGTATACAAATGTGATTTGTATGCAATTGGTACTTTTTCACCCTCATTAAATGTTAAGTAGGTGAATCCGCATTGACCCGAAATTATTCGGATCACTAAATTGCGTTGACTTACGCGTGTTTGTAAGTGATTTGTTGCTAACATGTTAGCTTAGAGTGAATGCAAGATTTCTGTGTGTTCTTGTGTCCAATTTTTGATTGAAAAATAATGTTTGATTAGTGCGTAGAGAGGTTTAACCCTTTCTGCGTAATTTAGAATGTAAATTCTTCCAAAATTTAGAAAACCCATGATGGATTGTAAATTTTTCAGCGTCTTTGGAGGTTGGAGCAGCGCACACCTTTCTAAAAAGTTGGCTGCCAAGCTCTTGCCTTCACTTGAAAGCTCATATCCTAAAAAGAGGACATTGAGATGGGCAATTCTGGACTTTTTGAAGTTGAATTTGTAGCCCTCAGAGGCGAAGCCCAGTATAATGGTACTCACCCTGTTCAAGTGTTTGTCCAGGTCATCGTCTGTCAGATAGATGTCATCGACATATGACAATGCCTCATTATCATAATTTTTATAGCAACTCCATTACTCTCGCTGAGAATAACCCCGGGCTGTTCTTGAACCCTTGTGGGAGTCGACAAAATTGATGCTGGGTCCCCATTATTGAGAAAGCTGTTAAGTACCTGCTTCCAGGTGCTATGTTTTGACAAAAGAAACCATTTGAGATATCCAATGTGGTTTTATATTTTTTACGCACAATGTTATTCATTAATGCTGTACTATGTGCATTTTGCACTGCAAATGTTTTTGAACAAGTGTTTAAGTGTCTGTAATCCAAAACTAGATGATAGGTGTTGTCTGGTTTGGAGACAGGAAACAAAGGATTGTTCATTGAAGAGGTGCATGTTTCAATCACCCCTTGGTATTCAAGTTGATCTAAGATCTCCCTGACCTGTTTTTTAGCTTCTTGCTTTATTGGATACTGCCTCTGTGCAGTAGGTTCATTTTTTAGATGTATTTTATGGTGAGGTGAGTCCTCATCCCATCCTACATGATTTTTGTATAATGCTGGGGCCTGGGCAACTGCCCATTTCCTGGCATAAGTATATTTTAGGTGAATTGGAATATGGTTAGAGAAGGCAGGCATAATAATGTCTTCGCCATGTGGGCACTCCCTGACAAATTGTGGTGGCCAGTCTTTTTCTGCTAGAAATATGTCATAGCCCCTTGAAAGTTTTTCCCAAAAAAGTGCTTTCACCTGTCTAGGTATGTCTCCCTCCATCCGGAGTGTTGTTTCATATAACTTGTGTGGAGTACTAACCCTGGTGTCTACAGTCTCAACTGTGATATACTCATTCAAGTCCACTATCTCCAGAAGTTCCTTCAGGTTCTGGCGGGCTATTGTGACTTCTGCTGCACTGTCCAGCATTGTCTGAGCTCATTCTCCGTTCTTGAGTTGTGTTCTCAGTATCCTCGGCATGTCTGATCTTCAGACCTGCTACCTTCTTCTTTGAGAATTGAGGTTTGGATTTATTTTTCGGAACGTGTTTGTCGTCTTTCGATTTCAGGCGTTCTTCTCTATGTTCTGACCGTACTCCTCTTTCCGATGTCTGTGATGATATCTGAAAGGTACGAGAGGAACGTGTATCAGTATCTTGATACCTGTCAGGCTTTTTCAAATTATCCCTGTTCCTAAGGTTATACCTCCTTTCAGAGGGCTCCTTTTGAGGAGACCTACCTCGGGATTGCGAACGTTTCTCGTTTGAATTTTGTTTATTAGTTTCCCACTTCTTTTTAGAAGATGTAGGAGTTTGTTTAATAGAGTCCTTCTCAGGACTTTCAGATAGTTTTGGCTTCAATGGTCTTCCACCCAAACTATCTCTTCCTAATTCTGCATAAGATTGTTCTATTATTCTGGGTAGTTCTGTTTGATGTTCTGTAACATCGAATTCCCTTAATCGTTGGCGGATCGCCACTGCTGCTGCCTCCCTTAATATTAGATAATATTATTGTTGAGACCTGGTCGAAATTTTTCAGTAATTTCATACCTAAATTTAGAGCAGGCTCTGCCCCGTATTCGTTTTGAATTTGTTTCAGGACATCAGGTATTACCGCAATTGACGGAATGCCATGTGTTTTAGTATAGATGGCAGCAAAGACTGAGCCCCAAGTGGTGCAGTCTTCCAGTTGTGGTGTGATCCCCATTGGTAAACAGATTGTTAGTATTCTGTGTTTCTCATAAGGGCTAGAATTTGGAAATACTGCTTTGATTTGAGTAATTTTTTGAGCTATCCAGAATGGAATTTGCTCACGTTTTGTGGGCATTTTACCCATGACTGCGCATAGAGTCTGTGGTGTAATTTTTAGTGTATTCCCCTGTTGAGGAGTTTGATTTGGAATGGTTAATGGTGGTTGGACTGTGAAAGTCTGCATGACATATTGGACTAATTGTCTGTAGATTTTTATTAACTCTGTAAGTTGAGTAAGTAGTTCCTCGTCTGACATTATTTCGAGGTCAGGATGAGGAGTGTAGCCGGCTAGAATCGGCCATGTTGCTCCTGGTCTACCTAGTGGACCGAGCCTGGTAATGTTTTTGTGATGTTTTAGGGCGCCTTTAAACCAGAGCTGATGCTCCTGGTATGTTAGTGGAATTTCAATATCCTCGAAAGGAATATATTCCTCTGGTGGTTCATCTTCTTTGTAGAAGTGAAACAGTCTTGTTACTGGATTTGATTCAGGAAATATTACCCATGAATAGAATACCTCTGTCTGAAAGGATTTGTGTGCCTCTATCACGAAAACTGCTCTACCGCCTCTTGGTGGTAGGCCATATTTTATAAGTTTTAGAGTGATGGCTCTTCTTAAGTTTGGATTGATGTCTATATCACCCTCCTCAGGTTCATTTAAACCTGTAAAGTTAAAAACTGCTATGGCTGGGTCAGCCGCAGCTCCACCGGTGTCAGTGGCATTGTCCCGGTTGGACATTTGTTTTTTGAAAAATGTAGAACAAGTTTCAAGGACACAAAAAAGATAAGGTGCACAATATTTTGGAACACTGTATCCTTCAACGTTGAACAAACCAAACAACTAATATATAGGGTGCTTCCCTATTTAGTTATGGCGGATATTTAACCCTACCCACTCCAGACGTCTTATGAAGTATGTGAGTAGGGGTCTCTGAGAAAAGCACGACTGAGTAACTCAGTATCTAGCGTTAAATTACTGCCTTACCAAACGTTGGGCGCCATGTAGTGTAGTTCCTATTTCCCTAATAGGCTCTGCGCATTGGAATAATATAACCTATAGGCTTGACATAGGACTATGGTCGGTATGTCCCTATCGAGTATATTAAACTTAATTACTTGTGCCAGCTAGCTCAGAGGCCACTAGAAACTCCTTGAGAACAAGAAGGGAGTAGTTTCTGGCAACCGAAAAACATGACAACTTTTGTTTCCCTTTAGAATCGGAACACGTCTCAGAATCGTGGAAACAATAGATAACAGTTTCACTCAGTCAATCGTGCATGCTTAGTTTCTACAGAGTTTAAAAAAAAAAATGTTTAAACTTTATTTTTCATTTTTGCACATGAAATAACAACCAATACATTAAGAAACATGCACTTCAGCAGTTCAGATGATTCTCTCTCCACAGTGTTGCTGAGGCCCCCACAATAGTATCTATATTTCATGAATCTACTTGCACAGCACACTAGCATTGCACTTCCGGCAAACATTATTACCATGTCTTTATGCATCATCCCCTTTCCATTTGTCCCTTCAAAAAAAACCACATAGCAACATCCAGAATACACGTAGCAAATCTAGATAGTGAGACCTTGGCAATAGGTCTGAACATACCTCTACCCCACCCCGACTCGATCTGGCTCAGTTTGCGAGCCTTCATCTTCCTCTAGTCCCAGCAGATATTGCCGGTACGGACCCCATATGTCCTTAGGTGAACAGCGCTCGGGTAACAGAGCATTATAATTATCAGACTGTGTTGAACAGTACGCCAGATCTTTCTCCCAGTCCTTAATTGTAGGCAAGGGCCCTCTCATCCATCGCATCGCCACTCTTCGTTTAGCCAGCAATAAACCCAGGGCCGCTAATTTGCGCATTTTCTTTGGTATCTGCTTATCAAAACCAAGGAGAGCAACCAATGGCGTCTCTGTCAACACACAGCCAAGCATCTTGGAAAGGCACACAAAGACAGCGGACCAAAAAGCCCGCACCCCCGGACAGTCCCATGCAAGATGAGTAAAATTTGCGTTCCTGGCAGCACATCTCACACAGTGATCATCAGCACGCAGACCATACCTATACAACCTGGCTGGTGTGTAATAGGTTCTATGTATATATTTAAAGTGTATTAATCTGTGCCTGCCGTTCAGGGAAATAGACTTAGTTTTAGCAAAACACCAGGCCCATTGCGCCTCAGTAATTTCCAGGCCTAGTTCCTCTTCCCAGTCCAATTGAAATTTCAGTTTGTTCTGTGTACGCGGGCTTTGGAACAAGACATATAGCTTGGTGATCGCACTTTGCGGGGAGGGCGTTTTTCAGTAAATACGTGAGTGCTGGCATCTCTGCTGTTGCGCCCAAGTCCGCCCCCAGTTGAGTTCTCAGTCCCCTGCAAAACCTGTAATAATTAAAGGTATCCAGCGCCGTCATACCCGGCCTCTGCGCGGAAACCTGCGCCCAAGTCTTAGAGATTCCCTCATGGAACAAGTCCCCCATACACTGAACATTCAACCTCTCTAGAGTATTCATGACTGATTTATCTTCTTTATGTGGTAACCAATCACACCATGAATAAACCCTCCGTATAGTGTGCCTGCGAGCTATTGCTGATAGCTGGTGTCCCGTGCAATTGACCGGGTCGATAGTGCGCAGGGCCATCCGAGCTGCCCCCGTCAACAGCCCAGGCAGTGGAGCCGGAGTGACTGTGTGTAGTTCTAGGAGATGATGTGGTGTGTCCCTAGGGCCATGGATCCACACATGTGCATGCAAAGTGTGCGCCGCTCTTTAGTACCTTTCCTTATCTGGGGCATTTAGTCCTCCCTCAGAATAGGGCTTTGTCAGGATTTCCCAGTTTACACGGGGCTGTTTCCCAGCCCAGACCAAGCGACTTAACAGCCTACGCAGTGTAGAGAAAAAAGATTGAGGTAGGCCAATGGGTATGTTAACAAACAAAAACAAAAAACGAGGTAGCACCACCATCTTTGCTAACGCCACACGACCAATCAGTGATAGTGGTAGCTTTATCCATTTTTCTATCGAGTCCGTTAATTTCTAAATTGCACAGCCATAATTTTCGGACAATATTCGCTCTACGCCTGTGTGTATCTTAATGCCCAGATACCTCACCGGGTCAGTCGTCCACTCCAGCGGGTATTCGGTCTGTACAGGGGCAGTAACGGGGGTCAACGGGAAAATCATGGATTTATGCCAATTAATGTGGAGCCCTGAATGCTGGCCGAAGCGCTCTACTTCATGCAACATAGGAGTTAAATTCAGTTCAGGGTTCCGAATGTATAATAAGGTATTGTCTGCGTACGCTGCAATGGTAAGATTGTAGTTAGGGGACCTAATGCCACGACATGCGTGATATTCGCGCATAGCGCACATTAAAGGTTCTGCCACCAAGGCATACAAAAGAGGAGAGAGGGGACACCCTTGCCTCGTGCCTCTTGTGATCTGTATGGCACGTGACATCTGGTCATTGATATTAACTTTGGCTGTAGGGGCATTATAAAGCACCTTTATTAAATTAAGGAATATTTCCCCTACCCCTACTCTACGCAACACAGCGTACAAAAACCGCCATTCAACAGAGTCGAATGCCTTTTCGATATCAATAAATAAGGCGGCCGCCTTGGTTTTCGGATTAATCCGTACTATAGTACCAAATAGTGTCCTAAGATTGCTGGACAACGTCCTACCGGGGAAGAACCCTGTTTGTTCTGGACCTATCAGCTTGGGCAGCAAGTAGGCCAGCCTATTTGCCAACATCTTCGCAAACAGTTTCGTATCCGTATTCAATAAAGAGAGTGGTCTATAAGATGCGCAGTCTTCCGGAGCCTTCCCAGACTTAAGTAGAGTGACTATGACTGCTTCCCTCATTGAAGGGGGCATCGTCCCCGTCTTTGCCATCTCCTCAAAAAGATTGACCAAATGAGGAAGAAGCCTGTCGATATACGCCTTATAAAAAGCCACCGTCAGGCCATCAGCCCCCGGGGCCTTTCCACCAGGCATATCTTTCAATGCTGCAGTAATATCCGAGGGTCTTAGTGGACCAATAAGCCGCTCCCTTTCGTTATTTGTCAGCCAGGTCATAGCTATGTGAGCTAAATATTCGTCGTCTGTTTCCTGAGCCGTGGTTTCCCTAGAGGAGTACAAACCATCATAGTAGTCCGCAAAGGCATCCAGTATAGCGGGTGTGTCATCCACCAAGATCTGTTCCGCGCTATAGACTTGCGCTATATGATTGTCCCCCCTGGGAGGTCTAACTGCCGCCGCCGTTGTCCCCCTCTGGGTATGCCCTCGCGACAGCGTATTTACCCAAATGTTTGACCTCAGTGTCCGCTAGTTCTTGATATTCACTGATTTTGAGGCAAATCTGGGCTAATATCTGTGGATCCCCTGACTCTTGCAGCGCACCCTCCAAAAGGTGCAGTGCAGCCTCAGCGTTAGCGAGCTGCGTGCGTATAGACTTGAGAACTCCCGCATGTTTGGAAATAGTCATCCCACGTATATATGGCTTAAAGGCTTCCCATACTACACCCATCGTAGGAACACTGCCCAGGTTCATAAGAAAGTATTCCTCTATGGCCGTGCCCAATTCTGCACGGAACACAGCATCAAGTAAAGAATATTGCGGGAACCGCCACGTTTGTCTAGGGGAGCTAACCCTTGGAAGCTCCAGGACAAGACTGACAGGGGAATGGTCCGATAACGTCCGGGCCATGTGTTGACACTCTCTAATTGAGGAAAGCAGAGAGAGCGAGGCGAACCAATAGTCTATTCTAGTGGGAGTATCGTGGGCAGCTGAATAGTGGGTATATCCCCTGCTCTGGGGAGCCAGCCAGCGCCACACATCGCACATACCTTCAACCTGTGCAATGTGCGCAATAGCGCGCGCTGCTCGCGAGGGGGGTCGTGGCTCGCCCTTTGACCTGTCTAGAGTCAGATCCTGGATACTATTAAAATCTCCACCCCACAGAATAGGCAAATGTGAGTGTCACATGATTCTGGTATGTAGAAAGTGATAAAATTGCGGGTCGTCATAATTAGGCCCGTAGACCCCGACCAGCAACATACTAAAATGGTCCTTACGACAGCGTGCCAATACAAATCTGCCACCAGGGTCCGTGTCTAAAGCTTGTAGATGAATTCCAGAGTTCCTACACACCCACAGGAGTACCCCCCTGGCGTGTGATGTAAACCCAGCTGCCACACATTGCCCTTTCATTCGGCGCAGAGACAACAGACCGGTCTGCGGGGTGAGATGTGTCTCCTGTAGGATAGCCACATCTATTTCGTGCCTATACAAATATGCCACTACGCATCGTATTTTTCTTTGGTCATTCAGACCGCGAACATTCCAGGAAAGGAAGCGGACATGCGATGAGCAACTCTTAGAGTTTGACATTACCCTCTGGACCTAACCATTGTTTAAATGTGTGCGTGCAATACTTAACTCTTACCCTGAACCTACAGCGTCTCTGTGGACCCATACATTCTAACAGAAGTGCAACATTAAATGCCCCTCCAACCCCCCGCCCACTCCATATCAAAAACAGAAGATACGGCATTCCCAGTCCCCACCCGCCCCACCCCTACCCCCCACAAATTGACGTCCCACCAACAGAGCAGGACCCCCCAAATGAACACCCAAGTGGTACACACACAGGGGCAGTGACCACCAGACCCAAGGTGATGTGGGAGGGGCCGGCAGTGCCCTAATATGGCTGTTTTGCCATCAAGGCGTTTAAGGAAATACTTAGTAAAACATCACTGTGGTAGCATGGTGCAAACCAAAAGCACATTACATCCTGCAAGGACTACCCCCAGACGTCAACATTTAGCTAGAGGGCAACGACCCAGGCATATTACAATTGTCAAGTGAGTTGTTATTGTCAGACTGGGAAGGGGTTGGAGAGTCCGCCCGCACCCCATCGCTGGACTCCGTGTCCCCCCGGGAAACACCATCCCCGCCCCGGGATCGTGGAGAACTATTTGCCCTCCCAACACTGTATTTCTTGAGATCCTTCTGCAAGGCATTGGGGTCGGCATACATTTTGGCTTTGCCATCAAAGGTAACCTTAAGCAGAGCGGGGTACAACATCGCATAGTCCAACTGTAGGTCTCGCAGCTTTCGTTTCACAGGGCCAAATTTCTTGCGGGCCTCCTGGACTAGTGGCGTGAAATCCGGAAACAGGGACAGCTCGGAGCCTTCGTAAGGGAGAGTTTTCAAGTCCCGAGCTCGTTTCAGCGCCGCGTCCCTATCCCGATAGTTGAGGAGGCGGATTATCACTGGGCGTGGTGGTGCACCCGGAGGGGGCCTAGGGCCCAACGAGCGATGAGCCCGCTCGACGGTGAAGACTTCAGAGAAAGTATCACGTCCCAGGAGCTGTACCAATAGCTTCTCCACGAACACCTCCATTGGGCCCGTAGCTGTTGTCTCTGCAAGGCCCAAGAGGCGCACGTTGTTGCACCTGGAGCGCGCCTCCAGGTCCTCGGCCTTATCCCTCATCGTCGCCATGAGCTTTTCCATCTGCTTTTGTGTGGCCCCCAGCTCTACCTGAGTGTCCTCGGCCTCCGAGATTCTGCGTTCAGCAAGATCAATTCGCTCGGCATGCTTATCCACCCTCTTTGACATCCTGTCCATGCGATACGAGAGGGAATCCATTTTAGCGTTGATTGAGGCAAGGCTGCGCTGCATAGCCCCCAGGATTTGTCTTATGTCACCATCAGAGTCGGAGGGGCCAGTCGGGTCGCCAGCTGTTCCGGGATCAGAGCCGTCTTCCCTGTGCCTGGTAGATTTACGCTGATCAAACTGGAGCCTGGTCTGGGTTCTGTCTGTTTTCCCCATTTTGACAACGAGCTAGGGCCGGCAGCAGCAAGCCCAGAAGGCCCCAAGAGCACAAGCACACCAAGCACGATGGCACCGGCCCCCCACGTGCCACCCCGGTTCAGGAAAGCGTCCAAATGGGGCTACAGAGGGCTTAGGTTTCAGGCAATTGTAGGCCGCTGACCCCCACCAGGTAAGGAGAGCAAGGCCTGCACTCACAGCTGTCTCTCACGTACCAGGGAACTGGGCAATTCGTCTATAGGCCGCCGCTTCTAAGCTCCAAGACAGGGGCCTGCGTATGGAAATCCCACTCTCGTGCTGGGGGTTGTGAGCGCACCGCGCCGATAGGGTGAGGATAGGGCTAGAGTCCCACGTAGGCCCTGTTATCAAATGTCGGCAGCGCTGGCTAGCGCCGCGCGCGTTCCACGACGCCGATGTCCGCATCCTGCGCTCCACAGCGACGTCTTCCCAACTGCCCGCAGGATCTTCCTATGGGGCTGCAGGCGTCCCACCAGCCGAGCACACCACCGGACCAAGGCCGCACAGCCGGCCGCACCGTCACTGCGGGGCTCCGCAGCACCTCACCCAGCCACTGAAGCGCGGAGAGCCACCCCCACGGCCGCGATACTCACTGCGGTCCGTCTCGGCAGTTTCGGCAACGTGGCAGGTAGGGGACCGGGTGGGCCGCCAGGAGCAGTGATCGGGAGGCCAGCCGTCCGCCAGCCGCAGGGGATCAAGTTGCAGCCAGTCGCGTCTCTGCCCCGCGAGGCACTGCGAGGGGCCGTGTGCGACGGGGAACAGGCCCAGAGTCAGCAATCTCGTGTGGAATCGCTCCCAGCGATCCCAAACTTCGGTCGGGCTGCACTAGTAGTTCACCAACTACTACCCCCAAGGATTATGCCATCTAGAGCCTTGATGGCGCAGGATCATGCAGGATATTACGGGCGGCTGCCGGAGCTCTCTCAGGCTGCAGCCATTTTCGAGCCAGGCAAGCCACGCCCCCCTAGTTTCTACAGAGTTACACAGAAAGGAAAGACGGGCGATTCAATAAAAAGGTTTTATTGAACAGTCTTGTTTCTCGTTTAAGAGATATGTGCTGTTATGATCACAAGACAGTATGCAAGATAAATAATGTACAGCGTAAGCAGTAGAAATAAATAATACTGCGCTGGCATTATCTTTTAGCATATATTCACGTACATAAATAACATGAGCTAAAAATGCGAGTACTCATACGATGCGTCTCTAAGCTAGTTCTACCCCAATGTACCTAACTTAGTCTACGTGTAGGGAAAGGTAGAAGTAGGTGGAGTATTCTCTAGTCTGGTATACTAAGATTATGTTAAGTCTAGTATGCCAAGTATGGTATGCCAAGAGTCCCTCTAGGTTCTAGTCAGCTCCATACCTTGAGAATGAGAGAGGTGGGAATCTCTTGCCGGATCTGGAACTCTAACACCCCGCGAAGGGAGTCAGAACAGTGGAAGCTGGATTCGTCTGCGTGCAGGAATGACAGCGTCTTCTCAGTGCGTGAGGCCGGGATACGGGCTCTTCTGAAGTCGAGGTCTCCTCTAACTTGCTTGGGCAAGGAAAGGTATATTTATACCTGGTAGGTGTCTTGGATTGTTAGCATTGACGTAAAGTCGGACAGAGGAAGACGTCAGGAATGAACCCTTAAGGTATAACGGTTCATACATAATAGATGAGTTCTTGGAGAAATCAATAGTCCTGTGCTAGGGGAACTCCCGAAGCTTAAGGGTCTGGTTTCTAAGAACTCGTTGTGACGTTAGGGTGGACGGATGTCGGTGACCATGCCTGTATTTGGAGTGCACGGTTAATGCCTAAATAAGGACAGGGATTCTATGCCTATATAAGGGCAATGCGAATTGTGCCTATATAAGGACATGATTCAGGAAAACCTATATACGGACCCCTAAAGTGGAATACAACAGGGGGACACCTCAGGTGCCCCCAAGGCCCATAGCCAAGGGCCACAGAGGACAGGGGCCCTGTTAGGGGCCCCAATACAGTCTTTCCACCAGTCTTTTCACGTCGGAAGAACTGACATGAAATGGCTGATGGAAAGGTGGATCGTAATCCCCACGGCGGGGCCTGAGAAGGTACTTCCACCATTGTAGGGAATGCAATCCGACCGACCAACTGCCCAACGGGCTTCTTGAGCCTGTTGGAAGCTGTTGATCGGTCCCTGGAGCAATGCGGTCTGACCGACAACATCGAAATCCGGGGGTCTGACTGCGGATATAGATGTTGGTGGGACCGATGGCACATCGGTGTCGGTCCCACCGACATCATAATCTGCTCATTAGTCTGTAAAATGGATGAGAAAGTCCTCCAGTAGGTCAAGGCTGTATCTGGTGAAGTTAATGTAAAGGCATATAGTCGTTGGGCAAGGTCCCACTAAAAACATGGTTCAGGTCAAGAATTTCTGGTAGAGAGTCTCTGAAATGGAAGTTCTTTTCTTCCAGCTGGGCATCAGGCTGTATACTATTAGGACCTTATGAGGTTGAGTACTTTCTCACGGAGGGCCTGCCAAAATGGATTTGCTGCTGTGAAAAAGCTCAAAGCGGAACAAACCTGTTTCTTCAGCCCCTCAAACACACGCTTTCACCAGATTGGCTCTGGTGGTTGGTTCTGCAACTGGAAGTGAGAATTTTTCCCAAACCTTTGCAGGGGTAAGTCCATTTTTCCTCAGCTCTTCATACAAGGCTTCCTGACTTCAGTGCAGGCTTATCTTAATTTATGGCTTGGTCCAGAAAAAGCCTTGAACAGTTTCCAATGCAGGTCCAGTTGGGACTGGATAACAGGGAATCCAGGAAAAAAGTGACTCTTCATCTTTTGTCACTGTAGCCATATAGGAGGTCAGTCCACTAACCCTTGCAGTATACATCTTGGGTACAAAAGGAAACATATTCAGTCCTTCCGAGGATCTCTCAGGTTACAACAAGCAGGGTCCAGTCCTCTTCTAATCTTCCGCAGGGCCAGAAAGTGTTCTGAGGGGGGTTTCTCGAGGTGCTACATTTATGGACTGCACTGACAAGTGAATGGGGGTGACTCCTGGCTCCTCCCTAGCCAATTGAGTAAAAGGTCCCAGGGGTAACACTGTTCACTTTTGTTATGTTGCATGTAGGTACCCCAATATAGGCTCAGGTAGTCACCTAACCTTTCACCTATATTCTTCCCTACCATTACACTACATAACGGTTCTTGGGACTGACCTTTTGCCTAGTTACGGTAATGCATACAGGACGTGGGGTTTTCCCTGAAAACTAGCCTCATCCATTATGCATGAGGATTCTTGGAAACTCAGCAGGACTACCATCTCCTGCATAATAACTATGTGCAATGGTCATTCCTTCCGTCATCCTAAGTCCAACATGACACAGCAAGGTAGAACCCCTGAGGGTACCACTTTGGGTATATAAACACCATATCTTGCTGAGGTAGTGAGAGGAGAAAAGGACTTCCATGCCGGCACACCGACGCGAGACGCTGAGCTTCCTGCACGCAGACACAACAGCTCGCAGTGGTCTGACATCCCTTGCGGGGTGTACGTCTCGAGACCTGACATCCCTTGCGGGGTGTCCATCTCGAGAACAAGATGGGGTCCCACAGTCTCTCACTTCAGGTAATGGGGTTGACTTTATCCTAGAGGGATTCTTGGCTTTACACCCACATACATGCAAGGTACACTTAGTTAGGGTCGCATCGTAGGAGTACGCATTCTACAGTTATGTATTTTATATACTTGCCTGTAGTCATTGTTTTAGCACGATGGTAGAAATCTATCATCCTTTTACTCTGTTAGTGCTCATAATCATTTATATCTGTTACTGTCTAATGGTTGTTTCAGCACACCTATTTTTCACTAGAATGACGCTGGTTCAATAAATGCTTATTGAAAAACGTACCTACCGTTTATTCTGTGCATCTCTCTGAGACAAAGTGAGCACGAGTGACTGAGCGAAAAGTATTGCACTGTTTCCACGATCCTGAGGGATCAGGGTTGTCATGTTCGATAGTTGCCAAGAACTATTCTCTCCTTGGTAGGAGGGGTTTCTAGTGGCACTGTGAGCTAGCTGGTATACAGGCTAACATACCCGGTCGGGGTGTCTAGAATCAGTCTGACACCAATCCTATAGTCTATATTGTCTACACGCGCAAATTCTATATAGGTTTATAGGAACTAAACAACACTTTTCCAGGTGTTCCTGTTTGCCCTACTACAAACAATCTCACAGTGCACCTTGATCCTAACTCTTCCTCCCATGTGCAGAGCCTTTGTGTCCACCCAGAGATGTGATTTTGTCATGAAAATTAGTAATCCCCTCCCCTGTGTCCTCTCTAATCTAGTTTTGGGGGCACCGTCCCTCCCACTGGGTTTGGAGCCAGCCTAGCTAGTGTGGCCTGGGAAACATGCCAACTTTAATAAGGCACGCTCCACTTTTAAATACCTTGCGGTCAACAAGTTGTATTTAGCGGTTGCTTATTATTATTTAAAACCAGGGTTTCCCACCTGTCTAAAAGGCTTATTTTGACAGTCAGGCTAACCATGGTAGGCCTGGAGCCATGTTTCAACTCTGTGGAGAGCACAATAGGAGGTGCAGTCCACAGGTGGCATTTAAGTTCCAGGTCCTGAGTGCATTTTCTACACCACATGCTAGGGCTGTCTTCCAGGTTTCACTTTATTTTATCTGATTGTGAAAGGGCGGGCTTCACTTTGTTCCTTTTCAAGTTGATTACGTTTCTGTGCCCAACCCAACTATCCTTAGTGCAAGTGGAAGAAAACCTACACATAGGCTATTGAGAGCTAATGGTCCAGGCCATTGTCTTTGCCGTGGGAGCACTGTTTTCATTTGTCAGAGGGGCACTGGCAGACAGCTGTTCCAGTCTAATGGTAATTAACCTAACTGGGGCTCAGGCAGGAAAAGTATACTTTCTAAAAGTTACTATGCCAACATATCTAATAAAATTCCAACTTCAACAATAAATTTGTTATTTTAATAAATATGAAAAATAGACTTTTCCTGTTAAAAGTTACAGATTAAAGTTTACAGTCTGTATTTTGACATATTCTAGGATCCAGGTAAAATCCTGCTACTGAAAATAGGTTTTGGTGGCTAGTCACTGGTCGAACATTCAAACAATTTTGTCATGGTCCACTTTTTAAATATCAGGTACTCTACCTTGTGTTCAATAGGGTGTAATTAGGGGTGACATTAATATATCAAAGCATGGTTTCCCGCCTGTCAAAAGGGTTATTTTGGCAGTTTTGACAGAAGGTTTTTAGGCTGCTGCAGTCAGGCTACCCATGGTAGGACCAGAGCCATGTTTTCTTGCCAACTGTGTGGATGGTACAATACGTGCTTCAATGCACAGGTGGCATTAAGTGCATTTTCCTCACCATATACTAGAGACTTGCAGGCAAGTTAAATATGTGAATCAGGGATAAGCCAATTTAACTATGTTTAAGGTGGAGCACAATCATTTTACTCTTATTTAGCCAGGGTGAAAGGTGCAGCGTTCTAAGTGCAGCAAAACAGATAGGGCAAACATTGGGGGAAAATCATGTCAAAGATCCTCATTTTATACACATTGGATAAGGAACAGGGAACTGTCAATGAAGAAGCACAGGAACTTTACAGTAGGTGAAACGATAGGAGGCGAGTTATGGCTCTACACTGTATTCCCCCCAGCAGAATGCAATGAAGCAAATTTGGATGCTGCCTTAAGTTGCTTGTAAAATTTAGTAAATCTGGCCTTATGTGTCTGATCCCTAAGAAAGAGAAGGAGTAAATGAAAGAAAACAAAGAGGGGACTGTCATGTGGTCAGGATGGGCCCGGTTAAAAATGCCACCATTTACAGCATGCTTCATCAGGGGCCTGAAGACTCATGAACACATCATCACCCTAATGGTACTTCTCTGCTCCCCCCCCCCCCCGACCCCGCTGACCTGCACCATGTTAAAATCATCTATATAAAGTACTAAGAACCTGATTTATGCTTTGGTGGATGGTAGTCCGTCATTCATGGTGGCAATTTACTTTCAAGGTACACATTTTTTGGTGGACGACCATCGGCTTTGAGGGCCATTCACCAAGTTTTTTAACTTCTTTCATTTTTCAGCAACAAATTCACAAAGTTTAAGTTTGTATCAGAAAAAATAAAAAGTAAAGACTGTCACTCCCTGGGAGTTTTCTCCCAAGTTGTGAGAGCCATTGTAATTTTCCCAGTCCCTCATCCCCAGGTTGTACTTGGCAGTAGCAGATAGAAATATATGGACACTACCATTCACCCTAAATAGGGTGGGCAGTGTAATACCCTTCCTCCGATGCCCATAACAGCTTTGGGCTGTTGGGGAAAGCGTTCCATCGGCTGAGTCAAGTCGAGGTTCCATCGACAGAAAGCTGATGGTCCGTAATCTCTAAATGATGCTGGTGGCTGAGAGTTTGATACACAGGGTGCGCCATCCGATTTGCGACAGAGTACCCTGTCCACCGAACTTTAAATCAAGCCCTAAGCCACCATGACCAGTACTCTGCCTAATTGACTGCCAAGCTCACCATCTCCGCTGTCTCTCCTCACCTCTGCAGAGAGGATACCAGCATACTAGAGATGAAGAAATGCAAAATAGACAAAGAAGGCTACACGCTTTCTTCATCTGTGCAATTAGGATATGGAATGACATCATTGTATCGATCAGGACCACTCAAACCTGCTCTACATCACTACACAGCAACAGTTCACTTCCACTCTCAAAACCCTTCTCTTAACTTTTAGCTTTATCTCTGCCTTTCATTGTGCATAGTTCTTCACTGCCTTTCAGCTAGGTTTTCACCATTAAAAAAAACAACATACATACATGCAGTAATTGCCTCTGCTCCACTCACCTCCACCTCTGCAACACACTGGCCCATACATCTGTAACACCTCAATGTATCTGAAAACTGATAATTGCAGAGGATACTCCTTTTATAATGTCTATTGTGCTATTAAAATAACAGAAGGACAATCTTTGGTTTGAAAGAGACTTGCTGCTTTGCCTGTAGCACTGCAGACATAATGGAAATACTGTGGAATGGTGCAAGGCGTAAAGGCTATGCTCATGTGTAATAGCTCATTAATATTGAGACAAAATGGCCCCCATTGGAGATTAAAAAAAGGAGATGCTGTGAAAGCAAAGGTACATCTACCTCCCAGATAGAATTTACTAAATAAGCCCATATTGCTACTTGTTTTCAGTGAAGGTCTAAGTACATCTTTTTTGTATTAGCACAATTATGTTGGACTGCTGCCTTTCCCATGCCCATTCCCATGTTCTTCCACAGATGTATGGACCAGTGTATGGTATTGGAATGTGCATGGCTGTGTTGTTATGGAGTTCCATGATGAAGGGAGGGCAGATGGACAGTTGGAGGGGACCAGAACAGATGGTTGCGATGGAGCTGCAGCCTTGTACTGCTGGGGCCATTTAAATAAAGGACTAAACTACAACTACGTGGAAGAGTTTTCACTACAGACCTGGCGACGAGCTATATGACCCCAGCATCCATTCTCACTTGTGTGGATTACTTTTGGAAACTGGAATTTTCCCTGGTGGCATATATTTTCTTTTCTTCGCTACTGACTCCCAGTACGTGTGATCTCTTGTGGGTGCTGTTTGGTAAAAAATGAAAGCAAACACCTACTGCACTACTATGTGATTGGATGGGGTCACGGGTGGAAATAAAATATAATAGGGCCTAAATTAGAGTTTCACGAACATGGACTCTGCCACAAATGTGGTGGAGCACTCATTCCACCAAACTCTTGGTCTGCCCTGTCTATTTAGTGAGAGGCACACCACCATGTTTCTGCTTGCTCAGACTCTGCTGGCTCCCCTGGCGGAAAGCATTGACCCACAGCCCATCAGATATTGGCCCATTGGTCAATAGATGCGAGAAAGTCTAACATATTGAAGGAAGACGTTCTTAGATCATTGTTCCTCTTCCGGACGGTGAAGGAGAGCTTGATGTTCTCGAACTGGAAAGATAAAAATGACACCCACATGCCAGGAGAAACCTCCCACCATGTCAAGCCGATTCGTTTTTTGTTTATCAGAAACAAACTCCCACTTCTTTGGGAGTTTGTGTATCAAATACAGACAATTTTGCATAGTGGCTGCATTAAACATGGCAGCTGTGGTGGCATTTTCTCTTAAAACACAGAGATCTCCACCAGGCAGGCTGAGATATCCACGTTAGGTGGGTGACCATCCACCATGATGGCATGGTGAGTCGAGGGGACACCTGAACATCTCTAAACAAGTCCTCTGGTGGCAAAGTTAAGCGCATTAAACATGGCAGCCACTCAGCAAAGTTAAGCGCATACAGAGGAGCAGCCGTGGTGGCATTTTCTCTTAAAACACAGAGATCTCCACCAGGCAGGCTGAGATGAGATATCTACGTTAGGTGGGTGACCATCCACCATGATGGCATGGTGAGTCGAGGGGACACCTGAACATCTCTAAATAAGTCCTCTGGTGGCAAAGAGCAGGGCTACAACACCCTGCCCATGAACAATTGTGAGAATGTTGACGAGTGTGAGGTGCTACAGAAGGAGTGACTAACTCATACAAAAGCTTTTGTTTGTATAGCTTGTGGTTACTTCTAAATGAGCAGAAGTTTCCAAATTAACTGAAACATACAGGTACTTTAAGTGTTATTGTCACAGAAGTTTTCAGTTTTGGTGCAGATTTAATTGACATTTGCCCTCCTGGTAATTAACGTTAAAAAATTTGTAGTAATATGTGCCTAACATTTAGAATGTTTGCATCAGGTTAGTTCTGGTGCAACCTTTGCACTGTACGGGTTCTGTTTTAGTCAGCTACTCCATGGCTGGAGAAGGGAGGATCATGCTGTTTCTGGAGTCACCTATTAAAGGTTTCCTTGACTTTAATCAAGGTTTGGTGCATTCATCACAATATTTTTGGTGACGATCGCCAGCCACAAAGAGAGACACTGCTGCCAGAGAACGGCCACCGCAGCACATTGTGTGACCAATGTTTCTCCATTTGATAAAATGCGAGAATGAAGGCTGGGCACCAAGTTGACTCCAATGTGGTTGACCAATACTAGCCACAAAAGGAGTGTAGATGAGCACTCAGTGGAAACCAGAGGGGTGGTTATAGCTGGAGACTAGGTATAAATAAAGCATGGAAGAGTGTGTAAAGAATTGTCAAAATCTTAGGGTCCGTTCAAAGTTAAAGAAGTGTTCGACAGTTATGTGGAGTTGGAGAATGGAAACAAGTGGGACAAGTGTAAAGTGGCTCTACACCAAAGAGGAGGGACTGTTAGAGGCAGTGGAAAATTTGAGGCTCAAGGGGGATTCAACAGTTACATGTTGATGGATGATGAAGAGTAGGTGAGTGATATGGTAGTGGGGGTGAGAAGTCTTGGTGAGAATGGGGAAGGTGATGTAAACGAGTGAGCAACAACAATTCTTTACCTGCCGGATGCATGAGAGAAACACCGAATCCCAAGAACAACAGACATACGCACTATTGGTAGGGTTATGAGCAAATTCTTGAACCTTATGTTTATCATTTTGACACAGAATTCTAGGTATTTTATACCTCCTCGCTTTGCGGAGGATTGTGCGCAAACCTCTTTTATTTTATACTTATACCTTTCAGTTTTAACATCATTGTGTTTTAACATGTTTTGTTTTAGTGTTTGATTAGAAAGAAAGGGGATTTGTAGTAATGTGTGCCTAAAATTTAGAATGTTTACATCGGGTTAGTTCTGGTGGAACCGTTGTCCTGTTCGGGTTCTGTCTTTGTCAGTTACTCCGTGGCTGGGGAAGAGAGAACCACGCTGTTTCCGGGGTCTTCTATAAAGGGTTCCTTGCCTTTAATCACAGTTTGGGGTCTTCATCACGATAGACATTCACTGAAGAGACGGGTCGTATGTGAGCCTGCAGGTGACTGCGCATTCTCAGTGAACGAGTTCCGTTTTCCACTGATGCATTCTAGTTATTTGGTTTGCTGCCCTTTTATATTTTGTTTTATTCAATTTTCAGTCGTTCTTAACATGTGATGTCACTTTTAGAAAGGTCTTTCAGTATATGCCAGAAGCTTTTCCGTGTGCAACACTGTAGATAGGCTTCAGGGCCCCGTACAGAGGAATACTATTAAAATGAACTCAGAAATGGGTTGCGATCCTGCGTTATCATTTTTCCTCTTCTGGGGGGCGGGGTCATATTTGTTATCTGCCCAAAAAGCAGAGTTTGATTTATTTTCAAAACAGACAGGTTCTATCTCGAATTTTCAAAGATATATCTTGTGTTTTTTTGTACAAACATTTTTTTGGTCTTCCAGGCACACATTATATAAGCGAAATAAGACAGTGTTTGTTTTTAAAGTCCATTAAAGTTTTTCGGGCTCAAAAGGAATCATTTCAAACATGGGATATGGCACCTTTCAATCTTTTGACGCCAATGGAGGGAGGGAAGGAGAGAGAGAGAGAGAGGGGAGCGAAAGAGAGAGAGAGAGCGAGAGACAGAGGAGCGAAAGAGAGAGCGGGAGACAGAGTGAGAGAGAGAAACTTGGCTCCCTTTGTCACTCTGCTCGCGGTTTGACCACTTATTATCACGTACCCCCTCTGAGGCCCTTTTCTCGGTAGTATTTATTAAAGGTATTGATCCGGAAGGCAATTTCTCATCCTTAGAGCTCATCCTTACAACTGAGACTGCAATCAGCCTATAACAACATCCTCCAGTTGAAGTATGAAACTGCACAACAAAGCACTGCTTTTCTCCGCTGGAAGCGCGCGCGGCCTCTCTAATCTCAGCCCTCTTATAAATGTAAGTCCGTTTTTATATAGCGCAGCTACTCACCCTTATGG
The DNA here is from genome assembly GCA_963921515.1 of Calotriton arnoldi. Lineage (NCBI taxonomy): Eukaryota > Metazoa > Chordata > Amphibia > Caudata > Salamandridae > Calotriton > Calotriton arnoldi. The sequence continues at coordinate 1,657,955 of CAWUFW010000836.1, forward strand.
GTCTCAAGGCCGTCGTGGAAATTAAGTGAGCTATTGCCCAGAGTCACATGGTGCTGAGCTGCCGCCGGAGCAGGGGATCGAACCGTGAACCCTGTGCTCCGAAGTCAGCTGCCCTGGCCGCTGCACCACACCTCTCCACCCTCTTATGGGACATTGATTTGTGCAAATGCGTCACATACAGTTGATTGTCTGCCTGGCTCCTGTTTATTTTCTAGCGGGAAAGGATCATTCATTTCCAGAAAGGAAGTTCCCATCACGGTCACAAATGAAGCATTAATAATGCAAATACAGTGCCAGCCAATACCGGGTTAAAAGTTAAAAAAAATATATATATCTAGCCTTCATCAACAGACTTTGTTTATCTTGGGTTATACGTCGTCAGCAATGCCATTTAACATGTCTGTACCCTCTTTGTTCAATGTAAATTTTACATACCACGTGATGTCTAGTCTCTCTTCTGTTCATAAACGCGGGACGCACACAATGTTGAGGTATAGGAAGGAAATGCAACATGCTGTTTCTTTCATCATATTTTGCCAGATGTTTCCGTCTTGTTGTTAAGGTACTTCCACCTCAGCGTTCTAGAGCACCGGCGACAGACATGTGAGACTGAGAGTTCCTGTTCCAGAACCTTCTGAAGTCTCAGCCTGAACAATGATGCAAACAGGAGCTGGCTCACCCGAAGAGGGTTTCTCTGTAACCAGACTTTACTGTAGTTTTTGAGGCTCAAAAAACAATTTTCTACAAGAGGGTCATACCAGACCAATCCGAACATAAAAAAGGCCAGTATGCTTTCTAATGTTGCTTTGAAAATATGAATTTATATGTGCGAACGGTTCACTTCTGGGTTAACTCTTCCGCCTGCCATCTGACAGGCAAAAATAACACAAACATTGACAAAGCCAATAGGTCTCAGTTTAATGTGTTATCATGAACAAAAACAGGTATGCACAACTACTGATTATATGCACGTGTGACCTGGTAGTTCAAGCTGCTGCCTTGGAACATCGGGACTGTAAAGTTTCCCTGTGCATGGGAATGAGTTAGGGTTTGGGTCTGATGTGAGACCGTGTGTGGCGTGTGGGTTGAAAGATACCCATTGCATAATTTCCTATGTGAGGGAATAGGTTGGGTTGGAAGATACCCAGTGAAAAGATTCCCTGTGAGTGGGGGTGTGTATGGGTTGGAAGATAGCCTTAGTGTGCAGTAGTGGGACGTTGATCCAGCGCGATACTAGCAACGAGCATTCATACACCAGATACTCACTTGGGCCCATACATTCATACTACGCTAGTGTTTCACGCTGGTGTGTCAGTTGTACTCTTTATCAAAATCCCTGCTACCAATTACTTTCTGATCGAAGAGTAATGACTTACCAATGAATCCTTTGCTAATTGGGAAGTTTAAAATGAGTGACATTCATTACAGTTCGTAAATCCTGAAATAATCACTGAGTCAGGAAGTTTTAAAATGTTTATCTAAAGATTTAGCAGAGTAAAGTACAGAATTGCATGATACTTAATCGCATATCAAGGATGAAGCACAAGAAATCAATTATCGATTAATGACGGTCCCTCAGAAAGGAGAAGATAGAGACAGCAGCGCAACTAAAGGTTGCATATATTTACCTAAAAGTGCGAGAACCAAACCCCTTGGCCAAGGAGTTGGAAAGATAGGACCCAGGAAGGATGAAGAGCAAAGACCTACTCCAAGTTCAGGACAGGACCGGTGACCTCTCTACCTACGACGCCTGCGTCGTTCCCCCCTCTGATACTCCGCTTCTCCTCGATTCTCCCGTGTCTTCCTTCTAATGGACTCCGCCGCCCCCTCCTCAGGACCTCTCTGGACAGTGGTTCTGTCTGCAATCGATCAGCTTGTCGGTCTGGAGCTTCTGCCTGTCAGCATCTAGTCTAGCATCTCCTAACTAATTAGCTAATTCTAATCTATTATACCCTTCTACGCCCATGTACCTCCCATTAATGTTGCAAAAATATGGGACCACTACTTCTGATTGGACAGGGACAGGGGGTTGATCCTCACACCATATGATTTAGTTCAATTTCCTAAAGCCCATTGTTTTAAAATACCGCCCATCAATTTAAATACATTTGCTTTATTTCCCACCCGTCTCACGACAAAGTTTATACATTCTTCATGTACAATGTTGCATATTAGTGGGGACATTCATGGGTACAGCAGTGTCGGCCATCAGGTCATGGCCTTGGACAACGTCCAGGTTGACTTCATCCTTTTCTCTTGGCAGCCTGGCAGGACGCATGCGCAGAATCATTGTCTCTCGAGTTTCAGTTCACCAACCCCAGGCCCAAGTTTACGAACTAATAAAAGTCAAAGAAGAAAATATTAAAATCACAAATAAAATGTTTCACTGTATACCCACTCTCTCTACTCTATTCCCATTTACTTATAAATTCTATCCCGCATTAATAGCGTTAAGAAAACGACAATTTAATTACAACACGAGAGCAAGCTGTAGCACGTGAAAACATCAAGCAGCCATTTTAATACACACTGGGCAGAAACAGAATTTTCCCACCAAGCAAAGAAAGACGTCACACCACATGATATGGTTGAGACATGCGCAGTAAAGTTCCCGCGTTTTAGCTGCCATTTTAGAACAGACAAGAGTTACTTGTTAGTTTAAACACATAGGCAAGCTTCCTTGCTACTTATGTCGTGTATGAACAATACAAAGTTTAATACATTAATACTGTGAGGAGATTGCCTCCGAGCAAGTCTCATTTGTGAGTCCTTGCTCCATCAACGTGTTAGTTCCTTGTCCAGCAGAGTATGCAGTAAAGGGAGGCGTTAGCTCCTTGTCCTGCAATGGTGTGCAGTAGTGGGTGAGTGTGTAAACTCAGCAGCCACCCTCTTGAACTACTGCACACAGTACGCTGGTCTGTTCAACTGCCCTGGACTGCAGGCTGTCGGGTGAAGTTAGACACTGGTGGGGTTACCAGGTGCAATTCTTCCTCACAGGCTTCAATCTATTTTCCTTGGTAATCTTCTTAGTTTCATCAGTAGTACTTCTGTAGATCTTCATTACCGCACACCATCCCATCCTCGTTGCCAGTCTTGTAAACAAAGTAATGCCCTTGTCGGTAATTAGTCCAGTAACCAGCAGTGTAGATTATAAGAACAGGTTTATTCAGACTCACTTACAGTCAGTTCCAGGTAACTGGTAAGATGGTAAGTGTGCCCCACCAGGAGCAGTATCCTGCTGCTGAGCTTCACACATTCCAACTGACATTTATACAAACCAGGCACTCATCAACATTCCAATTACATCACATACACAGTGGTTGAGCAGCAGGGAACTAAGAGATAACAGGATACAACAGAGACCAACACTGAAATCCTGGCCTTGAGGCTAGACTGAACATCATCTGATTATGGACAAATCATTTTATCTCCCTGTGCTTAAATGTGTGTAAATTGTATTGGGTAATCCCCATTTAATCTACACGATTTTGTAGATCTCTCCCAACTCCTCATGTAATATGCAGCGCGCCTTTGCTTCCCAGCTAGGTTTGTGCTATATAAATAAAAAGCATGCACAAAGGGTTTTAGTGCATTAAGCTGACCCTACTGGATTTGCCAATAGCAAAAACGATTGTTTTCTCTATAACAAATGAAATGGAGATTAAAAAAAATAATGTGATGACAGAGTGTACTTTTTAGATGTGAAATAGTCACTTATGCAATCAAATGTACACTTCCTGGAAGCCAGAATAATACACCTCACAGCCAATATCATGAGGTGAGAGAAATACTTCTCTGAGTGGAATCAACACCCACTCTATTGGCCTAATTCTAAGCATCACAACTCAGAGGTGATAATTATCTACACCAAGGTGTGAAGTATCTATAGGATGCAATAGGTATTACATATTGGGATTTTTTCTGATTTTGTTGTGGTAAGGGTATATGGTATCTACTCTATAGTAAATATATGACTACAATATAGTATTCCCCATGTAAATTCTGTCAGGTTTAACCTGCTGAAATTTAATGAATGGCAAAGTATTTAATGCACCCAGAATTTTCCAGATGCTGTAAATACTATGGAACTCGTTATTCCGGACAGTGTTTTCTGACCCCTGTGCAAACCCCTGTTTGTGCAAAGATGTTTGTTGGACCTGAGGGTCTCTAGTTGGCCGAGGTAGGTACCTTTGTCCAAATAGGGACCCTTGTTTCTAGTCAGGGTAAGGGGGATCCACACTTTAGATACCCCCTGCTCACCCCCTTGGTAGCTTGGCACGAGCAGACAGGCTTATCCCAAAGGCAATGTGTGAAGTATTTGTACTAAAAACACACAGTAATACAGTGATAACACCACAAATAGACACCATACCTGATTTATCTAAACTCAACAAGACCAAAACATCAAACATCCAGCATACATGTAGTAAAATAGCACTTCAGAGCACTTATTTCCAAAATAAAGCTTGTAGAAAACAAATAGTTCCACATGGGGCTATTTTGACGTCGTGACGGCAATAAATTCAAAGTACTGCGCCGACTGGGAGGTGCGCGGCATCGGGCACGCAATCACACAGACCCCCAAACAAACAGTATCTTTGGATAACGAAGTCTATAATGATGCACAGCATTGTGCAGATGAGGCATTGGTGCTGAGGTCGAGGCCATCTCCCCGGCTGCCACGGGGGAGGTGAGGCATCGTGTCCGCAAGAAGGCGACGTGTCGAATCCAGGACAGGGTAAGTCGGTTGCATCATCGATGAGGCATCGGTTACGGTGAGGCGGTGCGAAGTCAGCGACTTCGTGGAGTCATCCTCAGCGGTTATCGGTTAACAGGATGCGAGTGCTGGCATTGGGAACGCCAATAACTGCAGGCGTCAGCAGGCATCAAGGGCCATCAGAGCTGCGGTGCAGCCCGGGCAGTGCGTCGCGCACTTCACGAGCATTGCCCCTGGTTGCGGTACAGGTTGCGGCATCACGGCGGCCTCGCTGATGGTGTCAGAGATTGTTTTTATTGCTTCTCTTAGGTTTCTTTCAGCTCCCAACAGCAGGAACAACCTCCAGAGGTGCAAAACTAGAACAGGCACCTCCTGGCAGGTCAGAACTCTCAGTAGTAGAGTTCAGGGGAGCTGGGGTGAAGTATTTGTGTCCCTGAGACTTCAGAACAGGAGGCCAGCACACACAAGCCCGTGGAGATTCTTCTTCAAGCAGGTTTCTCAGCAAAGTTCCAGTCTTTTTCCTTTCTTTGGCAGAAGCAGCAACTGCAGGCCAACCATACACAGCACACAGCAAAGGGACAGTACTCCTTCTCACAGCTCTCCAGCTCTTCTCCTTGGCAAAGGTTCCTCTTGAGTCCAGAAGTGATCTAAAGTTCAGGGGTTTAAGGTCCACTAATTGTACCCCATTTTGTCTTTGTTCTTCTTTGTGCAAGGCTCTCTGAGCCCAGTCCAAACCAGTTTTATCCTCACTGGTGCAGTATGATCACAAGAGGGTGTAGACAGCTTTGTGCAAGGGAGACAGGCCCTATTCAGGTGTAAGGAAAACTCCTCTCAGTACTCTAAATGCAGCCAAGGTCTATTCAGCTCAGCTCTGAGTCATCCAGGAGGGCCAGGCACACCTCAACCCCACAGTGGTTGTCTACAGTGAATGCACATCCCTAGCCCCTGTCACTCCAAAACCAAACAGTCAATCCACAAACAGGCAGAGGCACACAGAATGGTTAAACTAGAAAATGCCTACTTTCTAAAAGTGGCATTTTCCAACACACAATTTAAAAACCATCTTTACTAAAAGATGTTATTAAATTCTGAGTTTAGAGAGCCTAAACTTCATTTCTCTATCTTGTCCCAATGGGAAGTTATACTTGTAAGATGTTACAAAGTATCACCCATGCTAGCCTATCGGACAGATAGCCTTTCAATAGTGAAAAACAAATTGGCAGTATTTCACTATCTGGAGATGTCACACACAGCAGTGCATGTCCTACCTCTCACATACACTGCACCCTGCCCATGGGGGTACCTTGGGCCTACCTAAGGCAGTGCTTAATTTGAGCCGGGACTTTCCGGTGCTCAGCACCGGCACATAATTGGTGTCCGGGGCTCGGCACCGGCACCTAATTGTCAATACCATACTTAGAACAGTCCACCACATGGTGGCGCTGTTCATCTAATTTAGAGATGAGCAGAACAACGGTAGTTTAGGACTACAATGTACATTAAAATTGCTAATACCTGCCTCCCCAGCCATTCCTTTAGCTTTGGGAACCTGGAATAATCTGAACTGTCGCATTTACATGCGAGAGAGATAGTTAGTAGGTGTTTTGGCAGCGATGACAAGGGCGATGGGTGGTGCAAGCTGCAGTGGCCTCCTGGTCAGAGCCCTGGCACTTAATATTCTACAAATTAAGCACTGACCTAAGGGGTGTCTTACATGTAAGAAAAGGGAAGGTTAGGCCCTGGCAAGTGGGTGCACTTGCCAGATCGACATGGCAGTTTTAAACTGCACACAGACACTGCAGTGGCAGGTCTGAGATACCTTTTCAGGGCTACTCATGTGGGTGGCACAATCAGTGCTGCAGGCCCACTAGTAGCATTTGATTTACAGGCCCTGACACACTCAGTGCACTTTACTCGGGACTTACCAGTAAATTAAATATGCCAATCAGGAAGAACCAATTGTAATGACAATTTACACAGGGAATACTTGCACTTTGACACTGATCAGCAGTGTCAATAAGGTTATCACCTCGATTTACGTACCAGTCCACAGGGATTTTACCTAAGCTAAAACAATGAATTGCTTTCTGTTCTTTTCCAGTCTCTCATCATTCAGCATTGTATTTTGATTTCACAACATAGCATACCACCCCCAGGACTACCATATATGTTTCAGACTGAAGTATCTATGGTGCAACTAAGCACCTAATTATGAGTTTGGTGGTCCTCGGACCGCCAAACTCATGTTGGCGCAGCAGTGGCGGTCTGGCCACTTCTGCATCGGCGGTCCAATAGCCGTATTACAACTTGGGCAGGTGGACCGCCATGACACTGTCGCAGCTGCCAGGGATCATAGATCCCTGGCGGTGGAGCAGCGGTCTGAGGGTTGCAATATGCTTGGTGGTGCCCTGCGTTACCGCCAAGGATATTACGGCTTTCCTCACTGCTAGCAGTCTCATAGAGGTTCTTACTCCATAAAACTGCTGGCGGTGAGGAAAGAAAGATAGCCCTATAGGGCCCCCTCTTGGCCCTGTGCAGGGGGTGCATTCAGGAGGGCACATGGTGTGCCCCCCTGTGTGCACGCGCCACAGTTCCTGCATGTAATGGACTGCAGAGTCCATGTCGTGCAGGAACTGCCTTTAGCGCTCGGATTGCAGTGCCCATTTTCAAAGGCACCGCCGTGGGATCGCCAAAGAAACGCCCGCCAGACACAAGAAAACTTGTAAACTGGTGGGCGGTGCACACACGGCTTTGGCGGTGTGGGAGCGGGGTTGCGGCATGGTGGACCCACTCCCACACCGCCAAAGTTGTAATCAGGCCCTTAGTGCTCTTATTAGATGTTTGCTTTACGGATAGAGACCTGGAATGCTTTCTAAAGTATGTTTGTGAGGGTTCTTGTAAATTTTCAAAGGAAGCAGATCCCTTGTAGTGCTTGCTAAGTACCATAAAAATCTATCACCTAAAATAGAATTTTTATAAGTTGCCTATTTAAGAGAGGCTGGAGCTGGTGCACCTTCTGCTTTTCAATTAGCAGAGAGAACTGTTTTTTTGCTATATCCTGGTGCTGCCACAGGCACAGATTTGTTGAGCTCCCTAGTCACAAAGTCAATGGACCCAAGAGGTCTCAGAGAAGGAATATAATCTGAGAATGTATCTGTCTTTATAACCCCAAGATATTGCTACTCAAGTATCATTTTATAGCTTTACTGGTCCTCCTGCCGGCTGCAACAGAGGGTAATTGAGTCTCCTCTTTTTTAGGTAACTATTTGGATAGCACTGTCCCCTACATGGTGTACAGTTGTGACACTTACCCTGTATGCATGACTGTTAGTATCTGGTATCCTGATTTTCAGATTTTGGCCCCAGCCACATGCTAATTTAGAGCATGCATGAAGGATTAGGCCTGCCCTTAGCTTTCAACAGGGCCTGGACCTGTCATTTACCTAGCTGAAATTCTGACTCTATGGGCTGCTGAATGAGAATTACCATTCAGAAAGATGTTAAACAAACAAGCTATTTCCATATTAACTGAAGTAAAAAGGAAGTGGCATAGAAGGTGTCCTGCACCACTTGCCATTCACGTTTAAAGGATGTTCCCTTTTAACCAAATCTTCAGAAAACAGATTAAGAGTTGGCTCTTCAATTTCTAAGTATGTATCTTTCCCTCTTGGCTCCTGTACTGTACAGTGGATTTGCACAGCGCTTTGTGTGCTTTGGAAATCCGAATTCATCCATTAATTCTTTCAGGACATCATGCAATAATCATGTAAACGTGATAAGGTCTCATCCAAATTTTAAAAAAAGTTTTTCTTTAACATGTGGAAGTGTTTCACCTTAGTGCATCAGATTATATCACTGCATTGAGTGGTATTTAAAAGCAGTGATAGTTTTTAAACATAAATGTAAAACATTCATGCCCTCCCCTCATCTCTAACGACTATGGCAATAGTCACCAAAGAGGCAAATTATGTGCACCCTCTGTGCAGACGAGGTTGTTGTTGTACATGGAACAAAATTATAGTCTATTAAATTAAAGACAAAAAAGGGTTTTTGTACAACACACATACTGAATGTCTGTATTTCGCGGTGCTCTCATAAGAAAAAGGATGCAAGGTGAATTAAGACAATTGCCTAGAATCACACAATTTGGCAAGCGGAAAGCTGGGATTAATCCCAGGTTTACTGGTTTCCCTTTGTGCAATTCAGTCAGTTGATGGGCATCTATTTTTCCCTCTCATTTTACATCAAATGTTAATGTTTTAGCTTTAATTCTTGGCACATGTTGTTAGCTTATCGGGGGCAAGTAGAAGCCACATGAAGGTTTGGATCGTTTTTAGTTCGAGGATTCAAGAGAGCCTCGAGCTGAGCCAGCACCAGTCATGTGGCTTGAGATTGTCTGTAGCCTTCAGTGGCTTGCTACCCTCTATCACTTCTTAGTGATTAAGGGGTGTTAGAGCTGTAAGACTTCGGGTGATCTTCCCCAAAGCTTTATCCATCTTCATTCCTGTTTTGCTGAATTAGTTTTTGTTGACCATAGAACTATGTGCACTTTACCATTGCTAACTAGTACTAAAGAGCTTGGGCCCACTCCCTAAAAACTGATAAAATTGGCTTACAACTGATTGACATAATTAATTTACTTATAAGTCCCTAGTAAAGTGGCATACCATATAGGCAGGGCCAGTAATTTAAATGGTACTAGTGGGCCTGCAGCACTTACTGTGCCACCCACTTAAGTAGCCCCTTAAAACATGTCTCAGGCCTGCCATTGCAGCATGTGTGCAGTTTTTAACTGTCAATGTGACTTGGCAAAATAAACACTTTGTCAAGCCTAAAACTCCCTTTTTAATACATAAAATTCACCCCTAACGTAGCCCAAACAGCCCATAGGGCAAGATGAATTGTATTTAATAAGCAGGGCATGTACTTTTAAGTTTTACATGTACTGGTAGTTAAAAATTCACAAATTCGTTTTTCACTACTGCGAGGCCTACCTCTTCAATAGGATAACTATGGGTTACCTTCTTACATTTAATAAGTGATAACAGGTAGAAATATCATGTTTGGTGTCTATAGAATTGTAAGTTCAAATCCTCATTAATGGTAAAGTTAGATTTTAAGTCAAAAGTTTGAAAATGCCACTTTTAGAAAGTTAATAACACTAAAGGGTTCTGGCCCCTAATCAGCAAGGCTAGGCCAAGTTTAAATACTCAAAAACAACACAATTGCCAAATCTGATCATTACTAGATTAATCTTTTCACCCAATCACACGTGACACTCATAGTGACTGTAAAAAAATTAATTTTTACTTTTGTTTTCTCAATGTTCTTTTTAAAGTTCAATTTTGTCAAGAAACTTCATTGCCTTGTTCATGTTATTTTTTCAATGAACAATTCGACGTGAACTCACATGAACCACATACAAATATTTTACACATTTATACAAAACAAATAAAAATCACGTAAATGACATGACAATACATCTCACATATGTCAAAAACAAATAGAATAATAAGCAAGCTCTAGTTCCACAAAAATGGCAACACATTTAGAAACAAAAAAGAAGAAAAGAAAGAAAAGAAGCCCAGAACGGGGAAGGAGAGTTGGAAAAAATGTATTAAACCATTTCAAAGTGTTTGCACAAGCAACACCACCCCACTAAGGGCACTTGCCAAACTATGTACAATTCAGGTCACCAAGATTTGATCAAAAGTAGTTAATTCAGTTTGATTCATAAGCAGAGGTTGACCTGGTAGTTAGTTTTAGTCTGCATTTGTTTGGACAAGAAGAAAAGGTCTACGCGTTTCGAACCCCATTGGATGCTTTTTAAGTGGGGTTCTCCTCAGGACCTGGAACAAGCTTGCGCGAAGTTCCTTTACACCACAAGGTGTCTGCCACTTTCACTCTAGATTGGCACAAGCCCAAGAATATTGGCCTTGATGCAAAATTGAAAAGTCGTAGCTCATGTAACACTTCTCCACTCGTGGAGAGTTTTCGCTGGTGTGGGCGGGGCTGTTGACATGCGTGGCTGTCGGTGTAGGTTCCTCTTTATTAGTTTGAATCGTCCACGGGTACGGGCTCCCTTTTGACGCTTTTAACCGTCTGCATTCGGCCGATAAATTTCCTATTTACGCAGATACGTCGACGTGCTGGGCGAAAGAAATTGAAGGCGTCAGAACGACAAGCAAGCAGAGGACGTATCTGCGTAAATAGGAAATTTATCGGCCAAACGCAGACGGTTAAAAGCATCAAAAGGGAACCCGTGCCCATCGACAATTCAAACTAATAAAGAGGAACCTACACTGACAGCCACGCATGTCAACAGCCCCGCCCACACCAGCGAAAACTCTCCACGAGTGGAGAAGTGTTACATGAGCTACGACTTTTCAATTTTGCATCAAGGCCTATATTCTTGGGCTTGTGCCGGTCTAGAGTAAAAGTGGCAGACACCTTGTGGAGTAAAGGAACTTCGCACAAGCTCGTTCCAGGTCCTGAGGAGAACCCCACTTAAAAAGCATCCAATGGGGTTCGAAACGCGTAGACCTTTTCTTCTTGTCCAAACAAATGCAGACTAAAACTAACTACCAGGTCAACCTCTGCTTATGAATCAAACTGAAATAACTACTTTTGATCAAATCTTGGTGACCTGAATTGTACATAGTTTGGCAAGTGCCCTTAGTGGGGTGGTGTTGCTTGTGCAAACACTTTGAAACGGTTTAATAAAATTTTTCCAACTCTCCTTTCCCGGTTCTGGGCTTCTTTTCTTTCTTTTTCTTCTTTTTTTGTTTCTAAATGTGTTGGCATTTTTTGTGGAACTAGAGCTTGCTTATTTTTCTATTTGTTTTTTGACATATGTGAGATGTATTGTCATGTCATTTACTTGATTTTTGATTTGTTTTGTATATATGTGTAAAATATTTGTATGTGGTTCATGTGAGTTCACGTCAAATTGTTCATTGAAAAAAATAACATGAACAAGGCAATGAAATTTCTTGACAAAATTGAACTTTAAAAAGAACATTGAGAAAACAAAAATAAAAATTATTTTTTTTACAGTCACTGAGTGTCACGTGTGATTGGGTGAAAAGATTAATCTAGTAATTATCAGCATTAGAAATTGTGTTTTTTTTTGAGAATTTTAGAAAGTTGGCATTTTCTAATCCTAACCATTTCGTGCCTGCAACCTGTTCCTGTGTCACATGACTAGGTGTAGTTGGCAGTTGGCCTTTGTGTATTCCTCCCAAGCAGCCACACAAAAGGGGGACTGGGTGTTGGCAGGGTATGCCAACCTGGAAGGATGTGGGGCAGAGCTGTGCACAGCCCCACTTGCACTTCAAATCAGCTTCTTCAGTCCACACAGAAGGGAACTGCTCACTAGCCTTTTGTACCCCCAGATATCCTGGGACCAGGGCAGGGAGGCAGAAAATTCCAGACACTCCTGTGGGGTGAAAACCCCAGAGGTTTCTTCCACTTCAAAGCTGGCACCATGTATAAAATTAGTGCCCTTGGACCCACTCTTCAGTTCACCTCTGTACCTGTGGATGACTCTCAAAGGACTGCCCTGCTGCCTGTGGCCTGCTGTCTACTTCAGAGGACTGTCCTGCTGCCCCAAGAAGACTTCCCTGTTGTCCTGCTGCCTGAAGCCTTCCTTGTGACCCTAGAGCACTGCCCAGCTGCTTGAAACCTGCTTTTCTGCTACAACCCAGAACTTCCAAGGTGACTCCAAGGGCTAATTAGCTGGCATCCCGATCAGAGTCTCAGGGACAGAAACGACTCTAACCATCGTGAACCCAGACCTAGACCCAGCCTGAAAGAGTCCTACCCTCCAATTGGTGCCCCTTCAGCCATGGACCCTTAAAAGTGGTACTAAAGATGCCCAGATAGTCCAAGTGCAAAACTTGGGATTTAAAACAATTTCAGCACAAGTATGCTCTAAAAACCTAGAAGAGACCAGGACCTACCTGTTTGCTGATCTGCCCAAGGTGCATCACCAGTCGACCTAATTTTGTGGTAGCTCCTGCTACATTTTTCTCTGCAGCAGACAATGCTTTTTCAGCGGCTCCTCACAGATGGTGTATCTGGCCTGGTGGAGCCCTCATCAGCTGCAGCCTATCAATCAATCAAGACAGATTTATAAAGTGCTTCTTTTCACCTGTGAGGGTCTCCAGGTGCTGCTGGGCAATGTGCTGCTGCTACGGGCTACCTGTTGAACAGCCACGTTTTCAGATTCTTTCCAAACTACTGAAGGATTGGGGCTGTTCAGAGTTGAAGGGGGAGGACGTTCCAGTGTTTTGCGACCATGTGGGAGAAAGCGCGGCCGTAGCTCCTGCTTCTGTGGATGTGAAGAGTGAAGAGTGTGGGCCAGATAGAGGGATGAGGAGCGAAGTTGTCTGATGGGTTGGAGGAAGTTTACTCTATGGTTGAGTCTACAACTTCGTCCTGCTGTAGATCTTTGACTTCCATAAAAGAGACTAAGTCCAAACATAGAAAACTTCACTGCAACTTCATCCCGCGGCTCCCTGACGACGATGGTTATAACTTTTGATTTTGCCCCAGTCTTGCTCGACTAGGTGTCCACGGTTGGGACTTTGATCTTTTAGATGCTATTTTTAACTGTAAACTTTAAAAACTCATATCTCAGTTTCGACCGATTGAATTTTTGTTGTTTTGATGTCATACAATTTATTGAATTTTACTATATTTGTCTATATTGGTGTGGATTATTAATTTGATGTGTTTTCACTTTATTCATGTTTAATTGCTGCATAAGTACTTTACACATTGCCTCTAAGTTAAGCCTGACTGCGTTTGTCCATGCTACCAGAAGATTAAGCACAGGTTCATTTTTGCGTTTCACCCTGATAAGGACTGTGGCTGGTGCTTGAGAAGGCCTCACACCTGTTTCAACCAACAACCCAATTTCTCACAAGCGGCAATCTTGGCATTATCTGACCTAGATCAAACAATTTGGTGAAGAAGTGGTAGCAAAACCCCAGTGCATGTCTTCTTGTTTCAAGGTCCCTTAACTTTCAAAATTACTCTATTGGCTATTGTTGAATTTATGATAAAAAAAACTAGATGAAGCACACATGGCCAAGATTCTTCTACTGGATGTCTCCACCTGGTTCCACACAGAAGATCACCTCACACTTCTATAGAATTTAGCCCCTATATATGTGTTGATGAGCTCATGCAAACCTAATTCTTTTCCTACATGATTACTAGTTTTATCAGTGAGTGGATGGCATTAGTAAACTATAACAATCCACTACTGAATTCATTAGATCTTAGGGAACTAAGTCATTAGGATGTAACACACTTATAACGAGGCGGCCAGGATATTTGTCAGATTTCCGATGGAGTACCAGTCCACCCAAATCTAAATCTGGCCCTTAGTTTCCAATTTCAGATCTAAACAATGCAAGCTTGTGTCTGTGTATGTACATGTCTCTGTCTATTAGAACTACAGATCGGAAGTTTGACTATTTCAATATTTTCTTAGTAGCAGACTACCGTCTTCCTACACCACATACAAGTGAGTGGACTAGGAAACTGGGTGGTCTCTCTCCCTCATGTAAAATCATGTGATTGTTAGGCGTAGTCCTGTTTCTTATCACATATTTACCACAAGTGTCTAGTTTGATTTGTTTCTCTTAATTTCTATCTTTTAAAAAAAAAAAAAGCTGAGAAATATGATCAAAAAGTGATTGTTCAAAATCACACAATTTGCTATAAAAGGAGGCTCGCATTAATAAAAAACATGTCTTCTGGTTTCATATTTTCATTTTTCAATCTTGCTCATTACACAACAGCTGTGGTGTCACTGGTTCCCATGGTGACAGTTTAGGGTCTACTCTTGCAAAATAAATGCCACTGTGTGTGGAACCTGCCCAGATTTTTGATGCCGAGTTCACAACCAGCATATTTTGGCAACGTAATTAAGCCAGGATTAAACGTCAAATCGCGTAGTGCCACGGCTAAAACGTTCCTAGTGTATCACGTCTAGCGGTGGAGGTTGAGTACTTGTGTCTGTCCACCTCAGTGAACTGCACATAATTTTTGGGGAGGGGTCTTTATCAAGAATTTATTTATAGCCTTCCCTTAACTGAACCTGTTCTAAGCACTACTAATGTTTATAGATAAGAGACTAAAGACATAAGGAGATTGTAAGGCCTAAGATTCTGTTTCATTCCAATTCGATAATCAATTTACTTTCTTTGAACACTTGACTCACCAAAGGAAGTGATAGCAAGCAGCAAAGGCTTACTCTAGGGTCCAATAGAGGAATAGCAACTAAAATGCAGCATAACACAGCATTGTCTAATCTCTTCTAGTGATTATGGGCTTAATTTAGAGGACATTATAACTTTACGACTCACAGACCATTTGTAGGAAAGTAGGATCTGCTTCTTTGGTTACACCCACTTTTTGCCTGGTGCTAAGTTGTTATTGACTAGTCTGACTGGGATCCTGCTAATCAGGGTCCCAGTCTATCGGCTTTCTCCTTTAAACTGTTATGTGCAGTACTTAGGTACATCCCAGATTGGATACTGGGGTACCCTTATCAGTCCCAAGTAAATTGTACTAAGGTACCAAGGGCATAGGTACCCCAGAGGTCCCCCATGGGCTGAAGCATGCATTATGCCACCCATGGGAGACCATTCGAAATGGAACTACAGGCCTGCAATTGCAACCTGTGTAAGCTGGTGCTAGCACCACTTACTAAAGATATCGTTTTCCAATATCTAGGGTCACTGCATTTAAAACCTATGTCACCCCTCTAGCAGTCCTTTGCAATCCTGAAAGCAGGGTTCTAAGTGAGAGGGTGCCCCTGCATGAGCAGGACACCCCCACAGCCTACGGGGTCCATTCTCCCGGGTTGCCAGTGAAGCAGCCATATACCATATAGAGGGGCACAGCGTAATTATGCGATGACCATCTCGAAACTGTCTGCAACGAATCCTATCATGTTTGGTATCAAACATGTTGGAATCATACCCCCACACCATAAACGGTGTGGGAGGTATGATTCCAAGCACTGGCAGAGCCCTCCGTTAGGCTCTCAGTGTTCCTGGTGCCAACCTTCTAGACCTGGACAGCACAAAATGGTTGCTGCCGACTAGAGACACATTTCTGTCCTCGGCAGAAAAATAGGCTTCTTGTCACAGGGAGGTGTGACCACCTCCCAGACAGGATTTAGTGTATTGGGACCGGGTGGGTGAGCTTGCCAGCGCCACTAAGTCTGCATGAGGGGCACATTTGGTGTCCCCGTGCATAGTCCAGTTCAAACCAGTCCTGGGAGCCGTTGGCTCCCGCTCTGGCGTGACACTGGGCAAAGGACATGGGAGTGACCTCCCCCCTGTCCAGACCCTCCCCTGGGAGGGTCCCCTGAATCATCCCAACCATTTCCTTAGGGTACTTAAGGGCTTACCTAGGTGTAGGTCCCTAGATTCGTCGTGGGACAAGATTCAGATCAGACACCACTTCTTCTTCTACCGACTGGGCACTCTGGACTTTGCTGGACTTCATTTGGGCTCGACTTCTTCTCCCTTTCAGTTTGCTGAATCGTCTGTGCCTGTGTACCATACAGGAACCTTCCAAGGCCTGTGGGCATCAAAGACACCTGAAGGAATCTCCCTTGAAGTGAAGGAGTCACTTTCCTGCATTCCCAGGCACCGCAACTAAGTTGACCGGTCTGCTGATCCTGAGCTCCTCCAGACTCCGTAAGGTTCTGCAACACAGGTGGTAGTTTTACAAAGCTCCGAGGCCTGCCCTGTCCTCTTACCAAGGTTGAGGCCAGTATCCCTCGTGGGGGCTGCAATAACCAAACCCCTGTGTAACGCATCAACTTGCAGTTGCAATGGCTTGTTTGCTTCCTTCCAAGAAGATCTTTGGGCTCCAAGTAGCCCCAACCTCAAGCACCTCCAGTGATCAGAATCTTCAGCCACACCACATTGTGTGCACCGTGGCCTGCATCTTTTGGTGAGCTGCTCGAGGTCCTCTTGCGACTCCAGTGCCACCGGCCTGTGGGTCTTTTTGAGGGTCACCTTTGTCTCTTTTTGGCTCCCCTGATTTCTCGGGGCCTGCCCTGACTCCCCTGCTTGTGGTGAGTCCACTGGACCTTGCTGGTCCCGACGTTGCTCCTTCTTCAATTCCTGTGTTGGTTGCATTTGCCAAGGCTTGTTGGTACTCCTGCCAGACACCGACCCCTCAGCACTAGACATCCTTTGTGGGACAGTTTGTGCATGGCTCCTGGTCTTCCTCAGCATCGCCTGGTCCTCACAGCTGCAGAATCAAGGTCATCGTCATCTCTCCTGCAACACCCGACATCGGAGGGCATTCGTCTTCCAAACTTCCTGATCACTCCTGAGTGAAATAGACTCTGTCCCCTCTGCTTGCCAGTACCTCTCATCTAGAATCTACCTTCGGATTCCACCGGACAGTTTCTCCTTCTTCAGCAGCGGCACTTTCCTGAAGTCCTCCATTGGGTTCGACAGCGGTTTCCGACACCTCTTCACACGTATGCACCCGGCTTCCCTGGTGTAGGTAACGTGGGTACTAGGGTATCCATGGGTAGGGTGGCTCTCCAACCTTCTGTCTTCCATGGGGTTTCCTCAGGGTCCGCTGGGAAGGGTCCTTAATCTTTAAAAATCCAACCTCGACTTACACGTAGACTTGTACGGAACACGCAGTCGTGGTTCCACACTGCATACACTCTCTGTGGGGTTCCTAGTCACTCACCTTGGGTGGTTCCTTTTACGTCCTCTCGACATTGTCTTGACCCGAGTCATGGTTCTTATACCACTTTCTTAGTATATGGTTTGGTCCCCCCCGGGGTTCCACTGGTTATTTTGTGCTATTTACTGTATTTCTATGCAAAGTATTGTGTGCATTGTGTTTATCTCCGTGTAGGAGATATCTAGACGTTAGAGAGTATTATAATAAATACATATTTTTATAAATACCTTGTGTGGTTCTTTTTCACTTAAATAAATACAATAAGATTGCATCCTGGAAAAGCAAGTTGCTTTACACTCCTTCTGGACTAAGCCTGAAGGCTGCTCTCCACGGGAAACAGCTATTACATTGCATGCGTAACAATGCATGCGATTACAACGTGGCCGTTACAACGACTGCGTTGTTACATCGCAGTACCATTACAACGCAAGTCATTACAACGACTTGCTGTAGGGGGGGCTCTAAGCTAAGTAATAGTATAATTTACTATTCCAACACCTTCCCTACTGTTGCACACACTGGAGTTGGAATAGTAAATTATACTATTCAAACATCCAGCGCCCCCTACAGCAAATCGTTGTAACGACTTGCGTTGTAATGGTACTGCGATGTAACAACACGGTTGTTGTAACGACCGCGTTGTAATTGCATGCGTTGTAAACGCATGCGATGTACAGGTATATATTCCTTTCCACAGCTACCACTTAGAGAGCTTTCTAAGGTTGTCTAAGACCTCTTAAATCACCATAAGGGTTGTCTGGACTGGTGCAAGGTGCTCACTTACATTAGTGGACATCATATACCAGGACAGCTTCTCACACCATTCTATGTACATACTTTTCTTTCCTTAAGCTAACCTTAAACACACCACCCCCTGACCTTCCTGATATCAGTGCGGCCCTCGGTCACCACAGACCATACTTTTTGGTCGCTGGCAAAATAGCGAGTCCCCATTCTCTGTAATTACAGGAGGACTAATGTCCCTGTCACTAGCTCATGTGTGCAGCTCAGTGGTGGCAGCATACTGTGTTTTGAAGTAATTATTGAATACCAAGGACTTTTCACCTGTGTCATGTGAATGGGAGCCCACTGGTTTCACTCCCAACAGTAAACACAGAATCCTAGCGCTGAGATCTTGTATACCTGAATTTGTGCATGTATGCTGGAGAAATTTGGTATGCTTTGCATGAGTGTCTGAATGAACCAGAGTGACTTAGGCCTCTGGTTTCCATTTTGGAAACCGCTGGCCTGTTTATGTGTACAAGATGGAGGTACGCTTTCTTTCCCAGACAGTGGAAGTGCATTGCTGACATTTTAGACTGGAGGGAGGGAACCCAGATGCTTAAATGGGGAAAGAGGAGACATGCTTCCCCTTAGAAATGTAGTTAGTTTTTTCATGATACAGAAGGTGGCTTATTAGTCTTCCTGAGACTGCCATTTGGTGAATGACAAAGGTGAAGGATGGAACTGCAGTTTCTGTTGTCATGGAGTGAAGGGAGCAGCCCTTTGTTCCTTTGTCTCTCAAGTGTGGCTGTTGATAGTCAGGTGCAGACTGCTCACACCTCTTTTTGCCTCTTTTGTTGGTGCTCCAACCTGGAGACAACACTGCTGTGAAGAATATCATTCAAGACAAAGGCTAATGGTGGATGACAGTCTGAGAAGGATACAAGGGGAAACGATCCAGACCAGTTCTGTAATGACAACGAATCCACATCCCCAGCCAGCCAAGAGCTGCTGATCCACTGGTGGTTCCGGTTAAGGTTCTCTCAAACCGAGGGGGTGCTCCACAGAGTCCCCTATAGGACTACTGCATAATCAGGGCTGGTGTCTTCCCAGAAATGAGGGGACATCACTGGAGTCAATTCTGCAGGAAGAAATGCCTGATGTGTCCTGGGAACCCAAGGAGTCCTGCCTGAGCAAGAGGGAAGGAGTAAGAGCACTGGAAGGGGCTAGAACAGTTTTCAGTGGCGCACGTACCCATCCACCAGAGAATCACAGACAGTGTGACTGGTGTGGTGAAAGTTGTTGCCCTGTACCAAAGATATTTGGAGGAACTGCAGAGGTTCAAAAGTGGGTCGAGCGGTCAGCCATGTCCTTGCAGCAATGGCACTTGTGGAAGCTTACATGATTAGTTAGCCTGACTGAAGTTGGGATTATTATTTGTCCTGCGACCCCAGATGGTGTGATCACAGAACTTTCATCTCAGTGCCGTGCTGTCCCAGCTTCTCCCAAAAGTGAAGACTTCAGACCTATGGTCCCTACCCAGGATGTCCTCTGGTATTTAGATCCCCAGACACTAACCCCCATTTGCTGAGTGATCTACGCTGCTCTGAATAACAAGGCTGTTCCCTTGAGGCACTACATAGTGAGTTAGAGCCTGGCAAATGAGGTGCTGAAGATCCCTTGCCCAGTCGGTCTGCTGCTATTGTTCCTGAAACAGTAATTACCAGTGGCTGAGATTAATTCAAGTATTCCATTCATCACCTTTTTCTGTACTTAAGCGTTTCCTCCTGAGTGAGCCAAGTATGTCCAGATGTTGGTGCCCTGCATACAGTGCCTCTGGAACTAAGCTATAACTGACGAGGAGAACTAATAAGGGCAAAACCGATCTTGGGTTGCTTGTTTTCCAGTTCAGGGAGGACCTGGCTGGCAGTTTGGGCTGAGCTTTTCCCATTGAAGCAGGGTTGAAATTCATTTGCATATGGCTGTGTCTAAACTGAGGTGGCATGGTGTGCAAAATTACGGTGGACTGGGATATGGCCCTGAGTAATAACCAGTTGCAGGGATTATTTCAAGTACAAATAACACAATGTTCCTGGACGAATTTCTTTTTTTTTAAGAACAAACTTTATTGATATTTGTTTTGTCCACATAACCATAATAATCATCGACAATGATGTAATTATACAATATATGGAATGATATTGACCATCATGAGCTACATTATGTATGTTATATAAAAGGAGAAACCAATTATAATAAAAAAAACAGAACAAAATTATATATAATAAAAAAACTGCGGCATTACGAAACCTTAAGGAATCGTCTCTGTTATATGTCTAGGACACCAATAACAAATTATCTGGTCTATTTTCGACTGACACACAATAGCAGTATGTTAACATAGGTTTAGATTGTGGGGCAGGACCTCTTATACTGGGGATATGGGTGACGAAGGCGGTGTCAAAAGCTGAATGCCCAGCGTTGCCATATACATATATGTTTATGCGGGCATGACCATACTGTATGAATAAAAGTAGCTTCCTCCATTCCGCAACGAAGACACTGCGGGGAGGCAATGAGTCCTGCTCTATAAAGCCGTGATCGGGTGAAGTATATTCTGTGCAGATATTTCAGCTGTATAAATCGCAATCTCGAAGAGATGGCAGCCCCTCGAGGGGATTTCAGCACCTCCCTCCAATCATCATTGTCCAGGGGACCAAGGTCTGTTTGCCAGGCTTCCCTGAGGGACTCCAATGTTGACGTGCTGTGGGTGACCAATGTTTGGTATATTTGAGAGATTTTATGGTCTATCAGGTCACCCAAGAGGAGCTTTCCCTCTAATGGGTTGTATTCAGGAAGGACGGAAATCTCCTTAAGATGGGAAGTGATGGCATGACGAAACTGGAGATACCTTTAAAACTGGGAGTGTGGGATGGAATATTCGTTTTGAAGATCAGAAAAGGATTTGAGGGTTTTGCCTTGCAGAACATCAGCCAAAATAGAGATGACAATTCGGTCCCATCCCCTGAACCCCTACAGTCACTACACATGGGGAAGAAGATGATTACACCAGAGCGGAGCTGTACCGGTCAGACGGTTCAGTCAGCCAATGCGACGGAGCGACTGGCGCCATAATTACTATGACCACCTTGGTGGCCGGAGGAAGGTCCTGAATGTTAGCCCGGTTATATAAATATTTAGAAAGTGATGCATCACCCAGAAGCAGTCGCTCTAGCGCATACGTTGGCTCGCACTGGGGTAAATACCACCAGTAGTTGAGTACCTGTAAATGGGAAGCAGCATAGTACGACTGTATAACGGCTGTAGCAATACCCCAGCAATAGGTAGAGAGAAAACAAGTCTGAAGCGCTATTCTAATCAAGCCGCCGCCCCAAAGGAACTCAATGAGCATAGCATTCAGCTGCCTGAACCAGAGCTGTGGCATAATATATGGGTGATTATGTAGTTGATAGAGGAGCCGGGGGAGAGAAATCATTTTAAAAATAGCCGAGCTGCCGTACAGAGATAGGGGTAAACCCACCCACGACTTGAGTTCCTTTTTAACCCTGGCAAAGACTGTATCAATATTTCTTGATCTGGATATTTCTTGTCGATCGGTCACAAAAACCCCCAAGTATTTCAAATCTTCACGGGTCTGGGAGAGATCTGAAGCCCAGCTATAATTGGACTCGAGGCCGCACAGGGGCAGCAAGGTGGATTTATTGATGTTCATATATAATCCGGAGGTTTCAAAAAATATCCGCATGATCTGTAAGATGCGGGGCCTGATCTTCGGGGGTCATAAAGGAAAAAAAGGACATAATCTGCTTAAAGAGCAATTCTATCAGAGACCTCTGCTGACCACTCAAAGCCCCTGATTAGGGCATCCATGCGTACCCAGGCCACCAAGGGCTCGATGGCCAGGGCAAACAGTAGTGAAAATAAAGGACAGCCTTGGCGCGTGCCACGGGTGATGGGAAATGGGGCGGATACTCTACCGGATATCCGCACAGAAGCCGTTAACCCATTGTATAACATTCGAATATAAGATACAAATTTGGGACCAAAATTAAGATGTTGCAATAGGATAAATAAATATGTCCAACTGACCGAATCAAACGCGCGGTCAATATCAGCCAATTAGAGAGCCGCTGGGCGACCGAGACGGTCCACGGCAGCTATCGCATTATGGGCTCATCAAATGTTATGCCTAGTGGCCCGTCAAGGCATGAACCCGGCCTGGTCCGGGTAAATAAGGTCAGGGAGGTGCGTCAACAGTCTAGTGGCAAGCATCTTGGCTATAAGCTTTGCTTCAATATTCAATAAGGATATTGGTCTGTAAGAGGCATGCAATTCCGGCGGGTGCCCTGGCTTGTGAAATACAACTATTTCTGCATGCCACCAGTCTGGGGGCATAAGTGTCGTCTCTGCCGCCTCTAATATGGCTGTGAGGCAGTGTGGGCTTAGTAGAGTTGTATAGGTCTTGTAAAAATCACAGGGCAAGCCATCCGGGCCCGGTGCCGTCCCCGGATGCAAGTCTGCTATAGCCTTAGTGAGTTCTTCTAGTGTGAGTGGTGCATCGAGTGAGTCACGAGCTTCATCAGTGAGAGCTCACAGAGGGAGATCTATGAAGAACTGGTCGATGACAGAGGCATCTAGGGCCTCCCACGCTGTATAAAGGGGCTGGTAATAATCTGCGAAACTATCTGCGAGTGCCTTAGGGTCAGTCACAGCTGCCCCGGCCGAATCACGGATCCCCGGGAGTGGAACATGTGCCTGTGTCTGTTGGCAGAGTTTATATAAAAGTCGTCCAGACTTGTCGCCCCACTGATAGATTCTACTCTGTGTGGTAAGCCATGCCATCTGTGCCTCATCTATCAACATGCTATGGTATTGTTGCTGAAGTAGGCGCACTTGGTGGCGCACCACGGCACCGTCTATGCCCCGGGTCCACTGCTCCTTCATCATAATTTGTGCTTCTAATTGAATCAGCGTTTGTCTACGGGTTTTGCGTGCTGCCGAGCAAAAGCTAATATCTATACCACGTAGCGTGGGCTTCATAGCCCCACAGAGCGTACATGCCGAGGTCACCGTCCCTTCGTTATTAGAAAATATTCTGTAAGTGAATGGTGTACCTGTGTTTCAAGGATCTGTCTGGATTGGGTAATGGCCTCCAATAGGGCGGCATTGTCCGGTAAATTCGAGGCGACACCCGTGCCCTCCACTG
Organism: Calotriton arnoldi; assembly: GCA_963921515.1. Taxonomy (NCBI): domain Eukaryota; kingdom Metazoa; phylum Chordata; class Amphibia; order Caudata; family Salamandridae; genus Calotriton; species Calotriton arnoldi. The sequence goes on from CAWUFW010000836.1 coordinate 1,681,360, forward strand.
CCTGTGCCATTGTGGCCGCAAAACGGTCAAGTGTACTTTGTCGCGGGCTGGTGCTCGAAGTTTTCTCTTTGGACATAGTGAGCCGGAGATATTTGGAAAATTCAACCTGTCACTGTACGCCGTACGATCAGCTCCAATGCACCCCCGACTAGCTCCCACAAACAAGGGAAGTCCTTATCTCCGCCGCTCAATGCCCCAAAGAAAAGAGAGTTCTGTTACATATTGTGACACTCAATGCATGATGCACAGCTAGGTTGTTGCCAGAAAGTGTTCCTGCAGTGCGTTATTTCCCTCCGGCGGTAATGGCCAGGGGAGGGCCACACCCGGCCACAAGCCGCACCGAACACAGGTCCGGCCGCCTCCGTAGCCAGGGGCACAACTCCCCACCCCTACCGGGCACCTTGTTTCCACCATCCAGTGACCCTGCTGCAGGGGCAAAATAATCAAAACCCAGGAGGGCAGGGGTACACTCCACAGGCCCCACCAACTCCAGCAGTAGGACCAGATGTCAACCAGGGGGGAATGGGGGCCCGGCGTAATCCCCAAAGCCAGCGAGGCAGCAGGTTGGCCCAAGCTCCTAAAAATCAAGCAGTTGGTGGCTGCCAGATCAGGTCATAGTAATGACCATCAGGGTCTGTCCCAACACTCTGCAGGCCTCTGCTCAGCACACAAGCACTCACCCCTGCCGTCGCCCCAATCTTCCACAGATGTGCTCCAAGCGGCGGAGGTGCAGTAGGCCCAGCAACGCTCCAGTCCCAGGCCGCGAGCCCAGGATCCACCCAAAAGGATAAGCCGGCCTGGTGTGGAGCCAGGACCAGTACGCCGACCACCCCGCCGCCGGGTCTATTGGTCGCCCGCACAGGCCTGAATCCACGTCGGTAGGTTGGGGCACTCCAACGACCTCACGGCGGGCCCGCAGATCTCGCAGGTCTCCGCCCGGCCCTAGCCACTGACGCTTCACTCCTTCGTGGTCCGATCTGACCGCCGACGCCGCTACAGCCTTGGGGCGTGCCCGCATGACAGCACCGTTCACGACCCCGATTCAATTATCTCCGGCTATGGGCCCTCAATGCCGGCCGCTCACCAGGCCGGGCCACGACGTCCATGGATGTCGCTATACGCAGCACCGCACCCCAGCTCGGCCGTCGCTGCACAGGCCAACAGCGTCCCGGGCCACACCTCGAGCCCCAGAGTGGGATCGCCAGGGTACCCTGACGTCCACCACTACCGGGCCGTCACCATAGCTGCCAACAGAGGGCGATGTCAGGTAGAATATTGTAGGATGTTAGCAGGGCCGACGGAGCTCACTCAGAGCACGTCCGCCATGCTGGGAGTCTTGGCTCAGCCCCCCCGGGACGAATTTGTTTTAATAAATTTCTTGTTGGTTGGTCAATAGATCCGACAGTGTTATCAGAGAGCACAAGAAACCAACAACAAAAAGAGCGTTGTACATAAATTATATTGCATAGAACCACATGCATCAATAAATACAGAAGTATTAATCAAATCAACACTAAGGACCCTCACAGGCAAGTTCACACATAGGCATAATTCAAAAGGTTTGAATCCAGGGATCATCGAGAGACGTAGACTCCCCTTAATTTGAGCAGGTTTCATAGTCCAAATTATGTCATTTTTCTAAATTTTAAGGACTCAGCCGCAAGTAATGACATAAATATAGTTAAAGAGGAGGAACTGTCAACGTTTCGGTCTCATAAGGCCACCAGGTCAGCGAGACCATCATCAGGACTCAGTGTTGAAGACATAAATCAACACAAATGAAAATAAATCTAAACAAGTACACTATAGAAACACAAAACCACACAATGTGCACCTCTTGCCAACAGCAAAAAAGCACCATGTGAAGTGTCACCCAAAACACCTCAACCAGGTATGGACTCTTAAATGACACAACCCAACTCAAAACAATGAAGTGAGGGTAGCCCTCATCATATTACACGCAACTAACCCAAAACCACTCAAAACAGTAACCTTACGAAAGAGCAAATGTTAAATTACATAGGCCATCATCACCTCTATGACAAACAAAACAGGGGCAGAACAGCAACAGCAAAGGATAACCATTCACAAGTAAGTAAAATAAACATCAGTTCCTCTTACTGGACAACAGTGAAAGGGGGAGTACAAGCCAGCAATTGAGATTATTTTAAGCATTCCATCCATCACGTTTTTGTAGTCTTTAGCAGTACCATGGTGTCGCTGGAGCTCCGCTGAACCCCTTACTCTCATGGAGGACCCAGCATGACTGACAGAGTCCTCACCAAAGGATTTGGGTCCATCCAGCCCGAAAGGCCTGTCTGTGAAGAAAGTCCACTGGAGCCAGTAAGAGTGCCTCTGAGAGAGGCTGCCACTCCTAAAATACAAATGTAGTGGTAAGGGATGCCACTTAAAATTATAATAGTAATCTAAGTAAAATTTTAATTAAATTTAACTTATTGTTAAGTAAAAAGATAACTTATCTTTAAGGAATTGAATTATAACTAATTAATAAATAATACTTTAAATATAACATTACATATGAGTTTAAGGGTTTGATTTTTATATAGGGGTACTAATAGGTATTTACGGTACAGGGATGGGTAGTGTATAGGAGTAGTGACGAGTTTTTAGAGCTCGCGGATTGGTGGTGTATAGCAGTACTAGAAGTAATTAGGGCTTAGTAATGGGTAGTGTTTTTGGGTAGTACGGGATATTAAGGGTTCAGTAGTGGAAAGTGCATAGGGTAGTAATGAGTGTGTAGGTCTCAGGGTTGGGTAGTACTTAGGGATAGTAAGAGGGTTTTTTCAAAGCACTAGGATGGGTCGTGTATAAAGGTGGAAAGGAGTTTTTAGGTCTCAGCGATGGGTAATGCAGGTGGGTATTAAAGCGTTTTGAGGGCTGAGGGATGAGTAGTGTATAGGGGTAGAAAAATGTTTTCATTGGCAGCGTTTAGGAGTAGCAAGAAGCTTTTAAGGCTCAGGGCTGAGCAGTATAGAGAAGTAGTAATCAGTTTCTTGGACTCAGGGATGGGTAGGCCGTAGGGTTAGTAAGGATTTTTAGGGCCACAGGAATTGTAGTTTAAAATATTAAATTAAAATTGAATTAAGTTAAAAGTAATAATTGTGTGCAGAACAAATAATATAATTAAAATATATATATAAGCAGAAGACGAGAGGCTGGAAAAGCAGGAGATGGCTGAAGGTTGAGGAATAAGCCTTGAGATGAGAAGACACCTCCAAAATAATGGATCCATGCTAGAAGGATCTAAGTTCTACAAATGGAAGTTGCAAATACTGACACTGATAAACTTCAGTAGCAGAGACAATGGGTGTTTCTTTAGTTTTCTGGAGGAATTGAATAAAAAGACAGATATACATATATAGTCTTATTTGTTGATCCAAACAGTGCACATTATCAAGGTGAGGGAAAAAACACTGGGAGAGATGAAAAGAAGGGTCAGGCCATGGTCATTCATGATATACCTGAATACAGATATCCAATCCTATCAAATCCTCCTAACATCTAAGAATATTAGAGGTCCATTTGTCTGTGCTGCTTTTCTAAAGAGACTTAGTCAAACATTTTCATCAATTTCAAGGTGATTTACATAAATGAGAACTGTAATGTGGGTGTCTAGAAACGGCTCGGATGACTATCACCCAAGACTACAAAACATACTCTGTAAGGTATGAATTTATAGAAATGAAAGTTTCAAGATGTCTAGAATTAAGGGAAGGCACTCCTATGGACACTTTTAATGATTATTTACTAAGGGTTGTGTTGGATCTTAATATGCTGCACAGTTTTGCATTATGCCAAAGGACTTTGTAAGTAAATCAGTACAATGCTTTGCATTGCTTGGATAATGCTGTGCGTCATGTGAGTTTCAAAAGCTTTTTTTGCATACTTTATGGTACACATTGAGTTTAACTGGTGTTTTATCAGAGCACCAGGTGCTGGACACTGTCTTTCCTTTGTACCCTAGATTTAGTTACTGTGGTATGATGAATATCTCCATTTTAAGCAAGTCAACTTGACATAACTTAAATCACTGCAGAGATGCAGAACATGTGAAAGATATCATGGCAGATTATGGATTAACTGACCTTTTATTGATCAGCAAAATAACAGTGACAAAATATACATATATGTCCATTGTTCAAGATATATAATTAATAGAAAGGATTATTAATTGTTTTAGTCAATCTCTACTAAACTCTGAGATACCATTTGATACAGTGCCTACAAGTGTTTCACACCATTCTCCTATTTCATTAGAAATCTCCACAATCATCCACAAACGTAAAATCATCAATGGAGACTTTGGGCCTGATTTAAATGTTGGTGTGGATGGACACCGATGTTTCATTTCCTCCAGCATTATAGTCCACCTGTCTGATTTAGAATTGGGCAGACCATAGGTTGGATGACGGCAGAGACTTCTTTGCCTCTGCCATGGTCATACCTCTCCGGTAGCCCAATGGAGTAAGGACCATTGACTGTATGTTCACCCACCTAATTTCGATGGGTGGACATACAGCCGATTTCAATGCCCGTCACTGCCAGGATCAGGGTCAGTGTTATTTTATTTTTAAAAATGGCACCTCTGTCAGGGCGATGGAGCAATTCACTCCGTCGTCCTGGCGGAGAAACAGGCCTCCTGCCAAAAGTAAAATCAGGCCCTTTATTTGGGTTTTTAAAAATCCCCTTGAAAATGCCGTCCTTGTGCTCACTTTGAAGATTTTCTAGATATCAATAGTGGTTCTGTTGATTTTCTCCCCATCACTAACTATTCTATCCCAACTCTTCAAAGCTATATTTGTGATAATCTAAGATTGAAACACTGTGACCAAATGAAAAAGGCCTGCTTGAGTATTAGCTTTACAACTGAAAGGAAAGAAGCATAAAGACTCTAGAGGTTGCAGTAATACCCACTGCAACTCAATGGTATCTGCAATCAAGCTCTGAATTTGCCTTGCTGAAAAAAAATCCTCATGTTATCTATAATAAAATCACACTTTCCCAGCTAGTTTCTACTTCCCATGCAAGGTTTTCATAACCAACCAGTAATGAATGGCGGATCTTCAAAAACCTTAGGTTTTCTAAAAAACACCCAGCAACTGAAAATCCTTTGAAACAAGATGATATTAAATTAGTAATAGTGCTGTGGCAAAAGCAGCATGTATCATAACTGCCTGAATTTAAACAGGAGAAAAACTAGATCTTTCTATGAACACAACCTGCCTATGGATTTATCAATGAAGTCCACGCTCCTTGGGTGAAACCCCTGTCTCTGAGAATTTTGTTAAAATTCTTGGACTCAGATTTATTGTTCTTCAGGCAATGCAGTGCTGCATTCCACGAAGTGCAGAAAATAGCACGGCACCATATTTAATGCAAATCACCTAACAATGACATTATTTACTAAATTTGGCTGTTCTACATGACGCTCAGTGAGCCAACATTGTCTAGACAACATGTAGACAACCGTACACAGGGGTCAGCTATGTAAGATGTGTGCTTTCGCACACCGCACAGCACACAGCATGGCACGCAGTTTACACAAAAGTATATCAGGTGATATACAACATGACCCCTTTCTGGTGCCTGGTTTCACTTTGCTAGGATTTGGGACAAAGATGGCTCATGCTAATTTCCTAGATCTGGATATGCACCTGTAAGAAGTAGGTGTTTAGTTGGGGAAAATGTTAGTCCTTTCCAAGCAATAAGACCTGAATTCTGTTAGGTTACATACACTGTTTCAAGGGGGGCATGGTCAAGACAGCTAAGATGGCGGACGCAACTTTGTAGAGCTCCGCCATCCATCCCCCATAATCCGGAGTTTATCTGCGTGGAACCGGGGTCCAGTGACTGAAATATATAACCACAGATCCTCAAAGCATAGCGATGCACAGGGGTGAGCTGTGACTCACCTAACTGCAGCGGAGGCGGCGAGATTACCCTGGACCGCGGCATGCACCGAGGCCGGGCCACGACTGTGAGACGCCGAGCGGACTAGCGAGCAGGCACCTGCACGACCCAGAGGTATGGAGCACTGCCCTTAAGCCAAACAGACATCAGCCTGGACCTCTGCATCAGAATGCTGCTGACACAGCACTAACAGAGCAAGTCAGCAGGGAAAGGACAGTGCAGTGGAAATAACTTGGACAACGTCCAATTCGGAACAGGGGGCCTCAGCCTACCAGGTACTGCTGTGTAGCCGCTTGTTTGCAAGGAGTGGGGGCGAAGCGATGGAAATTAGGCCTCGAACCCGCACCACACTGGGTTGAGTGTGATTCTAGAGGAGCTTCAGTGCGGAGAGATCGCGCTGCATGGGGCAGCAGGCCATGTGATAAAGGAGCCATGCTCCTTGGCCTCCCTTCACACGGGATACAAACAGAATAACAGACGCAAGGCGGAGAGCTCAGATGCGCCGCGGATCACTGGCACTGAAGAGTGAGGACGCACTGTGAGCCTAACCGGCGCCTCGACTGTTAGACAGAAGGTTGGTTCCAAGGATCCAATAGTGGCTGCGGCTAGAATCGGGGCCTGCCTGCGGTGCGGCCTTTGTTGCGACTCTCGTAGGCCTCAGACAGGATCTGCTGCAGAGGCGGACAACTCGGCTTCCAATCCCAGAGCAGGTGCATAAGGATACACTGGGGGCTTAACATTCAGAAAAGCGCCATAGTTTCTAGACCCTGATGCGCAAAATTCACGCTTCTACACACCATTGGAAAGCACAGACGACACAATCTTCGTTAAAAAGCCCTAATGTGCAGTGGTGATAACATGCGACTTACCTGACAGCTGGCGCTGAGCCAGGGCAACCAAGAACATGCATTGCCCCACAGGGCACACCAAACTTTGCTGTCCTTACAGACATAGGCCTACAGTCACGCTCTAGAACACATCAGTGGAAGTACAAGTGCGCATGACACAACGGCCCAGCTGGATCAGCAGCACTTCCATATACAGGAACCCCCTCCGAGGCCGGAACCTCTCTGCTGCCTTCCTGCCGGGGTGCCATCCGAATAGGTCTACAGAACTGACCACATAGCAACCAGAGACACGTATCACCCCTCCCATCAAAAGTAGCTTTACCGGCACACTTGCTGCGGAAGCCCATGTCAGGTATGGGCCACCTCCGCTCTGGCACCGGAGGGCCGTCCGGACAGCCACTACCGGCCTGGAACCCGGCAGACAAAACACTGGTTATAACACCAAGCGACTCAATGGTCAGTAAATTAGACGCTGTGCTTGCAGCAGTTGAAAAACTGGGGACCTCACTGGAACAGACAAAATCTTCCCTGGAGAACAAGATTGATGCGGTAGTGACTGACCTCAATCTACTGCATGCAGACCATTGTACGTTAGCAGATAAAACCAATGCAATGGAGATACTCTGGACGAACTGACTCCAAAGTCACATTCAGCAGAAACACAGCTGAAGGAATTGATGACACAAGTGCGTACCCCAGAATGCAGGGCAGAAGATTCAGAGGGACGCTCTAGGCACAATAACATTTGTGTGATCGGTCTGCCGGAAGGTAGGGGAGGGAAGGATCCCACTGGCTATGTAGAGAACTGGATCCGCGAAATAGTCCCTGCTGGTAAACTGTCACAATACTTCGCAGTGGAAAGAGCACACAGGGTCCCGGCCAGACCACCCCCTCTAGGATCAGGTCCCAGGCCCTTCCTGTTTCAAGTCCTGCACTACAAAGACAGAGATGCGATCCTGCAGGAAGCCCGGAAGCTTCAGTCCATACAAATCGACAATAGTCAGGTCATGCTCTTTTGAGACTACACAGTCACAGTACAGAAACAGAGACACTCATTTCTGGAAGTGAAGCGCCCGCTACGCATCCTAGATCTCAAATATTCTCTGCTATTCTCTGCACGCCTAAGAATAGTGGCAAAAGGCAAAACACACTTCTTTGACACTCCCATTGTTGCCTGGGAATGGCTGGACTCCGTAAATCTCAGGCAATCTCCCACACCAACAGGAACACGTGGAGGGGGCCAGACAGGACTACCTCCAGGGAATAGTCACGGTAAAAGGCTCAAGATACATGAGGGAAATGGGGGGCTTGGTCCCAACATCGAACAAATGATCCAGGATCAACGTAGAGCACTACAGGCAGCGGCTGAGATAAGCAAAAACCAAAGAAAATAAATTTCTGGCGAAAGTCTCCTGGAGCGTGGAAGCGACGAGGAATCTGTAGACGCGGCTTCTTCCTCCCCGGACTCCTTTGCACCAGCTGAAGTTACTCCGCAAACAGCAGACGATATAATATAAACCACATGTGGAAGGCTAGTCTGCCGTGGTCAATTGTCCAGACTCTGGGGACGCGCAAGTAACGCTAAACTATGTTAATTTTAATATGTAATTAGGAATATCTTTCTGCATGTACTGATTGATACATTAACTGCCATGTGTGCTCCACATAAATACTATAGAAGGCATATCCAGTAACTGCATAGTTGTTGAATATGACTAGACACAAGTAGGAGAATTGAGCAGGAAAGGTATGTCACTGGGTACTGCCCACGGTATTTTAACTGGGAGGATCTCCATACTCAGCCAGTCAGCATTGACACGAACGTAACCCAAACCCACTAACCAACAAAGGCAAGAAGTTCTAGACTACGTTTTGGATGGATGCACATTGCACTCCCGCCCTTATGGTATTAGAAAAGTCAGTTAACGTTTGTTGTTGTTTATTCTGGTTGAGTTGCTGTGCTATGAGCCCACATATGTCCCTAGGTGAAACTTCCTCGCACACCCTTGACATGGATCCATACATATATTACACATTAGCTCCTACAGCTCAACTATCGCAAGAAAATACACCACTGCTGGAATGACATCCATTAATATATACAGCTGGAAAGTCTGGGGCATTCACACACCAGCTCGTAGATACTCAATCTATTCCTACCTGAAGAGACACCAGGCTCACATCATCCTCTTGTAAGAAACACACCTCACAGCACCTGAAATAGCGAAATTACAGAGGAGATGGCGTGGGCAATTATATGCCACAGGCTACTCTGCATTTGTACGGGGGGCACTAATTTGGATCAAGCCAGGCACCCCGTTCGCAGTTGATGAAACAGTCATCGACTCAGAAGGGCGATATGTGCTGGTGAAGGGTCGGTTGGATGGCCGGCATGTCTTACTAGGTTCCTTTTATGCGCTGAACACAGATCAGTCCTCCTTTCTTGACACACTGACTAACAAACTATCCAACTGGCATGGTATACCATAGTTGCTGGGTGGTGACTTCAAGTGTGTGATAGACCCAGCCCTCGACAGCTCTTTTTCTCCACTCCCTGGCACACCAATAGTACTAGCTGCAAGAGCACTGAACACATGGATGGCGCAATGGCAACTCAAGGATATTTGGCGACAACGCTATCCCACAGACAGAATATATACTCTTGCTGCTTGTGTTCGCATGGACTCCACTGAAGGCTAGACAGACTGATCTGCACAAACATGATTGCCTTAGCGGTAACCAAAACTGAGTACATGGGCAGGACTCACTCAGACCACAACCCGCAATATTTGCAGATGTCGTGGGATACTGCCTCGGCTGCCATTCCTGTGTGGCGCCTGCAGCCTGAGACACTGGAAGACCTTCCATTTCGTGAGGCCCTAAGTTCTGCAATTTCTAACTACTTCAGTGATAACACACACACAGCATCTTAGCAATTTATCAAATGTGACGCTTTTAACGTAGTAATATGGGGTCACTGCCTGAACACGCAAATAGGGCTGCGCAAATCCATAAAAGTAGATCTCAAGAAGGTGGAAGATGGACTACTCCATCTAGAAACCCAGGTGAAGGGATCCCCAAAACTACAGATGCAGCTCACAGCAAAAAGAATGGAGAGACTGAGATACGTAAATTATAAATCACACTCAACCCACACACACACACATCTGCGGACCAAGCAGGACACCTACTGGCCTTGCTCATTCGATAGGAGGACACCCGGATACCTATAGCAGCGATCCGCAAACCAGACAGCATGCTGTTATACACACAAGCAGAGATACATACCAAAGTCACGCTACACTATTCAGAGCTGTACAGGTAAACAACTGAAGCCCCACCGGAGGAGATCCGACAATTCCTATCTGCGGTAAAGCTCCCCCGTCTGACTCCTGAACAACGTCTGGAACTAGACGAATCGATCACCTCAGAAGAAATACATGCAGGCATCCATGCACTGGCCACAGGAAAGTCTCCTGGTCCAGATGGACTACCAACTGAATTTTACAAGACCTATGCCACACTGCTTATGCCACAGTTAAAATTGTTATATGATGACGCACTCTCGGCCTCTATCCTCTGATTTTTCTTTTTTCTGTCTGTCCTCGTATGTCACATCCCAGGATATGGGAGCCTCTATCCTCACAGCATCGCAGCGTGAGGCACTGCTCATTTCCCTTCCCAAACCCGACAGAGACAGTACAGACTTGGGATCGTGCCAGCCCACAACACCTCTCTAAACATACAGCGATGCTTACGACTCCAGGAATACACACCATAGCTCTGTGCCCAATCGGTTTGCCTGATCTTAGACCTAGAAAAGGCCTTTGATTCATTAGAATGGCCCTTCTTATTCATGGTGCTCCACCAATACGCATTTGGGGCACGCTTCCTGCACCTTATACGTCTTCTATATACGCAAACCCTCATCAGGGTATGCACTGGTCAGCAAAAATCTGAATCCATACCAATAGACAGAGGTACCAGATAAGAGTCTATATCTATATGAAGATGGGTCCCTATTAACATATGAGGGGCTAACAAATGGCACAGACATACCACCGGGGCAATTTTTATTGTATAACTCAATAATAACCGCACTGATGCGAATGTATGGGGACCTAAATAATGAACCCCAACCTCACCTAGTTGTACAATATTTGCCTGTTATGGTAACGGGCAGCCACATAGTGCACTGGATAACTGATGCATTACTGTCACACAGGTTGAAGCCGCTCACGCCACTACGCACCAAGTGGGAAGCAGACAGAGGAATGCCCTGGGCAGAAAAAGAATGGAAAACAATACTATCAAGCACCACATATATCCCACAGAACGCTACATTCCGACATATACAGTTTTACATTGTCCATAGGGCCTATCTATCACCTGACAAAATAAATAGGTACTTTCAACAAAGAACTGCTGCCTGCCCCAGATGCGATCTGGTCAGAGCTGACTTCCTCCATATGCTATGGTCTTGCCCCATACTACAAAGATACTGGCAGGAGGTCACGGCTTGCTTGTCTACATGCACAGACCACCAGAGGCTACACACATTGGAGGAGTGTGTGCTGGGACTGTTCCCCAGGTCTAAAACACACCAAGTCACATCCAGGTAAGCACATTTAGGACTTATAACAGCCAAGCGACTGACCAACCCTAGGTGGAAGAACAACCTCCCTCCCCACCCAAGGCCTGGAAACAATCACTTCTGGTGTGGGCCTAGGCAGAAAGTGCTGCATTACATAAAGACGATACATTAGGGCTAAGAAAATACCCTATTGCAAAACACTGAGACCCAATACTGGTAGCACTTCAACTCACTATACAAGCAACTGATGAGGACTCCCTTGACAGGGACTGAGGTCATAGCTAGAAGTACATGTGCCTAGGCTCCCCTAATACGTGTGCACTGAAATTGACGTCATAACGGTGCAGGTGATTTAAATGAGAACTGTGAAAATATATAAGTAAATAAACTTTAAAGACTCAGAAGAATAGAGAGGGAAGCCGGGGTGAAATTGGGGAAAGTCAGCGTTGAAGACTTGGGCTTAGCACAACAACAATGTTGTAATAATGTTTGAATTGTTGAATATAAAAGTCTCTGGGTTGCATCTGACCAAGCTGTGGATAAAGACAACTAAATTGATAGCATCCAACATGCGGACCCAAATTAGTAGACAAACAGTGATCTGTTTTCAAAATCTTTGTTATTAGCATACCTTCATTCACCGAATAGTAAAGTGTAAGACGTACACATATCATTGTATTAGTAATGTGGTCCGCAAATTGTCTCTATTGTTATATGATTACCCACTATCTGTATTTATAAAAAAAAAAGTATCAAATACAAAAAAAGAGATTACAAAAAATGGTTTCAATAATTAAAACCTGGGCTCAATCCCTGGTAGCTATGCCATGGAGCAGGCAGGTGTAAGTAACTAAGGAAATGTTTATAAGGTATTTAGCAGTGCTTAAAATTCACAACAAAGCACAACAAAAATCACAGATCTAGTTTCTAGAAATTCAGAAAAATGTAATAAGCAAATGACACAAAATTGATTAAAATCCAATAAAGAGAACCGCTGATATGAATTTTTAAAGTTTTAGCACAAAAATGCATCACTAAAAAGTAAAGAGGCAATCAGAAGTCACTCTCCCTGGTTGACTGGGACCTAGACTTGATTTCAGGCCGACTGCGATGGAGTGGAGGTTGGAGACAACAAGCAGGTCATCCTGGTCAAAATATTTACTTTCTGACTGAATTTATTTTGTAGAAGCCAAAATCCTTGAGCAGGGCAAGGTTGAAGGTTGTATTCAACAGAGTGTTCTTGAGGTCAGACAGCTATTGGGCAAAGTTCCACACTGAAGCAATTGGTTTTGGCAGCATTAGCTTGAAGCGAGAAAATGTAAAATTCACGCCCACTCAAGTTCTCTCACTGGTTGAATATTTTTGTGCCTTCGCCTGATCAATATTTCCATCTTCACACTTTGGGGCCGATTCCGATCTCGGCCGGTAGGGCTCCGAATAGGATTCGGCTTTACCGGATCCGATTCGGAGCCCTGTTTCCCGACCGAACCGTACGCGGGTCCGGCCGAGCGAGTACGATGCGAATTCGCCGACCGACTCGTCCGGGCGACCCGACCGCTCCGACCGACTCGTACCCGGATCGTACCGCTCCGACCGACTCGCTCGGACACGATTCGCACCGCGCAATGGAGACGTTTTCCGGCCGGGTAAGTACAATGCGCACCTCGACCGCTCCGACCGACTCGCGCCGTCCGACTCGAACTCGCTGTCGGAGCCGTACTTTGGGGGTCCGTGTCGGACCCCCTGTACGCGTACCCGTGCGAGGCGCACACAGGGGGGACCCATGGGTCCCCCTACCTGTGCGTGTACGCCGCGAGCGCTCGCGGCGTACTCGCTGTAGGGGCGCCCTTGTCCGCCTCGCACCCATTGAGGCAATGGGAGCCCGCGTACGCGTTGTACGACCGGCTCCCATTGAGTTCAATGGGAGTCCGACCGACTCGTGTCCGGTGGCATACGAATGCATCGGACTCGTTCGGTCGGACTGCACGGGTCCGATTCGGTCGGAAATCTCTCCGGGTCCGGCTCGGTCGGAGAGATTTCCGGCCCGAATCGGAATCGACCCCTAAGTGCCTGAATTAGGGGTTAGATGACTGGATACTGCATGACAAATGTGATGGAATACTCTGTCTGCCAAACTCTTGTGCTAACCACTCTATTCTGAGTTGGGTGGTCCATCAGTTTTTCAACGGTGGTGTCCTTGCTGGCTTTGCCATTGAGTTTACTCCAATGATCCGACTGAGTAGGGTCCGTCGGAGTAAGAACATCAGCCCCCCCAGCCTATTTTGGGCAGACGGTCTGATTTTTCTTTTTTCTGTCTGTCACCGTATGTCACATCCCAGGATATGGGAGCCATTATTCTTTTTACTTTTCAGAAACAAACTCCCACTTTGAGAGTTTATTCATGAACAACAAAAATGCTTGGTGTGCACAAAAGATGCCAGCCACACACCAAACTATCAGTGCTTTCAGAGGAGTCACTGTGGTGGTGACTGCTCTAAGGGCATAGAAATCACTGCACTGCCAGTGTGATCTCATAATTTGTCAGCCTGTAGTCTGGCATAATGCAGTAGATGACATCCTGCGCCCTTATAGATTGCTAGCCACCCAGGAAGGTCAAGATCAATCCCGTCTTTTTTTGGAGCCCCATATTACATACATTAACAGGAGGTTGGGGAACAGCACAAGGGTTAACTTTATATGCAAAATAGGTTTTGCACACAAAAAGGGATAATACAATTTGTGCTACATTGCATCATGTAAGTACCAGCACAAATAGCGTAAATATGGGCCTAAAAGTAAAAAGGAAGTCTGATCTCAACATTAAGGCACAAACAAGCTCAGTCACCAATCAAAGCTTTTTCTCCTATGCACCAAAGTGTTTATCCTACTTCTTGCTTCTTCAGAAAGTGCTGATCATAATGCCTTTATTTCCTCATGAGTTAATGCAATTGCAGTGCAGTATATCTGGGTTCCCTCAAACACATTTCACATAGGCTACAACTAATTCAAAATGTTGCAGTTAGACTATTGTTGGAACTCTCCAAACAGAACTATATTACCACTGCACCAGTATCCTTGTTCTGACTTGTGATTCACAAATGAATGCTGTTTAAGGCACACTTTCTAGTTCATAATTCAATCCTTGAATAACCAATATATATATACTCCCATGGTAAATAGTACACTTCACCCCAGAACATACGATTATATGATATATGGTTCATTTGTGTACCTACGTTTAAAGACCTTTGTGTCAGAGGAAGGGCCTTTTGTTTCTTGGCAGTTTGAGTTCTATAAAATCTACCAAGAACAAATATAAATACAAGTAAAAGCATTCGGCTTAGGAATGAGGCAGAAAATATCTTTAGTAAGACCACAGAAAAAAGTAAAACAATTCCATCCTTCTCCTCTTCCTTTTATAAATGAGCCCCTATACAAGAATGAAACAAGGAGATGAGTGCCTTCTTTTTCTGGCAGCTCACCATATTTAAGAGAGGAGTAAAACAGTTCTATATAAATCCACTCTTAATAAAAAATAAAGGAAGCCCGGAAACATATGGCACTTTCCTCTTGACATCTCTGTTGCATTATGGATTTTTATAAGTCCTCTGAAATATACAGCATGCTGCTATTTACCACAGTCAATCAATCAGCATTTGTATAGCTCAGCACTGTCACCTCTAGGGGTATCTGGGCGCTGTGGATGAGACGTCTTCATCAAAGAACCAGGTCAGAAACGAGCAGAAAGAGGAAAAATAAAAGTCAGAAATGAGCAGAAAGAGGAAAAATAAAGGGCAGAAGTGAGTAGAAAGAGGAAAAATAAAGGCCAGAAAGAGGAAAAATAATGGCCAGGAACTAGCAGAAAGAGGAAAAATAGAGGTCAGAAACAAGCAGAAAGAGGAAAAATAATAAGCAGAAAGAAGAAAATTAAAAAAGGTCAGATACCAGCAGAAAGAGGCAAAATAATGGGCAGAACGAGCAAAGCGAGGCAAAAATAAAGGGGAGAAAAATGAGCAGAAAAGGAGGCAGAAAACGAACAGAGAAGGCACAAACGTAAGTCAGCAGAGGGTAGCTGACTGCAGGCAAGCTGGACAGGAGATCTGCCGCAGGCGGAGCTGGCACGAGGACCAGTTCAGTGGCCTGTGAAGTAAATGAAAAATGCACGCTGTTAACAGAAATCAATGGAGCATTGACTACATGATCGTGATCCAACAAGGCTTTCAATTCATATTGCTACATAGTTCAGAGGTGAAAAAAGTAGTAGACTTCAACAATGCATTCTCCAAATGATAAATTCTTCTAAAAATGAAGTTTTCCGAGGATGAAGTGTGTGAGACAATATCTGGCTTCTTTTTCATAACTTCGTACAAGATGGGCAAGCCAAATAGCTTTTACAGCCCTGTAATTGGTCAAGGAAAAAGTCTTAAAATGATCTGTTTGAATAATTTGTTTTGTGGCTGAAGACGCTCACCATTGCCCTGTAACCTGCACAGATTTGGTAATGTTTATGGACCTACATTGATGTCTTTTTGCAAGTCTATGTAGTGAGATGCTACTCTGTTTTCTCTATGTGTGATTTGTCAATAAAGCATCGTAGTTTTTTAGCACTAACTGGTATATTTGCACTTTATGACAGGCCACTATAAAGTGTGCAAACATTGCACAAGTTGCCTATGGTTCAATTTCCCTGTGTAGGCTGCAGTGACAGTCCACCCACTTTTAGAACTACCATATGTAATATGAACTCAAAATCAGCCAGGCCACAATGAGTCACAATGTTAAAATGTCAAACCAATCTGCTTTTACAATTAAGCAACACGTCTTACGTTTGGTGAAACAGCTGGAAGTGTGACTTGGGACAGCCAGCCTAGTTGCACTGTGCCTACATTTAAAACATGTTAAGCTGTGCCCAAAAAAACCAACATGGTAGGAGAGTGAATGTTTCTTGTGAACGTACTAGCAACTGCTACATGAATCATTGCAGCAATTTCATTTTAAAAAGTCTAGCTAGGGCAATTCTATAGTCACCATTCTGGTAACATTGTAGTAATTAATAAAAATATAAATGTTTGGCAAACATAGATTCTCAGTATATCTATCACAAAAATGTTTGACAGAGATGTTGCTAATAATGTTGCCTTATGCTTGGCACCTACATAACGCTGGGGTGAGGCGTGCCCCTTCATATTTATGTGCAAAAGGAGACCTGGGAAAGAGAGGCCAATTATCCCATTATCCCCCGGGCCTACTGTAGCCAGATTGGAACCATCCCTGTGGGAAGGGGAGCTGGTCCCAGAGTCCGTTTTGTGTAGCTGAGGAGGTGAGGACTGCTCATTTCCGTAAACACACCCCAGGCTGGCAGAAAAGCTCCCTCCTGGGGCAGAAAGATTCTACGAGATTGGATTTACTTCATAATAGTGCACTGTGGGACAGTTTACAGAAAAGCAAACAGGACTCATGTAAAAGTGGGAAGGCTTGCCCTTAGTAACCTATTGTCGTGTAGTTCCTAGAACCTTCCCAGGACCTGCGCGTTTTGGATGACCTAAACTGAGGGCTTGGTGTGCAGACAGACTGTGGACACCCCCACCGGATGTGTCAGCCGTTAGACCAGCTAGCTCTACCGTTCCACTATCACCCCCCTGTGCTCTACAGTGGTGTATGTAGTTTCTGGCAACCACTGAACATGACAACCCTGATTCCTCAGGTATCATGGAAAACAATACGGTATCTTTCGCTCAGTTACTTGTGCTTACATTTTCTCAGAGTACACACAGGACGACGATTGGAACGGTTTCAATAATTATTTATTGGTCAAGCGTCAGTCTGGTGTAAAACATATTTGCTGCGACAATCAGAAGACAGGAGCAGACAAAAGTAATTGCAAGCACAAATATCGTAAACAGTAGATACATTTCTACCATAGTGCTAAAAAGATAAATATACGCTGATTATATAAAATAGTAGTGATGGAGCGGAAATCTCACGGTAATCTCTCTTTGGAAAATCTAGGAAATGTGGCACCATTACCTCTGATTACTGTTACCCTTGTTTCTGCTCCAGGTCGATAGATCTTGGCCACCGTGTTTTGACCCAAAAGGCTCCTACATAAACATGGGCAATTAATCAAATGCAAATAAACATTTTAGTCAATAATGAGAGTTGTGAGTAGTTTTAAAGGGATTTATTTTCCAATCAAAATTTAAGGTTCTCTGACTCTTCATTTATTAGTCAGATATCAATCAGGTTACAGAATTGAAAATAGAAAATGTAAGTTAGTACAAGCATAATAATTTTCACACAAACGTTCCATAAAGAAATAATCCCTGTCTAAGACAGTGAGGCACAAATGATGTCAGTCAGAACTCACAATGCAAGAGTGAGCGTAGCATAAAGTTACATCAATCATGAATAATTTCAGAATCTCCCATGAAGAGAAGTCAAGCATAAAACAAATAAGCCTTGACAAAGCTACTTAGTCAAAACTTAAAGCTTGGAATCTTAATAAAAGTCAGAATGGAACTAAACTTACATCTGAACTGCCTTCGTCTGCCTCCGTTACGCTATCCATCAAGTCTGACCTCTCCTTCCCTGCATCTGCAAATCACATCGGCTCTTCTCCTTTCCTTTCTGCTTCGGAGTCTGAAACTCCTCTGCAGCCCTCTGTCTGCAAGGCTTCTGGCTCTCGCAAAGGTCTCTGCAAGAAGTCTGCAAGTGTCCTGAAAACTCCTAAACTAGGAACGCGTTTATCAAAGAATAATGTTCAAAGCATGTAGCATGACTTCATCTTCCTCCAATCCGGAATCCAGCATTCTCCACAAGGACACGTGGACAACTGCATAGGTCATCTTATCAGACAGCGAAAGTCCTTCCCACGGCAGGCACTTTTTGCATCTTAATTAATACAATTTCATCTCCTAACCTTTAAAGAAAACATTTTATTTCTAACTAATCACATACATGAGCTGCAAAACGAACTTTTTAATTAAGCAAAAACATTAAATGTAACACATTAATGCACTCTTAAAATAACGTGTGTTTTCTATTCTCAATAAAGCAAAGAATTAGAAGAGGCTTTGTTTAAACCTTCCAGCAACTACAGAGATACAGCTCCTCTCTTCGAAGGGAGAGAAATTCCTTTGCTTATCTTGAAGGCCAACAGAAACTTTCTGATAGCAATAGGTAATTAAGAGCGGTTTCGGTTTTTCTACATTATAAAATGTCATGCTAATTCTAATACAAGTTATATTCTACTAATGCACACTTTTAACACTTTCACAAATTAAAATCACATTTTCATAGTGAGAACAAAATCTAAACTGAAATACATTTAAATCAAGCTATGAATTACTTGCACATGGGTTACATAAATTGCTAAATGAAAAGCGTCTGGCTAAAGTCTGTGCATTTCATAGCTCATGTTTTCACTTTGTAGCACAAAATACCTGCGTGTCACTTTTTTTTAAAATGCAGTTTCATATCTGAAGCGAAGGCAGGTTTTCCCTCAGTGATGCTAAATTTTAAAGCACATGTTTTAGGCGCTATCAGTAGCATTGGCGTACTCCTACGATGCGTAGCCTACCTAAAGGTACCTAGCCTAGATATGTAGGTGAAGCATGGCTATGTGCGTATGTGAATGCTAAAGTGTAGCCAAGAATCCCCCTGGGAAGCAGTGGCGTAACGAAACTTGAGGGGGCCCCCCTGCAAAGTACATGGAGGGGCCCCCCCCCATTCTCCGTGCCAGACAAGAGCTCTCAGGCCAGCGACCCGCCTTACTGCAGGGGCTGCGTGGCTATTGTTACGCCACTGTTACCAATACAGCCGTTACAAGTAAACCTGGATAGTGGAGGTAATAGTTGGGTATACTCTGCCAGCAGTCTATCATAGGTGGTGGTCTATCCATAACAGGGTCCCTGCCATCAGTACGCAGGGGAAGTTTGCCCTATTTTAGGTGGGTTTCCTGATGCAGACTCCTGTCATGATATACAACATCGGGCCCACTCATCGTTTAGTTTTGCCAAAAGTGCATCCACTGCTCCTTCTCTTTTACACCTCCGTCCTTCCTCATGCTTTCTATCTCTTCCTTTCCATTATTTCTGAGCATCCTATCTTTTCTTCATTCTCATCCCTGCCTTTTTCTTTCTATTCTCTGTCACTTTTATCTCCAACTTTTTCTCTCCC
This sequence comes from Calotriton arnoldi, assembly GCA_963921515.1. Taxonomy (NCBI): domain Eukaryota; kingdom Metazoa; phylum Chordata; class Amphibia; order Caudata; family Salamandridae; genus Calotriton; species Calotriton arnoldi. Next base: position 1,700,911 of record CAWUFW010000836.1, read on the forward strand.
ATCCCGTCGAAATCATTCCACTATGTTTTCCTATCTCCTGTGCAGTATTTCACTCTTTCTTTGCACTTTTTATGCTATCTGCTTTGTATTTCCTTTGTCCATTTTCTCACCCTCTCCATTCCCTACCTCTCTTTACTCATTTCCTCCATTATACCCCACCCTCTCTTCCTTATCAGCTTTCCATCTGACCTTGTCCTTATAGCACCTCGTGATTTCTTTCCTGCATACTTTTTCGCTGTCTTCCTCGATTAGCGCTTCCAGTGCTTTCTTATCTATCACTATGCTCTTCATCACTCCTGTACAGACCTGGATCTCTCATCTTGAGATCTTATTGCCCTTCTTCTTCCTCATACTCTCCCAGAACCCCTAGCCTTAAAGGTTGTATTTATTTACTCCAGAGTCTTCCCTGGTGTCTCTAGAGAGGCCAAATGGTGCCAGTTCCCCAGTCCTATTTGTCCTGGCTTCCGTAGTGCCCACCACAGCTGATCAATGTATTGGGTGATGACACCGAAAAAAAAGACACTGCACCTTGCCACACACTTTAAATTGTCCAACTACCTTTTGTAGCAAATCAGTGTTGTTTGATTAAAATGTTTGAATCTCTCTCTCTATATATATCTACATACACACGCACACACACTCACACACATACAAAAAGGCCACAGATGGAGGAGAGGATTTTGCTGGAGTGGGGACACATCCTTACCTCTGGCCCACCACAAGCACTTTTTGTTTTGGACCATGTATAATAGCCTTGTTCAAACCCCTTTACTTCCCTTATCACACATTCAGCATTCTTGTTGTTTTCTGTACAGTGACATAGAAATGTTGTTGTGGACACTTATGCAAACAAAAAAAGCTCCCAGCAGGTCAATACCTCATGTACAGAGACATCCACATTGGCACAACTCCCAAAACCCCCAGGCATATTCCCACATAGGAAAAGGTAAAAAAGAGTATAATGCATGAGGTGCATCATTTAGTCAGCACATTGGCTTAAAGAGGATGTACACTTTTCTTGTGGTCAGAGTACGTTTATCAACATTTTCCATCAGCTGTGACATTAGTAAACCTGGTCTTGGAATCTCTCCCTGCTGCCTTTTAATTTTGCTAATTCATTGGTGTCCACACTCTGATAATAAATTGTAAAGACCAGGCAGGGCTAAGGTTTTTAACACATGCAACTGTCTGTTACCATTCTTGGACAGATGTTTTTGAACAATCCATTGTTGTATTTCCTGGATGCTAACATCTCGCTCTTGCTTCTTTTTCAACTTCCACAACACTACTTCACAAAGCCAGGTACTGATAAGCACCACTATCGATCAAAGACAAAATCACCCCAAAAAATAAGCTGTGTTCCAACCACACACCGTCTTCCCAATAACTCACTTTAAAATACTCCGCAGAGGGCTGATCCATTTAATGTTTGACAACGCCCCTGTAACAGACTTCCTGTAGAGCATCGCAACCCATCCAACCTGCTGCTGTTCAGAGAACAACTCAAGGATCTCCTGCCAACACCCAACCTACTAACATGTGATGCCGCTACGCAAGACTCACTAGTTTCCCCAACTCCTGGTTTATTGATCATCAGCACAAAACTAAGACTGACCTCTTTCTCCAACCTACTGTCCTGCAGAAACAATCCAACGTGTCTTCCCCAAATTTCTTTAAATCGATAAAGACAAAGAGAACCAGTCACAAACATAATCTTTCACTGTGCAGCTATCTTTTCCAGGGTGTCTGAGAGACTGACAGACAGGCACACATTCACTGTAGAGTGAGTCTCAGCACTTCTCTTGTCAATTGACAGAGACAAGGCTTTCCATCGAGTGCACTGGCTTTTTTCTGTGAGAAATACTGGAGAAGGCGGGTCTGGGTACACGATTCAAAACATGGGAATTGTGCACTTATTCTAGCCCCGCAGTTCGGAGGCTGAGCTGGACTTTCACTTCATCCAAAAGAAATGGACTGACATCCTCCACAAAATGCACACCTCCTCATTCTGTGCCTCGGGAAAGGAAGCAATGCTTAAGATTACACACTATTGGTACTACACCCCAGCCAGAAGGTGAAATGGAAACTCAACAGTCCTAATGGCTGTTAATTCAATTTCAGCCACCCAGACACACTGACTCATCTCCTCTGGCTCTGTCCCAAACTCAAACGCTACTGGTAGGCCGTCTGAAAGATATCAATGAAATGTTTGCAACAGATATACCCTGTCTTTCTAGCTACGTCCTACTGAGACTCCTCAATGCCCGACACACCCTCTACACTCTAACGAAGGGAAGGCAATGATAATGGCTTTGGCTTTGTGTGGGGCTAAACATGTCATCAAAGCCAAATGGGGCACAGATACGTTGTCTTCTCACTTTGACTGGCTGCATAAACTGTGGGACCTCACAGGGATGGAAAAGCTTACTGCTTCCCTGCAGAACAAGTTGCTACACTTTGACAAAATGAGGGGCCCATGCATCCAATCTCTGGCACATGACTTTTGGGAACTTACTAGTCTTCTTTACTTATGAGTACACCAGCTTACAGGACGAGGGGGCACGCCTGATCAGCAAGACAAAGACTGACCGCAGTGGGTATGACGCACTAAAAGACCCAGCCTGCTGACACTGAATACGTTGCGAAAGAGCTAATTCTGGTGAGAGAGGTGATGCTTCCTGGGTGACAACCCCTGATATTTTATCCCTCCTCTCCTGCCTTTCCCAGTCCCCCCTGGTATCCTCCCTTCCTCCCCATCTATCTCCTTCGTCTGTTCTCCCACTGTTATGTCCCACTGTTCTACCTAATCGGCCTTTGGATTTAGGTAAGAGTATTTGTTCCTGGATAAATAAATAAAAAGATCTGAACCATAAAACATCAATGGGTCGGAAAAATATTTAAATTCTAACATTGTTAATATAATATTCCATCAACATAAGGTTTCTCAGATTTGTGGTCTTATATTTTGCTGTTACTCTCAAACACTGTAAACTTATTTCACTCTCCTTTGGTCTGCAGAACTCTCTGATAACCCTCTTCACCTCAAGGCATAACGTGTTTCTTTGTTCTGTATTTCTACAGTCTCAAAGGCATTACTGTACAAATTTACCAACCTCAAAAAGATGAAACTAAGACTTGGCCTAGTTGAGATTCAAATTCATGAACAGATCACAAAACATGTCTTCTCTTTTGATCTCACTGTATCTTCTCTCTCACTTTCTACCTCTCTCAAAGTCGTCTTCTTCTCTTCTTAATTCTTTCACCCTTCGTCTCTTTCTCTCTCTCTCTCTGCCTCACTTACTCTCATTCTTTCCATTTATCTCCTTCTCATTCTCTTGCTTCCCACGTTGTCCGTGTCTTCTCCCCTCCCTCCGCCCTCTCGTCTGTGCCTTCTCCACCCTCCCTCTCGTTGTCCGTGCCTTCTCGCCCCGCCCTCCCTTTGTCTGTGATGCCTACCATTTGCAATGCAATAGGTCTCGCGTAAATGCAAGACCTATTGCATTGCTAATGCTTGTTTATGCGGGGCATCAGGTTGGCCATTGCCCCGGTTCTTTCCCTTCCTCCCCCATCGGCGGTGGCACCATGGCTTTCATTAGAAAAGCTTTCCAGCGTGAACTGAGTGTTGTGTACTTGCGACTGATACGACGTAGCTGACCTGATGATCGTCTGCTCTACCACACAAGAAATAAAACCATCTTGAAGGAGCAAGAGGTACGCTTCACCCCCAACCTGGCGCAAAGCTTCAGCTACGACTCGTTGTGGTCAGAAAACGTTTTTCGAATCTCCCCTGCTCTTCTCCTTTTAAGGTTCGTCAACTAGAAACGTAGCCGGGGGAGGGGGTTACACTCTTCACACAAAAGGAATCACGTGTTGTGCAAAACATGTGCACAGTGTCACAGGGTTAATTCAAGTGGCATGGTGTTGGGCATGCAACGCTAACAGACATGGGCCCATCGAGAGGGCACAGGACATTGAAGGAGACGTGCAAGAGAAACTAGCTGGCGCAGTACATACGACCAGCAGGTCACTTCACATACTACACGCTATACATGCCAATGTGGAACTCTTTGAGCACGGAACATACAACACACTAGGAGACATGGATATGCCAATGTGAAATCCTTCAAACACAGAGCTCACTTAGACAGTGGAAACGTGCGTGCCAATGTGAAGCTATTTGGGCAGTCCTTCACATACCAGAAGACAAGTGCACACCAATGTGAAACAATCTGGGCACAGGACGTACTGAACACACAAGGCGACATACATGTTAACAAGAAACACATTGTAGGGGACGTGCATAACAATGAAAAACTATTTGGGCACAGTAGAATCAGAAGAAACGTGTGCATGTCATTGTGAAGCTATCTAGGCACAGTTAATTTTACACCTGCTAGAAGACATGTGCATGGCAATGAGAAATGTTCTGGGAAAAGTACACACTTCACATCTGAGGACAAGTGCCTGTAAATGAGAAACTATCTGGGCAGAGAACATACCGAGTTTACCTATGTGTATGCCAATGAAAAACTATTTTGTTACAATACATACAACACTCAATAGGAGACAGCTTCTTGTCAACGTGGTACTATCTGGGCACAGTACACATGGCACTCACTAGGAAAGATGTGTATGCCAATGTAAATCTATATGGGACGGAACACGCAGTTTCAATGCAAAACTATCTGGGTACAACACACAGTGCCTTGTGTGTGTGTGAATACAGTGCCTTGTGTGTGAATACAGTACCCTGTGTGTGAAAGTAAAACTATCTGGGCACAACACACAGTGCCTTGTGTGTGAATACAGTGCCTTGTGTGTGAAATTAAAACTATCTGGGCACAACACACACAGTGCCTTGTGTGTGAATGTAAAACATTCTGCTCACGGTGCGCAGAGCACTCACTAGGAAAGCTGTGTGTGTCAACGTAACATTTTCTTGTCACAGATCATACAGAGTTCTCTAGAGAAGACGTGTGAATGTAAAACCGTCTAGACACAGGACATACGGAGCTCTCTATGAAAGATGTGTATGGCAATGTAAACATATCTGAGTGCAGTGCATACAGGGCTGTGTGAGTTAATGTAAACGTATCCGGACTCGGTAAATACAGTGCTCACTGGGAAAGGTGTATGTGCCAATGTAAAACTATTAGTGTGTAGTGAGTGAGTACATGGCTCACTGGGGATGACGTGTGCGCCGTGCATACAGTGTTGTGTGTGTCAATACAAAAATATCCGGGGGTAGTACATGCAGTGCTCGCTAGCGAGCAAGCATGCAAATGACAAATATTTGTGCAAAGTACAACCTCGGGCGTAGCAAGGGGGGGGGCAGAGGGGCGGCAGCCGCCGCAAAAATCATCGCCAGCACTAATACCCCTAGCCCCCCCCCCACGTTCCTCCCGCCCCCGTCAGCGCGGCGGCAAAAGGCAGGGACCGCCACGGGCGGCAGAGTGCCTAGCTACGCCACTGAGTACAACACAAACTAGAAAAAGCATTTGCCATGCAATAGGTCTCGTATTTTCTAAACTTTGACTTATTGGTATTGTAAATGACAATGCCTTGTATTTATCTGTTGTTTTTAAACAAATAAATAAAAGGCATTGTCATTTACAATGCCAATAGCTAAAAATCTCGCAATTGCGAAACCTATTGCATTGCAAATGCTTGTTTTTCTACCTGTCCCTCCAGTTTCTTTCTCTCCAGCGAGTGGAAACAGAGAGGTTGGTGCAGGGCAGATAAGAGGAAAAACACTGATATGAGGAGCCAACAAGTAAAATAAATGCAGTCATCACAGGCAAGATGCCCCCCTTGCTCCTGAACCCCGGTGCCACTGCACTGGATGGACCACTGATAGGCCCCTGATAGTGTACCTTCCAATGCGTCTGATCAGAGTCTGTTCCTGGAGGGAGCTGCAAACCTTCTGCTTCCCCAGTCAGCTCGTCCCTTCTCAGAGGCTGTGCCCTGTGGGGAATGCTCTCTCTGAGGCCCCCACCCCCATCCCTTTTCCGGGCCTGGCTCGTGGCTCTGACTGAAGAGAAACAATGTAACTTGTTACTTTGTTTCTCTTCAGTCCTGCCCTGGGTCAGTGCGAGAAGCTCAGAGCAGGCTGCACACTGCAGCTGCTTTAGAGCAAGCCTGTCTCTCTCACAGCTCTCTACCGAAGAGCTGAGGGGGCCCCCTTCACCTACTGAAGACTGGGGGCCCCCCCGCACCGCGGGGGCTGCGGGGGTGTTTGTTACGCCCCTGCTGGGAAGTACTGACCCCTCACCTGATGGTTTAGAACGAAGGACCCCGCCTCGAGGATGACACCCCGCAAGGGATTTCAGGCCGCTGCCTGTCGAAGGATCAGCCTGCAGAACCTCGGTCCAGCCTGGAAGAAATTCTCCTCTAAATTGTAAGGGGGAGTGAGGGTCTTTTATACTAAAGTGGTCACTCCAGGGTTTCTTCTAGAATCGATATATTTTGAAAACATTCGCTAAACCTTAGCTAATCCTTTTCTAAACAAAAATGATCATGCCCAGCTGGCTGTTGGCCATGGATGAAAAAAAGTGGTGACCCTTATACAGAATAAATCTGCCGTGCCTGGGGACAAGTTTATGTACGTCAGGTACAGGGATTAAGATAGGGTACCGAGAGCCTGGTGTCGAAGAGACAGAACATGCTACTAGGTAAAAAGTCACCTGTATAAAACCGTTATTGTCGTGCAGATGGGACAAAATGTATGTACATGATGGGAATATCCTAAAGGACATGACACTATTTCGCATTGTTTTGGGAGTGGTCATGAACCACTGCCAACCTCTGGCTAGTAAATCCTTCAAAAGTGGCACCTCACCCACAGCTCATCAAAACACTTCATGGACCTGCGAAGGAGCAGATGAGGACTGGACCTTCTGGTTGAGACCTGTGTGAAGACCGAAAGGGCTGCACCCGCTCCCACTTGTACCCAAGAAATAGAAGTGGACTCCAAGAAAAGAAGAGAGGAAGGGAGAGGAGGGGAGAGGATGGGATAGGTAGAGGGTACCATCTGATAGGAGACAAGAATAGAGGAGACATTCCTTGTGACTTGGCATATGAAAAGATGCATTGCATAGGGGAGGAGACATCCCTTGTGACATTGCATATGAGGAGATGCATTGCATATGAGAACATAGTTTATTGAAAAAAATAGGTGGCAGAGATAAATGACTTGATTCACAAAAATGTGTTAATCTATGCATGGAAGGTCATGCTTTCAGTTTACCTAGTTTTACTATTTGTCTTTAGTGAGGACAATCAACGTTAGTAAGTGTGGCGGAAACTATCGATTTGCATATTTAACATTTCTCTTTTTTGAGCTCTACTTGAATCCAAACCAGGGGGCTGAAACGTTTAATGTTTGCAGTAAAAATGCGTCTGGAGTGTTATTTTTATAGCACAACACTATTTTCTTACTGATATATATTGCACTTCAAAACCACCCCACCCTACTCACAGACATCTATTAAAATGTATAGCTATGTACTAAAAATAAAACTCTCTTTGCTTACTCAAGGAAATAATATATTTTATTCAAAACGAGGTCGAAGCGTAGCTGACAGTAGCAATAACATGTATTATTCAGGTTTATTGATCATGGTGAAATACAACAGACAACAGAAATTTATCACAGCAGACATAAACTGCTGCACTACATGAAGTAACTAATTTGGCTGATTTAAGCTGTAAGCTTTAAATCAGTAGAATTGGACTGCCACAAAGAAAATGTTAACACATAAGTGATCACAAACTAGACGATGAGCTAAAGCAGGTGTGTAATGTGCTATGCTTATTTTGATCAATAGAAGAAGAGAAAAACCTAGCTATGACACCTTATACAGCTTTATTTTTAACCCCATTACCAAAAAGCTAGGGGCCATAGGCCATATATGTACAACACGTTTTTAAGGTCAAAAACAGCCCGATCAGGCGATTTCTGACTACAAAACTGCTTTTGCATATGTTCAGTACCATCAAAAAATGTATTCGTCAAAAATGCCGTAAAAGTTACAGTTGTTATGTGCAACTAAGCAATCAAAAGCAATACACAGTCAGGGTGATATGGACTTATAAAATATGTAAACATCAGTTATCAGCTAAACAACTCGTCCAATTAATTGATGAGGAAATGGCATATAAAATATCCAACCAATCCATCGAAGGTAATCAATAAATAAAAGATAAAATACATTGCTAAATAGTATCATATTACACATTCATATCATTCCCTATCTTCTAAGGCCAGTCTTTAAAAGTTTAGTAGCTGCGGAACACATTTCCGCAGATTTTCTACTGCTCCAAATGCTTCACTACATAAAATATATCTGTTCCTAGTGACATGTATAAAGAAATTAACAACCATAAAATCCATAGGTAGGGCTAAAGTGCAACGTGGCAATCTATGCTGGAGTATATTCAACACATTCTTGTGGTAGATTCCATTTTTTGGAATCAAACAGACGTATGAGATGAGTTTAGACTGACCCTTTGTCCCATAGTTGAGATCACGAATGTAATACTAATCGGGTGTAAATGCTTAGAGTGATCATCAAACCACCGGACAGTTCACAGCTCCAACTTGAAGTTGAGCCATCTACATTATCACTACTACTGGAGGGCTCAAGTGCCAGAGAGCTCTGTTGAACCGTCAGGCAGCAGATTAACATCCACTTAATCTAGACACTCTGGAACAGCCCCTGGAATGAAAGGCCTACTAAGAAAGGGCAGAACCAAATCATTAGACAAAAACCTCTTTTTGGGTCCGCTATGTAAACAATAAAGTGCATGCACCACTATATCAAGGCTTACTAGGGGGTATGCTTTGATAGTGTTAATTTCTTCCCTATAAGCAAGACATTAGACCTTAAACTGTGAAAATTACATTTGGCCTAACATGGCTTTCTACCTTATAATCCACATCCTTCCCAAAAATGTATCTACTGTGCAAGCATAAAGCAGTCTGGGGTCTGTTCTTCATATTCTTAAGGCCTCCCCATGGTTCTGTGTTCCCAGTTGAGAACATACATATTTAATCCAGGTAAACCGGGTTTGCGTGTAAGCAGCGCAAGCAAACAAAACATGGGTTGGAATTCTAATATGCACATTACAGACAGGACGTATAGCAGATGGATTACTTAAGGTTGACCATTTGCCAGTGAACGCATAGAGGGGCTAATCCAAATTTGCATTGATTGCATAATTTTCTATCTAGCTGATCCATGATGAAATCTAGATATTGTTCAAAAGCACTAGAGGTCTTCAATTCAGTGAATGTTATTGCATTCCAGTCATCATTCTGTGCTGTCCAAGGCCAATAAAGCTCCTTAATTCTCTCTTTAGACAGGAAGTGCTCATTGAAGGATGTTTCCCAAAAGTCTTGCAAGCCCAAAGAGTTCAGCAATTTCTTGATGTTATTAAACAAGTCTATTTTATGGAATCTATCCAGCTCTACTCTCTTTAGGAGGACCTCAGCATAGGCAGATAATTCTGGCGTGAATTTTAGGGCCTGATTTAGATGTTGACAGGACTGCAACGGAGTGGTCTTTTTTGGCAGTCTTCCCGCCCGCTGGCCTGGCGGTCCTCCCGCCTGATTTAGATGCTGGCTGGCCATGGGAGAAAAGACCGCTGTGGTCCTGCCGACTCCGCCAGGGCTTCTCTCCCCACACTTACAGCGGGATGACCTGCAGTAGGCGGTGGTGGGACTCCAGCAAGGATTCCCGCCATCAGTATCTGGATGTGGCTTGTTTCAGAGGGAATCCCAGCGGGAAGCCCTCCTATTGAAGCCCAAGATGTCTGTCCCATAGGCTTATGCCGATTCTTGCCTTGACATCGGCGTCTATGCTGCCCTGCCCAAAAATGTCAACAAAAAGACAAAAGACATCCCGTCCTTCGGGAGAGAGGAACCTCCTTCACAGAGAACTACGACGTCTTGTGTTGAAAGTCAGTGGTCCCTGGAATCAACAAAGCCGATCCACCTGGTTTCGGCCAAGACCATCAACATGGGGATATGGAGTGTGAGGACCATGTACGAGACAGGGAAGACAGCCCAAGTGTCAGCAAAGATGAACAAATGCAGCCTTGCCCTGCCTGGCATCAGCAAGAGCAGATAGAGAGAGTCTGGACAGAAAAGACTGGCTCCACATGGAATGCTGCTGTATTCTGAACATGAGTAAGAGAATGCCCCACATACTCAGGGAGTAGCACTAATGCTAACGTAGCAGCCAATGGAGCTCTGAGTGGATGGGAAGCCCACGGTCCAGGAATCATCACAACAACCTTTCACACAAAGAAAAAGAGGATCAACATGAATGTTATCCAGTGCTATGCACTTATAAATGATAGCAAAGAAGGCTTGCAGATCTCATTTTATGTTTATGGCCAATATTAAACAAAAAAGTCAAATCCTCACCCAAGGAATCCTAGCCTTTAAGCAGCAGCAAACTTTATGAGTGGATCTGGAGCAAGACACAGGACTAGGGGGCATGGTTTTGTTCTGAATGGTATATTGTTTATGTTATTTCATAAACAGTCTGACATGTAAGGAATTACAAAATGCATGGAAAAATATGTGTTTAAAGTGCTGCTGCATTGTTCCTGGAGTAGCATAATTATGGCTCCATCCTTTTACGCTTGGTTTGGCCATATATATATATACTTACCTTTGGCCTTTTGTACTCGTTTGATGCAATAATACTAATGAGATATAGTTCACTTAAGGTACAGAACATGCATTTATTGTGTGTTTGAAACATATATGTGTATGCATATTAACATTTGTCTTTTTCAGAGACATCTGGATTGCTGATTTTAATCTACTGGATTGTAAGGTGGTGTGCTAAAATGCATTTAATGTAATGCATTCACCAGGGATTAGTGAGAATGAATTGTATGTATGTTCAATGCTTTCTATATAAATGTGGCCAGTTGTTGTTTGTGCTAAATCATTTGTGTATTACTTTATTGTACCACATATAAGAGTACAGTATCATTTATTGGATTTTATGTAGATTGTAGACTTAAGATGCATTTATTGGAAATTGTTAAGATAGTGTGATTGTGGGCCTTAAGCTCACAGTCGAGACATTTATTACTAACGTGAAAGTTGTTTTTCTGCATGTTTTTCTCCTCTGCAGGTGCAGACCAGAGACATTCATTAGCTAGTAAAAATCACATTGTATATCAGAGATCGAGAGGCGAGGTGAGGAAGAACTGGCAAGGTCAAATAATTTTAATGAAGAACATAGGGAGTGATACCAGTTGGTACTATCAGATGAAGGGAGGAATCCAAGGACTCCTTGGAAGCGGTGACTTGAATATGGGAGTAGCGTTCAAAGTTTCAAGTTCTTTCTTGGGAACTGGAAAAGTAATGTGATGTGTATGAGGTCATATTTCTCTAATGTTCTTTGTGCATTTTAACTAGTGAACCCACCCTGGGTTTAGTCAGACTCCCTTTATACTTGGAGAGGTACAGACCTCTCTTGTCATCTTTGATTGTGTGGCTTTATAGTATACATGACTCCTTACTTATAGAACTTCTACAGAGGTTCGGATGCTTACACTTTTCTTGTTTCCTTGATTTAATAGGGTTTCCTCTATCCTTAGTTTAGTGAAGGGTTCAGTAGATGTTGCAAATCTTTGCCATGTATGGGGAGAAATATCGAAACCATTCATCTAGTCATCAAATCCTTTTCCCTATTTTTTGCATTGCTGCAACAGAGATATATGCTCTTTGCTGTTGAGGACCAATATTGTACATCGCTTTGGTCTTCCCTTGATAATTTTGTACTTTTACAGAATGTTTTTGAATCATATTAGTGTGGCTTTGAGTTTGTATAAACCTTTTAACTTCAAGTTACTGAGTCAGACTTTTATTGTGTGGCCCTAATGGTCACATTGTACCTTAAGATGTGAGTTGTTGTTAACCCCTTTTCCTCCCAGGCTACTAAAAAGGTCTATCGACCTGAGTCAATTGGAAGAAATGGCCCAGAGCATTCTCAGATAGTAGCATGCTGAGGATGGTTGGTACCTGAAGTAGAGGGGTTAGGAAATTGTTACTTTAGATTAGTCCAGATCCAATCTCAGTCCCTATTGTACATGTTTTGACTTGGAGAATCAGTGTTGGTGATGTTCCAGTGAGTAAGTGAGTGAGTGAGTGAGTGAGTTGTAACAGTGGAGGAGTGAGTATCAATAGGGCTGTATGCAAACCGTTTATGTTTAGCTTGCAGTGTTTGCAGCAATTGTGTGCAGTCTCGCAGTGATTGTGTGATATGATGTGGTAAGTTGAAGGTGTGAGTGTAGTGCTTACTGTGGAGAAATTGTTATCAGGTCCGACGTGGCCTAAGATCCATGGATGATATTAAAAAGTGCAGAAGACACTGTATTGTTATTGTCTGCTGAAGTTTTGTGGGATTTGTCGTGATGAGATAGGGACATTTATCTTTGTGTAAAAGTGAAATATGATTAGTGTGGCATACCTTTTGCACAGAGTAAAGCTGCACCAATCAGAGTGATTCCCAGAGGGACTAGGTTTCATTTGAATGTGTATTTGTGCTATTTTAGTGTGATTGATTTGTGTCAATTTTTTTGTAAAGCAGACAAATGTTATTTGTTGCTATTCTATTGTATTTAGTTGCAAGAGTGTTGCTGGAAAGAGTGTTTGTGAAAATTGTAAAGGAGGGTGACCTGCTGCAAGGAGTGAGATTGTCGTCACAGTGTGCCGCACTGCGATAGGTCGGTTGGTGTGAAGCCACGCTGTTATTGGCTGTCTATGTCTCGCGATACCACACTGTTTATTGGTTGGTGATTTGAAAAAAGAGTTTTGAGAAAAATATTGATTGACGCATACATTTTAATTGCAAATGAAATGTTTTAAAGTTGTATGAGATTTGTTTAGATGTGATGTACAGATACCTCGTAGAGTAAGGGAACAACCCCCCCGAAGACACTGCAGAACATTATATGGTGAGAAATGTAGGGTTACACACATTTATTTGGCTAGAACAATGGCACAAGATCATTGAGAAAGAAGGTGCACTGGCATTTCACGTTATGGTACATTTAATCTGAGAATTATTGAAAATTTGAGGATACTTTTATATGAAAGGAAACCACAACCCAGACCCATACTATTTGAAGTGGTAAACACTTGGGAGCACGCTGCTCATGCCAGAGAAAAAGAGAGATATCAGGTTTGAGTGAAAAAGGCAGTGCTTACTTATGCAGATGCAAGGTAGGATCCGGGTCAGAAAAGGTGGAGAACTGACATGATAGAATGAACAAAATTATATCCATTATTGGAAAGTGGAGAAGTGGAAAGAGGGACCAAAAAGAGAAGGAAGGATAAAACAAGAGAGTCCAGGGAGAAAAATTATGACAGCGATAGTGATACTAACTATAGTCTTCTAGATGCATCAATGTCCAAGCGACCACCTCTGTATAATGAGATTCAAATAGAGGGAGGAGGAAGCAATGCTGCAGGTGGAAATATTGGATTGCCTACTGCACCAGCAAGAACGAGCCTTAGTATTAAAATGAATTTCTCCTGTCAAGAAGGTCCAGACCATGATAGGGACTATTACAGTGAATCAAAATATGATAGAAGGAAATTCAGGGACCTCCGTTCCTGGGACCTCCACTGTTTGTACCGTCCCAGATACACTTACAGTTCCTGTTACCATTGGACCAGTGGTTTCTATATATATAAATCTGGTTCCAGGCAAAATGGGACTCAAAATTCATCTGTCCCCACTCCCAACAACAAATATCAGAAGTTACACCGCTGAGTCAGAGGGTGGGAGAATATGTTGCTTTAAGCCCAATTAATGCAAGTTCTCCTTGTGGTGCAAGTTCAGACCCATCTGTGCATCAGACTGGATTCAGTGCTTTAATGTCGTTCCAGGGGTTACCAAATTTGGGTTTACTTACTTAGGAACCACCTTCAAATATGCAGAGTAGCACACAAAGGTTGTATTTAAAGCCCATGAGATACATCCTAGTCTTAATGTCCAGGAACTGGAAGAATTTTGAAAGCCCTTAACCCCTTCGCTTCTAGACCTTTTTGCCCCCCTGTGCTAAGCCTTGGGGTCATTCGCATTTAGGCCTCTATAACGTTTTGTCCACATAAGGGGGCAGATTTACAAGCCCCTTGCGACAACTTTACGCCGCCGTTGCGTCACTTCTGTGATGCAGCGGCGTCATAAACAATACACCACGTTGCGACATATTTACAACGTGACGCGTCTAGGGAGATGCGTCATGTTGTAAAGCCCTGCTCTACATTATACCTGCGTCAGGTATAATGTATGCAGGGTGGACGTTCCGACGCAAGAAAGCCTCGTAAAAGTGAAGCAGTGAAATCTACAAGATTTCACGGAGTCACTTTTACGACACCACTGCGTCAAAACCTTGCGCCTGCTTGAGGCAGGCGTAAGGTGTGACGCAGTGTAGTGGGAATATTCATTTCTGACCATTGCTGGAGTTGCGTCGTGCTTGCGACACGACTCCAGCAATGCGCTGCCCTTACTCCAAAAGATGCGTCACGCATCTGTCTATCCTTGCGCCATGGCGCTCCGCATTGTAAATGTGACGCATCCATGGTGGCGCAAGGGTTATTTTACGTGTCGCAAATTAACTGGCGCATCCCTGCTAATATGCAGAGATGCGCCAGTTCTTGTAAATCTGCCCCAAGGTATCCACGCCAAATTTGCATCCATTTTTTCGAACATCCTGGGGATTCTAAAGTTACCCAGGGCTTGTGGATTCCCCTGGACTGGAGGGGACCGGGAAATTAGCTAAAATACATCTAAATTTTGTTTTTTTCAGGAAAAATTTGGAAAAGTGCTGCAGAAGAAAGTTTCTGTTTTAGTCCTGCAAATGGCGTCAACAAAGGGTTTGCACTGGTAAGCCTGGGCGTAGTTCGCGAAGTAGCGCTACGCGAAGCTACGTGAAGTGCAGTTCGCACTACGCGAGCTACGCGTAGCACTACGCGAACTGCGTAGTGCGCTGTTCGCGATGATTGCACAGTGCCGGATGCTTGTCCGCACTGTGCAATCATTGAAAAGGGCATCTTGCACAGGGCGAGCTGTCTTTTACTGCCGCTCGAGTAGATTTTTACTCGAGCGGCAGCTTTCTCAACGCGGACTGGTAGTTTCTCATCGCGAGCGGTCGCGAGCATAAGCGACCACTCGCAATGAGAAACCTGACCTCCCCGCGTTGAGAATCTCGCCGGCAGGTTTATTTTCCACGCTCGCGATCGGCAACTTGATGTTGCTGATCGCAAACGAGGAAAAAGTCTCGCCAGGATGTCATTTTGCTTGCTCGCGGTCGCCAACTTGACGTTGAGGACCGCGAGCAAGCAAAAAATGACTGCTGCACTACGCTACGCTACGCGTGTTTGCACTGTGCTACGTGCAATTCGCGTTGTGCGAAGTTGCGCAAACTTCGCAAACTACGCGAGCATAGCGTAGTGCTTTGCCCAGGGTTAGTTTGCAGTGCTAAAATCACCATCTTCCCAGATTTAAATTAGAATTTTTTTTTTGTTGATAAACTGACTTTATTGAATTTTGCACAGAAGGTGCAACAAGGCACACACTTGGTACAGCAGAAAGTGATACAGCATTTAACTATGGTACAGGCCATGAAGTTGCATAATATTGTAGTTCAAAGGTGACACCAACACACTTAGCGATGGATGAGGCCCTAAGCTAATTGTCCCAGCCACTTCCCCCATACTCGACCATGCTTCAAAGGGCAACCCCAGGCATCGTAGACCGGTCTCTCTTGCTGTGTGCAGATGTCCACCCCGCCTCCATTGCGAGAGGGTGGGAGTGGCAGAATTCTTCCAGCAAGTAGAAATGTCCTATTTGGCCACCATGAGGGCTGTGCCCAAGATCGTCCGATCCGCCCTTGAGCCCCCGAAGCCCTCAAGGACCCACAGAAAGAGGATCAAGGGGGAAAGGTTAACCTCCCATCCCAGCACTTCAGTTAATTCCCCCATCACCGTGGACCAAAACTCCTGAATCCTGGTCTCACAACCACATCATATGAGCATCATCACAACAGGAGCAGGTAGGCTCAGGGAGGAGACCCACCCGGTGCAACCTAGCCAGGGTAAGGTAGGCACAATATAAATAGTATGTTTGAATCAGGCGCAGCCTGGAGGAAATGGTGATAAGTTTAGGTGCCATCATTGCATTCCACCAATTGTCATCATCTACCCAGCCAGCCCTCCCATCAAGACCTAAGGTGATCCAAGGTGCCCGGGTCATTAATTATCACTGTACGGTAAATTTTGGAGACATCACCCTTGCTCAATGCACCCATAAGGACCTTGGCTTCCAACGGGCTGAACTCAGGGAGAGAGTTGGTTTGAGATACATGGGCGTGGAGAGCATGCCGCAGTTGGAGGTATTTGTAGAATTCTGTGGTGGTAAGGGCATAGGTATCCTGGAGTTCCTGAAAGGACCATATGTGCGACCATGACCACAGGCCACCCAACTGTGAAATGCCAATAAGATCCCACCTCCTGAAGCCTTGTAGTGACGCCACCTCATGCAACCAGGTGCTGTGCCAGAGGGGCGTTTTCTGTGTTAGTGTTGTTTCCCATTGACATGCCACCCAGACACTCAGGTATTTAAAACTAAGACGGCATATCGGGACATTGTCTTGCCAATCAAAGCAGTCTTGGGTCGGGGCCAGAGGCACTAACACTGATTTAGAGGGGTTCAACTGGAGGCCTGAGACCGCCCCAAAACACTGGAGGATGTGGAGGCAGCGAAGACCCCTCACTGCAGGGTATTCAAGGTAAAGAAAGACATCATCAACATAGAGGGGGCTATGCGGTCCTCATGTCCCTCGCTCCACCACCATCCGCCCAATTGAGCATCGCCATGAATGAGGCATGCCAATGATTCAATCGTCACTGCAAAAAGGAGAGGAGACAAGAGATAACCCTGCCTAATCCCTGACCTATAGAAAAGCCACTGGCGAGTACACCGTTAACCTGGACCCGCGCTGTGGGATTAAAGTACATGGCCGGACGAGCCCACAAAAGCGAAGCCCGATCCTGGCACGTGTCAGCTCATGTCCCAGGTATTCCCCAGTCCACCATATGAAATGCCTTTTTGTTAGATTTGGGGGTCTCTAGTTGGCATAGGTGGGTACCTGTGACAAATAGGGACCCTTGCGTCTAGTCAGGGTAAGGGGCTACACTCCTAAAATAACCCCTGCTCACCCCCTTGGTAGCTTGGCACGAGCAGGCAGGCTTATCTCAGAGGCAGTGTGTAAAGCATTTGTGAACACATACAGTAATACAGTGAAAACACTACAGATGGACACCACACAGGTTGTATTATAGACTTAACACAAGACCCAACGACAAAAATCCACAATCCTGTACTCGAAAATAGACTTTAAAATGTTATAAAATAGCTCAGTTCTCTCAAGTTGTAAATGCGACACTTTACTCTCAATGTACCTTGAATGCGTAACGCAAAGAAAACAAAGGGGTCGCAGGGAAGGTGATGCGTCGGTTCCTTACACGCAGGGGAGTGGATGCATCGGTTCCTTACTGCTGCGCAGGGGAGTTGATGCTCGCTTCCTTACTGTGTGGGGAGTTGATGCGTCGGTTTCTTACTGCTCTCCGGTACGATGCGACAAGATGGCACCTCGATGCGATACTCTTCTCCGGTGCGATGCGACAAAATGGCGTCTTGGTTGCGATGCGACAACGTTGGTGTGATGCGTGCATGCTTGATGATCTTTGGAGCCGCGACAGGCCCTGCGACGCGCTTCTCCGGTGATGCGACGATGACCTATGTGGCAGCGTCCCGCTTCTCCGGATGCGCCGCGCTTCGGCGATGAGATGATGACAGCGGCAGCGGCGTCTCGCTTCCTCGGCGATGCGATGACAGCGGCGGCGACACGCTTCTCGTCGTTGCGTCGCGCTTCCAGCTCCCAGCGACACACAGTCTCTCAGAAGGCCCAGCACAACAGCAGGCACTTCAATTCCCAGCAAGGGAATTCAGGGGGAGCTGGTTGGTGAAGTCTTGTATCCCTGAGACTTCAGGCAGGAGGCAAGCTCTAGTTCAAGCCCTTGGAGATTCTTCTTCAAGTTGATAGAAAGCACACTCAGTCCTTTTCTCCTCTCTTTGGTAATGAAGCAACCACTGCAGGCCAACCCCCAAACACACAGCACAGGGGTAGTCTCCTCCTTCAGCTTCCTGGTTCTTCTCCTCAGCAAAGGTTCGTCTTGATTCCCAGAAGTGATCTAAAGTTCTTGGGTCTGGGTCCCAATATTTATACTACTTTTCTCTTTGTTCTCTGAAGGCAGAGAGGCCTTTGCCTAGTCCAAACCAGTTCTGGTCAGTCTTGGAGCACTTTGTTTACAGGACTCCTTCTCTTCCTTTGGCAGTGCAGGCCAGGGACATCAGACACACCACAGGAGGTGGAGCCAGCATTGTGGAGGAAAGGCACAGCCCTATTCAGGTCCCAGGTGCAACTCCTCCCTCCCATCTGCATGCAGATCTCTCTATTCAGCTCTGTGCTGACTCACCCTGTCTCCTGGAATCCCCCAGCCCCTGTCACTCAAACTCCAGACAAGGAATACACAACCTAGCAGAGGCAGGCTTGGATAGTTAGGCAAGAAAATACCTACTTTCTAAAGTGGTATTTTCAAACAGAGAATGTTAAAACCAACTTCACTAAAAGATGTATTTTATCATTCTGAGTTCAGGCATACTAAACTCGAATTTCTACCTGGTTCCCTGAGTCAGTTAGGATTATAAAATGTAATAATCTAACTGCCCATTCTGGCCTATGGGGAACAGGTAGCCTTGCAATAGTGAAAAAGGAAATGGGTGTAATTCACTATTAGGACATGCCACACACATCAGGGCATGTCCTACCTTTTACCTACAATGCACCCTGCCCTTGGGCCTACCATAGGGGTGACTAATATGTATAAATGGGAAGGTTTAGGGACTGGCAAGTGGGTGCACTTGCCCAGTCAACATGACAGTACCAGACTGCACACAGGCCCTGCAATGGCAGACCTGAGACACACTTTACAAGCTGCTCCGGTGGGTGGCACAACCAGTGCTGCAAGCCCACCAGCAGTATTGGATTTACAAGCCTTGGGCACACGCAGTGCACTCTACTAGGGTCTGACAATTAAACCAATCAAGCCAAACATGGAGTCACTAATCCATACATCAATTTACCATAGGGAGCACTTGCACTGTGGCACTGAACAGCAGTAGCACAGTGCCCAAAAGCATCTAAAACCAGCAGAAACATAAGAGGCAACAGCAAAAAATGGAAGTGAGACCCACGCCAATGGTGCCAGGTCTAACACTTTTCAAAATCAATTAGAAGTAAGGCCAGGCTTGGTTGAAGGACATAATGGTGGGCTAGGGCCACATTAAGGTGCCAGAGGCAATGTCTCGTACTGCGCGCCAGCATAAAGCTGCACTGGTCCGGGTGTATTAGAATTTGAAAGACCTCCTTGAGGCGGGTAGCCAGAAGTTTGGTGAAGATCTTGACCTCACCATTGATGAGGGATATTGGACGATAGTCGGTGCAGGCGGCCAAGGGGGATTGCATCTTCAGGATTACCACGATCGTAGCAGCATCTACCTCCAGTGGAAAGGCACCCCCGTGCTACTTCATTGAAGAGGGCAAGAAGTTGGGGAGTCAGAATGTCCCAGAGCATTGTATAATGTTCTGCAGGGAATTCATCGGGCGGTGGGTCTTTCCGGAGGCCACCACAGATATGGCCGCAACAACCTCTTCAGCCGTGAACGGCTTGTCTAGTATTCGAGCTTCGGCCTGGGATAGGAGAGGAAGGGGCACGTCATTAAGAAACTGGGAGGCAGAATCAGAGTCCTCCTGAGGCGACACCGTGTATAGGTGGTTGTTGGACCTGGCCCTTTTTGCAGGGTTGTTCCCAAAATTTTTGCCTTCCTCCTTTATTATTTCTGAACTGTTTTTGTTGGCTTTAGGCCCTTGGGCACCTTATCACTGCTGATCAGTGCTAAAGAGCATGCGCTCTCTCCTGTAAACTTGGTAAGATTGAGCTACAGCTGTTTAGCACATTTAATTTACTTTTAAGTCCCTTGTGCAGTGGCATCCTATATACCCAGAACATGTAAATTAAATGCTACTAGTGGGCCTGCAGCGCTGCTTGCGCCACCCACAGAAGTAGCCTCTCAAACCGTTCTCAGGCCTCTGCTGGTGCAGTGCCTGCGTGCACAGTTTACTGCCACAGTAACTTGGCATTTAAAGTTACTTGCCAAGTCTGGAACTCCCCTTTTACTACATATAGGTCACCCCTAAGGTAGGCCTTAGGTAGCCCTACAGGCAGGATGCTGTGTAGATAAAAGGTAGGACATGTGCCGATGTTGTGTGGCATGTCCTGGTAGTGACAAACAGCCTAGGTGGTTTCTCACTGCTGTGAGGCAGCTCCTCTCATAGTTTTGCATTGGGAATTCCCTGATATGTGTTTCAGTAGTAATTTTTGATATGAAAGGAGTAGCGTTGCATATTTGGCATATTTGGAATAGTGGTGATAAATCCTGCTTATTAGTGAAAGCGGGTATTTTAGAAATGCCACTTTTAGAAAGTAACGAAAAAGGGCACAAATTTCACGCCCCCAACTGTTGCACTGCTAAATAGGGATAATCCCTCTAGGTAAACCACTTTCTCCAAAGTTCACCATTTTTATCACTGTATACCAAATTTATTTATCAGTCATTTGTCAATGTTCTGTTCATGTTCAATCACCACGGAGACAGAATGGTTGCGCCTGAATATTTTATTCACCAGTTTCAAATGCCACCTGCTGCCCATGCAGGCTTAAAACAGTTGCACGTGAGGTCAACCATGTTTCAAAGAAGGCTCTTAGTGTCATACCCAATGCATTTCGAGCCATGCTGGCTCTTCGTCAGGGGTCACTGCAACATAAAAAAACAACTTCACTTACTGCTCAATTCGAACACGCTGTAAAATGCTACAACATCCGATCCCTCCCATTCCCTCTATATCCTCAATCCCTCCAAACTCAGGCCCTCGTAACCCAAAACCCATCTTATACAAAACAAATGTGTAAAATAACTAAAGACATACAAGAAAAATGCAAAATACAAAACCCATCTCAACCACTCCCATCATGATTACCCCTCTGCCACCATTAACGAAATCCCACCTTCCATAACAACCCGATTCCCTCGTGTCCTTAAAAATCTGAACTTAAACTAGTTACCTCTGCGGAGCCTCAGCCGGCAACCCGACCATCCCGTAAACTTCATTCGGTTTGTACCAATCGGTTAACCCTCCCTGCTACTCAAGCCATTATGTCAGGTGTGTTCTGCCCACGTGTACCTCTTCCTCCCTTCTAATACGCCGATTCAAGCCAAGCCAATCACCTATTCCTCCTGTATCCGTGCCTGTATACAAAAGACAGAGTAAAAAAACTCTAAATCCCACAATGCTCTTACACTGCCACCACCAAGTCAGATCAAACCAAAACACATGTTTCACCCCCGTCAAACCCAAAACATCAAAAAAATAACAGGTTATCTGTGAAAATAATATCAATCTAATAACGTGTAACAAGTTCATGATTAAATCCAGTGTTGTTAAAAAAGTTGTTGATGAAAACCACACGAGCAGTCAAAGTTCAGCTGCCATACTGTCCAGTATTATTGTTCACACAGGAGTTGTTACGTCCTTGAAATCCACTCCAAGTCTTCTTTTCCCACTGTCTCCGCGGTGTTCGATTCTCTCTCTTGATATTTAAATTTTTGAACGAACCCAGTTTCAATCTGCATGGGGTGCAACGCTGATTGAGACGAAAAATTGCGAAGCAAACAATGATGAGAGTGAGAGTGCACACCTCTTCCCTTTACTCTTTGATTCATCCATGAAATTATGCATGTTTATTATGGTGCGTGCGAACAGTTTTCTGAGAAACGTCCCAAGTCTCAGTTTAACTATAAATGTAACGAAAAAGGGCACAAATTTCACGCTCCCAACTGTTGCACTGCTAAATAGGGATAATCCCTCTAGGTAAACCACTTTCTCCAAAGTTCACCATTTTTATCACTGTATACCAAATTTATTTATCAATCATTTGTCAATGTTCTGTTCATGTTCAATCACCACGGAGACAGAATGGTTGCGCCTGAATATTTTATTCACCAGTTTCAAATGCCACCTGCTGCCCATCCAGGCTTAAAACAGTTGCACGTAAGGTCAACCATGTTTCAAAGAAGACTCTTAGTTTCATACCCAATGCATTTCGAGCCATGCTGGCTCTTCGTCAGGGGTCACTGCAACATAAAAAAACAACTTCACCCACAAAAGCGAAGCCCGATCCTGGCACGTGTCAGCTCATGTCCCAGGTATTCCCCAGTCCACCATATGAAATGCCTTTTCAAAATCAATTAGAAGTAAGGCCAGGCTTGGTTGAAGGACATGATGGTGGGCTAGGGCCATATTAAGGTGCCAGAGGCAATGTCTCATACTGCGCGACAGCATAAAGCCGCACTGGTCCGGGTGTATTAGAACGTGAAAGACCTCCTTGAGGCGGGTAGCCAGAAGTTTGGTGAAGATCTTGACCTCACCATTGATGAGGGATATTGGACGATAGTCGGTGCAGGCGGCCAAGGGGGATTGCATCTTCATGATTACCACGATCGTAGCAGCATCTACCTCCAGTGGAAAGGCACCCCCTGTGCTACTTCATTGAAGAGGGCAAGAAGTTGGGGAGTCAGAATGTCCCAGAGCATTGTATAATGTTCTGCAGGGAATTCATCGGGCGGTGGGTCTTTCCGGAGGCCACCACAGATATGGCCGCAACAACCTCTTCATCCGTGAACGGCTTGTCTAGTATCCGAGCTTCGGCCTGGGATAGGAGAGGAAGGGGCACGTCATTAAGAAACTGGGAGGCAGAATCAGAGTCCTCCTGAGGCGACACCATGTATAGGTGGTTGTTGGACCTGGCCCTTTTTGCAGGGTTGTTCCCAAACTTTTTGCCTTCCTCCTTTATTTTTCTGACCTGTTTTTGTTGGCTTTAGGCCCTTGGGCACTTTATCACTGCTGATCAGTGCTAAAGGGCATGCGCTCTCTCCTGTAAACTTGGTAAGATTGAGCTACACCTGTTTAGCACATTTAATTTACTTTTAAGTCCCTTGTGCAGTGGCATCCTATATAAGCCAGAACATGTAAATTAAATGCTACTAGTGGGCCTGCAGCACTGCTTGCGCCACCCACAGAAGTAGCTTCTCAAACCGTTCTCAGGCCTCTGCTGGTGCAGTGCCTGCGTGCACAGTTTACTGCCACAGTGACTTGGCATTTAAAGTTACTTGCCAAGTCTGGAACTCCCCTTTTACTACATATAGGTCACCCCTAAGGTAGGCCTTAGGTAGCCCTACAGGCAGGATGCTGTGTAGGTAAAAGGTAGGACATGTGCCGATGTTGTGTGGCATGTCCTGGTAGTGACAAACAGCCTAGGTGGTTTCTCACTGCTGTGAGGCAGCTCCTCTCATAGGTTTGCATTGGGAATTCCCTGATATGTGTTTCAGTGGTAATTTTTTATATGAAAGGAGTAGCGTTGCCATGTTTGGCATGTTTGGAATAGTGGTGATAAATCCTGCTTATTAGTGAAAGCGGATATTTTAGAAATGCCACTTTTAGAAAGTGGGCATTTCTTTGTGCTTATGACTCTTTGTGCTTTGTAGCCTGACTTCAATCAACTTCTGATTTAGACTGGCAGAGGCCTGTTTGTGCATTCACTCCAAACAGTCACAAAGGGAGCTGAGGTGTTCCCCACATATCCTGATGGGTCTTTCTGGGCTAGAGTAGTGGGAGGAGTTGTCACCTGCACCTGAATAGGGCTGTGCCTGCCTTTCACAATGCTGTCTCCGCCCCCTGTAGTGTGTCTGAAGCCGGGGTTGGGGATTGAATGGGGGTGTTGTGCACTTCTAAAGTTTGTATTGAAGTTACCTCCACATCAAAGACATTATGAGTATAAGTACAGGGGCTCTGACCCCATTTTCTTTAGACACTGCATGGACTTGTAACCAGATGCTGCTGGCTCTACAGAATGCACATTGCCAGAAGGAATTGTTATGCTGCCAGGAAGAACCGCATTCTGAACTTGCTTGCTTTGCTATGCTGACCTGTGGCCTGCTAGGTCACAAGAAGGACTGCCACTTTGCTCTAAAGGACCCTGATGTGCTGGCCTGCTGTTTGTTCCCTGCTCTCATGCTCCCCAGTTGTTTTCCAGGGACTGGGTGTGTGGCCCTCTGTTTTGCAAGTGTGTGGAAAGCTGTGCTGGAGTGCTCCTCCATCCTCTTGATGGTGCTTGTAACCATTTATATCTGTTTCTGTCTGTATAGGATCTGCACGTTTAGACAACATAAACTGTGGGATGGTGTCCATCCCACAGTTTATGTTGTCTAAACGTGCAGATCCTATATAGATTTATAGGAACTACAGGAGAGATGGCCATGGGACTCTTGGTCTAGCCACCTTTCAATTCCTGAGACACAGCGCGTGGTAAACACTGACGCTTGCCCCTCGCTGTTGTGGCTCAGCATGTGTTGAGCACTTCACTTTTGACCAGTCTGAAGGGCTGGCACTCTTCCCCAGATTGGTCTCTCCCCCTGGATGGTTTGGCGGCGGCGCAGCACTCTGTGGCTCTTCCTGAGGCAGCGCAGCCCTGAGGGCCATACACTGATGCTGCCTAGGGAGCCGATCTCACAGACAAATTCAACTCCCAATGCAGAGTCACAAGGAATGAAGGAAAGGGAGAGGCTGTCCCATGCTACTACGTGGGCGGGGCTGGGTGACGGCCAGGGATTGCGGCTCTATGCATCTCCGTGCATGCCGTACTTTGGGCTGTGAAGTGGATCCTTGACCCCTGCAGCGGTGTTTTGAGCTTGCTTATCTCAGACCCGAGCGGTCCCAGCGGGATTGTATGGTGCTCGTCACCTTTGGGGGCAGACCTTTAGATTCTGGCCATAAGCAAGGGACCCAGCGAGGTCGCCCTGCTGACTTGGAAGGTGTGTGCCCCTGCACCCGTTTCTTTCCACATACCTTTGGGGGCATTGGCGCTCCTGCTTGCAGTTTGGGGTAGATCCTCGACGGAGGCCCAGGTAAAGCTGTTGGCTTGAAGAAGCCCTTTAAGTTACCGTATTTCACAGAGTAGGCGCAGAGGAGCGTTTGTGGCCTACAAGTTGGGCATGAACATATTACACAAACCTAAGCTAGTATACGGACCCTAACCCTGCTATTTGGAAAGCAGGTGTTTCAGGGTCTAAGGTTCCTGAGGTTCTTAGAGAAATATCTTATGGTTTAGTACCCCTGAAGATGCTGTCTGGTTCATGTGGGTTTCTGCACTCTACCTTGAGAACCTGAACTTACTGCATAGTACCTAATAGGAGCACAGGATTGATGTGCTCATTAGCCTAATGCTGAGGTTGTTGGTAATAATATGTATATGGTGATGTTTTGGTGCCTTATTTATAGACTAACGGCTGCATTTTCATGCCTTGATGTTATGATTTATATCGTTTTATACCTTGCCATGATAGGATAACGAGTATAATTTCAGGACCTGCATAATATGTACAGTGATGGTGTATGATGTTTTTATGACGTGTGCAATATATACATCTTTACTTTATTACACTAACTGTGATGGTATGACAGTTGCCTAGTTGGCAAAGTGATTATTGATTTATGTGGTTTTGGTCTATGTGTTATATACAATATATGAGATATTTTTATATACTCCTGTGTGGAGTCTCTTTTATAGTGTGTCACTGATGGGTGTGTGTTGCGCAAACCTTCACACATTGCCTCTGGGATAAGCATGACTGCTCGTGTCAAGCTACAAAGGGGGTGTGCAGGGGCTACCTTATCCTGACTAGAGTGGTGGGATCTGCCTGGCTTAGGTGTATACCCTAGCCAACCAGAAACCTCATTTCTAACAGTGGTTATAGTAGTGGGCACATGTTTGTGCAATCTCTGGGAGAGTATAGTAAGTATTACTATTAGTGATTTTGGTCACGGTTCTGTTTGCCTGCGGATGGGAGGCCAACCAGTATAATACCTTCCCATTTTCAACCCCCTCACCTATAGACCCTAGCTGCTGTGGCACGCCATAGGTGTTTGGTGGGATTTAGAGATTGAAGACGGATCTCCTCATGCAAGAGTTTCCGATGCCGGGGGACTTTACCATGGAGGTATGTCACAAGGCTTTCCTCCAAACGAGAGTATGGCCTCTATTTAAGTAATATAGAGGGAGCGAGCTCGCACCTGTGCACAGATTCCCCCCTTGGTATATCCCCTCATGGTCACTTTACTGGCGCCCAGAGGGTGCCAACAGTGGTGACTGAGCCTTTGTTGCATTGAAACTATGCTTGCAACCCGGGTCTGAGGGCCTTGACATAGGGTTTATCTTGAAGATACCATGCATTAAGGCACCACAGGTGGTGTGGGCCATCCCTAGAGGAGCCAAGGTGAAGAAAATGAGATGCGTGGTCCGATATACCTCGGGGGAGGATCGGAGCATGTGATATGACATGACAGTCAAGGGCCTGCATGAAGACAAGGTCTATGTGTGAATGGGTATGATGAGCAGCAGAAGTATGTGTGAACTGATGTTGCCAATGGTTCCATATCCTCCACACTTCACAGAGGCCAAGAGCTGTAGCCCAGTCAGAGAGATGAAGAGCCCCGGTGCGTCTGGATGAAGAAGGGGGACCAGTGGCGTTGATCTCCAGGACCGGAACTGCATTGAAGTAGCCATCTATCAGCGTCAGTCCCTGCGGGAGATCTTGGAGGATCTTAGAGAAGCAATGAAGAAAGGCATTTAGAGCCACTGGGGGTGCATAAACGCATATCAGGTTGACAGTTTGACCCTGAACTGCTCCGGTGATCACAATGAAGCGGACCTGGGGGTCCTTGATGTTGAAAGCGATGGTCATAAGTAAGAACCCCAAGCAAAGCCCGAGTGGAAGACTCTATCATAGCCTCTATGTGCCAGAAAGAGGCAGCAGTTACCCATGAGGTGGGTCTCCTGAAGCATCAGGGCCTCAGGGAGGTGTCAGCGTGTGAACCCCGGGACTGCGGTGCATTTCACGTGGTCTAGGAGTCCGTTAACGTTCCAGGACAGAACTCATGAGGGATGCCAGACCTGGAGCAAAAGAGCTTATATGTGGGCCTGATGTGTGAGGGTAGGGCCTCCGCTGCATAAGGCAGCAAAGCGTGTGCCAATAGTGCGTGGAAAGGGCCCGTGTTTCTGAGTTGTGCTGCATGGAATATGCAGTAGGTGTGTGCCTGAGTGCAGTGATAGACCAACACATGTGCCTCAGGTTACCCGTGACCATTTGTGAGGTGCTAAGCACCATAAAATTAGTTTTAGCTACATTGATTTCCAGGCCATGATCCTGGCAAAAACAAAAAGCACTACATTTATCAGAAGCGTTTGGATGCCACTCTGGGTTTTTGAGATTAAAAGAGTGTGGTCCGCAAACAGCATTAATGGGGTCTTATTATTCGCTATGGTTGAAACATCCATTGGTCACTCAGAAACGTAATCTACCATCCCGTTCAAATATAAAGAAAAGAGGGTAGGGGCCAGTATACACCCTTGCCTTATGCCTTCCCTCACTGGGATCTGGTCTGTCAGTTAGCCCTGGGCCCCCATCTAACCCTGGAAAAGTTGTTCTCATGAAGCCTGATCAGTAAGGCTATGAATTCATGGGGCATACCCATCTCCTGCAGAACTTGCCACAATCTCAGACTTGGGACCCGTTCAAAAGTGGATTTAAGATCGACAAAGGCAACAAACAAGTTGCCCTTGCTGATCAAAACAGTTTCCAGTAGATTAAAACAAACCGGAAGACCTGGTCTACTATAGATGTTTTAACTCTGAATCCTGCTTGGAGTGGGCAATTAATATCCCTTTTGGATATCCATGCTTGAATGTTTACTAAGATCATGCAACAGAAAACCTTCTGTATACAATCTATAAGGCTGATGGGCCTATAGTTATCCGGTAGGGACTTGTTTAATCTTTTGTACACCAGGATCACTTCAGCTCCCTGCCATGATTCTGAGATGGGGCCCCTATTGCAATAGCATTAGGTAAGGCTACTATATAAGCTGCCCAGGAGTCACTGTCATATATAAACATGTCTATGGGTAAACCATCTGGGCCAGGAGCCCTCCCTCTTGGGGGAGGAGGCTAGAGAAATAATAACGTCCTCCTTTGTGGACGGTAGAATATTAACATTCTGAATGCAACTATATAGCAGAGCACCCTTACTGATATCATGGCCCTCCTCGTGGTACAGAGCTGAAAAGTGTGAAAACCATTCCGTGGCTGGGACATGAATTGCTGGATCAAACCCTATGATGGTCCCCCCTGGCAATCAACTTCCAGAAACCAGTGTTCTCTAGCCAAACATACCTCTGATATCTCCCTCCATCTATTGTTATCCTACTCTTTCTTAGCCCTCAGCAAGGTAAGCTTGTACTCCTTCCTAGCATTAACAATCGTACTTGGGTTTTTTAACTTAATCTCCCTTGCCAGATAATGTCTTGCTTCTCTACACTCCCTATTAAACAACAGATTGTTCTTTTGTTGAAAAGGCCTTTTCACAGCAGTAAGAAAAATTACAAGGTAAGCTGCTATCGCCTGAAAACGGTCTTTGTGTACCTCATCAAAGTTTATGGGAAAGCTCTCCTTGCCCATACTATTGCAACAGTATGTAATGTCGCCTGCACCTCTTTCCTAATATTTGTCAGGATCTCTGGTTTTGTGCTAACCTGGCACCATTTTACTCACCACCCATGTGTGTACAACGTTATTAGTGCTGGTTAATGTCGCAAGTTCTATTATAGATTTTTCAAGGAGTAATGGCATTGTAAGGCTCAGGGGGTTGTGGTCTCTCTCCAATCTTTCCTGCACTTTCATGTCATCAACTCGAGGCCACAATCTTAGGTCAACCATAATATAGTGAATAAGACTTTTGGCCAGGGGGTTATTTAAGGTGCATGCCCCTTTGGAGTCAGATTTAGTGCGTCCATTAGTGGCCCTGACTCCCTATTCAATAGAGAGTGCTTTCATCTGTAAGGCGGCCTGGGTCCACCTTTTGATTGGGTCAAGCTCCAATTGAGGAACAGTCCACACTTCATTCTCTTCTGCTGTAATCCCAATATCAACGATATCAAGGGGCTCAAATGTCGTATTGAAGTCCCCAGCAAGGATTAAGTGGAAACGTGACGGGAGGCTATTCAAGTATGCTTGTAGTGCATATAAGGTCCCTGATGGTCGACCAGCATTAACTCCCGTGCATAGATGTTAAAAAACACCACCCTATGAACCTTTCCTCTTCCCACTTCTATGCCTAGTATGACTGGACAATCAATTGTTAGTAAGCGAATCTGGAATTTTAAGGACGACCTCACCCATACTATTAAACCACCCCATAGGCCTTCCAAATTTGCTTGGTTAAGCTTTGATTTGGTGCTCTAAGTATCCCACTCTGAATAATGGATCGGTGGACTAAGTTTCTTGGAATAGGCACACGTCATAAGTATCAATAAAATTACACCAAGGTGTCTGCATCAACTTAGCTCTAAGTCCAGCCACATTCCAAGAAACTGTGGAGTTCGTGGAGCCATGATGTGTTCTGGCTATGCCCTCATGTATGGGGTGATGCCTTCCTTCATCAAAACTGTGCTGCTACCAAAGTTGGGGCATGAAAAACTGTTGCTACTAGCCATGTAACCCTCTATAACTATGTCATTATTTTGCCCTTGTATAATTGGGACCATTGATTACACCCTTGCTTCACTGACCTGAATATTACCGTAAGGCCATAAGAGACAACACTCCTGGAGGTTGGGCCTAGACTGGCGCACCTTCCAAAGGCACAATGTGGTTGATTGATGCTAGATGGAATATTATGAAAGCCTATTGGTCTCCTGGTGCTCAGATTTGAGACAGAATTACCCTTCCCTGCTAGTTGTCAATCATTGTCTTCTAGTCCAGACAAGACCTGGTACCTGTTACCCCTGTAATACACAATCCTTGTATTGTGGGCAACTAAAAGAGTAAGCTTAGTTACAAGTCCTGAGCTTAGTGGCTAAGTGTTTGTAAAAGTAGCCCAGCTGCACTTCAGTTATGCAGACTGCCTGGCCAGTGTCAGTATTTCAATGGCGAAGGACCTCACCTGCTACTAATGGTCTTTGAAAATTAACAATAATGCAGTTCCTTTGAGCTTGCCTGGGTAGTGGCCCTAATCCACCTTCTCTCCGCATGAAGATAATTTCTTTGTGCAGGTTGCGTCCACTCCCAACATTGCTATGTATCCAGTGAATTACTTTATTTTTTAGTTCAAAGGTGGACTCAGCTTTGCCAGGAGTTAAACAGGAGGCATTAACTAAAATGGCCACATACTGGCAGGCGGCAGGGGATAAATCAATAACAGGAAGGGGTTCTTCTCCTAGGGTTTGATTCACAGGCTCTCTCACGGGTGCACTGGCTACCCATGGCTACTTAGTGTTAGGACGGGCACTATGGGATACCGTATGGGAGGCAGCAATGGTGGCGGAAAGCATCCCGCCTTGTCTGATTCCCCTGCACACGTTTCCCCAGAGCTACTCACCATTGTTGCTACTGGCCTGGGTGGGTACGTAACACGGCTCTTCTCTATACCTGGTCCTCCATTGGAAGTGAAAGAAGGGCCTGCCTCCACACCCTTTCTGATGTTACTCAAGGTGCTCTCAATGGACATTAGCAGGTCATAAATGGGGCAGAGTTTACCATCAAGTAGCTCGAACAGCGGCCCCTGGATAGCATCCCAGATAGAATCATCTGGTCTCGAAGGGCTTGCTGCCCCGGTTAGTATGTTTGCAGTAGTGGTCAGGGGTTTAGATGGTCTCACCGTATTTTTAGAGGCCCCTTTTCTACGTTTGGCCGCAGGACCGGAGTTAGGGGAGGGCATGCCCTTGTTACATCAGGCTTGATCTTCTTCCTCATATCCCCTATTCTCCCCGCCCCTGTGGCCCTCAGTATCTGCAATGGGAATAATAGATTGTGTAGTATGAATGTCCACTCGACAGGGCCTTTGACACTCCACCCCATATGGCAATGGGGATGCTATTGGAGGTGAGATTGAGGGTTGTGTAGGTGCAGGAGGCATGTCATCAGAAGTAAGGGAAAGTCTTTTTTCTGCTAATTGTATTTCCTGTGTGATAACATCGACTGCTCAGACTAAAAAAACTGTCAATGGTGGTACAAGGCGGAGCCTGTGTGGTGCCTGAGACAGTCGCTGGCACTTTTTGCTTGCCCAGTATCCCCGCTACACTAGACGACACACCCCTTGGAAAAGGAACAGCTTCCGCAGGGCAAGCCTCTCCTCTTTTGCGCCGCACGCTTACCCCAAGTCTGTGTGATGAATGGTGGCAGCAGAGCAGAGACCAAGCGGGATGGCCCAGCTCAGCCTCTTCCAGCCGATGACGGGAGAAAATGGGCTCGTCCTTGGCCCGGGAGTGGCTTGCGCATGTCCCCCGCTGCGGGACTGCAGAGTGCCTTATGAATAGGGCTCCCGGTTTTCCGTTTAAACGGATTTTTACATATAAATACAGACGGAAAAAATGTTTCCTTTGTCTGTATTTATATGTAAAAACGGCAAAATACTAGAAAATGTTGCCACGCTGCCGTGCTCGGATCCAGAGTTATCTTGCCACGCCCCCTTCCTGCTGCTGGAAATTCCTTCCCGGGCACACACACAGCCGCACCCGAGTACTTCACAGGTCTTTTGAAGACCATTTACTTGTTAACGAGGCTTTATTGTTCTTTCACCCCATGCCGTAGCCTCCCCCAACGCCCCTGACGCCTCCTGTCCCAGGCCCCAGACAGTGCACGTTTTAAACACTTCAATTCACAGTGCTGCAGCAGGAGAAAAATGAATGTTTACCCCCGTGACAATCGGCATGCCCATGATGTAACAGCACTAATCGTTAATTCAGGGATTATTCTAAGAGATACGTCATTCTGTTTTTCACTTACAAAAAAAAATGTCCCCGTATATCACCCACTCTGGCAATGTCCGCGGTAGCAGAGCAGGTTCAGGATGTCTAGTTTCATGGAGAGGAAGCCAACGTAGGTCAATATGTGTCTAGCTCCTAAATCAGTGAGTCGAGCGGAGAGAGGTAGTGGTATTTTTAGAAGCCCCATGGAGAATTAAGACTCCTTTGTAAGGTCAGGTGTTCTTCTCTCCCTAATCTACAAGCAAGTTTAGCCGAGTTTTATGCCATGGTTTTTAGCAAGCGCTTGGCAGCTGTTTCAAGACCATCTGCAAGGGCCAAGTTGATTTTATTTTTATTACGTCCT
This sequence comes from Calotriton arnoldi, assembly GCA_963921515.1. Lineage (NCBI taxonomy): Eukaryota > Metazoa > Chordata > Amphibia > Caudata > Salamandridae > Calotriton > Calotriton arnoldi. The sequence goes on from CAWUFW010000836.1 coordinate 1,733,342, forward strand.
CCTGCTTTTCCTCTTAAGGCTTTACTGTGTGAATATGTCAATCCCCCACATTTGTGTGTTTTCCTGCTGTTCTAATTGTTTTTCTACTCACTAGTGAGGTCATGCTTCCGCTCGGAAAATCTGTGTGCAATCTTAAAGTCAGAGATTCGAGTCCAGACTCGCCGCCTTGACTTTCATCCTCCCAAAGTTGATAAAACTAGTTGCATTGCCTTGTGTAATAGTAACACCAGTTATTTCAAGACTTCGAGGCGTAATTGATGAAGTGCTATATAGGTAACCCTAGGTTTGGCATGCAGCATTGCTTGTAACATAAAACTGCACTATGATCTGACATGCTATGGCACCTGTGTTAGTAACTTAAGCCTGTACACAGGCATGTTATGTTAAATGACATGCACGTGTGTATAACATACGTTTGTACATAAGCTTGGTGTATTAAGTGAAATACAGCTGTTAGTAATGTAAGTCTGTCTGCAGTATTATGTCAAGGGACGTAGGGACATGCAGGGGTATCAGTAATGTTGGTCTGTAAACAGGCCTGTCATGTTACATGAACACTTTTGTTTTCATTTTAAAACTGGGGCTGACTAAACACAACATATTTTAATTATTTTTTTTTTTAAACGCAAAATTTTCTAGCTGGCTTTAGATGGAAATACAGAAGCGCTGGCACATGTTTGCTCCTCATAAGTGCTTGTACTCTATCCTAAAGTGTTTTTGTAGCAGAACTGAGAAGCACAGGTACTCTCCTTTTCAAATTACTCAGTACCAGACCATTTAAAGCACTGCTAAAGCCACAACAAATCGCTAGTTTACGTGAACGCATGTGTGCATTGTCAATTTAAATAAAAGTGGAAAAATACTAGCTGTAGCGTCGAATTTTGCTTGTGGCAAAAATAAATGTGGATAAATACAGAAAAAATGCCCAAAAAATAAATATGGATAAATACAGACGGAAATGGCAAAAAAATAAATACCATAAAACCGGGAGCCCTACAGTTATGAAGCGATGGTGATGCAAATGAGCTGTGCAGCACAGAGGGGATTATGGGACATTGAGTCTGCAGCAGCGGCAGTAGCGCTCGCAGCGGCTCTCCCCAAGCTGGACTGGTGATTCTGCTCTCAGAACAGGGTAGCATGCTGTTACTGTTGATATTCCAGGCAGGATTCCTCAAGGTTGCAACAGGCAGGCAGAAAGTAACTCGCCCTAAGGAATCAAAGACTCTTGATTTATCTGGTGCCCTGCCGCATCAGAGGCCTGGAAGGAGTGCGTCGAGGATGGAGACAGATCTCATGCTTGGGGAGTCAGTGAGGAGGATTTTGGTCATTTTGTGTTGTGTCTCCTTCGTGAGTGAGAGCGTAGTATTGCGGTTTAGGTGCTGTTGCTGTCCATGCTGGCTCAGTGGGTCCGGCTCCCACGGGACAACCCCTCCAGGCTCATAAAGTGGGTGTTCCTCTGTGAACCACGTCCAGGCGGACTTCAGGGTATCAAAAATGGGACTTGTTGGCATGGACCACTCGCAGCTTGAACAGGAATAAGAGGCGATACTGGAGGCCAAGTGCCCTGAGCTTCTGCTTGACTACCCGGTAGGAACAGTGTTGCTGATGAACCTCCCTGGTGTCGTTGGGAAAGAGGAGAACCTTGGTGTCACCGCAGTGGAGTTTAGAGTGGGAGCGGGCCTCTCTCAAGATTGCATATCTATCCCTGAAGTTAAGAATTCGGGTGATGATCGGTCTGGAAGATGCACCCGGGGGGTTTGGGGGTCAGTGCCCTGTAGGCCCTCTCTATTGCAAACCAGGTGTACAGTTGGCCCGAGGGCATCCAGGATTTGGTCCAAGGCTCGAGGTATTCAGCGACATGTTACCAACCACATGCACATTACTGCTTCTAGAGCAGTTCTCAGAGTCTTCAGAGCGTTGATGCAGCTCCATCGTGTGCGTAAGAAGGCTGGCTACTTGGGATTTTAGAGTAGTGACTTCCTCTTCCACTGTGGATAAGGGGGTTTCAGCCTCCATGATCCTGGCCATGGGGTTATGCAAGTCTTGATGTAGTAGGGCGACGTCCACCCGCACATCCCCGATTTTGGCCCCCACAGGGGTCTGGGAGGACTGAATGGCCTGGAGGATCGTGGTGAGATCTCCTATGTCTTTTCGGCACTGACGCCCCCAGTCTGACTGGCCCCGGGTCCAGTGGCGTACTGGTCCATGTGGGTCTGGGAGGTTGCCGGGTGGGCGGGTTTATCTTTGCCCATGTTGGTGGGGGGGACGTGGTCGCACAACACTCTCTTCGCTGGGAACCCGGCACGCTTGCCACAACACCGCTGCAGAACGAGCAGCTGAGCCCTAGGCAGTAATACGCCTCCCTCAGGCCAAGGAAATGAGTGGAGTTGATGAGCCGGTGGACCAGCAGGTTCTGTGGGAGGCAATGTGAAAGAGTCCTGCAGGGCCTTCACCAAGATGAGGCAGAATCAGAGATAGCACTGACAGGTAGTGAGGTGAGGCCAAGTAAGTCCCTAACATACGGCAGTCAATGAGGGGGGATGCGATGAGGTGACACCCCCACTCGTGCATCTCAGATCCTGGAGAGGAAATCACCTGAGCCAGGGCTTCAGGGTCGCAGGTCAACCTGGTCCAGCCCTCTCTGCAGCAGGAGTTGGGAGGGGTAAGGGCCACTGGGGGGGAGGGCAGGATCAATATGTAGGCACTCCCACAGAGAGGCCCCTCTAGGACCGAGATCAGGGCAACTCAAGAGACAGGAACATACCTAGGTATGGGGTTGGGCCAAAGTGGGGACAGGATGTGGCCTAACGGGCTAAGGCGGTCGATCTCAAATCTAGGGAACCGGGTTCAAGTTTCAACAATGAAGCTCAACATCCTGTGATTCTGGGCAAATCACTTAATCTCCCCGTGCCTAACAAAAATGAATGTGCCCTTGTGTAACATAACTGGTGCTCATGTAAAGCGCTCTGATACCTGATACCTTCGGGTCAAGTTTGTGCTATATAAAACTCCGGGAAAAAAAAGTCCTTCAGGGTATTGCCCGGTGGTCGGGGCGCCCACACGCCGTCTCTGCCAGTAACCACAGGCCTCGGAACCATAGCTGGTGTGGTCACATTCCAGGGTCAGGAAGAACAAGCAGGGACCGCAGAGCCTTCAGGGTCCAAACGGGACATCTCCACAGAAACTTCGGCAGGATCCCGCTCTCCCGGGACAGGAACTAACTCGGGGAACAGGCAGGCCTCTGAATCGGGCCGGGAGCAAGGACCTGGGATTAAACAGGAGGCCTGATCGCCCCAGGGCCAGGCCAGTAGAGTCCCTTAACGGGCTGGGCAGGCCGCAAGCCTGCAAGCACAGCACGGGCAGGCCCATGGATGGGGAAGGTGTGCAGAGGCAGGGAGCAGTCCCTTCAGGCAGGCAGCAGCTGGGACCTCCAGGTGGCAGCTCCAGTCGGGATCTCAGCATACGGCGCCCGCCCGGATCCAGCAACTGGGCGACATCCAGCCCGTTCAGGCCACCATGTTGGGGGAAATGTGGACCATCCTGGAATGGCAGGCACAAGGAACGACTGCACCTATCTGCAGGCGGGTATCACAGAGGGCAGGTTCGGAGGCAATTAGAGGCAGTTCTGGGCAAGGAGGAGGTGTCCCAATGGATGTGGATGGGAGCTGATGATGGAGGGGTCTGGAGCACTCTTAGAGTGCAGTCTCAATCTTGATGCTCCAAGCTACCAAACACATTTTTCAACACAATTTGGGCATTTTTCTGGGAGATAGACCATTTTCCCTATTTTTTATGCTTTCAACCTCTTTCGAGTTAGTGGTGGAAATGGGTGTGAAACCCATGGTGGTTCCTGAAAGACATTTCTGAAAAGTAGACAAAATTCTGAATTCAGTAAGGAGTCATTTGTGTAGATGTAGATCCTTCAAGGTTTTCTTATGAAAAGTAACAGAATGACAGATTTTCAAAAGCAATATATCGTTACGTCTGCTGGACCCTTATGGTTGTGGGGATATATAAGACTTGTAGATTCACCAAGGCACAGAGGGACTCAGAGCCAATAACTGAGCTGCATCCTGCAATGATTTTTCATTGTGTACAAGGTATACAGCAAATCATTTGGTAAAAAATAAAGAGTGAAAAATAGGTATCAAAGAGACCTATGTATGTGCAAAATGGCCACAAGATATGGAGTTTAGAAGCAGCAGTTATTTGCACATCTCTGAATTTGTGGGTACCCATACTAGCATGTGAATTAGAGGGCATTTCTCAAAATGACTTATTTCTTACACACTGTCTTACATTTGGAAGGTGGAAATGCAGAGAAAGATAAAATTCTGTGTTCCCCTAAGCCTCCTAATAAAAATGGTACCTTACTTGTGTGGGTAGGCCTAGTGCCCGCAACAGGAAATGGCACAAAACGCAATGTGGACACATCACATTTTTCCACTGAAAACTGACCATTTTTTTGCAATGTGCCTAGCTGTGGATTTTGGGCCCTAGCTCAGCCGGCACCTATGGAAACACAGCAAACCTGTACATTTTTGAAAACTGGACACCTAGGGAAATCCAGGATCGGGTGACTTGTTTGGCTCTCACCAGTTTGTGTTACCCAGAATCCCTTGCAAACCTCAAACATTGTCTAAAAAACACATTTTCTTCACATTTCTGCAATGGAAAGTTCTGGAATCTGAAGAGAGCCACAAACTTATTTCCACCCAGCATTTACCCAAGTCTTCTGAAAAAAATGGGACCTAACTTGTGTGGGCAGGCTTAGTGCCTGCAACAGGAAACAGCCCAAAATGCAACGTAGACATATCACATATTTCCAATAAAAACCGACCTTTTATTTGCAATGTGCTTAGCTGTAGATTTTGAGCCTTGGCTCAGCCTGCACCTAAGGAAACCTAGCAAACCTACCCATTTTTGAAGACTAGACACCTAGGGGAATCCAGGATGGGGTGAATTTTGTAGCTCTCGCCAGGTTCTGTTACCCAGAATCCCTTGCAAACTTTGAACTTTGACTAAGAAAACACATTTTCCTCATATTTCTGAGATGTAAAGTATTGGAATCTGAGGGGAGCCACAAACTCATTTCCATCCCGTATTCATCCAAGTCTTCTGATAAAAATGGTACCTTACTTGTGTGGGTAGGCCTAGTGCCCGCAACAGTAAATGGACCAAAACGCAACGTGGACACATCACATTTTTCCATGGAAAACTGACCTTTTTTTTGCAATGTGCCTAGCTGTGGATTTTTGGCCCTAGCCCAGCCGATACCTAGGGAGAACAAACAAACCAGTACATTTTTAAAAACTAAGCAAACACAAGGAGATAATGGACGGAGCGCTGAAACTTTTCAGACACTCACCCCCAGACACAGATCTGGGTTGAATCCATCATCGTTCTTTAGCTCACTTCGCAACCCCAGTTCAGACCCAGCTATATGCAAATCAGTCTTGACCCTGTGCCTCTTGGGAACAGTCCAGCCCGAAGTGCCAAGCCAGGTCTTCCCGGGACCGAAAACAAGCATCCTTTTTTTTAAAAATAGACACCTAGGGAAATCCAGGATGGGGTGACTTGTGTGGCTCTCACCAGATTCTATTACCCATGATCCATTGCAAACCTCAAAATTTGTCAGACAAAACCACCACATTTCCCTCACATTTCTGTGATGAAATGTTCTGGAATCTGAGGAGAGCCACAAACTTCTTTCCACCCAGCATTACCCCAAGTCTTCTCTTAAAAATGGTACCCCACTTGTGCCGGTAGGCGTAGTGCCTGCAACAGGGAAGGGCCCAAAACGTATTGTGGAGGCATGACAATGGTCTATCACAAAATGTCCTTGTTTTGCAAGGGGGGTCACCTGCGTTTTTGGTCCTGGGCTCGGTGGCCATCTAGGGAAACCAACCGAACCCAGACATTTCTGAAAACTAGACACCTGGGGGACTCCAGGGAGGTGTAGCTTGTGTGGATCTCCCAAAGCTTTCCTACCCAGAATCCCTTGCAAACATCAAATTTATCTAAACAAAATCACATTTTCCTGACTCTTTGTGGGAAAGAAGTGGGATCACCGTGCTGGCACAAATTCCCTTTCACCCAGGGTTCCCCTCGGTCTCATGATAAAAATGATGTTGGATGTGGGAAAATTAAAGTTGGAATTGGATGAGATGAGAAGTGGTTGTCTGGCATTTGATCAAATAGAAACATACCAGTAGAGTGAACTTTTGTTCATGAGTAAGGAGGTTACTAGAAGAGCAAGACTAGCCCATGATAAATTATCGGAATTAGCTCAGAAATATGAGGTATATTTAGAGTGGACAAAGGCTTTACAGAAAGCCACTGTCTTGCTTTTAGTGACCAGGACAGAGAACATATGAGAATACTAGGGATGAAGATGCGGAATTCGGCAATTAATATATAGCATCCGAATTTGGAGTGAATTAGAGAAGTGGGAAGTTAAATGGACTAAAAGAATGACTCCCACGACGGGAGAGCTGCCTCCTCCCGGATAGGAAGAGATGGGATGTACAAGCTTTCCTTCACGGGGAGTACCTAGTAGAGGTTATATATATGTACCATTGAGTAGGAGTGATCCTGCATCATTTACAAATAAATTTCCCAAATTAAGAGAGAAGCCTGTATAGTGGTACAAAGAAGTTGAGCGATTTGTGAAAATTTCAAAGGTTTTGTGGACTGATTTCAAATCCTTATTTGATATTGTGGTCCCAAGTGATTTCTGGGCATCACGCAAAATAGCAATAGAATGGGCCGAGAGAGAGCCAACAAGAGATTCTATGACTATTGGTCTGTCAGCTACAGTAATGAGGAAGTATGATCAGGTAATGACATGGTTGAAATCTAAGGTGCCACCCCAAGATATTGACTGGGTCAAGATTGATCGGACAACCCAGGAACCAGAAGAGCCAATTCATGCATACTATTGTTACAGGCATTCAAACAGTATAGCAGAATGGAAACACTGGAGCCTAAAGATATGGGACATTTTGGACTTCATTACGATGGCGGTAGGACGCTAGACATGAAGTCAGTGGTTCCACCCGCTATATTATGATGCGACCGTAATGTAGGCGGTCGGACACATGCAGTTTTCTATTGCAGCTTGTGTATGATCCGGAAAAAGGGCCACAGCAAAAGCTGCAGTAGAAAAGGGAATGTTTGCAAACATCTATGCACTGGTGCCTGGCACACAATGCATAGACGTTTGGGGGGGCACACAGCGGTGGCCCATGGGGGACGGGGACCCTGCTATGGGCCCCCAAAGTCACTTCCCAACAGCCTTTCCATGGCGATCGGACCACCATGAAAAGGCTGTAGGAAATGGACAGGCACCGTCTTCATTGTAGGGAATTACTGTGCAACCGCCACCCTGACATGCTCTTTGAGCATGCCAGAGGTGGTGGTCTTTGAATGAATGAATGAAGACATTTATATAGCGCACAGCTACTCAACTAGTACCTTGGCGCTAAACAAGCCTCCCCATCAACCCAACTGATGCCCCTCGCAGCGGGAAACCAGGTTCAAAATTGCTTCTTGAAGATGGCAAAATCAATGACAGAATAACCAGGTTTTAAGCAGTTTCCTAAAAATGGCAAGCTCGGTCACAGTTCTAAGAGACAAAGGAAGCAGGTGGTCTTTCCCCTCCACCCGCTGCGCTCCGACCGTCAATATCTTATCTTAATCCGGCGATCGGACTGCCACCTATGGCCTGTCGGTGGTGGCACGCCTGACATCATACAGAGGGTCTTTGTGTCCAGATTTGTGACAGGATTGAGGCCTGAGATTAGTATGATGATTCAAAGGCATCTGATTTGTTGGCAGAATAAGATTTTGTGATATACTAAATACTGCAACCATGAGAATGAAATAAGGCAGAAAAAGTTGAAGAAAAAATTGATGGTGGTACAAATGAAGGGTGCTCAGAGAAGAATTCAAAATCCACCATTTGTAGGGAATGCCCCTCCAATGCAGGGAGTGTATCGACAGGGAGCTCTGGCAATGTAAGGATGGGTGTATTTCAGTCACAAGATAGAGGTCGAGGTGTCCCTATTGAAATGAGTACTGAAATTGATGTGGCTACATTGAAGAAGTCTAATCCATGCCACTACTATAATAGGTTGGGGCATTAGAAGCGAGAATGTCGTCTAAATCCCGCAAATCAGGGTCAAAATTCAGGGTTTGTACCACCTCAGAACAGTAATTCTGTGCAGCAACAGAATATACCCAGACCTAGATCTCAGGATTTTAATGTGCCCCAGGTCTCAGTGATGCAGGTTCCTCAACCACCAATGTCACAGCAAGCTGTTAATGTTCCCAGATTTTCTTCAAATTAAGAACCTAATTTGAATCAGAATGCTTTCCAGAATAATAATCCCTACCAACAATTTCCCATGTTCGAGACAAGTGAACTTTTGGCATCGATCATGTTCCTGACGGTGCCTGGGGGAGGAGATTGTGGGCTTGGTGCAGTCTTGGAGGTAGACCAGAGTGACCCATTTATCAATGCTGCAGTAAATGGCTACGACATATCTTTTTTGGTTGATGCTGGTGCTACCTTCTGTACTGTAAGATCAGTGGAAGTTCCAAACCTACCCCGCTCGGGAAGATCTGTCCAAGTTGTTGGAGTTGCTAATCAACAAATGAAGAACCCAATTACTGAGGATGTCCCTACAAAGATAGGAAGTTTTGAGGATAATCATCAATTTGTGGTTTGTGATTCGAGTCCTGTGAGTTTTTTAGGACGTGATTTGCTGAGCAAACTGAACTCCACCATATACTGTACACCGAAAGGAATAGAACTACAAACTCATGATGAGGACATTGCCTTCAAATTGGCAAATCAAAATTTAAATATTGTAATGTATCCGATGATCCAGCAAACAATGATGGCCAGGGGAACGTACCATCGCACAGACTTGTGTAGTATACATTTTCAAAAGGACTCAGCTAGTTTGAAGTTGCCCACCTCAGAATATGGTTTGCCACCAATAAACCACAAATATTTAAACATCAAACAAAAAACTCTGAGAGACAACCCAAACAAACAAACAGATGTAGGCAGCACAAATGCTAGACACATGCACATAAGACGAGAGGATAACTTTGAATTTCTGATCCTTTATTCAAAAAATGTTTGAGATAAACTGACTCTGAAAGTTCTGCCTTAAATAAAGGTCTTAGTTTTTGCCAAATGAATAATGGTTGTTTTTCTTACTTAAATGTTGATGTGTTTAAATTTGTGAGGAATTTGAAATTGAAATGTCATTTTCATTTAAACATGCAAAATAGATTACATATGGCGAGTAAACCTCAATTGTCTGAGTTATCTGTTTCAGAACTAAGGGACATTACATTATTAATGTCACTTAGTGATGACACTAGCTATACTATTGATACTGTTGCTCAAGACTTATGTATTGAACAGGACTATACCCTTGACAGTGGTCTACAACCTCGCAGTAAATTTGTTTCTCATGGCGCACATCTCACGAGTATTGATATATTCCATCAATTAGTCATGAAAGATCTTCAGGCACTTGAAGACAAGGAATATTTGTCACCTAAAAAACACTTCCTTGACAATTTAACCAAATCAGAAAGGCTGTCACTTACTGGCCTTGCGTCAGATGAATCTTTGATTATCAGGGAGGCGGACAAAGGAGGAAACATTGTGCTGATGAATAAAGTAGATTATGATAGGGAGGCGTATAGACAGCTGAATGAGATCACCTGCTATAAAAAAGTAGATCGGAACCCCTATATCTCGGCAACCCCCCTCTTCAATGAGAAACTGAATCATTGGAAGGAAGTCAACCTCTTATCTGACACTGAACACAAGTTCCTAGTAACTACCAGCCCTAGATTTCCTTGTCTGTACCTTTTACCAAAGGTTCATAAAAGTCAAATAAGTCCACCTGGCCATCCTATTATTTCCGAGATTGGCTCCTTGACAGAACATATGTCCCAATTTGTTGACTCTTTTCTAAACCCTCTAGTCTCGGAACTTCCGTCCTTTATTAGAGACACAACCGATGTACTTAACAAAATTGAGGACTTAGTATGGGATGAGAGGATGTGGTTGATCTCATTGGATGTGGAGTCTCTATACACATGCAATTGACTTTTTTCTGTCAAAACGAAAAGCTAATTATTACGAACACAACTCCATGATTCTTGAAATGGTGACTCTTATCCTCACGAACAATTTCTTTCTTTATGAGGACAAGTGGTTTCAGCAGCTCCAGGGAACAGCAATGGGCTCGAAATTCGCTCCTTCCTACACAAACCTTTTCATGGGTTGAGTGGAGCACAGGCATGTATGGGCGGCGGCTGCTGCGCATTGGTGTAAGAATGTCCACTATTGGGGACGTTATATAGACGATATTTTTATCGTCTGGACAGGAACCAAAAAGGATTTTGAGGACTATTATGAATATCTTAACAATAATCCATATAACGTCAGATTTACCATGACCATGTCCCAATCAAGATTGCAATTTTTGGATGTTGAATTTTATGTCAAAGATTCAAAAGTCCATAGCACCTTATTTCGTAAAAAGACCGCTGTAAATAGTACCTTACACTTCCAAAGTGCACACCCACATTGCACCAAGCGTGTGATTCCGTTTGGTGAACTTATACGCATGAGCAGGAACTGTAGTGAGGATAAGCAATTTAAAGAACACGCTGATCAAGTGGTTACTAGACTAAAGGAGAGGGGCTGTAATGACGATCTTTTGAAACAGGCACTTGAAAAGACTAGTGTAGTAAACCGTACTGACACTCTGAGGGTGAAGGATAAAAGAAAACAAGAACGTCTGTCCTTCATTACCACCCATTCTAAATTGAACCAAGAGGTTTTTAAAATAATGATTCGGCATTGGACATTGTTGAAAAATGAACCTGGTATCAATCATTTGATAAGAGACAAACCCAGCATCACATATAGGAGGAGTCGTACTATAAAAGACATGATTTGCCCTAGTTACACGTTTAGGAAACACAAGCCGTATGAGTCTTGGTTACAACGTCCAATCATTTTTTCCCCCTGCAGTAACTGTAAGGTTTGTCGCTTGGGACTTAAAATTTCTGAGTTTGGCTATAATGGGAAAAAAAAGTTTAAGATTAGACAATATATTACCTGTCAAACCACATACGTTATTTATGTCATCAAATGCGTTTGTGAAAAAATATATGTGGGCAGTACCATCCGCCCACTAAAACAACGCATAATGGAACATCGCAGGGCATGTATCAATGGTGACCAAACTTACTCATTGGTATCACATGCATGCACTTCCAACTCAAATAGAGCTAACTTCAGGTTTCATGGTATTGATGTGGCTCTGATGGATCTGAGAGGAGGTGATAGGGAACTTTCCCTTCGCAAACTAGAGGCCAAATGGATTTACAACTTAAGGTCTGTGTCCGAGGGTCTAAATCAGGACCACGAGTTACATCACTACTTATGTTAACCTTACTTTTTGACAATGCTTTCTGATAACAATGTTAAACTTCACCTGAGTATGTCTCTAGCTTTTTGCTTAATCCTGTAACCTTTAATAACTATGTTGCTCCGTATGTCCTAAATTATTGTGTTAACCAGTCTCATAATAATTTTTTTCGGTGCAATTGGACTGGTTTTTAATACGACGAACCATGATTTGCTCTTTATGGCCCAATGTGTTGTGTATAACAATCTCACAATCTTTTTTTGGGGTAACCTGATGCATACAATTCTGTAACCAATTTTTTAATATACTGTTTTTAATATTGCTAACCTCATCTTATGTTCTACATGGACTGTCTACACCTTCCTTCTTCCCATATCAATTCATGTATCTCAAAAGAGCGCAAAACTGTTTATACTTTCTTTCCTTCTCTCTTTCTTTGTTGGCTATTTTTGGACTTACTTTTGAGGTGGCTACTTTGATCTACTAAGGCTCAAATTAATTGTATATTCTCATGTAAAGAAGGTCTGACTAGACCAGTTTATGGGAAATATGGATTTGATCGCCAGACATTGCAAACTACTTACTCTTTGTGATCTTCATCTTTGCGATTTACATTTATGTATCCCTCGCGTTCGCCGGTATGAGGCAAGTGCACCTGTTGGATATATACATAAATACGTCAATACCTTTAATATGCTCTTTATCGAGTTAAAACTCATTTTATATATACCTCTTTGTTGGTCTTTACGTTTTAATGCTTTGCGCATAATTAATAAAGTTTTAACTCGTCAATGTGACGAAGGTTGCGGTAAACCAGAAATGTGCGCAATACTAATAAAGTTGGAATTCTTCAATGAGACGAAAAGTTGTTGTAAATCGGAAGTGTGAGTATTTACTTTTCACCCATAGTCCGTTGTATTTGTTTGCTCCGTTCACTGCGTCCAAACTAATTTGAACCATCTTCGGTTTTGACTACGGAAATGGAATTGCAGATACCATTTTGGAGTACTGCATTTCCGGGTCTAGCGTTCTAGTTTTTTCTTTTCGGCAGAGTATTTAAGGACATCTGCGAATGGTATTCCATGCTGACACTTTTGAAATGGACTTTGCCGCGTCGTGAGGCCCGAGAACGATACGGGTAAGAACAGGGGGATTTTTAGCATGCTATGCAACTAGTGGGTGAGGTACATTGTATCCCTAACCCCTTTTTTGTTAAATCATACTATTGTACAATAGATTAGGCATAGCGTTATGCGATCAGGTCCCTAAATATTTTCTTGTCTCTAAACGCACTCATTCGGTTAGAACCTAACTGATATATACATACTCTGTATATGGGTGTAACCTTATTTGACTATAGGTATATGCGGCATTTATTTCATCCTGCATTACTTAACTTGAAAGTAGTAACCTCTCAAATTACGAGCTACTGAGCGAATCGAGGTTTTCTTTTGCATCCCTTTCCAGGTGTGCTTTAAGATGTAGAGGACGATTCCACATTTTTGATGTTGTTTGGGCCTTACTCTAGCCAAAACAGGTATTGTCAGCTGTTCATTCTGTGTGATCAACATTTTCGAAGGGCGAATAATGAATTCTTGATCTAATTCTTTGTATATATTAACACAAGTGGCTTTTGAGTATTGTTTCTGTTGCGTTATTATTTGATATTATTGTCTCATTTGAATAGCGTTGTATGGATTATTCCTTACGCTACCGTTTTTTTCGTTGATTTGTAGCTTCTAGTGTGTTTCTGTATAAGCACACCAATTCAGGATGGCACTTAAGGTTTCTGATGCCTCAATTCTATATCATCTTTTTTAGGCTCTCCGTTTGAATAACCGGTTTTATCTGCTGCACCATTTTGAGGTTCCACATTGGAAAAACATCACTTTCGTAAAATCATTTGGTTGGGATTGGACTACACTTAATATCTCCCTTGATACATACAGGTACGGGGCAACAGTGTTGTACTTAGGGTAGTTTTGGTAGTGAGGAGATGCGAATTGTACTTTTCGTGATCTATGTGTTTAAATATGGACACTCATTATCTTTTCTTTTGTTCATTTTTCCTCTGTTCCATCCCCCCCTTTTCTCTTCCTTTCTCTTTATCTTTTCATATACCTAGTGAGCGATTTACTTTCCACGACGGCCACTGTTGTCACGGTACTTGTATTTTCGGAGGGGCTTTCTTCTACTCTTTCGATGGTAAGCGGAGAGTCATTATATACAACAAATTGGTTTATAATGAAATTGAAGTGAAAAGGAGGAAAACATTTTTTATTGCCTAAAATGTTTTGTTTTCATCAATGGAATTTCATATCTTGCCATGAATGAATTTTGATCTGTTTACATCAATTCAAGTCTGTGTGATTTCTTCATCTTTGACGACTGTTTCCCTTTTAGATTAAAATATTAAGTTGTGAAAGTGTTTTATTTGAGTAGTTTGTATTAATAGGGAGAACAAAAATATTTTGGTCTTGTTTTTGTTGCTGTGTTTCTTTCGTCTTTTACATGTTTGTGCATCAAAGTTGTGGTGTTTATCAATTATTATAATTTTGATAATTGTTTATTAATGTCTGTTGGTAGTTTTCTTTGTGTAACGTTTAATGTATTTGTATGTATTACAGCCCTGAAGAAGCCCACCACGGGTGAAACGTGTTGGCTGTATTGGCTTTTTATCTCAAACATTTTTTGAATAAAGGATCAGAAATTCAAAGTTATCCTCTCGTCTTATGTGCATGTGTCTAGCATTTGTGCTGCCTACATCTGTTTGTTTGTTTGTGTTGCCTCTCAGAGTTTTTTGTTTGATGTATCCGATGATGATGACAGAAGACTTGCCTTTATATCTCAGAGATTCAGTGAGACCAGAAGTTAGTGATTTTTCAGGAAAGGAAATTGAACTCATTAACGGAGTTCAGCCTGTCCGTATACAGATAAAGCTGAATGTGGAATATTCCAGAACACCGCAGTATAATTTGACCCCAGAAACGATTGCTGGAATAACTCCAGTGATGGAGGCAATGATTCAACAAGGTATACTTAAGGAGATCATGGTGAGTCCATGTAACTCACCCATTATGGGCTTGCAGAAGCCTAGCGGAAAGTACCGCATAGTGCAGGACCTTCCCAAAATTAATAACATCGTAATTCCCTGTTGTCCCCATGTATTGCATCCTATTGTTTTTTTTTTATTGCAATCCAATACTTAAGTACATACAAATTCATGTCAGAGATGAGGTATACATCATATAAAACTCCATATTTCTTCCAGAGAGGTTAATACAGATTCATTAGACATAAAACCCTATGAGCAAAGTACAAAGCTCCCAATATATAAATAAATTCATATTAACCCTTCATATGATTGATCACAGGCCCCCAGATCAATAACCCTAGTTTCCGTTTCTGTGTCCCCTTGAGAGCATATAAACTATATTCCAGATTAAAAATGACATAGAATCTAGCTCCCCAGATTTCAAATGTAGGGGTTTCCTTTTGCAACCACATGGAGGCTATGCAGAGACAAGCCACCGGAACTGCTATAAAAATCAAATTTCGGAATTCAAAAGCTGGATGTCCCTTGGTCACGTCATCCCCTATACCCATCAACATAGTGGACGGTGTGATATTTATTTCAACTCCAGTGATTTCCGAGAGAAACTTTTCTATATGGCCCATAAACTGAACTAACCTCCTGCACATATAAAAAATGTGTACAATATCGGCCAAATCTGCCCCACACCGAAAACATTTCCCGTCATTAAGTCCCCCCATTTCAACATTTTCACAGGGGTGTGATATAAATTAAATATAGTTTTAAAGTGCTGTGTTCTTAGGTTAGCAGATATTAAAATTCTCCCTGCCATATTAATTGATTGTTCTATGTGTATATCTTGACATCCCAATCGGTTCCTCCATCTTGTGTTTTGGGCTTCTAGATCATCTCTCTGTGTGTCTAATAAACAATTGTATATCACGCCAATCCGTTGTTTACGTCTGATGGCCTCAACTAACACGTATGGCTCAATTATCCTTTGTCTTTTCTTCAAGAAGTCCCTCATCTGCAGGAAGTTAAAAAATTCTGTTTTAGGGAGTTTGTATTTATCAGCTACTATCAGGAAGGAGAGCAAGTCTCCATCCTTATATAGGTTGCCTATACATGTACATTCCTTTATCTTTCCACTTATGAGCCACCCTATCGGAGAAGACAGCAGGTAGTAAACTGGGTGTATTTATAGGTGTATAATAACAGATCCCCTCGATTTGTAGCTTTCTCCGTACTGCTCTCATATCTTATAAGCAGCTATTACCACCTTAAAACGAGTTCTTTTATAGTAATTAAACTCCAATATTCTAAATAGGCAATTCCTTACTTCCGCCCCGAGTAACATCTGATATATAGATGGTTGCTCTGCAAGGTTAACTATATCCTCCCCAGTGAGCATTATGCGGATGTTTTGTAGGATACATGCATAATAATAACATTTAAAATCTGGTACAGCCCACCCGCCCTTCTCTGGGGGTAGTGACATATAATGCATTGCTCTCCGTGGTTTCCCTTGAGACCATAAGAATCTAGTACAACATGATTGTAGTTGCTGTAACTGTCCCCTAGATAGTTCCAGTGGCACAGATCTGAAAAAATATAAAATTTTAGGTAAAATTACCATTGGTTCCTTTCTAACATAGTTAAAAACGGGTTTATATATAATGCGAATAGGAGTGGGGAGCACGGGCAACCCTGCCTCGTACCTCTTGAAATATATACCGGTTCCGATTCTAAACCATTGATACAAATTTGAGCTTTGGGGGTCTTAAACACAGCTTGAATTGCTTGGATAAACCCAGGACCAAACTCCATGGAGCATAGTATCCCCCATAAAAAGTTCCATGAGACGCGGTCAAATGCCTTCTCGGCGTCTAACAAGACCAGGCCTAGGGTGGTGCCCTGTACGTTAGCTGTGTCCAACAACGCTACCACCCTGTTAATATGATTCACAGTGCCCCTGTTGGGTATAAACCCATGCTGTCTCAATAATACAAGTGGGGTGATGACTTTCGCCAGACGGCAAGCTATGATTTTAGTGTAGATCTTCCCATCGCCGTTTACCAAGGAGATAGGTCGATAGGACCCTGGGAGCTCTGCTAGTTTATCTTTTTTTTTTAAAAAAACAATATTTGCTTCTTCCCACGATGGGGGAACTACCCCACTCTGTGCTTGTTGCAGGGTGTTCAATAGCTCCGATTTTAGCTCCTGGAAAAAGGTTCTATAAACCTCTAGAGGCAGCTTGTCTGAGCCCGCCGCTTTACCATTACTCAAGCTGTTTATTGTCTCTTCTAGTTCTTCCATGGTAATAGGATTGTCAAGGGTAGCTGCTTCTGCCTGGCCCAGCTTTTCACAGTCTATGCCCTTGAGAAATGTCTCAACCATCTCCTCCTCGTGACTGTCTTTTGTATATAGAGTTTTTAAAAAAGTATGAAATACTTCCAGTATCTCCTGCGGGTTTTCCACTAGTTTACCCTGTATATCCTTCATGTTTTGGATTCTCTGTGCAGCTTCTTTGGAGCGAAGTCTTTGCGCCAAGCAACGCCCGGTGGCTTCGCCAAACTCATATCTTTCTTCCTTAAACAAATTATATTTAATAGCAATCTCTTTGCTCCAGTATAGATTGATCTTGGCTTTACAGCGGGCCACCGCTGATTGTAAAGGGATAACAGCCCCTCCCTTCAGTATCTCTCGCATCAATTCTTCTTCCGCTAGCCTGAGTTTCCCATATAGATCTTGAATCTCAACTTTCAGTTGTTTCTGTCTGTGTAGCCCATTACTCAGAACTTCTCCCCTAAATCCTGCCTTTAGGGCATCCCAGACATAGGCCTGTGAGGTCGATTTGTGGTTAACTTCATATGGTTTATAAAGTTAGAGTCTTTTAAGAGTTTCCGGTCAAACGAAAAGGACATCCGAAAAGGAGAGTTGTTATTGCTGCTAACTGGGATGTCTATCACTAATGGGACATGGTCTGATGTATTCTAGCACCCGGCAGCAATCCTGATGGCACAAAGAAGTAATCCAACTGAACCAGTTTAATATGAGGATAGGAATAAAACATGAAGCACGGGTCTGAACTCTGTAATGTAGACCATGCATCCTTCAGACCATGATCCTCCACCAAATACTGTAATGCCTTAAAGACTTTAGGTTTCCTGCCTTTATAGCACTTCCACCCCTTCATAAGAGCTTGACTGCCTAAATTAATATGGAGATCCCCACAGAGAATTCCCCATACTAGGAAGGCGTCACGCCAATGGCACAAAATCTCAGAGGAGAGCTTTCGGCAGGTGTTCAGATCTCCTGACTTCTCTAAGTCTAGAGCTATAGATAGTAGACTCTATGAACTTCATTATGCCATAGAGTCGTCCTTAGATATGATAGCACCTCTAAAATCATCAAAGCCCAAATCCGAAAGAACACAGGCAGTGTGGTTCTCCCAAGAATTACGTAGAGAAAAATCGCACTGTAAAAAGTTAGAAAGAACTTGGTGTAAATCTCATCTACAGTCAGAGAAAGAAATCTTTAGGGCAGCAACCAACACATACCATAAGAATATCAGGCTAACGCGGAAGAGATACATCTCTGTGCAACTAACTGAAGCAGGTAACTCAGGGAAACAGCTATACACTATTCTCAAATCCTTTACCTCTCCTATGGCCTGTACTAATCGTATCCCTGCCTCCCAGACCTTATGTGACAATATTTCTAACTTCTTTGTTGATAAGGTTGAAAAAATCTATGATACTTTTCCTAGTGGGCTATGTGTCGGTGATACTCTCACTGTACCCGGTATAGAGACCATAAGGAGAAGGACACGTGCTGGCTCGCTTTCCTCCCCTACAGGACTCCAAAGTAGAAAGCTGCTGAAAGCAGCAAAATCAGGATGCCCCATTGATATAATGCCGGCAAAATGGTTTGCCTTATTGGCGCGGCCTCTTGCCTCTTCTATTGGCTCACTTATTAACTACTCACTGAGTGAGGGCACAGTACCCCGGGCTTGGAAAGCTGCACAAATATTACCAATTATTAAAAACCCAATCTAGCGCACTCCGAGCTATCCAATTATCGCCCTATCTCACTCCTTCCCCTTATGAGCAAACTTATGGAGGGACACATCAACGCGCAGCTCATGGAATTCATGGAAGCTCAGTCATGCTTGGACCCCTCACAATTCGGCTTTCGACCTAAACATTTGACCAAAACGACCCTGCTTGGTGTCACAGATGTTATCAAGCTTGCCCTAGACAAGGACAAAGCTATAGCTCTAGTGCTGTTGGATTTATCCGCAGCTTTTGACACTGTGGCACATCATAGACTGCTACAAAGACTGATGGAAATCGGCATTGTAGGGTCTGCCTTTCAGTGGTTTTCCAGCTTTCTGGAACAACGTACACAAACTGTGAACCTGGGGAATTTCCGCTCCGGAGCTAAACCTCTTAACAAAGGGGTTCCACAGGGATCCTGCCTCAGTCCCACATTATTTAATATATACGTGGCTCCCCTGGCAAAGATCATCAGAGATCACAGCTTTGTCCCTTTCTCATATGCAGATGACAGGCAGCTCCTGTTTTCATTTGATAACAACTCGGATGCTACCAAACAGTTGTTTGCAGAGGGCATGCGTGCAATCTCCAACTGGATGTCAAAGAACTTCCTCCAGTTGAACGCCAACAAAACAGAAGTCCTTCTCTTTGGCAGAGCTCAACTTCTCTGGTCCCCAGAGTGGTGGCCGGCAGAATTAGGCCCTGCTCCCGTGCCTACCAACAAGGCTTAAAACTTAGGAGTGTATTTGGACCTTTCTCTATCTATGAAGGAGCAGGTGGCGGCCATCTCAGGTAGCTGTTTTGGTTTGCTAAAACTCCTACGGAGAGTGTTCGATCTTCTCCCCTTATCGATACGCAAGACCCTTCTTCAAGCCCTGGTAGTTAGTCGACTAGACTATTGTAATGCACTTTTGGGTGCAGCGAATGAGGGGACACTTAATAGGCTACAGGTAGTGCAGAACACGGCAGCTCGATTGGCTTTAAATCAACCACCCAGGACTCATTCCCGGCCATTACTAAAAAGCCTACACTGGCTTCCTATTCGGAATCGAATCAAGTTTGAAGTTTGCTGTTTGATTCACAAAACTCTTAATGATAGTGGACCCAAATATATGACCGATAGTCTTGTCCCCTATCATCCCAACAGATCTCTACGTTCTAGTGGAAAGGCTCTGCTTGTAGTACCTCTGGTCAACAAGCTTCGTGCGGGAGGCAAATCTTTTGCCTATGTAGCCCCGTGCCTTTGGAACTCATGCCCCATTGCGTTACGTGTGTGCCCTGACTTGCTTAAATTCAGAAAATTACTGAAAACCGAACTCTTTAAATCTTGTTAGCTTTTCACCTGCTTGTTTTCATGTTTCGCTGCTAGCACAGAGATACCCCTGTAGGGGTCAGTCCTGCACTTTACAAATCCCTCATTCATTCATTCATTCAACGGGGTAGGCCATGATGCCAGTTCTAGGTTAAGGCCCTCCAGCACTGCAGCTTCGTCAAGATTGGACCTATAGACAGAACACAAAGTAAACGTAAATGCCCCCCTGGCATATTCAATAACTACCCAACGACCCTGATTGTCCACCAATATCCTGTCAGTACCTTGTATCCCATTCTTAGCTAATATGGCTACCCCTCGGTTAGTGGTGGACTGTTGTGTGCAAGCCAATAATGTATACCCAATCTCATTAAAGACCCTCCGCTTGTTCCATGGTATGTGAGTTTCTTGCAGACATACCAAGTCGGGTTGTATCACCCGCAATTCAGCTGCAACCCGCTGCCATTTCGCTTTATTATTTAACCCACATGCATTAAATGAGCATAAGCGCAGACTGGCTTGTATCCTTTTATCCTCCATCATAGACTATTGCATCTCTCCTGTTTATAGCCTTATCTCTTGATTTCATATACCTCCATATCCTCATCTTCAATTTGCTACGGATTGCATTTTCTTTTATACGCCCCTCCCTCTCTCCCAGCCACCCCTCGTGCACCCCAACCACCCCCTCCAGACCCACCCCCACCCCAGCCCCTCCTCTACCCATATCGAAGTCAGCGGCCTGACTCCAGCCCTCCCCCTCCCATCCTGTACTGAGGCTTTAGGACCGATGGTCCCGGTGATGGATAGCTAACTTCTCCCAGAGGTTCCCCCTCGCATATCTAGCTTGTTTAGGCAACACAAATACCAAGAATTCATAATAACCTGAACTAATACATAGTTTATACAGCCAGATTGAGACAAAAACTATGTATCTCCTATTGCTTTATGAGATCCTTACAGTTATGTTCCCCCAAGCCAAAACAAAAAAGGGGAAAGAGGAAAAAAAGAGAGAAAAAAAAGAAGGTGAGATAAACAGCCCACAAAAGCGAGACACCATATCTAAGTAAAAAATTATATGTCTCTATTTGAGTCCTATGTAATGGATTGCAAGTGTTCCTTGGCTTTGACTTCCGAGGTAAAGAACCGAGTCTGTTCTTTATATATGACCTTCAATGTGGCCGGATTAAGTAGAAACACTTGGGCACCTTTGCTCTGAAATGGAGTGATGAGCTGTCTGAGCTGCCACTGTTTTTCCACCATCTGGTGGCAAAAATCAGGTCTTACGAAAAATTCTGATCCCTTTCCCTTTCTCCTTTTATTGGGACGTGCCAGCTCATAGACTGCTTGACGGGTGAGAAAATTGTTGACCGAGATCAAAATCGCTCTAGGTCTAGTGGCATCCTGCCCTGGCCTTGCTCACTGTGAAAATGGGAATCTCTGGGCCCTCTGAATTTCTTGATTCCAATCCCACTGTGAAAGTTCAGGGAGTGCTTCTGAACACAGATCTATAACAATTTGTCTTGTATCTTGGCCTTCCATGCCTTCTGCAACCCCCAAAATTCTTAAATTGTTGCGCCGGAGGCGATTTTCAAGATCTGAGAGCTTCCATAATGTGTCCTCCTTTGATGCCGGTATCGATTCCATTATTGTTTTTTGCGCTGCCAGTTCATCTTCCAGTTTAGATATCTGTGTCTCTGCCTCCGTAATTCTCTCCGCAAACTCGGAGCAGGACTTTGCGATGCGCCTTATTGAATTCTGCAATTTACAGCATGCCCCCTGGGTCCGTTGGCTTTCTGTGTGAGTTTCTTCCCTATGAGCCATAATGGTCTCATAGATCATAGTCAGCGATATCTCTTCAGGTTTCCCTGTTGCCGTTTCTGTCGGCTCCTTAGCCACCACACCTTCATCGACCCCTGTCCCGGCTGAGAAAGAATAGTCCCAGATCAAAGCCTCATTCCCTCCGTCCGGGATAGCATTTTCTCTATGGTTCAGGTTCTTTCGAACTGTCCGAGGGGTACTTCGTATGCTGCTTGATTCACTGTGCCCTCTACTCGGGGATATCCCCATGGACCCTGACCTGAGATTTAAGCCACTTTCATCTCCTGATGAATCCGAGGGGTCAGACAGGGAAAAGAAGTAGTCGCCAGAATCGATCTCTTTAGTCGTAGTATGCATAGTATTGTCATCGCCCGTCTCCGCCTCTTCACTTAATTCATCCACATTCGGCATACTGTCCTTCTGTATCTCTATGCACAAAAAAGAGTTCCTGCTAATCGTGTTAGATATTACATGCTCCTTTGTCTGCAGCGCAAGGGCCTCGGCAACGAGCGATTCCCCTGTTACCCCGGCGGGTGAAATGCTTAGGGTGGCGTCTCCAGCTTTATTTAACTGATCCTTACATTGGTCATCTTTGGGGTCGTCTTTACAGGCTTCATCCTGCAAAACATTTGGGGTGGAACTCATCCCCTTACATATCTCCCCTGTTGACCCCTCCATACTATTAGGGATGTGTTGTTTTTTCCCTGTATTAGATAAGATCAGAGCAGATATGCTATGCTTACCGCCATCCACATTGTTCGATTCATGCCTCTTTTCACGTCATTTTTTCCCATCTCTCCAGATTTCTCTGTAATGCCATTCTTTACGCTCCGCTGCGGTTGGCCAGCTCTCCCCGTAGATGCTGGATCCATCGGGGTTCGTGCCCTGCCTCGGGCTGCCGTCGGAGGCATCGCCGCAGAGCGTCTGAAACTGCTGGCTCCGCCCCCAACACTGTAGCTGCCTCGTGTTGCAAGCTGAGGCAAAGTGAGCTGCCAGCTCAAGCCGAGGAATCGCCGTGCTGTACCCCGGATGATCGTTACAAACAGCAGCATGCCGTCAGGGGCCTCTGGTATGTCCGTTCGTGTACGGAGAGAGATCCTGGGAGCGCTAGCTGATCGGCCGACGTGCAGCCGCCATCTTGCCTCCTCGAAACTCCTTCCCACCCTATCCAAGTTTGCATCCTGCTGTAATATTGTTTCAGATTCCATGTGAGGCTGAGTGGTTTACGGTTATTGATTTGAGCCAGGCGTTCTTCTCTATACTCTTGCATGAGGACAGTCAGTTTCTTTTGGCATTCAGCCTCGGGACCTGTGTTCTGACATGGTGCCAAGTCCCACAAGGGTATACGGAGAGCCCCTCCATTTTTAACCAGATCCTTTACAATAATTTGGAGTCCTTGTTTATGCCTTGCAATTCTGTCCTAGTCCAGTATATTGGAGACCTGCTGATTGTGTCAAATACTCGTGAAGCATGCAAAACTGATACTATTGCACTGCTAAACCACTTGGCTGAGAACGGACATAAGATGTCCCAGAGTACGTTGCAGTGCTCTTTGAACGAAGTCCTATATCTTGGTCTTCATTTCGAGAAAAGTGTGAGATGGGTGTTACAAGAGAATGTCAGCGATCATGCACATTAGACCGCCAACTACACAGAAAGAAGTCGGGATGTTTTTGGGAATGGTGGGCTACTGTCATCAGTGGATACCCAACTTTTCCCTAGTGGCCAAGCCTTTACAAAAGGCTGACACACAAGGATGTGTCGGATCTGGTGCCTTTGTACAATGACTGTCTGGTTGCCTTCCTAGAACTGAGTTAAAGCCTCTGCCACGCCCTGGTACTAGGAATGCCTGATTACAACAAAACATTTTCGATTTTCCGCAGTGAAAGAGAGGACTGCGCTTTTTCAGTGCTAATACAAATTCACAAGAAGCTCAAAGACCAACTACATACTTCTCAGCTACATTAGACCCAGTGGCTGCAGCGCTGCCTGGCTGCCTTAAAGCGGTGGCGGCGACAGGTGTCAGCATCGGAAGGTGCAAAAGTATAGTAATGGGTCAGCCCTAGACTGTCTATGTTCCTCATTCTGTCGAAATGTTGTTAACTAGAACGAGGACACAACACCTCATGAACAGCTGCCTGACCTTATATGAGAAAATTATACTGGCAGCCGAGAATGTGTTGCTAAAGAGGTGTTCTGTTTTGAATCCTGCCACTTTGCTAACCCTTCCTGAGAATGACAATGATGATGGTGAGGTGGAGCATGACTGTCTCGACTGTAAACGCAGGTTCAATCAGTCTATCAGCATTCATAGAGCACAGCACTGTCACCCCTGGGGGTATCTGGGTGCTGGAGTGCGAGGTCTCCGTCGAAAAGCCAGGACTTCAGGAAATGGCGAGAAGAGGGAAGAAACAAGCAGAAAAAGGCAAAAGGGTGGGCAGAAAAAGAAGCGCACAGAAAAGGCAAAGCAGAGGACAGAAAAATGAGCAGAAAAAGTAAAACAGAGGTTGCGTTAAAAGAGATGAAGATGAAATATAGGTTACGGGAGATGGCAGACCTGTGTTGCCAAATAGTTTGTTGCCACCAATGGCTAGAAATTACCATGGTCCGATTCATGTAGGGAGGGATTCTATGGTTACATTGTTTTATGAAACATGGTTTAATCCAAAGTTCAGGTTGATAGCGGAAGCGTTATGTCACAGATGTGTTGTGTGCCAACCGAACAATGTAGGTAAAAGAACCGTAGTGACATTAAGTCACATAGGGAGATCAGGTGGTCATTTCAACAGGATGCAGATGGACTTCATTGAGATGCCTGTGTGCAATGGGCTGAGATATGTGCTGGTTGTTGTGTGCATCTTTTCAAAATGGGTTGAGGCATATCCCACAAGAAGGAATGATATTCTCACCATAGCAAATTTGATGTTGAGGAAGTTGATACCAAGGTACGACTTCCCGATTTCTTTATAATCGGACTTAGGCACACACTTCAATAATGAAGTGCTGAGGATGCTGTGTACTGCCTTGCAGGTGGAACAGAGACTATATTGTAGTTACCGACCTGAAGCTTCAGGTCTAGTGGAGCAAGTTGATGGGACATTGAAATCAAGACTTGCCAAAGTGTGTGCTTCTACATCTTTGAAATGGCCAGATGCTTTGCCGTTGGTGTTGATGAGTCTGCGCAGTACACCAGATCCTCGAATAGGACTGTCTCCTCATGAGATAATCATGGGAAGGCAATGAGATTGCCAGCTGTACCTGAAATTGCCATTGTGAATATTACTGATGATCTGATATTAGATCACTGCAGAGGATCGGCTGACATGGTGCATTCTGTGTCTCAGGTTGAAGCTGCTACAGCCCTGCAACACCAAGAGCAGTGCCATGACCTAAGTCTGGGTGGTGGTGAAGAAGCACGTACGGAAGTCGTGCTTGGAGCCTCGTTGGTGAGGGCCATACCAAGTCATACTGGTGACTACAACTGCTGTGAAGTGCGGAGGCCTCCCCTATTGGATCCATGCTGCCCATACTCGCAGGGTTCCATGTCCTCTTGATGAAATAACAGCACCTCTCCCAGAAGAGCTCACATGAGCAGATTAGTCAAGCTGTAGGTGGACAGTCAGAAACTGAAACAGCACTTGATCGGCCTGAGGAGGGTTCTGGAGAGTTGAACAAGACTGGTGAAGGAGAGGCTAGTCCAGTGGCCGTAACAGAGATAGACTCGGACCCTGGCAAAGGGCCAAAGTGCTAGAGAACCGCGAGGGGCAGCAGAAGAACGGTGGCCAAGAAGGCAGGAGAGACGGAGACTGATTCTGCAAGGGGAAAGTGGTCTCCCAGATATCCCAGAGGACATAGAGGATTCAGACCTGAGTGAAGGAGGAGAAGAGACAATGCTCAGCAGGTCGAAGCAAGCGGGAATGCCCTGCCTGAGGTACTCATCCCCTGTATGGACAAACTTTCTTGCAAATGACAGGGGGAACGAGTTCTGGGAATTTTGGGATCACTGTGAAAGTTTAATTGAAACTTCAGGGGCTTTAGTTCGATCTTACATTTAAACTTCCTTTCTTAACAAGACTGAGTGCCTTCAGACACATTATCTTAGATGTGGCTGAGTTTTCCTTTTTGGATGCAAACAAGCTTCCTGTGCAAGTTGATGAACTGAAGCATTTCAAACTGGGCTGAAAGATTTAGAACTGTTTATTATTAAAGACATTTCATAGATTTTGAAGAAAAAAACAAAACAAAAGAAGATTCATAAAGACATGGTACATAATGTAATTGCACAATCATTGGACTTGGGTTTGCTGTTAGCACAGGAGGAATTAAAAGGAGAAGTTTCTGCAGTGGCTTCCAATGAAGTAATGGAAGCCAATCTTAATACTAGTAATACTAGTAGTCATAGATGTATTATAACAGCCACACTAATGGCTTTAGTTGTTGTATTAATTATAGTGCTTATAGGGTTATATTCAGTTAAAGATAGCTCAGGGGAACATAAGTCTACTGTTGCCCCTACCACACCACATTCTTCTGATAGTAGCATGCCATTGTGGGGGGCTAAGAAATTACACACAGATGTATCAAGAAGGGATTATACCTCAACTGTTTATTTGAGATTGCTTTATGAGTATATGGGTACGATGAATGCTAGGAGTTGTTACACTTGTACTCAGTTACCCGCTTCTGCATCATCTCCCTCTGACATATGGTATTTCCTGTAGTCTCCTTTTAAGTATATTTTATGTAGAAGGTAGTTTTCAATATTATTGTTTTAATTATATATAGTTATCCCACAAGTTCCCCTTATCAAACATTTAAATAAGAATCCTTATTTTAAAGGTGCAGAGAAGCCAGGCAAATATTTTGCAACCCTTATGTCATGAGATACTGCGTATGCACATAGACATAATTTGGCTTGTTCAACGTCAAATGTGGAAAATAAATTGTTCGATTTGGTGGAGGATAGATGGAGAGACCTAAAGTCTCAAACTGAAACTGATCTTAAAAATCATATGTGGAGTATCAAAGAAATTGAACATCAGGAAAAAGGAAATTTACCCGCCTTAGTCTTAGATTGGAAACACAAAGGAAAGTTGTGTAAACATGTTGATCAGAGTTATATAGATCCGTTGTTTCTAGGGGAGAGTGATTATGAACATATCTTTGAAGTGAGAGGGAAAAATTCTCATTTCTTTGAGGGACAGGATCCTTTGATTTCTGGAGTCTATTTTATTTGTGGACAAAATGCATATTACAAACTGCCACATGGATGATAGGGTACTTGTTATCTCGGCATAGTTTTCCTGAAGATTTATCATGTGGAACATTTTAAGGATCCTGTATGGGAAAATAAATCCAGAACTAGACGAGGTCTTTTTTTCTGAATAATGTTTATTAAAGTTTTTTTGTTGTTGTTGTTACAATCCAACTTACATCAGTATTTGGGAGAACAGTAGGATACATGTTTTATGCATTTCAATTTGCATTTTGTGCCCACTTGGTGGTGGCGAACGATCATGTACAATGATATAAACAAATGACAACATTGCTGATCCAACACAGGATTTTTAAAGTTTTACATTTCAAAGCTGTATCAAAACATAATATAAAAAAAAACATAGTACAATGTAACTAGTGTGCCTGTCCTTTAATTACTATACAAGTGGTGCATCCAGATGTGCCTCTTGTTGATAACGCATTCTGCAGGGCATATGCGCCGATATTAAATTCGATAATGGGGGGGCGGAAGGGGAGTTACACGGTTTAGTGACCGTACCATAAACTAGGTGCGACTGGGCCTGGTCTAAGTGCAGGCCAGCTGAGTCCATGTACCAAGTGCAAGTGTGCATAGCTTAGCAATTCCCTTGAGAAAGCACCTGAATGTGTGTGCGGAGTGTCCTAGATGTACCCTCGGGCTGTGGTAGTGATACCACCAGTATGTCATGGACTAGTGCGCATTTCACTGAGACTGGATTCTATGGTGGTTAAATAATGTTGCCAGTCTACGGTTTGTGCCCTAGACATGGGTCGAGGAGCCTGGGATGCAAGTATCTCGTGTTCAGCCACCAGGGCATGGCGGAGGGCCACCAGCCAGACACTGGTGGAGGGGCCAGCCGGGAATTTCCAGGCCATAGCAAGTGCACGTTTAGCCAGGACCAGCGCTAAGTCTTGAAATTTATTGAAATTCTTGAAATTTCGTAATGCTGAGCAGGTGACTTTCCCCCAGAATGTCGTGATGGGAGGGCATGTCCAGACCATATGTAAAAAGTTGGTGTCCGAGTTGTGACATCTAGGGCATATATCTGTGGATAACGGGTACATACAACCTATGTGGGGTTAGGTATGTATGGTGTAAGTATTTAAATTGGGTGAATTTCAATCTGGCGTTTATTGAGATTATCTGGGGGTTTCCCACACATTGTGCCCACTGTTTGTCGGTAATTTTGGTGGATAATGCTGTGGTCCAGAATTCTCGCAATGGAGTTAGTGAGGGGGCTGCGTCTGCTCTAAGGGAATTATAGATGGCTGTGATGGCTTTCCTACCCATCCCGTGTGTCAGTAGTGTCTATAGGGCTCCGGAGGTTGTGGGTACAGTACTTATGTCCCCCCAAGTTCATGTTGCCTGTTGCGTTAATGTTGCATAGAGAAGGAACGTTCCCGGTGAAACACCATAGTCGTCCATCAAAGTGTCGAAATCACATAGGGTTGAGTCAGTGAACAGATCACCCCATGTTGTTAGGCCGGCTGTTTGCCACTCAGCCAGTTCTGGGCGCTTTAAGCGAGTCTATGTTCCTGGTATTGTCTCGAGGGGGAGATCTGGGGCATATGGTGGGGGACGACGTCTGGGTAACACGTATTTCGACCAGGCATCACGGGCTGCCAGCATCAGGATACATCCGCCTTTCCTTTGTAGCGGCGTTTTGGAGCCTGACAACCATTCGAGCAAGGCTGGCCGCTTTATTGCCATTGCCCAGGTATCGAGTTCGGACAAGCTATTTTTTGCAAGCCAGCACATTGGCCACTGGAGTTGTGCGGCCGTGTAGTATAACTCATAGTTGGGTGCTCCTAAACCACCCTCCGAAATGGGGAGGTGGAGTTTCGAAAGTGCTACCCTCACCCTAGAACTGCTCCATATCAAGGACACGAGCAGCGACCACAGGTCTTTAAATATTTTCTGAGGTAGTCTATAAGGGAGAATGGTGAAAAAGTACAGGAGACTAGGAAGAAGGAGCATCTTGGAGATGGCTATCCGGCCCATGGGGAAGTTTGATACAGAACGGGAGTGGGGCCCTAGTGCTGGCGATTGCCCTACTCAGGTTGCCGTCTATCAGATCGGATGAAGAATGGTAGACCTGGACTCCTAACTGTTTGAATGAGTCATATGCTCTAGTGAGTGGGGCGTGAGGTTGCTGCTGCCTCTGTTCTGATGGTATGGGTGACATTGAGAACAAAACGGACTTAGCCCAGTTTAGTTTCAGGCCAGATAACCGTTAATGGGCGCCCAATAGTTCTATTAGTCCAGGAAGGGCCTCGGACTGGTTGCGGAGATAGATCAGCGCATCGTCCACGTAGAGGGAAACTATGTACCACTATGCATGTACATGTATGCCCCAGTCCAGAACATGACTGCGAAGAGCGCAGGCCAGGGGCTCCATTGCCAAAGCAAAAAGGATTGGTGAGAGCAGGCAGCCCTGCCTGGTGCCCCGCTCAATCTCAAAGGACGGAGAGACAATGCGTCCCGTTTTCACCCGGGCTCGTGGGTTGGTGTATAGTATTTTCACCCAGTGTAAGAACTTGGGACGTATACCGAACTGTGCCAGCACTGCCAGTAGGTAATCCCATCCCAGGGTATCAAATGCCTTTTCGATATCGAAGGCGGCGATCCAGTGCTGCACAGTTGTTGTTTAAGCCCAGTCTAGCAGTTTATATAGACGACAAAGGTTTAGCCCTGTGTTCCTGCCAGGGATAAACCCATTCTGGTCCGAGTGGACCAGTAGTGGGACAGCGTTCAATAGCCTGTTGGCTAGCAGTTTATCTAAGATTTTGTAGTCTAAAGTTAATAAAGATAACAGACGGTAGGAGCTCATAAGGAGAGGGTCTCTACCGGGTTTTGGAAGAACCACTAATACAGCTTCGCGGAGGGAAGGAGGCAATATGCCCCTATCGAATGATTCTTTATAGATAGTGAGCTACCGGGGAACCAGCTGTGTTGAGTATGTGGTATAAAATTCTGTAGGCCAGCCGTCCATTCCGGGGGTTTTACCTCTGGCTAGTTGTTTAATAATATCAGAGATTTCAGCCTCCGTTATTGGGGCTTCCAGTTCTGTGTCACCTGCGTAAGAGCCGCTTGTTCTAAGAAAATTTGCATTGCTCGAGGATCGCCTGGATCTGGGGCCCTGTAAAGTGTCATGTAATATTTGTAAAAGGAGTCATTTATCTGCTCCTGTGTGTTCATCAAGCTGGCCTCCGAGGCATATATGGCGGTGATGGGTGGTTGCATGACATTACTTTCCACTGGTCCTGACGAAAACCTGGTATTACCACCATCAGGTTGAAACATGTAGACCATTTGTATACCGAATAAAAAGTTTTGAGGGAGTTATATCTGGCCAATTTTTAATTCACGTTTTTTCACTCACTTGCACCATGAAATAACCTGCTCCACTGTAATCAGGTGTCGAAGCACACCCGGTTAGCATTCGGCTATTCGGGTGGGACCCCTATGATGAAGCATGTCACCAACTGGGTTGGTGAGTGAGGGGTCTTCTTAAAAAGGAGAAATTCGCCTTTTTGTGCACCTCTCCCTATACCGTGGAGACATTGAGTTGTCTCCAGGGTGTACTCCTCCAACTGTTTGATTACTTTTCAGTAGCCATGCAAGTGTCTTGCCTGCCTTGTCACCCTCCGCGTGACGCCTAGCCAAATATTGTTTGTAGTCTAGAGCACATAGTTTATCCTGCGTTTCCTTGTAGGCTAGTCTGGTTTTAGTAAGCAAGGGTATGAAGTGTGGTTCCGTGGGGAATTTGTGTTCACAGCGTTGTATTTCGGCTTCTAATTCTTGTAGTTCCCTAGAGAGAGGCATGCGGGATCCATAGACTGCTTGAATAACCTGTCCGAGCAGGACAACCTTGAGGGCGTCCCACTCGATGCCTGCATGTGAGGCTGACCCTTCGTTAGTTTGGAAAAATGAGGTTATGGATTGCGATATGGTGGCGCTTAGAGCAGGGTCGCGGAGGGCCTCTAGGGGGAGGCGCAAGGTTGGTATAGTAGGTCTGAGTGTACCCCAGGTTAATTGAATCTGTAGGGGACTGTGGTCCGATAATGTACGGGCGAAATACTCCGCGTGGGATACATGCATCAAGGCCGCTTCTGTGCAATAAATAATATCAATTTGTGTGTGTAAGTCGTGCAGCGTGGAATAATGTGAGTATGTTTGGTCCGTGGGGTGTTTGGCACACCAGACATCTAGCAATTGCATCTGGGCAGCCCAGGTTGACATGTGGTGTGCAAGCCCAATAGCCTGTGCCCCAGGAAGGGGAGGGCGAGATCGATCTAGAACTAGATCGGGAACGCCATTGTAGTCGCCCCCCCAGTAAGTAGGTGCCATTGGGTCCCTGAGGAGTGCTGGGGATTATGTCTGTAAGAATGTGGATTGCCCTGAGTTAGGCGCATAAAGTGAGACCAGTGTCAGTGGGCGACCATCAAGAGAGCCTTCTAAGATTGCATAACGGCCCTGGAGGTTGACACGAGTGTGCAGTATCTGTAGTGGGGTCCGAGGAGCCACCCAAATCAGGGCACCTCTGGCGTAGCCAGAGTAGGTCGTGCCAATTACCGTGCTCCTCCATCGCTTGCTAAGTGATTTTAGTGTTTGCTGCGTGAGATGAGTCTCTTGGAGCAGTACTATGGATATTTTATGCCTGCGCAAATATTGATAAACTTTGTGACATTTGATGCAGCCGGCCAGTCCGCACACATTCCAAGTCAACAATAAGTAATTTTTCCCCTGCACTTATACCAGTAATAGTGAGATTGCAAACATGAACTCCCCTCATACAACGTAAGTTTAGTTAGCATATAGAGGACAATTCTATTCCCTTGCACATTACTTGAATGCATAATATGGACTGGCATCCTAAAAAAAGTGATAATCTAAACCCCCATCCCCAGGCCTAATCGCCAATGGGCGAGAGGTCATGTGCACTTATATGCAAACATCTTAAACTGAAGAAAAATTGAAAGTCAAAATCACAGAACTCAAGGTAAGTCTATAACAGACACTAATCGTGCGTGGGGCGTGTTGTGTCTCGGTCCTTATCGCCATGTTCTCAGTGGCTGCCATAGTAGAGCGTTCATGAGTGAGCCGGTCAGGGTCTATGCATAATATTCGCCAGCGAGTTTGTCCCACCTGCGTAGAGTGTTTCGTTAGTCCCTATAATATGTTCCTGGTAAGTCCCGAAGCTGCAGTTGATTAACCCAGTTCATCAGAGGTTTGCGGTGTTATGGTGGGGCCATTGCCCAGCATCATTTCTTGCTGTGAGTTAGAAAGGGTATATTCCTGTTCCGGTGTGGCCGCTGCTTCTGAGTCCGATCGTAGAGATGAGGTGAGGGCGCCATGATTCTCAGCTTGTTTGAGAGCTTGTTCTCTTTCCTTTTCTGCTTGGGCTTTGGTGGGGCGCTGTCCCTGGCCACGACGTCCACGATGCGTGGTCTTTGTCCATTGCTGGCGGGGGCCCGATGTAGATTTTGGAGCTGGCGCCACAGCGTTTTGTTCTATCCAGGTCCAGGCGTCCTCGGGAGAATGACAGAAGACCGCATTACCTTTATGTTGTATGTGCAGAGAGGCAGGATATTGTAGGGCATACTTTATTTCGGGTTCGTGAAGGCATCTTTTGACTTCCATGAAGGATGACCTGCAGCGCTGCACCAACACTGTGTAGTCCGGATAGATGTGTACCTCAGCGTTCTCGATTACCCATGGGCCCGGGCTCTCGTGACTTGCAGGATGTGGTCCCTGTCGCGGTAATTGAAGAGGCATGCAACCACCGGTCTGGGGGAGGCACCCGGTCGGGGGGGGGCCCGGGACTCTATGGGCGCGTTCCACAGAGTGTTTGCCTTGAAGGATAACTTCCGAGAACCAGGGTTCCAGGTGGAGTTCCATACTGTGGCCCTCAATGCGCTCTGGCAGACCCACTAAGTGCACATTGTTCCTGCGCAATCTGCCCTCCTGGTCGTCGACACGGTTCTTGAGGTACTCCACCTCTTCTTGCAGTGTTTTGATTTGGGCTCCTGAGGAAGACACTGAAGGCTTAACAGAGGCAATTGTTGATTCTTCATCCTCCACTCTGTCCTTCAATTTTTTGTGGTCTTCGCGCAGGAAACCGAGCTCGGCACATAGCGTGTCTATTTTAGGAGCTAGAGTGTTTTTTATGTCCATAACCGCTGCCATAAGTTCGTCAAGGCGATGCGAGAGGTCCGCCTGAAGCATGGGCTGTCCTGCTGGTGTCTGTTCAGAGCCCAAGGCGCCAGGTGGTGGGCCCTGTGTGTCATTGGTTTGTGGCTGCTGTTTGTCAGTTCTTGGTTTGCCCATCGTGGTGACAGTGGTGCTCCGCAGGTACCAGGGAGAAGGGGGGAAATAATCGTTCCAGACCAGGTGTCCTTATACCACTGTGGGGCGCACTGTTAGGCAGGGTATCGTTGTCGTTTATTTATTTCGCCCAATCTGTGTGCAGCGCCTAGGTTAGGGTACTATGTGATAGCGCAATATGTAGTTAATGGCCAGATAGAGTGGAAGAAGCAGCATGCCCTGTGTTGGTAGTGAGGTGATAGGCACAGGCTACGTCTTGGTGGGCCAGAGTAAAGGTGATAGTGCCTGCCGGCGCTGTTCTCTGGAGGAGTTATCTGATGCAGCCTTAAGGATTGGCCACTACGTAGGGGATCGCCAAGCTGCAGCGTGTGAGGGTTCGCGACGGGCCCAATGCACTGCCATGCGTGGTTAGGCCTCCCAGGCCTAGTACTGGCGAAATCTTGCGTGTGGCCGTTGCAGGCCGTGGGCCGTAGTGCAGCGTGAGCTACCGTCCTGAGTTGGGCCCAGAGTCTCCACGGAGGTCTGGGAGAAGGGCCGCAATCTCCCGGGCCTACAACGCCGCGTCCGTGCCGCCTCAGCCGGCGCCAACTGGGAGGTCCAGGGGGGCGCGGCAGGAATATGGATCGTCCGAGAATCGATCACCGTCAATCCCGTGGGTTGCTGCCGATCTTGTGCCGGCTTACGGCAGGATAATTGGTGGTGTAGTGCGGAGCGAGCTGAAGGAGCGTCCGCTCATGTCGCCATCTTGGACACGCCCCCCAACTAAACGAGGTCTTAGTGCAGCCGAAGTAGTAGGAGATATTTTTGGCACTGTAATCCCGTCTGTAGGTATGATTCTGAATGATCTGAAAATTAGAAAGCTATTTACAATAGTGGATAAATTGGCTACTAGTACCGCAAATTCCTTGTTACTTGATGATTGCGATAAGGCCTATGATGATATGAAGCGTTTAGAAGAGTCCATACGTGGGATGCTCAATACCACTAGGTTTTGATTGGTCTAATCTGATAATGATCTGATTGCAATCTGTGATGGCTTGATCATGATCAGAAGCGAGGTTGAAGTAGCATAATTTTGGCTCCATCCTTTTACACTTGGTTAGACCATATATATAATTGCCTTTGGCATTATGTACTTATTGTAATTTTTAGTGTTGTAGCAGGTTGTGGGTTTTGTAGTGGTGTAGGGTGGGAAGTATTTTAATTATAATTAATTAATAATTAATTGTTAATCATTATTAATTATTTAATTGATAATTAATTATGTAAATTGTGTGATTAATTTATTTTTAAGTTGGTTGTGGGTTTTGTAGGGGTACAAGGTGGAAAGTAAATTAATTTTAATTAATTAATAACTCATTTTTAAATATTAATTATTTAATCGAGAATTAATTATGTAAATTATGAAATTACTTATTTTTTAAGATAGGTTTTAGGTGAAGGTTGTGGGTTTTATAGGGGTATAGGGTGGAAAGTAAATTAATTTTAATTAATTAATAATACATTTTTAAATATTAATTATTTAATCGATAATTAATTATGTAAATTATGAAATTACTTATTTTTTAAGATAGGTTTTAGGTGAAGGTTGTGGGTTTTATAGGGGTACAGGGTGGGAAGTAAATGAATTATAATTAATTAATAGTTAATTTAAATTATTATTAATTATTTAATTCATAATTAATTATGTAAATTGTGTAATTAAGATATTTTTTAAATTATATGTCAGGTGCGGGTTGTGCTTTTGGGGTTATAGGGTGGGAAGTTAATTAAGAAATAATTTATCGAAAATTAATTATTACTTTATTATAAATTATTTAATTGATAATTATATTAATTGTGGATTTATCATATTTGTTAAGTTATATTTTAGGTGTGTGTTGTTTAGTTTGTAGAGGGATGGGGAAGTTATTTAAGTATCATAAATAAAAAACAAAATTATTTATTTATTTAAAACATTTGTTATTATTTAATATTTTAATTGTTTTATACTTTATTCATTTCTATTGCATTTTAATTGTTGGCTATATTTGGTGGAATATTGTGTGTTTTTAAAATTATATTAATAATATTTGTGATAATTGAAAATAATTTTAAAATGTTTAATACTTATGATATTTGTTTTAATGTGTGTTAAAATGTAGACATTTAATTTTTATATTTAGAATTTTATATTTTTGGTTATTTAATTGAGTTGCTAAAATATGTTATTTGTTTGAAGTGAAGTACTGTCTCTGTACTAGTGAATGGAGTGGGAATAGTAAATTGTACCCCATCTGAGTCTAACGCTTTCCCTACTGTTGCAGAAACTGGAGTGGGAATCGAAAATTTTACCCCTCCTGAGTCTAACACTTTCCCCATTGTTGCACCCACTGGTATGAGAATAGTAAATTTAACCTCTCCTGAGTTCAACGATTTCCCTACTGTTGCACCTACTGGAGTGGAAATAGTACATTTAACCCCTCCCGAGTCCAACGCTTTCCCTACTGTTGTACACACTGGAGTGGGAATAGTAAATATTACCCCTCCTGACTCCAATGCTTTCTGTACTAACTAGAAGCCAAGCTTGTGGGGCGGCCCTTTACGGAGCAGACATCTGAGTCCAACACTTTCCCTGCTGTTGCACTGACTCGAGTGGGAATAGTACATTTTACCCTTCCTGAGTCCAACACTTTCCCTGCTGTTGCACAGACTGGAGTGGGAATAGTAAATGTAACCCCTCCTGGGTCCAATGCTTTCCCTACTGTTGCACTGACTGGTGTGGGAATACTAAATTTAACTTTTCCTGAGTCCAATGCTTTCCCTACTGTTGCACCTACTGGAGTGGGAATAGTAAATGTAACCCCTCCTGAGTCCAACGCTTTCTCTACTGTTGCAGACAATGGAGTGGGAATAGTGAATTTGACCCCTCCTGAGTCCAACACTTACCCTACTGTTGCATCAACTGGTGTGGGAATAGTAAATTTAACTCCTCCCTACTGTTTTACTGACTAGAAGTCAATTTTGTGGGGTGGCCCTTTACGGAGCAGACATCTGCGGCCACTGTCTCTTGGAGATGCTAGAAATTGCAGAGAACAGTTTCCTCAAATCGATGCTAAAAATTCCCCAGAGCACTCCCACACTCCCCATTCCTATGGATCGAAATCCGAGACCCATTTCTGATAGAGCAGCATTGAGACCGACCCAGTATTGGTTAAGGGTGTGGGTCACAGAAGAACTAGAGCCCTTTAAGGAATGGCTACAAGGCTTATTAGAGGGTTTGTTTGCCGATCGGATCACTTGGTGTGCTTACATGATGACCTGGTTACATAATGTTGGGCTAGGGTGTTTCTGGTCCACCCCCAAGATTTACCATGCAACACCATTGAGAAGTTCAAAGTGGCCTATTGGGAGTACGTAAAGGCAGAAAACATTTCCACGACTGTTTCGGGTAGCCTGACTGCTGCTTTTCTCTCATTTAAATGTGGTTTCGAGTTTGACATGTATTTAGATATGGTTACCAAACCATGCATTGATTATTTTGTACCTGGATTGCTGCTCAATTGGATTAAAATACGCTTTGAAGGAGAGTGCGTCTCTGTTCTCTGTGGTAGAGATGTGAGTCCTAATATAAAACGTTCGCCAGCCGGGAGACAGCACCATCGCAGAATGTAGCGAGTACGTAAGGCATTGAATGGAGCCTCTGAACGTAACCTTCGGCGATTTTTATCAGTGCAGAGACAGTCTGGGTAAATATGCCTATTGATAAAGCACTATACTTACCTATTTCAGGATAAAGAAGAGTGATTTCCTTGCCGCAGACTCATGGTCCCAGAATGCAGTACGACGCTCACATGGGCATGATTGAAGATATGCAAATGAGGGACTATAAAGCGCGGCATGTCCGCAGTGTTTTAAATGGCCCGTGATCAAGGACTGTGTTAGTTTGAAACGTGTTGGGCCTGCATTGATTATTTTGTACTTGGATTGCTGCTCAATTGGATTAAAATACGCTTTGAAGGAGACTGCGTCTCTGTTCTCCGTGGTAGAGATGTGAGTCCTAATATAAAACGGTCGCCAGCCGGGAGACAGCACCATCGCAGAATGTAGCGAGTACGTAAGGCATTGAATGGAGCCTCTGAACGTAACCTTCGGCGATTTTTATCAGTGCAGAGACAGTCTGGGTAAATATGCCTATTGATGAAGCACTATACTTACCTATTTCAGGATAAAGAAGAGTGATTTCCTTGCCGCAAACTCATGGTCCCAGAATGCAGTACGACGCTCACATGAGCATGATTGAAGATATGCAAACGAGGGACTACAAAGCGCGGCATGTCCGCAGTGTTTTAAATGGCCCGTGATCAAGGACTGTGTTAGCTTGAAACGCGTTGGGCCTGCATTGATTATTTTGTACCTGGATTGCTGCTCAATTGGATTAAAATACGCTTTGAAGGAGAGTGCGTCTCTGTTCTCTGTGGTAGAGATGTGAGTCCTAATGTATATATATGTATATATATATATTCACTGAAAAAAACATAGGTTACATATGTCATGAGTGATTTCACTGACCATGTCATGAGTGATGTAATATGTGACGTCATCAGCAGTGCATTGCGGGGGTGCGAGTTATAGTTACCTCAACTAACTATAACGGCCGAATTTCACTGGTTTTGTACGAGTGAAATGTCCAACTAACTATAACGTCCCTGAAACCTGTGTTTTTTTAGTGAATTTCTAAGGTTTTTAAATGCTAATTTCTAACTATAACGTCCCTGAAACCTATGGTTTT
This sequence comes from Calotriton arnoldi, assembly GCA_963921515.1. Taxonomy (NCBI): domain Eukaryota; kingdom Metazoa; phylum Chordata; class Amphibia; order Caudata; family Salamandridae; genus Calotriton; species Calotriton arnoldi. Next base: position 1,771,393 of record CAWUFW010000836.1, read on the forward strand.
TTCAGTGAATTTCAAAGGTTTTTAAATGCTAATTTCTACCTATAACGTCCCTGAAACCTATGGTTTTTTCAGTGAATTTCAAAGGTTTTTTAAATGCTAATTTCTAACTATAACGCCCCTGAAACCTATGGTTTTTTCAGTGAATTTCAAAGGTTTTTCAAATGCTAATTTCTAACTATTACGTCCCTGAAACCTATGGTTTTTTCAGTGAATTTCAAAGGTTTTTTAAATGCTAATTTATAACTATGCCTACAGAGGTAGGACATGTGCAGAAAGAGGAAGAAAGGCGCAGAAAGAAGCAATAGAAATGCAGAAAGAACCAACAGAGGGGCAAAAAGAGGCCTTGTTGCAAAGTCATCCTGTGCCCCCAACTTTTTGCTGACTGGTACTGGTGGTAACTGACTCTGACTAACCAGGCCCGGAGCCAGTGCTATGCTGAAAGACATTTAGAATACAGTGAAAACACCTACATACACTATGGTACACTATGGGTTGGGGTACCCCTGTGATTGGCATGACCTCCCCTGTAATGCCCTAGTACATAATAGGGCAGGGGGATTAAAACTACCTCTAAATCAGAGGTGCATAAAGAAGCAAGAGCAGTGCATAAAGAACCAACAGAGGTGCTTAAAGAGGCAAGAGGGGTGCAGAAAGAGGTAGGAGAGGTGCACAAACAGGCAAGAGAGGTACAGAAAGAAGCAAGAGAAGTGCAGAAAGAAGCAACAGAGGTACAGAAAGAGGCAAGAGAGATGCAGAAACAGGCAGGAAAGGTGCTGAAAGAGGGAACAGGGGTGCAGAAAGACGTAAGAGAGGTGCAGAAAGAGAAAAGAGGGGAGCAAAAAGAGGCAAGAGGGGTGCAGAAAGAAGCAAGTGAGGTACAGAAAGAGGCAACAGAGGTGCAGAAAGACGCAAGAGAGGTGCAGAAACAAGCAAGAGAAATGCAGAAAGAGGCAAGAGAATTGCTGAAAGAAGCAACAGAGGTGTGGAAAGAAGCAAGAGAAGTGCAGAAAATGACTAGAGAACAGCAGAAAGAGGCAAGAGGGATGCAAAAAAGGGAAGAAGGGTGCAGAAAGATGCAAGAGAGGTGCAGAAAGAAGCAAGAGAAGTGCAGAAAGAAGCAAGAGAGGTGCAGAAAGAGGGAAGACAAGTGCAGAAAGAGACAACAGGGGTGCAGAAAGAGACAACAGGGGTGCAGAAAGAAGCAAGAGAGGTGTAGAAAGAGGCAATAGAAGTGCAGAAAGAGGCAAAAGAGTTGCAGAAGCAGGCAAAAGGGGTGCAGAAAGAGGGAACATGTGTGCAGACAGAGGCAAGAGAGCTGCAGAAAGAGGGAAGAGGGATACAGAAAGAGGCAGGAGGGATGCAGAAATTTGCAAAAGAGGTGCAGAAAGAAGCAAGAGCAGTGCAGAAAGAACCAATAGAGGTGCAGAAAGAGGCAAGAGGGGTGCAGAAAGAGGTAGGAGAGGTACACAAAGAGGCAAGAAGGGTACAGAAAGAGGCAAGAGGGGTGCAGAAAGAAGGAAGAAAAGTGCAGAAAGAAGCAACAGAGGTGCTGAAAGAGACAAGAAGGGTGCAGAAAGAGGCAAGAGAATTGCTGAAAGAAGCAACAGAGGTATAGAAAGAAGCAAGAGAAGTGCATAAAGAGGCAAGTAAGGTGCAGAAAGAAGCAAGAGTAGTGCAGAAAGAACCAACAGAGGTGCAGAAAGAGGCAAGAGGGGGTGCAGAAAGAGGTAGGAGAGGTGCACCAAGAGGCAGGACAAGTACAGAAAGAGGCAGGAGGGGTGCAGAAAGAAGGAAGAAAAGTACAGAAAGAAGCAACAGAGGTGCTGAAAGAGACGCAAAGGGTGCAGAAAGAGCAAGAGAAGTGCAGAAAGAGGCAAGAGAGGTGCAGAAAGAGGCAAGAGAGGTACAGAAAGAGGCAAGGGAACTGCAGAAACAGGCAAGAGAAATGCACAAAGGGGCAAGAGAAGAGCAGAAAGAGGCAAGACAGGTGTAGAAAGAAGCAAGAGAAGTGCAGAAAGAGGCAAGTGAGGTGCAGAAAGAGGCAAGAGAGGTGCCGAAAGAGGCAAAGGAGGTGGAGAAAGAAGACAGTGAGGTGCAGAAAGAGGAAGAAAGGTGCAGAAAGAAGCAAGAGAAATGCAGAAAGAGGCAAGGGAGGCACAGAAAGAAGAGAGGTTTGTGCACCATTAGTACCAGTATAACACCCACATTTTGCAATAAGTAGCGGGTGACCATTCCAGCTTTGCAAAGGGCCTTTCACCATGCTGTAACACATGACGCTGCATTTTTGGGAACATTTGAGCCGTTTGAGCTAGAAACAAGGCTTTTTTTGTTCAAATCTCCAGATTAGGGAGCAGATGATGAATTATGTGGCTAATGTGGAAAATGTATAATTGTGCGAAAGTCGGTGCAGCCAAACAGTCGCATAATTCCAGTGGCCCTGCTCATACCTCTGATTAGGTCCACAAGTGCTCCTCAGTAATTCCTTCTTTTTTTGTCTCACTGAGTTCATAGTTGAGCTTCTATGGAAACGAGGAAGACTAAACCTGAGGTTACCACTCCACAACACAGACTACCATACCACATTATTACTCTCCATAACACATAATCCCACTCTACATAATTCCTATAAAATAAATACCACATACTTTCTATCCACATAATTTTACTGCACAACTTACTACATAATTCCACTACACACAACGTACATCCACCCCACTCCAAAAAACATTATTAAAAAACTTTTACAGCCAATAGCTCTAACTCTCGCAAATGCGATACCTATTACATTGCGAACACTTCTTTAACTAGTAGTCGCGTTTGCAGAGTGGTGGAGAAAGGGTGCTGGGCCTCCGACCAGCGCTCAGGAATTCCGCTGTGTAGGACTTACAGGAGGTACCAGGAGGGCTTCTTGGCCCCCAAAGTCCCTCAGGAGTAAATTGGACTTCATCCCCATTCCGTAGTCTGCCAGGAGGTGCGTTTGCAGAGTGGTGGAGAAAGGGGGGCATGGCCTCTGAAGACGTCTTAGCAATCCCACTGTGTGGGACTTACTGGAGGTAACAAGAGGGGTAGTTGGCCCCCAAGGACATCCTTGGGGGGCCAACTACTCCTCCTATTACCTCCAGTAAGTCCCACACAGCAGGATTGCTAAGTTCTCATAGCAGGCCACGCCCCCTTCCCCACCACTCTGCAAACGCACTCCCTGGTGCACTCTTGGATGGGGATTGAAGTCCCCTTCACTGCTGGGGGTCCTTAAGGGCCAACTAGCCTACCTCTTACCTCCAGTAAGCCCCACACAGTGGGATTGCTGAGAGGTGGACACAGGCCACACCCCTTTTCTCCACCACTCTGCAAACATGCCTCCTGGCGCGCTCTTGGTTGGGGGATGAAGTCTCCTTTCCTCATGAGGATCCCTGGGGGCCAACTAGCCCACCAGGTACCTCCAGTAAGCCCCACACAGCTGGATTTCTGAGAGTGGTCCGAGGCCACGCCCCCTTTTTACACCACTCTGCAAACGCTCCTCCTGGCACCCTGCTGCTCTGGGGATGAAGTCCACTTTTGTCCTGAGGTCCTCAGGACACAAGAGGACCTCATCGCCCCACCAGCAGTGTGCCAAGAGACGTGTTTGCAGAGTGGTGTAAAAAGGGGCATGGCCTCGGACCACCTCTCAGCAATCCAGTTGTGTGGCGCTTACTAGAGGTACCTGGTGGGCTAGTTAACCCCAAGACCCTCAGTATTCAAGGGGACTTAATTCCCCAACTTAGAAACGCGCCAGGGGCACGTTTGCAGAGTGGTGCAGGGAGGGGCAAGGCCTCCGGTAAGATGCCGGCTTTTTAAAAAAAAGATTTTTAGAAGGGGGGCTGTGTGGCCCCCTTCTTTCAATGTTTTTTGGGCCCCCATCCCCAGGGGCTGACACTTGTTTAAAAAAAAAAAAAAAAATGGGAAGGGGGTCGCACGGCCCCCCTCCCAATGCCGATTTCGGCCAGGGGACCCCATCCCCCGGGGCATGGCCTCATTTTTTTTATTTTTTATTAATACAGAAGGGGGGCCGCGTGGCCCCCCCTTCCCTCGGCCACTATTGGCCTCGGGGACCCCATCCCGGGGCCTGGCCTCCTCTTTTATTTAATTACAGGAGTCCTAGGCCACTTCTGGCCCCGGGGACCCCATCCCCCGGGGCCTGGCCTTATTTTTTGTAATTGAACACCAAAAGGGAGGGGGCAGAGTGGCCCTCCTCCCGGACCACTTCTGGCCCCGGGGACCGCATCCCCCGGGGCCGGCCCTAAAGTTGGGGACCGTGGGGGGAGCCCCAATGCCCCCACGGTCCCTGCTGGCTCCCTGCCTCCTGCGGGAGCCGGCATTGCTATTGGGCAAGGGGAGCTGCTAACATGCAGCTCCCCTTGCCCAAAAGCAATTCTGCTTTGCTTCATTGAAGCGAGAGCAGGTTTCCTCCTCTCGCTTCAATGAAGCAAAGCAGAGTTTGCTATGGTAGTGCGGGAGCCGTGCTCCCGCCCTGCCTTAGCAAACAGCAATGTCCCGGGGGTGGGCACCCTGGGACATTGCAAGAGCAGGCCCTGGGAGGTCCCCGGGGCAGTGTAGGGGCCGCGTGTCCCCCACATCTCAATCTTGTAGCCTCACACTTTGATTCTGAAGTCGCCCCGGGGAGGTGGCGGTCCCCGGGGCTGCAGGGAGGCCGTGGGCCCCCCGCATCTCAATCTTGTAGCCCCTGGCAGGTGGTGGTCCCCAGGGCTTGGGGGGGGCCTGCGAGGCCCCCCCACCCAAAATTAATAATTGCCCCGTGGAGGTGGCGGTCTCCGGGGCAGCGTGGGGGGGGATATAACTTCCCCCCACACAGTTTAAAATAAAGCCCCGGGGAGGTGGCGGTCCCCGGGGCTGTGGGGGGTGCGTGCCCCCCGCATATAATCATCTAAGCCCGGGGAGGTGGCAGTCCCCGGGGCTGCGGGGGCCCCCGCTATTTATTTGCACATTGTCCCCGGAACCTGGCCCACTCGGGGGCTTATAGGTAACGATAAGTTTTTTTGTTGTTTTTTCGGCCGGATTCGCACATCCAGCGCATATTCGCCTGATTTTTAAAAAAAACCAATGCTTTTTTTGGGCCCTGGGGTCCTTGTGGGTTGTCAGGGTGTTTCTACCCTGCCCCCTTTTCTTTTTTTTATCCTTTTTTCTACTGATTTCTTGTGACTTGGTTATCAAGTCACAAGATGGCTGCCAACACTTCCTGGTTTGGAGTGTTGGCAGCCAATCAGAATCAAGCTCATGCTCGGGAGGGTTCGCGAATCCTCCTCGGTGCTCAGATATCAATATTTTTATTTTTTTAATTTCTCAGGAACTACTGAACGGATTTACACCATTTAAAAAAAAAAGATAGCTTTTTGAACCAAGAGCTACCTTTTTGTCAAATTTGGTGTAATTCCGTTCAGCAGTTCGGGCTGTAGCCTGTTCCAAAAATTCCTATGGAAATTAACATGGAGAAAACGCGAGTTGGGACCCCCCTTTTTTCTCAGCCCCCGCTTGGCAAATCACCCCCAAACTTTCAAGACAGGAGCTGACCTGAGCTGGTCATTAGTTTGTAAACTTTCGCGAAGATTCGTCAAACGGCGCCAAAGATATTGGCAAATCAAAAAATGCTTTTCCTATGGATAATAGGTCCTAACTAGAACTACCTACTGGCGACTGCCAGTAGGTAATACCTATATATACATGTTTTGGATTTGGTGGGCTGCTCTGTACCCACTATTGAAAGAGGCCGCCCTGAAGGGTTGGGGGCTCCGGTACACGGAGGATGTTGTTGTGATATATATATATATATATATATATATATATATATATATATATATATATATATTTATGTAATTTGAACATATTTTTAGTTAAACGTATTTTTTATATTGTTTACTGTTTCATTTATAACTAAATAAGAAATATTTCACATTCTGTTGCAGTTTACTTGTTACATTTATTGATTATTTGTATATGTGTATGTATAAAACATATATGTGTGGATATATATAGATTATAGTTATTGTTTTTGTAAAATAGTTTTACATTACATATGTTTATGCAAATATACACAAATTCATATTTATGTGTGTGTGTGTTTGTTTACATAAGTTTATATTTGTATGTATATTTAAATATTACTTGAAAATATTCAGTTTACATTATATTAATGATATATGTTAAACTCTTTAATATTTACTGTTTTTAACTATATATGTTAAAAAATGATATTATTGTATATATTTTTTGATATTAGTGTAAAACAATATTTTTGACACAATATTTCTGTATCACAATATTTTTGGTTTCAATATTGTGTTAGTGATCCATCCCAAATATCGTGTGGACAAAATATTGTATCAAGGACAAAAATATTGTGAAGGTAAGTTTCTATGGGTAAGCAAAGTTTTATTATACTTAACGCAACATATATGTACCTTGACAATATGTATATCTTCAAGATATGTAGAGATGGAGTTAAGAATACTGAGGGCCTGATTACCAGTTTGGCGGTCCAACAGCGGCAGCGGTCCTCTACAGTCTGCTGTAGGACCGCCAAACCTGTGGTGCGACCGCCCACCAGATTAGGAGTTAAATCCTCGTCTGGCAGGCGGTGTTGCGGCGGTCTGACTGCGGCAGCCGGCAATGGTAATAGAAAAGCCTATAATGCAGACGACTGCAGTCAGACTGCTGACTGCACCTTCCTGCACAGTTTGGAATGTATGCCACACTGTGCAGGAAGTAGAGGTGCAAATATAGGGGGGCACTACATGTGCCCTCCTGCATGTACCTCCTCTGGCCCAAATCTGACAGGGGACCCTGTGAGGTGCCCCTTTGTTGCCTTTCCGCCACCCTTTTCATGGCAGGATCAACGCAATTAAAAAGGCAACTCAGAATATGCTGGGCGGTGCCAGCAGTGGCACCGCCAGCATATTACAGCCGGTTGCAGACTGCTGGCCAGTGGGATCCTTGATGCCGGCGGTCTCGTGACGCTCTGACTGCCGCAGTCCAAATACTGCAGGTTATCCCGCAGTGTGGCAGTGGTCGGATCAACACCATGGGTTCAGCGGTCCTATGGACCTCCAAACTCGTAATAAGGGCTGAATCTATACTTGCGTAATTACACTTACCTTCATGATATATGTGACACAATGGGCCTCATTACGATGACGGTGGGACCGCCACCGTCAGCCCGTCGGTGGTGGTCCCACCACCATCGGACCTTGCATTACCGCCTGCCACATTATGATGGCGGGCGGATGGTTGCCGGTCGGAGAAACCAACCGCCACGGATCCGATGGGCTCAAGGAGCCGGTCGGACAGCCAGAGGGTCCGCTATCCCTACAATGGTGGCGGTGCCTGCCAGGCACTGCCGTAGGGATTACAATGTCCCTTCCCGCTGGCCGTTTCATGGCGGTTTACCCGGAAAGGGACATTGGGGGATATGTACAGAGTGTATATTTTGTACTGCGGCGTGTGCTGCAGCCCGCAGGACATGCTGCAATACAAGAGATACACATTGCGACCGCATTCAAGGCGGTTTCATCATGATACCGGTTGCGGGATAGCCGATAGCTAGTTGGGCGGTCCTGTTTCCGAAGTGATATGCCATCCTAATCAAGCCCAATAATATTCTGTCCAAACAATATTTTTAGCATCGATCCTCTAACAGACAACCATGAAATTTAATTTTCAATGTTGCAGTGCGAAAGCTCACTCTCTGTTCTGTCAATCGGGCATTTTTACATGACTGCCTTTTGATCGGTTATGAAGTGCAGGCATTGAAATGGTTGTTCAGTCCTTATTCATCAATATGATATAGTTAGGTGAAGTCGAGGCAACAGTTGCTTTGCTGGTGCAAGTACAATGAAAGTACAAAATGCTTTGAAAAATACAGGAAATCATTAAGGATACATTTGGCCTACTCAAAATGCAGTGAGAGCACCTAGATTGAAATTAAGTGTTCAACAAGTACTGGCATCGCCAACAGGCATAGGTTATGAATGAAAATGCCTTTTGAGTCATTGATTGGTTTAGGCACTCAACACGTTTTTACACAAGCCGTCTGTTACTCATCTTTGCATTCTTGTATGAATTCATCCATCCACTGACTCATTCTTGATTTCACTCTCTGACCACAATAAAACTCACACAAACTCAACACCTTATGCAAGATAAATTAAAAAAATACAAGTGAAAACATGTTTCTGTCTAAACAACGCTGGCATATTCTTGCTAAAATGAAATTAATCATAGCAGTGGGTATCCGTCTTGCAAGGGTATTGTATTCAAATTACAGTATGGCTGCTATGTTTAGAACCAACTTGTTGGTCTTCTAGGAAAAGTTATACAACAATATACTATGGACAAAAGCATTCCATAATGGTCTCCTGGTTTACTGAAAGTGGCTAAGTGGGATACGGAGCACTGTAGATGAAATGAGCGGCAAGCAGGAAACTCATTAGCACTGCTTGAAGAGCTGTAGTACCATCTTAAGAAAAATTAAAATAAAATGAGGAGAAGCAAAGAAATGAAAGGGGAACTATATAAGCAGAAAATTAAAAACTAAGGGCCTGATTACGAGTTGGTGGTTTTACCGCTGGACAGCCACCACAGAGGTCCCAAGAAGACCGTTCTGTCATTTGGTCTTCCACCCACCGTATTAGGATATTGCGGCTGGAGTACTCCGCTGCCATCGAGCTGGCGGTACACCGCCAAGCTGATTTCGATGTTTCTGACGGACTGGTAGTCTCTTGGCGGCAGATGGAGAGACATTTCTCTGCTGTAACGATAGGTAAGTACTACATGTGAATGTCACAAAATTCATATATAAGTTGTTTATGTGTCGTAATGTATATGTAGATCATCTGCACTGTATGTTTTGATGCCTGTTAAATATCACAAACTGTTACTATGCACTGCGTAGGAGAAGTGATGGTGGAGCCTACCTTCTATTCCAGTGACAACAGGTTTGCAGAGCATCGTGGCCAGGTGGCAGCAGCACAGGAAAGACCTAGACAATGGCGTCTAACACAGATTCCAAAGTGGAATCCTGAAAAAAGTGAGTTTTCACCTCTTTTTCTACCTTTCCACCGAGTCATGCATAGCGGTGTCCCCGCCATGAACAGCTCAGTGGATAGGCTGATCGTAATCTGGATGGTGGGAAGCTTGGCAGGACGCCTTCCAAGACCCACCTCTGGCTCTCCCGCTATTGACGGGGTAGCAGTAGTCTCTGCACTAGCGGTGGTCCAGCAGCGTTCTTATAGCCGGGTTCCAAACAGGATCGTAATCGGGCTGTCGGACCATCAAGGCAGAGGGCAGTAAGACTGCCAAAAAAGTGATAGCAGTCCCATTCCGCCAAACTCATAATTGGGCACTAACGGACTGAGCTACCAGCCCTGATGCTGAAGTGCACTCATTTTCAGGTGTTATGCATGGATGTTATTTAGAGCTGTGACTCCTTGTTTGCCCCTTGCGACCCCTGCCACTGCTTTTGCAACCCCTGGACAAAGAGATGGCAAAATCAGTGCCAGGAACACAGGGGTAGCTCACCGTTATAGGTGTCGGTTGGGTCTCCACTCTCCTTGATAACTGCCTATTTTGTATTACATTAATATTGAATAATAGAAATATGTTATTCGTCATTAGTGTGAAAAGCAATGGAAGACAAGTAGCTGGGAAGGGGCTGGCTGCTGAGGTATGTAAAAATTGCTTTTAAATGTATGTTGTGTGATTGCTTGAAGATGAGAGTGCTTTTATGTGAGAGCGTGTGTATGTTTGAGTGTGTATGTATGTGTAAATGTGTGCATAAGTGAAAGTGGCTGAGAGTCAGTAGCAGGTGAGTATTAATGAGTCAAAGTGAGTGAGACTAAGTGATTGTAAGAGTGACTGCAAGTGAGTGAGTGAGATTCAATGAGTGCAACGGAGTGTTAGTAAGTGTGAGAATCACCCTGAGTGAGAACGTGTAGGTGTGACAGTGAGTGAGTGAAAAAATAAGAGTTAGATTAGGAGTGTGTGCAAGTGAGTGTGTGTGAGTCAGAATAAGTAATAATAAGTGACAGTGAGTGAAAATTATGGATAGAGAGTAAGAGTGAGTGCAAGAAATGAATGATTGAGTGCAAGTTAGTGAAAATGAATAAATGAGGGTGAGTGAGCAAGAAAGAGTGCGAGTGAGTGAATGTGAGCATGAATTTGCGGTATTATGCTTGGGAGTCTGCTGCTTGACCTGGCATAGTGAATAGAATTATTGTCTTATTGAGGCATCCATGACAAAATAATGGCACGGGCAATCCTTAGCTTGACACATGTCGGTGACAAAATACTGGCAGAATGGAGGTAATTCTTGCCATAAAGGTACAATACTGGTACTGACATACTTGAGGTAATTAGTGTTGGAGGCTGTTCTAGGGATAATGGTAAAATACTGGCACTGGCATTCTAGAAGTAATTCTTAGCATATAGGGCATCTGTGGAAAAATGATGCAGCTGGCATACTTATGGAAATTCTTGGCATAGAGGCACCTGTGGCAAAATGCTGGCACTAGCACATTGGAGGTACTTATTGTCATGAGGGATGCCAACAGTGGCATATTAGAGAGAGCAACCATGACAAAATGCTGGCTATGACATGCCAAGATCCTTTTTGTTTGACATAAGTGCCACTCATGGTATCTGGATAGCATTAATATCAAAATACTGTCTCTTGTATTGTTTGTAATATTTGACCTAAGAGGTCGTCCATGATATAATGCTGGCCCTGGTAAAATTGGGGTCATTTGTGGTATATGGGGCATCCAGAGCTGAAATAGAAAAAATGGGGTCAGCACCTGGAGAGTGTCAGGTTGAAGCATGCCATCAGTAGGGTGTGTGAGGATCACAGAAACTATTTAGGGAGCCACCTTGGTGGCTAGTGAGAGAAAATATGTATACTCTTCCAATAATGAGGGTACAGTATATTTTTTGTTGATTTCATATTATGTCGCTACTAGTGATGTCATTACATCAAAGGGCGCTCAATGTCACTTCTGCTACCCCTGGCATTTTGGTGAATTGCTGTCAATGGGTGGGTGTACACATGTGATCAGAAAATGCCATCATTGACAGGGCAAGAGACTCACTGTACAATGTGGATTGAAACATTACCCCATGCAGTACACTGTCACGGATGCAATCAGAGTGAAAATAGCACTCAGACACACCAATGGCAGGACAGAGCTGACCCAAAAGCTGTATATATATACATATATATATATATATATATATATATTATAAATAGCATCGCTCATTAGTGGTACACCTAGTATACTAATTCAATGTCCCTGTAGCCTTTGTTTTTTTCAGTGAATATATATATATATATATATATATATATATATATATATGCCACAGAAGATTCTTGAATTGGAAGAATCGGAGGAACACAACGGGGAATACTGGAAGGATCTTTATTAACACAGGAGCAATGGCATGACGCGTTTTGGTCTGTGCCTTCATCAGATGCCTGCTCCAACACAGCTCTCCCGCCAAAACACTCACAAATGTAATCCCAATCGTTCCGCCATAGGTACTGCAGCCGCATTGGCAGACTCCAAGTACCAGCATGCACCTCTCACGGCTTGCAGGTAAGTTGCTTTGGCTCAGTCCAAGTATCCTCGCAAGGGCCCTGAAATGAAATCCGAACGTGGGTTGTGGTATTAGGCAGAACTGTGCTGGTGAAACAATTATCCTTCCCAGGCCCCCAAAACGCATCAACCGCAACACTCCACTCTCAGCTTGACCTGGAAACGCGGATGCAATAATCCTGGTTCCTCCGTGCAGTCACGGACTGCGATGAGCAGCGGTCGACTTTCTGAAGGTGGATGCGGTGGGTCAGAGCTGTCCAATCCCTTGGATCAACAAACAAATGCCGAAGCTGTCCTTGTTGCTCTGTCCTCATAGTGAAGCGGGTTACCTCCAGCGTGCCCAGGACTAACGCGCAAATAAATGCCACAGAAGATTCTTGAATTGGAAGAATCGGAGGAACACAACGGGGAATACTGGAAGGATCTTTATTAACACAGGAGCAATGGCATGACGCGTTTCGGTCTGTGCCTTCATCAGATGCCTGCTCCAACACAGCTCTCCCGCCAAAGCACTCACAAATGTAATCCCAATCGTTCCACCATAGGTGGTTTTTCAGGTGGGCGGAGTCACAGTCCCAAACAGTACTGCAGCCGCATTGGCAGACTCCAAGTACCAGCATGCACCTCTCACGGCTTGCAGGTAAGTTGCTTTGGCTCAGTCCAAGTATCCTCGCAAGGGCCCTGAAATGAAATATGAACGTGGGTTGTGGTATTAGGCAGAACTGTGCTGGTGAAACAATTATCCTTCCCAGGTCCCCAAAACGCATCAACCGCACAACTCCACTCTCAGCTTGACCTGGAAACGCGGAAAAAAACAAAGGCTACACAGGCTATACATATATATATATATATATATATATATATATATATATATATATATATATATAGTTATATATATATTCACTGAAAAAAACAAAGGCTACACAGGCTATATATATATAGCAGGTACTACACATCCCAGCATGCAAAGGATATTATACTCACCTGTGAGGCCCACTGAAGGGTAATTGAAATGAATAAAGGACATGCTGGGATAATGCCTTTGAATACTGCAAAGCCTCAGATTATGCCTGTGAACAAGAAGTCTTCACTTCGAAACGCGTAAGGCTTGTGAAATGATCTGAATAAAAGAATGCTGGTTAAAGCCAATACTGGGTCTGTTTTGGAGTGCTCCTCAAACTGGGGAAAGATTGTTTTGCATATATATATATATATATATATATATATATATATATATATATATATATATATATATATATATATATATATATATATATATATTCACTGAAAAAACCATAGGTTTCAGGGACGTTATAGTTACTTGCACATTTCACTTGTATAAAACCATAGAAATGCGGCCGTTATAGTTAGTTGAGCTAACTATAACTCACGCCCCCATAATGCACTGCTGATGACGTCACATATTACATCATTCATGACATGGTCAGTGACATCACTGATGACATCACTGATGACATCTCAAATGACATCACTGATGACATCATCCATGTGAAAATCTGATGCACCTCCTCATACCTTAATAAAACCTTTGATACACCCATTCTAAAATACAGACTACCATTTTCGAAACAATACAGACACCAATACCAGTTACTACATACGCATGCACTGATTCCTAGGTCTACACACACATCCACTCATTCACCCATAAAGTCACTCATACATGCAGTGACTCATCAATACAACACTATTATAGGCACTCATACACCTATACAAACACTCACACACCGCCACTCATCCAGAGTTACTCACACATCTAGTCAGTCATGCAAAGAATCAATCACACTTCTATTTACTCAGCTATACAGTTATACACACACAACCTCACTTATTCATAGTGATATTAACATATACTTACTCTCTTATACAATCACTGATACAAGTACACACTCATCCATACAGCACTCTCACAATCACTGACTCTCACGTATAGTCATTTATATACTCCAACTCTCTCATGCACTGCGTTTTACATATGTAGTTACTTGGACATATAGCACTGAGATATCCATTCACTCACCAACACACCCATACACACACTCACCCACCCATACAGCTGTTTCCACATGCACTCTTGAACCCATACACCCAGTGAATAAAGAGCTCACACATCTATGCACAAAGTCACACACCTCCCACCCACTCACACACACACTCAGGCACCCATACAAATACTCAGGCAACCAATCAATAACCCATATAGACACTCATGTAGCTACTCATCAACCAATGCAGCAGCTTACACAGCAATAGACAGACTGATACAGACATTCACACAGTTTAGTCACTAACCCATGAATTCAGTAAGAGACATTTAATCACTCACTTAAACAGTCAGTCACACACCTACTAAATCCTCCATCCACACACTTATACAGCCACTCATTCTACAATATACTGATGGAGCAGTAAAAATAAAAAATTTAACCCCTAACAAATTATATAATTAATTAATTAAAAATGTTCGTTTAAATGTAGTAATCAACATTGTATATGTGGGAATGGTAATATGCCAATGTATGTGCTAAATAATCTATTAATGAATGTCCGTGTGTCTAATCATAACGTAAGAATAAAAAGCGTACTAAATAAAATAAATGCATGTTTGTGCTTCATAGAAATAAAATGTGTCGTTGCAAAAACAATAGTGATGGTAAGTAAGGAGCAGCTTAAATGTCGCTTTTTGCTAGGTAACAACTAATTGGGGTACGTAGACGGGAGGGAAACGAAAGGGATATTTTTCTCTATTTTAATTATGTTTTATTTGCCTCAAATTAGTGCTTCTAAAGTAGAACCGAGTGGCGAGATAAAATGGCCGCCAGTGGGAAGATGTGCGCAGGCGCAAGGGGACACGTGGTACGGGATGAGATTGAAGAAATCTGGAGCCTCGTGATGTCTCTGAGAGGCTAGGATGCAAGAAATGGTCAAGGCTGGTGTGACCTAATTGAACTGATAGTGTGCCGTGATGATCAGGAGAGAGTCCGTGGGAAAGGAGCCCAAGAGAAAGGACAATGACTGCGGAGTTCTTGAATGTGTCAAAAGAAGATACAAATGGACTGATCGAATCGGATGGAAATGTTTAAGCGTATGGGAAAGGAAATGATCCAAGGACCCTTGAATCCAAGAGAACTTGATTAAAGAATGAATAAGCTGACATGCATGGACCAATGAAAGAAAAGCGTGATATTAATGTTGCAACAGTTAGTTAGCAAAGTTAGAATTGGGGTATAAGAGGGCCTACTCTTAGTGGAGGGGGTGAGTTCCAGGGAAGTTCCAGAGAGTTGCAGTACGAGAGTCGTGGTTGCAGTAGAGGAGACGGGTTGCAGATGCTGATGCTGATGCTGACGAGCTGAAGTTGCTGTTGCGGTCTTAACTTTACAGTTGAGTATGAGAATCAGGCTATTTTTAATCCCAAAGTTAGGTTAGAAATCATTAGGCTAAATTAGGAAGCTAGGCAGGTAACTAAGGTTTTTGGCTTCATGACAAAATTTCCTTTCTGCAATAAATTGATTATGCTTAATAAAATTGTGAATTTAAAATGAATAATTGAATAAAGTATTAAATCTTTTCATGCTTTTAAAATTATATAAAATTTAAGATTCTTTAAAAACCAAAATGACTCAGTGGTTATTTTCCTAAATGATTGTGACATGAGTAATTGGTTGATTGTGATTCAGCTGGTCTTAATCACTATGAACTAATTTCTTAAATGAATGATTCATCGACAAAACAATGAGCAGGAATATCTTAAGAAATAATTAAAAGAAAGTGACAAATTAAGGTAAATAGATATCCTTGCTCTTCCAGCGGTACACAAAATGGTGTTCTCCATTTAGTTCTCATGCTTCTCCTAGGAGTACAGAAATTCATAAAGGTGTAAAAGGAAATCCAGGAGTGTGTGTGTGTGTTTAGGCGATGTTTATGGGCCCCATCGTCATGTGGATATGAGAAATATAGTTTGCCCCTGGATGACCTATAAGTAACCTGGGAGGAGGATAGTTTTTATTGTACGCGCTGCAACAGATTTCTTGGTAGCAGAGTTATGGTTTTCTATAGATTAGTTTAGTGATTATTGTTTATTGATTATTGATTATTTGATGACTAACACTATATGTTGAGTCGCGTTATGTTATATGTAAGTTTTCACGCTTCTGGGATGTAGGAAGTGGAACACGTGTGGCAAGAGAAGTCACATGGAATTTGGTACATGGTCTGAATTCATTTTGGTTATAACGCAGGTTGTGTTATGTTAGGGATTTCGGTGTGAAAAGTGTGTAAATGAAATAGCAAATCACGTTTACTTGTGAAACTTTGGCCTTAATTCTCAGGAGCCTAGTCTCCACATGTGTCTTATCCCCAGAGAAACGAGTAAATTGTTTGTTTGAAAGAAGGGTAAGGTAGAGGGAAGTGCTACTTTATCGGCGAAAGTAAATAATTCTGTGGTAGGGTAGAGGTAAGCGCTGCCTACTGGAAAAACAGGATTCTTGTGTAAAAGGACAAAGCTGTCACTTTGTTTAGCGAATCAGACTATGGAATTGTTTATTTGTTGTAACTAACGAAGAAAACTGTAAAAAGAAAAATTGCCGATAAATTTTGTAAAGGAGGGGTAAAGAGTAGAAGTGACGTGAAAAAGTGCCGCGCTAGGATTGGTCAGTGCACTAGTCACGTGAATACAGAGCAGGAGTGACGTGAAAAAGTGCCGCGCTAGGATTGGTCAGTGCACTAGTCACGTGAATACAGAGCAGGAGTGACGTAGAAAAGTGCCGCGCTAGGATTGGTTGGTTCGCGGACGGTGGAAATTGTTCTGATTGGTACGTTAGTGTGAATCGCGCTGTAATTGGACGAAGTTCCGTACACTGAAACAGCGTTAGAGTAAAGAGAAAACAAATAGAAAACATGCCGTATTACGAGTATGAAAGGGAGAGAACGTCATGGACGACGAAATTGAAGAATTTCTTTAAGAAAGACAAAAAGGTTGTGACTAGAGAGGGACAAGTAATTCCTCCGCCGAAATCAGCAGCTTCACATATGATGCTGAAATATGGATATCATACGTGCATATGGTTGGATAATTGGGTAAAATATACCAAGAATGATGGAGCATTGGCTTTTCCTGAAAATGGTTCTTTTAATGTAGCGATTTTACGGAATTTAAAAGAAAAGATGCTTAAATTGGAACCTAGACCTAGACCGACACAGTTTGAGGCTTTAACAGAATGGGAAGATGAGATGTACGAGAAAGAAAGATTCAGAGGTATGAAAGGTTATGAGTTCGTGCCCGGAAGAATGTGGGGAATGAATCATGAGGACAGAATAAAACGATGGAGATGTGCTAACATGACAGGAGGTTTGTTTCCAGCTTTTACAGTTGAGGAAGGGACTAAGAAAAAACGGACTGAGAAAAAGAAACATTTAGAGAGAGAAAAGTATATGCATGAGAGCGAAACGGATGACGAGTTGCTGGAAGATATATTAAATAAAAATCCACCTCCGTATCAGCAGAATTCTACAGTGGTGACACCAAATGCGCCACCAATAGAAGCTATGCGAAATGAAAGCCCAGAAAAAAGACAAGAAATAAATAGGTCACAAGAACAAATAAGAACTTCCCAAATTGAGGGAATAGAAAATGATAGTGCAAGAGAATTGGCAAGGACAACAAAAGAACTAACTGAGAAAATTAGAGAATTAACAAAGAATATGGAAGCAGTTACCGTACCCGTAACAATAGGTCCAGTAATACCAGTTTTCGAGAATCAGAAAATTGATGAACGATCTTTGGTGATTCCCTTGAGTTCGCAATTCCAAAGAGAAAAGGAAAGAATAGAAACAAGTCCAGGTACGAGCAATTTGACTAGTGCTTACAGACCAAGTCCACCTGAAAATTTGACAGTGAATGAGTGTAGCGGTAGGAAAATGCCTATGGTAACTGAATCTGCAACAGTGACACCTGAAAAGAGTGGAAATTGGACAGAAATAAATAGTACTCCTATAGGTCCGACTCCTGATGAGTTAAATGAGTGGATAAAAGCTTTTAAAATAAAAGAAACGGAAGAAAAACCATTAGATGTGAATAGATTGAAGATTGACATGGAAGAATTAATTCTAGGAACGATTGGTACAGAAAAGATAAAGAATTATCAGGATGATGAAATAATGTTTCTGTGCAAAAGTATAACATGGAGGGCAAAGAATTTACATGACAAACTAGAAGAAGTGGCTAGTGAGATTGGAATAGATTTTGCCAAAGTAAAAACATTGCAGAAACCATACAGAGTAGATTTTTGTGAAAAAGATATTGAAAATTTGAATACAGCAGGAAGGCTGACACAGATAAAAGAGTTGATTGTTTTGTTGAGAAAATGGGGTGATGTGGACAGATGGAAGGTTAGATGGACAAAGAAGAATGAGAAAAGTGTAGACAAAGGTTCATTGGCTTTTATGATAACAGAAAAGGAACATGTTGTTAAAGAGTACCCTATGAGAGAAACTCCAGGTGGTAGTTATGTGCATGTTCCCTGGACTAGGCAGGACATCCTGTCATTTACAAATGACTTTCCAAAATTAAGAGAAAAGCCAGTTGAGTGGTACCGACAGGTAGAAAGGTTTGTAAAGGTCTCGAAAGTGTTGTGGATAGATTTGGATGGATTGTTTGACATAGTGGTACCAACGGATCTGTGGTCAGAATGTAAGATTACAGTTGACTGGCCAACTACAGAATATCCAAGAGATCCTAAGACAGGAGCTCCAGGACCAGATGTGATGAAGAAATACGATAAAGTGATTACCTTTTTGAAAAATAAGATTCCTCCAAAAGAGACAGATTGGGTTAAGATTGATAGAACTACACAGGAAAGCAAGGAGAGTGTACATGCATATTATGAGCGATTGTTGTTGGTTTTCAAACAGTATAGTGGTTATGAGGAATTAAGTGAAAAGGATATGAGTCATTTTGTATACCGATTTGTATTTGGCTTGAAACAAGAAATAAGTGATATGATTAAGCAACATATGATAAACTGGCAGAATGCAAGTGTAGATGAGGTGCTGAGGTATGCTAAGTATTGTAGTGATGAAATAGAGAGTAAACAGCGTAAGTTGAAAGAAAAAGCAATGTGGGCACAAGTGAAAGTGGCAGAAAAACAAGAAGCTCAATTGGATAATAATAATGGAAACGAATCAGGACAAAATAAGATGCGACCAAATATAGGTAAAGGAAAAGGACAAGTGAGTCTAGAAGAGGCAAAGAAGAAATGGCCATGTCATAATTGCGGAAAATTAGGGCATTGGAGAAATGAGTGTAAGTTCCCACCTAAACCTAATCCGGAACATCAATCATTAACTCCACAGGTGCAGAATGAGGTAGTTGTTCAACAAAGTCAGGTGCCACAACCACCACTTCCCAACACTGTTAACCAGCAAAGATACAGTACAGAAACAGGATTCTACGGAGGAGAGCAGGTAACACAGTTGCCAAGAGCAGCTAACATTTCCCAGTATTGGTTGCATCAGAGTGAGGATGACCCGGATGAAAGTTTCTGACGGTGCGCAAGAGAGGGGAAAGAGTGCGTGCTTGGCGCAACTCTAGAGGTAGATCAGTCTGGTCCCTTTGTGGATGGAGAAGTGAATGGAGCAAACGTAACATTCCTTGTCGATACTGGAGCTACCCGTTCTACTGTTAGGTCAGTGGAAATTCCGAACCTTCCTCTCTCAGGTGAATGCATCCAAGTGGTAGGAGTTGCCAATCAGCAGATTAAAACCCCACTTACTGAATTGGTAGAAGTAAAAATTGGTTCTTTTAGAAAAATGCATAAATTTGTAGTGTGCGATTGTAGTCCTGTAAATCTTCTAGGTCGTGACCTCTTGTGTAAAATGAATTGCACAATTTATTGTACACCAGATGGAATTGGTTTTCAGACTTCAGATGAAGATGCTTTGTATAAAGTAACTTTGATGAATCAGGAACCTGAAATGAATGGTTTGTTTCCTGCATTTGATGCAGGAAAACTTCCAGAAGAATTAAAAAGTGCAGTGAAAGAAAGTGTGTGGGATTTTACAGGAGAAGACATTGGATTAATGAGAGAAGTTGATCCTGTAAAAGTGACAGTGAAAGAAGGGATAAGTTATCCAAACACGCCACAGTACAAATTAACTCCAGAAATAATTGAAGGAATAACTCCTGTGATAAATAAGATGATTGAACAGGGAATTCTGAAAGAAATCATGAGCAGTCCATGTAATTCACCTATTATGGGACTGAAAAAGCCAAATGGAACATACAGAATAGTACAGGATTTGAGAAAGATCAACAAAATAGTTGTACCATGCTGTCCAATAGTGCCAAACCCTGCAGTGATTCTATATCAAATTCCGCATGAAGCTGAGTGGTACACTGTGATAGATTTGTGTCATGCATTCTTCTCTATTCCTTTGCATCCAGATAGCCAGCCATTATTTGCATTCCGTTTTGGAGAGCGTATTTTGGCATGGTGCCGAATTCCCCAGGGGTATACAGAGAGCCCCTCAATTTTTAATCAGATTCTAAAGAAATCTCTGGAAGATTTAAAAATGCCAGAAAAATCAGTGATGGTGCAGTATATCGATGACCTATTGGTGGCATCGAAAACCAAAGAGGCATGTGTAAGTGACACAATTGCTTTACTGAACCATTTGGAGAAAAGAGGACATAAGGTGTCCCCTTCAAAATTACAGTTTTGTCAGAAAGAAGTCCAGTATTTAGGACATAAAATTGAGAAAGGAGTGCGGAAAATAGCGACAGAAAGAGTAAGAATGATTCAAGGAATGAGAGCACCAATGACTCAAAGAGAGGTAAGAATGTTTTTGGGAATGGTTGGATATTGTCGACAATGGATAAGTGGATTTTCTTTGATTGCAAAACCATTACAAAAATTGACAAAGAAAGATGTAAAAGACCCTTTTGAGTTAAACAAAGAAGAAATGAAATCTTTCAAAGAATTGAAAAGGAAACTGTGTGAGGCCCCTGCATTAGGCATGCCTGATTATGAGAAAGATTTTGAGTTATACTGCAGTGAAAGAGATGGATGTGCATTTTCAGTACTAGTACAAAAACATGGCACCATGAAGAGGCCTATAGCTTACTTTTCAGCTGTTTTAGATCCTATAGCAAAAGCATTGCCTGGATGTTTGAAAGCAGTTGCTGCTACTTGTGTAAGTCTGGAACAAAGTGAAGGTATAGTGATGGGGTATCCACTGAGAGTATATGTTCCCCATTCAGTAGAAATTCTTTTGACAAGAACAAAAACACAGTACATGACACATAGTCGGCTGACTAAGTACGAAAAAGTCATCTTGAGCGCAGAAAATGTGACCATAGATAGATGCATAAATGTAAATCCTTCGACTTCATTGCCAGATGAAGAGAGTATAATTGAACAAGATGAAGTAGATCATGATTGTCTGAATGTGCTGGAATATTGCACAAAACCAAGAGCTGACATAAAAGATGAACCGTTAAAGGAATCCGATTATGTCATGTTTGTAGATGGTTCATGTTTACGCACAAAGGAAGGAGTGTTAAGCGCAGCTTATGCAGTATGCACAGTGGCAACTGTAATGGAAGCGTCTTGTCTGAAAGGAGTTAGGTCTGCCCAAGTTGCGGAACTAATTGCTTTGATTCAAGCATGTAAATTGGGGAAAAATGTACGAATCACGATTGTGACCGATAGCCAATATGGTTTCGGCATCGTACATGATTTTGGCCAGATTTGGTCACAAAGAGGATTTTTGACATCTGCAGGAACACCTATCAGAAATGGAGATTATGTTAAAAAACTGCTTGAGGCGATACAGCTGCCTAAACAAATAGCTGTAGTGAAGTGCAAGGCGCATAAGAAAAACGAAGATTACATAGCGGTCGGCAATAATTATGCTGACGAGATCGCTAGATATTGTGCGGAAAACATGGCGTCCCTGAACAGAAATAGAGAAAGGGAGCATGTCTCTTGTCCTTTGCTTTTCACTAATGCAGTCGAAACATGGGATGAAGTAAGGCAGTTACAAGAAACAGCAAGAGATGAGGAAAAGGATTACTGGATTAAAGCAGGATGTAGAAGACAGGAAGATAATGGAGTGTGGGTATACAGAGATGAAAGACCAGTTATGCCTGATAGCATGATTGCAGACATGGCACGGATGTACCATGGACAAGCTCATATTGGGAGAGATGCAATGATCAGACTTTTTAGACAAACTTGGTATAATCCAAAATTCAGAGCCATTGCTGAAAGTCTTTGTCAAAGATGTCTTATTTGTCAACAATTTAACCCAGGAAGAAAAACAGTAGTGAGTCTAGGAACAATAGGACGAGAAGGAGGTCCATTCACAAGGATACAGATGGATTTTATTGAGATGCCCCCTAGTAACAGATTAAGATATGTGCTGGTGGTCGTCTGTTTGTTCTCTCGTTGGGTGGAGGCATACCCCACAAGAAGGAATGATGGAACAACAGTGGCAAAACTTATGCTACGAGAGTTCATTCCGAGGTATGGTTTTCCAGTCACAGTTGAGACAGATAGAGGAACACATTTTCAAAATGAGTTGATCCAATTGATTTGTGAAGCATTGAGTATTAAACAAAAATTACATTGTGCTTACAGACCCGAAGCTTCTGGGGTAGTAGAGCAGATAAATGGAACAATTAAAAACAGATTAGGAAAAATGTGTCAAGCTACAGGACTCAAATGGCCAGATGCACTGCCTCTTGTTCTGATGACCATCAGAAGCATCCCTGAAAAGAAAACGGGACTCAGTCCTCATGAAATGATCATGGGACGAGCAATGAGACAAGCCCACGTACCAGTCAACAAGTTATTGACAATAACTGATGATCTAATACTGGATTATTGCAAAGGACTGGCTGATGTGGTGCGTTCTGTGTTTCATCAGGTTGGACCGGATGCGACCACTCTTGAAAGAAAACCAGCCCACGACTTGAATCCAGGAGACTGGGTCCGTATTAAAGTCCACAGGAGAAGAAACTGTCTAGTTCCACGTTGGGATGAGCCAAGACAGGTAATCCTAGTAACAACGACTGCTGTCAAGTGTGCAGGAGTAAAGAACTGGGTTCATGCCAGCCACACAATCAGAATTCCAGAACCTACAGATCGACATGTGAGTCGGCGTCTGGAAGTGTGGGATAAAAGTTTAACGGCGGGAACAACCAAGATAAAAGAAAGGGTGCCAGAACTTGAAGATCGACCTGAAAGTCGACATCTGGAGACCCCAACGGAAAACACCTCTAGAGAAGAAGAGGAACAAGAAGAAGAAGAAGAAAGAAATTCAGAAGTTCCAGAACTTGAAGATCGACCTGTAAGTCGACATCTGGAAATATCTGACACAACTTCAGGATCTGATGATTCAGCTGCAAATTGGGAAGAATTCCGAAAGGGAACTTGGGGTTATAAACCAATTAGAGAAGAAACTGAGCAAGAAATTGAGTTAGATGAACAACCAAGTACAAGTTATGGTGGAAATCATTCAGAAACAATATTAATAGATGAAGTAGGGAAAGAAGTACACAAAAAGTTAGAAAATCGAGAAGAACCCCGAGGAGCAATAGGGATAGATAGAAAAACAGGAGAACAGGGAAATTCAGAAGCAGGTAAGGAGGAAAACACCAAATCGGAAGAACCCCGAGGAGGGACAGTGATAAGGGAAAACGAAAAGGAGAAGATAGATCCACCAGTAGGAGATGACGAGATTATAAGTTTCAAAATAAGAGACAATAGTGAGACAGTTGAAACAGAAACAGAAGAAAGTGGAGGAGAGGAAAAAGCAAAGACTGAATCAAGAAAAAGAAATTGGAGGTCGGAAAGAGAAGAAAGAGAGGGTGAGGTCAAAAGGCCAAGAAAAGGAGATAATTGGCCCAACAGCTATGTAAGAAAATTGAGATATAGAATAATAAGAGCAGAAGATGAAGATGCTGAACAAGTAAATGAAGTAACAAGTCAAAAGGGACAAGAAAAACCCAGTGGAAAAAGATTACAAAAGTCCAAAAGGACAAGGAAAATAAATTCAAAATTTAAGTCACCTGAGTGGCTGTATATTGCACTAACAGATTACAAAGGAGAAGAAGAAAACACTCACGGAAACCAGAGACTGAGAAGTCGAATGGGAAAAGGTGAGATGCAACAAAAGGACTGAAGTGAAGACTTAAAGTGCTTCTGCCGGACGTGACAATTTTACTGGATGTGACAAATCACCGGATGTGACAACGAAAGAATTCTGGAGAGAATTAAAGAAAGTACCAAGCAAAGACTTTTTGAAAGCAGAGTGGCGTCTAAGTCATTTTGAGGTGTAGTGACACAATTTTCTGAAAATTTAACAAATAGAAAAAGAAAAATGGAGAATAATGAGAATAGAAGAAATAAATGTGAATTTGTAAAGAGATGGTGCAAAATGTGCTGCTTTTGTACAGGGTTATTAATGACCATATGGATAGTTTTAGCAATCACAATTCCAATTAGCGTGGCTGTGATAGAAGCAAAGAATGATACTAAACAAGAAAAAGAAACTAATATTAAAGAACAAGTTGTTTTAAGAAGTAGTGCAGAATTGCATAAGGATAGGTCAGTAACAGATTTCTCAAAGAATGTTTTTACAAAGTTGTTGTATGAGTACGTAAAAACAATGGAAGTAAGAGATTGTTATGTTTGTATGCAATTGCCTGCATCAGTATCTGAAGGTGTGACTTATCATCACTTACCTTTGACTTATGGAATAACATGTAGTGTAATAGCAAGTTTATTTTATAAAACAGGTAGATTAGAATCGTATTATACTGATATAGATAAGATATTTGCAAACATTCCTGTAGTGCCAGAGCTTAACAAAGTGAAACCAGCAAAGGTTTTAGGAGAATTCTTTTTAGAACATAGAAAATTAACGTTAGAAGAAATAGTTAGTGACAACCTTACCTGTGAGTTAAAGAAAGAAGAAAAAGTATTTCTAGACATGGTTGAGGAAAGAAGAATGAAATTTCAAAAAGAAGCAATAAAAGAGGAAGGAAAACGTTTATGGACGTTTGAGGAAGGAAATCATGAAGGGAAAAAGATAAATGCAGCAATGACATTAGACTGGCCGCAAACAGGAAAGTTGTGCATTAGGAGAAATAAGACAGTCTATGACAATTACTTTGTAGGTTCCAGTGTCTGCCATGACAATTATCAAATTCTGGGAGGTTGGGGATTCAAAGGTGGAAAAGATCCAATATTTCCAGGTATCTATTATATTTGTGGGAATAGAGCTTATTACAGGTTACCGGACCATTGGTATGGAACTTGCTATGTAGGCCTGGTCTTTCCAAAAATCTTTCACATGGACAGAGAAGAAAAGGGAACATACAAAATGATTAATGGATTTAAACGTAGAAAGAGGGAAAGTTTTTCAGAAGTTGTAGGAGATATTTTTGGAGCATTGATACCAGCAGTGGGAATATCTTTGAATGCATTTAAAATTCGGAAGTTATCCACAGTAGTAGATCGTTTGTCTACAGATACTGCGGGAGGGTTCTTAATGGTAAATACCGAAATGGTTGCCATGAGAGCTATGGTGATGCAAAATCGGCTTGCCCTTGATATTCTTTTGGCAAAAGAGGGTGGAGTCTGTGGAATGTTGAAAGTTCAACATTGTTGTACTTACATTCCGGATAACAGTGAAAATATACAGAAGTATATTACAAATATTACAAGTCTGCACAAAGAATTAGTCCCACTGGAGGTTGAAAGTGTTTTGGGAAAACTTGGTAGAGGGTTTTCCTCAGTAGCAAATTGGTTAACTAGGATGAGTAAACTAGTAATAGGGAAAGTTATAATAGTAGCAACTATAGTGATATTGTTAGCCATGACATTGAAAATAGTAATAACATGTATAAAGAGAAAAGTAAGACAGAATAAGATAAGAAGAAATAACAGAATAATGAGAGAAAGAGAGAGAGAAATGGGTGAAATTGAGTTGGAGAAAATGAAAGAAAGCATGTATAAAGAGACTAAAAGGCAAGATGAAGAAGAGACAGAGATATGAATAACAGAAAGTAAAGGATGAAAGACATGCTGCCTGAAAAGAAGTATGACTTGGGTTTTATGTGGTGATTTAAAAATCACCAAAGGGGGATTGATGGAGCAGTAAAAATAAAAAATTTAACCCCTAACAAATTATATAATTAATTAATTAAAAATGTTCGTTTAAATGTAGTAATCAACATTGTATATGTGGGAATGGTAATATGCCAATGTATGTGCTAAATAATCTATTAATGAATGTCCGTGTGTCTAATCATAACGTAAGAATAAAAAGCGTACTAAATAAAATAAATGCATGTTTGTGCTTCATAGAAATAAAATGTGTCGTTGCAAAAACAATAGTGATGGTAAGTAAGGAGCAGCTTAAATGTCGCTTTTTGCTAGGTAACAACTAATTGGGGTACGTAGACGGGAGGGAAACGAAAGGGATATTTTTCTCTATTTTAATTATGTTTTATTTGCCTCAAATTAGTGCTTCTAAAGTAGAACCGAGTGGCGAGATAAAATGGCCGCCAGTGGGAAGATGTGCGCAGGCGCAAGGGGACACGTGGTACGGGATGAGATTGAAGAAATCTGGAGCCTCGTGATGTCTCTGAGAGGCTAGGATGCAAGAAATGGTCAAGGCTGGTGTGACCTAATTGAACTGATAGTGTGCCGTGATGATCAGGAGAGAGTCCGTGGGAAAGGAGCCCAAGAGAAAGGACAATGACTGCGGAGTTCTTGAATGTGTCAAAAGAAGATACAAATGGACTGATCGAATCGGATGGAAATGTTTAAGCGTATGGGAAAGGAAATGATCCAAGGACCCTTGAATCCAAGAGAACTTGATTAAAGAATGAATAAGCTGACATGCATGGACCAATGAAAGAAAAGCGTGATATTAATGTTGCAACAGTTAGTTAGCAAAGTTAGAATTGGGGTATAAGAGGGCCTACTCTTAGTGGGAGGGGGTCAGTTGCAGTGAGTTCAGGAAGTTCCAGAGAGTTGCAGTACGAGAGTCGTGGTTGCAGTAGAGGAGACGGGTTGCAGGTAGCTGATGCTGACGAGCTGAAGTTGCTGTTGCGGTCTTAACTTTACAGTTGAGTATGAGAATCAGGCTATTTCTAATCCCAAAGTTAGGTTAGAAATCATTAGGCTAAATTAGGAAGCTAGGCAGGTAACTAAGGTTTTTGGCTTCATGACAAAATTTCCTTTCTGCAATAAATTGATTATGCTTAATAAAATTGTGAATTTAAAATGAATAATTGAATAAAGTATTAAATCTTTTCATGCTTTTAAAATTATATAAAATTTAAGATTCTTTAAAAACCAAAATGACTCAGTGGTTATTTTCCTAAATGATTGTGACATGAGTAATTGGTTGATTGTGATTCAGCTGGTCTTAATCACTATGAACTAATTTCTTAAATGAATGATTCATCGACAAAACAATGAGCAGGAATATCTTAAGAAATAATTAAAAGAAAGTGACAAATTAAGGTAAATAGATATCCTTGCTCTTCCAGCGGTACACAAAATGGTGTTCTCCATTTAGTTCTCATGCTTCTCCTAGGAGTACAGAAATTCATAAAGGTGTAAAAGGAAATCCAGGAGTGTGTGTGTGTGTTTAGGCGATGTTTATGGGCCCCATCGTCATGTGGATATGAGAAATATAGTTTGCCCCTGGATGACCTATAAGTAACCTGGGAGGAGGATAGTTTTTATTGTACGCGCTGCAACAAATATACCTTGGCCAATATATTTATAAAACATATTTAAACTTTACAGAAACACACACTCACTGGATGATGTCATCACTGATGTCATCAGTGATGTCATTTGAGATGTCATCAGTGATGTCATCAGTGATGTCACTGACCATGTCATGAATGATGTAATATGTGACGTCATCAGCAGTGCATTGTGGGGGCGTGAGTTATAGTTAGCTCAACTAACTATAACGGCCAAATTTCTATGGTTTTGTACAAGTGAAATGTGCAAGTAACTATAACGTCCCTGAAACCTATGTTTTTTTCAGTGAATTTCTAGGGTTTTTAACATGATAATTTGTAACTATAACGTTCCTGAAACCTATGGTTTTTTCAGTGAATTTCAAAGGTTTTTTAAATGCTAATTTCTAATTATAATGTTCATTAAACCTATCTGCTGTGCGATCCAAAAACAAGCTGGTGCTTGTAGTGTTGTGGACAGTGGACGCAACCATGTTACCTCAGGCAGTGGGGAAGATCTCGGTCATGAACCTGTGTCGTTGCCCCCTGTAAGCGGAAGCGCAGTGGCCTGGTCCAATGTACGCCACTCCAGCGTAGAAGTGTGAATAAATAGGCCGGGGTTCTGGGCGTGGTTCACTTGTGTGAAAGCCAACGCGTCTGCCAGAGCGGCGACCCTCACCCTGCCACGTGGCTGCCGCCATGACCGCGGGCCTCCCTCGACATAAGCCCCCTGCGAACACAGCGGCACAGCACTGCACAGTTATGTCTGTACAGACTACTGCCTTCGATCTACACTGCGGACAGCAGGGCTCACAATTCAGATTGAGTCACGATTGCAGATGACGCAGTCCAGTAGGCAAGACACATTGCTCCCAGTGCGGCCCGCCCGGACCACGCATCATCGCAGGCTGCGTACACGCTGTGCGCCAGAGGTACCACTAACTCAGTGCACCACAAGTAAACACCACGTGGCCTTATTAAGGCAGAATTCATTAAACAAAACACATTGCTACCAGTGCGGACCACGCATCATCGCAGTATGCGCACACGCTGAGTGCTTCAGATGCCACTAGCTCACTGCACCATAAGTCATCGCCACGTACCCTTTAACCTACATAATATCCTTTTAGTATCCTTGCTTCAAGAACTTTTTTGATATCAATTATAGCTTTAGTACAATGACCAAATTCATCTTGCAAGTCCAAAGGAACACTGAATGGCAGTCTACACTGGGGATAGCAGAGCCCACAATTCGAATTCAGTTTTGATTTATTTATTGCAGAGTGAACTGTACTTTATGTCGTTGGATTTTCTCAAGAGGAAGTCACAAAAGCATTCCTCGATGTCTGTGCTGACTACTGCCTTTGATCTACACTGCGGTCAGCAGAGCTCACCATTCAAATTCAGCCTTGATTTATTAATTGGACAGAGAATTGTACTCTATGTCGTTGAATTTTCTCAAGAGGAAGTGACAAAAAGCTTTCCTTGATGTCTGTGCTGACTACTGCCTTCGATCTACACTGCGGACAGCAGGGCTCACAATTCAGATGGAGTTGCGATTGCAGATGACGCAGTCCAGTAGGCAACAGACATTGCTACCAGTGCGGCCCTCCAGGACCACGCATCATCGCTAGCTGTGCACACGCGGAATACTTCTGATGCTCCTACCTCAGTCCACCACAACTGATGGACCCTTTATGACAGAATCTTTTGTGTATGATTTCAGATCTGGTGCCCCTAACTTAGTGTAGCACAAGTCATGGACAATTTATGACTGAATCTCTGTGTGTGATCTGATGAGTACTGTTGTACTTGTTACCAGCACCAACCATTCCCGGAGGGCTGGCTTACACTCACCCCACACGCATCCAGCACAGACGTCACTGGACATGTGACCCTGGTAATAAAAAGGAGTCGAGTGCACGTGCTCGTACCCAGTTCCACTATCTATCTGTGTCCATGTGTTCATTATGTATGCAACATGCTGCCCCTGGGCCCTACCACATTACATTGTGCTCTGGACAGCGTATGCAACCAACTTACCTTTGACAGTGGGAGAAAACTTTGGTTATGTAACTTTGTCTTGGTTATTGTACAAGTACGTACGTAGAGACTGGATGATTAGAGTACTGCAAGGAGAGTGTATAGTGAATTTATAAGTGCGTGGGGATTGGTGGAGTGATTGTATAAGTACATATGTTGGCGCACCCTAACTCCGACAACGAGCTTGTCTCTAGTTGGCTGCCCTCCATGTCCCAAAAACTGAAATTTGGATTTTGCATGGCCCAGCATTGCTACAGCTGCAATACTCCACTGAATGTGCAATAAACATTCACACCCACACAGATGTGTCATGTCCACCATCTTTCTTGTGTGGAACTATGGATGAATGTAGGGTCAGTTATTCCCCGTACCTTCCATGTTGGCCATGTTCAGGGACTTGGCTCACAGAGTGACACATTGACGCTTGCGACCCGGGTGACGGCAGCACTACAACAAGAACACCCGCATGGCATCAGTTGATTCCTCATACAGCTCAGGATGGAGCCACGCCCATTGCTCCGGAGTCATTCTTCACAGCCTCACGCAGGACTGGCATACGCCAGGCCAGCCCACTCTGCTTACGCTTACAGAGAAAGACAACAACGCTACATGGCCCAGATTTTCATTGCAGTGATCTGCTGGTCACACCCTAGTTGTCAGTACGCCACAGCCACTCCCTCATGGCTGGTATACACCCACACCACACCCATCCAGCCCAGGCGTCACAGGACACGTGACCCTCCCAATAAAAAAGACCGGGCACACGTGGTCTAAACCATTTTAGAGTTGCTCCCACCGCATGCACTGTGATGGCCTGTCTCGGTGGTTCGGACACCTCATGTAGGCCTGAGCCACCGAACAGGGAGGCCTACCACCACGTACGTGGCCTCACTGTTCACTGAGTTAGTGGCACCACAAGGACTGAGCGGGTGTGCAACCTGCGATGATGATAGGTGCACTAGTATGTCCTCTGCCATGGCAAAATCAAGACGCAGCACCAAATGTGAGACCTGTTGGCCTGCGGAGCGGGACTGCATGATGCGGAGGGTGCCCTGTCCGCGAAAAGGTGAGCAGTGAGGCCTGGGTGCGCAGCGGTGGGCAAATACGTCTGGGCGGCGGGAGTGGATACACAAAGGCGGCACAGCGATTTAGGCGTACGCAGTCGTATATACTCTCCCATTACTAATTCTGTACTATGTTTAGATGTGGGAGCTTAAGGGCTCCACTAGGTCCCGGCACGTGGTTGGAGACACAGCACTCACTGTCCCTCTTCATCTCTTCCTTTCTCTCCTTCACACTCTTTCTCTCTCTCTTCTTCTCACACTGTTTCTCTCTTTCTCTCTCTCTTAATCTTTCTCACACTCTTTCTCTCTCTCTCCCTCTCTCTCTCTGTTTCTCTCTCTCTTCGTCTCTCTCACTCTTTCTTTCTTTCTCTTTGTCTTCCTCTCACTCTTTCTTTCTTTTTCTCTCTCTCTTCCTCTCACTGTTTCTCTCTTTCTCTCTGTATTCCTCTGACTCTTTCTTTCTTTTTCTCTCTCTCTTCCTCTCACTCTTTCTTTCTCTCTCTATCTCTCTTTCTATCTCCTTTGATGGACGCATGACGCACAATCTTATCTTGCTTTTTGTCTTGCAGGCCTGCGATGAAGCATGGCCATCCTGCAATCAACACTCAACCTGAATTGTGAGCTTCGCTCTCCGCGTGTACACAACGGGTGAGGAGGTTTCTTCGGCACGTGGTGGACCCTCTTCGACACACGCTGGTGGTGTAAGGTGAGCAGAGAGGCTTGTTTGGGCAGCGGCGGGCAGTCACCTCCAGGCAGTGGGAGTGGATGGGGTGCAGCAGCCTGGGTGCACAGCGGCACGCAGTCACCTCCGGGCAGTGGGAGTGCATGGGGTGCAGCAGCCTGGGTGCGCAGCAGCTGTCATACACCTCTGGGCAGTGGGAGTGGATGGAGTGCAGCAGCCTGGGTGTACAGCAGCGGGTAGACACCTCTGGGCAGTGGAAGTGGATGGGGTACACTAGCCTGGATACACAAAGGCGGGACAGCGATTTAGGCATATGCAGTTGTATGTACTCATCCATTACTGATTCCATTTTTATGTTTCAGATGACTAAGCTTGAGGGCTGCCCTATATCCCGGCACGTGGTTGGAGACACACCGGTGACAGAAAGGTGAGCTGTGAGGATTTTCTCCACAGTGTCAACACTCACTCTCCCTCTCCATCTCTTCCTTTCTGTCACTCACACTCTTTCTCTCTCTCTCACTCTCTATCTCTTCCTTTCTCTCTCTCACACTCTTTCTCTCTTTCTCTGTCTCTTCCTCTCTCTCTCATTCTTTCTTTCTCTCTCTTCCTCTCTCACTCTTTCTCTCTCTCTTCCTCTCTCTCACACTGTTTCTCTCTTTCTCTCTTCCTTGTATCTCACTCTTTCTCTCTTTCTCTGACTTCCTCTCTCTCACACTTTCTCTCTTCCTCACTCTCACTCTTTCTCTCTCTCTCTTCCTTTCTCTCACTCTTTCTCTCTCTCTCTTCCTCTCTCTCACTCTTTCTCTCTCTCTTCCTCTCTCTCACTCTTTCTCTCTCTCACTGTTTCTCTCTCTCTTCGTCTCTCTCACTCTTTCTCTCTGTCTTCCTCTCACTCTTTCTTTCTTTTTCTCTCTCTCTTCCTGTCACTCCCACTGTTTCTCTCTTTCTCTCTGTCTTCCTCTCACTCCTTCTTTCTTTTTCTCTCTGTCTTCCTCTCACTCTTTCTTTCTCTCTCTCTCCTTTGATGGACGAATGACGCACAATCCTATCTTGCTTTTTATCTAACAGGCTGTAATTCACAAATCGACGTCCCCCCCCCACACCACCACAGCTGAACGCGTGTATAAACTGCGATGATGCCTGGCCATCCTGACAACGCCTGACAAAGTTGCTTCAGCACGTGGTGCACCCTCTTACACACACGCCGGTGGCAGAAGGTGAGCAGAGATACTTCTTTCCACAGCAGCGGGCAGTCACCTCTGGGAGGTGGGAGTGGATAGTGTGCAGCAGCCTGGGCGCACAAGAGCGCACAGACACCTCCGAGCAGTGGGAGTGGATGGGCTGCAGCAGCCTGAGTGCGCATTGCCGAAACAGATAATTAGGCGTGTTCGGTTGTATGTACTCTGCAATTACTAATTCTATACTATCTTTCAGATCACTAAACTTAAGGGTGCACTATGTCCCGGCACGTTGTTGGAGACACACCGGAGGCACAAAGGTAAGCTGCGAAGATTTTCTCCAGTGTCAACACTCCCTCTCCATCTCTTCCTTTCTCTCGCTCACACTTTCTCTCTTTCTCTGTCTGTTCCTCTCTCTCTCTCATTCTTTCTTTCTCTCTCTTCCTCTCTCTCACTCTTTCTCTCTCTCTTTCTCTCTTTCTCTCTATCTCTCTCTCACACTGTTTCTCTCTCTCTCTTTTCCTTGTATCTTACTCTTTCTCTCTCTCACTCTTTCTCTTTCTCTGTCTTTGTCTGTCTTCCTCTCGCTCACTCTTTCTCTCCTCTCTCTCACTCTTCCTCTCTCTCTCTTCCTCTCTCTCACTCTTTCTCTCTCTCTTCCTCTCTCTCACTCTTTCTCTCTCTCTCTTCCTCTCTCACACTATTTCTCTCTGTCTCTCTCTCACTCTTTCTCTATTTCTTTGTCTTCCTCTCTCTCTCACTCTTTCTTTGTTTCTCTCTTTCTCCTTCACTCTTTCTCCTTTGCTGGACGCATGACGCACCATCTTATCTTTCTTTTTGTCTGACAGGCTGTGATTCACAAATGGTCCAGCGATGACACAACATGGCTGTACATAGTTTTATTTCTTGTTGTTTTGTTTTAATAAAATGTTTTATATGTAAATCCATACATGACTAAGATTCTTATTTGTCCAACCTAACGTGACTGTCACATTTGTTTGTGGGGGGTGGGGGTGATGGCGGACAAGGAGCTCCTACTGGGGGATGTCTGAGCAGTGTTGGGTGTCCGACCTGCATGATCGTTGCCTCCATTACATCTGTTCTCAGAGACTTAAGAGCCGGCGGTCTGGCTCGTAGATGAAGAACTGCGAGTCGACTAGCAGGCTCATAGAGGGAGAACCGCGGCTCGTCAGTTCGCAGAGGAAGAGCTGCGGGCCAGCTCGCAGAGGAACACCTGCGGGCCGACTAGTATAGGGTAAGGTGCAGGCCATCGGCTTCCAAAGGGATAGCTGCGGAACACTGATGTGGGGAGAGGGAGCGTGAAGAGCGTATCTCGCAGAGAGACACCTCCGGTATATTTCCAGTATTGGCTTCACAGATACAACTGCGGGCCCCAGAACTCGCACCCGAAGAGCTGTGAGCCGACAAGTGGTTCGCAGAGGCAGACTTGCGGGCCCAAGTATGTTGTTGGAGGTATGCTGTTGATGGTGAAAAAGGGTGCGTTACCTGCTGATGTAGGGAGACGCAGCGTGAAAGCGGTATCTCGCACAGACAGAGCTTCGGTATATTAAATTGCCCCCGGGACCTTTCTTTTATATTTTCACTTGATGCGAGGCACAAGATGGCTGCTAACACTTCCTGGTTTGAATTGTTAGCAGTCAATCAGAGGCAAGCTCATGCTCGGGGGTTAGGCACAGTCCAGATATATATATCTTTTTTTCCTTTAATATCTCAAAAACTACTGAACGGATTTACACCATTTCTACAAAACCACGCTTTCTGCACCAAGACCTTTCTCCCTGCCAAATTTGGCGTAATTCCGTTCAGCAGTTTGACCTGCAGCCTTGTCTAAAGTTTCCTATGGAAAATGCATTGCGAAAACACTTTTTCGGACCCCCTTTTTCTCAGCCCCCTTCACCAATCACCCTGTAATATGTCTTCGCAGCTCAATACACCCCTAAACTTTCAAGATACGAGCTGATCAAAAAAGAGAAACTTTCTGGAATATTTAGTAAAGATTCGTCAAACGACGCCAAAGTTATAAGCACATGGAGGTCTCCAGGAGGGGGGCCGCACAACCCCCCTCCCAACATGAGTGAAGCCCCGGGTCTGCGGGGACCCCAGCGGGCCCCCGCAGCCCCACCGAGCCCCCGCTGTTATTTTTTAAGAAATGACCCGGGACCTAGCCCACACCGGGGTCTCATTAAAATAAAACGCGGGACCCCGAGACCCCAGCGCGAATTAAGCCGTAATTTTTTTTTTTAAATGCTTTTTTTGGCCCTGGGGTCTTCCTGGGACCCCCTGAGCAGGCCTAGGGGGTCACGGTGTTTCTACCCTGCCCCCTTCTCTTGTTTTATACCTTTGTTTCTCTGTTTTCTAGAGACTCGCTTCTACCGAGCCACAAGATGGCTGCCAACACTTCCTGGTTTGGAGTGTTTGCAGCCAATCACAGTGAAGCTCGTGCACGGGACTAAGGCTCCGGCAAAGTTCTCGAAACTTTTATTTTTCTAATTTCTCAGCAACTACTGAACGGATTTACACAATTTAAAAAAAGGTCGCTTTCTGATCCAAGCACTACCTTTTTGCCAATTTTGGGGTAATTCCGTTCAGTAGTTTCGGCTCTAGCCTTGCACAAAGTTTCCTAAGGGAAATTGATTTTTTGACTCTTATTCTTTGAATTTCTAAAAAACTACTGAACGGATTTACACCATTTGAAAAAAAGGTCGCTTTCTGAACCAAGCTCTACATTTCTGCTAAATTTGAGGTAATTCCGTTCAGCAGTTCGGGCTGTAGCTCGTCGCAAAATTTCCAATGGAAATTAACATGGAGAAAACGCGTTTTGGGACCCCCCTTTTTTCTCAGCCCCCGCTTGAGAAATCACCCCCAAACTTTCAAGATAGGAGCTGACCTAAAAAGTGCAACTTTTTGGAAAATTTCATAAAGATTCGTCAAACGATGCCAAAGTTATTAGCAAATCAAAAAACACTTTTCCTATGGAAACTAGGTTGTAACTATAACTACCTACTGGCGATCGCCAGTAGGTAATATATATATATGTATATATATATATATATATATATATATATATATATATATATATATATATATATATATATATATATATATGTAACCAAAAACGCCCAGAAGCTTGAGGTGGCACACAGCTGCAGGTGTTACAAACTCCATTTGAACCAAGCAGGCAGCTTATCATCCCCTTGAAGTCCATGGCCTGACGCGTTTCGATGCCGCTGTTTGCATCTCCTCAGAGGCCGTGTTAGCGGAGGTGATTTATGGCTGCCGCATTTCCCCTGCGTGTTTGTGGTTAGTGAGCTATCAGTGCTCCTCCGTTGGTGGAAGTTCATTTTCAAATGCACGCTGGGATATGAGGTCTCATTTTGCCAAATAACGCCCTCTGGTGGGTTACCTCCGCTGCAGCTAATTATGGACGATTATTCTCGGCCCTCCATTGAGCCTTGGATGATACTCTGTCTGCTTCATTAAAGGTACCCTGCAGCTTCGGAAAGAGGAATCTTCCTCTCCCCTAGTCCCGTTGGTTGCGGGCAGTGAGATCCCTCTGCGGCCTGGAACCGCCGCATAATATGTAACCAAAAATGCCCAGAAGCTTGAGGCCGCACACAGCTGCAGGTGAGTTACAAACTCCATTTGAACCAAGCAGGCAGCTTAACATCCCCTTGAAGTCCATGGCCTGACGCGTTTCGATGCCGCTGTTTGCATCTCCTCAGAGGCCGTGTCAGCGGAGGTGATTTATGGCTGCCGCATTCCCCCTGCGTGTTTGTGGTTAGTGAGCTATCAGTGCTCCTTCCTTGGTGGAAGTTCATTTTCAAATGCATGCTGGGATATGAGGTCTCATTTTGCCAAATAACGCCCTCTGGTGGGTTACCTCCGCTGCAGCTAATTATGGACGATTATTCTCGGCCCTCCATTGAGCCTTGGATGATACTCTGTCGGCTTCATTAAAGGTACCCTGCAGCTTCGGAAAGAGAATCTTCCTCTCCCCTAGTCCCGTTGGTTGCGGGCAGTGCGATCCCTCTGCGGCCTGGAACCGCCGCATAATATGTAACCAAAAACGCCCAGAAGCTTGAGGCCGCACACAGCTGCAGGTGAGTTACAAACTCCATTTGAACCAAGCAGGCAGCTTAACATCCCCTTGAAGTCCATGGCCTGACGCGTTTCGATGCCGCTGTTTGCATCTCCTCAGAGGCCGTGTCAGCGGAGGTGATTTATGGCTGCCGCATTTCCCCTGCGTGTTTGTGGTTAGCGAGCTATCAGTGCTCCTCCCTTGGTGGAAGTTCATTTTCAAATGCACGCTGGGATATGAGGTCTCATTTTGCCAAATAACGCCCTCTGGTGGGCGGCAGAGTATCATCCAAGGCTCAATGGAGGGCCGAGAATAATCGTCCATAATTAGCTGCAGCGGAGGTAACCCACCAGAGGGCGTTATTTGGCAAAATGAGACCTCATATGCCTGCGTGCATTTGAAAATGAACTTCCACCAAGGGAGGAGCACTGATAGCTCACTAACCCCAAACACGCAGGGGAAATGCGGCAGCCATAAATCACCTCCGCTGACACGGCCTCTGAGGAGATGCAAACAGCGGCATCGAAACGCGTCAGGCCATGGACTTCAAAGGGATGTTAAGCTGCCTGCTTGGTTCAAATGGAGTTTGTAACTCACCTGCCGCTGTGTGCGGCCTCAAGCTTCTGGGCGTTTTTGGTTACATATTATGCGGCGGTTCCAGGCCGCAGAGGGATCGCACTGCCCGCAACCAACGGGACTAGGGGAGAGGAAGATTCCTCTTTCCGAAGCTGCAGGGTACCTTTAATGAAGCCGGCAGTGTATCATCCAAGGCTCAATGGAGGGCCGAGAATAATCGTCCATAATTAGCTGCAGTGGAGGTAACCCACCAGAGGGCGTTATTTGGCAAAATGAAACCTCATATCCCAGCGTGCATTTGAAAATGAACTTCCACCAAGGGAGGAGCACTGATAGCTCACTAACCCCAAACACGCAGGGGAAATGCGGCAGCCATAAATCACCTCCGCTGACACGGCCTCTGAGGAGATGCAAACAGCGGCATCGAAACGCGTCAGGCTGTTGTTTTCTTGTGATCCTTCATCTTCAAGTATATATATATATATATATATATATATATATATCCAAACAAAATCCCAAGTGCATTCACGCACGTACAAGGACACGGACTCCGGATATAGCTGGTGCCAAAATAGATATTCTTTATTAATATACTTGGTGCTGCCTCTGACGCGTTTCGGCCACAGCGGTTGCCTTGATCACATGACATATAGTTTGCAAAACCGGGAATTTAAAGGGAAAGTGATGTTTCCTGTGACGTGGTCGGCACTGGTGAACATAGAAAAGATACTATACATTTACTGGTCTGTTTTCCCTATATTCACAAAAAACAGCATCCATAGGTAAGTGTTAGGCTAAAACAATTGTTTTTAGCTAATATATACACTTAATACCAATTGGACTCAGTCTTATGCATAGAATAAAAAAGACTGTCTAAAAACAACACATAAAATATTTGCAAAGCCCGGCTTACATATGTCAATATGTAGAATGGTTGAGATGGAAAGATTCTGAGTATAGCATATGCCCACAATGTTGCCTTCTACTGCTCAGAGTTAAAGTGCATAATGCCTATTACAGCAATTACATTTGATATTACATATATCCAACGTGCAAATACCGCAGTTGTAAACCTGATACAGCTCAGAGTTAAAGTGCAAAATGCCTATTACAGTAATTACATTTGATATCACATATATCCAATGTGCAAATACCGCAGTTGTAAACAAAAGTGTATATAAAGTGCAAAGTGCATAATAGCATGACAAAATGTCCTGAGACAAAACCTGCATGCATTGTCTGTAAATGGCTCTCACTATAACCTGCATATATGGCTGAAGGCAATGTCACATATACATACGTACTATCTACTCCTATCCTGCAATAATAAAGTACAGATTTCCATCTGAAACTTTCCGCTTCATTGAGGCACTATAGAACACAATGATAAGCCCTAAATGGGATAGAAATTCATAAAAAGGGTATGTACCATGTACAAATACAACTATACATGTGGCAAAACAATTTACCACATGTATCATGCCTCTACGTATAACGTGTTCCTAGTGCCTATGTACAGAATACAGATATGCAAACTCTAAAAATGTCCAAATAGACATACGCCTGGGCAAAATGTGTTGATCTAATAATAGACATAATGATCTAAGGGTGATAAAGTGCCAGTGCCAGAACAGTGTTGAAGCGTGTAAAGTGCAAATGGGGAATTACTGTGCAAAAGTGCAAATCTATTAAAAAGAATTATAAAAAAATTATTACAAAATTGAGATCATATGCCGGTTACTCTAATAGTGAATAGAGTCCCAAAGGTCCTCATAAATCAATAGCTCATCAAACGGATATTGCTAGGTACCAAGAGCGTTAAGTAGAGTATCTACTTTCCCCTGGGAAATAAAAATCACACTGTGTGGTAATTCGAAGTAGCACGGGAGCCCCCAAATACTACATCCCTAGGAGACATCATGTTGGATGAGGAGATAGATGGTAAACACAGCCTTATCTACACTCATATAGGAAATCAAGACAATAGACCTGCCACTCATCGCTGCTAGCTATGTCTTACTAGAACACAGATATATGGGCACCAGTATCTAAGCGCTATTACAGGAAATTGTGCAGATCTTCCCCGATGTTAAGCCCTGATGGGGACTTGGTGTCGAGCTCCACTATATACTTGGATTCTAGCTGGCGCAACTGCTTCTCCCGGTTACCACCCTGTTTGCTCAGTGGCACAGCATCTATTACAAAGTATTGTAAGCAGTTGAGATTGTTATCATGTACTGCTTTAAAATGCCTAGCAACTGGATAGGCTGGGTCGGAATTCACTATCGCACGAAGGTGCTGTAAAATGCGAACATATACTTGTAATTTGGTACTTCCGGCGTAGCACAAATCACAGCTGCACCTTAACACATAAACTGCGTGGTCAGTTCTACAAGTATAATGCTCTCTAAGTGCGATGGATTGATTTGCAAAGGGCGTCATGTAAGTGGCGGTGTTCATTCCGAATTTGCAAGCTCGGCATGAGCTGCATTTAAAAAACCCCATTCTCGGTGAGAGCCAATTGCCCGCCTTGGTCGTTTCAGGGCTATTCTTGACTAAGTCGTTGCGCATAGAGTAGGCTTTTCTAAAAGTGACAGTGGGGTTACTGGGGAGAACCTTTTTCAGTGTGGCGCCTGTAAGAATTATAGGCCACTGTTTTCTGATGATGGCTTTTAAAGTGTTGGCCTGTTTACTATAGGTGGTAATAAGTCTAATCTCAGCGATCTCAGTCTGTGGACTGATGACTGTGTCCTCTGTTCCCCTTGTATCATGTCTGTTCGGGTTAAGTAAGTCGCCTCGCTTTGTCTCATTGGCCTTCCTCATTGCTATATCTAATTTTTTGGTGTTATACCCTCTAGCTTCAAGTCTCTTTTTGGCTTCTAGTTGATGATGTTCCCGGGCTTCTGATGTACTACAGGCCCTATGTATGCGAAGAAACTCCCCGTACGGAATACTGGTAATCGTATGCTGTGGGTGAAAACTCCCAGTGTGCAATACAGTATGCCCTGATGTGGGCTTACGGTAAAGACATGTTTCCACTCTTCCCTGTACGGCCTGCACAGTGATGTCTAAGAAGTTAGCAGTAGAAGCATCGATATGGGCAGTAAAGTGCAAATTGAGACTGTTGGCATTAATACTCCCAACAAATTCAAGGGCTAGTTTTTAGTCCCTCTCCATATTGCGAAAATATCGTCAATGTAATGCCACCATTTAACTATGTGTGTGGACCACTCATGAGCATGTTGCACCATGAGGACATGCTCCTCCCACCAGCCCACATGAAGACAAGCGTAGCTGGGGGAAAAGCATGCCCCCATGGCCCCACCTCGTAGTTGCTGGAATACTGCGTTGTGAAACATGAATACATTATTGTATAGACACCAATGTATCATTTGTAAAAGCATTCGGTTATGACGATACATCTCAATAGGCCTTTTGCCCAAAAAGTATTCCACAGCTCTAAGACCATCAGAGTGGGCTATGCTCGTATAGAGGGCAGTAATGTCCATAGTAGGAAAAATAAATTCATCTGACCATACTTGGTTGCTCAGTTGGTATAGAAAGTCAGTGGTATCTTTGATATAGGTTGGAAGGTTAACCACAAAATCCTGGAGGTAAAAATCAATGTATTTGGAAGTATTTTCAAAGGTGCTCTTGATTGCTGAAACAATGGGCCTGCCCGGAATGGGCAACTCATTCTTATGGACCTTTGAAGTAAAATACATATTAGATAACACTGGAAAGTCATTGTTCAAAAACATAAATTCATCTTTAGAAATAAGACCTTCCCTTCTCCATACATTTAGTTCGTCCTTGTAATTCTTTTGGATCTTTTTCACTTGTGCCGTGTTGATTTTACAATAACAAGCTGCATCGTTAAGGTGTCGATATGCCTCCTTTACATAGTCATTTTTGGTCCATAATACAATATTGCCTCCTTTGTCGGATTGATTAATGACAATGGTGTTGTCTTTTTCAGTCTGTTCATGAGCTCAAAATATTTTTGGGCAAAGTATTTAGGAGTAGTCCTTTTGGACTGAGTCTTATGTTGTATTTTTGTTAGCTCCTCCGTAATGCGGTCATGAAATATGTCAATTGCATCTCAAGGCATTGTAGGAACAAACGTAGAGACCGGTTTGAATGGACTATGTCCTGGCTTGGCAATGTCTATATATATTTATATATCACCACACGTTACCTCTGAAACTCAGAGGCTTGCGAAAAACGCACTCACTCGGGATCTGTGAATAAAGTTGCTTTATTGCATATAAGCAGCCGTAGCCATGCCCAACGCGTTTCGGTTCGGTTTGGCGTTGGGCATGGCTACGGCTGCTTATAATGCAAT
Organism: Calotriton arnoldi; assembly: GCA_963921515.1. Taxonomy (NCBI): domain Eukaryota; kingdom Metazoa; phylum Chordata; class Amphibia; order Caudata; family Salamandridae; genus Calotriton; species Calotriton arnoldi. The sequence continues at coordinate 1,812,806 of CAWUFW010000836.1, forward strand.
AAAGCAACTTTATTCACAGATCCCGAGTGAGTGCGTTTTTCGCAAACCTCTGAGTTTCAGAGGTAACGTGTGGTGATATTGACCGGCTGCCCTGCCGGAGAAAGTGTGCACCGCCCCAAACTGAAGAAGGGCTGGCGTTCTACCAAAGGGCGTTGGAGTTTGATATATATATATATATATTACCTACCGGCGGTCGCCAGTAGGTAGTTATACTTAGGACCTCGTTTCTATTCAAAAAGCGTTTTTTCTTTGCCAATATCTTTGGCGCCGTTTGACGAATCTTTGCGAAATTATCAAAACTAATGGTTCGCTCAGGTCAGCTCCTGTCTTGAAAGTTTCGGGGTGATTCATCCAGCGGGGACCGAGAAAAAATTACACCAAATTTGGCAAAAAGGTAGGTCTTGGCCTAGAAAGCGTGCTTTTTCTTAAATGGTGTAAATCCGCTCAGTAGTTGCTGAGAAATGTAAAAAATAAAAATGTATATATCTGAGCACCGAAGAGGGTTCGCTAACCCTCCCGAGCACGAGCTTAATTCTGATTGGCTGCCAACACTCCAAACCAGAATGTGTTGGCAGCCATCTTGTGAACCGAGTCACAAGAAAACAGTCGAAAAAACATTAAAGAACAAGAAAAGGGGGCAGGGTAGAAACACCCTGACCCCCTAGGCCTGCTCTGGGGGTCTCACAAGGACCCCAAGGGCCAAAAAAAGCATTTGTTTTTTTAAACCGGTGCCCGAATCCAGCCAATTTTTTTTTTTTAAACGAAGCGCCGTCTCCCACGCTTCATTTTAATAAGCCCCCGGGTGGGCCAGGTCTCGGGGGAAATATTCCAAATATATGCGGGAGCCACATGGGCCCCCCAAGCCCCCGGGACCGCCACCTCCCTGGGGCTAATGCGTGGGATAGCCATTCAATTTTATATTCTCAAAACAAGACTGACAATATCCAAAGTAAAAGATGGAGCAGTGACTGACTGAAAGTCAACCGCGCTTCAAAGGGACAGCTTGAGACCTCGCGAAATAAGGAACTCATTCACCGTTGTGTAAACCGCACCCGGAAGCGGCTTAAAGAGGTATAGAGCGCTTTACCAATTCCTAAAGTAAATAAGCAAGGTATTTCTGGAGCCAGAGGAAGAGCCAGTTAGGGTGCAAGAGCCGACCGGCCAGGTGTAATGGCACATTATTCATGCACCAGAACCGCATGAAGCACACAAACTGGGTTGTAGAGACAAAACCTTTTAAGATAGAACTATTAAGTATCCTTTCCTGTTCTACTGATTGAGGCAGCGAAGAGGGTCTAAAGCCTTAAACATATGAACATATGAATGATGGTTACTGACACTCCAGTCTGAAAACACGTTTTTTTTTTTTTACATTATTTATTTTTATTTTATTGTCAACAAGCGGGGCACAAATTTTACACAATGTTCCCTAAACAAAAGAAAACTACATCAAAGCAAAATTGAATAACTTTAGGCAATCACAAATAAACAACATATGAACAACATATCAGCAACAAAATAAAAAAATCATCAAAGCCTGACAGTTATCAATATCACAAATAATAAATACAGAAAACAAATGTTCCGAATGATCCAGATGTATCTAAAATAAAAGCCCCCATATTGCTTTCAACTGCATCATAGAACGAGAGCCCCTTGCCTTAGCTAAGGCTTTTTCCATCCGTACGTTTCTTTAACCAACAACCACCAATCATTTATAGAGGGTGGTTTAGAGGAAATCCATACCCGAGCAATTGCCAGTCTAGCAGCAACCAACAATAAAGAGACTAGCCGGGTGAGTTGATGACTCACTATCTTAAGACCCATCATAATTTCTATGACCGTCACTGATGTTTCTATCCCCAACCTTTAAGAAAAAACTTGGCTAATCTTCTGCCAATACGTTGCTAATTCAGGACAAGTTGCAAACATATGTATAATGCTAGCTGCATACAAATCACACCTAGGGCATTTTGTCCGATCACTACCCCGACCAGACGTAGACCATTTAGAAATTCTTTCCGGCGTGTAGTACAACAAGCATATGGTGCGAAATTGCTGAAATCGCATATTAACGGAGTGCACTGACTCCTTTATAGTACTTAATGCTTGTTGAATAGCGGTAGGTGTTACTTCTATCCCCATAGTCTTACTCCAACGATCAGTCAGTCTTTCAAAATTGTTTTGCCTAGAGTTTGGGATGCATTTATACATTTGGTTTATAACGGATTTTACCTTCTCACTATACAGACAATCCCAAATTTCAGAACTAGATACTTTAGTCAAGTTTAAGTACCTCAACAAATAGTCCCTAATCTGTAAATATTTTAAGAACATGCAATCAGACAGTTTATGCTGCATCTGCAAGTTCTTAAAAGGAACGAAGCCATTATGGTCATAAAGATCTCCCAAGCAGGTAATCCGATGCGTGGCCCAACGTTTGCCAACAACATCCTGAAATATATCCGGGAGTATCGGGTTACCCTCTAAGGGGAGCCTATCATGGTACAATGACAAATTACATCTTGTAAATATAGCATGCCATATAAATGTGCTATCCCTTATGGTCTTAAACTTGACTCTTTTAAAATAATTCGGGTCATTAGTCCTGTATAAGTACATATTGCTGTCCTCTCCCAAGATAAATTGCTGGAAAAAAATGTTAAACTCAGGATTTAAAAGACTGCGAAAACGCCCAGCAAAAGTTGCCCAAAAATATTTCTTGAAGTCAGGAAAGTCAAGACCGCCCTGTTCATATGGGAGCTTTAACAGATCAATAGCCCGTCTGGCTCTTCTATAACCCCAGATAAAACTACCCAGAGCACCCTCTAGTTTCTTAAAAAACAAATTCGGAACCCGCAAAGGAATAGATCTAAATAGCTATAAAAACTTGGGCAGAATCTTCATCTTTATAATATTGGAACATCCTATAATACCTATAGGAAGTTTATGCCACTTCCTTAATACTTTAACTGTATCCTTCAATAAAGAATCATAGTTTAGAAAAAATATCTTATCTATCTGCGCAGGTAGCCTGACCCCCAAATAAGTGGCCACAGAGCATACACCTAAAATTGGTTTCTCTGGTTTAAAATTAAGTAGTATTTGTGTTTTCTTAACGTTTAATTTATACCCTGAAATAAAGCCAAACTTAAGTGCTTCATCCTCGATACCCTTAATAGCTTCGGCTAGTTCAATTGTAAAAACCGCAATATCATCTGCGTAAGCAATAGCCTTAAGCGATGCATCACTTGACACAAATGGCAGAATTCGGGGGTTAGATTGTAAAGATTGTAAATCATAGATGAACGGCTCAATATATAAAGCAAACAATAAAGGGGAAAGGGGACACCCCTGCCTAGTTCCACAGAGAATCTGAAAAGTTGTTGACTGCAAGCCTAAATATGATAATTTAGCTTGGGGCTTAATATACAAATTGCCCTTTCACTCCAAACATATCAAGTACAACCCATAAAAAATCCCATCCCACTCTATCGAAGGCCTTCTCTGCATCTAAAAGAATCATACCCAAGGGAATTGCCATCCTTCCAGCCATATCGAAAGCCCCCACTGCCAAATTGACGTGCGCTGTAGTGTCCCTACTTTGGATAAAACCATATTGATGAGAAGATACCAACCCAGGCATGACTGGCGACAGACGATTTGCCAAAATCTTCGCAAAGATTTTAGCATCTACGTTAATAAGCGAAATTGGCCGATAAGAGCCACACTCATCAGATGGCTTACCTTTTTAAGAAAGAAGACCATCTGTGTAATATTCCAAGATTCTGGTACCTTTCCCGTAGCGCCTACACTCTGCATAACTAGTCTAAATAATGGAGCTAAGATGTCTTTGAAAAGTTTATAAAATTTGATAGGTATAGAATCTTCTCCAGCTGCCTTTCCAGATGGTAGGGAAGATATTGCCAGATCTATTTCTTCCCTCGTAACTTCCCTCTCCAATAAAGCAGATGTCTCTTCGCTCACTATTGGAAAAGTTCTACCCTGAAGGTACCGCCATATATCCTCCTCTTCCGGATCTATTGTTGGAGTATATAACTCCTTATAAAACGTAGAAAATTGTTCCAGGATCTCCTGTGGGTTAGAATACAGGGTGCCATTTGCACCCTTTATGTTTCTTATTTGAGTATTAGCTCTATCCTCTGCCACTTTGTAAGCCAACACCCTGCCTATTTGCTCCCCATATTCATATTGTGTGAAACGAGACTTATGATACCTAGCCGTAATTTTTTCCCTAAATGTCTTCCTTACAGCTAATCTAGCATCTATCAACAAGAGAAGGAGCTGTTCCTGATCATTAGTGCCTGATAAAACCGCCGCTGAGTGTAGTTCTTCAGCTCTACGTACTGCTTGGATAGCCTCCTTCTTTGCCATTTCCCTAACCTCAACCTTGGGGGAGGAGCAAGATGGCGGATTGACGCCGTCCAGGAGAGCAGGCTCACGGCGGAGCTCCTGAGTCCTCACTCCAAGAAACGGCTGAATTGGCTTGTGTTTGATGTAATGCACCGGCTGGTGCATGCCCGAGCATGATTAGAAGCTGAGGGAACCGGAGCTGCGTTCCAGATCAAAAGACGGAGATTTTGTGAAGAGCTGTGCTTTTAAACTTACCGCGGGTGTTGCCTTGCCTGGCCGGACGCGGTGAATGCAGGCAGCGGTTGGTGTCTGATGGCAGGCCCGCGCTTTTTGGAGCGCTCGCTGGGTGGCTGGATGCTGCTTGACGACTAGCTGGCTGAGGTTAACGGCCAGGTTACTCTCGAGCTGCGCAGATAGCATGGCTCCACCAAAGATGACCAGAACGGCACGAGGAGGGCGACCACCGGCGAGCTTAACTGACGGGGGAGTCTTCACACGGGATGACGGAGTGGAGGATACACAGCTGCTTCAGGGAGGTAACGCCGCCAAAACGTGCCCGAAAGTGGGAAAGCCAGTACTACGGTTTCTACAATCTGGCAAGGCAGTGAAATTGCTGGTAGCAGGAACAGCCTCCGAACTCTCTAGCAGCAACAATATACCTGAAGCCATTCTTGAGGCGATTCCAGCAGAGCATTGTAGTAATAAGAATATTTCTTATGGTGTGGAGCCTCTTAATCTTAGCCATAGTAGTAGATCTGAGCACCCAGCACAAACAGATGGGATTCCAGACAAAGTAGAAAATGTCTCTGGCGCTGAAATGGAGAATAATGAACAAACCAAAGGGCTTATTTTACTGTGGGGAATAACGGATCCCCAGATAGCGGGGAATTCTATGGAGGAAGGGCTGGCTAAAAATGTACAATTTGCTGCTGCCGAAGAGTATGGAAAGGTACATGGTACATAGGAGAGGCAAAAAAACAGCATCTGATTACCAGTCTGGTGTGGATCAGAAATTAGCGAGTTCTATCGTAACAACTCCTGCTACAACCCCCGTCTCTGCTGCTTCAAGTAGGGGCTTTGAAACTGATGGAGATAGTGCGATAATAGCATTAGATATTCCAGCAACTAAGGCTCTTCAACAAGAATCTAAGAAAGATACTGCTTCCCCAGTGCCTAAATTGTCCGTAAAAAAGAAAAATACTAGACTTAAGGTAACGAAAGGCACGAATAAATTGAATAATGGGTGTGAGAATACAGCTTCATTACGTGCCAAAGACTCCTCTGCGGATAGCCCTCTTCGACGCTGGGTTCAAGCAAACGGGGGTTAAGACATTGCACCTAGTACTCCTCGTATATTACTACAGGCGCTTCATACTACAGCTTCATTACGTGCCAAAGACTCCTCTGCGGATAGCCCTCTTCGACGCTGGGTTAAAGCAAACGGGGGTTAAGACATTGCACCTAGTACTCCTCGTATATTACTACAGGCGCTGCAACAGACAGGGGGGAAAGATCCGCTGGAGAAAATGCAAGAATCAGAGCAGCCATCACTTTCCTTGATCTTCCAGGTTTTAAGTGATCAGAGAGCAGAGGTGCAGGATTATTATGCTCAGGCTAGAGCCGATAACTACAGCATCCAGCAATCACTTAAGGAGGCGAATACCAAGGTGGGGACACTTACGAGCGACATTATGGAATTGCAACAGAGGGTTGCAATTACCGAGGAGACTACTACCCAAACGGCTAGTTAGCTCCGGATGCAAGAGGACAGCATCACAGCTATGCAGCGTAAAATAGAGGATCTAGAGAATCGCCAGCAGCGTCAGAATTTAAGGCTGTTTGGTGTCCCCGAGGGGGAGGAAGGGTCGGACCCGAGAGCATTTATTGTGCAGCTTCTTCAGAAGGCTTTTCCTGATTTGGGGGATTGGGATTGGGACTGCCAGCTGCAAAGGGTGCATAGGCTTCCGTTGGTTAAGAATAAACAGGGGTCTCGCTACCCAAGGCCATTTTTGTTTTTTGGGGGGAATTTTTTGCTTCGGCAGGCGGTATCTTTAAAAGCCCGCCCTAGTTCTCCTGTGACTGTCGATTCTTATACTATTTTCGTATGATCTGATCTCTGCAAAGTGACTATGGATAGACGGTGGAAGCTACGCCAATTGATAGATCCGCTTAAAGCCACTGGGGCACAGGTTTTTTTACAGGAACCTGCACGTTTGAAAGTGTTGCTTGGGGGTCAATCATATTTTTTTTGACCGAACAGGAGGCAAAAGAAGCAATTGGCAGATGGCAAAAAGGGATTCCAGATACTATTTAGATTGTTGTGATCCGGACTGGTTGTAGGATATAGTTAAAAAAGGGGGAGGAGGGAGGGAGAACGGGAGAATGGGGCTTGGTTTAGATACAAAGTATGAATTATTGTGTTTTTGCTGTTCTATGGCCTCTTCTTTTCGTTCTTCCACCCTTTATCTCTGGGTTGTTTCCCTCTTATTATCTCTTTCTTACATTTTTTCTATCTTTTATTGGGCTTGGTTTCAATTGGAAAGTAATAAATGGGTTTTTGAATAATGGGTGTGGGTCAGCTTGGGAGCTACTGTGCAGGGCGTTGTCTCCAGGAGCTGCCAATCAGCGGCAGCAGGTAGGAGGGGATGATTCCTCCTCTACGATACAGGGAGGGGGGTGGCGTTTCTAAGGGGGGAGGGGTTGGGAGGGGGATTTTTGAGGGGCAGAAAAAAGTCAACAAGGGGTATATAAGAAAGCTAGAGGCAAATTTGTAAAAATAAACACATGAAAATGGAATAAGCAAAGGAAGTGAGGGGCATTTGGGGTTGGGCAGTACTAAACTGAAAGGGAAAAAAAGTTTTTTTCATGGATCGGATTAAGTGTCTTGGTTGGAATGTTGCAGGCCTTAATAGTAGAATTAAGCGACAACTTGTTTATGAGGAGATGAAAATGTATAATCCCCAATTAGTTTTGTTAACAGAGACGCATCTATCATATAAAGATCATAGCCTTCTCAAACAGTTGGGGTACGAGACAGTAGTATGTACAACTCAAGGTACATCAACAAGGGGAACTGCTATATTAAGACATAAACGGTTCACATGCACGATTTTTAAGAAATTGGCTGACCAGAGGGGCAGATGGGCAATTGCACAATTAGGAATCAGGGGTAAGAAATATGTTTTTTGTTCACTATATGGCCTCAACATTGACGATCCCTCTGTCTTTGATGCTCTGAATATGGAAATGTTAAATTGGGAGGGGGAGCGGGTGGTAATGGGGGATTTTAATTGTGTGATGAATTATAGTGTAGATACAACTAGACAAGGGGATACTCATAGAATGCAGAAGACTCGTGCAGCAATTGTAGAATTAGGATGGCTTCAATCTATTAAAGGTGCTTGGAGACATTTAAAACCAACTGCCCCAGGGTACACATATTATTCTGCTCCACATAGATTGTATTCTAGAATAAATATGGCATGGGTGTCTGACTATATAATGATGTCATCAGATATAGAAGTTTGCCCACGAGTCACTTTGGATCATAATCCCATATTACTATCATTTAGGCTAGAACCCGAAGGCAAGATACTCAGACCTTTCTCCTTTCCTAGATATTTGCTTTTAGATAATGGCTGTTTGGATAATACCAGGAAACATCTTGAACTATTTCTCAAGGAGAACATAGGTACAGCCTCGTTACCTATGGTTTGGGATAGTATGAAAGCAGTAGTAAGAGGTACGACTCAGCAATTTGTATGGCAACAGAATAAGGTTAGAAAACACGTTTTACCTAAAAAAAAAATAATAATAATTGTTTGTTGCCTTTTGTCCACTTCAGCAGCACTGTGAAGCTGCAGACTTTAAGCATTAGCCGGTTTTTAATTTTGAGGGATTGTGTTGCCAACTTTTGGTTACATTTAGAAAATCAGCTTCAGGTGGAATGCATTTATATTTATTTATTCTAAACCAAATAAAATGATGCGCTCACTTCAGCCGTGATCTCAGAAACGTCACATACCAGCTGGCTCATGAGGTGTGTTGATTTACCTCCTTCGGGCACGCAGAATGCGTCAGTGCAGAAAATGTCACTTTACAAGTTGAAATCACACTGTCGCCTTCTGTTGATTTATATTCAAGCATCAATATTCCATAACACTGATTTTTTTATAATAATTGTAACCTTTATTGACAGTTAATAAAAACCATATCTATTTGATAATACAAAAATAACACAATATCGATGGAAAAGATTGACTAAAAATCAGGTACACTACAATACTGTAGTTTTATTCTTGTTTTTATGAAATGTGTTCGTCATTTTTGAAATTTAGTTATAAAAATAAACGATTTGGCTTCGGTCGAAATGTTGATAAACTGTGCGTGATTCAACTGACACTAAAGTATGCATCGCTTGGCTGTAAACATACCGGAAAAAGCGTTCAGAAAAGGCGTTGGTGAGCCCAGGCTGTGCACGGGGCAAAACTGCACAATGGGCAGCGATGGCACACCCAGGTAACAGACATGGAAAAGACGATACACCAAGCTCTATGCAGGGCAGAGATCCTACACCCAGGGTCTACACAGGGTAGTGCTCCTACAACTATGCCGTACACAGGGCAGAGCTCGCACCCCTATGCCGTACACAGGGCAGAGCACGCACGCCTATGCCGTACACAGGGCAGAGCATGCATGCCTAAACCGTACACAGGGCAGAGCACAGGGCAAAGCACGCACCCTATGCCATACACAGGGCAGAGCACCCCCGCCTAAGCCGTACACAGGGCAGAGCACAAGGCAGAGCACGCACCCCTGTTCTGTACACAGGGCAGAGCACGCAAGCCTAAGCTGTACACAGGGCAGAGCTCACACACGTACGCCGTACACAGGGCAGAGCTGGTGCACCCATGCTCTACATAGGGCAGAGCTCGCACACCTATGCAGGTGCACAGGGCAGAGATCGTACACCCATGCCATACACAGGGCAGAGCATGCACACCTATGCAGGTGCACAGGGCAGAGATCGTACACCCATGCTGTACACAGGGCATAGCTCGCACCCCTATGCCTTACACAGGGCAAAGCTTGCACCCCTATGTAGGAGCACAGGGCAGAGATCGTACACCCTTGCCGTACACAGGGCAGAGCTCGCACCCCTATGCCTTACACAGGGCAAAGCTCGCACCCCTATGCAGGTGCACAGGGCAGAGATCATACACCCATGCCGTACACAGGGCAGAGCTCGCACCCCTATGCCTTACACAGGGCAAAGCTCGCACCCCTATGCAGGTGCACAGGGCAGAGATCGTACACCCATGCCGTACACAGGGCAGAGCTGGTACATTCAGGTTGTGCACAGAGCAGAGCTGGAACACTCAAGTTGTCAGCAGTACATAGTCGACACGGCCAGCCTGGTCTCAGGGCAGAGCTGGTACACCCAGGGTGTACACCGTGCAGAGACGGGACATGAGGCTACATGACGTTCAGAGCTGGGACACTCAAGCTGTACACAGGGCATAGACTGTACACCTAGGATGTACGCCGTACAGATCAGGAACACTGACGCTCTACACCGGGCATAGATGGCACACAGCTGTACACAGGCCATAGATACACCCAGGATGTACAGCGTGCAGAGGTGGGGCAACAGGCTACACGCCTTGCAGAGCTGGGACACTCAGGCTGTACACAGGGCGTATACGGTACACCTAGGATGTACGCCGTTCAGACCTGGAACACTGACGCTGTACACAGGGCATAGACGACACACAGCTGTACACAGGGCATAGATACACATAGGATATACAGCGTGCAGAGGTGGGGCAACAGGCTACACGCCGTGCAGAGCTGGTACACTCAGGCTGTACATGGGGCATAGATGGTACACCCAGGACACATCGCCGGTACTCCTGCTTGTATACAGCAGAGATGGTACATTGAGCTGAGCTGGTACTCCCAGGCTGTAAACATAGCAGAGGTAGTGCAGAGGGCTAAGCTGGTGCACACCGGTTGGACACAGACGAGAGTCGGCACAGGCAGGCTGTACACAGTCTGGAGCTCGTACACCCATGCTGCACACGGCACACAGCTGGAACACTCAGGCTGTAAACAGTGCAGAGCCGGTACATCCTGGTTCTACGCTCGGCAGAGCTAGTACAACCTGGCTAGAAACATTGCACAGCTGGTCCACCCAGGATGAACAGAGTGCAGAGCTGTTAGATGCTGGGTGTACACGGTGATGAGCTGGTACACCCAGGCCTTAAACAGGACACAGCTTTTAGATACGTGTCGCACGCAGTGCACAGCTTGAATGCCCAGGCTCTACACAGTGCAGACATGGTATACCCGAGCAGTAACAGGACAGAGCAGGAACACCAAAGCTGCTCCTGGGGCAGAGCCGGTACAACCAGGTGTGGCCCAGGTAAGAGCTGAGAGATCCAGGGTGCATGAATGCATGAGTTAGTGACTAAACTGTGTGAATGTCTGTATCAGTCTGTCAGTTGGTGTGTAAGCGGCTGCATGGGTGGGTGAGTAGCTACATGAGTGTCTATATGGGTTATTGATTGGTTGTCTGAGTGTCTGTATGGGTGGGGGGGGTGTGACTTTGTGCATAGATGTGTGAGTGGGTGATTCACTGGGTGTATGGGTTCAAGTGTGTGTATGTGAAGGGCTGTATGCATGGGTGAGTGTGTGTAGGGGTGTGTTGGTGAGTGTTTAGATGTCTCAGTGGTACATGTGTGAGTAAATACATATGTATGAGTCAGTATATGTGAGTGTTGGACTATATAAATGACTATATGTGAGAGTGAGTGATTGTGAGAGTGGCTGTATGGATGAGTGTGTGCTTGTATCAGTGATTGTATAAGAGAGTAAGTATGTGTTAGTAGCTGGATGAATAAGTGAGGTGATGTGTGTATAACTGTATAGGTGAGTAAATGGAAGTGTGATTGATTCTTTGCATGACTGACTAGGTGTGTGAGTAACTCTGTGGATCAGTGGCAGTGTGAGAGTGTCTGTATAGGTGTATGAATGCATATGATAGTGCTGTATTGATGAGTGACTGCATGTATGAGCGACTGTATGGGTGAATGAGTGGATGTGTGTGTAGAGCTAGGAATTAGTGAGTGGGTATGTAGTAACTGGTATTGGTGTGTCTTTGGTTTCAAAAATGGTAGTCTGCATTTTAGAGTGGGTGTATCAAAGGTTATATTAGGGTGTGAGGAGGTGCATCAGATTATCACGTGGATGATGTCATCAGTGATGTCATCAGTGATGTCATTTGAGATGTCATCAGTGATGTCACTGACCATGTCATGAGTGATGTAATATGTGACGTCATCAGCAGTGCATTGCGGTACGTGAGTTATAGTTACCTCAACTAACTATAACGGACAAATTTCTCTGGTTTTGTACGAGTGAAATGTCCATCTAACTATAACGTCCCTGAAACCTGTGTTTTTCCATGAATTTCTAAGGTTTTTAAATGCTAATTTCTAACTATAACGTCCCTGAAACCTATGGTTTTTTCAGTGGATTTCAAAGGTTTTTGAATGCTAATTTCTAACTATAACGTCCCTGAAACCTATGGTTTTTTCAGTGAATTTCTAAAGTTTTTAAATGCTAATTTCTAACTATAACGTCCCTGAAACCTATGGTTTTTTCAGTGAATTTCTAAGGTTTTTTAAATGCTAATTTCTAACTATGCCTACATAGGTAGGACATATGCAGAAAGAGGAAGAAAGGCGCAGAAAGAAGCAAGAGAAATACAGAAAGAGGCAACAGAAGTCCAGAAAGACAAAGAAAGGTGCAGAAAGAAGCAAGAGATATGCAGAAAGAACCAACAGAGGTGCAAAAAGAGGCCTTGTTGCCAAGTCATCCTTGCCCCCAACTTTTTGCTGACGGATACTGGTGGTAACTGCCTGACTAACCAGGCCTAGAGCCAGTGCTATTCTAAAAGACACTTAGAATACAGTGAAAACACCTACATACACTAGGGTACACTATGGGTTGGGGTACCCCTGTGATTGGCATGACCTCCCCTGTAAGGCCCTAGTACATAATAGGGCAGGGGGATTAAAACTACTTCTAAGTCAGAGGTGCAGAAAGAAGCAAGAGAAGTGCAGAAAGAAGCAACAGAGGTGCTTAAAGAGGCAAGAGGGGTGCAGAAAGAGGCAAGAGAAGTGCAGAAAGAAGCAACAGAGGTGCCGAAAGAGGCAAGAGAGGTGCAGAAACAGGCAAGAAAGGTACAGAAAGATGGAACAGGGGTGCAGAAAGAGGTAAGAGGGATACAGACATTTGCAAGAGAGGTGCAGAAAGAAGCAAGAGCAGTGCAGAAAGAAGTAAGAGAAGTGCAGAAAGAAGCAAGAGAGGTGGAGAAATAGGGAAGAAGAGTGCAGAAAGAGGCATGAGGTATGCAGAAATTTGCAAAAGAGGTGCAAAAAGAAGCAAGAACAGTGCAGAAAGAACTAACAGAGGTGCAAAAAGAGGCAAGAGAGATGCACAAATTGGCAAGAGAGGTACAGAATGAGGCAGGAAGGGTGCAGAAAGAAGGAAGAGAAGTGCATAAAGAAGCAACAGAGGTGCTGAAAAAGGCGTGAAGGGTGCAGAAAGAGGCAAGAGAAGTGCAGAAAGAAGCAACAGAGGTACAGAAAGAAGCAAGAGAGGTGCAGAAACAGGCAGGAAAGGTGCAGAAAGAGGAAACAAGGGTGAAAAAAGAGGGAAGAGAGGTGCAGAAAGAGGGAAGAGGGGTGCAGAAAGAGGCAAGAGGGGTGCAGAAAGAAGCAAGTGAGGTGCAGAAAGAGGCAACAGAGGTACAGAAAGACGCAAGAGAAGTGCAGAAACAAGCAAGAGAAGTGCAGAAAGAGGCAAGAGAATTGCTGAAAGAAGCAACAGAGGTGTAGAAAGAAGCAAGTGAAGTGCAGATAGAGGCAAGTGAGGTGCAGAAAGAACCAACAGAGGTGCAAAAAGAGGCAAGAGGGGTGCAGAAAAAGGTAGGAGAGGTGCACAAAGAGGCAAGACAAGTACAGAAAGAGGCAGGAAGGGTGAAGAAAGAGCAAGAGAAGTGCAGAAAGAAGCAACAGAGGTACAGAAAGAGGCAAGAGAGTTGCAGAAACAGGCAGGAAAGGTGCAGAAAGAGGGAACAGGGGTGCAGAAAGATGCAAGAAAGGTGCGGAAAGAGAAAAAAGGGGTGCAAAAATAGGCAAGGGGTGCAGAAAGAAGTAAGTGAGGTACAGAAAGAGGCAACAGAGGTGCAGAAATACACAAGAGAGGTGCAGAAACAAGCCAGAGAAGTACAGAAAGAGGCAAGAGAATTGCTGAAAGAAGCAACAGAGGTATGGAAAAAATCAAGAGAAGTGCAGAAAGAGGCAAGTGAGGTGCAGAAAGAAGCAAGTAACACCACCATGCTGTAACATGTGAAGCTGCATTTTTGGGAACATTTGAGCCGTTTGAGCTAGAAACAAGGCTTTTTTTGTTCAAATCTGCAGATTAGGCAGCAGATGATGGAATATTTGGCAAATGCGGAAAATGTTTAATTATGTGAAAATTGGTGCAGCCGAACAGTCACATAATTCCAGTGGCACTGCTCATACCTCCGACTAGGTCCAGAAGTGCTCCTCAATGGTTCCTTCTTTTTTTGTGGCTCATTGAGTATATATATTGTAGCTTCTATGGAAACGAGGAAGACTAACCCAAGGTTACCACTCCACAACACAGATTACAATACCACATAATTACTCTCCAAAACACATAATCCCACTCCACATAATTCCTATACACTAAATACCACATACTTTCTATTCACATAATTTCACTGCACAACATACCACATAATTCCACTACACACAACGTACATCCATTCTACACCCAAAAATATTAGTAAAAAACTTTTACATTTACAACACCAATAGCTCTAACTCTCGCAAATGCAAAACCAATTACATTGCAAATGCTTTTAACTAGTAGTCGCGTTTGCAGAGTGGTAGAGAAAGGATGCTGGGTCTCCGACCAGCGCTCAGGAATTCCGCTGCGTAGGACTTACAGGAGGTACCAGGAGGGCTTCTTGGCCCCCAAAGTCCCTCAGGAGTAAAGTGGACTTCATCCCCCATCCCGTAGTCTTCCAGGAGGTGCGTTTGCAGAGTGGTGGAGAAAAGGGGCGTGGCCTCCAAAGACGTCTTAGCAATCCTACTGTGTGGGACTTACTGGAGGTAACAAGAGCGGTAGTTGGCCCCCAAGGACATCCTTGGGGGCCAACTACCCCTCCTATTACCTCCAGTAAGTACCACACAGCAGGATTGCTAAGTTCTCATAACAGGCCATGCCCCCTTTGCCCACCACTCTGCAAACGCGCTCCCCGGCGCTCTCTTGGATGGGGATTGAAGTCCCCTTCGCTGCTGGTGGTCCTTAGGGGCCAACTAGCCTACCTCTTACCTCCAGTAAGCCCCACATAGTGGGATTGCTGAGAGGTGGACACAGGCCACGCCCCCTTTCTCCACCACTCTGTAAACGCCCCTCCTGGCGCGCTCTTGGTTGGGGGATGAAGTCCCCTTTCCTCATTAGGGTCCCTGGGGGCCAACTAGCCCTCCTGTTACCTCCAGTAAGCCCCATACAGCTGGTTTGCTGAGAGGGCTCAAAGGCCACGCCCCCTTTTTACACCACTCTGCAAACGCGCCTCCTGGCACACTGCTGCTCGGGGGATGAAGTCCACTTGTGTCCTGAGGTCCTCAGGACACAAGAGGACCTCATCGCCCCACCAGCAGTGTGCCAAGAGGCGCGTTTGAAGAGTGGTGTAAACAGGGGCGTGGCCTCGGACCACCTCTCAGCAATCCCACTGTGTGGGGCTTACTGGAGGTACCTGGTGGGCTAGTTGGCCCCCAGGGACCCTCAGGAATGAAGGGGACTTAATCTCCCAACTTAGAACGCACAAGGGGGCGCGTTTGCATAGTGGTGCAGGGAGGTAGCGGGCCTCCGGTGATATGCCGGCTTTTTTTAAATTTGATTTTTGGAAGGGGGCTGTGTGGTCCCACTTCCCTTTATTATTTTTGGGCCCTGGGGACCCCATCCCCCAGGGCCTGAGCATTTTTATTTTTTTTTTAAACGGGAGGGGGCCGCGCGCTCCCCCTCCCATGGCCAATTTCGGCCCGGGGACCCCATTCCCCAGGGCTTGGCCACATATTTAAGCTTTTATTTATTTATTATTTTTAAGGAGGGGGCTGCGTGGCCCCCCTCCTGAGGCCATTATTGGCCCCAGGGACCCCATCCCCTGGGGCTGTGCCTCGATCTTTTTTAAAAAAAAATTTAATTAGGGAGGGGGCCGCGTGGCCCCGCTTCCCTGGGCCACTTCTGGCCCCGGGGACCCCATCCCCCGGGGCCTGGCCTCAGCATTGGGGACCGTGGGGGGAGCCCCAATGCCCCCACAGTCCCTGCCGGCTCCCCACCTCCTGCAGGAGCCGGCATTGCTTTTGGGCAAGGGGAGCTGCTGACATGCAGCTCCCTTTGCCCAAAAGCAATTCTGCTTTGCTTCTTGGAAGCGAGAGCAGGTTTCCTGCTCTCGCTTCCAAGAAGCAAAGCAGTGTTTGCTATGGCAGGGCGGGAGCTGTGCTCCCGCCCTGCCATAGCAAACAGCAATGTCCTGGGGGGTGGACACCTCGGGACATTGCCGGGGCCGGCCCTATTCAATGCCCTGGGGAGGTTGTAGTCCCCGGGGCAGTGTGGGGGGGCTTGAGCCCCCCACACTAATTATTTGTCAAAGCCCCAGGGAGGTGGGGGTCCCCCGGGGCTTGGGGGGGCCCACGAAGCCCCTGCCTATATATATAATTAAAGCCCCGGGAGGTGGCGGTTCCGGGGCTGCGGGGGCCCCCGCGGGCCCCCGCTATATAATTACACATTGCCCCGGGACTGGCCCACCCGGGGGCTTAAGGAAAATGAAGCGCAGGAGGCCGCGCTTCGTTTTTTAAAATTTTATCGGCCGGATTCGCGCAGGCAGCGCCAATTCAGCGTATTAAAAAAAAATGCTTTTTTTGCCCTTGGTGGTCCTTGTGGGACTCCTGAGCAGGCCTAGGGGGTCAGGGTGTTTCTACCCTGCCCCCTTTTCTTGTTTTTCATCTTTATTTACTGTTTTCTTGTGACTCGGTTACCGAGTCACAAGATGGCTGCCAACACTTCCTGGTTTGGAGTGTTGGCAGCCAATCAGAATGAAGCTCATGCTCGGGAGGGTTCACGAATCCTCCTCGGTGCTAAGATATATACATTTTTATTTTTTTAATTTCTCAGCAACTACTGAACGGATTTACACTATTTAAAAAAAAGGATGCTTTCTGAACCAAGAGCTACCTTTTTGCCAAATTTGGTGTAATTCTGTTCAGCAGTTCGGGCTGTAGCCTGTTCCTAAATTCCTATGGAAATTAACATGGAGAAAACGCGTTTGGGACCCCCCTTTATTCTCGGCCCCCGCTTCGCGAATCACCCCGAAACTTTCAAGACAGGAGCTGACCTTAGTGAACCATTAGTTTTGAAAATTTCGCGAAGATTCGTCAAACGGCACCAAAGAGCTTTTTGAATAGAAACAAGGTCCTAACTACAATTACCGACTGGCAACCGCCAGTAGGTAATATATATATATCTATATATAAATATAGAGATATATATATGCATTATTGCATTATTTATTGATTTGTTTTACTGCAGGATCCTGGAAGGCACCTAAGAAGCAAGAATTGAAGCATTATTAAAGTGAAAATCTTCTCTCCCTGGGATGTGTCAAAGGTTGTAACCAAAACCAAAATCCTTTCCTATAAAGGAAATCTGTGACATGTCATGTACCAACCTATCTGTAGGCTTTAATACTGCGAAATAACAATCTACCCTCAAATGCCTATTGACTTTAATGCTTTTCACACTCAATATGTCAGGCCTACTGTGTTTATCGTAACTTTTCATGACAAATACATCGGATTTATAGCATCGGAAATATTTTATCCTAGTGAACCAATCAGGCCTCTAGCTGTTATATAATTGGCTTCTCACCATAACCAAGTGAGGCCTTTTGTACTGAACTTAAGCTGTCCCACAAGGCAGCCTTAAAGCATTCAGTTATAAAAAGACACAGATTTCGATATAGGGCGCTCGGACCTGCATCCGCTGTTGCGGCTGTCAGGAGACAGCCCAACAAGCAATCAGCGGTCTGACCTCCCAATTACGATATGACCGCTGTGGTGGTGGTCAAAAAGTGCTCATTTGCACTGCGGCCCAGGAAAAGGACAGCAGCACACGCTGCAGTATAAAGGAGCACTTTGTACACATCCATGCACCGTGTGCCATGCGTGCATGGATGTGCGTGGGGGCACAAGGGCACGAGGGATGGTGGCCCTGTTTGGGGCCCCCAAAGTCCCTTTCCGACAGCCTTTTCATGGCTGTCGGACTGCCATGAAAAGGCTGTCGGAAAGGGACATCACAATCTCGATGAAAGTGCCTGCCTCAGCACCGCCTCTTGTCGGGAGTACGATTCCGACCGCCGCCTGTCGGGATCAGATGATCCTGTCAGAGGCAGCGGTTTTTCCCCCCCGACTGCTGCGGTCCGACCGCCAGCATTGAAATGCGGCAGTCGGTCCGATGGCCAGTCTGGCAGGCATACCTCCACCGGCAGCCTGTCAGTGGCGGTCTGCCCGACATCGTAATCAGGCCCATAGTATGCAAAATTATAGCTGGCAAAGCAAAATACTGTCTCTCCTGAGAGGGCGTGACCAGGATTCTGACAGTGCAAATCTTCTGTACCCACGGTTTGCAAAAGGGGGTAACCAGCAGCAAAAAACTTGCCTACTAGTGTAATCTGCGAGATTCCATGTAACAAAATGCATATCTGTGGGCTTTAATAAAGAGTAATTACAATCTATCCTTAACCGCCTATTGACTTTAGTCTATGCTTCAATACACAATATGTCATGCCTACTGACTTTAAAGTAACTTTTCAGTAAAAACAATCAGGCCTATAACCTTTGTCATAGGCCTTTCACCATAATTAACTCAGACCCACTATGTGAGTCACAAGCCTTCCCAGAAGACAACAATCAGGTGTATCATAATAACATTACAAATATGTACAAATACAGTTGTCAAAGCAATACAAATCCCTACTAATAGAGCCTACTAAGAATTACTATGGTGCAAATCGTCTATACACATGGTCTTTTCTGGTGGGCCACTAACAACAAAACACCTACAACGGTAATCTGCAAGATTGCTTGTACCAAACCACCTATCTATAGCCTGTAACACAATGTGATAACTACCAATGGCTAAAGGCTTACTGGCTTTACCAAATGCTTTTCACAGTTAATAAGCTAGACCAACTGCCTTCATCATAACATTTCATAATAAGCAGACCAGGTCTATGGTACTGTATATAACCTTTCCCAGTCCACCAATCAAGCAAAAGCTTGTCACCATAAATAACTCATGTCTACTGTTCTGAGTGTAAGCTTTTCCACAAGGCAGCCATCAGACATGCAGTCTTAAAATTAGAGAGGTACACAAAATTACAGTTGGCTAAGCAAAATACTATCTCTAATCAGAGGACTTAATAAGGATTTTACAGACCAAACCTATATCCATGATTTGTCGCACAAGGTAACCAAAACAAAAACCATTGTCTACTACAGTAATCTGTGAGATTCGAGGTAAGAAAACACCTGTCTGTAGGCATTAATTTATAATAACAGTCCTCACATAAATGCCTATGACTTTAACATATGCATTTCACATTATGGATGTCGGGCCTAGTGCCTTTATCAGATCAAGCCTATAGCCATGATTATTTGCTTTTCACCATAACCAACTCAGTTCTGCTGTATCGAGTATAAGCTTTGGCACAAGCCAGAAAACTCAGTAGTACTTTAAAAGCTCTTTTTCTTTATTGCATACGGTCAGGCAACAACTGCACTGTCAAGCCAGACCTAAAACTCCATGTAGATTAGTGTAACCATGGACATCCCATACTGCTCACAAACACAAAACTGTGCTCTGAATTTTAAAGTTAATGATGAAAGGGGAGGGCACTGTGACTGCATAGCATTCTTCGTGGCTGCCCTCCTCCCATCTGTTCTGCTGCCAAAGTCAAACATTGTAAATTATCTAGTTATTTTAACACACGTTAAGAGAAGTACAATGTCATGTGTGTGGCCCTGAAAGTTCAAGCTCAGGCAGACAGAGTGCTGCTGACTGAGGCAGCTGGATAAATATTCACAATAAGCACCCCTGTGTGAAGGGGAAGCACTTTTTTCTTTGGAAGCACCCAACGTCTGCTCAATCAAAACAAGTACTCCTAGAAACCAACATGCGGGTGGAGCCAAAGCCCCCCTCTGTAGTACTCCAGAAACCTCTTTTTTAGGTTGGTCGCATAACGTCTGGTGACAGGTGCACTGTCCAGCCTGCTCTAGAAAGAATGTTATGGGTGGAAAAATTCCAATCTTGAATTAAAAGGCCAGTACAACTTTATAGCTAAAACATTTTCTTGCAAATGTGGACATTCGTGCTGTAATCTACTGTGAATTGCAGGATTAAGTGAGTTTGCCCGTGTGGCATGAGGAGGGAACTCCCCAATAACTAATAAGGGTGATGGGGAAGATGTTTCTCCATAATAAATTGTAATCTATTTAGACAGAAATAAAATGCAGGGGCCAAAGTACACTCACTTAAACCACATTTACACATGGAGTAATTTACACCTCTTGCAATACATAATACATGTTGTAAATGTTATGCATTCAGGGCCTCCAAGAAATCTACAGCTGTCAAAAAGTTTCTGAGCTGTCCTGAGATCCTTTGTAAATCCCTAAAAAGTCACAAATGTAGTGCAAGAGTAGGAGTACCCCTCCAAGAGCAAGTGGTCTCTTTTTTCAAACTGATGCATGGAATCCATGTCTTATTGAGGAGCTATCACTGCCAGCCTTCTTCCTGTTGAAGGGGCTCAATCCAGGAAATAGATTGACCACTGTCAGCACATTTTTAATAAATAGAAAATAATGCTTAGTTTAAATATTCTGTTAGCATAACCAGGCTTCAGTTGAAGTGTCTAGGCTGAAGTCAGCCTGCATTCATATTTGTTTTAAAGTAACAGAGAAAATGTGGCTTTTAAAATTACATGAATGAGTTTCCTACCTGAATGTTTCTATTCTATGGTTATCCTTTTCAGAAAATAAGTAAAATATAATTCATTTGACTGTGGTGTTTAGTTGCCTAGCTGAAATGAATTTGTGTTCCTCGAGAAGGAAGTCAGGTGCTGAATTTTCTTTTAATTACAACTTATTCAAGACCCTTTGCCCGGTTCTGCTCTAGGCAGTAGCACCGTTTATGGTTTTCACTTGTTGCACAAACGATCACATTATTTTTCTCATTCCCCATGTACTCCTTTTTATAATTATGCATGAAAAGAGGTGTTTCTAGATTCGTGTGGCGGTGTTTTCAGCGTTGACACCAGGACGGATTTAGAGCCGCCAAACTTGCAGGCTTATCAAGGCTTGCTTCTACTTTCTAACTATTGTAGCGGGTGCAGTTACGAACCGACTCGGTACTACAGGTCTTCTATCACTTGCATCCATATGCTCGTTTCTTGAAATTCTCTGATTTGGAGTTACGATTTGGCATAAACAGAAGAGAAAGAAAATTTCTCATTGCTAGCCTTGAGAAAGTCCTTTCGGACGAAACACGTGTCTGCTGCCTGTTGCTTATGATTGGATTGTGGCAAGAGAATAATGGATACATAAAAAGAAACAAAGAACATCTTGTGGACTTCTTCTCTTTCATGATGATGGCTACTGCCTAACATACAGACTTGGACTGATTTGCGAAGTGCCTCGGCATATGCGTAACATACTTCTCATTTGATCTATCACATTTCCATGTTTTAATATTCGTTTGCATGAATGAAACACTATTATTACATCCATATGATGGGAAACAGACGTAACACCGCGGTCTGAACCACGCATGTTCCGACTACGAAAGTTCGACCGCGCTTGCCTTAACCACGCATATACGGCATTGCGCAGTCTAGCTGCTGTCAGACAGAAGCAGGAAGATACCGTGGTGAGGTAAGTGGGACTGGGGGGGTAGGTTTTAGGGCTGAGAGGGGGGTCGGGGTAGGCTTTAGGGCAGTAGAAGGGGTTGAGTTAGTTTAAAGGACAGCGCATGTGGCGGGGTAGTGTAACTTACGGGGCAGGGTTTTAGGCCTTAGGGCAGTGGGAGGGGAATGGGTAGTTGGATTGGTTTTTAGGGCAGGTGGAGGGGCCGGGGTAGGTTTTAGGGCAGTGGAAGGGGCTGGGGTAGTTTAGGAGACAGCACGGGGGTTAGAGGGGTTGGGGTAGTGTGCGTAAAGGGGCAGGATTTTAGACCTTAGGGAAGTGGGAGTTGAATGGGTAGATGTTTTTTTTTTTAGGGTGGTGGGTCGGGGTAGGTTTTAGGGCAGTGGAAGGGGTTGGGGGTAGAGTAAAGGACAGTGCAGGGGGCTGGGGTCAGGGTAGTGCACGTAAAGGGACAGGGTTTTAGACCTTAGGGTAGTGGGAGGGGAATGGGTAGATGGGGCAGTTTTTAGGGCTGGGGGTTGGGGTAGGTTTTAGGGAAGTGGAAGGGGTTGGGGTAGTTTAACGGACAGCGCGGGGGTTGGGGGCAGGCTAGTGGGGACCTTAGCCACACATACCCCTTTACCATTCATACCTATACCTCAAATTTCGTGGTAAAGGCATGCGTGGTAAAGGAATACGTGGTTAAGACGCATTCGTGGTTTGGGCTGCGTGGTAGAGGCACACGTGGTTTAACCATGCGTGCTTCTATCATACAACCCCATATGATGACAGATCTCAGTGAGTGAAACCCATAAAATGTGCCCATTTTTTAGAGTTGTGCTAGGCCTTTCTTGCTTTCCCAACTGAGCAGACTCCATGTTAGTCTCTCTATTTGATTTATAATTAGACTTTTCTTGCCTTGGGAACTGAGCATTCTCTATGTCATTCTGCTTCATACTTAAACTTTCCTGTACTTTTAAAACTGAGTAGAGATATGCTTGTTCTCTTGCTGAACTATACTTTGGATCTGGGTATTTGCTTCATTTGGAGGTCAACTTTATGTTGATACCGCTCACTATTTACATTATGTGACACATTATTTATGCTGATTTGAATTTTAATAACTACTTTTTACCTTATGTAATGATTCTTAATTTGAATAAACCTTTATAGTATTGAATTTAGTGCCCTGAAGGTCTTCTTTATTGGCATACGGCTGACGTTTTTTGAGACTAACATGGACCAGCTCCTGCATCTCAATCTTTTTAATTTATTAGGTAAAGGCATTGAGACTACTTGAAGTGCTCACTTTGTGACACAGGAACATAAGGAATTTAAGGGCTTGATTTTAGTTGCGGAAATATGTAGTTTAGGTCAGTGAATGAACAGTTTCAATAGGAATTTACTGCTTGGCGTTTATCGCGGAAATCATTAAGACAACTGGTGACCAGGCAGGGACGCAACCCACGGCAACTGGTTGACGGTGCATATTTAACTTGTTTGTGGTGAGAAACAGCCTTTACAACGCAGGCTGAACAACGAGATGCCTTTACAATGAAGGCAGAACAACGACAACGTCTTTACCACGAATGTTTTTACAACAATGTTTTTTACAACGATTATGCCTTTACCACGTTTGCCTTAACAACGGATTTCGTTGTAAATGCATTAAAAGTAAAGGCATACTCATGGTTAAAAAAAATTACATTTAAATGTAAGTATTTTGGTAAGTATTAAAGGTAGGTATTACGTGTATTTATATATATATATATATATATATATATATATATATATATATATATATATATATATATGTTAAACCAAATGCCCGTGGGCTCGAGGAAGCACTCGACAGCTCGCTCACCGTTTGGTGTTTAAAGATCAGCTTTCCTTTCAATTCTGGTTTCTTTATTCATGCCTGACGCGTTTCGCGGCTTCAGCGCCGCTTTCTCAAAGGCAATTAACAACCAAGTAGCGCGGAGGATGATTTGTTCTTTTCTAATGAAAGGCATGATTTATTGGATAGTTACCCCTTGTGGGGCTCGCTGAGTGCGTCTTCTTTTTTAACAGCTTGATGGGACTTGTAGTCCTTGAAGCAATATGTACATTACCCTGAGTGGGTTCCATGCGCCCTATGGTTGAAAAATAACATCAATTAATATCCTTTAGTAGGTTTCCAGAAATCTTAAGGTAAGACACTTTTCATTATCGCTTACTGTGCTGACTGGCATGGATATAGTTCCGGACCTCAGCCCCTCAACATGAAAAGGTGGTGCATTCCCCCACGGCCGGGCACCTTGTCCTTAAAATGTTCAACCAAATGCCCGTGGGCTCGAGGAAGCACTCGACAGCTCGCTCACCGTTTGGTGTTTAAAGATCAGCTTTCCTTTCAATTCTGGTTTCTTTATTCATGCCTGATGCGTTTCGCCTTTATATATATTGATAAAGGCAGAGTTCGCTGCCAAACGCGTCTCTCAAGTGGTCCAGTGCCCAAGATGGTATGACTGAATAAACAGGATGTAATCCCTTGACTTCGAGTGCCGGTTGCCTTTCTATGGAGTTGGAAAGGTTTTTGTTGAGATATATATATATATATATATATTATCTACTGGCGGTCGCCAGTAGATAGTTATAGTTAGGACCTATTTTCCATAGGAAATCCGCGACATTCTATTTGAAATAACTCTTGCATCGGTTGATGAATCTTCGCGAAATTTTCAAACTTTATGGCCCGCTCCGGTCCGCTCCTACCCTGAAAGTTTCGGGGTGATTCATCAAGCGGGGGCCGAGAAAAAGGGGGTCCCAAAACGTGTTTTCCCCATTCATTTTCCCATAGGAAACTTTAGACACGGCTACAGCCCGAACTGCTGAACGGAATTACACCAAATTTGGCAAAGAGGTAGTTCTTGGTTCAGAAAGAACCCTTTTGTTAAATGGTGTAAATCCGTTCAGTAGTTCCTGTGAAAATCAAAAGGAAAATCACATATATATCTATGGCCGCGTCGGATTCGCGCACCCTCCCGATCACGAGCTGCATGCTAATTGGCTGTCAACACTCCAAATCAGGAAGTGTTGGCAGCCATTTGTCCCTCGGTAGAACCGAGGGACAGAAACAAGTGCGCAAAGCGCAAAAAGGGGCAGGGTAGAAACACCCTGACCCCCTAGGTCTGCTCAGGGGTCCCACAAGGACCCCTGGGCAGAAAAAAGCATTTAAAAAAAAAAAAATCGGCAGGATGCGCTCACGGTGCGCGGATCCTGCCGATAAAAAATTGAAGCGCGGTCTCCCGCGCTTCGATGTATTTTGCCCCGGGTGGCCCAAGTCCCGGGGGCATGCGGGGTTTATTTATATAATGCTGGGGGGCCTCTAAGGGCCCCCAAGCCCCGAGGACCGCCACCCCCGGGCTTTCATTTTAAAATGGTGCGGGAGGGCACTCGGCCCTCCCGCAGCCCCGAGGACCACCACCTCCCGGGGCTTCTTTTTTTATTTTTAAATTTCCTGTGTGGGGGGCTCGAGCCCCCACACGCCCGAGACCGCCACCTCCCCGGGGCACTAATAATGCAAATGCGGGGTCCGTTACGGACCCCCGAGCCCGAGGACCACCACCTCCCTGGGGCTTTAAAGACATGGGAGGGGGCCGCGCGGCCCCCTCCTGGAGCCCTTGATGGCCCTGGGGACCGCCATCCCCCAGGGCCGGCTCCTGCAGTGTCCCGGGGTGCCTACCCCGGGACACTGTAGTTTGCAATGACAGGACGGGAGCCTCGCGGCTCCCGTCATGTCATTGCAAGCTGCTGGATATTGGAAGAGAGAGCAGGAAACCTGCTCTCTCTTCCAATATCCAAAGCACATTGCTTTCCACATGGGGAGCTGCATGTTAGCAGCTCCCCATGTGGAAAAGCAATGCCGGCTCCCAAGGGACGCGGGAGCCGGCGGGACTGTGGGGGATTGGGGACCCCCACAGTCCCCAACGGAGAGGGCCAGCCCCGGGGGATGGGGTCCCCGGGGCAAGTAGTGGCCCGGGAGGGGGCCACGCGGCCCCCTCCCCAAGTTAAAAAACAAAAATTTTGAAAAAAACAAAAATGAAAGGTTGGCCCCGGGGGATGGGGTCCCCGGGGCCTTAAATGGCCTGAGGAGGGGGCCACGCAGCCCCCTCCAAATATTTAAAAATTTTAAAAAGAGGGCATGCCCCGGGGATGGGGTCCCCGGGGCCAATATAGGCCCAGGGAAGGGGGCCACGCGGCCCCTTCCGTTTTTTTTTTAAATGAAAATCCTCATGCCCCGGGGGATGGGGTCCCCGGGGCCAAAAGAGGCCAAGGGAAGGGGGGCCACGCAGCCCCCCTCCCATACAAAAAAAAAATTACAAAAAAAAAAGACCGGCATCGTGCCGGAGGCCCCGCCCCCACCCTGCAGCAGTCTGCAAACGCGTCCCCTGGCGCGTTTGCAGATGGGAAACGATTTCCCCTTGAATACTGGGGGTCCCTGGGGCCAACTAGCCACTAGGAACCTCCAGTATGCGCCAGGGGCTGCGTTGCAGAGAGGTGTACAGAGGCCACGCCCCTTTTTACACCTCTTTGCAACGCAGCTCTGTGGCGCTTTTGGAGGTACATGGTGGGCTAGTTGGACTCCAGGGACCCTCAGGATTCAAGGGACTTAATCCCCCAACTTCAAATGCGCCACGGGGCGCGTTTGCACAGTGGTGAAGGGAGGGGGCGGGGCTTCAGGTGACATGTGTGCAAACAGGCCCGTGGCGCATTTTAAGATGGGGAATTAAATCCTCTTCAATCCTGAGGGTACCTGGGGACCAACTAGCCCACCAGGTACCTCCAGTAAGCGCCACGGAGCTGCGTTGCAGAGTGTTGTAAAAGGGGCGTGGCCTCTGTACACCTCTCTGCAACGCAGCCCCTGGCGCATACTGGAGGTTCCTGGTGGGCTAGTTGGCCCCTAGGGACCCTCAGGATTGAGGAGGAATTAATTCTCCAACTTAAAACGCGCCACAGGGCGTGTTTGCAGACATGTCACCTCAGGCCCCACCCCCTTCCTTCACCATTGTGCAAATATTCCTTTAAAATCAACCGAACTACGAATTCCGATTTACTCACCTGTTATCAGGAGAGACCTCAGTGCTGCATCTTTGAGCCCAGTACTGATCCTGAAAAGTAATTTTAACCGTACTTACCAGTAACTTGAATTTCCTTCCATAGGATATCATTGCCTGCTTTTTGCTGAAAAAGTTTCTAAGTGTCGATTTTTGAAACATACAAATATTCCTCTAAAATCAGCCGAACTACGAATTCCGAGTTACTCACCGGTTATCAGGAGAGACCTCAGTGCTGCATCTTTTAGCCCAGTACTGATCCTGAAAAGTAATTTTAACCATACTTACCAGTAACTTGAATTTCCTTCCATAGGCTAACATTGACTGGTTTCACTTGGAAATTCTTCTAAGTGTGGAGTTTTGGAACTTTATAATATTCCTCTAAAATCAGCCGAAGTACGAATTCCGATTTACTCACCTGTTATCAGGAGAGAACCCAGTGCTGCATCTTTTAGCCCAGCACTGACCTTGAAAAGTAATTCTAACCGTACTTACCAGTAACTTGTATTTCCTTCCATAGGAATCCATTGTCTGGTTTTCTGCAGAAAAGTTTCAAAGTGTTGATTTTCACAAACTATAAATATTCCTTAAAAATCGCCTGTATGACTTAAACGCATTCTTTCAACTGTTTACAGGAGATGCACCAGTGCTGGATCCAGGATCCACCACTGAGTAAGAAAAAGTAACGATAACACTACTTACCTGCTAAGTGAATTTCCTCCCATAGGATAACATTGGTGATTCTATGTGAAAAAGTTTCCAAGTGTCAACTTTTAAAATACAATAATATTCCTTAAAAATCACTACTGTAACCAAAACGCTTTTACTCAACTGTTTACAGGAGATGTCCCAGGACTGAATCTAGGATCCAGTCCTGTGGTGAGAAAAGTAATCCATAAAGTAACTAATTGCATTTAACTAGAAATTCACATTGAGCTCAATGTTGCATTGTGTTTGAAATTGTGTTGCCCATTGCAACAACTGTAACTACTGTACTTAAAAGTCTATTGCCTATTTGCAAAGTATTTAAACTAAAGTAATTCATTCTGAGAAAGTATATTTTGTAATGTAATGTATAATGTAATTACAATGTAATTTAAAAAATAAAATATCTAAAAATAAATAGTTGAAAAAAAATTTGTAAATCAGTATCAAAAAAATAAATATAACAATTAATACAATTAAAAAATTGTCATTTACAAAACCTTTGAAATTCACTGAAAAAAACCATAGGTTTCAGGCACGTTATAGTTAGAAATTAGCATTTAAAAAACCTTACAAATTCACTGAAAAAACCATAGGTTTCAGGCACGTTATAGTTAGAAATTAGCATTTAAAAAACCTTTGAAATTCACTGAAAAAACCATAGGTTTTAGGGACAGTTATAGTTAGTTGGACATTGCACTCGTACAAAACCCGTGAAATTCCCCCGTTATAGTTAGTTCAGCTAACTATAACTCGCGCCCTACAATTCACTGCTGATGACGTCACATATTACATCACTCATGACATGGTCAGTGACATCACTGATGACATCACTGATGACATCTCAAATGACATCACTGATGACATCATCCATGTGATAATTTCATGCATCTTCTCACACCCTAATATAACTTTTGATACACCCACTCTTATTTACAGACTGCCATTCGCAAAACCATACACACTCCAATACCAATAACTATATACCCACTCACTGATTCTTAGGTCTACACACACACATCTACTCACTCACCCGTCCAGTCACTCATACTTACAGTCACTCAGTACAGGACTATCATATGCACTCATACACCTATATAAACACTCACACACCGCCACTCATCCATAGAGGTACTCACACACCTAATCAGTCATGCAAAAAATTAATCACACACCCATTTACTCACCTATAGAGTTATACACACACCAGCTCACTTAGTCATACAAATACTAGCACATTCTTACGCTCTTATACAATAACTGATACAAGCACACACGTATCCATACAGCCACTCTCACAATCACACAATCTCACTTATAGCCTTTTAAATACTCTAACACACATATATACTGCCTTTTACATATGTAGTTACTCGCACATGTACCACTGAGATATACATTCACTCACTAACACACCCATACACACACTCACCCACCCAAGCAGTCCATCACAGACGCACTCTTCAAATCATGCACCCAGTGAATCACCCACTCACACATCGATGTACAGAGTCGCACACACCCCACCCACACAAACACTCAGGCACCCATACAGATACTCAGAAAACGAATCAATAACTCATATACACACACATGTAGCTATTCACAAACCCATGCAGCCACTTACACAGCAACAGACAGACGGATACAGACATTCACCCAGTTTAGTCACTAACCCATGCATTCAGTAAGATACGTTTAATCACTCACTTATACAGTTAGTCACGCACCTACTAAATCATCCATACAGACACTTATACACCCACTCATTCTTCAATACGCCTTTCCCTATATACATTAAAAATATTTAAACTTTACAGAAACACAGTCACTAGATGATGTCATCAGTGATGTCCTTTGCGATGTCATCAGTGATGTCATCAGTGATGTCACTGACCATGTCATGAGTGATGTAATATGTGACGTCATCAGCAGTGAATAGCGGGGGCGCGAGTTATAGTTAGCTGAACTAACTATAACGGGGGAATTTCATGGGTTTTGTACGAGTGCAATGTCCAACTAACTATAACTGTCCCTAAAACCTATGGTTTTTTCAGTGAATATATATATATATATATATTCACTGAAAAAACCATAGGTTTCAGACACGTTATAGTTAGAAATTAGCATTTAAAAAACCTTTGAAATTCACTGAAAAAACCATAGGTTTTAGGGACAGTTATAGTTAGTTGGACATTTCACTCGTACAAAACCATAGATATTCCCCCGTTATAGTTAGTTCAGCTAACTATAACTCGCGCCCATAATGCACTGCTGATGACGTCACATATTACATCACTCATGACATGGTCAGTGACATCACTGATGACATCACTGATGACATCTCAAATGACATCACTGATGACATCACTGATGACATCATCCAGTGACTGTGTGTTTCTGTAAAGTGTAAATATGTTTAATATATATAGGGAAAGGCGTATTGAAGAATGAGTGGGTGTATAAGTGTCTGAATGGATGATTTAGTACGTGAGTGACTGACTCTACAAGTGAGTGATTAAGTGTATCTTACTGAATGCATGGGTTAGTGACTAAACTGTGTGAATGTCTGTATCCGTCTGTCTGTTGGTTTGTAAGCGGCTGCATGGCTTTCTGAATAGCTACATGAGTGTCTACATGGGTTATTGATTGATTGTCTGAGTATCTGTATGGGTGCCTGAGTGTTTGTGTGGGTGAGGGTGTGTGACTCTGTGCATAGATGTGTGAGTTGGTGATTCACTGGGTGCATGGTTTCAAGAGTGCATCTGTGATGGACTGTATGGGTGGGTGAGTGTGTGTATGGGTGTGTTAGTGATTGAATGTATATCTCAGTGGTACATGTGTGAGTAACTACATATGTGAAAGGCAGTATATATGTGTGTTGGAGTATATAAATGGCTATAAGTGAGAGTGTGTGATTGTGAGAGTGGCTGTATGGATGAGTGTGTACTTGTATCAGTGATTGTATAAGAGCGTAAGAATGTGCTAGTATTTGTATGAGTAAGTGAGCTGGTGTGTGTATAACTGTATAGGTGAGTAAATGGGTGTGTGATTAAGTTTTTGCATGACTGACTAGGTGTGTGAGTACCTCTATGGATGAGTGGCGGTGTGTGAGTGTTTATATAGGTGTATGAGTGCATATGATAGTCCTGTACTGAGTGACTAAGTATGAGTGACTGTACGGGTGAGTGAGTGGATGTGTGTGTAGACCTAAGAATCAGTGAGTGGGTATGTAGTTTTTGGTGTTGGAGTGTCTATGGTTTTGAGAATGGCAGTCTGTAATTTAGAGTGGGTGTATCAAAAGTTATATTAGGGTGTGAGAAGATGCATGAAATTATCACATGGATGATGTCATCAGTGATGTCATTTGAGATGTCATCAGTGATGTCATCAGTGATGTCACTGACCATGTCATGAGTGATGTAATATGTGACGTCATCAGCAGTGCATTGCGGGGCGCGAGTTATAGTTAGCTGAACTAACTATAACGGGGAATTTCTATGGTTTTGTACGAGTGAAATGTCCAACTAACTATAACTGTCCCTAAAACCTATGGTTTTTTCAGTGAATTTCAAAGGTTTTTAAATGCTAATTTCTAACTATAACGTGTCTGAAACCTATGGTTTTTTCAGTGAATTTCAAAGGATTTTTAAATGCTAATTTCTAACTATAACGTGCCTGAAACCTATGATTTTTAAGTGAATTTCAAAGGTTTTTTAAATGCTAGTTTCTAACTATGCCTACAGAGGTAGGACATGTGAAGAAAGAAGAAAAACGCACAGAAAGAAGCAAAAGATGTGCAGAAAGAACCAACAGAGGAGCAGAAAGAGGCCTTGTTGCAAAATCATCCTGTGCCCACAACATTTTCAGACGGGTACTGGTGGTAACTGACACTGACTAACCAGAGCCAGTGCTATGCTAAAAGACACTTAGAATACAGTGAAAACACCTACATACACTAGGGAACACTATGCGTTGGGGTACCCCTGTGATTAGCATGACCTCCTCTGCAAGTCCCTAGTACATAATAGGGCAGGGGGATTAAAACTACCTCTTAAAACGCGCTACAGGGCGCGTTTGCACAGTGGTGAAGGGAGGGGGCCTGAGGTGACATGTGTGCAAACGCACCCCGTGGCGCGTTTTAAGTTGCGAGATTAAGTCCCCTTGAATTCTGAGGGTCCCTGGGGCCCAACTAGCCCCCAGGTACCTACAGTTAGGACCACAGAGCTGAGTTGCAGAGAGGCGTTCCGAGGCCACGCACCTTTTTCACCTCTCTGCAACGCAACTCTGTTGTGCTTACTGAAGGTACCTGGTGGGCTAGTTGGCCCCCAGGGTCCCTCAGGATTCAAAGGGAATTAATTCCCCAACTTAAAACGCACCACAGGGCGTGTTTGCGCACATGTCACCTGAGGCCCCGCCCCCTCCCTTCACCACTGTGCAAACGCGCCCCGTGGTGCGTTTTAAGTTGGGGGATTAGGTCACCTTGAATCCTGAGGGTCCCTGGGGCCCAACTAGCCCACTAGGTACTTCCAGTAAGCACCACAGGCCTGCGTTTCAACGCCTGTAACAAATTGTGCAGTTGTGTTTAGGTAGTGAAGAGGGTCGTGCTGGGGGTAGTGTTTTAGGGTTTAGGGTAGTGCAGTGGTGTTTGTGTAGTGTAGGGGTCATGCTGGGGGTAGATTTAGGGTTTAGGGTAGTGCAGTGGTGTTTGGGTAGTGTAGGGAGTTGTGCTGGGGGAGTGTTTTAGGGTTTAGGGTAGTGCAGTGGTGTTTGGGTAGTGTAGGGGGTCGTGCTGGGGGTAGTGTTTTAGGGTTTAGGGTAGTGCAGTGGTGTTTGGGTAGTGTAGGGGGTCGTGCTGGGGGTAGTGATTTAGGGTAGTGCAGTGGTGTTTGGGTAGTGTAGGGGTTACTGCTGGGGGTAGTGTTTTAGGGTTTAGGGTAGTGCAGTTGTGTTTGGGTAGTGTAGGGGTACTGCTGGGGGTAGTTTTTTAGGGTTTAGGGTAGTGCAGTGGTGTTTGGGTAGTGTAGTGGTTCGTGCTGGGGGTAGTTTTTTAGGGTTTAGGGTAGTGCAGTGGTGTTTGTGTAGTGTAGGTGGTAGTGTTTTAGGGTTTAGAGTAGTGCAGTGGTGTTTGGGTAGTGTAGGGAGTCGTGCGGGGGTAGTGTTTTAGGGTTAGGGTAGTGTAGGGGGTCATGCGGGGGGTAGTGTTTTAGGGATTAGGGTAGTGCATTGGTGTTTGGGTAGTGTAGGGGGTCATGCGGGGGGTAGTGTTTTAGGGTTTAGGGCAGTGCAGTGGTGTTTGGGTGGTGTAGGGGGTCGTGCTGGGGGGAGTGTTTTAGGGTTTAGGGCAGTGCAGTGGTGTTTGGGTAGTGTAGGGTGTTGTGCTGGGGGGAGTGTTTTAGGGTTTAGGGCAGTGCAGTGGTGTTCTGGTAGTGTAGGGGGTCATGCTGGGGGGAGTGTTTGAGGGTTTAGGGCAGTGCAGTCGTGTTCGGGTAGTGTAGGGGGTTGTGCTGGGGGTAGTATTTTAGGGTTTAGGGTAGTGCAGTGGTGTTCGGGTAGTGTAGGGGGTCATGCTGGGGGTGGTGTTTCAGGGTTTGGGGCAGTGCAGTGGTGTTCGAGCAGTAAAGGGGGCGGTGCAGGGGGTGGTGTTTCAGGGTTTAGGGCAGTGCACTGGTGTTCGGGCAGTGTAGGGGGTCCTGCTGGGGCTGGTGTTTAGGGGTTTAGGGCAGTGCAGTGGTGTTCGGGCAGTGTAGGTGGTCGTGCTGGGGCTGGTGTTTCAGGGTTTAGGGCAGTGCAGTGGTGTTCGGGCAGTGTAGGGGGTCATGCTGGGGCTGGTGTTTCAGGGTTTAGGGCAGTGCAGTGGTGTTCGGGCAGTGTAGGGGGTCTTGCTGGGGCTGGTGTTTAGGAGTCTAGGGCAGTGCAGTGGTGTTCGGGCAGTGTAGGGTGTCTTGCTGGGGCTGGTGTTTCAGGGTTTAGGGCAGTGCAGTGGTGTTCGGGCAGTGTAGGGGGTCGTGCTGGGGGTGGTGTTTCAGGGTTTAGGGCAGTGCAGTGGTGTTTGGGCAGTGTAGGGGGTCGTGCTGGGGCTAGTGTTTCAGGACTTAGGGCAGAGCAATGGTGTTCAGGCAGTGTAGGGGGTTTTGCTGGAGGTGGTGTTTCAGGGTTTAGGGCAGTGCAGTGGTGTTCGTGCAGTGTAGGGGGTGGTGTTTCAGGGTTTAGGGCAGTGGTGTTCAGGCAGTGTAGGGGGTCTTGCTGGGGTTGATGTTTCAGGGTTTAGGGCAGTGCAGTGGTGTTCGGGCAGTGTAGGGGGTCGTGCTGGGGGTGGTGTTTCAGGGTTTAGGGCAGTGCAGTGGTGTTCCGGCAGTGTAGGAGGTCGTGCTGGGGGTGGTGTTTCAGGGTTTAGGGCAGTGCAGTGGTGTTCGGGCAGTGTAGGGTGTCGTGCTGAGGGGTGGTGTTTCAGGGTTTAGGGCAGTGCAGTGGTGTTCGGGCAGTGTAGGGGGTCGTGCAGGGGGTGGTGTTTCAGGGTTTAGGGCAGTGCAGTGGTGTTTGGGCAGTGTAGGGGGTCGTGCAGGGGGTGGTGTTTCAGGGTTTAGGGCAGTGCAGTGGTGTTCGGTCAGTGTAGGTGGTCTTGCAGGGGGTGGTGTTTCAGGCTTTAGTGCGGTGGTGTTCGGGCAGTGTAGGGGGTCTTGCTGGGGGTGGTGTTTCAGGGTTTAGGGCAGTGCAGTGGTGTTCGGGCAGTGTAGGGGGTCTTGCTGGGGCTGGTGTTTCAGGGTTTAGGGCAGTGCAGTGGTGTTCGGGAAGTGTAGGGGGTCGTGCTGGGGCTGGTGTTTGAGGGTATAGGGTAGTGCAGTGGTGTTCGGGCAGTGTAGGGGGTCGTGCTGGGGCTGGTGTTTCAGGGTTTAGGGCAGTGCAGTGGTTTTCGGGCAGTGTAGGCGGTCGTGCTGGGGCTGGTGTTTCAGGGTTTAGGGCAGTGCAGTGGTGTTCGGGCAGTGTACGGGGTCGTGCTGGGGCTGGTGTTTCAGGGTTTAGGGCAGTGCAGTGGTGTTCGGGCAGTGTAGGGGGTCGTGCTGGGGCTGGTGTTTCATGGTTTAGGGCAGTGCAGTGGTCTTCGGGCAGTGTAGGGGGTCGTGCTGGGGGTGGTGTTTCAGGGTTTAGGGCAGTGCAGTGTTGTTCCGGCAGTGTAGGGGGTCATGCTGGGGGTGGTGTTTCAGGGTTTAGGGCAGTGCAGTGGTGTTCGGGCAGTGTAGGGGGTCTTGCTGGGGGTGGTGTTTCAGGGTTTAGGGCAGTGGTGTTTGGGCAGTGTAGGGGGTCTTGCTGGGGGTGATGTTTCAGGGTTTAGGGCAGTGTAGGGGGTCGTGCTGGGGGTAGTGTTTTGGGGTTTAGGGCAGTGCAGTGGTGTTCGTGCAGTGTAGGTGGTCGTGCTGGGGGTGGTGTTTCAGGGTTTAGGGCAGTGCAGTAGTGTTCGGGCAGTGTAGGGGATCGTGCAGGGGGTGGTGTTTCAGGGTTTTGGGCAGTGCAGTGGTGTTCGGGCAGTGTAGGTGGTCGTGCTGGGGGTGGTGTTTCAGGGTTTAGGGCAGTGCAGTGGTGTTCGGGCAGTGTAGGGGGTCTTGCTGGGGGTGGTGTTTCAGGGTTTAGGGCAGTGCAGTGGTGTTCGTGCAGTGTAGAGGGTCGTGCAGGGGTGGTGTTTCAGGGTTTAGGGCAGTGCAGTGGTGTTCGGGCAGTGTAGGGGGTCGTGCTGGGGGTGGTGTTTCAGGGTTTAGGGCAGTGCAGTGGTGTTCGGGCAGTGTAGGGGGTCGTGCTGGGGGTGGTGTTTCAGGGTTTAGGGCAGTGGTGTTCGGGCAGTGTAGGGGGTCTTGCTGGGGGTGATGTTTCAGGGTTTAGGGCAGTGCAGTGGTGTTCGGGCAGTGTAGGAGGTCTTGCTGGGGGTAGTGTTTCAGGGTTTAGGGCAGTGCAGTGGTGTTCGGGCAGTGTAGGGGGCGTGCTGGGGGTGGTGTTTCAGGGTTTAGGGCAGTGCAGTGGTGTTCAGGCAGTGTAGGGGGTCGTGCTAGGGTTGGTGTTTCAGGGTTTAGGGCAGTGCAGTGGTGTTCGGGCAGTGTAGGGGGTCGTGCAGGGGCTGGTGTTTCAGGGTTTAGGGCAGTGCAGTGGTGTTCGGGCAGTGTAGGGGGTCGTGCTGGGGGTAGTGTTTTAGGGTTTAGGGTAGTGCAGTGGTGCTTGTGTAGTGTAGGGGGTCGTGCTGGGGTAGTGTTTTAGGGTTTAGGGTAGTGCAGTGGTGTTTGTGTAGTGTAGGGGGTCATGTTTTAGGGTAGTGCAGTGGTGTTTGGGTAGTGTAGGGGGTCATGCTGGGGGTAGTGTTTTAGGATTTAGGTTAGTGCAGTGGTGTTTGGGTAGTGTAGGGGGTCGTGCTGGGGGTAGTGTTTTAGGTTTAAGGTAGTGCAGTGGTGTTTGTGTAGTGTAGGGGGTCGTGCTGGGGGTAGTGTTTTAGGGTTTAGGGTAGTGCAGTGGTGCTTGTGTAGTGTAGGGGTCGTGCTGGGGGTAGTGTTTTAGGGTTTAGGGTAGTGCAGTGGTGTTTGTGTAGTGTAGCGGGTCATGTTTTAGGGTAGTGCAGTGGTGTTTGGGTAGTGTAGGGGGTCGTGCTGGGGGTAGTGTTTTAGGATTTAGGTTAGTGCAGTGGTGTTGGGGTAGTGTTTTAGGGTTTAGGGTAGTGCAGTGGTGTTTGTGTAGTGTAGGGGGTCATGCTGGGGGTAGTGTTTTAGGGTTTAGGATAGTGCAGTGGTGCTTGTGTAGTGTAGGGGGTCGTGCTGGGGGTAGTGTTTTAGGGTTTAGGGTAGTGCAGTGGTGTTTTTGTAGTGTAGGGGGTCATGTTTTAAGATGCAACGCTCCAATACCTGACCAGTCTGCACTACATAAAACTGCAAAAAAACTAAAAATAAAAAGTGTTTTGCACACTTTTGTCATTGGGCTATATGTGGGCTACATCTGGGTAATATTTGTGCTACATTTGGGCTCTTTTTTCACTGGTGGCCATCTTGGAAGACTTCTTTGTTATGAAGTTTCCTAATTTCCTCATTTACTGCAGTCTCCTCAGTAGGAAATGCTTTCAGTTTTTTACTTTGATTCCATCAAGAAGGCATTCAGATGTGTCACACATTTGCCATAAATTCAGAATGTTAGCACTCTAGTTGTTCATTAGATCACTGTAGTAAAGCTACTGCTCACCAAGGAGTTAACTGGAAGTCTACTGCTGGTATTGAAAGTGATTGTTTCAGTCTGCATGTCAGAATTTTCTAATGAAATAGAAGAGGATTTGAGATCTCACTTAAAACATGCACTAAATTTTCTTTTGCAGCACTAACCATAATTTCTATGGCAAAATGAACCCCCTCATTGTGTTCCTTTTTAAATTAAATGTTTTAAGTGTTACCAGTTTATTCCAATCAAGATGGCTTCAGGTGTGCCATACTTTTATCATAAGTAAGGCTGTTAGCACTCTAGTTGTTCTTTAGAACACTCTGGGAAGCTGCAGTAGAACACAAAGGCATCAACTGACAGGCTGCTCCTGTTGAAATATAACAGGAAGATATTTGAGATCTCACTTAAAACATGTCCTAATTTTTCTTTCTACAGCACTAACCATAATTTCTATGGCAAAATGAACCCCCTCATTGTGTTCCTTTTTAAATTAAATGTTTTAAGTGTTACCAGTTTATTCCAATCAAGATGGCTTCAGGTGTGCCATACTTTTGTCATAAGTAAGACTGTTAGCGCTCTAGTTGTTCTTTAGAACACTCTGGGAAGCTGCAGTAGAACACAAAGGCATCAACTGACAGGCTGCTCCTGTTGAAATATAACAGGAAGATATTTGAGAGCACACTTGAAACATGTCCTAATTTTTCTTTCCAGAGCACTAACCATAATTTCTATGACAAGATGAACCCCATCATTTTGTTCCTTTTTAAATTAAATGTTTTAAGTGTTACCAGTTTATTCCAATCAAGATGGCTTCAGGTGTGCCATACTTTTGTCATAAGTAAGGCTGTTAGCACTCTAGTTGTTCTTTAGAACACTCTGGGAAGCTGCAGTAGAACACAAAGGAATCAACTGACAGTCTCTGCCCTTGTTGGATGTACATGTTTTACTGAGAATGTCAGACTTCATTCTCACATGACTGAGAAAGATAATGTGAATTTACAGAAAATATGCTCTCATTTTAGCTTCTGGAGCACCTTCCAAAACTGTATGGGACAAGCATGTGAAAATAGTTTTCTCTCAAACATGATTCATGATATCCCAGCAGAAGGTTTTTCACAGGGTAAAATCACCTTAGAACACACCACAATTCCTGAAATTAGTATGGTACCATCAACAAATGAATTCTAATGTAACTAAAGTCTGTTATCACCCTTTATATTTCTCCTTTTGGTAACCCTCAAAATCTTCGATTCACTACAATGCATTTCAATGGGGTACTATCATTTATATTGGTCCCAAGATGGCTGCCAGCAATTCCAGGATGAAGTGCTGACAGCCAATCAGATCTCACGATGACATGTGTGGTTAGGCTCCGCCCAGATATATATGTGTTTTTACTTTTGATTTTCTCAGCAACTACTGAACGGATTTACACCATTTAACAAAAGGGTTCTTTCTGAACTAAGAACTACCTCTTTGCCAAATTTGGTGTAATTCCGTTCAGCAGTTCGGGCTGTAGCCTTGCATAAAGTTTCCTATGGGAAATTGATTTTTTGACTCTTATTTTTTTAATTTCTCCGCAACTACTGAACAGATTTACACCATTTAACAAAAAGGGTTCTTTCTGAACCAAGAACTACCTCTTTGCCAAATTTTGTGTAATTCCGTTAAGCAGTTCGGGCTGTAGCCGTGGCTAAAGTTTCCTATGGGAAAATGAATGGGGAAAACACGTTTTGGGACCCCCCTTTTTTCTCGGCCCCCGCTTGACGAATCACCCCGAAACTTTCAGGGTAGGAGCGGACCGGAGCGGGCCATAAAGTTTGAAAATTTCGCGAAGATTCGTCAACCGACGCAAGAGTTATTTCAAATAGAATGTTGTGGATTTCCTATGGAAAATAGGTCCTAACTATAACTATCTACTGGCGACCGCCAGTAGATAATATATATATATATATATATAAATATATATATATTCACTGAAAAAACCATAGGTTTCAGGCACGTTATAGTTAGAAATTAGCATTTAAAAAACCTGAAAAAAACATAGGTTTCAGGGACGTTATAGTTAGTTGGACATTTCACTCGTACAAAACCAGAGAAATTCAGCCGTTATAGTTAGTTCAGCTAACTATAACTCGCGCCACCGCAATGCACTGCTCATGACGTCACATATTACATCATTCATGACATGGTCAGTGACATCACTGATGACATCTCAAATGACATCACTGATGACATCACTGATGACATCATCCACGTGATAATCTGATGCACCTCCTCACACTCTAATATAACCTTTGATACACCCACTGTAAAATACAGACTACCATTTTCGAAACCATCGACACACCAATACCAGTTACTACATACGCACTCACTGATTCCTAGGTCTACATTTTACACCTCTCTGCAATGCAACTCTGTTGCGCTTACTGGAGGTACCTGGTGGGCTAGTTCGCCCCCAGGGACCCTCAGGATTCAAGGGGACTTAATCCCCCAACTTAAAACGCACCACGGAGCCCGTGTCACATCAGGGCCCGCTCCTGCCTTCACCACTGTGCAAACGTGGTGTCAATGTGGTAGAAATCCTGTTCTTGATACATACATTTTATCCATCAACAAACTCATCAAGGAATCAACACCTAAGAGGATTTTTGATAACATTACCCGAGAAGAAAGAAAAGCTCTCCACCTCCTTCAACAGAGAATGGATGTCATTATAAAACCGGCAGACAAAGGTGGTGCAGTGGTTGCCATGAAAGTAAGTGATTATATTGAGGAAGGAATGAGACAACTAATGGATACCAACACTTATAGAAACTGATCCCACAGAAGACTTGAACAAAGAAATTAAGAACATGGTTGTAAGGTACAGGAGCTTAAACCTTACTGATGAAACAACAGCAGATATACTTGTTCATCCCAAACCAAGACCTGGGAGATTTTATATGCTTCCCAAAATTTACAAAATGACCAATCCTGGCCGTCCCATCATCTCTGGCAGTGGCACAGCCACTGAGAGACTATCTTTATTTGTTGACCTGCACCTCCAGCCCATTGTACAGGAACTTCCATCATTTGTTAAAGATACCAGTCACTTCCTTCAGATTATTGAAAAATTAAACCAAACCTACACATTTGATGATGATACTCTTCTGGCTACATTTGATGTTACATCATTATATACCAATATACCACATGAGGATGGGCTTATGGCATTATCTGAAGCTCTTAATAAAAGAACTGTGAAAAAGCTATCAACAAATGTGCTTACCAACTTTGCAAGAGTTGTCCTTAAATCCAACAATTTTACATTCAATGGTAAACACTATCTGCAGATACAAGGGACTTCCATGGGCACTCGGATGGCTCCATCCTATGCAAATATCTTCATGGGCAAACTAGAGAACTGTATACTTTCTACTTCTAGCATCAAACCACTGGTATGGCTAAGACACATTGATGACATATTTATAATATGGAATGCAGGAAGTAGAACATTGGAACAATTTACAGCTTATATCAACAATATCCATCCTACCATCAAATTTACCAGCAGCAATACTAAATAGAAGCATCAGCTCCCTTTTCTGGATATGCTACTCACCATTCATGAACAAAAAATTACAACTGATCTGTATCACAAGCCTACAGATGCTCATTTGTATCTAAACTGGACTTCATGTCACCCACACCACACTAAACTGAGCATCATCTACATCATCTACAGCCAAGCACTCAGAATAAGACGCATCTGTAGCAATGAGGAAACCTGTAAAGACCATCTACAGGAGCTTGCTACATTATTTAAAAGGCGAGGCTATCCTCTGCATATCATACAGCAACAAATTGACAAGTCTTTGCAGTTACCCAGAGAAGCACTTATTTGGAATACCAAAGGCAGAAACAAAAGTGACAGAATTCCATTTGTGGTTGACTATCATCCATCAGCTCCCAACTACAGAAATATAATGCAAAAAACATTTCCTTTACTGTCTACTTGTGAAAAATAGCAAAAGGTTTTTCCAAAACCGCCAGTCATTGCTTACCGCAGAGCTCCAAATTTACGATCTCTTATTGTGAGAGCTGAACTCA
The DNA here is from genome assembly GCA_963921515.1 of Calotriton arnoldi. Lineage (NCBI taxonomy): Eukaryota > Metazoa > Chordata > Amphibia > Caudata > Salamandridae > Calotriton > Calotriton arnoldi. The sequence continues at coordinate 1,853,313 of CAWUFW010000836.1, forward strand.
AGCAAGTTGTAACAAATGCAGGGGTTCATTGCTGTGACTCTAAAAGGTGCATCACGTGTGAATTCCTTTTACAAACATCATCAGTAACTAGTTCTGTTACGAGAAGGACCTATGGAATAAGACAGCATCTTACATGTCGCTCAACATGCATTATTTATGTGATTCAGTGCCAACGGCAAAGCTGTAAAAAACAATATATAGGCCAAACAGTGAATGACCTCCGTACACGATTCAGGAACCACAAATCGGCAATAATTAATAAGAAAATTGACCAGCCTGTAGCCAATCATTTTAACCTTGTGGATCATTTACTATCAGATTTGAAGATTTTCCCTGTGGAACATGTCTCAAAGGAAGAACTACTGGACTCCAGAGAAAACTTCTGGATGTACCGTTTAAAATCACTGCATCCAGATGGACTGAACATTACTGACAATACAACCTGATTACTGCATATCTCAAGAGCTCTCAGGACTGCATTGATTCCACATTCCAAATGGAATCTTCACTCATGATGCTTTTTGAAAATTCAGCTGTGTCATCTGTGCAGCCACTGAGCAAACCATCTTGTACTACCTGAGGAAGGCGGAAGCTGAAACATTGTAGTGGAAATATATTTTTGTTCTTTGGTGAATCTATCTGTTTGAGTCACTTCTTTCTTGGATATTTTATTTCTTTGTGACTCATTGTATCCTGGCTGGCTGTCGTTTTCTTGTGATCCATCATCTTCAAGTATATATATATATATACGATCGTGAGCAAGGCAGCTGAGACTGCTGAAACGCGTAGATGTTGTTTTTGTCGTTCAATAAAGAACTGAGCAATTGAACCCGCCTGGGAGTGCTGGATGATTATTTTGGAAAGAAAATATCTCATTTGGAATATATATATATATATATATATTATCTACTGGCGGTCGCCAGTAGATAGTTATAGTTAGGACCTATTTTCCATAGGAAATCCGCAACATTCTATTTGAAATAACGTTGGCGCCGGTTGACGAATCTTCGCGAAAGTTTCCAACTTGTTGGGGCACTCCGGTCCGCTCCTGTCCTGAAAGTCTCGGGGTGATTCGTCAAGCGGGGGCCGAGAAAAAAGGGGGGTCCCAAAACGCGTTTTCCCCATTCATTTTTCCATAGGAACCTTTAGTCGCAGCTACAGGCCGAACTGCTGAACGGAATTACAACAAATTTGGCAAAGAGGTAGCCCTTGGTTCAGTGTAGTGCCTTTTGCTTAAATGGTGTAAATCCGTTCAGTAGTTCCTGAGAAAATCAAAAGTAAAGTCACATATATCTATGGCCGAGTAGGGACCGCGTACCCTCCCGATCACGAGCTGCATGCTAATTGGCTGTCAAGTGGCTGTCAACACTCCAAATCAGGAAGTGTTGGCAGCCATTTTATCCCTCGGTAGAACCGAGGGACAGAAACAAGTGCGCAAAGCGCAAAAGGGGGCAGGGTAGAAACACCCTGACCCCCTAGGTCTGCTCAGGGGTCCCACAAAGACCCCTGGGCAGAAAAAAGCTTTTTTTTTTAAATTGGCGGGATGCGCTTAGGGTGCGCGGATCCCGCCGAGAAAAACACAAGAAACAAGTGCGCAAAACGCACAAAGGGGGCAGGGTAGAAACACCCTGACCCCCTAGGTCTGCTTAGGGAATCCCACAAGGACCCCCTGGACAGAAAAAAGCATTTTATTTTTTAAAAAATCGGCGGGATGCGCTTAGGGTGCGCGGATCCCGCGAAAAAAAAAAAATCGAAGCACCGTCTCCCGCGCTTCGATGCTATTTTGCCCCCGGGTGGCCCAAGTCCCGGGAGCATGCGGGGGCTGGGTTTATGTTTTATGTGGGGGGCCTCTAAGGCCCCCCAAGGCCCGGGGACTGCCACCCCCTGGGGCTTTAAATACAAAATGGTGCGGGAGGGCTCTTCGCCCTCCCGCAGCCCCGGGGACCGCCACCCCCCGGGGCTTCTTTTTTTTAAAAATAATCACCTGTGTGGGGGGGCTCCAGCCCCCCACATGCCCGGGGACTGCCACCTCCCCGGGGCACTTAGAAAACAAATGTGGGGGTCCGTTTCGGACCCCGAGCCCCGGGGACCACCACCTCCCGGGGCTGTGCAATTGAAGGGAGGGGGCCGCGCGGCCCCCTCCTGGAGCCTGTGGTGGCCCTGGGGACCGCCACCCCCCAGGGCCGGCTCCTGCAGTGTCCCGGGGTGCCTACCCCCGGGACACTGCTGTTTGCAATGACAGGGCGGGAGCCTCGCGGCTCCCGTCCTGCAATAGCAAACTGCTTTGGATATTGGAAGCGAGAGCAAGGAAACCTGCTCTTGCTTCCAATATCCAAAGCACATTGCTTTTCCACATGGGGAGCTGCATCTTAGCAGCTCCCCATGTGGAAAAGCAATGCCGGCTCCCGCAGGAGGCGGGGAGCTGGCATGGTCCGTGGGGGAGTTGGGGTCCCCCCACGGACCCCAAAGGATAGGGCCAGCCTCGGGGGATGGGGTCCCCAGGGCAAGTAGTGGCCCGGGAGGGGGGCCACGTGGCCACCTCCCCAAAAATAATACAAAAAAATAAAATAAATAAAGGCCGGCCCCGGGGGATAGGGTCCCCGGGGCCAATAGAGGCCTTAGGAGGGGGGGCCACGCAGCCCCCCTCCTCCAAAATTTATTTTAAAAAAGTGGGCATGCCCCGGGGGATGGGGTCCCCGGGGCCGGAATAGGGCACGGGAGGGGGGCCACGCGGCCCCCTTCCCCTACAGTATTTTTTTTTTGAAAAAAGGCATCAGGCCCTGGGGGATGGGGTCCCCAGGGCCCCAAAAAGTAAAAAAGAAGGGGGGGCACACAGCCCCCCTTCAAAAATACAAAAAAGAAAGAAAAAGACGCGATCGAGCGTCAGGCCCCGCCCCCTCCCTTAACCACTCTGCAAACGCACGCTGTGGCGCGTTTTAAAGTGGGGAAATAATTCCCATTCAATACTGGGGGTCCCTGGGGGCCAACTAGCCCACCAGGTACCTCCAGTAAGCGCCACAGGGCTGGGTTGCAGAGAGGTGGTCCAGGCCACGCCCCTTTTTACACCTCTCTGCAACGCAGCTTTGTGGCGCTACTGGAGGTACCTGGTGGGCTAGTTGGACCCCAGGGACCCTCAGGATTCAAGGGGACTTAATCCCCCAACTTAGAACGCGCCACAGGGCACGTTTGCACAGTGGTGAAGGGAGGGGGCGGGGCTTCAGGTGACATGTGTGCAAACAGGCCCCGTGGTGCGTTTTAAGATGGGGAATTAAATCCCCTTCAATCCTGAGGGTCCCTGGGGGCCAACTAGCCCACCAGGTACGTCCAGAAAGCGCCACAGAGCTGCGTTGCAGAGAGGTGCAAAAAGGGGCGTGGCCTCCGAACACCTCTCTGCAACGCAGCTCTCTGGCGCATACTGGAGGTATCTGGTGGGCTAGTTGGCCCCTAGGGACCCTCGGGATTGAGGAGGAATTAATTCTCCAACTTAAAACGCGCCACAGGGCGTGTTTGCAGACATGTCACATCAGGCCCCACCCCCTTCCTTCACCATTGTGCAAATATTCCTCTAAAATCAGCCGAACTACGAATTCCGATTTACTCACCTGTTATCAGGAGAGACCACAGTGCTGCATCTTTGAGCCCAGTACTGATCCTGAAAAGTAATTTTAACCGTACTTACCAGTAACTTGAATTTCCTTCCATAGGATATCATTGCCTGCTTTTTGCTGAAAAAGTTTGTGTCGAATTTTGAAACATACAAATATTCCTCTAAAATCAGCCGAACTACGAATTCCGATTTACTCACCTGTTATCAGGAGAGACCTCAGTGCTGCATCTTTGAGCCCAGCACTGACCCTGAAAAGTAATTCTAACCGTACTTACCAGTAACTTGAATTTCCTTCCATAGGCTAACATTGACTGGTTTCACTTGGAAATTCTTCTAAGTGTGGAGTTTTGGAACTTTATAATATTCCTCTAAAATCAGCCGAACTACGAATTCCGATTTACTCACCTGTTATCAGGAGAGAACCCAGTGCTGCATCTTTTAGCCCAGCACTGACCCTGAAAAGTAATTCTAACCGTATTTACCAGTAACTTGTATTTCCTTCCATAGGAATCCATTGTCTGGTTTTCAGCAGAAAAGTTTCAGTGTCGATTTTCACAAACTACAAATATTCCTTAAAAATCGCCTGTATGACTTAAACGCATTCTTTCAACTGTTTACAGGAGATGCACCAGTGCTGGATCCAGGATCCACCACTGAGTAAGAAAAAGTAACGATAACACTACTTACCTGCTAAGTGAATTTCCTCCCATAGGATAACATTGGTGATTCTATGTGAAAAAGTTTCTAAGTGTCAACTTTTAAAATACAATAATATTCCTTAAAATCACTACTGTAACCAAAACGCTTTTACTCAACTGTTTACAGGAGATGTTGCAGGACTGAATCTAGGATCCAGTCCTGTGGTTAGAAAAAGTAATCCATAAAGTAACTAATTGCATCTAACTTGAAATTCACATTGAGCTCAATGTTGCATTGTGTTTGAAATTGTGTTGCCCATTGCAACAACTGTAACTACTGTACTTAAAAGTCTATTGCCTATTTGCAAAGTAGTTAAACTAAAGTAATTCATTCTGAGAAAGTATATTTTGTAATGTAATGTATAATGTAATTACAATGTATTTTAAAAAATAAAATATCTAAAAATAAATAGTTTAAAAAAATGTAGTAAATCAGTATCAAAAAAATAAATATAACAATACATTTAAAAATTGTCATTTACAAAACCTTTGAAATTCACTGAAAAAAACCATAGGTTTCAGACATGTTATAGTTAGGAATTAGCATTTAAAAAACCTTTGAAATTCACTGAAAAAACCATAGGTTTCAGGCACGTTATAGTTAGAAATTAGCATTTAAAAAACCTTACAAATTCACTGAAAAAACCATAGGTTTTAGGGACAGTTATAGTTAGTTGGACATTGCACTCGTACAAAACCTGTGAAATTCCCCCGTTATAGTTAGTTCAGGTAACTATAACTCGCGCCCCCGCAATGCACTGCTGATGACGTCACATATTACATCACTCATGACATGGTCAGTGACATCACTGATGACATCACTGATGACATCTCAAATGACATCACTGATGACATCACTGATGACATCATCCATGTGATAATCTGATGCACCTCCTCACACCCTAATATAACCTTTGATACACCCACTCTAAATTACAGACTGCCATTGCAAAACCATAGACACTCCAACACCAATAACTACATACCCACTCACTGATTCTTAGGTCTACACACACATCCACTCACTCACCCATACAGTCACTCATACTTACGGTCACTCAGTACAGGACTATCATATGCACTCATACTCCTATATAGACACTCAAACACCGCCACTGATCCATAGAGGTACTCACACACCTAGTCAGTCATGCAAATAATTAAACACACTGCCATTTACTCACCTATACAGTTATCCACACACCAACTCACTTACTCGTACAAATACTAGCACATTCTTACGCTCTTATACAATAACTGATACAAGCACACACGCATCCATACAGCCACTCTCACAATCACACACTCTCACTTATAGCCTTTTAAATACTCTAACACACATATATACTGCCTTTTACATATGTAGTTACTCGCACATGTACCACTGAGATATACATTCACTCACTAACACACCCATACACACACTCACCCACCCAAGCAGTCCATCACAGACGCACTCTTCAAATCATGCACCCAGTGAATCACCCACTCACACATCTATGTACAGAGTCGCACACACCCCACCCACACAAACACTCAGGCACCCATACAGATACTCAGACAACCAATCAATAACTCATATAGACACTCATGTAGCTATTCACAAACCCATGCAGCCACTTACACAGCAACAGACAGACGGATACAGACATTCACCCAGTTTAGTCACTAACCCATGCATTTAGTAAGATACTTTTAATCACTCACTTATAGAGTTAGTCACGCACCTACTAAATCATCCATTCAGACACTTATACACCCACTCATTCTTCAATACGCCTTTCCCTATATATATTAAACATATTTAAACTTTACAGAAACACACAGTCACTGGATGATGTCATCAGTGATGTCATTTGAGATGTCATCAGTGATGTCATCAGTGATGTCACTGACCATGTCATGAGTGATGTAATATGTGACGTCATCAGCAGTGCATTGCGGGGGCGCGAGTTATAATTACCTGAACTAACTATAACGGGGGAATTTCACGGGTTTTGTACGAGTGCAATGTCCAACTAACTATAACTGTCCCTAAAACCTATGGTTTTTTCAGTGAATATATATATATATATATATATATATATATATATATATATATATATATATATATATAGTGGCAAGTCTATTTTTAAGGGTTTAGGGTGGGTATGGGTTTTTGGGTGCCAAGGATATATTAAGGGTTTAGGGTGGGTATGGGTTTTTGGGTTGCAAGGGTAATTTTATGGTGGGTATGGGTTTTTAAGTGGCAATTGTATTTTTAGGGTTAAGGGTGGGTATGGGTTTTTGGGTGGCAAGGGTAATTTTAGGGTGAGTGTGGGCTTTTGGGTGGCAAGGGACATTTTAGGGTTTAGGGTAGGTATGGGTTTTTGGAATTGTAAGGGTATTTTTAGGGTTTAGGGTGGGTGTGGGTTTTTGGGTGGAAAGGGAATTTTTAGGGTTTAGGGTGGGCATAGGTTTTTGGGTGGTAGGGGAATTTTTAAGGTTTGGGGTGGGTGTAGGTAGTAAAGGCAATCATGGTAAAGGCATAGTAGTTGTAAAAAATAGTTGTTAAAACTTTTGTGGTTTAGACTAAGTAGTGGTTAAGGAGTCGTTGTTTAGACTGTAGTCGTTTAAGTGGTAGTTGTTCCATCATACAACCGTTTGTGGTATTCCTAACAGATTAAGGGCCTTATTTACGACAAAGTAACCCAGCATGGTGCCGCAAGCCATTTGGCTACGCAGCGCTGCCTTACTTTGGAAGCAAAGGGATGCATCATATCTACAACGATATGACAGATTCCTTTTCTCTCCCCTGCTTTGGTGCAAAATTGGCTGCCATGCGCCGACGCCTGCGTTGCGGGGCTGATTGTTTTTGTGCAGGAATGGACACCTTCCTGCACAAAAACAATCACAAGAGGTATTTTCCTCTTTCTATGTGTGCTACAAAATGCAGCACATATAGAAAGAGGAAAAATCAAGGAGAAATGAAAACATTTCTCCTTGTTGTGCCTCCCTACGCCTCCCCTGGGGAAGTGTAGCATTCTGATGCACTTCCAAGTCTACGATTTCTTGTAAATCTGGAAATGCAGCAGAATCCATGGGTGTTGCGTGGGAACACCCATGGCACGCCCCTTTCACGCAAAGTGATGCGTGATAAGGGGCCGTATTTACAAGCCAAGCCAAGAAAAGCCACGCAAGGTGGCTTTACGTGACCTTGTAAATATGGGGCAGCAGACTGCGCAACCAGTGCATCACAAAGCGTGACGCACCGGCGACGCAAGGGTCTTGTAATTATGCCCCTTATAATATATGTGGAAACCACAAAGGTCCATTTAGGGGTTGAGTAAAAAGTGGTAACGGTTACACATGATTAAAGAATATATAACATGATGCCTTTCCCCCATTAATTCAAAGGAAGAGCGTCTGTCCACTGTGTCAAGAAAATTCACTTTGGATGTACACATTCAAATGCGCACTTTCATCTTCCGTCTTTTCTGCGTTCATTGTCGCTGTTGAACAATTAAAAACAGCTTTCCCACTGGAGCTTTATCACAGTAAAACCAGCAGGCAGTTACACTGCACAAATGAACTTTCTGGGTATCTTCCAAGACAGAAGCGTGAAATGCAAATGAGCACGCCGCATGCCTAATGGTCGAGCTATAGCAGACTTTGTCTGTCAGTTAACAAAGCATAGACTTGACGATTAGAAACACACTCACATAAAAAAAGCTTTTTTTCTGCATTCAATGTGTGTCCTTCGTTTCTTTTACATTCAGTTTTTTTTAATAAAATGTTTTTAAAGAAAGCAGTAGACAGTTCTCTAGAAATGAAAGCCTTGAACAGAAGTACAATATTTCCATCTCCCAAACACCATTATAAATTTACTGACACACAGCTTTCCCTCAGAAATAGTGACCCCTTCGCATACTGCCTTTTGTCCAGGAAAACATTCTACCCGTTTACACATGCATGGCTCAGACATCAAATTAAACATCGCATTTTAACAAATGTTTCCAAAAGAGGAGAGCACATATTCTGTGTAACTTGTGTGCATTTTGAGGCTCATTTACAAGGCCATTGCGCCGCTGGTGAGTCACTTTATTTGAGGTACCAGCAGCGCAGTGTGCCTGCCCACATTTACAAGACCACATAAAGTCACCCTGGTGACTTTCATGGCCTTGTAAATATGGGCCCCTTTCATGCATTACTCTGCATGAAAGGTGCGTTATATGGGTGTTGCTGTTGGTGTTCCCACGCAACATCCATTGAACCTGACACATTCCCAGATTTACAAGGTTTTGTAAAGCTGGGAATGCCTGAAATCTTACGCCTCTCCATGAGTGGTGCAACAAAAAGAAATGCTTTTATTCCTCCTTGTTTTTTCCTCTTTCTATGCGTGCTGCATTTTGCAGCACACATAGAAGGAGGAGAATGTCATCAATGATTGTTTTTGTGCAGGAAAGTGTCCCTTGATGCACAAAAAAAATCATCCTCGCAACGCAGGCACCCTTGCAACATGACACAAGGGTGCCAGCACTGGCGCATCCCTGTGCTTTTAAAATAATGCAGCTCAGCACAGCAAAATAGCTTGTGGCGCTGCGTCGTTTTGTTTTAAATGAGGCCCTTTATTTTCGTCTAACGACTGTGCAGTTGGAATCATACATTTTTCATTCCAAGGCCTGAGATTATGTAATACCAATCTACCAGCTAAAAAAATTGTCCATTTGGTTCCCCATGGTGATCAGATTCAGATCATTGTTTTCGTTGAAGGTATTGGGTCCAAATCACGAACAAATGGCCTGTGACTTACCATTTAATGCGTATGGCCTTCACCTGAAGTGTAAGTCACACCTACTTATAGCAAAATCTATGTTGAACAGGCCAATTATCGCTGCCTTAATGATATGCACTGTCTGCTACGGCTATATTTCTTCAGTTTGTGAAGGTTTTTAGGTGCCCTATAATCCTTATATGTAAGTGATCACTGTGGAAACTTTGGGCCTCATTTACAATGATTTGGCATAGGGCAGCGACGCAAGTGTTTTTGCTGTGCTCCTCTAAGCCAAATCGAAAGGGCAGGAATGCACCGTATTTATGAGATACGGTGCATTCCTGTCCTTTCACAATATGGTGCCTAGCGTTGACGCAGGCACCCTTGTACCATGGTGCAAGGGTGTCTGCGTTGTTGGCAGGAATGTTTTTGTGCAGGAAGGGCACCTTCCTGCATAAAACCAACCCATTGAGGCGTTTTTCTCTATCTATGTGTGCTACAGAGAGCAGCACACATAGAAAGAGTCAAAAACAAGGAGTAATTAAGATATTTCTCCTCGTTACACCTCCCCTGGGGAGGCGTATAGTTTTGACACATTCCCAGGTTTACAGATCCTTATAAATCTGGGAATGTGTCAAAACCCATGGGTGTTGCATGGGAAAACCCACATCAACGCCCATGGAACGCCCCCATGACACAGTGTAAGGCAACGCAGCGACTTGTGCTGCTTTGCCTTACACCATATCTATGAGGCCATTAAAAGCCATGCAAAATGGCTGCGTGGCCTCGCAGATATGGGTCTGCACTCTGCGCCGCCAGAGCGTCATAAAAAGTGATGCACCGGCGGCACAAGGGGCTTGTAAATAAACCCTTTTATCTGCAGTGGCTGCCTGGCACTTCATTTGCCACAAAGGTATTTTGCAGTTGTGAAGCCTGGATGAGAAACTTATTTAGTAAAAACAGATATGCTAGAACACGGCTCACCAAAGTTGTTGACTAAGGTTGCCTGCAACGGAGTCCGGCGGTCATTATGGACAACAATGTGTGTCCTAGGGGATAAGGTAGGGAAACAGGAGGCTGAATGTAGTCATAAGATGAACCAACTCTGTCAATGTGAGACACAAGGGGGGCTCTGGCGGCAGAAACATACAAGGGGCAATCAACAGTAATGGAGTGCCCGGCGTCCGCTACCAGCTCCCATGTCCTGTGGAGGCGATCGTTGGCCCGTGCATCCCGGATAGTGGCGGTCCCGGGGCAGTAGCTGCTCACGGTGGTGTGCGTGCTGACAGTCCAGTACCGAGTATAGGTCACCATGGTATCCACCCGACAGGGATTCCACCATCAAGCTACTGGGATAAATGTGAACCAGCAAGGGCCAAGATTATTACAATTTGGGAATACTTACAACAGTGTTTGAATACGCTAATATCTTGTTTAGTTACTTGCATTAGGTAAACATGAATTAAACCACCCAACATAATTACGAATAATAAAGACTACCCCTTGCCCAAGAGCATGTTTAATTCCCTGATAAAACCCGAGGAGAATGACTAAGGTTTAGCCCATACATGATAAAGCAACATAATGTGATGTATTGCTTTGTATTTATCAATCATATCAATCATCAATCATATCATTTGTAAAGTGCACTACTCACCCGTGAGGGTCTCAAGGCGCTGGGGTGGGGAATGCTGCTACTGCTCGAAATCACAAATCATTATCATTCATTATCATTCATTATCATTCACAAATCAGTGTTGCCCCCACTGTTGAGGCCTTGAAGTTCACTACAGTCCTTTCCCTTGTTTGGTTTGCAGCAGTCAGAGGGCATGCATAAATTGCGTCTCTAGAGCAGATGTGGTGGTGTGATCCATGTCAGAATTATTGGTTGTGCTACTGACCCCTGCAGGAATGCTCAGTTCTTGTAGTTACAGACTTGGCACTGTGAAAGGAATGTGTGTGATAGAGAACATAAGAGTATTAGAAGCATTGGGTCTAGGGATTACTTGTGTAGACCTTAGCTCTGCATGCTACAGGTGAAATACGAAGCTTTGGTAGTCTTTGCGTTGCCTTTTTCAAATGGGTTAGTCAATGCTTCCTAAGTGATCCAAAGTTGAGGTTTATACACAAGGGCTGCAAGCATTACCTTCGTTATTTTTCAGAATTTAGGTTGGTTATGGATTTGTGTTCTTTGGTTTAGAGCTCTAGGGTTTGACACTGCATGAAAAGGGTGGCCCAACAATGTGGCTTTGATATGTTTTCACAGGCTTGTGTGTCTTTTGCTTTCTCGCCCTAAGTGCGCCGGGTATGCCGAGACGTGGGTCCCGGGCTCACTGTGCCACTGGATTCAAGCTAGCCTGGCTGATGAGGGGTGATTCCCTGAAACCGGTCCCAGGATGCTTATTTCCGGTTCAGGGAGGACCTGACTTGGCAGTTCGGTCTGGACTGTTCCCATGAGGCACAGGGTCAAGACTGATTTGCATATGTTTGGGTCTAAACTGGGGTGGCATGGTGAGCAAAAGGACAATGGATTTAACCCAGATCTATTGACTGGGGGTGAATGTTTGATTTGCTCTGCATTCTGTCCATCATCTGTGTGTCTTTTGCTACCAGCAAATATGGCCCACTTTCAGGCTAAGGGCCGCCAGACTTGTGCGGACGGAAGCAGTCTTCCGAGCACCCTATTATGACAAGGGCGGTCGGGCCACCCTGTGACTGCTACAACGTTGGTGCGACGGTCTTGAGGCCACAATATGCTTGGCAGGGCCACTGCGGCACCACCAAGCATATTACGAGTTTCCTCACTGCCACTCATTTTATGGTGGTGAAACTGCCATGAGAAGTGTGGCGGTGAGGAAACAAAAGGCCCCTTGTGCCACTGCGCCCTGGGGTGCATGCAGGGGGGCACATGTTGTGACCCCCCTGTCTGCATGCACCCCCGGTTCCTGCAGGGCATGGACTTGCCCTGCAGGAACTGCCTTTGACGTTCCCATCGCGGTGCCTTTTTCAAAACCGCCAAAGAACGGCCTGCCAGAGACTTGAAAAGTCGTACTCTGGTGGGTGGTTTTTTATGGCTTTGGTAGTCTCAGAGCAGGGCGCGGCATGGTGGCCCTGCTCTGGACTGCCAAAATCATAATAAGGCTCTTAGCCGACTTGAGCCAGGGTCTTAGGTGGACTATAACCCATGAACCACCAACACATTAATTGAGTATGGTACATATTGGATAATTATCTTTCTCCATAGATGACACCTAAAATAAATTCGCAAAGAGGAGCCTATTCACTAACTGCATTTTGTAGTACATTTAGTAGTACTACAATAGTACTACTAATATACTAAAAATGCTGTTCATTAACCCATGTGGGAAGTCTACGCTTCCTCCTTTCCTGTTATTTTATGTGCAGACCTCTCCACCCCAATGATATCTCAGCATACATAGGTATACATTTTAGTAATAAAGGGGGGAGGGACTGGAGGGAGTGGCTGGAAAGTGGTGAAAACTTACCAGTAAATGGGAGGGCTTTAAGGAGGAATACGTGGTTAAGGGAGGACTAGGAGGCTTTTAGAGCTGGAGATGCACCCACCCTCAAAAATGTAAGTGCATTCCTATCCACAAACTGCACTGGTACTTACTACTGACAAAAAAGACCAAAAGAATCTCAATGTACTCCAGCTCACAGCTGGAGTAAGTCCAACACCACACATGGCCAACCACTGGTACTGCTACACACTCCGTTAGAAAACAATGGGGGACGGCACCTAAAATAAAACCCCATAGGAAATAATATTAAAATAAGTTAACTAATTTAAAAAAAAAAAAACATATATACATTTACTAAAATGTTGCAAAATATAAATAATAAATACATATTTTCTTATTTTAAATCACCTTAATGATCTTTTCTAAGTTAAAAATGAATGTAACTTTTTTTTAAATTATTAATTACATTCTTTTTATACATAACGTTTATAAACTTTAAAACATAATTATTATAAACATTTTACTTTAAGTAAGTTTAATTTTATCAAAAAAACAAAAAATATATGTGTCATTTAATTTAGTATTCTTACATTTATTAACAAGTATTGGCAAAGCCAATCTGTCTGTCATCGCCTGCCACCCTTTTGGCAATTCCTGTTTTCCTTTGTCATGGCTTTTGCAAGATTTTATTGTTTGAAAAGCTGCAAAATGATTGTCAATCTAGAAAAAGATTGACAAAATGCCAAAAAGATGTTTGGTCTATAAAACACTCATTACCATAGTACTACCTGGTACTGAAGGGAGCACACATTGTGTGTGGATGTGTTCTTTGTTAAAGGGGAGCATTCCATAATTCATAGTGAAGTGACAATTTTCCCCTTGATGCATGGTCGAGTGAGTTGGAGAAAAATACGAATGACACAAAATTGATGAGGTGTGGCTGTAAATCTCTATAATTAACTATGTCATGCGCATCTTTTTATTAAAATCAAAAGGTCCTGGCCAACACAGACCTAAACAAGCTCATTGTAATTCCATTGGCTGCCAGCCTTCTGACTTTGTGAAAGAAAGAAGGCTAGAAAGAATGGAGGAAAGAAAGAAGGCAAGAAAGAAGGAAAGCAAAAAAAGGAAGAAAGAAGGAAGGGAATAAAGAACTGGATAGAAAGACTTCAAGAAAGAAAGAACGAAGGATAGAAATACAGACAGCATGAAAGAAGGAATGAAACAAGAAAGAAGGAGTGAAAGCAAAAAAGAATGATTGAAATAAGGAAAGAGAAAGGAAGAAAGAAAGGAAAAGAAAGATGAAGAATGCCACAAAGAGAACAGTAAAGAAATACAGAAAAAACAAAGAAAAAGAAACATAACAAAATAGAGAAGGAAGGAAAGGAGGGAAGGAGGAAAACATGAATGAAAGCAAGAAAGAGGAAATGAAAGCAACAAAGAAGGAATAAAGGCAACAAAGAAGGAATGAAAGCAACAAAGAAAGAAAAGTGAATGAAAACAAGAAAGAAGGAATGAGAAGAAAGAATGAAGCCAAGAGAGAAAAAAGCAAGAATTGTAATTGCATTTATATAGCGCTTACTACCCCTGTCGAGGCGTCAAAGCACTTTTTGGTGAGTTGAATGAAGGAAAGGAGGAATGATAGCAAAAAGATAGCAAGAAAGATGGAAAGTAGTTATGAAACAATGAATGAAAAAAGGAAACCAAGAGGGAAAGACAGAATGAAAGACAAAAGGACAGTAAGAAAGAAGGAAAGAAGGAATGAAAGAAATATGGGAAGCAAGAAAGAAGGAATGAAATAAAAATTAGAGAAAGAAAGAAAAAGGAAAAAAGAAAGCAGGAATCAAAGAATGAAAGAAAGGAAAGAAAGAAGAAAGAAAAGAAAAGAAAAAGAAAAGAAAAGAAAAAGAAAAAGAAAGAAAGAAAAGGAAAAAGGAATGAAAGACAGAAAGCAAGAAAGAGGAAAGAAAGAACCGAAGAAAGAAGGAAGAAGGAAAGAAAGAAGAAAGGAAAGAAGTAATAAAAACATGTTACAAGTGCTGAAAATTAAACAGGATAATGGTTGTGGTTTTTTTCCTGGGTATAGTTTATTATAGAACCATTGGTGAAATTGAGTCCAGTATAAACGTGTTCTGAAGAATTGTCCGTTTATGAATTCACATGTATAATATTGAAGTTTTTCATAACATAATACAGAACAGTTTCAAATGGACTGCAATCTGTTATTCTGTGAAACTCCTTGTGGAGTGTCCTGTTTGTCTGAGAAATTCAGATAAACAAATGATTTTCCCAAAAGGAATTTACAACAGCATTGGCAGAAGACAGGAACTCATAAAGTGTGGATTGTGGTTTCTCCTGAGATCTGGTATAAAGTGTCCTGCTGTCATATCAGACTATAAACACATAGGCAACATCAAAGTAGCAAATGAAAAACAAAACAAATGGCACAGATGAGAACTAGTTTATGTGCGGAGGTGCTCCTTATGTAAGAGCAAAAATGCAGTCACTCAAAGTGAAGTTATCCAGTGGTTGAAGTGGGCTGACCTCTCGCTTCATGTTGTATGCTGGATTGGGTGGAAGCAAAATGTGAATGACACACAAACAGACCCATGGATGAAGAAAGCTGGCTGAAAATCCCTTTAAATAAGTACATTGTACGTATATTTTTAAAAAAAATCAAAAAGTCTTGGCAATCACCAGACCTAAAAATGTAATTTAAAATTTACTCAATAGTACAGTACTATTAAAAAAAAAATATTGTACATATGAATTATATAAACAATTATTTTACATTAACATTTAGCATACAAACATTTTAGATTTTTTTTTAACCCTAATCAACTTTTATTAATTTCCCTATACTTTACCATAAGGAGATCTCAGCCCTGATTGCAGAGGTCTCCATCAATATGCTGAATGTAAAATACAGTTGTAAAGTCACTACTAGTAGTAACATTACAGTCATAGCTGATGATTTTATTGACTTCACTCTGTATCTCAGGGGGATGGGGACATGTAAGTCTACACTATATAGTAACTTTGCACTCATAAATGGTGAATAGCCAAAAGTAGTAAAGTTGCTCAATGCTGTGGGAGTAACAGTACACACATGTAGATTAACTCATGTGTAAAATTACCATTGCGAATAGCTCTCTAGCAATTTAAAATGTTTTATTACAAAAAATATCCTAAAAAAGCTGCAGATTTTATGAATAGATGTTACTGTGTAAATATACACAATAGGGTTAATTAAACAGTCTATTAAATAATACATTAATCAGAATTGTAACATGTTTGATTGTGTTAATTAAATCACAGCATTAAATAATGAATGCAGTCTATGATAAAAGCCCTCATTTTCTATTTCCTCTTTAAACCTTCTTAGTACCAAAGGGCCCACCTGAGTTTCTTAGGTGGTCTTTGACATGCATACTTGGCTGTATAACTTTCTTAGGTGGCCTCTGACATCCAAACCTTGGCTGGATAACAAAGCTGTCTTCAATCATTTACTCTGCTTTGGGAAATTCAAATTCAATCCCTATTCTGAGCTGGGAAAAGCATAGAGAGCCTGAGACCATCAGCTAAGATGTTTGCAGTACACAGTTCCAATGAACAACCCAAGGATAGTTAAAGATGTCTCTTTCCAAAGATGTGTATGCCCTTTTTTGGTTATTACGAAAAAACTAAATCTCATGATTAATGATGTAGAATGCAACAATTAACACACAAATTCTGTTGGACATTCAATAAATTCTCCTACATATTATAATCAACAATAATAAATAAATAAATATATATATAAATATATGAATAATTGATGCACTATCAACCTAGAACAAAGCAAAAGTTATATGATAAACGTGCGACTAATTCTAAATGATGCATGCCTTTATAAGTGAGAAATGTGCACACAAGTATATGAATAAAATAAATTCAATGGGGGGGGCACATAAGCAGAAAATGGAAAGCATACATCATCCCTGGATTGAGAAGGCAACCATTTTAATTCTATCCGCATTGATAAATGAAAGAGCTAAACAAAAGCTTTGTGACTAATTCAACTATGCAACATGGTACAAATCCACAATTTAATTCAAAATGGGGATTAGAAAGCTGGCTCAAGACGTTTATACAGACAAACAGCAGCAGCTACTGATTGTCTTTCTTTCTTTTGCTGATTTAAATTAATTCTGAAACGAATGGAAATGTACAAATCTGCAGAATTGAAGAGAAAATTCGTAGTTGCAGAAGAAGTTGTTCAACAAGTCATACTTGGAACAGGAAAGCTGGAGATTTTGAAACCAGTTGCAATGATACTGGTACTCGCCAACTATAGATAATGGTGATGCCAGAACGCGACTAAAAATTGGAGTTGTAGAGCTGCAGGTGAATATGGCATCAAAGGTGGAGTCAAAGGTGCAACTGCAGCATTTGAATTTCTTTGTCACGTGACATAGGAAACATCCAAGAATGGTGAGATTGGAAGTCCCGCACATGTCTGTTGTGGCCTTGTAGTTGTGGCATGTGTATCAGCACAAGTGATGACTCCAAGGAAGCAGCTTTGTTGATTAGCAATTGCATTGCTTTACAAAATGCTTAGTGCTCTCTGATCCGTCGAATCAGACCCCAGCAATCATTAGAAAGCACAGCATGTTGTTCCAGAAGAATGTGCAAGATGACAGTCTAAAAACAGTTCAATGACTGAAATAGAGATCTTACATGAGGAGATTGAAGTTTGCGAAAACACAGAGTCCTGAGTGCACTCAGAGTAGCAAGCAGATCCCCTCCCTGCTGTTTCTTCTCATCCGCCTGCGCAGAGCAGGTATGGCATGTACACTGGAGTTTTCCATTGTTGGGCAGTTGCAGGCCATTGTAGGACCATTATAGTCTTTTGCTATTTTACAAACATATTTGTGTTGGAACACATGTCTACTGGAACCTTTTGGTGCACCTAGATCCCTGTAACATTGAAGAACACCAACTGGAGGAGAACTTTCTATGTTACATTGGGTAGTAAGGATCCCACGCTGAGTAGACAGATTTGGTGAGTGCAGCACTTTAAGGGCCACTGGAGTGTAAACTGCTACAGCTCGGTCTGAGATATACAAGCTGTGTATTAGGCACCAAATCCAGATCCTTTCAGTGGACATTTCACTCATTGTAGAACTTGTCAGTAAGGTGAAGCGACCATCTTCAAAGGCAAAACGTAGCGTAGCGACTGACTGAGGTTGGCCACAACCGAGGTTTACAAACAATCTGCCCAGGAAACCTGTATAATGTGCATGATGTTTTGCTGATGAGGGAGCAGTGAGTTAATTCCTTTTAGGGGTGAGAGGGTCAGGTAGTGTGGAGCACTTTACCGCATTCATCAGAGGCATGAACTTGAATGTTGACCCTTGCATTAAGGAATATTAATACATAATGATTGTGGTGCATTTTTGTAGTATTGTCTCTTTAACAGGTTCATTCTCTCTTGGAACAGTGCATGGTTCATGTTCCAGAGAGTGGCAGTTTGTTTGTACTGCTGGGTGAACTTGTCTCTCGACTTAAATAAAGAGATTTTTCTTCGTATGCTGTTCTCTGCCACTTTCTTCACGTAGCGACAAGCTGGCCGGGTGTACCCCCGAGCACAGAACCCATTGTGGAAGCACAGTCCTGACGGAGGGCACTTACCCGCATTGCTGTGTGTCCAATCATCTCTGTGCCATTTCAGTTTGGTGCTGTGATCTCCTGGAGGGTGTCGGCGTGCCGCCGGCCGCTATCTGTCTTCGTTGAGCTCAGCGGTGAATCACGGCACGGTGCGGTGCATAGTGTGGCCCTGAGACTTCTTCCTGTTCAACGCTACGACGTGCGAGGGGGTGTCGGCCTGGTGCTGCACAATGTCTCAAGCTGCTGTGGTCAAAACAGAGTGGCGGCACCATGTGCTCCCGCTATCGGCAGTCTTGCTGGCTGTGGGTTATCTTGAAAACAGCAGCGGGAGGTGGAGCACTCATTTTGGCCCAGGTAAGGGTGTCTGCGGATGTGTCGAGGACACGCTTTAGAACAGCCAAGCGAGATCACATGTAAAAACAACCACTTCAACACAGCAGCAATTTTAACTCATTGAGAAGGATACTAAGCATTGTATCCTCAGGGAATGTGCCCAATATGTTTAGAAACAAAGGGAAAAACCGGTGGCCATCTTGTGCAATTGGGATAGCTCAGGAACAGTTGCACTGAAGTACTACTTTCTTCTAGTCTACGCTTCAGGCATCTTCACAAGTTTCAGTGACAAAATGTTTCAAGTTGGTTCTTAACAGAGTGTCAGTGGCAATTATTGATATACAAATGCATGTTTGTTTCTTCTTATAAGAAGATACATTTATATATAAAAAAAAGTTTTTATCAAGAAACCAAATTTTGCATTTAGGTTGGTTTTGCCTTACACCGTGTTGTGCATCAAAATATGATGCAGTCTGTAAATCCTCCACCACCTTTTTTGGAGACACCAGGAGATCCACCTATTAAATGGAGGCAGTGGCATGATGCCTTCGAAACCTACCTTAGGGCAATTGGGGCCTCAAGATTCGGACCCGAGAGGAAAAGGTATCTTCTTTTACACTCTTTGGGTTTTGAGGGCAGATCCACGTTGAAACATCTGCCTGATGTTCATTGTTCAAGTCGAGGGGGAGGTTGAGCTAGATGTCTACGAAGAAGCCGTAAAGAAACTAGTTCAAAGATTTGATGTCGCTCCCAGTCTGGTGGTGTTGAGGCACAAGTTTTTCAAAAGACAGCAGAAATCAACAGGAGACGTCGATACGTACATCTCTGCTCTGCGCAAGTTAGTAGCGGAATGTCAATTCCAGAACTTTGCAGAGCAGCATATTTGTGATCAGTTCATCTGCCACTGCACCGACAACTCCATCAAGCAGAAGTTGCTTTCTTTAGGCAACCCTTCAATAACTGAAACCATCAGGATTGCCAAAAGCATTGCGATGTCAATCAAATCGGCAAGAGAACTAGAGGACAAAACCACTGTTCAAGTTAATGCTGCGCTCTCCAAAGTTAACAAGCAGAGGGTGTTTAAAGTGTCTTCTTCGTCACTTCTATCACCGGTCAACCCAATGCAACAGAACTCTTTTTTTAAACAAAGTAATATGTGCTTCAGGTGTGGTTATACCCCACTTCAAAAGGGGGGTCAGGCTTTCCAGGCTAAACATGCTCAATGTAGACTTTGTAGGAAATCTGGGCATTTTGCCAAGGTATGTCAAAGTACCAGACGCAAAGGAACCTGTGTACCAGCTGTGGGTGATGATTGCGAAGTTGACGTGGATAATTTATTGAGTGAAGTCCATGATATGGTCGTGGTAGTGGGAGAAGACAACCTGGTCAGGGCTGAGCAAGAAGAGTGCATAGACCCTTATGTTCACGTTCAGGTGGGAGATAGACAGCTTTACCTTTTGGTGGATTCTGGGGCCAGGATTACCATGATCACCCAAGAGCTTTTTTAACAGAACTGGCCGGGGCGAATGTTGTCCCCCACCTGACAGATCTCCTATTTCCTAGAAAGATCGACCTTCAGGGTTTCTTTGAAGAAACCATGATCTTTAAAGGGAGACCCATCTGTGGTAAAATGTATGTGGAGGATAAAGGGTTGAACATCTTGGGTTGGTTCGATCAAGGGCTCTTCGGGATGATTCTACGTCGTGGTACAAAAAACAGGTCTCTGTGATTAGAGATTCGAATGACATTGAGCATTTGTTGAATGAGTTTCCCAGGGTATTTTCAGGTGAGCTTGGGAAAATTGTGGGTTTTCAATACAAAATAAAGACAAAGGCCAATGCCATACTTGTGAAGCATAAGTTGAGGGGTGTCCCTTTCATCGTACGCAGTGATTTGGAAAACAAATTGGAGGGTTTACAGTTGAAAGGGATAATTGAGCCCGTTGAGTCCTCTTTGTGGCTTTCTCCCCTGGTTGTTGCCAAGAAAAAGAATAGTGAGTTGAGGGTTTGTGTTGATCTCAGAGCCCTCAACAAAGAAATATGGGTACATTCACATCCCCTTCCTAGAATTTGTTAAATGCTGTCTACTATCTCTGGTGCCAGGTTTTTCACGAAGCTGGATTTAGCATCTGCCTATCATCAGGTAGAATTGGCCTAGGAGTCACATCACCTTACGGCGTTGTTTCTCCTTTAGGGCCATTCCAGTACTGCTGCATGCCATTTGGCTTGGAGTTGGCAGCTTCTGTCTTCCAGAGACTGATGTCTGAATTGCTAAAGGGAATCTCAAATGTCTCCGTTTTTCAGGATGACGTATTGATTCATGCCAGTTCTCGCTCGGAACATGACCTGATCTTGAAGCAAGTGCTGTTGGCTTTTGACAAAGCTGGGGTTGCCCTCAAGAGGGAAAAATGTCAATTCATGAAACCCTCTGTGGAGTATCTTGGTCACATTGTATCTGAGGAGGGTGTGCGTCCCAAGCCTGGGTTAATTGAAGCTATTTTGGATGCTCCCACCCCCGTAGATAAAGCAGGGGTGAAATATTTTTTGGGCCTCTGTGAATTTTATTCACGGTTCATACCGGATTTTGCATCCAGGGTGAGGGCCATTTCTCTGCAATTGAAAGACAGGTCCGAATTTGTGTGGGATGATGAGTGTTCTTCCGCATTTTCTGACATCAAACAGCAGTTGGTCAGCGCGAGTGCACTCAAACCTTTTGATCAAAATCTCAAATGTTGTTTGACTGTGGATGCGAGTAAGTTTGGTGTTGGTGCGGTGTTGACACAGAGGGATGCTGAGACAGAGAATACTATTGGGTTTGCCTCCAGAGTCCTAAGGGATGCTGAAGTTCACTATTCTGTGATAGAAAAAGAACTCTTTGCATGTTGGTGGGCCATAGAAAAATGTAAGTGCTATCTCTGGGGGATAAGTTTCATCTTACAAACTGATCACAAACCTTTAGTGTCTATTCTTAATGGCACCAATTCCAAGAGTAGTACTCCCAGAATTGCAAGATTTACCGCCAGATTGCTCCAATTCAATTTTGAAGCTGTACATATTTCTGGAGGGAGAAATGTGAGGGTGGATTATTTGTCTAGAAATCCCATTGTCGAGTAAGATGAGTTGACAGGTGAGTGCGAAGATGAGTGTTGTTTCATTGCTGCCATGAAAGTCGAGAATTCCTGTCAATGACAGAAGAACTGTGGAGAAAAAGTTTGGCTGATAATTGTGAAATGAAAAAAGTAATGGAAAATGTTATTTCTTGTTGGCCTAGGGAAAAATCGTTAGAGTTGAATGTGCAGCCTTATTTTAAAGTGTCAGAGGAATTAACCATAAAAGATGGCTTACTTTTGAGAGGTGACAAATGTATTCCTCCTATCGAGCTGAGGCGCAGAATTTTGCCCAAAGCTCATGAAGATCACTTGGGATCCACGTTGACCAAACACAGGGTGCGTGAGTCATTTTGGTGGCCACAAATGGATGGCGAAATTGACTGCTTAGTCAAAAGTTGTGTTGTGTGTTCCACTTCTGATAAATCTTTTAAATCATCCACCCCACCATTGAAGCCTATTGTCTGTCCCTCCGGACCTTGGAAGAAACTAGGCATTGATTTGGTGGGACCATTTAATGTTTTGACACCCAATTTTCTCTTTGCTTTAGTCCTTATGGACTATTATTCTAAATGGCCTTTTGTCAAATGTATCAGTGAACCTGACTACAAAGCTGTGATTGTCTTCCTCAAAGATATTTTCTTGAGTGAGGGTCTACCTGAGAAGTTCATCTCAGACAATGGGGTGCAATTTGTCACTGGTGAGGTGGAGAAATTTCTGAGTGAGAGTTCTATTCAGCATCTTAAAAGTTCACTTTACCAACCACAAACCAATGGCATTGTGGAACGGTTCAACAGGGTTCTTGGTGAGTGTGTGAGGTGGGCGTTAGCTAATAAATGTGTCAATCCATGTTGTGGTTTTATAGAACCACTCCTCATTCCTCCACTGGTTTTTCCCCCTTTGAGGCTCTCAAAGAAAGGACACCTGCAACGCAGCTTAGGCTGGCATGGATGAGTAAGTTTAAAAAAAACAAATTGTCACATCAATGTCGTAATGAGTTGATTCAACACAGTGTTGAATGCGCACAGCACAAACAGAAAAGTTACTATGATGCAAGGAAAAAGGTGAACCTGTGTCCTTCTCGGGTAGGGGATTCTGTGTGCATCAAAACACCCGGGTTTGTGAGGAAAGGTGAGCCGAAGCTTTCTGACCCTTTAGTCATTGCCAAAGTGTGTGGGAATGCTGTTACGGTCCAAAGTCGCAATTGGCGGAACACTGCCAAACTTGTCAAAGTTCCTGTACGTGCTCAGTTGATGTCTAAATCCGTTACTTTTGATAATTCAGTCAAACCTTCGTTGGTTTTATCACTATCGTCTACGCTCCCTAACAAGTCTCGTGAAGCTTCTTATGGTAATGTTAAAGGTGATCTGGCTCCTATTGAGACTCTGCAGAGGAGCCTCAGGGCTCGGAAGATTCCTAGCAGGTACTGTTAGTACCTTTGTTTAGTAGTGATGCTATTTAGTTGTTCTGCTGTTTTTTTTTGTTCCGATCTGTCTCTGCTCCCTTTTCCACCCCATCTCTTTTCCTTCCCTCGTGGGTTCCTCCTCTTCCTCACGTTTTCCATTTGGTTGTCTTGTTTCTTTTCTCTCGCAGGTGTTCAGTCAAGAAGTCAAGAAATGTTAGATCTCTAGATTTGTTTTTAATAAAAAAAAAAAGAGAAAACTCAATATAGTATTGTTCTTTTATTTGGTTGCATTAGACAAATGTTTAATTGGTTGTAGTAGACAAATGTTTAATCAAAAAGGGAAAACTCAATGTATTATTGTCTCTTTAACCTGTTCATTCTCTCTTGGAACACTGCATAGTTCATGTTCAAGAGAGTGGCGGTTTGTTTGAACTCATCCCCTGAAGCTGCCGGGGGTACTTGTCTCTCAACTTAAATAAAGAGATTTTTCTTCGTATGCTGTTGTCTGCTACTTACTTCAGTTTTCCTTCACTAAGAGTAAAAAAAGTATATGATACAGTACAATGAAAGTTACAGATGAATATTGGAAAACATTGCTGATAGTGGGCAACAGGACAATGACCACTGCCATGATTGGAAACTAGCACCATAATGTGCTTAACATGACTGCTCAATCTGCTCTGCTCACAAAGGCTGACCTGCTACAGAATTATAACCATTTTAGAGAGGAGATGAAGGATAACATTGCAGTGCTGGGGAACGATATGTGGCAAATGAAGCTGAAAGTTTGGCAGAATGGGCTAACAAAAGCAGTGATTCACATTGTTTCTATTGCCCTCTAATACATCAAAAAAACTGTAGGAAGAGGTCATGCCACAGAATCATTAATACACTGACTTGGTGAACAACTCTACATGATGCAACTTCCGCATCAGATACCTAAATGCCTGTGAGAAAACAGGCTTTTTTCAGGTTTTCCCCAACGTATTACCCCATTTTGGACTGCTATCTGCTGGTTTTTGACTTTGATAGTGCATTGAGGCCTACTGTCCAGACCTCAGTGACAGTGCTCTTTCCTTTTCAAAATGGTATGTTTAATTGGATGACCCCAATTGGCATGTGCTGACTTACTTATAAGTCCCTAGTATATAATACGCAGGTACCCAGGGGCATGTAACTGGCTGTCCACACAGGAGCTGCAGCACTGGTTGTGCCACTCTGGGTGTGACAAAGTTAAAATACGACTTTCAGCTGCCAGTGCAGACTGATGAGGCTGTGCATGCACTGCATACATGACTTTGCCACTACCACTAGTTTCAGAGTGCCGAAGTCCCTTAAATATATATAAGTTTCCTCTAAGGCAGGCCTATGAAGCCCTAAGGCAAGCAGCTGTATATTGTTAAAACAGACATATATTTTTCATATGTCTGTACGGCAAGACCCTAAAGTGTTGGTGTTTGCGGAGGATAGTTAAGTAGCCTGATAAGGTAACTGCAGGGTTAACAGTTGACATTCCAATGTGTCTAACTCATGACAGAGGCTACCTAACCATGTCATGTAAAGTGTCAGAATAAAGAGGACATTAATTGTGATTAACTCGTACAGTCGACATTTATGTAATACTTAATGCTGTCCACTTTTGTGCAAGCTGCCACTCCTTGACCCAGCTGGTCCAGTGACTTTGCAGAGGCGTTGGGACTGAGACAGGGTTCTGCACACCTTGGGAGACGAGTGAGCAACTACCAGGCCAGGAACACAGGCTGTTGCTGCACTGTAGGTGAGACCCTCTCCCCACAGGATGGGCTGCAAAGGGTGTTAGCACAAAAGGCAGGCATCAAAGGTGATGCCGCCTTTGAAGGGCCACTATAACAACACTCCTGCACAGGAAGCCTTTTGTTTTTCCTAGACAAAGTAGATTCAGGTCGAAGGGAGAGAAAACTAATTTCAGAACCAGTTTTCCATGGGCATGCAGCCCATGGTAGTTACACCCCCGGGCGTGAGCCACCAAGGTTCTTACACTTGAGGAAGACTTTAGTCATGCTGTTTGTGAGATGCAAGGTGCACTTTGGGATAGCCAGATGCCACACATCACTGGAACTGTGTCACCAGATAGGAGGGGGCATAGTAGCCCATTGACTACTGAGTCTACTGGACCCATGGGTGTTGGTTGTGACTGGATTCATCCACCCCAAAGGAGACTAGCCCCCACAAAAGGATGATCGTACTCGCTGCACGGGAAGAGTGTCTTGGATTTTGCTCGTAGCTATATTCAGGTTGGTCAGGTACTTGCCCTGTGATTTCAAACCCACCGGTTTGAGGTGGGGTTATTGATAAGGTCGGACAAAGTGTCATCAGTCCTTAGATTTCTACAAAGGTGATATAGAAGTACTCTTCGTCGTGATATCTATTTATTGGAAAAAGTGCGTGTAATCTAGAATCTACTCATTGTGGACACCCTGATGTGGATTCATTTTTGGAGTGTCCGGTCTCTTACTCTTGTGCCCTGAAGAAGTCCTTTATTGGACGAAACGCGTCGGCTGTCTTTTAAACAAGTCCAATATAAATAAAAGAAGAGCCTAAAAAGAATTACATTATGGATATGGACTGTTACATTCTTTTTTATTATTAAGTGGTGCACCTTTGGTTTTTTGTTTAAATTGTTATAATCCTGTATTGGATTGCATCGTGGCAGTGGGTGCATTAATGGTGTGCACACATGTGTGATGGGTGATTTCCATTGCTAGAAATAACGACTAGGGATAATGGGTCAGGTGCTTGGTCTCTACAGGGTACATTGCCAGTAGCTTGTTTTACAAAAGGTCTGCATCAGCAGCCCTTTGACCCCTGCAAAAAGGACTTCATGGGACCCAGAAACCCATGGCCGGCGTCATCCCTACTCACCTGTGGACCAGGTACTCGACCAGACTTCACTACAGTGGACCACACAGCATCTATAGCATCCATTGAGCATCTTTAAGCCTGCATCCTTCAGCATCAGGACCACTCCATAGAGCGGTTGTCCTGAAAAGTTTGGAACTCGCTTTAAAAATGCTCTGGATTTACAGGTAAGTGTCTATGTATTCCTTTTAGGTCTCCTAGATCGCTATCCTCTTGTATTTGGTCACCCAACCCAGGTCGGAGTCTCGAAGCTCAGTGTTACAAACTCTTTTCAAAAGTTTTCAAAGTTTTGACTTGTCAATGGTTGTTTGAGGTTGATGTCAGAGTTTTTAAATGCTTTAAAAATTCATATCTCTGGAACCTTCCAGTGGATTTTGGTCATGTTGTGTCTCTTTCTTGTGTGACTTTTTATTCAGTTGTTTGGTGCTTTTAAATGCTTTACATGTTACTTTGCTAAGCCTTGCTGCTCAGAGCCATAGCTACCCACGGTTGAGCATAATGTTTTCAAATGAGCGTGAATGGACCCAAAACAGGTTTTGTGTGTGTATTGCACGATAAGGCCTCACAGCCATATCATATAATACACCCAGATCCTTACAGTGCCAAAGAAGTGGGCATCGAAAATTGCATGAAGGAGCCCTTGTCATACCTAATGGGAAAGGCTTGGGGGCATATTTACGAGCCCCTTGAATCACACAACATCACTTATTGTGACACTCTGGCGCCACAATTCAAAAACTCATATATATGAGGCCTTGCAAAGCCACTATGGGTGACTTTGAAAGGCCTTATTGATATGGAGTAAGGCAAGGCAGTGCAAATCACTGCGTTGCCTTACTCTGCGCTCGGGAGGCATTCCATGGGTATTGCAGTGGGTTTTACAATGCAACACCCATGTATTTTGAAACTTCCCCCAGATTTATAAGAGCATGTAAACCTGGGAAAGTACCAATACATTACACCTCCTGAGGTGAGGCATAATAAGGAGAAATATCATTATTTCTCCCCGTTTTTTCCTTTTTCTATGGGTGCTGCATTCCACTGCACGCATAGAAAGAGGAAAACGCCTCTTAGGATTGTTTCTGTGCAGGAAGGTGCCCTTTCCTGCACAGAAACAATCCTGCCGACAAAACAGGCACGCTTACACCATGGTGCAAGGGTGCCTGCATTGGCGCTAGGCTGCCAAAACAGTGCCAGCGCAGGAGAGGAGGACAGGAATGCACCGTATTGCATAGATACGGTGCATTCCTGCACTTTCACTTTGGCGTAGGGCAGAGCAGCAAGCTGACTTGATGCACTGCCCTACGCCAAATCCCCGTAAATGAGGGCGCAGGTATTTAACAGAGTGCACATGTTTGACCCAAAAAGACCACCTATTGGAAAGTTTTTGAGAGACATTTTCATATGTTCTACTCCTACTGGATGAAAGAGGGCCTGTTAGTGGTGTTGATGATGTCCACTTTTAGGACTTAGGTGTTCTAGGACCTCCCCCAGATGACTAAGCTCCGACAACAGGTTCTTACTTTTTCATTTATAAGCTAAGATAGGAAAAAATAAAATATGCACGACTTTCCCACTTGGCCTGATCTTTTAGTATGATCACACCACTGCTAATATCACAATGCCCCAGTAAGGCCAGCAGATTTCGGGACTGAAATTGGACGCTGAAAAAACAAAAGGGTAACCCATGCCTTGCGTTACTTTTTTTTTTTTACAGAACAATGAAAACAGATATTTGTGTAGCTTTATAAAATCCAAAACAGATTTTGCATTGGGTCTGCATCAAAAAAGTGCAGCAAACCTGACACAAAGGGGCTTATTTACTAACCCCTTATTTACAAGGACACGTAAAGCCACCCTGCGTGGCTTTTCCTGTCCTTGTAAATATGGCCCCTTTTCATGCAACACTTTGCGTAAAAGGGGCGTGACAAGGGTTTTGCTGTGGGGGTTCCCACACAACACCCAGGTATTCTGCCACATTTCCAGATCTACGAGAATTCATAAACCTGGAAATGCACCAGAATGCTAATCACCCCAGGTTTTTTTTTCCTCTTTCTAGGGGTGCTTCATTCTGCAGCACACATAGGAAGAGGAAATCACCTCTTTTTATTTTTTTTGTTATTGTTTTGTGAGGAAGGTACCACTTCCTGCACAGAAACAATCTACCCGCAACACAGGCACCATTTCACCATGGCGCAAGGGTGCCTGCTTGGCACATGTTAGCCGATTGTGCGGTAGTGCAGGGGAACACACAGGGATGCATCCTATTGTTGGAAATAGGATGTATCCCTGTGTTTTGAAAGTGCACTGCGGCACTTTCTTGTAAATAAGGCCAAAAATCTTTTCAAATCTGGGCCTCCATGTCTGACCTGACTCGAGCAATTGACTTTTATGGGTCTGCCTAACTGATAATCAACACTGTACGGATGAGATAATTACAAGAATTTCTTGTAGCTGGTTGTTGCAATTGGAATGCCACAACTCCTTGCCTGGTGATGCCTTCTATAACAGCATTGGAGATGTTGGAATGGGGATTACTAGGCTATTGTGGGATGGTGGCATCATGCCCCTAAACAGTAAGGTCGGGGCCATTTATGTTCAACGGCACGAGTTAGATGGACTGTTATACCCAGATTGCCTTGAGATGTAGCCTTTATCAAAGAATTTCCACAGGAATATAATGAGATTGTTGTCTAAGTGACCCCCAAGGCAATATCTCATTTAAGGTACTATAAAGACTAGTGGAGTGGAAATCTTGATCAGCCCAGGTTTTGTGTTTGGATGGCTCAAAAGGGGGAATTTGTGATGGCTAAGGGTAGAGTCTAGGACTGACTTTGACTCAATGTCACGACTTGGTACAAGCCATGTGGAAGTAGCAGCTTCTGAAACTAATCCACCAATCCCTCCTAGGCAAGAGTGGAGAAAAAGGAAATCTCCAACCTACAGGCTCACAATAGGAGAAAGTTGGGAATGGGGAGGATAAGAGAAAAACACTGGAATAGATGGATCATCGCACAGCAGGTAGATACTAAATGTAAAAAGTTTATTTTTTTTTAAATCATCATCTATGCCTCCACCATGCTGTTTGTGTGAAGGAAACTAAACGGTGCTGCATGCAAATATATTGCCTTATCATGGGTATGTATTAACTGGTTGTTTGGAAACGCCTTTAATCTGCTATCCTGTCTAGTAGTTGAGTTAACAAGAGACTGGGGATGCTTGAAAATAGAGGGTGAAGGAAATCAGCTTATGACGGAGGTATTGTGTGGATCTTTGAAAGCGCTTTCAATCTGTTATCCAGACTAGCAGCTAAATTAACGAGAAATTTCAGTTGCTTGCAAATAGAGGTTGAAAGAATTTGAATATGTTGCAACTCTGGTGTGAGAATGCTAAAACCAATTTGGAAGAAGTTGTAAAAACTAGTGAAACCTTTCTTGGGATTATAGTTAGACCTGGAGAAGTGGTAGACTCCTTGCCCTGAGACACGTGTTGGCTGTCCCTTGACAATCTTTATAAATTGTGTATATACTGAATTAAACACAATAGAAAAGAAATGAAACTTTTCTGATTTTGAACAATGCAAATAGTTTTTCAAAACTGTATGTAATATATATACCAATATTGTTTTTAATTGATACATTTAAAAAAAAAAAATAATAATTTTTATATCTGTGCAAAAAATCTATGATTTTGCGATTTTCAGATAGATTCCCCACACATATTGAAACATCCTTGTGATACAATATTGCATGTAATATTAAATATTGGGTTGTCTATGGGTATATCCAACAAGGTGAGTTTGAGTCCCTGCTGAGTCTCTGGTCACACATAACAGTGCACCTTTACTGTCCCTTACACAGCTCATATTCAAGATAGCAGATGGTATGACTCTTGATTTTGCTTTCTCCCACGGACATGATAAAGGGCCCAAACACACCACTGGTACAGCTAACTCTAACTGAACAACAGATACATGTAAGCCAATAGAAGTGGTGCTAATAGACCAGTTATATTACAACTACCCTCCTCTTGCATCTTACCTGTTCCTTTGATTAATAGATGGACACAACTCCAGCGAGTATCTGGAGACATTCCCCGAGTTTGGGTGCACCAGGAGACACTGATAAGTGGTGGACATGTGGAATCACTGTAAGAAACTGGATTATTATTTGGGGTGGGCGACTGCCCACCTCAAGAAATAATCACAACTCTTGTTAGGGAGAACCCTCAAAGTCAAAAAATGTACCTGCGCTCAACCCCCCTGATTGCTATGGCACAGATCAGACAGGCTTCACTTAGGGCACTATGAAAGAATTTATGCAGGACCAAAACAGTATATAGTCAACCAGCAAGTAATAATAAATCCCAAAGTGAATGTAAAAAAATGGAGTTGAATTTAATACACAAAATTACTTCAACACATAAAGGGGGAAAGAGGTACTTATGGCCCAGTCTTTCGCCCTCCTGGACTATATATATATCACTAAAGACAAAAGAGTGTGCTGCAATTGTACACTTGGGGAGACTTTCCCCATGGAACTGAAAGGCCCTCATCCACAGTTTGTGGTATGCTTTATCACCAGGCTTCCCAAGATCGAGCCCAGTTGGGCTTGACCAATTGATATGGGAGCGATGGGCTTTTTAAGAAGTAATGCTAGCAGCCATAGATGAGACAAACAAAAGCAATCTATGGCTATCTGGTGTATTTCCCTTATTCTGGGGTGCCCTAGATGGATTAAAAGCAGTAAGGATATCAACAGATGTAGGTTATATTCAGCCTTCATTCTCTAATTCTTTTTGCCTGAGTGGATCAGCGGCCTTTGTCAGGATGTCAAGTATCTGGCTGTATGTGAGAAGTTGTGTTAATAAGACAATACAACATGTAACATGTATAAAGGACACTGCCACATTCAACATACAGAATAAGAGAACAAATGTGTTATAGGAGAATTACTGATATTTATTATTCGTCCTTGGAGTTTTCTGTGGGTGAGAGAATATTACAATAATCAATCTTCAACATATATTAAACTCTGATTTTCTACAGAATATTATAGTTCATGCACATGCAACTGCTTATTGTGACACAGCTCTCAGTAAAGCACCTCAAACGTATAAAAAAAGTTGACATTTATACGAAAAGTGGAGAGTATCCAAACTTGAGGACATTTCTCTCAACCTGGGGACTCAGGCCAGCATTTGCCTTTAGTTCTATCCGAAGGCTGGTTCTTTAAAAGTGAAGTAGAGTTCCTTGTCAACAATGATCCCAAAACTCAGCATTTCTACACAGTTCCTAAAATTCACAAGGCCATTCAATCACTCCCTGGTCAACTAATTGTCTCCGACATAGGCTCAATTTTAGGGCCTTCTTCACAAATCTGTGATAACCACCTTAGGCCACTGTTACAAGAAATGCCATTTTTTAGTTGCATTCTGGCATCACTTCAAAGATACCAAAGAGGTGCTTAACCTAGTTGACCAAATGCCATTCAAACAGGTGCAAGGTGTACTCATAGGCCTTGTATCAAGGCATTATACACTAATATCCCATGGCCCGAGAGAATTTATCTTTACCAAAGCCAGAATTGCCCTCACGGAAAACATCTTTGAATTTAATGGAAATCTCTATGTACAAGCCATGGTACCTCCATGGGCAGTACATTTGCAGCAAGCTTGGCAGGCCTGTATATCCACAAATTTGAGTCAGAAGATATCTACTCCAACCATAACCCATTCCAATATATCAAACTATGGCTTTGTTATATTGACAGGATCCTGGTTATCACGCAGGAAGAAGCAAAACAGCACTAAAATATGTTGAGTCAATCAATATCTATTCCAGATTTCTCAAAATTACCTACATGATGTCAAAAACATGTGTGCCATTCTTGGATCTAATAATTGCTCGACATGATGGCATATTAACTATGCAGATTTGCCATAAACCCACAGACAAGAACAGCCTCCTAAAGTACAATAGCTTTCACCCCCGCACTCGATGAAAGCAAATACATTATGGGAGAAACTGATAAAGAGAGGCCACCCTAGGGCCTAGACACATAGTGGCAAAGGCAGCCAAGAAAGCTGGGAAAAAGAAAGACAATACCTGTTAGAAACCAATCGAAGAATTGAGGAAGAATGAAACATATGTGTTACCATATACAGCATATTATCTAACACCATAAAGAAAATTAACAACAAACATTGGAGGATTCTTTGTTTGAGTGAAACAAACATTCCAAACCTATATTTTCCTTCTGTAAAGGTGAGAACGTATGCAAACTCTGGGTACTTACGAGGCTGAGAACTATAAGGCCGTTATACAATCAAATGTTGTGAGTCCTTCACTCTATCAAAGGGCATTCCCACTGTAGAAACTGCTGTGTCTGCACATGCACTTCCATCACACAGAACATAGACTTAGGCCTTATAACCAATTTGGTCATTCCCCAAAATAACAACTGTAACTCTGATGGAGTGATTTACTTCATAACCTGCCCTTGAGGTCTGAGATGTATGAGGAAGACAATTAGAAAAATAGGAAAGCCCATTAGCAAACTCTGCAGAACCATAAGATGTGGTAGATAAGCCTCAAGGCTCACTAACCATTACCTAGAAGCTACCTTCTTAGAAAATGACCTCCAATGGATAATCATTGATAACCACTGGAACCCAGCGAATGAAAGCACTCCCAAGTCCATACTTTTCGTCAGAGAACAACACTAGATTTATAAACTTAAAACATGCAAGGCAGAGCTCAGTGATGAAATTTCATGGCATCTTAGGGAAGCACTCAGAGGATTTAAACATACACTAGAATATCAAAGGCTGTTATTTTTTTCTTTCTTAACAAAAATAACATAAAAAGGGAGGATCAGGTTATATTTCTATCTGATCCCAATACCCAGCGATCCGTGCGTTAATCGGACCGTAACAGCCAATAAGAATTCTTTTGGATCACCCCCTGCACCCCACTGAGGGATGCTCCCCAGAATGTATAACAGACCAGGGGCCATATGTATCAAAGTTAGGTTTTGCGATTCTCAAATAGCGAATTTTTGAGAATCGCTATTTGAGAATCGTAAAACGAGATGTATGTAGGATTTGCAAAAAAATGTGCGAATCCTACATATTCCTTAATTGCGAATCGCAAATTGCGATTCGCAATTAAGAAACCCTCCCCATTCATTCCTATGGGCCTAGAGGCCCATAGGAATGAATGGGAAGACATTCTCAATTTGCGATTAGCAATTAGAGAATCGCAAATTGAGAATGCAATTTCAAGGTTGCAAGGGTGTCAAAGGACACCCTGTTGCACCCTGAAATAAGCATGGGTGCACATGTGGCGCACATACATGCCCTAAGGGCATGTATGTGCGCCACATTGCACTTTGAAAATGCAAAAAAGTGCATTTTTCTAAGAAATCGTATATTACCACCAACTTGAAGTTGGTGGTAATTTGCTGATTCCTTAAGGCCAAATTGCACTTTTTTGGTGCTTCTTACATTGCATTTAAAGAATTGCAATTTGCAATTCCTTAAATGCATTCGCAAAATAGAGAATCGCAAATTTTGCGATTCCTTATTTTGCAAGGCAGTTTTTCCTTCATACATACAACTAAGCCAAATTGCGATCGCAAACGCTGAAATTCTGCGAATTTCAGCGTTTGCAATCGCAATTTTGTTTGATACATATGGCCCCATATTTCACCAATATATATTATATACACACTCGCAGATGGTACAATATGCCCTCAAGGAAGATTACATTGCTGTGATTAGACACCTCCCAATTTAACATAGCCACTAAGAGCAAGTGAGTACATCCATATGAAAGGGTAGAAGGACTGTACAAGCTCAACATCACTCTATTGGTCCCCTCGACTTCTGAGTGATGCTACACTGAGCTAATAACAGACTTTAAATCACCTACATAGAATGAATATCCACTGTAGACTGCATAAAACGCTCATAAAGATTTCATTCACAATCTAATTTTATGTGATACGGGAGATCACATTGACAATTATAATCATTTCACTACCTCAGCGTGGCGGCTATGAGCGACCATGAAGTCATGACGCCTGCAAAAGCATCCATATGTCACACACCACGTGACTCACAGAAGTCTTGCATCCAGGAAATGGATCCAGACTAGGTCAAATGGCTAGACTGGACTACGGAAATGCCCTATACCTAGGCCTTCAAAAACAGCACATGCTCAAGCTGCAGCGAGTACAGAACGCAGCCGCCAGAATGCTGCTGGACATTCCCAAATTCCAGTCCATCTCAGAAGGGTTAAAAAAACTCCACTGGCTTCCTGTGAAGAAAAGGATTGAATTTAAATCCCTATGTCTGGCGTACAAAGCTGTGCATGGAAATGGACCAGTGTTTTTGAAAAGTCACCTCACCTGGTACCATCCTCCCAGACACCTACGCTCAGCACAGAGCAAACACCTCCAGACACCAACATTTAAAAAAGCTTGCTGGGGAGGAAGAAGCTTTGTCCTGGGTACAGTGAAACTATTTCTCGGTTGAACGGGCCCATCATGTCCCCGGGGGCAGACCCCGGCCGGGTGCGCCCCCTCTGCCCATACTGGCACGTATCTTTAACTTTCGTGACCGAGACCTCATCCTCCAGACGGCAAGAGCGGCCCCCCCAATCCGCTACCAGCAAAGCACAATCTCCTTCTTCCCGGACTATACGGCTGCGGTGGCTAAACAGCGACGGAACTTCATCGCCATAAAGCAAGATCTCAGGAATCGTGAACTTAAATACTCGATGATGTTCCCCGCGAAGCTCAGAGTGGAGGCGGACGGGAAGACATAGTTCTTCACCACTCCGGAGGAAGCACAGGACTGGCTTGAAGGATGGCGCCAGGTCCCACATCGTGGCAAGTCTGGACGAAACATCGACCGGGAAGCAACAAGATCACAGTCTCCAGGACGGGTGGAGAAGATGACAGTGACAGAGACCCAGAACAAGGAGAACTAAACAGACCTCATAGACACTGTTCCTATAGGTATAGACTAACAAAGACCCATTCCTCAGTCAAGATACAGTACGGAGTTGGGGATCACATGGCTGCATTGATGATACTTGTGTGGAGGGGGCTATAGACTCCTATAGCGACCCACTGCATCGGTGGAACTTTCGGGCCTGGCCGCCGCTGGTCCTCCCCGCGGCGCTGTAAGGACTGGGGGCCTCCGACATCTCACAAGGGCTTACTAAACAATGCTGAGAGGGTAACTAAGTCTAAAAGATGGCCCCGGGGGGACAACGCAGGAGCTCTCTCTCCCCCCAGGAAAGTACCGGGTAATGGGAAATAGGCACCCTGCAAAGTTGGGGTGGCGGGTAGTTCTTAAACCGTCTTGCAGGGAGGCAGGGAGGGGGGGTAACGGGGGTTTATCAGGGAAGTTTTGTTTCAGTTGATATATTTGTTTTCCTTTGTTGTATGGCACATCATATACTTACACATACTGGTCATGTATTACCGCAAAGATATCCGTATCATGTAGCACAGATCATCAACACTGTCCATGGCGACGTCACCTGACCCCACCGACGTAGCAGCAACACGCCCGCAGCACCTACCTATAATATCTTGGAATGTCAATGATCTCCGGAATAAGCTCAAGCGAGGACTAGTCCTACAATATTTGAAACGTAAAGCACCAGCAATAGCCCTGATACAAGAGACCCACTTAACAGGGATGACCTGCAAAGCACTCGACAGATGGGGCTTTAAACCTCCGGCTCCCGGGGGGTAGGGATCCTCATTAAAAAACAACACCCGATTGTCATAAAACACACATACACAGACGATCAGGGCCGATTCGCGGCACTGACATGCCAATGGGAAGGTCGGGTGCTCAACATAGTTTCGGTATATATCCCCCCGCGCTCCACTCACTGGCATTTCCGGCGCTCAGCGCATTCCTATTTCAGCTCCCACAGGGTAACTTAATTATAGGGGGCGATCTCAATGCAACACTGAACGATACCCTAGACTGCACACCCCCTCGACAACAGCATCAGACGCACACTAACTTAGCAGATTTCCTGGACACTATAGGTCTGGTAGACATTTGGCGACTCTGCTTCCCACAGACACGACAATATACATATCATTCAGGTGCACATAACAGCCTATCTAGAATAGATCATATACTGGTACCGGCGGGTGAAGTTGAGAATTTCCTCGATGTTACACATTTACCGAGGGGCATCTCGGATCACTCCCCTGTCAGCGCTCTCTACAAGTGGCACGCCACAACACAGCGTCGAATATTCCCTATCTACCCGGGATACCTTAAGAACCCGAAAATTTGAAAGGGACTGACTGACACCACCAAACACTACTTCGGTGAGAACGCGCCCTCAGTCTCCTCCTCACTCGTCCTATGGGAAGCATACAAGGCAGTGCTCCGCGGACAGGCGATCTCACTTATAGCAAATCACAAAAGAGAAAAAGCCCAGACAGTGGTGACACGCGAACAGGAGGTAGGCGACCTGGAGAGGGCCCAACGACAGGACCCCTCCGACACCACCACCCATTTACTGCTCCTCAAAAAACAGGAGTACAAAGACCACTTATGGGAGGAATCGAAGACGCGAATCTCCGCTACTCAACACACTATATATGAAGTTGGCGATAAAGCCGGCAAGCTACTGGCCTGGCTTGACAAGCGAGAGAAGGCAGATAGGTGGATCGCGGAACTTCAGCTTCCCACGGGGGAAACTACACCGAACCCCCAAGACATAGTAGACCTCTTAGCCATCACTACGAACAGGTTTACACCTCAGCGCTTAAAATAACACAAGCGGATGCGGAGGACTTCCTCCGTGATATCCGACTTCCCAAGCTCACAGAGAAGGAGTCCCAATTATTAGAGGCAGAACTCTCAACGGAAGAGATAGCGATAGCGATCGGTACTATTCAGTCGGGAAAGGCCCTGGGCCCAAACGGTATTCCCATAGAATGGTACAAAATAAATACAACAACACTCACGCCCTACCTCGTAGCTATGTATGAGACCAATCTGGACAGCGGGGAACTTCCGCGAGACCAACGAACGGCCACAATAGTGGCCATTCACAAACCCGGCAAGCCCGCTCGAGAGTGCGTCTCCTACAGGCCCATATCTCTGATCAATGCCGAGGCCAAGATATTGGCTAAAACCCTGGCCACTAGACTTACACCGCACCTGGCTACATTAATACACCCAGACCAATCGGGGTTCATGCCAGGAAGAAATACGGCCCTAAATTTGAGGCGAATCCATAGCGTGCTGGGACGTAAGCATACCATACAAGAGGACGCCATCGTATTGTCCCTGGACACACGAATGGCCTTTGATACTGTCGAATGGCCCTTCCTTTTTGCCGCCCTCACAAAGATGGGGTTCGGACCAAAATTCTGTTCATGGGTTAAGTTGTTGTACACCACTCCTATGGCGCATGTAGTAGCCAATGGGCATATATCCAGAGAGTTCCCACTGCACCGTGGCACGAGACAAGGCTGCCCATTGTTGCCGCTTCTCTTTGCCCTTATACTAGAGCCCCTGGCGGCCTGGGTAAGACAAGACCCTGTCCTTGGTGGCCTCCGCTGGTCGGAGAGCTGCGAGGACCGAATATCCCTATATGCAGACGATGTTCTCCTCTATATGGCCTCGCCCAAACGTTTCCTATCTCGTATGTTAGACACCTATGACTCATATGGAAGACACTCAGGGTACACAATCAATTGAACTAAATCAGTATTGTATGTCCTGAAAGGGCCTCCACCAACTCTGCCGGCTGGCTGTGATGTAAAAATAGCTGGAGATACTTTCAAATACTTGGGAATCCACGTCACCCATGATCCAGGGGTCTTCATGACTCTGAATCTCCAAGCTCCCCTGCAACGGCTACAAAGAGACACTTAATACTGGCGATCGCTGCCACTAACGCTTTTCGGAAAGGCGGCACTCTTTAAGATTATGGCACTTCCGAGGTTCCTTTACGCCCTGCAAAACACGCCTTTCTTGGTCCCCCAGTCCTATTTCCAAGCCATAGAAGCAGAAGTTACCAAACTCCTCTGGAATAATAAACCAGCTCGCATAGCTATGACAAAACTGTTCTGAACCTGGTACGATGGCGGCATCGCACTCCCGAGCATACAAACATACTATTGGGCGTCCCAGCTAACTGTCATTAATCATTGGCTACATGTCCTTCATACGGACCCGGCCTATGGCCTTGATAGACTCGAGTTGGGCAAGGAGGGACTGCATTGAGCACTCTATAACAAGACCCAGGCCCTGGCAGACCCAACGAACCATACACTCCAGGTGTGGAACATAGTGCGCAGAAAGTTGGGGTGGCAGAACAAGATCACACAAGCAACGCCCCTCTGGGTCACGGATAAGTTAGGCCGGTTGAGTAAGAGTAAAGGCTTCAAACACTGGGACAATATAGGGATATCCAAGGTGGGGGATCTCTGGGTGCATGGAAAGGTGATCCCCTTTACACAGCTCCAGGACCAGTACGAGATGGCACCGACAGAACAGTTCCGATACCACCAGATCAAGCATGCACTGGAGGCGGTAATTCCCCCAGGCACTACCCCACCCGAGGCCTCGCCGCTAGAAGATAGGTTACTAACGGAGCATATGAATACAAGAGCAATCTCCATGACATATCGGAAGATTATCAACAACATGCCTGACCCCATGCAAAGGCTCCGAGACAAATGGCGGGAGGAGGTAGGAGACCTAGATGACACTGAGTGGCAAGAAGCACTAGCATCACCCAGAGAAGTAGCGATTACATCCAAACTACGCCTCGTACAGCTTAAGATACTCCATAGAATTTACTACACCAGAACCACTCTCTATAAGATAGGAAAAGCCTATACCGAACTCTGTCTGCGACAATGTGGGGCGATTGGTACCATTTTCTACACACTCTGGGACTGCCCCGCAATAATGTTATATTGAAAATCAGTCATGCACACCATCACGAGAATTAGCGGGAACCCAGTCCCTCAAGAGCCCAAATGTTGCCTGTTAAATATTTGGGAGGCGACGGACCTTAACACAGCGCAGACTTGGGCAACCTTGGGAATGATGCTGGCTAAGAGAAACATTGCCAAACACTGTGGTGCAGCCACCGCACCCACACATATGGAGTGGTGCAAGGATATGGACATGGCCATGGTGGCGGAGAAGACCGTATATGTGCGTAGAGGTTGTCCAAAAAAGTGGATAAAACTGTTGGGAGGATGGAACACCTACAGGGGGGGAATATGTGCATTGCCAACAGCAACCCGTGAAATGGAACTGAGTTAATGTAAAGACTGCTAACGTGTGCACCGATGTAACCGCACGAAGCAACATATGAGCAATGTAATAACAGCCAAGACACATGATATGTACTATAGAAAAACGCATGTATTCCATATTTATTGTATAAACGAACGAAATAACTGTGCCACTTATGTTTAAATAAAAAGAATTTAAAAAAAAATGTTAATGTACTAGAGATGGAAGGGTGATTAGAACCTAAGGGGCACATGCATCAAAGGTTTTTGCGATCGCAAACGGTGCGATTCGCAAAAATCGGCCGTTTGCGACCGCAAATTGGCCTTTGGAGATGCATGAAAGTGTTTCCTATGCGCAATTTAAGAATTCGCAATTATTTGCGAATTCTAAATTACGATTGCATTTAAGGAATCGCAATTTGCGATTCCTTAAATGCAATGCTAAAGC
Organism: Calotriton arnoldi; assembly: GCA_963921515.1. Lineage (NCBI taxonomy): Eukaryota > Metazoa > Chordata > Amphibia > Caudata > Salamandridae > Calotriton > Calotriton arnoldi. Next base: position 1,892,996 of record CAWUFW010000836.1, read on the forward strand.
ACTTTCAAATAGCGATTTCAGCTATTTGGGACCGCAAATTACAGACAAATCAAACTTGTCTGTAATTTGCAAAAACTTTGAAAAATGCACTAAAATGCATTTTTTAAAGTTTTAGATTACACACACATGCCCTTGGGGCATGTGTGTGCACAACATGGGTGCACATCACAATTTCAGGGGTGCAACAGGGTGTCCTTTTGACACCCCTGCACCCTTGAAATTACATGCGTAATTTGCGAGTACCTATTGGTATTCGCAAATAGCGCTTCACAATTTCCCATTCATTCCTATGGGCCTGTAGGCCCATAGGAATGAATGGGAAGCCATTCCTTATTTGCGACTCGCAATTTGCGAGTCGCAAATAAAGAATGTGAAGGAATCGCTATTATTATAGCGATTCCTACATGCATAGGCTTTTGCGATTCCTTAATTGCGATTCCTTAATAATCGCAATTAAGGAATCGCAAAAGCCTACCTTGATGCATGTGCCCCTAAGTCTGTTAATACCCTTACTGCGTTTTAATCCAGCCTGGGCCACCAGAATAAAGCAACCACAAAAGTTAGCCCTAGACTGTTTTAGCTTCTCTGACCCCTAACATTATTTCTAAAAACACCTTTGCTCTCACATCAGGTGGTTAAGCCCATCGGGACACGATCTTTTGTCCGAGTATTGGAAGCCCGATGATGAAGCATGTCACAAACTGCACCTTTCATTTCCCAGAGGAAAGCCTCCCCTATAAACAAAATGACACCAAAAGACAAAAATCCAGTAAGAGGAAGTGGAGATATGTATTTTCAAAGTTTAAGTAGAAATAGCGCCAAAAAGTGCACTGCACCAATAATAGTCGATAGAGGTGGTAGACAAGGACCCAGATGAGACTTGAGGCCCACCCAGATGGGGCCCTGGTTGAAAGTAAGAAAGTTTGAAAAAGTATCTTAGTCCAAGCGCAGAAAGGGACTTTGTTACTCTTTAAGAAGAAAAATCATCCTTTAGGGGCCGTTGCTGAAATTGTAATGACTGCTATGGAACCAAAGGCCATATACTTGAAGCAGCTTGGTCTAACTGAAGATGAGGAGCTTTAGAGAATTCTTGCTGAAACTTTTCCAAGTCCCAACGCAGAATGGACCTCAGTAATTTTTACGGAGCTGCTTGGAGCCTTGACTGAGAAAAAGCTGATATCAATCCGAAGCCATGGAACTACCAGATACTTTTTGCGGCAGGTATCCCTGATGCTCTGGAGCAAAAGTTTTTAAAAGTTGCTTCTAGTGCACCAGCAACCATGGGAGTGCAATTCTAAGGCCTCCAAGAACTCATGTAAATGCACATAGAGGCTCTAAGGGTGTAATACAGAGGTCAACAGCAAAGTCTAGTCCAAGTCCGATTGCCACTGGCCATCTGAGCACTTTAGAGAAAAGGTATGTTTGCCTTACTGTACACAGTTTGAAAATGCCTTCAAGTGCGCCTAACTTTTATACGTGGTTTAGAGTGGACTGCCAGACAAGATTTAACACTCTTGTGCCAACAGGATGGCAGGTTCCACTCTTCTGCTGAGCTCAGATGAGTCATCTCTACCCGTTCAGGGTGACCTGTCAATCACAGTCACCTATTGCGTGGTTCCTAGGAGGCATTTCACACCTAATTAAGGGCTGAGAACAGGCAGAGCTAATGCAAACTAGCCTCCAGGGAGCTTCAAACAGTCTAAAGGTAACTATCTAAAAGTTACTTTTTCTGAATATTTACTAGAAATCTGACTTCACCATTGAATTGTATTTTTCATAACTGTTATAAATAGTGGTTTAAATAATTTTCTAGCTGGTCTCATTCCCGAGATACAGCATTATTATTTCTTTCTATACTCCGGTTTTCTCCATAGAGCAGCTAGGCCTGCAACAATAGCTTTTGGGCCTTGTCACTTTAGAGACATGGTTATATATTTTTTTTCCATATTCCACTTTTAAATACATGTACCCTGCCTTGTGGGCTAAAAGGCCTACATAGCAATGACTCACTAATATCTAAAATGAAAGTATTTACCTGTCAAAAAGGGCTATTTTGGCAGATAGCACTGCAGGTTTTACACTGTAGCAGTCCGGCTACACAAGGTAGGCATGTAACCATGTTTGTACTGCCACTGTACTGTATGGCAAAATAGGGGCTTTATTCCACAAGTGGTAATTGAATTCCAAGCCCTAGGTGTATTTCATATACCATATATTTGGGACTGGCAGGCAAGTTAAAATTCTCTGGTGACCAAGTAGAAAAGGTGGATTTTCTACAATTACAAACAACAAGTGTTGCTCAAATTGGAAGCTCATCTGCAGAGGCACAAGATTTACAGACAAGAGAAACGTGGGCGAGAGGAGGACCAAAATAAAAGTACATGGAAACACCAAGTAAGGTGGCCGAACTGAGAGAGCGGAAATCATACAACTAACCAGTTGCATAACAACATGTTCCTGCCACCGAGCTGCATAAATTACCTTGGATGCAGTATTCTGTTAATCTGTATTTTTTGTCTTTCTATGTTTGACCTGGAAGAAGCTATTCCTACATCTCAGTTCCAGCCACTCGTGAGCCGGTCCCCGCAGTCTCCAAGAGTCTGGTGTTCCTTTTCTATCTGATCTTCATCCGATTTTCCCATGAGTCATGACACTCTAGCAGCATTGTGTCCCCAATTCTGCTGAGGAATTGTGGGGAGGAGATGTGTCCTAGCAGAAAGATCTCTCAACTTTAGAACCTTGGACCTAGCTTCAAATCCCAGCCTTTGCACTTGAGTTAACATGTGATTCAGATCTCATTGTGCCTGCCAAAAAGTCAAATTTTTATAATTGTGTATAGAAAGATTACAAGAGGTGAAACAAAGCAGGCAAGTTATTGGTGGCCAAACTGAAAGTGAAATGTTTGTTGGAAAGGCTGTTCCAGGGAAAGAAAGAAAGGCGGTGATCAGAGATAGAGATAAGCTTCAATTATTTAGGGATTACTCTATGACACTGAAAACAAGTCTTGCAATCAAACAGGAACCCTACCTATCTTAGACAGGCCTCACTAGGATAGCTTCTGACCAGAGATTTCATTTAGAATCATCCACTATGAAGTAAGAGCCACTGGGAGTGATTAAACTGACTGAAACCAATAAAAGCACTGGGACCAGATGAGTTATTTTCATTGTTCTATAAGATGATAAACAATGCTTCATCTGTCTCCACAACTGTTTACCATCTCACTTCATCTACCAACTGACATCAAACATGAAATATATAAATGTGAAAGTATGAAAACAGAAAATACTAATTTTATTGAAAAGACATTCTTGTACATAATTTTTATGGTCTTGCTTGACAGCTCAGCTATCGCCAAATACTTATGTGAGAATTACCAGGAGAGGGGCTATTGCTCCGATCACATGTTGTGAGCTAGGAATACATGTTTTAATTGAGTAGAAGTTGTGTGCTTCCACAAAAAAAGCGCTTGCCCTCTACACAGCTGTGATCATTTTGTTTATTTATCTTGCTGCCTGAGCTTGAACTTTCAGTGGCACACACATGCCATTGCCAGGCTATTAAAGTGTCTTAGATAACTACATATTTTATGGCATTTTTTTCTGGCAGCAGCCCAGATGAGAGACCAGTCATTAGCGTGCATGGATTTTTAGGTCTGGCTGGACAGTGCAACTGTCCACTGACCTTTAACCTACACTAAAAAAAAAAATCAGTTCCTTGCTTCCACATAAATACATATCCAGTCCCACACTATCTACTTGTAATGCTTCACATTACCAAACAACTTACTTTTAAAGCCAGACTTATGAGCATTTCCAATGTTTGTTGTAATATGGTATACATTGCTTATATAACCAAACAGACATTTGTATTTTAGACAGATCATAGGAGTAACTGTTTATCTCAAACCTGAACCCATAGGTTTAGTAGTCTTCTGTGCTGCTGTAGACTGTTAGAAAGTCTTTCCTTTATAAATATTTGTTTTAGGTCTGGCTGGACAGTGCAACTGTCACCTGACATTTTACCTACACCAATATTATTCTATGGTTCCTTTGCTTCCACATAAATTCACATCCATTCCCACGCTATCTACTTGTAATGCTTCATAGTACCAAACAACTTACTTTTAAAGCCAAACCTATTGACATTTCCAAAGCTTTTTATAATATGGTATAGATTGCCCATATAACCAAACAGACATTTATATTTTCGACCGATCATAGGCATAACTGTTTATCGCAAACCTGAACCCGTAAGTGTAGTAGTCTTCTGTGGTGCTGTAGACTGTTAGAATATTCATTTGGAACCATTGGCTAATATTGTGGTATGATCACCAATCCCATAGCTTCAGATCTAAGTAAAGCAGAAGCCTTATGGACACTAAGGGGCCGATTCTGATCTTGGCCGGTAGGGCTCCGAATCGGATTCGGCTTAACCGGATCCGATTCGGAGCCCTATTTCCCGACCGATCCATACGCTCGTCCGGACGAGCGAGTACGATGCGAAATCGCCGACCGACTCGTTCGGGCGTCCCAACCGCTCCGACCGACTCGTCCCCGGGTCGAACCGCACCGACCGACTCGCTCGGACACGACTCGCACCGCGCAATGGAGACGTTCCCCGGCCTGGTAAGTACGACGCGCGCCGCGAGCAGTCCGACCGACACGCGCCGTCCGGCTCGAAAGAGCAGTCGGAGCCGTACTTCAGGGGTCCGTGTCGGACCCCCCTGTACGCGTAGTCACGCGAGTCGCACACCGGGGGGACCCATGGGTCCCCCCTACCTGTGCGTGTATGGCGCGAGTCGCTTCGCCGCGTACCCGCTGTAGGGGGCGCCCTTGTTCGCCTCGCACCAATTGAGGCAATGGGAGCCCGCGTACGCGTTGTACGACCGGCTCCCATTGACTTCAATGGGAGTCCGACCGACTCGAGTACGATAGCATACGGACGCATCGTACTCGTTCGGTCGGGCTGCACGGGTCCGATTCGGTAGGAAATCTCTCCGGGTCCGGCTCGGTCGGAGAGATTTACGGCCCGAATCGGAATCGGCCCCTAAATGTATGCTGTCTGCCTTGTTACCATTAACAGGAGAGTTCCTTTCACCTCAAGTCCTGTCTAACAAAGTCCTGGAGGAAGGGCACAAATCTGGTGCATAATATTAAAAGTGCTTTCACATGGCTGAAGGCCAACAGGTAGAAGGGGTTTCGGCACACCATTATTTTGGGGATTTTGATGTGTTCCTGTAGTCTGCACTGCTTACAGGCTCATACAATGTTGTTATAGTCTCCATAGAAGTGCATTTGCCCTTTGCCTTCACTAGAAATGAAACTTTCAGAATTACTTTGGCTGCTGAAATACAAAATGAAAGTAATGATGCTGATCGCTCCTCTCTAGGTGGTGGCATCTAAAACAACCCACACAGACGTCACAGCAACACGGTGGACGGGTGCTGTTAAAAATACCCTCATTATTTCTGCCATTCAAATCAGAATGCCTCAGCTTCCCTATCAAAATAGCACCCTTGAAACTAATGAGGGATACAACTGAAGCAGAGAGAAGCCTTCAAACATTAGTAAGGAAGATAGTTTATGTTCCCATTTCATGTCACAATCCACAAAGCACACCTTGAAAACAAGATACATTATCTAAAATCTTATCTCCTTGTTGAACTCACAAGAATAGATAAGGTGGGCCACAGGAGAAAGCAGTGAAAAGTATTTACCAGAAAAGATATGCAAAAGCAATGAAAGTAGTTCACACTGCTGTCAAGAGTGTGATCAAAAGAGGACAAGAGCTACTGAAATGGAACTGCAGTGGAATAAGGGGGTGGAAAAGGGATGCCTGCTGACAGGTGAACATAGGTCTGAGCCTTTGCAGTATTGACATTCCAGCACTTCAAATTGTCAGTCTGGAGATTAGCACTTTAGCGGTTGAGGTACCTGATGCTCAATCCACGTCATTGCCCATTAAAATGGGCAAAAATGAGAGGAGATCAGAATGCTAGAGGCATAGCTTGGTCTGTAAAACTGGGGGCAGGGGCTTCAGATTTTCCGACAAGCACGCTGGCATATCATGTTAACTATTATATGAGAAACAGCGCATGAGGGGGGCATAAGGATCAATAGAAAGGGAAAGGAGTGCAGATTGTGAGGGGTACAGTATTTCGTAAAATATCTATGTTTTAAGACCTTCAAAACAAAGAATGTGTGTGTTTTTGTCTGAGTGAGTAGATAAAAATCCCAGGTGAACTCCAACAGACATCTTACCATACCCGACTTAAAGCTCTTGAACCCAACTATTTATTAAATAATACATTTTTTAGGGGGTGTAACACCCCAAACACCCTGCCCTGAAGCTGCACCCCTTGTTAGAGGTGATCAGAATAAGCATCCACCTTCACTAATTAAAATATGTATATACACGCAGGAGTCTAAAGTCCCGCATGCTCTAGTCTTGAGAGTATAACACAAAAGGGTGAAATTCATATCTTTATTTTGAGAGGAGAGAGCTTTTGATGGAAATAGTAGAAAGATATGAAAAATACTGGCCAGTTACTCAAATCTATGGAGTCATTTATCTGACACTAAAGTGAAATTTAAACCTCAAACCACACATGCTTGCTTCCATAAATGTAATATCAAGGAAATATCACTGGCTAAAAATTAGAAAGTTGCATTTATTTGTATTCCTTGAGGTCATAGATTTTAACATATTCCTGGACTTTGTTATATAGCAGAATGAACCAAGCTGAAAAAATAATCCCTACAATAGAATCTCCTAATCCTACTAAAACAACATAAACTGAAAGTGTATTATTGTAGATAAAATAAAGATCTGGAGAGTAGATAGCAATGATTGCCTGTCAGAGTATAATCAGAGATATTATGGAGAATGAAGCAGGCCACCATCTGAGGGCGTTTCTGACAAAGCTAGTTAACAACTATTTATTGACCGATGAGAAAATAAATCTTTTGCCAATTACTCAGGTATACATTGTAATTTTGCTAACACTGAAACTATACATTAAAACTCAGAAAATGGTTGATTCCTTCGAAGAATGTAATACCAAGAAAGAATTCCTAGCCAGAACATAGAAAGTTCCTGTTGCCATTTGCTACATTTTCTTTTTTTGAATTTCAAATGAATGCAGGATCATCCACAGAAGAAGGAAATAAGAGGGTATTGGAAAGCACCAAGATTCAACATCTGCGCATGAGTGGGCTTTCTTGGGATAATGTATGGGGCAGATGAAAGAGGTAAGTGGTGGATTGAAAAGGGAAATTATCAGTCAGTAAAAAAAAAAAAGTAATGCAGCCAATGCTTTCTGGATTTAGTTGTTTTCTTTCCATGTTCTGCTCTTATTCGAGTTTTCTAATTTATGCAGGATCACCCACAAAGTAATTAAGAGGAGATTAGAAAGAACCAAGAATCAAGTTCTGCACATGAATGGTTTTCTTTGGAATGGTGTGGGGCAGTCGGAAGATGTAAGTGGTGGATTTAACAGTAAAATTAACAGTCAGTTAAAAAAACTAGTGCAGCAGGTGCTTGCCAGTGGGATTAAGGAGGCGGAAACAGTGATAACAATAGATTTAAATACAATTAACCACTTGATAATTCACAGAAAATAAAATAGTTCAGTCTACATGCAGGAATATGAAACTGATGCAGAGGAAATCAAGAGTTTTATACTGCTATTATGGACCGATTCATGCACATTCTTCATCTACAGTCAAGTCTGGGCATCATGAGAGAGTCATTTAAAAAACAAGCATATTGAGCTATTTAGATGAGGGAATGGATAACCAATCATAATTAAGGGACCTATTACGATGGCGGTCGGCAAACCTCCCCGACCGCCATGGTAGCAGGAAAAGACCGCCTGCATGTACCACAACATCACCGCCGGTCGCATTACGATGACCCGCGGTCGAAATCCGACTGCGGCGGTCTGATCGTGGGCATTAATATTGCGGCGGTTGCTGCTGCCCGCAGCACTGCTGCGATGCCGAAAGGAGCATGTCCTGCATTTCCCTGCACTGCGTGGCAGGCACTGCACAGTGCCTGCCACCTAGTACAGGGAAATGTAGGGAGGGACCATGGGTACCCCCCCAGTGCACCCACACCCCCCAAACACATTGGGGCCCCGCAACGGGCCCCCGGAAGACAATCACTGCATGCCTTTTAATGGCGGTCTGACAGCTGAGGAAAGGCTGGCTACCGCTGGCATCATAATCCTGCCGGTGGAGCCTGCTCTGCACCACCACCATTATCCCGGTCCTGCTCCGTCCGCCAGGCAGGAGTGCGGCTGGCAACCGGCGGTAAAGCGGCGGTCGGAATTTGCCACCGCCGCGGTCACCACCGCCATCCTAATATGACCGGCGGTTTTCCAGGTTGCGATGGCGGGCAGATGTCCACCGCCGGTACGGCGGGCACAACCGCCGGCCCGGCGGTGGACATCTGACCGCCATCGTAATAGATCCCTAAGTGAGTATAAATTGTGGAGGTCCTGTCTAGATATAATAGATCTGTGTTGGATGATAAAAGTTTGCTCTATCTGTTGTTGCTCAATATTACTTTTTGTAATATAAAATTATTGCTTACATTTGTATTACTTTGATGGGCAAACATTGGGTATTAATGAGAACTTCTAAAGGGAGCAATGAAGAATTAAATCCTAGAAAGTGGATTGGTTCATTGTGTTTGAGTGAGGACTTTATACTCTAGATCTGGAGGCAGTTATTCAGTGGCGTCACAAATGAGATGCCTATACCTGTGTACTTCCAAGGCTTACAATTAGGAGACTGTTTTTTCTTTTTATTTCAGCACTCAATGGGGGTGCCTGTGTTTTTTCCTCTCTAGCCCTTATTTTCTTGTTTTGTTTTTCATTTGTGACCCCTCTTTCCATTGTGTTTGCGTTGCTTCCCCCTCTTTATCTGTTGTTCCACCAACTCTCCTTGCTTTATTCTAAGTTTTCTTTTTTTTTTTAGCACCTCATGGAAGCTCGTCTCAGTCAGTCAAATAATCTTTATTTGGTTTTATTGCAACCATAAAAGAATGCAACCAAGATTTTAAAACATTTAAAATAGAATACAGACCATATATAATAGCGTTCATGACAATAGAAATTCATAATCAGCAATGTGACAGTGAGAAATTAAATTGATATTTCATCAAATAGTAGCATAGCACTAGTTAACAAATGGTTCACTGACAAAATATAGATGTAAAAATATAGAAGTAAAAAATATTGATGCAAAAATATAGAACGCAAAAATATTGACTCCCTATACTTAAACAGGTAAGTACAAAAATATCAGAAAAAAATATCGATGTAAAAAATATAGTTGTACAAATTATCGAATTTTATATATATATAAAATAAAATAATAAATATTAAATATTTTAAATAATAAAATTAATATACAAAATAAAGTAGATTTAATATACATTTAAAAAAATATAATAAATAAACTTAATTATAAAAAGTTAAACACACATACATAATAATTCATATATATTTACTTTAAAACAATTACTAAACTATTAATTGTAATTTATTTTATAATTTTAAAATTATATAAAACTTTACAAATATATATATGTATTTATGTCATGTGAACAAGGCTCGCAGGAGCCGAAACGCGTAATGGCGTAATGGCGAAGACAGAGGAATAAAAACAAACAATTTGCACAATACCTGGGTCCGTGTCCGTCTTTTGGAGAGATCCTGTACTGCGACGGCTCTGCATGCAATATATATATATATATATATATATATATATATATATATATATATATGCACATATATAAAAAAAATCTATTATAAATTAAAACATTAAACTATTTAAAAATCTTCAAACTTAAATTTCTCACTCCAGTGAGTGCAACAGTAGGGAAAGTGTTGGATAACGGAGGGATAAAAATTACTCTTCCCACTCCACTGAGTGTAACAGTAGGGAAAGCGTTGGATAGCGGATGGGTAAAAATTACTATTCCCACTCCAGTGAGTCTAACAGTAGGGAAAGTATTGGATAGCGGAGGGGTAAAAATTACTATTTCCACTCCAGTGAGTGCAGCAGTAGGGAAAGTGTTGGATAGCGGAGGGTAAAAATTACTATTCCCACTCCAGTGAGCGCAACAGTAGGGAAAGTGTTGGATAGCGGAGGGGTAAAAATCACTATTCCCACTCCAGTGAGTGCAACAGTAGGGAAAGTGTTGGATTGCGGAGGGGTAAAAATTACTATTTCCACTCCAGTGAGTGCAACAGTAGAGAAAGTGTTGGATAGCAGAGGGGGGAAAAAGTATATTCCCACTCCAGTGAGTGCAAAAGTAGGGAAAGTGTTGGATTGGGGCAGGATAAAATTTACTATTCCCACTCCAATAATTGTACAAGTAGGGAAAGTATTGGATAGCGGAGGGGTAAAAATTACTATTCCCACTCCAGTGAGTGCAACAGTAGGGAGAGTGCTGAATTGCAGAGGAGTAACAATTTTTATTCTCATTCCAGTCAGTTCAAAAACAAAGATATTTAAAAAACAAAATAAATTAAAAAATATATACAGATGTTAAAAATTAAAATACAATTATATTTAATTAAAAAAAAAATTAAAACATATTATAATGTTAAATACATATGACAAATAAAATAAAAAATAATTTCCAAACAAATAAATATTTTTAATTAAAAATTATTTAGAAAAAAACATTATTACATAAATTTACTTTTTTTATTTCCTACCCAATAACACCACACAATTCACAACTCACATCTAAATTTTAAAAAAAATGTACTTCCTTAACTAACATAATTAATTACCAATTAAAGAAATCTTATTAATTAAACAACAAATTAAAACTCATAAAAATTATTTAACTTCCCACACTTTACCCCTATAATCCTCACAACACACAGCTAAAATTAAACTGTAAAAAAATAATTACACAATTAAAACTTATTTTCAATTAAAAAACTAATAGTATTTAACAACTAATTATAAAGTAAGTAAAATTAATTTACTCTCCACACTGTACCCCTATAACAATAAAACCCACACACTAAAAATATAAACACATACCCTAATTAAATATAAATTAATTAATTAATATTAATGATCAACTAATTTTTAATGAAACATAAATTACTTCCCACCCTTTACCCATATAAACCCCACAACCCACACCTAAAATTAATTACCCAAATTCCATATTTAATTTTCAATTAATTAATTAATATTAATTAACAACTAATTATTAATTAAACATAAATTATATTACACCCTTTACCCCATAAACCCCACAACCCACACCTAAAGAAAATCACACAATTACCATAATTAATTATCAATGAATTAGTTAATATAAATTAACAACTAATTATTAATTAATTAAACATAAATTACTTCACACCCTTTACCCCTATACACCCCACAACCTGCACCTAAAATTAATAACACAATTTCCATAATTAATTTTCAATCAAATAATTAATATAAATTAACAACTAATTAATTATTCAAAAATAAATTACTTCCCACCCTTTACCCCTATAAACCCCACAACCTGCACCTAATTTTTTTTACACAGTTCCCATAATTAATTATCAATTAATTCATTAATATTAATTAACAACCAATTAATAATTAATTACAAATAAATTACTTCCCACAATTAATGCTATAAAATCTAAATTAAATATATAAAAAATAATCATTAATTTATTATAATTAAATTACTTCCCATGCTATTACCCTATAAACGCACAACCCACTACGGAACTAAAAAATGCAAAATTGAATTAAAATAAAATTCATAACTAGTAAAAATTTAACACATATATTAAAAAACAGAAACAATACTCATACAAAAAACATACATCACACACATTTAAAATATAAACTAAAATACATAACACTAATTAAAAAAACAATATTGTAAACATCTATATTTTTGCAAACAATATTTATGGCTTCTATATTTTTAAAAACGATATTTCTTACCTTAAATTTGATATTCTTGACCACGATATTCTTGCTGTCGATATTTCTGAATCACGATATTTCCAACTTGATATTTGTGTAAGTCGACATTTTCAAATCGATATCCTGCCTCAGCACCTTAACAAATGAAGACAAAGATATAAAAATATAAATTATCAGACAACGACCATAGGTCAACATACAAACAGCATATATTGATCTTTAAAACAACACTGTTGGGCCGATCACGATGGCGGGCGGATCGGCACCGCCGTGCCAGCGGTGGCTTCCGCCGGCCTGGCGGGTGCTGTTTTGCCAACCACGGTCACGAAACACCGCCCGCCATATTACGATGGGCAGACATAGGCCAAATGACTACCGCTGCAGTGTTTTCAGGTCCGCCAGTAGTTTGGTTCCGCGACGAGGGCGGACGTAGCCAATAGCGGGCGACCGCTGTGCGGAATGAGGTGTAGACCGCCGTCCGAATCACAATGCCTCAAATAGGCAAAAGGACCGCAACGGAGAAACCACCCATTGAAACACGGCGGAAGCAATACTGCGGAGGAAAAAGGCAATAACACACAACTCCACGCGTTCGCTACCGCAAAGGATCCTGCACTACAAGCCCTACCGCTGCTGTTCCTGATCCGCGATCAACAAAGACGCTGCCGCCGTCGACAACACCGCAGGTACGTCAAGGCCACACCTCCGCATCGGGGTCACCCATCAACAACGTCATCACCGCATCCTCCCGGTCACGTCACCGCAGCGGTGAAGATGCGGGAAAAGCTCCGCACAATTCAGTAGGCAGGTCCAGCGGCACGCATGGGCAGTCCCAGGGACGTGTAAGTATTGTGTTGGCCCTGGCCCAAATGCACATTGTGTGCCTCTGTTGGTAGCAGCTGTCATTACCTGATCCCATCACAGCTCCTACCATCCCACCCTGTACAACAGCAAAATGTGTGCCCATCTGACATTCAGGGATAGTGATGTATGTGAACAAGTCCATAGGTGTATTGTGGCAAAACAACACATGTAAGGTGATGCCAAATAGGTGCTTGTGGTGTGACACCCCCTCCCTGCCACTGCCAAGATGAGTATCATGGGGCAAACCCCACCTGCAAAGTAATGCCAAAAAGGTGCATGTGGTGTGACACCCCCTCCCTGCCACTGCCAAGATGAGTATTAGGGTGCAAACCCCACCTGCAAAGTAATGCCAAAAAGGTGCATGTGGTGTGACACCCCCTCCCTGCCACTGCCAAGATGAGTATGAGGGTGCAAAACAACACCTGCAAGGTGATGCCAAAAAGGTGCTTGTGGTGTGACACCCCCTCCCTGCCACTGCCAAGATGAGTATGAGGGTGCTAAACAACACCTGCAAGGTGATGCCAAAAAGGTGCTTGTGGTGTGACACTTCCTCCCTGCCACTGCCAAGATGAGTATGAGGGTGCAAAACAACACCTGCAAGGTGATGCCAAAAAGTGCTTGTGGTGTGACACCCCTCCCTGCCACTGCCAAGATGAGTATGAGGGTGCAAAACAACACCTGCAAGGTGATGCCAAATAGGTGCTTGTGGTGTGACACCCCCTCCCTGCCACTGCCAAGATGAGTATCATGGGGCAAACCCCACCTGCAAAGTAATGCCAAAAAGGTGCATGTGGTGTGACACCCCCTCCCTGCCACTGCCAAGATGAGTATGCGGGTGCAAAACAACACCTGCAAGGTGATGCCAAAAAGGTGCTTGTGGTGTGACACCCCCTCCCTGCCACTGCCAAGATGAGTATTAGGGGGCAAACCCCACCTGCAAAGTAATGCCAAAAAGGTGCATGTGGTGTGACACCCCCTCCCTGCCACTGCCAAGATGAGTATGAGGGTGCAAAACAACACCTGCAAGGTGATGCCAAAAAGGTGCTTGTGGTGTGACACCCCCTCCCTGCCACTGCCAAGATGAGTATGAGGGTGCTAAACAACACCTGCAAGGTGATGCCAAAAAGGTGCTTGTGGTGTGACACCCCCTCCCTGCCACTGCCAAGATGAGTATGAGGGTGCAAAACAACACCTGCAAGGTGATGCCAAAAAGGAGCTTGTGGTGTGACACCCCCTCCCTGCCACTGCCAAGATGAGTATGAGGGTGCAAAACAACACCTGCAAGGTGATGTCAAATAGGTGCTTGTGGTGTGACACCCCCTCCCTGCCACTGCCAAGATGAGTATCATGGGGCAAACCCCACCTGCAAAGTAATGCCAAAAAGGTGCATGTGGTGTGACACCCACTCCCTGCCACTGCCAAGATGAGTATGAGGGTGCAAAACAACACCTGCAAGGTGATGCCAAAAAGGTGCTTGTGGTGTGACACCCCCTCCCTGCCACTGCCAAGATGAGTATGAGGGGGCAAACCCCACATGGAACATACACGTTTGTATTTGGCATGTACAGGGCCACATACACCTCAACACCACTGACAAGGACAGGCCAAGCACACTGTGTGACCACTCAACTGCACACATCCAAATATACCCATGTGAGAACGAAGACAGGCCTTCACAACATTACCACACACACACTGCTGTGCACACATCCAAACATATCACACAGACAACACCAACCTTGGACACCCCGCAAGTTAGACTGTGTGTAGAACCTCTGTTGTGGTATAGCCCCCTAACATGACATGTGTACAATCATACTGAAATCAACAGCGAATGATGATTGCAAGAGTACATCAACACCCACAAACATCATTGCACCCCCAAACCTCGGAGTCAAGCAGACCAAAAGTGTGTGTTAGGTTTGCCAAACAATGACAAAGTGAATGAAGTAAATGGCAATGTGGAACTGCCATGCAGAGCATGTGGCACATATATCCAGACCCACACATCAAAACGTTTTAATGAAGCAAGGGCAGTAACAAACGATACAACAGGAGTAACAGTGTTTATTGCAAAATATTCTGATAGTCACAAAATTTCTAACAAATAAAAGGCCATTGAGCAGTCCACAGTCTAAACAATGCACATGTGTGCATGAAAATGTTTACAGTGAATGTGTAACACCGTACACTGATATGTGAATGAACAAAGCACTGGGGCTATCAAAGCTCAGTCCAGGCACCGCTGTGGGAGAGATGGTTATGGGAGGGGGTCTGTGCCTCAGACTTGCCTGGCAGTTGGAGTGGGAGGTGGCTGATTGTCGTGGCCACTGGCGGAACTGGACCTGGGAGAGAGAGGATCATCTGAGTCAGAGTCAGCAGTGGCTGTGGCAGGCATAGGGCTGCTCGGACCGGGTGGCATGGTGGCACGTGGAGGCGGAGAGATGCTGCAGTGAGACATAGAGGCAGTAGCGGCTGTGGCAGGTGTAGGCCTGCTTGGACCAAGTGGCATGGTGGCACGTGGAGGTGTAGAGATGCTGCCGTGAGACACAGAGTCAGTAGTGGCTGTGGCAGGTGTAGGCCTGCTTGGACCGGGTGGCATGGTGGCACATGGAGGTGGAGAGATGCTGCCGTGAGACACAGAGGCAGTAGTGGCTGTGGCAGGTGTAGGCCTGCTTGGACCTGGTGGCATGGTGGCACGTGGAGGCGGAGAGCTGCTGTCATGAGACACAGAGGCAGTAGTGGCTGTGGCAGGTGTAGGGCTGCTTGGACCTGGTGGCATGGTGGCACGTGGAGGCGGAGAGCTGCTGCCGTGAGACACAGAGGCAGTAGTGGCTGTGGCAGGTGTAGGGCTGCTCGGACCTGGTGGCATGCTGGCATGTGGAGGCGGAGAGACGCTGCTGTGAGACACAGAGAGTAAGGGTGAATGTTGAGGGCTGACTCTACACTTCTTGGGTATCCGATATTGCAGAAGTGTCTTGGGAGTAGTGGGAAGTGTGGCTGGCACAATGGAGTCCCTCTCCACCAAAGGTGTGACAGGTGCATGTGGCCCTCCTTGTGGGGATTTGCTGGATATGGACTTAACCTTGCTTTTTGCTTGCCTTTTGCCCTCCATCCCCTGTGTTCCTGGTGAACCACTCACATTGCTCTCCTGAACACGCTTCACAGGGCTGTGGGTGGGAGTAGAGGTCCTGGGTGAAGCAGTCTTAGGTTGCTTTGTGGGCTTTCCCTTCAGCGGCACCAGCACCACAGCAGGCATGCCAACTGTTTGTCTGTCACTTGGAGCAGTTGTGTGGATGGGAGTCTCTTGTGATGGGTGCAATCTTGTCGACCGTGAGCTAGAGGCCTGCTTCCTTGCCTGATGCCCCTGAGTGTCATGTGAAGGGCTTTTATCTTTGCGTCCCTGTGTGCCTGTGTCACTTTTTGGGGATGGTGTCTGTGGTCTGGCATGCTTGGAGCGCTGCTGTCGTGTGCTGCGTGTCGACGACTCGGGCCTGAGGGCTCAGTTGGGTGGTCACTCTGCTCAGGCGTTGCCACTGGCAGGGTGGTTGGTGAAGGCATAGGGGCTAGACTTGGCTGCTGTGATAGCTGAATGGCTGCCGTCACGGTGGAGGACAAACCCTGGACAGTCCTGTGTAGCCCACCCACGTCCGAATAAATGCCCTCCATAAATGCCAGAACCTGCCCCAACTTCTTGTCCTGATCCTGGAAAGCATTTAGGAGAGCTGTCTGACCCACACACAGCTGGCGCAAGAGTTCTACCGCCTCAACACTGAGGGCACCAGGGGAGACAGGGGCAGGGGCAGCGGTGCCTGGGGTGAAGGTGACTCTACCCTAAACAGCCCTGCGGGCACGGACAGCACTAGTTGTAGTAGCCGGGATGGTGGGCACTGGCCGATGTGTGGTGGAGGAAGAGGCAGCATTGTCACTCCCTGTGACCACCATTGTCGCTGACTCCCCACTAGAGTCCGATGATGTTGAGGTAGTGCTTTCTGCGCGTGAGTCCTCAAGGACACTCCTGTCCCCCTCCGAGGCGATGGTCACCTCAGTGTCAGTGATCTCATGGCTATCATGCGTGCCACATGCTTCAGCACTGGTGTCCGTATCAAGGCCTTCCGTGCACTTGGTAGATGCTGCAATGGACAGAGACATAGGTTCAGTACAGTGCCATACACACAAACATCAAATGCAAGCACAGAACTAGACTACATAATGACAACCCCAAGTTGCCCAACACCCTGTGCAGTCTGCATGTGCAACAATCATGCTGAACACAGAAGATGCAATGAAATATGCATTGTTTACATCAATGAGCCATGTGAGGTTCACACTGGCAAATAGAAGGTCCCTGCCTCCTTGTAAACTAACATAAACATCTCTGCACGCATACCCACATGCCTGTATGTGAGAGAGGCCTACATCTCAGCATGTTGCCTCTGTCACATATGGAGTCACTGTAAGGGGACAACACAGATACATATTCCAATTTGTACGTAAGAATGTCCATGAGCTACTGATGTGTAACAAGTTGAGCAATTCATCATGCAAACTGTTGCACGTTGGTGTCAGATGTGGACTTCACACCATTTACAAGTCCTGCGCTGCACACATCGTTAAATGCACACTGACATGATGCACACTGCTGTACACTGCCTGGTGATGTCCATGACACCCAGAATGCAGAAGATGTCATAAGGCCACATCTCATCATGCAATGTCAAGGGCCATTGTATGAAACACATGATCAAGTCCAGCTATGGGAAAATACATGACACCTGCACTGAAGACATAAGCCGAAGTAGTCCCTAAAATTCACACATCAGCAAGATCAGCAATGGCTCCCGGTCGCCATTCATGCAGTCACTCACACCCAAAGTCAGCCTATGCAGAATACTCACCACTAACTCCCTGCTGATGGTCCCTCAAACGTTCATACAGCTCTGGCTGTGTCACAGACAAGATGCAGGACATTAGTGGAGTCATGGTTCGGCGCGCCAACCTGCCACTGCGAGGGACCAGCCCCACCGTCATCTCTGCCACGGTCCTGCTCAGACGGGAGATGTTGTCCCACCTCTTGTGGCAGTGTGTGTGCCATCTGTTGGATACACCTAGAGTCCGCACCTTCCGTGCAATGGTCTTCCATGTGGCCTTACGCTGGTGGACCTTTAGCTGCAGGCATAGGAGACAAGAAAAGGAAGTATCAGAGACCCTGTGTCATTCACACTGTGTGTCAGCACAGGTGAACATAAATGCATGGCACACAAATCGCTACATCTCCATCAGAGGCCATACAGCATTACACATAGTACATGTTCATTACAATACTACATAGAAATGAATGCATGTATGAGGCGGCACACAGTACATGGCCATCTCATACACATGCACAATGGCAGCACAGACAGCTATGTGCAGAAGGCCCTCATCTGTGATGCAGTATGTGAGTGAGCATGACATGCAATACAGTGCTAATGAAGTGTAGTGGCAGACTCACTGTGTCCACCACTACACACCCCTCGATGCCCTTTGCCTGTGAATGGCTCAATGCATTTTTCAGGAAACATATTGGGACACAATCAGAATTTTCACGCCCTTCTCACAATGTTAAGTCCTCGATTGTGCAATTCTCAGGACTATGATGGCTCAGTGAGTATTAGGTGTGTGGACTAAACACATGTTTGACTCAGTCCAGTTCGGCATGGCTCCGAGTAACATTGGACAGTGTCTGTGCAGGCCAGAGGAACTCACAGTGCGATACAACATGGTCACTCAGATAAATCACATGGATGTACAGCATGAGAGGGTAAAAAGTGTCAACACATGCGTGACTGAACACATGTTCAAAGCAATGTAAGGATGACATCTACTACTTACATTGATGTGAAGTGTCATAGTTGCATTAACATCAAGTGTGTTCCACTCATGCATTGGACTATTGTGCATGATGCTCACATCAACATAGTGCACTTAAGAAACATTCAACACACATCAGTTATTGCGCCATTACAAAATACATTTCAACAGTCACATATGAGGTTGTGAAGAGTGAGTGGACAGTCACATAACATGGCACAGTACTAATCAGTTCCGACTCGTGCTGTTTCAGAACACCATCTTATCTGTGTGTCTGTTGAAACAATGCATGTCTCCCCCTACCTTCAATCAACTTATGCAGGTGTGGACATAAGCCTACAGACACCATTGACGTGAAGTTGGCATGCATGGCAGTGTAACACACATTAACATCACCTAGTCTCAGACCAACATGTTCCTCAAGTTTGTGCAGGAATGGCTGTAGGAGTGTCCATTTACTACACATAATCAAATGCAATTCCCACAGAACATGTATGGAGCATGCCATGTAAACTATTAGGATGCCTGTACATCGACTTGCACTCACAGGCACATACTACTGCACAGCAACATCATGGTATCATTTTGATCACTCTCACACTTGGAATCAGGAACACTTACCAGTACATCTGGCGCACCAAAAAACCTCCCATACTGTGCAAGGACCTCGTCCACCAGAAGCTCCAGCTCCTCTGTACTGAATCAATCAATCAATCAATCAATCAATCAATCAATCACAAGATTTGTAAAGCGCACTACTTACCCGCGAGGGTCTCAAGGCGCTGAGGGAGAGGAGGGGGGATGTTGCCGCTACTGGTCGAATAGCCAGGTCTTGAGTCGTCTCCTGAAGGTCAGAAGGTCTTGGGTCTGTCGTAGGTTGAGGGAAGGGTGTTCCAGATCTTGGCGGCGCGGTGAGAGAAGGATCTTCCTCCGGTGGTGGTTCTCCGGATACGTGGGACGGTGGCCAGGGAGAGGTCGGCGGAGCGGAGTTGACGGTTGGGAACGTAGAAGGAGAGTCGACTGTTGAGGTAGGCTGGGCCGGTTTTGTGTAGTGCCTTGTGTGCGTGGATCAGGAGTTTGAAGGAGATTCTCTTGTCGACGGGGAGCCAGTGCAGGTTTTTCAGGTGGGGGGTGATGTGGCTGTGGCGTGGAATGTCGAGGATCAGGCGTGCAGAGGCGTTTTGGATTCTTTGCAGTCGTTTGATGAGCTTGGTCGGGGCTCCTGCATAGAGGGCGTTTCCGTAGTCGAGTCTGCTGCTGACGAGGGCCTGGGTGACTGTTCTTCTCGTGTCTGTCGGGATCCACCTGTAGATCTTGCGGAGCATGCAGAGGGTGTTGAAGCAGGAGGAGGAGACTGCGTTGACTTGCTTGGTCATGGTGAGCGTTGAGTCGAGGATGACTCCCAGGTTGCGTGCGTGGTCGGTTGGTGTCGGGGGTGCCCCTAGTGACGAGGGCCACCAGGAGTCGTCCCAGGCTGATGGGTTGGAGCCGAGGATGAGGATCTCCGTCTTGTCTGTGTTCAGCTTAAGTCGGCTGCACTTCATCCAGTCGGCGACGGCTTTCATTCCTTCGTGGAGATTGGATTTGGCGGTGAGGGGTCCTTGGTGAGGGAGAGGATCAGTTGAGTGTCGTCGGCGTAGGAGATTATGTTGAGGTCGTGCTGTCGGGCGATGCGTGCGAGTGGAGCCATGTAGATGTTGAACAGTGTCGGGCTGAGGGAAGATCCCTGGGGTACGCCGCAGATGATCTCGGAGGCTTCGGATCGGAATGGAGGGAGGCGGACGCTCTGGGTTCTGCCGGAAAGGAAGGAGGTGGTCCAATCCAGGGCCTTGTCTCAGATCCCTTCGTCGTGGAGGCGTGTGCGTAGTGTGCGGTGGCAAACAGTGTCGAAGGCGGCGGAGAGGTCCAGGAGGATGAGGGCCGCCATCTCGCCGTTGTCCAGCAGGATCCTGATGTCGTCTGTGGCGGCGATGAGGGCGGTCTCGGTGCTGTGGTTGCTGCGGAATCCTGACTGGGAGGGGTCCAGGATGCTGTTATCTTCGAGGTAGCGGGTGAGCTGTCTGTTGACGATCTTCTCGATGACCTTAGCTGGGAATGGAAGCAGGGAGATGGGCCGGAAGTTCTTGAGGTCGCTCGGGTCCGCCTTGGGTTTTTGAGTAGGGCGTTGATCTCGGCGTGTTTCCAGCTCTCTGGGAAGGTCGCGGTCTCGAAGGAGAGGTTGATGACGTTGCGCAGGTGGGGTGCGATGGAGCTGCCGGCTTTGTTGAAGATGTGGTGTGGAAAAGGGTCTGATGGGGAGCCCGAGTGGATTGTGCCCATGGTCTTGATTGTGTCCTCGGTGTTCACGTTGACCCAGGCTGTCAGGGGGTCGTGGTTGATGGGGTGCGGCGGGTCTGATGTGCCGGGGCCTGTTGGGGTCGTCCGGGAGTCGAAGCTGTCGTGGATGTCGGCGATCTTGCGGTGGAAGAAGGTGGCGAGGGAATCACACAGGGCTTGCGACGGCGGGATGTCGTTGGCGTTGGAGCTGGGGTTGGAGAGTTCCTTCACGATGCTGAAGAGCTCCTTGCTGTTGTGTGCGTTGTTGTCGAGGCGGTCTTTGAAGGAGGTCCTCTTGGCGGACCTGATGAGGTGATGGTGGTTGCGGATGGCATCTTTGTGGGCTGCGCGGCTGTCCGGCGTCTTCTCGCTGTGCCATTTGTTCTCCATTTTCCGGCAGGTGCGCTTGGATGCTAGGAGTTCCGGGGTGAACCAGCTGGCTCTCTTGCTGGTGTCTTTGTAGGTTGGTTTTTTCAGCGGGGCTAAGGTGTTGGCGCAGTCGTCCATCCATCGTCTGAGATTGCGGGTGGCGGCGTCGGGGTTGGAGGGGTCGGTGGGTGGGCTGAGTGCGAGGTTTGTCTGGAGTTGGTCTTCGGTGACTTTGCTCCAGCATCTGCGGGGGATCTGTAGGGTGCGGTGGTGTACGGCGGGTTTCCGGAAGGTGAAGTGGATGCATTGGTGGTCGGTCCAGGTGAGTTCGGAGGTATGGCTGAAGGAGACGTGGGAGCTTGAGAAGAAAATAGCGTCGAGCGTGTGTCCGGCGATGTGGGCCGGCGTCGTGATGAGCTGTTTCAGTCCGAGGTTGGCGAGGTTGGCGATCAGGGTGGAGGAGTTGCTGTCGTTGTTGTTCTCCAGGTGAAAGTTCAGGTCTCCGAGGAGGATGTAGTCGGTGGAGGTCAGGGCGTGCGTGCTGATGAAGTCGGCGATGGAGTCGCTGAACTGGGGTCGGGGCCCAGGGGGTCTGTAGACAAGGGTGCCTCTAAGGGTAGTGTTGGGGTCCGTGTGGATCTGGAAGTGCATGTGTTCGGCGGTGCTGAGAGTGTCGTCGGTGCTGGTCGAGACCCTGATGGTGTTCTTGTGGACGATGGCGATTCCTCCTCCTACTGCGTTGATGCGGTCTCTACGGGTGATCTTATAGACGTCTGGGATGGCTATGGCGATGTCGGGTGTGGAGGAGTCGTTCATCCAGGTCTCTGTCAGGAAGGCGACGTCTGGTGATGATGTGTAGAGCAGGTCCCAGAGCTCGACGGCGTGTTTGCGTGCGGAGTGGGTGTTCAGTAGGATGCATCGGAGGTGGTTGAGGTACTTCTTGGCGGGCGCTTCGGTGGCTCTGAGGCTGGTGTAGCTGCAGTTCCGGCAGGTGAAGGGACCATGGGTGCGTTTCGGGGCGGCCTTGAAGCAGTTGTGTGTCCGTCCGGGGTTGAGAGCGTGGAGTGTGGTGGCATCGTATCGGCGTCGGTCCTCGAGGCTGGAGCGGGGGGCGCACGGCCCAGGGGTTCTGGCACTGGGCGCGGTCCAGGCGTGGACGGGTGCAGACGGGCTTGCCTTAGGCGCGCCTGCGGTGCACCAGCGGCGCGGCCGCGCTGCGGCCGCCATATATGGGGAGGTGGGAGGGAGGAGCAGCTGGGAGGCGGGAGGCAGGGGCACCGAGTGGTCAGCGAGGGGGGCGGGGCCGCAGGGGACACAGCGGCGGGAAACAGGAGGGCGAGGGGGTACAAAAATCAAAAAGGGCACAGGGGGCACAGAACGAAAAACAGTCACAGCAGTGGGGGCACAGAACGGAAGGGCAAAAACAGTGGAAAAACAGTCGGGGCACAAATATAGAGGGGAGAGACAGTAACAGTGACGCTCACAACGACAAGAACCTACCTACGGCCTACCACTGGCCACCAGGGATGAGGCGCAGGTGGTAGCCTGTGGGTGGAGGAGGGCCTCAGATCAGCAGCAGCAGGGAGCTGGACGCACAGGTGGTGCTGTGCGGATGGGGGGGCGACCTACCCAGAGGTCAAGGGTCGCTCACCTCACCGCGCAGCGGCCGCCATATATGGGGAGGCGGGAGGCAGGGGCAGCGAGTGGTCAGCGAGGGGGGCGGGGCCGCAGGGGACACAGCGGCGGGAAACAGGAGGGCGAGGGGGTACAGAAATCAAAAAGGGCACAGGGGGGCACAGAACGAAAAAACAGTGCACAGCAGTGGGGGCACAGAACGGAAGGGCAAAAACAGTGGAAAAACAGGGGGGCACAGAACGAAAAAACAGTCACAGCAGTGGGGGCACAGAACGGAAGGGCAAAAACAGTGGAAAAACAGTGGGGGCACAGAACGAAAAACAGTCACAGCAGTGGGGGCACAGAACGGAAGGGCAAAAACAGTGGAAAAACAGTGGGGGCACAGAACGAAAAAACAGTCACAGCAGTGGGGGCACAGAACGGAAGGGCAAAAACAGTGGAAAAACAGTGGGGGCACAGAACGAAAAACAGTCACAGCAGTGGGGGCACAGAACGGAAGGGCAAAAACAGTGGAAAAACAGTTGGGGCACAAATATAGAGGGGAGAGACAGTAACAGTGACGCTCACAACGACAAGAACCTACCTACGGCCTACCACTGGCCACCAGGGATGAGGCGCAGGTGGTAGCCTGCGGGTGGAGGAGGGCCTCAGATCAGCAGCAGCAGGGAGCTGGACGCACAGGTGGTGCTGTGCGGATGGGGGGCGACCTACCCAGAGGTCAAGGGTCGCTACTGAAGGGACGGGCCCTGACATTCTCTGTTCTCGCCATCACTGGATCCAGGATACAGCTAAATATGCAGTTGTAGAGGAATGGCAGTCAGCAGTGTCTGAATGCATGTGAAATGTGTGGCTCTCCCACAGAGATTTATAGGCCCCTGGGTTGGTATCAGTGGCAGGCAGCTGCTGCAATTGGTCCTCCTGGCTGGCATCTTTCAATTGGGCCCAATGTGCGGCTCCGCGGTGGCGGTGCACGCCTACCGCGTTTTTCAAAGTAGCATTTCACTATCGCGATCGCGGTTCCCATTGGCTGCAATGGCATTGGTGGTGTCACACCGCGGAGGGCAGGCGGTCGTTACCGCTATGCTGCATCTTTCAATTGTGGCCAATGTGCCGCTCCGCGGTGGCGGTGCATGCCTACCGCGTTTTTCAAAGTAGCATTTCACTACCGCGATCGCGGTTCCCATTGGCTGCAATGGCATTGGTGGTGTCACACCGCGGAGGGCAGGCGGTCGTTACCGCTATGCTGCATCTTTCAATTGTGGCCAATGTGCGGCCCCGCGGTGGCGGTGCACGCCTACCGCGGTTCCAATGTAGCATTTCACTACCGCGATCGCGGGTCCCATTGGCTGCAATGGCATTGGTGGTGTCACACCGCGGAGGGCAGGCGGTCGTTACCGCTATGCTGCATCTTTCAATTGTGGCCAATGTGCGGCCCCGCGGTGGCAGTGCACGCCTACCGCGGTTTCCAATGTAGCATTTCAATACCGCGATCGTGGGTCCCATTGGCTGCAATGGCATTGGTGGTGTCACACCGCGGAGGGCAGGCGGTCGTTACCGCTATGCTGCATCTTTCAATTGTGGCCAATGTGCGGCCCCGCGGTGGCGGTGCACGCCTACCGCGGTTTCCAATGTAACATTTCACTACCGTGATCGCGGTTCCCATTGGCTGCAATGGCATTGGTGGTGTCACACCGCGGAGGGCAGGCGGTCGTTACCGCTATGCTGCATCTTTCAATTGTGGCCAATGTGTGGCCCCTCGGTGGCGGTGCACGCCTACCGCGGTTATGGACACATCATGCACTAGCAATGGCAATGGTCCAATTTAACAATTGAAGGCTATGCCTACATAGTGTCTTACTGCACTTGTTTTTTTACAATGAATGCTGGTGTGACATTCAACTCACTGATGCCTACACATGCCATGTCTGTGGAATATGTGACATGCATTGACATGCAGTTACTCACGTCACCTATGATATGTGTGTGGATGTACATCTATTGGTTGTATGATGTTGTTTCATCTTTGAAATCAACTTAATGTGTGAGATGGCCAATCAAACAACAGTAATGATAGCCTGAACACATAATGGTGGTATTTTACTGTGCCCATAGCTGATTTAGGTAGGATATGTGATCAACTTACACACACTCTGCACATTGTGCTGATAACTAGTGGTCTGTGCAACTTAAACAAGAATGTGTGGCAGGTAAAGCAGCTACATATGAGTCAGCAGTGTTGCTGTCTCATACATCTGCGGTATCACCTACTCCTAGGCCTGGGGACACCAGATGTATTGGTGTACCATTCACAACCTCTGATTATGCTATTGGGGTAGTCAGTATGTACAACATGTCCACTTGTAAAAACACATGTGGTGAAGGTGTCTCTGCATCTGAGTTGTGGATTAAGCAATTGTTGGGGTACATTCATTGTTTCTGCTGCATGAGTCAAGAGTTGAGAAGTTGGACACATCTCATTGTGTAATGTGGATAACATTAGTCCTCTTCCATTTCATGTAGGCGACGACCAAATGTGCACCGGCCTTTCACAGTCCTGGCGGACATGGAGGATGTGGACATCATCCGGAAATTTCGTCTGGATCGCGTTACACTGCAAGAGCTGTGTGCTCAGTTGGAACCCCATCTGAGGCCTCGACAAACATATCCAACTGCCCTATCCCCAACAGTGAAGCTCATGGCAGCGCTGCATATTTTGCTATGGGCTCTTTCCAATACACGGTGGCCGGCGCCGGTGGGATGTCGCAAGCCACATTCAGCATGGTGCTCTGGGATGTGGTGTCCGCAATGATGCTATACAAGGACCAATACATACGATTCCCAAATACTGCAGAATTGCCTGCTGTGAAGGCTGGTTTTTATGCCCTTGCCCACATTCCTCATGTAGTTGGTTCCATTGACGGCACACACATTGCCTTTGTCCCACCACAGGCACGTGAGCAGGTGTATAGGAACAGGAAGCACTACCATTCCATTAATGTGCAGGTGGTATGCCAAGCTGATATGATCATCAGCCATGTTTGTTCGCGATTTGCTGGCTCCGCCCATGACTCCTACATCCTGCGGAACAGCATTGTACCCCGGCTGATGGAAAATCTACATCCAGAGCGTGCATGGCTTGTAGGTGAGTACACTGAGTTAAGTAGTGTGCTCGGTGTGCTATGCTGTTCTCGTCAACTGTTTGTATTGCAACATTTCTCTGTGTATGTCACACCTACGTGACTCAGCGTATCCCAACAGGCCGTGGTTGCTGAGCCCACTGCGGAATCCAAGTACCCCGGTTGAAGTCAGCTACAACGAGGCACATGGTAGGACACGACGTGTGGTTGAGCGCACTTTTGGCCTCCTGAAGTCCCGATTCCGGTGCCTGGACAAGAGCAGAGGTGCACTGTTATATTCCCCACAAAAGGTGTGCCGGATAGTTGTAGCATGCTGCATGCTTCACAACCTTGCCTTGCGCAAAGCCGTTCCGCTGATCCTGGATGACGATGAGCAGCAGATGCCCCCTCCTGCACACCCACACACTTCCAGTGCGGACGATAGTGGTGAAGAGGAAGGTGTTGACCTGCGTCAACAGCTCATTGCCAACTACTTCCCTTGAATGTAAGTGACTTTGTAGAACAGTGACATTGTGTGTTTGCTTGGATGTTAGTATCAAGGCATAGAGGATTTTAACTGCTGGCTGTTGTTGTGTGTGTGATAAGGGCTGATGTGTGTGGCACAGGGTATTTGTATCCAGGTACATCATGTGTATGTTGAGGTTGTTGATCATTGCTATGTGTGCTTGTTTTTGTACCTTGATGCCTAGTGTTGTGTTTCAGCTGTGATGGCGTCACCTGTGAAGTAAATGTCATTCTATTGTGTCTTTCTAGGTTCATTCACCCTCTCAATGCCTCCTCTCCTTCAGAGCAGTTGGAACATTGAAATCTGAATTGTCATTGTACATACTGGAATAAACATGTGGCTCACACAGACATGGGTATGTGAAGAGTGTTTATTTCAAATTAGTTTTGGTGGAAGTGAAGGGACTATGTACATAAATGTGAACAGTGAATAAATGAGTTATCAGTCATGGTAGATGAGACAAATGGTGTAGTCACCACAAAGCTGAAGTCACACAGTCCAACAGACTCAGGCCATCAACATGGCAATGTGGCCAAGGATAGTCAACATAGTCAATGCAAAGGGGTACAACAAGATCCCATCATGGCTGGCTCTGTGAGTGGCGTTGGTATGGTGGCCTGCCACCAAATCCTCCCCTGTGGATTCTCGGACGGCCCCTGGTACGTTTGGGGGGGCACCTGCTGCAGGGTCAGTGGAGTCTGAGGACTCACTCTGCTCCTGCACACCCCTCTCTGTGGCTGCAGCTGGAATGGTGGGCTGCACAGCAGGCAATCCACTGGAGGGGGGTTGAGCTGCACTTGGGGCTTGGAGTCTGTCCCTCAGAACACACACTAGCTGGCCAACAAGGTCGACAAGTTGGCCCATCCGTGTGTCCATGGACTGCTGCAGCAGGCGGATCTCATGCATGTCTTCAGCAAGCTGGCCCATAACTCCATGGTTCTCTTGGTAGGCACCAAGGACTCTTTCAATGGTGTCCAGGGACTCAGGGTCATTGTCCTCCTGTGTCTCTGCCCCAGTTGTACTCCCACCTGCCCTCCTGACACGGACCTGTGGCGTAGTCCCCCGACGCACTGGCACACTCTCCCTGGCATGCTGTGATTGTGTGGTGGTGTTGGTAACCACCGTGGCAGGGCGTGTGTTGCAGGCAGCATTGGTGGTGGTGGTGGTGGAGGCCACACAGGTCGTAGTGGCAGGGGCCAGGACAGTTGTTATTGCCATGGTGCTGGTGGTGGTGGTGGGGACAATGAGGGCTTGAGACATGTTAGTCCCTGCCACACCAGAGAGGCCAGCTTGAGAATCCTCGTCCGAGAATGTTGGGCATCTGCATCCGAGAGTTCACATTCCGGGGGGGGGGAGACTGGCTCCGCATGTTGGTGTCATCCTCTGCAGTTAGTTGTTGATCTCCTGTTGAACAGAGGTCATATGGTAATTGAGTTGCACGCAACAAGCTTGATCAATCAATCAATCAATCAATGAATTTGTAGAGCGCACTACTTACCCGCGAGGGTCTCAAGGCGCTGGGGAAAAAGGGGGGGGGTGCCGCTACTGGTCGAACAGCCAGGTCTTGAGTAGCCTCCTGAAGGTCAGTAGGTCTTGGGTCTCTCGTAGGCTGAGTGGGAGGGTGTTCCAGGTCTTGGCGGCGAGGTGGGAGAAGGATCTGCCGCCGGTGGTTGTTCTTCGAATGCGAGGGACGGTGGCGAGGAAGAGGTCGGCGGGGCGGAGCGGAGCTGGCGGTTGGGGACGTAGAAGAAGAGTCATCTGTTGAGGTAGGCTGGGCCAGTCTTGTGGAGTGCCTTGTGAGCATGGATGAGGAGTTTGAAGGAGATTCTCCTGTCGACGGGGAGCCAGTGCAGGTTCCTCAGGTGGGGGGTGATGTGGCTGTGGCGTGGTACATCGAGGATCAGGCGTGCTGAGGCGTTTTGTATGCGTTGCAGTCGCTTGATGAGCTTGGCAGGGGCTCCCGCGTAGAGGGCGTTCCCATAGTCGAGTCTGCTACTGATGAGGGCCTGGGTGACTGTTCTTCTTGTAGCTGTCGGGATCCACCTGTAGATCTTGCGAAGCATGCGGAGGGTGCTGAAGCAGGAGGAGGAGACCGCGTTGACTTGTTTGGCCATGGAGAGCATTGAGTCAAGGATGACTCCCAGGTTGCGTGCGTGGTCGGTGGGTGTCGGGGCTGCCCCCAGTGTCTTGGCCACCAGGAGTCGTCCCAGGCTGAGGGGTTGGAACCGAGGATGAGGACCTCCGTCTTGTCCGAGTTCAGCTTTATTCGGCTGTTCTTCATCCAGTCGGCGACGGCCTTCATTCCTTCGTGGAGGTTGGATTTGGCGGTGAGGGGGTCCTCGGTGAGGGAGAGGATCAGTTGAGTGTCGTCGGCATAGGAGATTATGTTGAGGTCGTGCTGTCTGGTGATGTGTGCGAGCGGGGCCATGTAGATGTTGAACAGTGTTGGGCTGAGGGATGATCCCTGGGGTACGCCGCAGATGATCTCGGAGGCTTCGGATCGGAATGGTGGGAGGCGGACTCTCTAGGTTCTGCCGGCGAGGAAGGAGGTGGTCCATTCCAGGGCCTTGTCTCGGATCCCTGCGTCGTGGAGGCGTGCGCGTCCAGTGCGGTGGCAGACAGTGTCGAAGGCGGCGGAGAGGTCCAGCAGGATGAGGGCTGCGGTCTCACCGTTGTCCAGCAGGGTCCTGATGTCGTCGGTGGCGGCGATGAGGGCAGTCTCAGTGCTGTGGTTGCAGCGGAACCCTGACTGGGATGGGTCCAGGATGCTGTTTTCTTCGAGGTATCGGGTTAGCTGTCTGTTGACGATCTTCTCGATGACCTTGGTTGGGAACGGAAGCAGGGAGATGGGCCGGAAGTTCTTGAGGTCTCTTGGGTCCGCCTTGGGTTTTTTGAGTAGGGCGTTGATCTCGGCATGTTTCCAGCTCTCTGGGAAGGTCGCGGTCTCGAAGGAGAGATTGATGACGTTGCGCAGGTAGGGTGCGATGGAGCTGCTGGCTTTGTGAAAGATGTGGTGCGGGAAAGGGTCTGATGGGGAGCCGGAGTGTATCGTGCTCATGGTCTCGATGGTGTCATCGATGTTCACTCTGGCCCAGGCTGGCAAGGGGTCGTGGTCGATGGTGTGCGGCGGGTCTGGTGCATTGGTCTCAGTTGGGGCTGTCTGGGTGTTGAAGCTGTCGTGGATGTCGGCGATCTTGCGGTGGAAGAAGGTGGCGAGGGAGTCGCACAGGGCTTGCGACGGCGGGATGTCGTTGGTGTTGGAGCTGGGCTCGGAGAGTTCCTTCACGATGTTGAAGAGCTCCTTGCTGTTGTGTGCGTTGTTGTCGAGGCGGTCTTTAAAGGACATCCTCTTTGCGGACCTGATGAGGTGGTGGTGGTTACGGATGGCGTCTTTGTGGGCTGCGTGGCTGTCCGGTGTCTTTTCACTGTGCCATTTCTTCTCTAGTTTCCAGCAGGTACGCTTGGAAGCTAGGAGTTCCGGGGTGAACAAGCTGGCTCTTTTGGTGGTGTCACTGTAGGTGAGTTTATTCAGTGGGGCGAGGGTGTTGGCACAGTCGTCTATCCATCGTCTGAGGTTGCAGGCAGCGTCGTTGGTGTCGGATGGGTCGGAGGGTGGGCTGAGAGCGAGGTTTGCCCGTAGTTGGTCTTCGGTGACTTTGCTCCAGCAGCGGCGTGGGATCTGTTGGGTGCGGTGGTGTGTGGTGGGTTTCTGGAAGGTGAAGTGGATGCAGCGGTGGTCGGTCCAGAGGAGTTCGGTGGTGTGGCTGAAGGAGACGTGGGAGCTTGAGGAGAAGATGGGGTCGAGCGTATGGCCGGCGGAATGGGTCGGTGTTGTGACGAGCTGTCTTAGTCCAAGGTTGGCAAGGTTGTCGATCAGGGTGGTTCAGGTCTCCGAGGAGGATGTAGTCGGTGGAGGTCAGGGCGTGCATGCTGATGAAGTCGGCGATGGAGTCGCTGAACTGGGGTCGGGGTCCAGGGGGTCTGTAGACGAGGGTGCCTCTAAGGGTGGTGTTGGGGTCCGGGTGGATCTGGAAGTGCATGTGTTTGGCGGTGCAGAGAGTGTCGTCGGTGCTGGTCGAGACCATGATGGTGTTCTTGTGGACGATGGCGATTCCTCCTCCTACTCCATTGATGCGGTCTCTGCGGGTGATCTTATAGCCGTCTGGGATGGCTATTGCGATGTCGGGTGCGGAGGAGTCGTTCATCCAGGTCTCTGTCAGGAAGGCGACGTCTGGTGCTGATGTGTCGAGCAGGTCCCAGAGCTCGACGGCGTGTTTGTGTGCGGAGCGGGTGTTCAGTAGGATGCATCGGAGGTGGTTGAAGTCCTTCTTGGCGGGGGCTTCGGCGGCTCTGAGGCTGGTGTAGCTGCAGTTCCGGCAGGTGAAGGGACCATGAGTGCGTTTCGGGGCGGCCTTGAAGCAGGTGTGTGTCCGTCCGGGGTTGAGAGCGTGAAGTGTGGTGGCATCGTATCGGTGGCGGTCGTCGAGGCTTGAGCGGGGGCGCGAGGACCAGGGGTTCTGGCACTGGGCGCGGTCCAGGCGCGGACGGGCGCAGACGGGCTTGCCTTCGGCGCGCCTTTAGCGCGCCAGCGGCGCGCCCGCTGCCCGCGGCCGCCATATATGGGGAGGTGGGAGGGAGGAGCAGCTGGGAGGCGGGAGGCAGGGGCAGCGAATGGTCAGTCAGGGGGGCGGGGCCGCAGGGGACGCAGCGGCGGGAGCTGAGAGAGGCAACGAGGGGTACAGAGGCAAAAATGGACACAAAATACGGGGGCAACGAGGGGTACAGAAGGCAAAGATGGACACAAAATACGGGGGCAACGAGGGGTACAGAAGGCAAAGGTGGACACAAAAAGCGGGGGCAACGAGGGGTACAGAAGGCAAAGATGGACACAAAATACGGGGGCAACGAGGGGTACAGAAGGCAAAGGTGGACACAAAATACGGGGGCAACGAGGGGAAGCAAAAGGCAAAAACGGGCACAGAGGCAGCAAACAGGGGGGCGAGCTTACCAGCAGCAGCAGCGGGTAGGGCACCACAGGCGGAGCTATGTGGTGGGGGAGCGACCTACCTGGCAAGGTCAAGGGTCGCTCTCCTCACCGTGCAGCGGCCGCCATATATGGGGAGGTGGGAGGGAGGAGCAGCTGTGAGGCAGGAGGCAGGGGCAGCGAATGGTCAGTCAGGGGGGCGGGGCCGCAGGGGACGCAGCGGCGGGAGCTGAGATAGGCAACGAGGGGTACAGAGGCAAAAATGGACACAAAATACGGGGGCAACAAGGGGTACAGAAGGCAAAGATGGACACAAAA
This sequence comes from Calotriton arnoldi, assembly GCA_963921515.1. NCBI lineage: Eukaryota > Metazoa > Chordata > Amphibia > Caudata > Salamandridae > Calotriton > Calotriton arnoldi. The sequence continues at coordinate 1,924,952 of CAWUFW010000836.1, forward strand.
TACGGGGGCAACGAGGGGTACAGAAGGCAAAGGTGGACACAAAAAGCGGGGGCAACGAGGGGTACAGAAGGCAAAGATGGACACAAAATACGGGGGCAATGAGGGGTACAGAAGGCAAAGGTGGACACAAAATACGGGGGCAACGAGGGGAAGTAAAAGGCAAAAACGGGCACAGAGGCAGCAAACAGGGGGGCGAGCTTACCAGCAGCAGCAGTGGGTAGGGCACCACAGGCGGAGCTGTGTGGTGGGGGAGCGACCTACCTGGCAAGGTCAAGGGTCGCTCTCCTCACCGTGCAGCGGCCGCCATATATGGGGAGGTGGGAGGGAGGAGCAGCTGGGAGGCAGGAGGCCGGGGCAGCGAATGGTCAGTCAGGGGGGCGGGGACGAGCGGCGGGAGCGGAGAGAGGCAACAAGGGGTACAGAGGCAAAAATGGACACAAAATACGGGGGCAACGAGGTGTACAGAAGGCAAAGATGGACACAAAATACGGGGGCAACGAGGGGAAGCAAAAGGCTAAAACGGGCACAGAGGCAGCAAACAGGGGGGCGAGCTTACCAGCAGCAGCAGCGGGTAGGGCACCACAGGCGGAGCTGTGTGGTGGGGGAGCGACCTACCTGGCAAGGTCAAGGGTCGCTCTCCTCACCGTGCAGCGGCCGCCATATATGGGGAGGTTTGAGGGAGGAGCAGCTGGGAGGCAGGAGGCAGGGGCAGCGAATGGTCAGTCAGGGGGGCGGGGCCGCAGGGGATGCAGCGGCGGGAGCGGAGAGAGGCAACGAGGGGTACAGAGGCAAAATGGACACAAAATACGGGGGCAACGAGGGGTACAGAAGGCAAAGATGGACACAAAATACGGGGGCAACGAGGGGTACAGAAGGCAAAGGTGGACACAAAATACGGGGGCAACAAGGGGAAGCAAAAGGCAAAAACGGGCACAGAGGCAGCAAACAGGGGGGCGAGCTTACCAGCAGCAGCAGCGGGTAGGGCACCACAGGCGGAGCTTTGTGGTGTGGGAGCGACCTACCTGGCAAGGTCAAGGGTCGCTCTCCTCACCGTGCAGCGGCCGCCATATATGGGGAGGTGGGAGGGAGGAGCAGCTGAGAGGCGGGAGGCAGGGGCAGCGAATGGTCAGTCAGGGGGGTGGGGACGCAGCGGCGGGAGCGGAGAGAGGCAATGAGGGGTACAGAGGCAAAAATGGACACAAAATACAGGGGCAACGAGGGGTACAGAAGGCAAAGTTGGACACAAAATACGGGGGCAACGAGGGGTACAGAAGGCAAAGGTGGACACAAAAAGCGGGGGAAACGAGGGGTACAGAAGGCAAAGATGGACACAAAATACGGGGGCAACGAGGGGTACAGAAGGCAAAGGTGGACACAAAATACGGGGGCAACGAGGGGTACAGAAGGCAAAGATGGACACAAAATACGGGGGCAACGAGGGGTACAGAAGGCAAAGATGGACACAAAATACGGGGGCAACAAGGGGTACAGAAGGCAGAGGTGGACACAAAAAACAGGGGCAACGAGGGGTACAGAAGGCAAAGATGGACACAAAATATGGGGGCAACGAGGGGTACAGAAGGCAAAGGTGGACACAAAAAACGGGCGCAACGAGGGGAAGCAAAAGGCAAAAACGGGCACAGAGGCAGCAAACAGGGGGGCGAGCTTACCAGCAGCAGCAGCGGGTAGGGCACCACAGGCGGAGCTGTGTGGTGGGGGAGCGACCTACCTGGCAAGGTCAAGGGTCGCTCTCCTCACCGCGCAGCGGCCGCCATATATGGGGAGGTGGGAGGGAGGAGCAGCTGGGAGGCGGGAGGCAGGGGCAGCGAATGGTCAGTCAGGGGCGGGGCCGCAGGGGACGCAGCGGCGGGAGCGGAGAGAGGCAACGAGGGGTACAGAGGCAAAAATGAACACAAAATACGGGGGCAACAAGGGGTACAGAAGGCAAAGATGGACACAAAATACGGGGGCAACGAGGGGTACAGAAGGCAAAGGTTGACACAAAATACGGGGGCAACGAGGGGAAGCAAAAGGCAAAAACGGGCACAGAGGCAGCAAACAGGGGGGCGAGCTTACCAGCAGCAGCAGCGGGTAGGGCACCACAGGTGGAGCTGTGTGGTGGGGGAGCGACCTACCTGGCAAGGTCAAGGGTCACTCTCCTCACCGTGCAGCGGCCGCCATATATGGGGAGGTAGGAGGGAGGAGCAGCTGGGAGGCGGGAGGCAGGGGCAGCGAATGGTCAATCAGGGGGGCGGGGCCGCAGGGGACGCAGCAGCGGGAGCGGAGAGAGGCAACGAGGGGTACAGAGGCAAAAATGGACACAAAATACGGGGGCAACAAGGGGTACAGAAGGCAAAGATGGACACAAAATACGGGGGCAACGAGGGGTACAGAAGGCAAAGGTGGACACAAAAAGCGGGGGCAACGAGGGGTACAGAAGGGAAAGATGGACACAAAATACGGGGGCAACAAGGGGTACAGAAGGCAAAGGTGGACACAAAATACGGGGGCAACGAGGGTACAGAAGGCAAAGATGGACACAAAATACGGGGGCAACGAGGGTACAGAAGGCAAAGATGGACACAAAATACGGGGGCAACGAGGGGTACAGAAGGCAAAGGTGGACACAAAAAACGGGGGCAACGAGGGGTACAGAAGGCAAAGATGGACACAAAATACGGGGACAACGAGGGGTACAGAAGGCAAAGGTGGACACAAAAAACGGGGGCAACGAGGGAAGCAAAAGGCAAAAACAGGCACAGAGGCAGCAAACAGGGGGCGAGCTTACCAGCAGCAGCAGCGGGTAGGGCACCACAGGCGGAGCTGTGTGGTGGGGGAGCGACCTACCTGGCAAGGTCAAGGGTTGCTCTCCTCACCGCGCAGCGGCCGCCATATATGGGGAGGTGGGAGGGAGGAGCAGCTGAGAGGCGGGAGGCGGGAGGCAGGGGCAGCGAATGGTCAGTCAGGGGGGCGGGGCCACAGGGGACGCAGCGGCGGGAGCGGAGAGAGGCAACGAGGGGTACAGAGGCAGAAATGGACACAAAATACGGGGGCAACGAGGGGTACAGAAGGCAAAGATGGACACAAAATACGGGGGCAACGAGGGGTACAGAAGGCAAAGGTGGACACAAAAAGCGGGGGCAACGAGAGGTACAGAAGGGAAAGATGGACACAAAATACGGGGGCAACAAGGGGTACAGAAGGCAAAGGTGGACACAAAATACGGGGGCAACGAGGGTACAGAAGGCAAAGATGGACACAAAATACGGGGGCAACGAGGGGTACAGAAGGCAAAGATGGACACAAAATACGGGGGCAACGAGGGGTACAGAAGGCAAAGGTGGACACAAAAAACGGGGTCAACGAGGGTACAGAAGGCAAAGATGGACACAAAATACGGGGACAACGAGGGGTACAGAAGGCAAAGGTGGACACAAAAAACGGGGGCAACGAGGGGAAGCAAAAGGCAAAAACAGGCACAGAGGCAGCAAACAGGGGGGCGAGCTTACCAGCAGCAGCAGCGGGTAGGGCACCACAGGCGGAGCTGTGTGGTGGGGGAGCGACCTACCTGGCAAGGTCAAGGGTTGCTCTCCTCACCGCGCAGCGGCCGCCATATATGGGGAGGTGGGAGGGAGGAGCAGCTGAGAGGCGGGAGGCAGGGGCAGCGAATGGTCAGTCAGGGGGGCGGGGCCACAGGGGACGCAGCGGCGGGAGCGGAGAGAGGCAACGAGGGGTACAGAGGCAGAAATGGACACAAAATACGGGGGCAACGAGGGGTACAGAAGGCAAAGATGGACACAAAATACGGGGGCAACAAGGGGTACAGAAGGCAAAGGTGGACACAAAAAGCGGGGGCAACAAAGGGTACAGAAGGCAAAGATGGACACAAAATACGGGGGCAACCAGGGGTACAGAAGGCAAAGGTGGACACAAAATACGGGGGCAACGAGGCAAAGCAAAAGGCAAAAACGGGCACAGAGGCAGCAAACAGGGGGGGCGAGCTTACCAGCAGCAGCAGCGGGTAGGGCACCACAGGCGGAGCTGTGTGGTGGGGGAGCGACCTACCTGGCAAGGTCAGGTTGATGTTAGACAATTGTTTGAGACATTTGATACTACAAACACTTTACAATGCAATGACTTTGTATGCCTGCTATTTACTGTGCACCATGACATGACGTTGAGGTACATACCTTAGTGTTCCATGGTGTCCGTTGTGAATTGAAACTTGGTGCAGTGTACAGATAGTGTAACTACACGGACATGTCCTCATCTACCTAGTTGCGTGACATAAACTTTCTGTTGTGTGTCTTTTCATTTAGCGGTTCATGTAATTTATTTCAACAGAGCTAGAAGGAACCATTGTCATGTTATACATAGCTTTGGAATCACTTGTACTTTTCTTTTTTTTCATGTAGACCATGCATGTTTGGTGTTGAGATGGCTACCTACCTGTTAGGTTACAGAGTGGGGGGAAATGGCTGCCCCCTGCTTGTGGGTGTGGGGAATGCCCCATCCTGCTCAGCTGTGGGACAAGGGGGCCTGTTGGGAGTTGTAGTGCAGACTTCCCAGCCACAAAGACCCCTCCCTGTTGAGATGGCTACCTACCTGTTAGGTTACAGAGTGGGGGGAAATGGCTGCCCCCTGCTTGTGGGTGTGGGGAATGCTCCATCCTGCTGAGCTGTGGGACAAGGGGGCCTGTTGGGAGTTGTGGCGCAGACTTCCCAGCCACAAAGACCCCTCCCTGTTGAGATGGCTACCTACCTGTTAGGTTACAGATTGGGGGGAAATGGCTGCCCCATGCTTGTGGGTGTGGGGAATGCTCCATCCTGCTCAGCTGTGGGACAAGGGGGCCTGTTGGGAGTTGTATTGCAGACTTCCCAGCCACAAAGACCCCTCCCTGTTGAGATGGCTACCTACCTGTTATGTTACAGATTGGGGGGAAATGGCTGCCCCATGCTTGTGGGTTTGGGGAATGCTCCATCCTGCTCAGCTGTGGGACAAGGGGGCCTGTTGGGAGTTGTAGTGCAGACATCCCAGCCACAAAGACCCCTCCCTGTTGAGATGGCTACCTACCTGTTAGGTTACAGATTGGGGGAAATGGCTGCCCCATGCTTGTGGGTGTGGGGAATGCTCCATCCTGCTCAGCTGTAGGACAAGGGGGCCTGTTGGGAGTTGTGGTGCTGGCTGCCTGTACATGTGCCCCCATGTAAATATTGTTATGTACCTTTGTGGTGAATGAGAGGGAGTTATTGTGGGATCTGTGAGACCTGTTTGGGGGGAGTGTGGTGGACATGGGTACATTTGGGCCTAGGAGGTGTTGTTTTTTAGTTGTGCAGGCTACTACATAGCAGTGTTATGACAGACTTTTGTTGGTACTTACCAGCCTCCATTCCCCCTCAATTCCAGTGCAACTCTCTGGGTGCAGTATGCCAAGCACCTTCTCCTCCCATGCGTTGAATGTTCTTGCTGGAATGGGAGGGCCACTGCCAGTCCGGTTTGCCAGCTCACGGTTCTTGCTGTTCTTCTCCTTGACCTTGCTCTTGAGGTCAGTCCACCTCTTCCTGATCTCCTTCCTGTTGCGTGGAACTTGCCCTACAGCATTGACTCTGTCAACTATCCTTTGCCACATTTGAGTTTGCCTGGCTGCTGGGGTATGTTGGACCCTGCTTCCTAGAATATATGGCTCAACTCTTATTATCTCATCCACCATGACTGACAACTCACCATCAGTGAATTTGGGCATCTTCTGTGCCATGGTGTGTGATGTGCTGAGTGGTTAAGAGTGCAGGTGTGCAGGTGGTGGTGGTGATGTGTGTGTTGTGTTTGTGTTTGTGATGGTGTAATGTGTGCAGGGTTGCCCCTCCTTTGTGTGATATTGTTGGGCCCTTCAGTTCTGGAGTTGTGCAAAGACTTGTGGTAATGCAGGGGCTGGTTTTATGGGCTGACTAGTGGGTGGGTCCAAACTGAGGATTCATGTCAGGTGTGTTGTCTGTGTTGAGCTGGGATTTGTAGTTCTTATATGCCAGGGGCATGTGTCAATGGGGTGTGTTGGATGTTTTTATTGGCTGTGACAGATGCACAGCCACATTTGGTGGTTTTGTGCTGTAGTTTTTTTCGACCGCCATTACTATTTCCGCGCGGTCACCACGGTCGGACTGCAATGGTCATTCCTCCAGCTCTCCCATTCATCACTGCTGTCAGACGCGGCGGTCGGAAACAAGCGGTCGTACCTCAGGCACCGCAGTGAGATCATAATTGCACTCGTGGAAATTCCACTTGTGTATTGGCGGTTTGTGAGCTTTCCGCAGTGGATCCGGCCGCCGTGGTGGGTATTTCGCATTTTTGGCACGTGCACCGCCGGTGTTTCTTGGGTTCCAACCGCAGCGGTCGGATTTTTCCGGCGGTGCATCGTAATGTGATCGGCGGTGGTGCCGCAGGCCATGCGGGCGGTCTTTTCCCATTGCCACTGCGGGCGGAATGGTTTTCCGACCGCCATCGTAATCGACCCCTGTGTCCCTAAAAACCATGATATTCAAAAACGGTTCATTAACAATCAGATTTGAATTTTAAAAAGTCATTTCCCAACCAAATTCCGTAAACAGACAGCTGTGGAAATATATCTGGAGGCCATTAGACACGTGTATTCGCCGTTTAAAAGCTGGAGGTGGTATAGGGCCGGCCGACACTTCCTGATATTTAAAAATCTTAATAGGGGGATAATAAAATCCCGCCTCGGTTTAGTATAAAGTCGACAAAAAAACATGAAATGCAGCGTGTTCTGGATTGATTTAGAGTCACACAGGCATCGATCCAGTTTAGCAAGACAGTAGGCTTTGCGAGGATAAGAAAACCAAGAAATGTGCGATGCTAAACCTAAATCTAATAAGATAAAACATTTTCGCATGACAAAAATAAAAGGAGAGATAAGGCTCAACACTTAGGGAGCGTACTAGAGGCAAATATTCCAAAACTCTCTTTTTCCCTATCTCCAGGTGCTCATTAGTCGACTTTAAAAAAGATAAAATGTCCTTTTTCAGCTGAATTTTTGGGATCTTGGCAATACGTTCTGGACTGTAAAAACAATCCACCAGCCCAACTGTCTCCAACTGCCTTTTTATGTAATTAAGCCATGGGATCTTCTGTATATGGTCGAGTCTAAAACAATCCAATATAATTGCACGGTTAAGGGCCGGCTCATCTTTTACCCATACTGAATGCCATGATAAAATTGGCGCAATTTGTATACGATGAGTTAAGGGAGTCAAGCCAATGTCTAAGGAAATTATTCTCAACTACCTGAAGACGTGCCGGATTACAAAAGCCCCATACAAGATTACAGAACATGAGCGAGCCTTATAGATGTTAATTATTGAGTCAATGGGTCTGGATCCTAATTTCTTTGTGAACCTAAACAATGCTTCCAAATTTTGGTTAAAACTACTAACCCTTGTTTCAACTAAATGATGCCAAGTGCTTTGCTGGTTGAAGGAGATTCCCAGATACGAAAAAGGTGGAACATAGGACAACCTTTCATTATTAATAAAACATGATTTTAAAAGGGGGGGAGATTTGCCTGCCACCATAGTTTAAGACTTGGCCATATTAGTCTTTAGACCCAAATCAGACATGAAATCATTGAATCTAGTGACAAGCTTTTGCAGGCCCACACTGGTTTTAGACATTAACATTCAATCGTCGGCATAGAGTAATGCCGGAAGATTTCTAGTGCCTATCTTGGGAACATCAACATGCCCTTGATTAATCTAGCTTTCCAAATCATTGATATAAAGACAAAATAAAAAAGGGGCAAGGAAGCACCCTTGACGAACCCCATGATTCATTTGAATGGGAGCAGTCAGTTCCCCATCCACCCCATACCCAACCCTCCCAGTCACATCCTGGTGCATCTGAGCTAGAAAATGAACTAAGGATTGATCAATGCCCAGCTCCAGCATTTTTTCCCATAGTTTTCCTCTCTCCACCCAGCCAAATGCCGATGTAAGTTCCATAAAACCAAGACAGAGGAAAACGTTCTTGGCTATTGTGTACTTGCTTATGACCAGGTGGAGGTTGAGACACTGTTCAACAGTTCCCAGGCCCCTCCTGATGCCATATTGTATATCAGAGAACTTCCCACTTTCCGTTACCCCAGCCTCCAGACAATCTAAAATGACCCAGCCCATCAGCTTGCATGTACAATCAATTAATGAAATTGGGCGATAGCACTTTGGGTCTGACCTGTCCCCTTTTTTAAAAATGGGTACTATAATCACAGTGGGCCAAGATTTTGGAGGGCCCTGAAAAGCTATGCAGCTTAAAATATTTGTCAGCAGTGGGAGCCAGAGGACAGGATTGGCCAGAAAACGATTGGCAGGGACGCCATCCGGGCCAGATGCCTTGTTTTTTATAGTCTGATTAAAGGCTTTTTCAACTTCATCAAGCGTTGGGTGCGCCAGCTCTAAGATTCCCTGACCAATTTTCGTCTCCCTATAATTTGAGATGGAACAGTGCTTGCCATTATTGCTATATAGGCTAGAAAAGTGTTGTACCCAAGCATCGGGCAAAATTGTGGCATTAAAGTTGAGTTAACAGTTTTCCCAAAAAGTCTAGTGTCTTTATTGAGACTAGCTTCATTCAATTGCTCCCATGCCTCTTTTCTTATGGCCCTTTTACATATCACAATAGCCTGTTTGTATTCATTTCGAAGATGCTTCACCACTAGATTATCCCTGTTTTTTCCAGTGCCTTAATAAGGTTGCTATGAGATCGTGAGCAGTCACTGTTAAACCATTTATGAAGCCTGTGGGGTCTCGGTCTCCTGTTCCCTCGTAAATCATTGTTAATGGTCTCCGTTATTTCAGCGAAAGCCCTTAGCATGGAAGATAGATTTATTCTACTTTCTAGACACTCCAGGATTAGTGCTCATCTATCAGTGCTCTTTCCAGGCCCCATACGCTTGTTCCCTCTTCCATCCATGCTCCTCTTTCTGGCTTCTGCTTGTCAACTGCTCCCCTAACCTCCTCGCTTCCCAGTTTATTTTTCATTTAAAAAAAAAAAAAAAATGTTTAAGGCCCCTGCAGCCTATTACTGCCCCACTGATTTCTTTTTTTGTGCTCCTGACAGTTTTTTTGTTATTTAATTTACTTATTGAAAATGCCACCTTCAAAAAGATTGCAACTGCTAAGTGAGTTCAATTCAGAATTCAAGAATGAGGTAGTACTTGGAAAGCTAAATATAACACAACCTTGCTATATCACCCACATTGCAATGTAGATAATAGTAAACAGTAAATTAAATTAAAAAACATAAAGCCAAAATGGTCACTGGTGTATTATAACCCATACACGTGCATGGTTACATCACAATGAATGCACATGCATGCGCTGCGTTTTTAATTGATTTAGCTTGCAGTGCTTTTTGGGCTAAAGAGAAAACTTATTTCAAGATGACCACCGGTGCATCATAACACATGCGACGTGCCGTATTGCACAATGGTGTAGTAAGAAAACAAGGGGACCCCGATATGTGAACCTGGGGTGGATGAATATTTTAGGAAACAGTGGTTCGGAAATGGCCAACAAGGTCCAAGGTAGGTAGTCTCCGTTAAGGTGACAAGGTACCACAGTTGTACTCGATAATCAATATCTCAGGGAGCGATAAGTAATATGCACAGGGACATGAAGATCAGTATAACGTTAGTTATTTATTTTTAGAAAGATTTATCAAAAATCAGGTGCTCACATAAGTATGTGACAAAAAGCGTGACGTGAAAAAGTGAGGGTGACTTAAAACATAAATATCGCATTGACAACATATAGGAGAACTCCTCAAGAAATGTATACAGAATGTAAGGAGTTCTTGTTACAGGGGGTCGACGGCGTTTCGATCTCAGTTAATCGAGATCAACTTCAGGACATAGACATAGTGAGCGAGCTGAATTGAGAGCCGGGTAGAGGCCGGGGAAAGTACAAGATTGAAATAAATCAGCCACAGGGGGCATGGAAGTGAAGCACGGAGTGCTAAAGCTGTATCCAATTAGAGACGTTCGCTTATAGGGAGACCGTATGAAGGGGCTGAGTGAATCAATTAAGGAGAGCCGTGCGAGTGGGGGTCACTCGGTCTTAGCGCGATCTGCAGCGAGTTGCATCCGGTCAGGGATCAGACTACGCAGCCGTTGTTTGCTCTAAGGCATGGGTACTCACAAACTTTCTCTCGGGGGCCAAAATTACAGTCTGGTTTGTGGCCGAGGGCCGCACCGATGGGCCTGCAGGTGGGGGCAAGGGCGGTGGGGGTGGGGCTTGTAGGGGCGGGGCTAGAGTAAAAAAAAAATCACCACCTTTTCAAAACATTATTAGACACTATTTTATACTACTCAGTGCTAATAGTTCAGGAAATCTCTTCCCTAGGAACCTCTCCCCAAAGATACATAACACATACTTTGTAAACATTTGTAACAATATTAGTACTTCACAGGGGCTCTCTGGGACATTACACCATCCCATCTGTCACAAAATCTAAAGGGAACAGATTTTTTGTCTCCTGTGGTGACCATAGTTAAGGCATCTATGTAAAATTCAGCAAGCAACCGATTAAAGAGGCCCAGAGGTCTACGTGCAAAGATATAATGCATTCGTGTTACAGAGACAAAGAAAGAAATGGAGAAAACATCGAAAATAGGGAGGCAGTAACCAGAGCAAAAGGAGAGAGAAAGGTAAGAGGGAAAAATAAGATGAGAAAAGATAGAAAGATTGGAGCTAGAAAGCAGAAAGGACACATGGGAAAAGGCAAAAGAAAGGGTAGAAGTAAGAAAATGTGAAAGGAAGGAAGAAGTGTAAACGAAGAAAGGAAGAAATGGGGCAAGAATGAATGAACTATGGATGAATGGATTAATGGATGGAAGGGTATTAGATAGACTGGTAGATGAATGAGTGAAAGGACGGCTAAATGTGTATAGAATGGTGAAAGGATGAATGGAAGTGTGAAATGATAGAAAAATGGAGAAGTGTAAGGATGCATGAAAGGAGGGTGGGTGGAACTATTCTAGGAAGGGTCGCTTTTCTCACTCTGTGTCAATAGAGGTTTAGTTATAAGTGGGGGTGCTTTAATTTTCTGGCTACTTATTTGCAAACACAAATAACAACGTTAAACTTGTGGAAGTGTTGCATCAGTCCCCCTCTTTGATCATAAGTTTGTGTTCTGCATATTATATATCAGCGCAAGTGACCATTATAACCAGGAGTATTTTTTCGAACTATGCAGGAGCTGGGCTGGTATAAATTTGGCGCCGATGGTAGAGAAAGGGCGATTGAAACCACACCTTGAGAGAGATAACGGCTGAATGGGTGCCCCCATCCAGCAAGGAGGCGGTTAAAACAGGACGAAGGGATAATGTGCAGAGGAAGAAGATGCACCGAAGCCTCCTCTCTCTTCCCTTTACTGTCTCACACAGACACCAATTACACCGGGAGAGGAACGCTAGGAATATGCTTGGGTTTCCTTCCACTCAGCACTAGTCTCTTCAGGTCACCAATGAGTCGTCACCTCCGCCCCCAGCTTTAAAAAATCTTCTCATCCCTAGATCGTTAGCTGGTTACCTCACCCAGAAACGCTTCAGGTGGTTTCAGAGACTGTCACTAGCAGGGGATCTCTAGAACGTGTTGTTTTTTCATCCCTGGACTTTGCGCCGTCACTCGGAGACTCTATACCCGTCATTGCAAATCCTTTACCACTGCGCCCTCCTGTGACCATTTGACCCAAACCTGTACCAAATACAGAGGCTCTCAGTAAACAGAGTAGGGCCGCTAGAGCATGCACAGTGAAGCTCTATCGCGCATGCTCCAGCGGCCCCCTTTTGGGTTTACTGGCTCTCTTGTAAAACAATAGTACGAGGACATTGACTGAAAAGGTCCGCGGGCCGCCAAGGAAGGTCTGCCGGGCCGCTGGCGGCCCGCGGGCCGTACTAGGAGTACCAGGGCTCTAAGGGGACTTAATTAATGTGCCTCAAACGAAGGGCTGCTTGTCCTGTTAATTAGAAGGGAAGCGCTGGGCCATTTATTTGTTAGTAAAGGCTACATGAATGAGCCCGAATTGGGGGAACGGAGCTGCGTGTCCTGCTGCTTCCGAAACCCTCTCACTGTGGGAAAGGTGGGCCATTTTTTAATGGGTTTTCTCAAGCAGATGCATTTCAAGAGGGTTTGGTGCATGCTTATATATCCTGATTTCCAAGTGCAAAGCATTGCAGGCCACAGCAGCCTGGTAGTAGACAGACCTGGGCCCAGATTCTCGTAGCTGTCAGGCAACGCATCGCAGCACCCAAAGAGGCAGTGCTGCGTTGCGTGACAGGGAGAGAGCAGGAGAGCGCATGCAAAGTCCGGAAAGCAAGGAGAAACGACAATATTTCTCCTTTTAACGCCTTCTTTTAATTTTTGGCGCTAAACCCTGTCTACCAATGTTAGTAGATAGAGTTTAGCACAAAAGAGCATGGGTGGTTGCATGGGAACGCCCATGTACCACCCATGCAAGGCCCCTGTATGCAAAGTAAACCCAAAATAAGGTTTAGCATTGGGTTTGCATTAAAAACTAACCCAAAGCTAAACCTTTGAAACTCTTGGCCCTGGTCCTATTTTTCTAATCTTCAGGAGCACCAGCAGTGATGCTGAAGCAAAAATTAAGGTACGTGTGGGATGATACCATAAATACAATTCCCTCGTAAATGCCCCCCCTTTGCAAAGCAAGGACTTAAAACAAATGAATATACATTGGAGAGGCGCACTCTTCTTCACTAGGAGCAAGTGTAAGCGGTGTAAATACCTGGATATTGGAAGTCAATCAGGCAGCTTGAGTAGCAGAAGTGTGTCTGCATTTGGGGCCAGTTGAAGTTGGTGAGTTGTGCAGCCCGGGAGGCTGCGATAGAAAGCACTAGCAGAGTTACCCTGGAAGCCCACGATCACTTCCAGCACTTTAAGATAAACATGTTTTGGCAAAGCCAAAGGTCTGTTGTTGAGCGCCAACCTTTTTGCAATTCTTGTTTAGTTTTATCATGGTTTTTGTAAAATGTTTGGGAATATGTCAAGCCCTCATCAATCTAAAACAAAATCATTTGCTATAGGCAAAACTGTTTTTTTGGTCTAAAACAACCACACATAACCAAAGTACTCCCTGGCACTGACGAGAACTAATTTGTGTTTGTGAAAGGGTTGTATTCCGTAACTCATTCTGAAGTCAGCCAAAGGCTGAAGTGGGCTGACACATTGCCCTTTAATGCATGCTGAAGTGGGCGGAAGAAAAATGTGAATGACACCACCCACAGATTAACGGATGAAGTCTTGCTGAAACACGTATAAGTAACTATGTTATACACAAGATGTTAGTAAATTTAAAAGGTCTTGGCTAACACAGACCTAAAAATGTCAATCAGTCTGACATTGACTGCAAGCCACTCACCTTTAGAAAAGAAACAAACAAACAAACAAACAAACAAAGAAAAGTAAGGAAAGAAAGAAAGAAATGAAAAAGGGATAACTTAATACAGAACAGTTCCAAATAGACACAAACTGGTATGCTGCGAAGTAGCAGGAGTCAGAAGAGCAAAACACCCCAAAAGGAATTTACAACACCATTGGCAGGAGATGGGATATGCTATTACATTAGGCTCAAAATTCAAAGGTAACACTAAAGTAATTATAATGTAAAAACAAAAAGGCTGGCACTGAAAGGAAACTAGCATGTGCGGATATGCTCCTTGTGAGATAGCAGAATGCAGTCACGCGAACTGAAGTTAACCAGTGGGTTAAGTTGGCTGATCCACTGCCCCATGCTATATGCTGTAGCGGGCGGAGGCAAAATGTGAATGGCACAACAACAGACCAATGGATGAAGAGAGGTGGCTGAAAGCCCGTATATGTATGTATGTTATACATATTTTAGCAAAATCAAAATGTATTGGCTAACAACAGACCTAAAAAGAGCAAGTGGTTGACATTTCAGCCACCTGTGCTGCTAATGAAAGCTCCTAATCAAATGTAAAAACCAGGGGCCTCATTTATGAGGTTTTGCCATAGGGCAGCGCTGCAGACCTTCCTGCCGCGCTGCCCTATGGCAAAAGAAGAGGGCAGGAATGTGCCGTATCTGTCTTACACTGCGCATTCCTGACCTTTTCGCCGGCGCACAATGGGCTGCCATGCGCTAACGCAGGCACCTTTGCACCATGGTGCAAGGGTGCCTGCATTGAGGGGATGATAATTTTTGTGCAGGAAGAGAAACCTTCCTGCACAAAAACAATCACAAGAGGCTTTTTTCCTCTTTCTTTGTGTACTGCAGAATGCAGCACATATATAAAAAGGAAAAACGAGGAGAAAAAAGATATTTCTCCTCGTTGTGCCTGCCATATGCCTCCCCAGGATAGGCGCAAGTTTCTGGCGCTGCATCAGAGTTATGATTTCTCTGAAATCTGGGGAAGCTTCAAAAAGCCATGATGATGCTGGGAAACCCCCAGCAACACCCATTGCATGCCTCTTTAATGCAAAAAAACTGTGTTAAAGGGAATGATATTTACAAGGCAGCATTAAGCCAAAAAATGTGGCTTAGTGCTGCCTGGTAAATATGGAGCAAGCTCCTGCGCCACGGAACATCACAAAAAGTGGCTTTGCGGTGGCCCCAGATTTTTTATGGACTTAACAGGCGAAGGGCAATTCCCACCTACTCCATTATCTAGTCTGGCTGCGTTTTAACATATACCTGTAGTCTAACCTTTACTTCTGCATTCTTCATATCATGTTTCAAATCTTACATGCTTGAGACTTCAATATGTGCTTCTTTACAACATCCAAACTCCACACTTCTGTTGAGGAACGTCCCATCTATCTCGTATTGATCTTCACATTGGGTGCCCTACTCCTCATTATCACAAAAGGACTCTGTCCTGTAGCTTCATGAGACAATACTCAGGGCCTGATTTAGATCTTGCGGATGGGTTACTCCGTCACAATGGTGATGGATATCCCGTCTGCCGAAATATAAATCCCATAGGATATAATGAGATTTATATTTCGGCGGACGGTATATTTGTCACCGTTGTGATGGAGTAACTCATCTGCCAAGATTTAAATCAGGCCCTCACTAAGCATATATTTTCTTTAACTCTGACTACCAACTTTTCCCATTCTTATTCATAAGTATATTTGTTCCCTAGAAAAACGTATTAAACCTTTCTCCTGCTCCATTGCAACTTGGGTGCTATAGTAAGGTTGTTTTATGTTGATCTTTCCAAGTGCTCTCTCATTCGTGAATGTCTGAACTGAACTCAGTAAGCAGTTACAATCCTTGCAGGAACCCCTTATTCTAGGAAAACATTATAAAAATGTAATATATCGCCTACTGTCAGCCCTTCTAACAGTCTCCATTTCAGGCCATTTTGAGAACAAACCAATTAAAATAATAACGAGCTCCAATTCTCCCCTTAATTGCAACTTTTTTCTATGAATCACTTTTAAGAATTAATAATTCATAATAAAAGTTTTTTAAACATTGGAATGTATTTTTTTAATTGAAACTTCAGAATTTTGTTTTAAATTTTTAATTAATATAGTTTCATTCATTAAAGATTTATTTCAAAATTAGGTTAATAGTGCAGTACCATTTGTAAAACTAATATATTTAATCAATTTTCATTAATATTTATAAAATAAATGTTTTTAATTTTCCTTATATCTTACAATAGACAGATCAGGGCCCTGATCTAGAGTTTGATGGACAAATTATGTACCATCACCAAGGTGGAGAACTTTACTCCTGCCATTGCAAGAGTACTTTACCCACCAACTCTTACATTTCCAGGAACCGCCGGCATAGCAGTTCCTCAAAATACATTGAAAGTTTGACAGGCCATCCTGTCCAAATTTCAATATTTTTTTTTATTTTCAAAAATAAAATCCCAAAGTGAGATTTTGTTGTGGAGAAAAAATAAGCAATGACCCCCTCACCATGGGAGTTTTCTCCTATGGCGTGGGGGGCATTTTGCAAGTTTCATTGCCCCTTACCACAGACAGTGAAAACTTGCCATTTGACTGCCCACTTTAACTAGGGCTGGCAGACAAAAGGCAAAACCTCCCACTCTCTTGGGCTATAGGAGGTGTATGTTGGTGAGAGAGACAGAGTAGTCTCCACTGTTGACATGCATAAGGTATAGACGATTCTAAATGAGGTCGGCAGACCTTCAGTTTGGTGAAGAGAGTACTTCTTTGCCGTTGCAACAGAATATCCTCTCCGCCAAACTCTAACTCTGACCCTAAATCCCTGCATGGTAAAGTAAAGGCGAAAAAAGTGCCTTACTATTCATCTTTACATGTATCTATATCTACTATAAAGAGTTACAAGATTGCTAATGGCGTTTTTGAGCTTTTGCGCTTTTTTGCTACAATTTCTCCTAAGCAGAAACTTGGCTCTTTTCACATGTATTGTTTAGTGCAGGGTGACACCGTTGCTACTGGAAGGAATTGTCTTTTGCTGGAGAAAGCAGGAGGATAATCCAACAGACCCTCTCAGCTTCCGGTCCTTCACCCATGTGCATACCTACTCCATATCTCTTCTCAACAATACAAACTTTATCCTTTAACTTCCCCATTTATGCATAGTCTACCTTGAATATCTGTGTTATTAGTATAAGTCAATTTGATATTTTATAAATTCATTGTGCCATTCTGTGATGGGATACACCCTCCCAACACACAAGATACTACATGCGGAATAACTTAAGAAGCCATCTTATTTTGAAAAGTTCATCCCCATCTCTGGTGGACAAAGAACCCTGAGAAGCCTTAATTTACAACAGATAGATATTCCATGCTTGAAAACCTCTCTGGCTTAGAAGCAATTCTACTTTAGCACAGCAAAAGCTACTTGGCACTCTCTATTCCCTAACATCAGATGTCTGGCCACTCTCATCAATTTCAAGAAACATTCAGAAACCCACCTCATACTCCAATATCTGGTGTAATACATCCTCTCCGTCCTTTCCTTTGCCCACTGAATCTATCTATAATCTATTGTTTACATAGAGACTCGTTTGATCTAAGTGGTCATTTTTTGCTATAATGTAAAATTCAAAGATGTTACATGTAAAGTATCCTAATAGCCATGGTAGTGCAGATGCTCTATAGATAGTTCTTAAATAGTAACAATGTTAGATATTAAAAATATAGTGCCAGATTCTCAAATCTTTCAGTTGGTAAGTGGAATCACTAAACATTTTTGCATTGGGAAATGTAGCAAGTGTACATTTAGAAACGCGGAAATTAAACACAATAGCACATTTGTTCTTGCAAACTTTTTTGTGACTCCACAGTAAAAATATATTTTACTTCTTGTAGAAACCTCTTACCTTACACCTCGACTGGTTTTAGGGCTGTTCCAGCTCAAATCCCACCCTCAATATATAGTTACTGTTTTTCACGCTGACCGCATCAGCGCTGACGGCAGGGAAAGATGCCGGGAGACGCCGGGGAAGGCTGCAGTGCCGAACCGCTTCACCATCGTTTCACCACCGGCTGAAATCACGCTGAGTACCACACTGAACTGAACTACACGGAAAACGCCGAACCGCCGGTCCCCGGCAGCCGCAGCCGCCACCTTTAGCCCACACGCTGCCTCGGCTGACCCAACAAGGCGGGAGGGCCCCGCATAGCAGCAGTAAGCCGGGCCTCCCCCCGCAGCCCTCCCTGCAGCGGCGCCTGTGGCACCCATACCCACAACTATACCAGCGGCAGGGATGGAGTGGGGGCTACGGGGGAGCGTACTCCATACCTCAGCACGGAGCATGCGAGCCTCAGCAACTCCTTGACAGGTAACATCGCAGAAGGGGACACAAAGTAGCGGCAAGCGCGGCTGCCTCTAGGTGGCGGCTGCAGTAAGCGAGTGCCCTCGGCGGGTCTACGGAGGTGGGTCTACGGAGGCGGCTTGACTAGGTCAGGGGTAGCCCGTGACCTGCCCTGAGAGCCCCGCTTGCCCTAATCGCCCCCGACAGTTTTACTGGTTCCCCCGCTCTCTGCCACCTCTGTCTCTGCCTCCACCTTCCCGGTTTAGGTTTAGGTGGAGGACAGGGGGCACCCTGCATCATCAAGGCAGCCTTAAAGGCTTCAATGATACCACTTTCACTACCAGCTTAAGCATCAACTAAAGGAGCATTTGCAGTCCTCGCATCCTCAGCAAAGTAAGAGCGGAGAAAGTGGTGAGAGTGGAAAGAGACGAAAAGCGGCAAAAGGGCGACAAAAGGGCTATAAGGGACTTGGACTTGGAGCAGTTGCTCAGTAGCCGGAAGCTAACCCCAGCGCTACACCAGGCACATGGGGCCCAAAAGGAAGGGCCGATTGCACATGACCCCGGAAGAAATCCTCATGAGCCACCCGCCCAATAAAAGGATAACAAGGATTACTAGGAGCAAATCATTAACAGACCGCTTAAATGAAATGCCGCAAGAGTTCGACCAAAGGGGCTCGATTAGAAATTTCCTTATTAAGAAAAATGACCCCCCCCAGTAGTGACCACGGCACTACACAGGACGCTCTCCCCTACGGCCAATGCCCGGCTCAAGACAGCAGCATTAATGAACAGAGCAGACGTCTCCCCGATCACACCTGCACACCTAAGGACGAGACATCCCCCTGCGAAGAACCTAGGACCAAGCAGGAAACGGCCAGTGCAGCCCATGAGCAACTCTACCCAAAGCAATCGGAAGGCCTATCTAGGGGTGGAACATCCCCTCTACTAACAGACAAGGGGCAGGACGCCACAATTAGCAAGACTCTCGACATAGCTCTGCCCAAAGGCGTCTCCACAGTAATGACGACGGTGCAAAATCACCAGCCCAATGCCCTCGGTCTAGACCCTCAGATCACGGAAATCAGTGAGTCCCCAGACGAATCTAAAGAGCCAAAACCAACGAACCCCCGGTCTCACTCAGCTCTTTTGGCCCCAGTGTCGCCCGTGGTTGGGGAGCTCACAGCCTCGTTCCTTCACAATCTTGGCCAAAAGATCGAAAGAACCCTTGAACTAACTCCAAATCTGTTGTGGCCTCCAGTGTCCCCATGGGTCCCTAACTCAAAAGTCGACCATCTCGTTTGCAACATCAGCGCCGATGCGGACTTAGAGAAATCACCCTTGATTGAGACAAACAGCGCCACTAACAAAGCCCTTTTGTGGCAATCAACCAAGATGGAAGTGCAAATAGATCTCCTACAAGCAATTGCAGGGCGCCTAGTTGACATAAGCTCCAAGGTGGAGGACCTAGACAACAGGATCTTCCAATATGTGGTTTCCAACCTGGGCGACTGCTCCTGGTGCTGCTCAAACCTCATCGAGAAATGGGCCTCCCTTCCTGAGGTTCTAGCAGACATAGTAGGGATAGCCAAAGGGCGCAGGAAGGCACTGACCTCAAACAACATAGACGATCGGGCGAAGCTCTACTGTCTCATCCCGAAGGCGACACAGCCAGCAGGGGTTCCATCAGGACAGAAGAATACAGTCGAAAACGGCAAAAGTGCAGAGCACACGATCGATAACCCTGTCAGTAGCCCCGAAACAGCCAAAGGCATACAAAGTCCAAACTTCAGGGCCAGTGACGCCATTGGAACAGACTTGCAGGAACACACTTCATGCACAACGGCTACACACGAACCCTCCTTATCAAGGAGAGCAAAAAAAAAGCTGAAGAGGCAACAGAAAAAGACAAAGCTAAAAGGGAGACAATTGCAGTCATTGAAGATCAATCAACTACCCCTACAAGGGGACACAAAAGTCACTCAGTTCTACCCAATTTTTACAGACAAAAACTGGGGCAAAAAGGTCCCCCCGGTCTCCCCGCCTTTGGAAACTCAGCAAAAGCCAACCACACCACTAAGCACCTCCAGTGCGAAGGGCCAAAAGTCATTAGCAAGGCCAAATCACCCTATAGACAATGATCCAACGGCCGGAACAAGTCCCTCCCCTGCAGAAACGCCCATCCAGAGAGCCACAGCAATATCAACGCTACAGCCGGATACCCCAAATCCATCGCAATTAAGCCCGGGGCTTCAGCCTGCTACTAGGATCAACAACGGCCATAGCAAGCGGCCCCAAACAGGACCTGCCTCAATCCACCAAGGAAGCACCAGCACAGGATCAACCCCAGTAGAGTCAGCTACAGAAAGGGGAGAAATGGCCCAAATTGTGGGCGCACCAGCAGTCGTATACGAGGTGGTCCTCACACCGAGATTCCTTAGTACAGGACAGCACGACATCCTGAACCGGAGCAACATTGTACGTCTTTTCAAACATCTGGACACCCTAGACAAGATACAAACAGGGGACCTAGAATGGGTGAAATTCCTGAGCATGAAGGGGGACACACATGGTGACTCAACAGTGGTGGGCCTGAAGAACAAAGAAATACAACAAGTCGTTGTGAACAACTCCACCCTACTCGCCGAGTGGGGCATCGACGTTCAGACGTTGTCGCATCCAAAATACCCACATGTCTTGGCCCCAGACACTGGGGGCAAGGCCACCTGGTCAGTCCTGCATGGGATAAACAGCTCAGGATACTTGGGCAGAAGTCAGACGGGCCAAAGGGACCTATTGGGTATCAGAATCTCATGTCAAAACAACCATCGGGTTATACGCACTGCCTCCGCTGTCGCTGAACAAAAGGGACTCGCAAGAAGGAGGCCACAGTATTCCTAACTGCAGCAAAAGTCAGCCTGCCAGGGGAGAAGCTGGGCTAGGATCAACCCATAAGCAGCAATTTACCATAATCTCCTGGAACATAGCAGGGATCAGTAAAATCTGTGAAAATGAAAACCTGAAGCTGTTCCTGGAAAGCGGGGACATACTCTGTTTCCAAGAAACATGGGCCTTGTCCAGCACTCCTTGCCAGGGTTATACGAACACCAGGTCCCAGCCATAAAAAGGAATCTTTTCGGCCGACCAGCTGGCGGTCTATCAGTTTTTATAAAACATGAATGCACTCTTGCTGCCATAGCTATCAACTCGAACTCTCCTGGACTGCAAGCCTTACAGATCAGAGGTTTGAGTCTTAATAAACATCCAACGCGCCTGTTGGTAATAAACTGTTACATCAATCCTACGCAGACCCTCATGAAAGATCAGATGGAGGCATTGGCACAGAACTTAGAAGACCTGCTAAACAAACATAAATCATACCAGGTTATTCTAGCCGGGGATTTTAACCTGAAGGATCTCGACAAAACAGAATCACCCCCTCGGGGATTAGGCAGGGCTGCACCCCTGCATGACCTTCTCAACAATAACAAGTTGACATCAACCTACGTACTGAAAAAAGCTCGCTCGGCTTCCTGGCATCCTCAGTTCACCTTTCGGGACGCTTCAAGAATCGATTACATCATGGCCAGCGAAGCGATGGCGGCCAGAATGGAAGACTTTGAAGTCGAAGATCGGAGGGAAAGCGATCACAGGCCATTAAGAGCAGTGTTTCACCTGGATGTTCCGCCAGCTACCATCTACCTACACATTGGGGAGACAAGTGGGGAGGAAAAACATAGCGCCCTGAGGAGGATCAAGTGGTCAGACAAGACCGGGAATACACTTCAAACGTGGTTGGCTCAGAAACAGGAAGGGAGCCTGCCCACAGAGCTCTCACCCATAAAAGGATGGGAGAACATTGCTGAGGACTTACAAACAAAGTTTGGGAAGTCCCAATGCCGAGACCGAAAGGGCAATTGAGACCAGGAAGCACCTGTCTAAACAAAGATATACGAGAACGCAAAAGGCTTCTGCGTAAGGCCCTCGCAGAAAAGAAAAGAGGGGGCAGACAAATAGAGGGTCCAACAGTTGCATCGCTGAGGGCATCTTTAAGGAAGAAACTATGGGAACACAAAAAAGCCAATACGGAAAGCGAATGGCTTAAAGTATTTTCCTTGCTTAAACAAAAGAATCCAGCACGACTCTGGAGACATATAAACCAGTTGAGCAATTGAGGAGCCTCAAGAGAAAATGGAGTCGCAGAAAAAGATTGGATGCTACACGTGAAGCAGCTATATGAAACCGCGCCTACTAACAGAGACCCTACAAAGGGGCCAAGTGGTAGGGTGGACCCAGTCGAGCAAGCTAGCATAAAGCCAGGAGTTATGATCCCGAGCCCAGGCAAGGTCTCCATGGGCAACAGAACTCCGGCCGATGTTCACGGCACTCCACCAGCCCGGATAAACACCCAACAGGTCATCAAAACTATCAAGAGCATGAAGAATGATGGGGCCCCTGGGCCTAACGGGATCCCAGCACCGGTCTTCAAACTGGCCCCAGAGTTCTGGGCATCACTCCTAACCCCGCTCTTTAATTATACCTTCTCGACTGCCACAACCCCTGAGTCCTGGAGGGGTTCCATATTGGTCCCCATTTGTAAAAAAGGAGATCGTCTAAAGCCGTCGAATTATAGGCTCATTGCCCTGCTTGATCTGGAAGCCAAGGCATATGCCCGTCTACTATTGAAAGATCTGGAGAAGTGGGTCGAAGAGAGAAGCATAATACCCTTGCACCAGACTGGCTTTAGGTCACAGTCATCAACCATGGACAACGTTCTGGCGCAAGCGCACCTTTCAGCCCAGGCAACCCTGAAGAACCATCCTCCACTTTTCTGCTGTTTCGTGGATTATAGTACAGCCTTTGACAAAGTAGTTAGAAAAAGATTATGGTGGAATCTAGAAAACTGGGGCATTCCAACAAACCTTTTGAAGGCAATAAGAAAACACCTGGGTGCGGGTCAAAACCAGTGCCTACACAGTATCCTCCAAAATAATCACGGAGAATGGGTTGAAGCAAGAATGTGTGCTGGCCCCCATCCTCTTCAACTTATACACGGCGGATTTGGGGGAGGCCCTAAAAGGAGCTAGTTTAGTAGCCCCAAGATTAGGAAGTGTGAGGCTGCCAGTGTTACAGTATGCCGACGATACAGTCATAATGGACCACACGAAGGTGGGCCTACAAAGAGCCCTAAATGCATTAAACCGTTTCAACATCATTAATAACCTGATAATCAACCAAGGCAAGACCAAGGTCATAATTTTTGGGTCCTACCATCTGAAGAAGAATGCACAGTGGCAATTGGGAAACGTGCAAATTAATTCGGTGGCCTCATACAACTACCTAGGGGTCTGGCTGACGGAACGGGCCAAGGCGAATGTACACCTAAAACAGCAGAGCTCCAAGGCCAGCAAGGTTACACATTTATTAAAACAACTAAGCCAGCATTTGATCAGTCCGTCCGCCAGCCCAATTCTGACAGTTTTAAGAGCGAAGCTCCTTCCAGCAATTAGCTACGGACACATTGCCTTCCCCGGGAAACTGGTCGCTCTCCTTAATTCAGCACAAGTCAAGGCATACAAGTCAGTGCTATATATATCGAGGTCAGCAAGAAAAGCAAGGCTAAGACTGGAGCTAGGCCTGGCGAGGCCAGACCTGACCTGCCAGGGGGAGATCATAAAGTTATATTTCAGGATACTAAGGGCACCGGCTAACTCCCTAAAAAATCATTTGAGATCTATCTTTGAGGGGCCAGGCTCGGCCTGGCACACCAGGCTAGGAAACGCAATCAAAGCATTGAAGATCGAGGAAGAAAGCATTCCGCAGCTGGACATCCCCTTGAATGCCTGGAAGAGAGCTGTTAACAAACAAGTGTGCGAAATCTCCTTCGATCTCGACCTTAAATCTCTCCGTCGAAGCTCTCACTTATATCCGTTGAACAATTCCTACACGGTAGGAAAAGCACAACCCTACCTATGTGAGGCCGTCACTATACAGGCCCGAAGCAAAATCTTATTCATGAGGCTGATTACATTAGGGATTGCGGAATTCAACCCTGCATGGGCCCGAAGGGGGGAATCCATAAACTGTAGACTGTGCCCCTACAAGAGGGAATCCTGGTTGCATCTTTTATGTTGCTGTCCCAACCTCAACAACGAACGCCAGCGACTTCTGCGCCCGATCTGTATCAATAATGGTATAAAGTCGTGTAGCGAAGCATCAGCCTTGTGTTTGTCAACCACTAACACAATGGCTCTAGCGAGACTGGCGAAATTCATCCATCAAATCAGGATTGACTTAAAAGTTGCCAACGAATGCAATAAAACACCAGGGAAGAGCACGGTAAACCCCGCGGATGAAAGCTGATGGGGTCTCTTAACGATGCCTCAATGACTGTGCCCCTCTTGCACGCCCTTCAAGAGAGTGTTTCCTCTTGAGGGACACCCAGTGCACCAATGCTGGGGAAGGCCTACTACGCGGGACTTGGGGAGGGGCGTTACATTCTACCCATCACAAACTGAAGTTTGAAATCACTGTTTTTAGCTTTTATATGCTGATTGTTTTTACTGTAATGATTTTAATTAATTATACAGTTAATAAAAAGTCAAGTTACTGTTGTCTTTACCGTGCCCCTTGGTTGCGCAAATACCTTTTTTTAATCGATTCCATAGTTCTGGCTTTTGCACATCTTGTTTCATTAAAAATCTTCTAACACTTTGAAGCGTCCGCTTTTCCACAAGGGCTATTTTATGAACTGTTACGCAATATAGCATACTTTAAAGCAATCAGCTTGTCCTAAATATATGAGATCGTCATACCGTTTTCAAATGAAAGGGGAGATTTACTAAGAGTTTGCGCCATGTTTGCGTTACGTCACAAAAGTGATGCAAATCGGCGCAAAATCTTTTTTTCCCTATTTACTTTCCAGCGCTAAACTTGTTTAGCGCTGGAAATAACGGAAAAGTAACTCGAAGCAGCGCATAGCGCTGCTTCGCATTGCTTTGTGCCAAAGGGGCGTACCAAGGGTGGAGCACGGGTACCTTTCCTGTACAAAAACTATCCTAGACTAATGCACACACCCTAGCACTATGGCACAAAGGTGAATGCGTGACACACGGCAGCTGAAATCAGTGCCGGCGCAAGGGAAAGGGGAGGAGAGAGCCATATCTCTGAAGATATGGCGCTCTCCTGCTCCCTCCCTGTCGCGCAACTCTGCGTATCCTCGCGGGGGGCTGCGCTGCGTTGCGTGACTTTCTGCTAAATCTGCCCCGAAGAGTGCTAATTAAGTTCTGAAACAACAAAAATGTAAACGTCAAAGTAAAGAGATTCCATTGTCAAACTTGCCCCCTGTGGCATCAGCAAACCTGAGTTGAAATTACAGCTATTCCATCAGAATAAAGTGTATGATCTGTTGCGAATGATACTATCTCTGTTCGTCTCATTTCCTTGATAGAATGCAGAGCAGAAATGAATTAGTTCATATAACGCACAATACAAAAACATCTAGGGGCAGATTTACAAGTCCCTTGCGACATCTTTACGACACCGTTGCGTCACTTATGTAAATAATGCGCCACTATGCGACAGATTTACAACGTGACGCATCTAGTGAGATGCATCACGTTGTAAAGCCCTGCGCTACATTATACCTGCCTCAGGTATAATGTATGCAGGGTGGGCGTTCCGTCGCAAGGAAGCCCCGTAAAAGTGACGCAGTGAAATCTACAAGATTTCACTGAGTCACTTTTACGTCCCCGCTGCGTCAAAACCTTACGCCTGCTTGTAGCAGGCGTAAGGAGTGATGCAGCATTGCAAGTATAGGATGCCCCTGAACAGTGCTGGAGTTGCGTCGCACTTGCGACACGACTCCAGCACTGCATCACCTATACGCTGACAGATGCGTCACGCATCTGTCTCTCCTTGCGCCACGGTGCACCGCATTGTAAATACGGCGCATCCATGGTGGCGCAAGGGGTTCCTAACGTCACGCAAAATAACTGCTGCATCCCTGCTGATCTGCAGGGATGCGCCAGTTATTGTAAATCTGCCTCCTAATGCATAGTTTACAATACGTTCGTTCAGTTGCATAGTCTACAATTCAACCCGCACTGTAACACTGGTGCCAATTTCGCTTTGGTGTATCTATTCAGATCTATTATCAAACATGTATCAAAAAGACAGGATTAACAAATGTAATTACCCAACACAACACATTTACCTATAATTTTAGGGCACTTAACTTTATCAGCTGCACAAGCCATGCTTGCTCAGAAACAAAGTGAGGGCAGTACGAAAAAATGTACTTCACCCATGGTGCTAAAATACTTAAGAGGCAGGTGTGAGAGTTAGCAAGCTAGCTCTCTCGCTCTTTCTCTTTCTCTCTCTATTCTCCCCCTCCCCACCTCTCCATTCCTTGGGGACATCTGGGCGGCTGACATCTTCTTCTACAGGTCTGGAGGCCTACAGCATTCGGCAAATCCAAAAGCCCGAATGCTGCCTGCAGAGAACTGCATCCCACTGTGTCCGTGATGGGATGAATGACACCACACCTCCAACACCAACAAATTCCAGAGTCGGTCAGTTTCCCCAAGCATTATTTCCTGCCATGCAAACCTGGGATTTTTCCAGTTTAGGTCTCTAGAGTCTGTGAAGCTGTAAGATGTTTTTGATTTCCTTCTGCAGGACAAATAGTTCTCAGAGATAGCTCTTTATTTTCGCACCAATGAAGTGGATTCTACTTGTCCTGTCTCCCAAACCTCCTAAACTGTTGTTTCTACACCAAGCCTTATTAATTTTTTGGAATGTTGCCACCTTTCCCAATTGTCGTTTTCCTTTCGACCTTTATATTCCTAATTTATCAGTCATTCCTAATGTATTCGAAATTGCCAATTTTATCATTCCTACCAATATTGATGCTAGTAGGCCACATATTGCAAGGCTGAAGACAGCATGAGTTGCACAGTTGAGACAAATGTGAATTATCAGACCTCCCTTACTTGGTAGGAGTACATTACAAGGTGAGACTGGCTGCATCGGGCCCTTCACCTTTCCCTAGGCACAGAGAATATTAATGTGTTTATCCTTGTGTATTTTTAGTTCATGATTATCTGTGCTGTTATCAGTAGCGGCTGATGTAACATAAATGTGGTGAGACGTAGGGGGATAGTACGGAGGGGGGCTAGGGGAGAGGGGGTCGCGCGAGGGGACTAAAATTATTTTTTTTCAAAAGAAAACTTACCTGCCGGTCTTCCGCTCACCGCGCTGCTCCCTGGGCTTCTCCTCTTGGCACAGGCTGAAGCTCCCAGCTTCCCCAACGGCCAATCCAGACCCTGCCCTCACCATGAGAGGAGTGTAGGGATTGGGCGGAGCCCAATGGGAACAGTCCAGCCCAATCTGCTAGGCCAGGTCCTTCCTCAACCGGAACACAAGCAGCCAAGGACTTATTTCACCCTTATTAGGGCTCATCAGCCAGGTATAACTTGGTTCCAGATGGGTTGGAATACTGCCCGAGTAATTGCCAGTGGTTAGACTTATCACAAGCATTCCTCACATCACCTTTTGCATGGCCATATGACAGAATGATTGATATAACTATATTTCACCTAAGATATAGGACATTGGAGATAGAGTAGGTGTTAATATTTGCACTCGGGGTAGAGGTTAAGGTGATATAACAGCATTAGTTGGGGTTAGGGTGGGTGACAGGTTTTATATTCAGGGCTACAGCATACTATGGATTATTATGATAGATTAGAATTAGTTAGGTGTATTGTAGGCTTTAAAATCAGGGGTATGTCTTAGTATAAGGCCATCGAGAACGCCATCAACGCCCAACTCTCTAAGTTCATCGAAGAGAATCACATCATGGACATCTCTCATTCCGGCTTCTGAAGTAACCACAGTACCAAGACCGCACTCCTCCCTTCCACTGACGACATCCACTCCGTCCTCGACCATGGCAAAATGGCAGCCCTCATCCTACTGGACCTCTCGGCAACCTTCGATACCGTCTCCCACCGCACCCTAATCACGAGACTCCACAACGCCGGCATCCGCGACAAGGCCCTGGACTAGATCCTCTCCTTCCTTAGCGCCGAACACAGAGAGTCAGACTACCTCTGTTCCTCTTAGAACCTGCAGAGATCAGCTGCGGAGTGCCCCCTGGCTCCTCCCTGAGCTCCACCCTCTTTAACTTCTACATGGCCCTCCTCGCGGCCATCGTCAGAAATCACAGACTCAAAATCATCTCCTATGCCGATGACACCCAGCTGATCTTCTACCACACCAATGCACGCACATCCGCCAGAATCAACTTTCACAGCGGGATGAAGGCTGTTGCCACCTGGATGAAAGACAGCTGCCTCAAGCTCAACTTGGACAAGACCAATGCACTCATCCTGAGATCCGCACCCTCAGCCTGGGTTGACTCCTGTTGGCCCGCCGCACTGGAACCCCTCCGACCCCCACCCCCACGGACCACACACAAAACCTCAGCATTATTCTGGACTTCTCGCTCACAATGAACCGCCAGATCAACGGTGTATCCTCATCCTGCTTCCACACGCTCCGTCTGCTTCAACAGACATTCAGATGGATCCCCGCAGAATCCAGAAAGACGGTCACCCACGCACTCATCACTTGCAGACTCGACTATGGCAATGCACTCTACGCCGGCGTCACCCAGAAACAGCTCATGAAACTACAGAACGTAACAATCAATAAGGGCTATTTGTTACTTTAATGTGTGCTGCAGAATGAAGCACACATAGAAGTAGCAAATTGTCATTATTTATTGATTGTTTATATGCAGGAAGGGCCACCTTCCTGCACATAAACAATCCTTAATTGCGTTTTGCTCTTTCTATGTGTGCTGTAGAATGCAGCACACATAGAAAGAGCAAAACCAAGGAGAAATAAAAGTATTTCTCCTCGTTGCGCCATTCTAACCCCTGCTATTGCATGGTGTTCATTTTTGGTGCTGCCTCAGATTTTCAGATACTTGTTCATCTGGGGCAGCATCAAAAAGCAATGAGTGTTGCGTTGGAATGCCCACAGTAACACTCATTGCCCTCCCCTTTCATGCACATACCTGCGTGAAAGGGGGCCATATTTGCAAAGTGGCGGTAAGCCACTGAAGGAACCGGTTTCCACATTCTAGATCTACTCTGGAACCCCAGGTGGATGACTCTTTTTATCAGCATGAAAGCTTGGAGGGGAGAGAAATCATTAGCCAATCAATCATTGCAGTTCCAATGCACTATGACTCCGAAGAATCACAGACTCCCAATTAAGTTTAGTTAGTTTATTACAAAGCCAAAACCAGTTGGACATACAGGCACCTCAAGATGAGGGTGTAGAAATACATTGGAACTAATACTAAGCCAAACCTACGGTTGAATTAAGGGAGTGCAGCATGCACAGAATAATCAGTTTGAGGACCAGAATACAGAAGATAACAGTGCAGACATCAAGATTCCCCTTCATTGGAAGTTTGTGGGTATAAAGCATTAGTCTGTCCCTACACTACAACTAGCAGGACATCCCTACGTAGCATTTTCCAAAGCAAGATCCGTTAAGGTGTCAGCGCGTGAAGTCTTCCTAAGAAGTCTCTTCACGTTTAGATGGGTCAAGTAGCATAAAGCTACAGAGCTCGTTCTAAGATGCCCTCTCTCAAGGCAAGGCAGAAGTCCTCGGGACTGTCCCTAACTTCGATACATCAAACTCACAGGTAGTATCCCAAGATGCATTGCAGCATCACAACATCCAGTCAAGCCACCTCCTCGTATGTAATTTTCCACGATGTAACGATGCTCCCAGGCCTTGGCGAGATCACCTTGAGTCCCAGGCTTGTTCAGATGAGAAAGTACAATCGTTCTTTATTATCAGTATCAATGTTGAATGTATCCTCTCCTCCCGAAGCCTAACTCCTAAAACAAAGAGATTTTTCTAGCTAACAAGGATGAACTCTCCACCTGCAACAGAAACGTGAGAAAGAACAAATCCAACATGCACATGACATTCACTAGTAAATCTAATGCGAGAGCTTCCAAAGGGAAAAATACAAATCAGGCCGGCAGAAATCAGTCAACGTAAGAAATGGCACAAGGCCTCCTGAAATTACAAAAATAAAAGGAACATTGTTTACTGAGCACATCTAAATTAACACGTTACTCAAGCACATCAATTGTGTCAGTGACATGTATGAATTCTGCACGTTAATGTTTTCGACTAAACACTCATAGATACAACGTTAATTTCTTCATGTTTACATTGAATATATCCTTAACACGTCACCTTTAACGTTATTACAGTTCACGTTCTAATGTCCTAAGTTAATGCAATAAAGGATTGTATGTAGGTGAGGACTACCCATGATTATAATGCACCCCTACAAATGAAAGAGCAAAATTTGTGCTTCAACAGTCCCCCCTCTGCTGACAAGTGTCATCATACCCACATTACAATTCCCTGTAGAAAGAACCAGCCGTTGTAGTCAGTGTACCCTGTCGAAATCTCTCTAAGCTCTTAAGATTCTCATAGTGACTGTCCTGCCATCTCTCCATTCTCCTCTCTCATTCCCTAAGAGAATTCTCAGCTCGTCACGACTGATACCACTTGTAAGCGTTCACAGTTCCCATCAACAAGATGACACAAACCACAACTATTACTAATGGCTTCAGGATATAACCAATGATTTTTTTCCCTAGGCTGGCAAACCAACTTCCAACCTTTCTAAATCCTTTTCCAACTTTGTTCCAAATTCCCTCAGTTGCCAAATTATGTATCTCATGGTGTATCTCAGTGATGTTACTTATATACTTTCTCAGATCCTTACTATGGTCTGGGATATAAGTACAACACTGTTCTACCCTCAGCATTTTACAGACTCTGCACTCTTTTGCCAATAACACGTCTAAGGCAAGACGGTTTTGCATCACCATAGCTCTTATCGAGACCATCTCTCCATCTCCGAGTAACAATGACTGAGCTGTATTGACCGACAACTTATCTACTATAGATGACAACCTTCTAATCTTGACAACATTTAAGACCACTTGCAAACTAGGTATCATTGCTCCAAACACATCTCCTACAATCTCCCCTGCACTGTGACCACGTTTCTCTCTGTGTAGTGACTTCCCTTCCAAATCCTCCACGTGGTATATCTTAGGAAACACAACAGCCACATAACATGTGCCATACTCATTGTTTGGCAATCGGACATACGCATTTTTCCCACACACAAAATACACATTCGGCACCACTTGCACTGCATCCTGTAAGAACTTCTTTGAAGAAACATCAATAAAAAATGTGTGTTTGCATGCACTCTTTCCTACAAAGATGGTATCTGTTGTAAATGATAATGTAGGCAGCAGGACACTTCCTTTAGGTTACAAGATAGGTTTATTAGGAACACAGCAGAGCGTACACCTCGCCAGCTGACCAGACCATCAACTGACAAGAGTGGAATCCTCAAACAGTACAAGATAGAATGCACACAGGTATTCTAGGAGGCTGGGGAAGAGGAAACACAAAGGAAGGTCTAATGACCATAAGTGGCCATCTTGTGAGAAGCACAAGTATACTACACATCTTCCTCCTTTACAGGGAAAAGAAAATAAGGAAACAAAAATACAAAAGAAAGATTAAAACATGGGAAACAACAACAAAATACGACATGTAGGAGGTCGGCGACCTCTTGGACTTTCAGGTCACGAAGGCAAAGAATGGTTTAGAGGTCGAGGGTAAAGTGAGGAGCAGGACCAAAGCAACCGAAAGGCAACACCATCACCTACTCCCCTTCAACGGACAAAACAGGGAGGGACAGTAACAGTCAATATGACTTATACCAGCCCTGACTTCTGCTGCCAATCGTAGATAATTTGCTGAAAAGATGCCTCCATGCTTCAAATTAGAAGTTTCAACTACAGCCACCATTGCTGATCCGGCATGCTTCATCTTTATCCGGTTTCTGGGCGTTGCAGGTCCCTTAGCTCCGATTCTGGTTCTCTTTCTCTGGTTCTTAAAACTGTGTCACAGTTTTTTTTTTTTTCCTGGGCTTTTTGTCTCAGTGCTACAGAGTTGGCTTGAACAACATTTCCCTCAGCTTTGATGGAGTGTTCATTGAGGTCCTTTGTGTGTGCTGAAAATGTTGGCTTTGTGAGATAGAACATTGTCCTGCCAGACATTAGTAACTGTTGGATAAGAAGAGCGGCACCGGATGGGGTCCTGGAGATTGCACGATTTTTCTTTGACACCTTCATCCACAAGGGAACTGTGGATCCGTGGAGGCTTTGGTGGGGTCAGTTCCTATTCTCAGCTTCCAAAGCCTGACCAGTGTTCCTGAGCAACATTTTCCCATCACAACAGTGATGCTGCCATGGATTCCAAATATTTGCAACCGCTGGATTCCATATATTTGCAACCGCCTTTCCAGCAACTGTGCAATTGCCCGATGAACAAACTTATACTGTTCCTTTGTTTGCACTGGAAAATGCTGCTGTGCCTTCACATCTAGTACTACACAGTACACATCAAAATTCTCCGGTATTTCCCAGCTTCCAACAAGATCCAGGTGTAATCTATTGGACAGGTTGCTCTCGTACAACCACCTGGATTTTGAGTAGTCGCTACAGAAACTATCTTCCCCAGATGGCAACTTCCTCTCCAATACTCGCACAAACTGGACTCTGGGTTCTAAGGGCTCACAGTTCTCCGAGCACAGTTCCGTGTGCTCACTGACCCGGTTCCAGTTGCAGGACCTTTGTCGTCGTGTTCACTCTGTACCAGTTCTGGTAGTTCCTGTATTTTCTCGGTTCTGGACTCTCTGTGCTTTCGCTGGTTCCAGAGTCTCTGGAACTTGTAACCTGGTTCAAGGCTCATTGTACATTCACTGGTTCTAGGTACCTTTCTTTTGCAGATTTTAGCACTCTCCCTAGGACGCCCTTTGGGTTTATGTTTAACAACTGGACACGCTGATTAGTCACTGCAGGGTTCCAGGTCTCACACCCTTTTAAGGGTGTTGTTGTGTTTCTTTTCGCTTGTACTCTTGCTTTGTTCAAAAGACTGAACAGCTACATGACATCCTACTTTCTCGAGGTTTAGTACCAGGGGTGTGTATGTTGTAGGATTATGACTCTTGGAAATTTCCGTACACCCCGTACAGTTACAAAGTTCAGTAACAATGATGTTCCAATCAGCTGTTTGTAGTCTTGCCTTATCTACAGCGTGGTATTGGTTCTGGGACTTTTGTCCCCTCGTGGAACTGGAGAAACAATTGTACCCTTCTGGTTTTGGGGACCTCTCTGTCACAGTTCTCAGTCGTAATTCTAGGTTTTCTGTAGTGGTTCTGGGACCTCAGTTCTTGTGGGAGTATCTTTGTCCCTTCCTGGTTCTGGAGGAACCTTTGTCCCCTTCTGGTTGTGGGAACCACTGACGTGGTTCTGGGATCTTTGTTCCCTCCTGGTTCTCTGATCAACTTCTAGTTATTGGACTGCCTTCATATCTTCGATCCTCTGTCGTGGTTCTGGTTCCAGGACGACCTTTGTCCCCTCGTGATTCTGGGACGACCTTGGTCCTCTCCTGGTTCTGGGACGCTTGTCCTGGTTCTGGGAACCGGTCTGTCACGATTCTCTGTCGTGGGAACCTTTCTGTCACGATTCTCTGTCGTGGCTCTGGGACCGTTCTGGGACCTTTGTCTCCTTCTGGTTCTGGGACGCTTGTCCTGGTTCTGGGAACCTCTCTGTCACGATTCTCTGTCGTGGGAACCTCTCTCTCACGATTCTCTGTTGTGGCTCTGGGACCGTTGTGGGACCTTTGTCTCCTTCTGGGACTTTTGTCCTGGTTATGGGAACCTCTCTGTCACGATTCTCTGTCGTGGCTCTGGGACCGTTCTGGGACCTTTGTCTCCTTCTGGTTCTGGGACGCTTGTCCTGGTTCTGGGAACCTCTCTGTCACGATTCTCTGTCGTGGGAACCTCTCTGTCACGATTCTCTGTCGTGGCTCTGGGACCGTTGTCCCCTCCTGGTTCTGGGACTTTCGTCCTGGTTGTGTTAACCTCTCTGTCACGATTCTCTGTCGTGGCTCTAGGACCTTTGTCCCCTTCTCGCTCTGGGACGACCTTTGTCCCCTCTTGGACGACCTTTGTCCACACCTTAATCTGGGATGACCTTTGTCCCCTCTTGGAGTACCTTTGTCCACTCCTTGTTCAGGGACGACCTTTATCCCCTCTTGGACGACATTTGTCCACTCCTTGTTCTGGGACGACCTTTGTCCACTCCTCGTTCTGGGACGACCTTTGTCCCCTCTTGGACGACCTTTGTCCACTCCTTGTTCAGGGACGACCTTTATCCCCTCTTGGACGACATTTGTCCACTCCTTGTTCTGGGATGACCTTTGTCCACTCCTTGTTCTGGGACGACCTTTGTCCACTCCTCGTTCAGGGACGACCTTTATCCCCTCTTGGACGACCTTTGTCCACTCCTTGTTCTGGGACGACCTTTGTCCCCTACTGGTTCTGGTACCTTTGTCCCCTCCTGGTTCTGGGACCTTTGTCCCCTCCTGGTTCTGGGACCTTTGTCCCCTCCTGGTTCTGGGACCTTTGTTCTGTTTCTGCTTCTCAGTCCTGGTTAAGGGCTCTTTGACCAGCTTCCAGATGTGGGACGTTTGTCCCCGCTTCTGGGCTCGCTGTCATGGTCGTGGGCTCTATGCTCCAGTTTTAGGCTCTCTACTACGGTCTTGGGTTCTCTGCCCCAGTTCTTTGCTTTCCCGGTTCTGGACTTGCTGTACCAGTTCTATGTTCTCTGTACAGATTCTAAATGGGCTCTGTATCAGCATGCTGGTTACATGGGCTCTCAGACCCAATAAACTGCAAGAACTGCACTAGGCCGCTGTCCCTCAAGGGGTAATGAAACCACATGCTTTCAATGAATTGTAGTGATCTTTTGAGCAATAGCAGCTTCCGTTCTATTTGAATAGGAAGTGTCTGAACCGTTCTGTTTGAATAGGAAGTGTCTGAACTTGCAATTACTTGTTGCCCCCTGAGTCAGATAGAAGAAAATAGGATTGTAAGGCTGTGGGCACAGGTAATCGCTGCGACCCCTGACCTTGACTGGTAGGTCGCTCCCCCACCACACAGCTCCGTCTGTGTGCCCTGCTGCTGCCCCTGATTGTGCTCGTTTTTCCTTTCTGTACCCCCTTGCTGCCCCTGATTGTGCTCGTTTTTTCCTTTCTGTGCCCCCCTTGCTGCCCCTGATTGTGCTCGTTTTTTTCCTTTCTGTGCCCCCCTTGCTGCCCCTGATTGTGCTCGTTTTTCCTTTCTGTGCCCCCTTGCTGCCCCTCATTGTGCTAGTTTTTTCCTTTCTGTGCCCCACTTGCTGCCCCTGATTGTGCTCGTTTTTTTTTCCTTTCTGTGCCCCCTTGCTGCCCCTGATTGTGCTCGTTTTTTTTTTTTCCTTTCTGTGCCCCCCTTGCTGCCCCTCATTGTGCTAGTTTTTTCCTTTCTGTTCCCCCTTGCTGCCCCTGATTGTGCTCGTTTTTTTCCCTTTCTGTGCCCCCTTGATGCCCTGATTGTGCTCGTTTTCCCTTCTGTGCCTGTTTCCCGCCGCTGCGCCCCTGCGGCCCCGCCCCCTCACTGCCCATTCGCTGCCCCATTCCCTGCTCCTCCCTCCCACCTCCCCATTTATGGCGGCCGCTGTGCGGCCGCGCAGCGGACGTGCGCAGCGGGCACGCCGCTGGCGCGCCGAAGGCGCGCCTAAGGCAAGCCCGTCTGCGCCCGTCCGCGCCGTGACCGCGCCCAGCGCCAGACCCCCTGGTCCAGGCATCCCCCGTGCCCGCCACATCAACAGACGCCGATACGACGCCAGCACCCTCCACGCACTCAACCCCGGAAAAGATCACGCCTGCTACCAGGCCACCCCGAAGCGCACCCAAGGGCCTTCACCTGCCGGAACTGCAGCTTCGCCAGCACCCGCCCCGCCAAACCACCGCCCAGGAAAGAACCCAACTACCTCAGATGCATCCTCCTCAACACCCGCTCCGCCCGCAAACACGCCATCGAACTCTGGGACCTTCTCGACTCAACCTCCCCAGACGTCGCATTCCTGACGGAGACCTGGCTGAATCCCGCTTCAGCCCCCGACATCGCCATTGCCATCCCGGACGGATACAAGATCCCCCGCAGGGACCGCACCAACGGAGTCGGAGGAGGCATCGCCATCGTCCACAGGAACACCCTCAGAGTCTCAACCAACACCGACGACACCCTCAGCACCGCCGAACACATGCACTTCCAGATCCACACCGATCCCAACACCACCCTCAGAGGAACCCTCATCTACAGACCCCCGGACCCCGACCACAGTTCAGCGATTCCATCGCTGACTTCGTCAGCACACACGCCATCGCCTCCACGGACTACATCCTCCTCGGGGACCTGAACTTCCACCTCGAGAACAACAAGGACACCAACTCCACCACCCTGATCGACAACCTCGCCACCCTTGGACTCAGACAGCTCGTGACTACACCCACCCACGCCGCCGGCCACACGCTCGACTCCATCTTTTCCGCAAGCCCACACGTCTCCTTCAACCACACCTCCGAACCCCACTGGTCTGACCACCACTGCATCCACTTTACCTACAGGAAGCCCACCACGCACCACCGCACCGAACAAATGCCTCGCCACTGCTGGAGCAGAGTCACGGAAGACCAGCTAACCACAACCCTCGCCCTGAGCCCACCCGCCGAACCCATCCGACCCCGACACCGCCGCCCGCAACCTCAGACAGTGGATCGACGACTGCGCCAACACCCTCGCCCGCTCAAGAATCCGCCCAACAGCCACACCAGCAAGAAAGCCACCTGGTTCACCGAAGACCTCCAGGCCTCCAAACGAACATGCCGAAAACTGGAGAAGATCTGGCTCCACGAACGGACAGCGGACAGCTACGCCGCCCACAAGAGCGCCACCCGCAGTCACCATCACCTCATCAGATCCGCCAAAAGGGCCTCACTCAAAGACCGCCTAGACAACAACGCACACAACAGCAAGGAGCTCTTCAACATCGTGAAGGAACTCTCCAACCCCAGCTCCAACACCAACGACATCCAGCCGTCGCGAGACCTGTGCGACTCACTGGCCACCTTCTTCCACCGCAAAATCACCGACATCCACGACAGCTTCAACACCACGACCGCCCCGGCAACCACCGAGACCACTGCCCCCACAACCACCAACCGCCTGCTCTCCTGGACCAACATCAACGACGAGGACACCAGCGAGATCATGAACACCATCCACTCCGGTTCACCGCTAGACCCGTGCCCTCACCACATCTTCAACAAAGCCAGTACAGCCATCGCGCCCCATCTCCGGAAAATAATCAACATCTCCTTCGAGACAGCAACCTTCCCGGAAAGCTGGAAGCACGCCGAGATCACCGCCTTACTCAAGAAACCCAAGGCAGACCCCAAGGACCTCAAGAACTTCCGACCCATCTCTCTGCTCCCGTTCCCCGCGAAGGTCACCGAGAAAATCGTCAACAAACAACTGACCCGCTACCTCGAGGAGAACAACATCCTGGACCCTTCCCAGTCCGGCTTCCGCAGCAACCACAGCACCGAAACCGCCCTCATCGCCGCCACCGATGACATCAGGACCCTGCTAGACAACGGAGAAACAGCAGCCCTCATCCTCCTGGACCTATCAGCCGCCTTCGACACGGTCTGCCACCACACACTACGAACACGCCTTCACGACGCCGGGATCCAAGAGAAGGCCCTGGACTGGACCACATCCTTCGTTTCCGGCAGAACACAAAGCGTCCGCCTCGCCCCTTCCGATCCAAGGCCACCAAGATCATCTGCGGCGTACCCCAAGGCTCCTCCCTCAGCCCAACGCTGTTCAACATCTACATGGCACCCTCGCCCACGTCGCCCGACAGCACAACCTCAACATCATCTCCTACGCCGACGACACCCAGCTGATCCTCTCCCTCACCAAAGACCCTCACACCGCCAAAGCCCACCTCCACGAAGGAATGAAGGCCGTTGCCGAATGGATGAGGACCAGCTGCCTGAAGCTGAACTCGGACAAGACGGAGGTCCTCATCCTTGGTTCCAACCCTTCAGCCTGGGACGACTCCTGGTGGCCAACATCACTGGGAACAGCCCCGCCACCCACCGACCACGTACGCAACCTAGGGGTCATCCTCGACCCCACCCTCTCCATGACTAAGCAGGTCAACGCTGTTTCCTCATCCTGCTTCAACATCCTCCGAATGCTCCGCAGGATCTTCAAGTGGATCCCCACCGAAACAAGAAAAACAGTCACCCAGGCCCTCGTCACCAGCAGGCTGGACTACGGAAACGCCCTCTACGCAGGAACGACGGCTAAGCTCCTGAGACGGCTGCAACGCATCCAGAACGCCTCTGCACGTCTTATCCTCGACATCCCCGACGCAGCCACATCACACCCCACCTGAGAGACCTGCACTGGCTCCCTGTCAACAAGAGGATAACCTTCAAGCTCCTCACCCACGCACACAAAGCACTCCACAACTCCGGACCAGCCTACCTCAACAGACGACTCAGCTTCTACACCCCCACCCGCCAGCTCCGCTCGACCAGCCTCGCCCTCGCCACAGTCCCCCGCATCCGGAAAACGACCGCCGGCGGCAGATCCTTCTCCCACCTCGCCGCCAAGACCTGGAAC
Source organism: Calotriton arnoldi (assembly GCA_963921515.1). NCBI lineage: Eukaryota > Metazoa > Chordata > Amphibia > Caudata > Salamandridae > Calotriton > Calotriton arnoldi. The sequence continues at coordinate 1,963,479 of CAWUFW010000836.1, forward strand.
ACCCTCCCCACCAACCTCCGACAGACCCAAGACCTACTGGCCTTCAGAAGACTCCTCAAGACCTGGCTCTTCGATCAGTAGCAGCACCACCCCCCTCTTCCTCCAGTGCCTTGAGACCCTCGCGGGTATGTAGTGCGCTTTATAAGTGACATGATTGATTGATTGATTGATTAACTGCGTGGAAGTTAGAATGCATACAATACTGAACTTGAAGGCAAAATCTAAGTTCTCTGACTCGAGTTATCGGCTCTTTGACCCCGTCGTGGGCTCTATGTCCCGTTTCTGCCTTTGTTCCAAATTGTGTTGAAATGACTGCTGCTAGACTGATGTGTCCTTCCCAAGAAAAGTCACTTTATTACAATTAAAAGCCGAAGCTGGGGCACTGTTGTACTGGAAACAGACTGAGAGATAACAGCGCTCAAGTGCTACTCGTAGAAACCAGACTCAATAGCAGGATTCACCCCTGGATTTAATTTTGCTTAGTAACACTGTTCATCGACATAAATCTTACATGTGCAGAATTTGTTGAAAACTAGATAAAAATGGCATTACTACTCACCACGTGATTCTAAGGTAGCCGATGCTTAATGTCTGAGTGTCGCGTACCCTGCGCATGCATGTGACCTTGTAGTACATGGCCAGTTATCACTGTCACAGTTCACCAACGCGCTTTCATCCTCACGCTCTCCAAACACACGCGCATGACATGGAAACTGCTTGCGCTTGACTCACCCTTTGGTTTTGCTGGAGCGAGAGTAGATAGTGCGTGTACAACTGCTGACACACGCTTAAGATGACATGTAATGAACCTTGCCTTTGCGCCGGGAAGCGGGCAGTGTTGCGTTGTGTTCCCGTAACCTGTGTTACTATGGGAACGAAAGTATGCTCAGGGAACAAAACTGCAAAATGGTTTCCTGACGTTGCGTCATGACGTTTTACGTTGCGCGACGTTGCGCGATGACGCGCCCGGTGAAGGCCAACACGGAGCTCCCTGGCAACGAGGAAAACTTCCTCGAGACACTGCTCCTTAGAAACGCACTGTGCAGGAATGGCGCATGCGGGGAAGTGCGCGCACACCCTGAAACTGACTCACGGTTAAGGCGAGTGACGTCAGAGGTGTCTCCGATGAATTTCTCCAGATTTCCTCACTTCTGCCCCATTGGAATCTGGACATCGGAATCTGGACCACCGGATGGCAGCAGCTGGGCACAACACCGCAAAAATCGATTTCCTCCTTTTTGTTTTTTTTTTTGTTTCCGGCAGCAGGTTTATTAGTTTTCTGAGATTCTTATCGTTTAAGGCAGCAGCTTGGGTACTTGTTACTAGGAGCTGTGCTGTTCTTCTTGGTCTGGTCAGCTAAATCGTCGCCAAAATGTTGTAAATGATAATGTAGGCAGCAGGACACTTCCTTTAGGTTACAAGATAGGTTTATTAGGAACACAGCAGAGCGCACACCTCACCAGCTGACCAGACCATCAACTGACAAGAGTGGAATCCTCAAACAGTACAAGATAGAATGCACACAGGTATTCTAGGAGGCTGGGGAAGAGGAAACACAAAGGAAGGTCTAATGACCATAAGTGGCCATCTTGTGAGAAGCACAAGTATACTACAGTATCCCTCGCTGTTCCCAATCCAATGCTATTGGACCATAACTACCCTCAGCCATGTGAGCCAACTCTTCCTTGGTCCAGTTGAAAACATCCTCCCTACTATTAAGTTTAACTGTTACTCCTCTATGTCTATCTTCTACTTGATTTACAAACTTCTTTTCTATCTCAGTTATTGTACATGTCAAGTTGTGTCTATGTGCATAAGCTGTGTCTGGGGTATCAATAGATACAAAATACTTTCCCGTTCTCTTCTTGCTTGTAATAGTCATATTTGTTCAGATGCTTATAGACTGGAATTTCTGAAAAGCACCAAATCATAATTCGAGAAGTAGCACTCATAATGACCTTTTCCATAAAACATGCTAAGCAGCAAACTACAACTATATACCATACATCAAGGGCAGATGATCATACCTGATACCCTCCTCAACAGAGGCAGGCAATTGCATGCACACATAACAATCTCTCACATCCATGGTATTTACATACTCATACAATAACTTCGCATGAGCATTCAACGTATAAACACCTTTAGACAAATCTACATGCAATAAGCGACTAGTCTGTTCTATCAAAGCACTGTCAGCTCCTAATGTACCGTCTTTTGTGCTAGAAGTGGTAAGAGTGTACGCCCACTCCCTTAACCTCAGCTTCATGTGAACTTACAATGGACATAACAATCACTACAGCTATTACTATGATTACTCCTACAATAAGTGCACCTATTATACATTTGTGCCTACGGTTTGAATTTCCAGACTCCATTTTCAACTGAGTTCGGATTGTGACTGTAATGGATCAATGCAAAGTCTCTTTCTCTGCCTCTCACTGTTGCATAATAAAATTCATATGGCGTTTCTTGAAATCTTGGACACAGTTTTCAGTTCATTGCACAATATTTACACAGCTTGGAAGACTTCCCTAGGCCTCTTTCTTCTTCTACAGAAAAGTCCCTAATTTTATTCTTCTTCCACTCGGACCTAGGTTATCTTCTTTTGAGCAAATGGAATTCTATTTACAGTTCAAAGTTTAATTTTCATCCCCTATGAGATCAGAGCCAACTTCTTCAATGACACACTGCAAAATTTCAATTCGAAATGCTGCAATCTCCTGAGCAGATGGCTGATTCCCAAAGGTTGGAAACGTGAGATCTTACAAAACCAAGCTCCGTAAGCCACTCAGTCTCGGTGGATATGGTACAGTCAATGTCAGAACTCCATTAGCCTCTACTCCAGGAACTAGCAGTTCAATTTCAATTATCAGCACTTATGTCCCGGACCTCACTGTCCCCAGCATTTGTAACAAGGTGAGTCCACTCTGGAGAGGCGTATCTCTGACACGGTACTCTCCTCGACTTCCTCACGCTCCCCTGAGCTTGTTCGGTCTCACATTGATCAGAATCAGATGATTCAGATATGGGAGCAAGGCCTCTTTCTGTAGCAAGTCTCAGATTCTGCCTTTTCTGTTTCACAGCCCACGATTCTCTTGTAATTTCAGTTTTATTTTGTAGCACCCGACCACTCTCCACACCAGTCTCTTCAGCAGAGTCAGACTCTATACCACTCGCAACGTTACCATCTCCCTCAGAGTCTTTACCTGGGCCTTGTGTAGCGTGACCCCCCTCAGCTCTACCTGGTGGGTATCCAGCCTCTTCAGGAACCCTCACAGCTTGGCTTGCCCTCTCCGTTGGTCTTGCAACTATGGCTAGATTCACTTCAAGGAGAGGAGCTGTATCTTCCAAGGGTCCTGAAACTCTACGGGTGTGGAAGGCGTGTATCCAATTTGGCACACCTCCACACAGCAGTGTTCTTCACCAAAATCACCTGGTAGGGACCTCGCCAACTGCATTAAGACAGTTCTTCCTCACATGTTTTCAGACCAGGACCCACTCTCCCGGGCCCAAGTCATGGCAGAGGTCTTTCGAGGTCGGTGCAGTTGCAGCTTCAACCTGGTGAGACACAGAACAAACCACATCAGCCAATCCTTTGCAATAGTCAAGAACCAAATCATTGGTGATGTTAATTAATGCTGTGGATGGCACTGCAGGCAAGCACATCGCCCCCCCCCCCCCATGTGGATCTCATGAGGGGATAGCCCAGTCCTCCTGTCTGGAATGCTGCACAAATTCATCAACACCAAAGGCAATGCATCAGGCCAGTTCAGAGACGTCGAAGAGCACACCTTTGCTATTCTCATCTTTAGTGTCCCATTTATCTGCTCCACCATTCCTGATGCTTCTGGCCTGTAGCTACAGTGTAGTCTTTGGTCGACATTCAAGGCAGTGCACAGCAGCTTCATGATCTCACTATGGATTTGAGTTTCTCTATCCGGCTCCAATGTAGTTTGAAACCCGAACCGAGGTATAAGCTCCCTTAACAATAACTTGGTTACTGTGAGGCTATCACACCTTCTAGTCGGGTATGCTTCCACCCAAAATGCACACGACAACCAGACTGTATCTCAAGCCATTGCACCTAGGCATCTCTACAAAATCTAGCTGTATTCGGTTAAAATGACCTCCCGATCTTCCTTTTTTTTTTTTTTTTCATTCACAGTACAGCAGATAGATCACATATTTATAAAAAACAAGGTTTAGCTTACTTCAAGAAACACTTTACATTGCTATTATCATATATTATATTCATTTTGCAGCAGCATACATTACTTTGGTTAATTAACAGACATAATCCGGAGTAGACCATAAGGAGAACACCTACCTAGAAGCTTACTCTGCTAAGCATTATCCTTTAATCTATATATAGGGCCCCAGATACATCTGCCACGTTGCCTGCCCTTTCTCCCCTTTCTTTCATAAATATTTTTTTCCAAGTTAAAAGTAGATAACAATTTATTAAGCCACTGTTGGAAGACTGGAGGATCTCTATCAAGCCAGGCTGTTGCTATACAAATTCTCAACACCGACATTGCAACAAACAAAAAGTTCCTATTCGTATTGAGCCTATCCCCACTTATAACTCCCAGCAATATCAACGCTGGCGTCAGAGAGACATTGATACCCAAGTGAATGCCCAAAAACTCTGAGATATCATTCTTTAATTTTTGTAACTGGGGACAAGTTGCAAACATGTGTATAATCTCTGCTTCTGAACTATTGCACCGTGGGCATCTAATTCCTGATTGTCCCCCCACTGCGCAATCCTAGCCGGTGTGTGATACAAAGAGAATAGAGTCTTGTAGTGTTGTGCTTGTAGGGCGGCTGAACATAGTAGTGTCTGACCCATTTCTAGAGAGTCCATTACAGAAGATTGCTCTATATCCAGCTTAACTGCCCATTTTCCACCGTGTTTCTCAAGATCATCCGTTTTCAGGGAAGATAGCTCCATATATAGCCTCCGTATAGTGCAGTCTTCCCCTGCTCTGATGATATCAATAATTTTATTATCCCTAAATTCAGCACTCCCCCTGTCTTACTACTGAAAAAGCTACGGATTTGGAGGTATTTGAAAAAATTACTACGACCTATATCGTAGATCTTCTGTAAATCGGTAAATTGTGCTATTCCACTGGGTCCCATTAAATCCCCCACTCTCTGTATACCGGATCTTTCCCACTCTGCCATCGTTGAATCTGCAAATATTTCCCCTGGTAATGTCGGGTTTTTATATAATCTCGTGTAGGCATTCAGACGACCCAGACCAATTTTTTTCCGAAATATTCCCCATATTTTGTATGCCGCTTGCAATGTCTTGAAGCGTGTTCTTTTAAAATAGTTTGGGTCAGTAAATTTCACCAAACAGCTCTGAGCATTTTCTCCAATTAAATATGTGTATAGATTCATTGAACCATCCCCGGGTCCTTCCGCAATATCCTCTCCTCCCAGTAATCCCCTCATATGTTGAAAAGCAGTAGCCCAGTAATATAGTTTAAAATCCGGAATGGCCCAGCCCCCTCGTTCCCTAGGTAGTGACATAAACCTTACTGCCCTTCTAGTTCTCCCGTGAGCCCAAATACATTTGTTCACTAAGTTCTCTAATACACTAAACCACTTTTTCTCGACCTCTAATGGGATACCCCTAAATAGATAAAGGACTTTAGGAAGAAAAACCATTTTCACAACATTACATCGCCCTACTAATGATAAATGGAGATTGTGTACCCTGTCAAAATCTTTCCTGGCTTTGTTAATTATTGGTGTCATATTTTTCTCCACTATGTGCCCCAGATCAGCTGTGATTTCTATCCCTAAATACACCGCAGAGTCAGTCACTCGAGTATCTGCACAAACTACCATCGTGTTCTTAACTATTTGGGTTTTTTGTTTGTTCAAAGCGTAGCCAGACACCCGACCGAAATTCTGCGCTTCTGTCTCCATTGCTCTCAAAGCCATGGTCGGGTTTGGGGTGACTAACGCGATATCGTCTGCATATGCTAAAGTTTTGCATTCAAGTGCATGAAATCTCATAGGGGGAATATACTCGTTTGCCTCCATCTTCCGAATAAAAGGATCAATATAAATGGCAAAAAGTAATGGGGAGCAAGGGCAACCCTGTCGGGTACCACGTCTAATATCTAGTAAGGCCGTATATCCTCCATTAATCTTCAGTCGAGCTGATGGAGAATCGTACATAACCTGTACCGCTCTTATAAACCCCTCCCCTAAGCCATACCGTCTCATAGCGGCCCAGAGGTAGCCCCAGGAGACCCGATCAAAGGCCTTTTCTGCATCTATAAGTAGCACCGCCATAGGGTCTCCGGAGGCTGCCGCCGCGTCGAAGAGCGTTATGACCTGACGGATATGTTGCGTCGTCCCCCGCCCGGGAATAAAACCGTGTTGAGTCGGGCTAACCATTCTGGAAACTATCTTTCCTAACCTAGAAGCCAGAATCTTAGAGAAGATCTTTGCATCCCCATTCATCAATGTGATGGGTCTATAAGACCCAGGCTGCCTAGGGGTTTCCCTTTTTAAGAAAGACCACAATGTCTGCCCCTGCCCAAGAGTTTGGAGCCCGGCCCCCGGTCTGTACTTGCTTAATCATCTCAATAAGTTGAGACCCCATGGTGTCATGAAAGACCTTATAAAATTCTAAGGGTATTTGATCGGGGCCAGCAGCTTTGCCCGATGGAAGACTGAATAAAGCCTCAGAGATCTCCTCCGACGTAAATAAGGCATCTAATGCCTCTCTTTCAATTACTTCTATCGGATCTATAATGATCTCGTCTAAATAGCTTTGAGTGTCCAAGGGATCCTTATCCTGGTCTTCATGATACAGTTTACTGTAGTAACTCCTAAATGCCTCCTGAATCCCCACTGCCTCATTAATCAGTTCCCCATTTCCATCTTCAATCTCCCTGATCTCTGCAGCGGCCTCCTTTTGCCTTATACGAATCGCCAAAGTGTGCCCTACCCTTTCGCTGAATTCATGACACTGCTCCCTTTTAGCAAGATAGGTCGTGGCCACTTTGGCTGCCAATCGGTCCTGTGCTTCTGCTTTAGCAAGGGCCAATCTAATCAAGATACTGTCTAGGTCTGCCCCTAAGGCAATTGCCTGGCAGAGCTCCTCCTCTACCTCTCTTACTTTATTGCTTTTTATAGAATCTAGCAATCGATCTTGTTTCTGTCGATGCAGACTATAACTTAAAGTTTCCCCTCTTACTCCAGCTTTGAAGGTATCCCATACTATCCCAAAACAAGCGGTACCACTATTGATTTCCCAGAATTCAACCATCCAGTCTTTCATATATTTTATATATGTATTGTCCTTCAAAAGCCCCCTCTCAAATGTCCAACATCTCACAGGCCTTCCCAACCCAGCCATATCTAATGTTAATACTAAAGGGCTGTGATCTGACATTACCCTGGGGAGTTTTTCTATCCTGCATCGGGAAACTAAAAGCTTAGAGGCAAAAAAGTAGTCCAACCTGACTACTAATTTATGTGGGGCTGAATAAAATGTGCTACCAGGATCATCCGGCTTCAGAATATCCCAAGTATCAACCAATGCGTTATTACGTACCAGGCTAGAGAGTGCTCTATATACTTTTTTCTTCCGGCCCTGATACCTATCTCCTCCTTCATCCCACAATCCTCCCAAGCCGTTAATATTAAAATCGCCACACATGATAACCAAAGGAGACCAGGAAGCCAACTCTGTATCCAGGAACTCGAAGATATCAGGGTCATCTTCCGTGGACCCATATACCGAACATATAGTAAAAATCTCAGCCGACATCCCACATTCTACTAATACCCATCTGCCCCATTTATCCTCAAGTTTCCGTCTTACCGTTATATCCTTTCTTTTTGTCAGAATGGCCACCCCACGGGTTTTGGTCCCCTGCCTAGTACAAGCCAAAAGACGAAAACCTAACTGCTCCAAAAGCCTGCCTTTCATCCCCTCTATGTGTGTTTCTTGCAGACATAGAATGTCAAGCCGCATTGTTCGCAACATTATTGCGATTCGTTGTCTCTTACCAGGATCATTCAGTCCATTCACATTCATTGTAGCTATTCTCAACTCCATTTATCTGGTTTGTAAACAAGACCCTTTACAGTATCCTCTCCAATCATCTTGCTGACTCTTTCTCCCAATTTTGCCAATTCCATCCTCTTGCATCCTTTGTACTGTTCCTTGTATCCGCTAACCATTCTGCTGTGCTGTGTTAAACCCCCTCCACCCTGACTGTCCCTACCGCTCCCCCCCTGCCCAGACCCCAAACCCGCCCCCCACCCCCCACCCTTCTTGATGGCAAATAGGTCACAAATGACCTATGTGTGGCAGCAGAGATCCGAAGAGGGCGGCGCGGCCGCGGCCACCCCTTCCCTGCCTTTTCATATGTCATATTGCACATATTATTCACTTATCCATATATAGACCATATCTATAATTTAAACTGATCCTTGCCTACTTATTTCTTATCAGATACTAAACAAACAAACAAACATAATGTATTAGCATTAGAGCACGAATCAGTGTGTATTAACCTAAACTACCTTACATATCCCACCACCGTTAGAGCACCACCCAAAATTAACACCCTCTTTGTGACATTATTAAAAAAGTCAGTTTCCAACATTTAATAACAGCTCAAGAAGTACCATCTGCTCCTTTCTTAGATAAAAGTTCGGCTAGGTAAGTTTGCGCTTTGATCTCAGAGGAAAACATGCGGACTTGGCCATTAGTGATAACCTTAAGTCGAGATGGGTATAGCAGATAAGCCTTGCTTTTTGCCTCCTGAAACGATCTTATCATTTGCCTAAGACGCCACCTCCGCTCAACAGTGGCGTGGCAAAAATCAGGACGGGCGAAGAATGTGTTACCATCAAACGTGCGTTTGGCCTCTGGCTTCGCCTTATCCATAATAGCTTGCCTAAGGAGGTAGTTACCAATATATACAAGCATAGCCCTTGGGTACCCCCCCCGAGTCCTCTGTCCCTCTTTTTTTAAGGGTAAGTGGAAAACGATGTGCTCGCTGAACCTCCGCATCCCAATTCCACTCTGCGAGTTCCGGAAATGCCCCCTTTAAAAGGGCAACCACAAATGTTCTTGCATCCCTCCCTTCAACGTTTTCAACCAAGCCCAAAAGTCTGACATTATTTCTTCTCTGTTTGTTTTCAAAGTCCTCCATCTTCCATGCCAGGTCCTCGGAGATTTTTTCTTGTGTGTTCTTGAAAGACTGCCATTCATTGGCCTGATCCTCCAACCTCCCAGTCCGATCCTCCACCTGGGTAACCCTGCTCTCAAGGCCTTCATAAAGTTTGTTTATCTTCCGGAGTGAGCCTTGCAATTTCTTTGTGGCCATTTGTGCCCTGCGAGACTCTGATCTAACTTCTCCCTGCATTTGTTTTAATGTAGTATATATCAGTTCCATCGTAGGGGCTGGCGTAGGGCTAGTGGCAGTAGCTATAGCAGTAGTGATTGCCTTCAAACCGGTTTCCTCGTCAGAGTTAGAGTTGGGTGTCGTACCCTCTTCAGGGTATAGTTGGGAGGAGGCTGAATAATCCCAAGTGAGTCTGCGAGCTGCTGCTGCACCCTCGGGGGCCGTCGGACTCCCTTTACCTTTAGATTTTGTTCTTAACCTGACTCTTGTCACTGTTGCCCTTGATGCCCTTGATGTCTTCTGCCCCAAAGAAGTCTCTCCCGAATCTGTGTAATCCGTAAGATTGTCTTCGCTTGTGTGGGGGATGTCAGAGTCATCATTTAAAGAAAAAAAACATTCTCCGTCTGGTGAACCGGTAATCTTTTTCACCACTCCACCCCCCGGGTAACTAACTTGAGATTGTTCATGGTCACTCAATTGGCCGATACATGAGCCAGTTTCTATTATTTCACTCACAGCGGGCACAACAAGTTCAACAACGAGAGGAGAAGGAGTAGATTTAGTTATCATTTTTGCTTCATCACTACCGGACTATGTCGTTACCTGAAGGATTTGCTGTACACCACTGTCAGGCAGGATCATGCTCTCTTCGTTCGTCTTCTCACCCCTGCAGGCTGGCCCAGGGAGTGCTTGCAGCTTTACCAGATTCGCCGTCAGTGTGAGAGCAGCTGATGGCTCTGTCAGCAGCTCTGTCGAAGCGTCCTCTGTTATTGCCGTGGCTGATGCCGGACTTCCCTCGAGCAGCACTGAGGTTTCTCCGGTAAGACTCGCGGCGTGTGTGAAGTGCTCTGCAAGTGTAGGTTGTCTAAGAGAGATACTGGATCGAGCAGTGTTAGCGGGGCCGAGGTCACCGCTATTTCGCTGCGAGACGTTGGCTCCGGCGTCCACTTGTTTCTGCGGTGCACGCCGCTGCTGCTGGCCGATGCCACGTCCAGATACTGATCCCTGTAGTTTCAGAAGCTCCCTGGGATTGTCTTTCGGATCCTTCTGGCTTTTGGGATCCTTCTGTTTACAGGTCCGGGGGGGCATTCTGATCGCAAGCGCTACGATGTGATGTATAAGCGCAATAAGCTGTTTGCCGTTTCCGATGCTTCTGCGATGTATGCGTGGTGATCGGGTGATACAGACAGCGTTCCTGCGCCTCTGTGTTCCCCCCCAACTCGGGGTACGTGATGGATCCTGCTGTTGACAAGGATCACTTACAGCTTGCCAGTCTGTTGACAATATGGTCAAATGTACTGGATATGTGCTAGATGACATGACCATCCACGTTATCTGTTCATTAGCTCTCCAGGGAAGGGGAGCTCAAGGCCGCAGCTGCCACTACAACCTCTCGGCGGCCATCTTTGCCCAACCTCCCGATCTTCCAATGCGACTCAAGGCAACCACAGTTTTCTTTCCAGCATTCATCTGTTGACACGTGACACATCAATGGCACACTGCATCAGCAACCACACCAGATCTCTGGTTAAACCACATTTGCCTAAAAACTTGCATCATTGCATCTCCTCCAATATGAACTGCTGCATGAATCTGTCTCGCCATAGGATTCAGTAAACAATCTGGCAACACATCAGTTGAGACCCAAATACCGCCTTCCCTCCTTTCACAACCTGCTCTAATCCAGCCAGCCTGTTCTTAATCTGATGATTTTCCCTGTAGACACCTGACCTCATCCCAGGTATCTGCAATGGCTAGTATCATGCTGAGCTCAGTTCTTTCTGTGCTCTCGCCTAAATGTTCCCCATTAAAAATGCATGCATGAGTTGCACAAAAGCGGGCAACCTCGTCCATATATCTGTACCCCGCGTTCACAAAATATTCCCCTTTCCCATGGGCAGCGCACTTCACGACCGCCACTTCCTTCGGTCGCTGCAAGGCTTCCAACAGATGTCTCACATACTCCCCATTCCTAATGGGAGATCCTGATGATGTCAAGAACCCCCTCTGTGACCATAGCTGTTCGAAGTCATGAACCACACCGAAACCGTTCTGGCTATCGGTATAGATGGTGACTCGGATTTGATCAGAAGCAAGACATGGACGGGTCAAAGCAATGATTTCAGCTACTTGTGCGGAGTATACTCCTTGTAAACAAACAACTTCTACATCTCCAGAAATGGTACATACAGCAAAAGCTGCTAGGTAACCCTCATTGTCTCTTAGGCATGAACCATCAACAAAAAGGACTTGAACAGACTCAGGCAGAGGTTCATCGACAATGTCGGGTCTCGGTTTGGTACAAAGTTCAGTCAGCCGTGGTCCTCACAATCTTCCCTATCAACATTTGGAATAAGCATCAAAATAGCAGATTTAAGCCAGAACACGTCTTCAAGGAAATGTTCTCAGCGGCTAATAAGATTTGCTCGTAACTTGTTAACCTATTAGTCATCAAATGCTGTGTTTTGGTTCTCGTCATCAGGAGCTCAACTGAGTGTGGAACATAAACAGTAAGGGGATGACCCATTACGATACTTTCACACCTTTCAATGCTGACACCTGTTGCAGCAACGGATCTGAGACATCCGGGCAATGTTGAAGCTACAGGATCTAATGTAGCTGAGAAATAGGCCACTGGTCTGCGGACAGCCCCATTTGTCTGGGTGAATACAGATAGAGCACAACCCTCCCTCTCACAGCAGAACATCAAAAACGCTTAGTTGTAATTGGGCATTCCCAGAGCTGGAGTGCGACAAAGGCATTTTCTCGGCTCCAAGAAGAAGGCAACCTAGCAATCGTTGTCCCAGGGTACCGGATCGCTCACATCGTTGTGTGTCAGTCTCTGTAAGGGCTTCGCCTTCAACAAGAAGTTTGGAATCCATTGTCAGCAGTAGCCAACTATTTCCAAAGACATCCTGACTTCTTTTTGTGTGGTAGGTGCATCATTTTCATGATCGCCTCAATGCGGTCTGGTGACACTTTTCTCTTGCCTTTTTTGATGCGATGACCCAAATACTGAACTTCTGTCAAGCAGTACTGAAGCTTACTCGGTTACACTTTGTGTCCATTTTCTGCCAAGTGGTTCAGTAGGGCAATGGTATCATCCCTACAAGCCTCTTCTGTCTCCGATGCAATCAAAAGGTCACCAATGTACTGCACAAGCACTGAATTCTGTGGCAGCACCAAGCTCTCAAGATTCTTTTTTTAAATCTGATTAAAGATAGATGGACTTTCAGTATACCCTTGGGGGATACGACATAATGTTAAAACATGATTTTCCAGCCGGAAAGCAAATAAAAATTGGCTTTCCTCATGCAATGGAATGGAGAAAAACGCTTGACACAAATCGATCACATCAAACCATTCATCCTCACAAGGAATCGGAAACTGGATCACAGATGGATTCGGTACCACGTGACAACATGGAATCACAATTGCATTGATTTTTCTTAAATCTTGAACTATGCAATATATGTCACTCGGCTTCTGTAACCCCATTATGGATGAATTGCATAGACTTCCTATTATCTCTTTCAAGATGCCCTGCGAAATCATGGAATCAATCACAGGTGTAATCCCTGCCACCGTTTCCGGGGTCAGGTTGTATTGGGGCTTTCTTGGAAATTCTGCATTTGGCTTGACTTGTATCCGAACTTGCTCGACTCCTCGAATCAGTCCTATCTCTTCACCTGTGAAGTCCCACACCACGAGAGTGACGGTTTCTCTCAAATCCCATGGCATGTCCTCCACGGTTAATACTGGAAACATGTCTACACAGTGGTTCTGGTTCACCAATTTGAATGCAATGTCAACATCATAAGTTTGTAGTTCTACTCCCTTGGGTGTGCAAAAGATGGTACAATTCAGTTTGCATAAGAAAGCACGTCCCAGCAAACAAACTGGACTTGAATCGCACACCACAAATTGGTGTCGATCCTGAAAAGTTCCTATTTTCATGGGTATTTCTTCTGTTAGTGGTTTTGTCATTCTCCTATTAGCAACTCCTACAATTTCGATCGATTGTCCCGGAACGGGGTAGGTTTGGAACTACTGCAGATCTCACAGTAGAACGGGTAGCACCAGTGTCAATCAAGAATGTAATGGGATGACCACCTACATCTGCTTCCAAATACGATCCGCTCTGGTCTACCTCTAGGACTGCTTCAAGGGTACAGCCCTCCTTCCCACTCAGGCACCGTCATTGTGACAGATCCGGATCGAATCTGTCTAGAGTTTCTATGAAAGGCATTTGGTGGTACACTTGATTACTCTGCGGGACTCTTGGAGGTTGAGGTACTTGCACTAGCTGGTTCTGACCTCCCCTTTTGTAAGATCTGGGTCTTGTCACAGTGTTTATTGCATCGGGCACCTGTATGAACTCTCCTTCTTGCAACTAATTTGCTGGATTTGCTCAACACTCGGGCTTCCACTGCCTGATTTTGTGACAATAATGACAAGCAGTCATTTTCTTTAGTGTGGTAATGTCAATACCTGTCTTGGGGTCTGTACCCTTCCTTTTTCCCTGTCCAGCATTGTTCAGGACATTTTGAAACCCTCCTTGATTGTTTCCCTGATTCCGACCTAAGGTTCCCCCATTCGTCTGCACCTGATCTACTCTGTTCGCAAACCTCATTTGGACCAACATCAACTTGTTCTTTATTCTCCAGTGCTTGAAGTCCACCTCATCACTGCAATACCTGGCGTACCATAGGATTTCATCCGACAGACTTGTTTTGCCAGCAGATTAAATGCTGTTGAATCATAACACTAATTTCCGGTCTCAGTCGCAGTACAAATTTGGAAACAAACTGTCCCATATCATTAGGGTCAAGAGTATCTAACCCACTGTATTGCTTGAAGGCTTGCAAGAGATGTTCATAGTAAGCATGAACTGATTCTTTGGGTTCCTGTGTCGTACTATCTATTTTAACCCATAAATATCTTGTGAGGCTATTTTGGACTGCAACCATGTAATTACTTGTTCGAACTTTTTCATAACCAAAAGTGATGGACCGTAAGTTATGGAATCCCTATCTGGTTCAGCAGAAGGCCAATCAATAGCAATTTTGTAAGCGGACTATAGGTCACTAGGAACCACAATATCAAATAATGTGTTCAAATCAATCCACAGCACCTTTGAAATCTTTACAAGGCGATTAACTTGCTTATACCATTCAGCAGGATTCTCCCTCAGCCGAGGAAAATCATTTGTGAACACTGCTAAATCGCCCTTGCTCTAAGGCACATGCACAACCCCCCACTAAGCACTTCTCGCAGTGGGTAACCCTCAACTCCTGGTATTTCCCCTCCAGGAGGCGTAGTTTCTCCCATCACCTTCCTAACGTTCTTTTTCTTTGACCATCTTTCTTCCCATTTGTCAAGCATGCTCCATGCACCTATCCCTATGATCAACTCTCGAATGTGTGTTTTCAAACCTGTCACCCTTTTTCTCTTCCAGTTCCTGATCCCTGTAATTCAACCTATGATTTCCCTGTAACATTTTCATTTTGGACAGGTCTACATCATACTTTTGGGCCAATTCTGTCAATTTCTCATGTGCTCATCTCGCTTTACGGGTGACGTCCTTCGCCACAAACAATAGCTCATCCTGTTCATAAATTTCTACCCTCTCCAAAGGCAAATTTCCACTGATTATTTCATCCACCTGTCTTTAACCTCACTAAATCTAGCAATTTTGCCTTTACCGCAGCCTTGATTGAACCCTGAATCGACGTGCTACTTTGTCCTTCTCTATCACTGCTCCGATTTCTATGCCAATTCTCTGAAGTTGGGGTCTGGAGGGCATTCTGATTTTCAGAGGTTCCCTAGCCTGCGCCTTCTTCTGGTATGCTTCCCATGGGTCCCCTGACTGGAGCTTCCCACATTCTCAAGTCTGAATTCGAGTTCGCTAATGACACAGATTGTATGGTATTGGTCCCAACACGTACTCTCGAAGGATCTGCAGTTGCTGGCAACGGGGGAACTAGATTCTATAGGCACCAGAAACTGATTGTTCCCACTCATAGTCACATTTCCCCCTGAGCTGACCCTTTCTTCTAACCCTGGCTGTTGTTGACTATCATTTTCCACTAAACTCGAGTCATACACAGAGACTACAGGTCCGATAGTGACCATTACCGTAAGGCTTCTGGCAACCGTAAAGCAGCGTTGACTCCACTCGACTCTGCACCTCCTAACACCGTTATGCCTGTTCCTTCTACTCCTGCTGAAATCCTTTCCACCACCCCTGCACTATGGGCCTATCTGTGATGTTTCCGTATTTGTTGCATTTGCCAATTCTCGCCTTCTTTCCTCTGAATGTGGATTGTAAGGTGGAGGACGCTCTGCCAATAATCTGTCTAACAAGCTGTCATCGGTATCACTCCCATCGTTTTCATTTTCCCCTCCACTCCTATCCTGAGTATCTCCCTCTCTCACCAGCATTGGGTACAATCTCTTTCCATCAATGGTGTCTACTCTCCATCTCTTAAGTTGTGCATCCTATTGCGCATCCTGATATGCCTTCATTGCCTTTTTCATCTTCCCATGTACTCTCTCCCTGTTCTTTGCCTGGGCTGCTCGCATCCAAGCATCTAATGCCTCAAATTGTGTTGGTCTAGGTGGAGGCCGTAGTGAAGACATCACTCCCCTCAACTGATACAACACCTCCAATCGAAATGAACCATAACGTGGGCAAGCCAAGTCTCCCTCTTTTTCAGTGATTTTGTGCCAATTGTGAAGCCAAACTATAGTATGGAGTCCTACATTTGTTGCCATGCCATTGTGCTGGAGTATCCTCGGGCAGTGCTTCTTCAGCCACTCGAGTAACCACTCCCCTATTTCCCCTGCACAGATCACGTAACACCCTAAAGCATCGCATGATTAAGTCAAATTTTTCCTTTAACAGAGAAGGTTTTCTCAATTACAACTTCCTGATGACTACTAACCAATTCCAGCACAGCGTTACACCAACCGACCTAACGCAGCATGGCACGCTCTGACGTCCGCTTTTCTCTCCTCGCAGCGGCTCACCCTCCTTCACAATTTCTAAGTTCACTCTCACTCACACAATCACAACTCCGTAATTGTCTGTCTTTCTAAAAGACCGATAGAATTCAATCACTCAAGACATTCACACACAGTGACCCTCAATCTGCGCTGGCAACCTGAATCAATATAGTCCATCTCTGTACACAAGGTTTACCATACGATTCTCACACGTCCCATCCACACAAAGTTCCCTGTCTTAGGTGGAACTGCTGATGACGTCTCATGGCAACTCCTCAAACCTGCGGTCAGACAATTACAACAAATCAATGTCTTCTACACCATTTAATATATCCTGGGATCTTACGCCACTTCGGGGCCTGAAACTCAAATCACACACCTTGGACCACATCCGGCCCGAAACCACATTCACTCGACTTTCACACAAACTCAGCCAGACATCATACAATCAACACACTCTCACAATCTAACACACGACGCATCCCTATTGATACTCACTCCTCCCTTCTTTGCTGCTCTTGCTGCACCATCAATCTCCGTTGGTCTCCGCCAAAGTCCGTCGTTCTCCGCGCTCGATCATTAGGCTCTATTTTGGGGCTCTGGGGATCTAAGTCTTTTCTAGAGTTTTCTAGATTCTCTCCCACTTTATGTGATCACCATCCTACACTGCTACCAACTGAAGGAGCCAGGTTCCACGTTCTAGATCTACTCTGGAACCCCAGGTCGATGACTCTTTTTATCAGCATGAAAGCGTGGAGGGTAGAGACATCTTTAGCCAATCAATCATTGCAGTTCCAATGAACTATGACTCCAAAGAATCATAGACTCCCAATTAAGTTTAGTTTGTCAGTCAGTCAGTCAAAATTATTTATTCTGTTACCACCATAGCCATATAAGAGTACTTATAAACATACAATTAAAATACAGTTAAAATCTTTATTCATCACTATATGTGATAGAAACAAGCAAAAACAACAATGCATAATAGTTGTACAAAGCGGAATCAATGGGCAAAGTGCTCAAGTGCCAAAATACATACAAATAGATTTTGTAAAGCTTGTAAAATCCATATAAAATAGAGAAATACAATATACATAAGAAGTATAACATTCATTAACTGTGCAAGAGACAACATATTGATCATTTTCCCAATAAATCATGCAGGCGTACCACTGAGGAAATGAAATTATGAATCTTCTGGCAAATTTTTTCTGATTGCAGGAGCTGTAAGTAAAACAGAGCCGGTCTGCATTTCCTTATATTCAAGGTTTTTAAAAGTGGGATAAAATGTCTCTGTGGCCTTGAATAAAGCTGACAAAAGAATAAAAAGTGCACCATGTTTTGCTTTGACGCTGAGTCGCACGGGCATAGTTGAAGCTCCACATCACAATACGCATTTCGAGGATAAGAAACCAGAAGGTGGGCTATACTGAACGTAAATCTGACCAAATGAAATCTTGTCATATGACTTAGGGGAAACAATAAATAAGGCTCTATGTTATCTGTACAGACCAGTGGCAAGTACTCCTTGACTTTCTTCTTACTTAGCTCTGAGCGCTCATTATATAGTTTTAACATGCATAACAAATCCTTTTTCAGCTGCTGTTTGGATATATTTACCATTGTTTCTGGAGTGCTAAAGCATTCCCCTCTGCCCACTTGTTCTAGCATAATGTTGATGTGCCGAAACCAGGGAATCTCCTGTGTATGTTCTAGGTTAAGACAATCGACTATTTTTGAGCGATTAAGCGCGGGCTGTTCTTTAACCCACACCGAGTGCCACAACATTATCAGGGCTATCTTTACGCGGTGCACTAGCGTGATTAAACCTAGTTCCCTATAACATAAAATAGACTGTAGGCTTCTAGGAGCTGCCAGGAGATGTCTGAGAGGATGATTTTCTGCTGTCTGGAGGCAGATTAGGTTACCAAAGCCCCACACTCCCGCCCCATACAGAATGACAGCACAGCTGCGGGCTTTATAGATGGTAATTAAGGAGTCTAATCGTGTGTGGCCCAACTTCCTGGCAAACCTAAACAGTGCCTCCACATTACGATCAAAGGAGCTTTTCTTAACATTCACAAGGTGACTCCATGTTCCTTTCTGATCAAAAGGTATACCTAGATACGAAAAGGTTGGCACATACAGTAATTTATTGATATTAATAAAACAGGTTTTTAATGGGTGGGAAATCAGTCCAACAACCATTGCTTAAGACTTGGCAGTATTGGTCTTTATTCCAAGGTTGTGCATAAAATCGTTGAATCTACTTAAAAGCAATTGCAAGCCCACCCCAGCCCTGGACATTAAAACACAATCAACGGCATAGAGTAATGCTTGCAGATTTCTAGAGCCCACCCTCGGGACATCACCCTGCCCTTGACCGAGGTGATTTTCAAGGTCGTTAATATACAGGCAGAAAAGAAACGGGGCTAACACGCACGCGTGTCGGACTCCACAGTTCATGTTTATGGGGGGAGAGAGTTCCCCATCTGCTCCATATCTCACTCTGCTGGTTACATCTTGGTGCATTTGTGCTAAAAAATAGACCAGTGGTGGATCTAAGCCCATGGCTAGCATTTTCTGCCAGAGCTTTCATCTGTCTACCCAATCAAAAGCTGATGTTAAATCCATGAATCCCAGATAAAGTGATCCTTTCTTTGCTAGTGTATATTTACTTATGAACAAGTGTAAGTTGAGACACTGCTCTATCATGCCCAGTCCTCTCCTAAAGCCATATTGGATGTCAGATAGCTTCACTCTCTCAGTTACCCAGGTTTCAAGTTGGTCCAATATAACCCTACCCATTATCTTACAAGTGCAGTCGATTAGCGAAATTGGTCGATAGCACTTTGGATCCGCTCTGTCCCCTTTCTTTAAAATTGGTACTATTCTCACGTTGGACCAAGATTTGGTGGGCCAACTTGGGCTATACAGCTCAAGATGTTAGTTAAGACCGGGGCCCAGAGATCGGGATTAGCCAAAAAGAGATCAGGCGGCACACCACTGGGCCCGATGCTTTGTTGGCAACAGTTTGGCTTAGGGCTTTTTTAACTTCTTCATAGGTTGGTGGTGCCAAACACCCCACATATGCGTCCGGGTAAAAATCCGTGGACAGTGAGGACCCAGAAGACACCCCCTCACTTCTATAGACTGCAGAGAAGTGCTCGACTCATCTCTCAGGGGAAATAACAGCTTCAATACGGCTATTATGATTCTCCATAAAGAAGGGGGCATTTACAATCTCCCAAAAGAGTCCTTCTTGGCGCTTGCTTCATAAAGTGTCTCCCAGGCCTCTTGTCTAATGGTCAATTTATGGTTAGAACGTGCTTGTTTGTATAGAAGTCGATAGCTACGGACTAATGTATTGTCCCTTGGCGTTTGTTTCAGGGCCATTATAAGGTTAGTATGAGTTCATGTGCAATTATTATCAAGCCATTTAAATGCTCTTTGTGTTGTCGGTCTCCTGCCCCCCTGCAGTGCTGCATTAATGGACCCGGTTATGTCAGCAAAGGCCAAAAGCCTATGATTTGGGTTGATGGTAATCTTTAGGCACTCCTCTATTTGAGCCCTATTATTGGAGATTATTTGTTCCAGAATTACATCTGGGTTTATAGATGACCATTTTCGTAATATGCCCTTATTATTATGGTATGATATGGGATGTAATGTTGGTATCTCGCTAGATTTCGTACTCTCAAATGCCACGAGGAGCGAGAGTGTAAAATGATTGCTTAGATATTCCACTAGGATGGAAAAGCTAACTGACTGAGGTTTAAAATAGTTAGAAATAGCAATTAAATTGATGAGGCTGCCTTTACCTCGACCTATATATGTGATCTGATTTTACTACATGCTCCCTAAAAAAGTCAATTGTTAAAAAAAGCGAATGTTTTGATAGTATGGTGTAAAAAATGTCTCCACATGAGTTGCGTTTAAAATGGCACCTTTCTTCTGAACCCTCAGCCCCCAAGCTGCACACAGTTGTCTGAGTTAGAGGGCACAATTAACAATTGAAATCTCCTCCCCAAAATATGATATAATCAGACTTTATGATTCTATCATGCTCACTTAAGGAATTTTCAAGCTTCTCAGCTATTTCAGTATTTGTATACAAAAAGTTGTTGTGATAAAAATTAACAATAACCAGTATAACATTTGGTTCAAGTGTAATATTAATAAATTGAAAGTGAGGACAACAAAGGACTGTCTTAGAAACCTTATTTCCAAAGGTGGTTGCTATTAATGTTAATAATCACCCTTTGTGGTGCCCACCCAAAGCCTGACCGGCCGGTGTGTGGAGAGAGATATATCCATCTATATGGACAATTTCCTTGACCCAGGTTTCTTGAAAACAGATAACAGAATAACCCTTTATTACATCAAGCCAATCATTATTCCGTACTTTGCTAGAGAGGCCAGCCACATTCCAACAAGCAACCAAAAATTGACGGGTCATTCCTAATTGCCGCCTTGTGCCCAATTATACAATTTCTGTCACCAGTATTACCAATGGGATCCAGTGATGTGTTCTGGGCAGCTGTGTTCTCAAAACTCACTAGCACTGGACTAGGGTTGTTATCTGGAACCACATTGGCACTAAATTCTAAGTTATGCACACTCTCGTAAATTGGGCACTTGATAATTTCTGAATAGCCGGTGTGTTCACAGACTATCTTCAGGGCTACTATGTTTCCCAATATTGCTCTCGTGTATGGGGGTGACTTTCTTGTATTCTTTATGATATTTAACACATGTTTATGCAGACCTATATTATCATCTGCCACCGCTAATCTGAGTGCCGCTGGTTTTGAGAGCCTTAAGTCATGTGCACAAAGTAAATCAATTTGCTCCAGGGGAGAAAAACGGTTAAATGTGGGCACTGAGAAGGATTGTAGTTAGTTTATTACAAAGCTAAGAACAGTTGGACATACAGGCACCTCAAGATGAGGGTGTAGAAATACACTGGAACTAGTACAAAGTCAAACCTACAAGTGAAGTTAAGGCGGTACAGCATGCACAGAATAATCAGTTCTAGGACCAGAATACTGAAGATAACAGCGCAGACATCAAGATTCCCCTTCATTGGAAGTTCATGGGTATAAAGCATTAGTTTGTCCCTACACTACAACTAGCGAGACATCCCTACCTAGCATTTCACAAAGCAAGATCCGTTAAGGTGTTAGTGCATGAAGTCTTCCTAAGAAGTCTCTTCCCGTTTAGATGGGTCAAGTAGCATAAAGCTACAGAGCTTATTCTAAGTAACCCCGGGCAGAGCTGGCGTAGTGCCACTACGGGGAGTTCCACAGAGTTGGGAAAAAACTCTGTGGAACTCCGCTCTGCTCCCCGCCTCCACCCCCTAATAAAAAATATAAATAAAAAAATGAAAAAAGAAAAAAACACTTACCTCTGCTTTGGCGTCTCCGGGCTGCCCTCTTTCTCCTCGCTGTAGTCTCTCTCCCGCATCAGGGATGTGGAATTCCTATAGCACAACGCCGTCCAAACCCTTCGGCTGCCAATTTGCAGTACCACATTACAGTTCAGGGAAGGGCATTGTCCTCAATTAAGGTAATATGTGTGTCCGTGTGTTAATGCTGTTCAAACTTGTATTTATGGTTCATTAATGCAAAGCCTTTATTATTAGGGTGAGCACTAAAAGTAAATGTTGTAAGCTTGGCCTGCACTACCGACGGTAGTTCCAGTATAAATGTGTACACACGTTTCCAAAGTTTAGTAATATGAGGCTCTGTATAATGCTCCCAGAATGCTCTCTGATTATATGCAAATATTTGCAGAAGCTTGAAAGCAAGAGTGATGATTCTTTGCTTTCAAAATAAAATGTTCACAAAAAAATGCAAGTAGGAAAAAAAACATTTAGCTAAACTACTGTAAGATTTTAGGTACCGTATCTATGCAGCAACATTTAGTAACATGTTTATGTATGCTAGTATATCCCAAAAATATTCATAATGGAAAATCAGTGTAACCAGTTTAAATACCATTATGGGAAACAAAAATAAACAAGCATTGGCAAAGCCAGTATGTCTGAAATTGGTGGTCAGCCTTTTGGTTTTGTCAATGCGTGACTTGTTTAGGCATGGCTTTTGTAAAACCTTTAAGACAGAAATGTTTCCCCTAGGATCCAAATACTAACACACTTTAGTAGTTGCTTAAAAGGAAAAGCCACTATTGCTATTCACTTAAAACTCGTACTACTTATCCACTCCAATTCACATCACATAACATCAAATACTGACTCATATAATTCAAATATTAAAAAACATGTTTTAATTAAAATCCTGTTATCACAAAAAATATTAAAAACAGATTTTTCAATCACAGTAAAAACATCAATATATTTCATACACTTAATAGAATTGGTATAAACAGCTATTACAACGTTACATAAAACACAGATGACACTATACCCCCACACACAAGAGAAAAAAAATTATATTAGACACTCAAGTTGGTCATTATTCAATACATATCCTTCACAACCAAATATAGGGACACGGTCTGAATGCCCTTTTGCTTTAAGCAATTACAGAATGCCGTTCCTCCAAGGATTATGTAATCAGTTTGCGTCGACGCGTTTCGATGGTTCAAAAATATTTAGTCCATCTTTTTCAAGACACTTATATACTTTTTCTCTATAATACTCCTTGGTTAGAAAATCCTTATTTATGAATCAGCTATATTCGAATGGAAAAACTCTAAAATCTCAAATGTCACAAGTTTCTGAATAATTTCCTCGATCCGATTTACTGCCAGAGCTTCAACCTCGCTATCCAGAGATTGTTTCTGACACCCCGGTCGACAAGGTCTCATTAACTGGAGTCAATACAATTTTGAAATACTGACTCTCGTGGTACCAATCCTCTCACCTTATGGGTCATAACTTGCTCCGCATCGAGGGGCAATCACGTCCTCCTCTTTTCACGGTGTGCTAAAGAATTACAGCCGAGGTATCGCACATCCGTCCTGCTCGTTGTTATCTATCTATTGTAAAACCTTATCAGTGTGGGAGCTGCTGGGTCCTCACCATTCTAACAAACATTGGCAAAAGCAAAAATGGTTTTTGGTCTCAAAAAGCACACATTGCCATAGCAGTTACGGGCACTGAACAAAACTACTTTGTGTGCCAATATGCTACTTGTAAAAGAGCAGAAAACTGTCTCTCACAGTGAAGCCAGCTGATAGACAGAGAGAGACAGACAGAATTTTAATAAACACAAATGGTCATGGTTAACACCAGGCCTAATTAGAGGCCCAATTATTAAAGAAAGTCTCAAAAGTGCATCCATGATATATATTCTTGCATTAAGTGCATATGTACAGTTTCCGTGAATTCACAAGAATTTACAAAAGTAGGCCAAGAAATAGTACTCTTAGAAAATATTTGTGAAGTGCATGAGCAAATATGCATGTGTAGATTTGCTCATGTGAAAATTTGAATGTTTCCAAGTTCACTTTTCCTCCAACCACTTTTTTCCGAACCCTGGAAGAAGTTTTAGGTCTGCCACTGTCAGGAGTACATTTCTAACCTTTCTCAGTACGGGAAAAGATTAGAGAAGTATGTAGACCTGCAGAAACATAGCAACATAAGGGAATTCCTAGTATTCAATCCTACTATGGTACGAACCCTGGCATAATCAGAGAGGCTATATCAGAACTCTTATATAATGAGATTGCTGCCATAATTTGTCGCCGCCTTACATGGCACAAAAAGGACAAGTGGATTTTGTTACAGGACAAGTAGATTTATGAAGCAACCTGCCCCATGGACAAGTAGATATTTTATTAAATTCCACACCCCTGCGCATATATATTTTTTATTAGGGGGGTGGAGGCGGGGAGCCTATTTTTGTCATGGGGGCTGGCTAACTCTGCTCGGCTGCGGAGTCGGAGTTTTGCCTAAACTCCGTGTTCTCAGCAGAGCGCGGAGTAGGCAAAACTCTGCACACTCCACTGGCGGAGCGGAGTTCTCTGCCCACCCTTAGTTCTAAGATGCTCTCTGTCTCCAGTCAAGGCAGAAGTCCTTGGCCACTGTCCCTAACTTTGATACACCAAACTCACAGGTAGTATCCCAAGATGCATTGCAGCATCACACCATCCAGTCAAGCCACCTCCTCGTAGGTGATTTTCCACTATGCAACGATGCTCCCAGGCCTTGGCGAGATCCCCAGGCTTGCTCAGATGAGAAAGTACAACCGTTCTTTATTATCAGTACCAACGTTCAATGTATCCTCTCCTCCCGAAGCCTAACTCCTAAAAAAAAGACATTATTCTAGCTAACAAGGATGAACTCTCCACCTGCAAAAGAAACGTGAGAAAGAACAAATCCAACATGCACATGAAATTCACTAGTAAATCTAATGCAAGAGCTTCCAGGGGAAAAATACAATTCAGACCTACAGAAATCGGTCAACGTAAGAAACGGCACAAGGCCTCATGAAATTACACATATAAAATAAACATTGTTTACTGGGCACATCTAAATTGACATGTTACATAAACACATCAATTGTGTGAATACTTGTCAGCGACATGTACGAATTCTGCACGTTAATGATTTTGACTAAATACACGTAGATATGTTAATTTCTTCACGTTTACATTGAAAATATCCCTAACACGTCACCTTTCACATTATTACAGTTCATGTTCTAATGTCATAAGTTAATACAATAAAAGATTATATGTAGTTGCGGACTACCCATGATTATAATGCACCCCTACAAATGAAAGAGCAAAACTTTCGCTCCAACACCACAAAAAGTGTCTTTACAGCACTGTGTAAATATGGTGCAGGGCATTGCGCCACAGCAACGTCAGTAAATGTGATGTTCCGGTGGCACAATCTCCTTGTAAATATGCCCCATAGTTCTGGGTCAGGCAGTCCAGCTTACTACTCAAAAAATTGAAATCCAGGTGTGTAAAAACCACATGTGGGTAAGGCATACCTCTTTATGGATATATTAGTATTGGTTTGAGTAAGAGGAGGCTTTAGACATCAGAGTTTTGAACATCACTAAATCAGACAGCTCTGGCACATACTCTTGCAGAAATCAAGTTCTGGGATATAGCACAAGTTTTTAAGAAGAATTGAAAAGTCAGTTTTAGAGTGTGAAATGTTTTGGTGGTACACAAACTATATTGCATGGAATGAATTTAGATGTTATGACTTGAAACATCTTCAAAGTAGAATGCTAATGAATTTGAGGACTGTCAGACATTTTAATATATCGATCAATTTGGGACTTGTATTTTGGCATTTCCATAAGTTTTGCATTCAGTTTAAGTTGTGAGTGCCCCGTTGCACAGGTTCATCACCTCCTACCATACCTCACTTGTTGCTTTGGCATTCTTTTTGCACCGGTTGCTTAGTGCTAATGCCATTTAATATAAAACGAAGGTGCTTTCCTTGTAGTTAATGGTGCCCCAAAGAGCATTCATTTGAAGGCTAAAAAATGTGTTTCCATAATTTAGTCATGAATTAAAATAATGGTGGTATGTTCTTCAAGAGTACGAGTAAGATAGATGTTTTATCGTTGTATGTTTATTGCAAATATAAATATACATTAAATAGAGATTCAAGGGTATAAATACATTAAGGACCACAATTAAATACCCTCTTGTGTGATGACTTCCGTCCTATAGCACAGTGATCTGAAAAGCGCCCCGAAAATGCAGTCGGTGGTGTGCACTGCAGTAAAAAAATAAACCAATTAAGTAGCATCGTTTGATGATGTCACCGGAAAGAGGCAGCAGAATTTATGGGGCTAGCCATGTGGTATATGTGAAAAGTATGGCCAAGGAAAGCAGGCCTTCCTTAAAAAGGACAAGGTGGGGGTCGCAGAGAGGCTCAAATGTGGTCCTTTCCAGCACCGGAAGTCAATGCAATGGTAAATGCAGAGAAGAGGTGACCCCAATAGTAGACTGGTCATCCAGGCATTCTAGCAGTTTCTCGGTGAGCTGTAAACTTGAAACTACTTTTAGGGTAGGATGAATGTCATGTTCCACCATTGCAAACGTTAGACATTTATTGGAAAAATGTTGCTGGACAGCTTGGGCACAAAATGTTAACATTGTCCTTGTGATAAGAACTTCTGCTCAGACCCACCGAAGAGAATCAGGTTTGATTACTACATTTAGGGCCCTATTACGAGTCTGGCGGTGGTGGTGCAGCGGTGGTGGATCTAGCCACCGCCGCACTGGTGGTCCGACTGCCCGATTATGACTTGGGCAGTCGGACCACCGGCTTTGCTAGGGAACTGCCGTTCCCTGGCGTAGGAGTGGCAGTCTGAGGCCGCAATATGCTTGGCGGGACCGCCAAGCATATTACGAGTTTCTTCTCAGTTAGGCTTTTCATGGACGTTCCACTGCCATGAAAACCCTGGGGTAGAGGAAACAAAGGGTTTCAACATATGTGGAAGCGCACAGGGGGGCATAACATGTGCATGCACATAGGTTCCTGCATGGCATGCACTTTCAGGCCCATGCCCTGCAGGAACCTTGCAGTGCGGTCCCATTGCGGTGCCTTTTTTAATGGCAACGTCGCCTTTAAAAGAGGCACCTCAATGGGACCACCACGCCGCCCGACTGCCAGACTGAAAATAAGTTGTAATCTGGTGGGCGCGTGGCGCATGCTTTGGCGGAGCGGTGGCACGGCGGTTTGCATCGCCACACCACGACTCTGCCAAAAACTCTGAATCAGGGCCTAAGTCTCACGGTGCAAAATGGGGTTCATTTGATTATTTTTCCAGGCCTGGATATGGTAGCTAGTCTGGCCTTGGTGATCCCAGCAGTTGATGTGAGTGAGGAGGTATGTGGCATTATTCAAGGGCCTGACTGGGATGGTAAATTCTGACCCATGCGTAAACCCCTGTTTATGCACGGGTCAAAATTACGAGTTTGGCTGTATTTAACGCATCTGATAATGAATGTGTTAAATACCTCGGCTCTCATTAAATTACGGCACTTTAAACTTGCAGTAAATTATCATGGGAAATTCTGCATGTTATGGGAAACATCCTTTACCCTGCCGTCACACCAATGACCTGTCTTTACAATGCAGTCACTACCCTGAATGCGACGTTACCAGGAGTTAATTTACCACGCAACTTGTTACAACGACTTGCTTAAGGGGGGCGCGTTGTTGGATAGGTGTTGGATTTTTAAGTCCAACACCTTTCCAACTGTTGCGTAGACTGGAGTTGGAATAGCAATTTACACTATTCCAAAGTCCAGCGCCCCCGATAGCAAGTCAATGTATTGATCTGCGTGGTAACACATGGTAACATCACAGTTGGGGTAGTGACTGCGCTGTAAAGGCATGTGGGGTAAATGCATGCGGGGTTCTGTCATACAACCGCATGTTATTCCCCACAAACTAGTGATAGGTGTTATTTATGGCACACAATAAATAGCATACCCCAAGGTATTGTTATTTATCATGTGTGATAAGTAACTCCTGAGCTCGTAATCAGGGCCTACACCTGCCAAAATTTAACAGGGGAAATTGTATGGTGTTTACTGTACCATGCAGGTTTTGGTGTGTTAAACACCACAATTCACGTTATTCCCTACAAACTTGTGATATATACGACAGGCATGCATAACCAGCACTGGGAGTTTTCATAATCAATGGAAATGCATCACATTATCTTCATCTCGTTATTGAGTGGCCTGCACGGCGACACAGCACTTACTCATGATCCGTGCAGCCTGCTCTGTGCAAAGGCAGCCATCACTCCCAATGAACCACAGTCCAGTCAGAGAATGAAACGAATCTGTTGTGATTTATATCTTCGGGTTAAATGCATTGATCAATAGAGCAATTTCTGCAGCAAAAGAGTTTCAATTGCAGAACAGCCTTTCTGGTTTTGTCCAGCACGTCTCAATTGGCGATGTCTCTTATACGAGGTCCTAATTTTTCATTTGTATTTCGGCACTGTATCACTGGGTGGCTGGCATATAATGGCTCAATTGATCTCTTCATGTCCTACTGCACTGTAAATCACAATGGGCGGCTTTTATCGTCAGGTCCATCTATGCACCTCCCTGAGCAATCCAGGTCTGAGCTGGGGTTTTTCTATGAATGAAAGTAATGGCTATCATGTAGTGCACTGTACTAAAATTCAGTTCCCTGCCTTGTTGTGTTCTGACCTCAAAAGTCTTCATTTTTTGTCATTCTAAGGCGGCTGCACAAAGGTGTTTGCACCCACAATAGAATTTCAAATGCATCAAGTTCGGACTGGCAACCATTACCTAGCGCCCCATACCCGTGCACTACCCACACAGATTTTGCCATGCAAAATCCCAAAAATACGTGCAGGAAAGATACATACAAGATTCTAAGCTTGCAGCTCTGGATACAGGACAACGTTTTTGGGCAACCACAGCTGCCTGCTTGAAAAGGACCTTTTGTCAGCTTATCAGAACAAAGCTTGCCCATTGCTTATCATTGGTTGGCTTTATTTTCACTCTTATTTACTTGCTTCATATTTAATGGCTTGCCGTGTTCATCTTATGTTTGTCCCTCCCCTGGAGCAGAGCCTCTTTACTTGTGTCCCTCCACTGCTCACTTGTTGTTATTTTTATTTTATTTACTTTTGAGATTATATATATAGCACGAACATGGCCCATGGGGATAAGAACAATTTGCAATAGTACAGTTACTAACAATCATCACAAAAGTGTATTTGGGATGCAGTACAGGAAAAGTGAAAACCAGACATTTAAGAGAGTGTGTGAGATCATGGGCTCATATGTACCAATGTATTTTCCCATAAATACAGAATGGGGAAAAAACCTTTGATACATCAGGCCCATATATTTAGCCCAAGTTTCTTTCAAAGAGAAGAGCCTTAAATTTATTTTTAAAGGTAGCATGGCATGGGGTTATACGAAAGGTTTGAGGAAGGGAGTTCCCAATTTTTATAGCATTTTTAGAGAATTACTGGTTCATGTATCATTCTTGTTAGAAGGAAGGAAGTTCGAGGAGAAGCTACTGTGCATTTCTATAATTTCGTTTTGAATCCAAACGTTTCACTTTTCCAGTTAGGTAGATGGGCAAAGAGGAATGCAGGGCCTGATGTGTGGCTCACTCATTCTTAAATTGAACTCTTGCCTCATTAGAAAGTAATTTGAAATCAGCATGATAAGTATGATGTAGTCAAATTTCTAGTGTCCCGTAACAAAGCAGGCCACAGGTAGTAGAACTGCTCTGAGGAGAGCTAAGGGTGCCTTGTAAATGCCTGAGAGGAGTGAGTTCCTGTTGTCTAGTCAGGATAGAACCATTGCCCAAAAAACTGATTTTAAGTCCTGTTCCAGAATGAACTGCCTGATCCCTAGGATCATCCTTTGTTGGAACGCGGCAGACTTGGCCATGGGCGCAACTCGGCTTTGGAGATTGAGCCGGTTGTCGAGGATGAAGCCAAGCTACTTGGCGTTCTGAACAAGGGGAGGTTGACACTTCTGGTCAGAGAGGAATTCTATCCATTGTTGTACAGGTAGGTTGAATTTCTTCAGAGATATAAGAAGGAAATCTGTTTTTGCAGGGTACATTTTAAGGTTGTAAGTTGACATCCATGTTTGAATACTTGCCAAGATGCTGGGGAAAAGGGTAATGTTGCCCAGGGATGCTACCCTTTGGGTAACACTGGGTACCATCAGCATCCAGTTGAGAGAGCATTCCAGTGTGGCTAAGGTTTTCACAAAGTAAGACAGAGGTTAAATAGGGTTGCTAAAAATAATTGAGCCTTGAGGAGCCCCTTGTTGCAAGCTGACTTGATGAGAGACTAAGGTAACAATGTTCACTACTTGTGAATGGTTCATCATATAGGAGGTAAACCAGTCAAGAACTACCCCTTTGAAGCCATCTCATTACTCAGGATCCTGGTCAGAGCTTGGTGGTTGCCTGTTATCCAAGGTCACCAGGAGACTGACAGTGTCAAGGATGCGATTGAGTCAACAAAGATCTGCACAATTGCAGTCTTGGTGCTGTAACCCTGTCTATAGCCAGATTGGAGAGTCTGCAGGAGGTTATTCATATGAATGTGTGATGATAGCTGGGAAGCTTCACAAATTTCTATCACCTTACTTAAGAAGGGAAGGGTGGAGACTGTACAGAAGCTGTTTAGGTCATTGGGGTCCAGGAAAAATTAGCTAACTTTTTAACAGTGTGGGAAAGTACCTTGTTTGAGGGATGAGTTGACCAGGGTGGACCAGAAGAGGATGAGCTGCTTGGTGAGATCTTTACTGATAGAACCAGGGATGGTCTCAGAAAAACGGTTTGATGGTTTCACCTTAGTTATGGTCTCCAGTAGTTCTGGTTCTGAAACTGGGGTGAAAAAAAAAACAGGCCTCCGGGCTTTGCAAGTACAATGTTTCTTGGCTATATTGTGAGAGATGGCTGGGAGGGAAGTGTCTATGCCCTTAACTTTTTTGTTGAAAAACTCCACATAGTCATTACACAGGACCTCAGAGGACATTGGTGAGGTTTAAGCAAAAGGGTTGTTGGCCTGTTTTACTTCTTCAAATAGAAGTTTTGGTCTTTTTTTTGCTGTGCCTAAGAGGGATCTGACTTGCTCTGAAAATATAGTCTTGGTAGATTTTTTTCACACTTCTCAGCCTAACAAGACTCAGCAAACAGGGTGATTCTGTACATTCTTTCTCACGCTTTCTGGGGAATTTCCATTTCTTATAATGATCTTTTGGGAACCGAGGTAGAGGATGTTGGGGTCTGTTGTGCTTATCCTTGAGAGGTGCAATTTCCTCTATCAAGGACTTCATGTAGTTATTAAATTTGTCTGTGGCAGAGTTAATGTCATGTTGGGAAACCACAGAAGTGTGATTCTGGTTAGCCTTGTTCACAAGGGCTTTAATATTGGTATTTTTGTGTACCTAAACCATAGTTTCTCCTTCTTTGCTTGATCAGAGGTTTTAATGCAGGTAAAGATCACTGTGAAGGGAATTCGAAGACGGTCAGTCCAATTTGCCAGGTTGGGATCATCAGCTGTTGGTTGAGGAACTTTAGATATGATTAGATCAAGAGAGGAGCCCTTGGAGTGTCTAGGTGTCTGGTAGTGTTGCAGGAGATAAGAATTGCTGAGAAAGGAGGAGAAGGTGTCCATTGGTTTGCTGCCCATGGTACCCCAGTGATGACTTAAGTCATCCAAGAAGATGATGTTGTCAGCGCTAATTAGTTGAGATGTGATGAATCCTATACATTCGTCGACCAAAAAGTGTTAATTTCACCTAGAGGGTGATAAATAACATTCACTCCGAGACTGGAAGCAGTGCTGTAGTAGATTAGTGAGACATGCCCCCAAAGGAGTGAAAGTGATTCAAGGAAAGGAGCCTGCAACTTAGCAAGTTTTTGTGAAAGATCATAAACCCAACTGCCTGTCTTTCTGGTCGTAGCAAAAAATTAAAAAGAGTGGAGGCAGAAGAAGGACCAGTATATTGTTTGTTGCATCACTGAGCCAGGCTTTAGTGAGAAACATGATGTCCGGGTTGAAACTTGTGATCATTTTCGAAATCTCAAGTCAGTTCTTAGCTGCTGAGCGGAAGTTAGGAAGCATGCATCTGGGAGAAGAGCTGCTGAGTTTAGGCACAGAATGACCAGGGGGTGCAATGCACTCTTGTACAAGGTTTGTGTAGTTTTGGTGGTTATGTGTGGTGGGTCAGGGTGGTCTTTGGTTGGTAATGAGGGTAGAAATAGGTAGTTAGCCTTGAGCTTGGTTGCATGGCTTTTTGTTGATGCACTTGGGTTTTCATAGCTTTGAATGAGAGTGCATAGGCCTTTCTCATCAAGGGAGGAGTACACCCGATTGAGTGTAGGGGAGCACTTGTCTGCAGGAATACTGATCCTCTGTGGTCTGTTATTCAGAGAATGGTGGTGATGCTGCTGTAGGCAACATTTGTGGACTGGAAGTGAATCGCTGAGCAGAGAAAAAGCTTGATTTAGGACATTGATGTTCTTTATAAGATGGGACAAAAAGGATAGGCGTTCCAAGATGGGGGCATTTGGGACTCAGGAAAAAGTAGGGGCTTGTGTTTCAGATGTACCGGTGGAAGGGAAAAGGAGAGGAGTCCAGAATTGGAGGAGAAGAAGGGGAGGGTTGATATATTGGGATTTGGGTGATTGCCGCTGGGTGGAGGGCATGACTTGGAAAAATACTGGTGGGGTAGGTAGCTGGCAAGTTAATATCGAGTAATTGGGGCAGAGGTGTCAGAGTGTGGGCAAGGGAGAGTTGTATGGTTATTACTGGGTGGTTGGGACATAGATGTCAGAATGTAGGGAAAGAGGACATGAGAGGGGTCAAAGGGTGGGAGGAGGGTGATTTATAGAGATTTGCAGAGATTTAAAGAGGTGAGGCCAGGATGGAGGGCTCAGGATAACCCTGCAAGTGGGAAGTGGATTGGGAGGACGGTGGAGAGGTGGGTACATAAAATGTAGGAGGGGCACAGTGGGTATGGGATAAGGTGTGGTTGAGGGAAACTAGTTGTTGGGGTGAAGATAAGATGTAGAGAGTCTTTTGAGATGGAAGTGAGGGTGAGAGTGTTGGGGTTGGAGGTGAATAATTTGGCTAGTACACTGCCTGGAAAAGAAACTGAAGGGGCATAAGCAGAGTTTAAGGGGTATTGTCCAGAGGGAGATAGTACTCCTCCTCCTGGTCCCTCTAGACCCTCTCCCGTCTTTGCATTTTAGCAAAGTATGCCCTCAGCTTCTGCAAACGGTGATCCATCTTTTGAATTCCTCACTCGCTGAAGGCCGAGTTCCTAAAGCTTGCAAACATGCAATGGTAATGCCATTGCTAAAAAAGCCGAATCTCAATCTTCTTAATGGGTCTAACTACAGACCAATCTCGCTTACGGTTACGTCCAAGGCACAAGAGCACCACAGCCTTGTACGTAACTGTTATGTCCAAAGCATAAAAGGGGTTAATAGATAAAATGACACCAAAACGTAAAAAATCCAATCAAGTTGATCTGGAGATATGAATTACTAAAGTTTGAATTAAAAATTGTGCTAAAAAGCACAAAGTGCCACCTGTGGTTATCTGGTTGAGCTAGACATGTTTACCTTCTGATTTAGAACTTTTTCTGGAGCAAAAGTGGCTGCTCTGGAGGAAAAAGTTGGCAAAAAATATCTAAGTTCCAGCTTTTGCAGTGTGAGCTGGAGGAGTACACTCTAACACCAGCCAAGGGTCCAGAACCTGAGGGGCACCACTTGGGGGTTAGAATTCACTCCAGCAGAGGCCCGCAGGAGTGTCCAGGGGAGGTCCAGTTGGAACTGGTCAGCTGGGCATTTGCAGGGAAAGAAGCCTCCAGAATCTTGTGGTGTCTCTGTAGCTCATTCAAGAGGTGAGCCAACTGACCTTTGGAGTAATTTCTGGGGTCCTGAAATGTAGGAGGCTGGCTCAGTATATAGTGTCCACCTAATGTGAGGCTCTGTGCACTGAGTCCAGGCAACACTTAGTGATAGTGGTTAGGTCCCTGATAACCAAAGCTCTCAAGGGGTAGACGTGGAGAGCAGCTAAGGCTTATTCAGGAGGGTGTAAAGTGGGTACATTTACCACTGAGTCAGTCTTTAAGATTTCACACAAGAAAGAACCACACCAGATGAGTATAAAACGCTATGTATTTATTAGCACATTCTAGATACTAACTTGGTATATTCCCTAGGCAGAGATATCAATTACACACAAGAAATACTACAGAAATAGGTAAGTAGCATGAGAAAAAACATAGGGCCCAAACAGGGGGCCAAACCATATACTACAATAGTGGGATGCAAAGCAAATACCAACACAGGACTAGTACTCAAGGATGGAGGACCCCGGGGGAATCACAAAACCACCCCAGGGGAGTAGCCAGGGACCCCAAGGCGCCCGGTTGCAGAGTGGTTACACCGGGTGAAACGTCCATAGGATAACACAGGATAATTTGAGGTTGAACCCTTACCAAAGGGCCCCAGCGAAACCACTTGGATCAAGAAGGGTTGGAGAGCCACCCCACCCGTGGATTTCCCAGGAACCAGGATACCTACACCAAGGAGCCCAGGTGCATTGAGATAAAGTGATGTCGGCACCGCCCGTAGACGCAAATGGAGGTTTGTGGAAGATCAGAAGCTACAGAGTCTCGTGGACCAGGCCTGTGGGACCAGGACATGGAATCCAGATGAGAAGAAACTGAAAGCAGAGGGGACAGAGTTCACACCACCTGGAGATCACCAGGAGGTACAGGAGCACAATAGCAGCCCTTGCCGGAGGTTCTTGCTGTAGCACAATGAGGTTGAAGCAGCAGCTGTGGAGCCCAGGCGACAATGCAGGAGCGCAGGAGCCTTCCAAAAGCTGTCCCACGCCAGTTGACAAGTGCAGGAAGATCAGCAGCTGGCAGGACCACCAACAAGCCTTGGTAGACGCAAACAATAGATTGCAAGTGAAGATGCTGTGTTGCAGACCAGCAAGGTCTTGGGGACTAACCTAGCAAAGGTAAGTCAGGGCCGGCCCTCAGCACGCAGGAGAGCCAGAAGAAATCGATGGAGTCCCCTCGAGGACCCTCTGGCAGCAGGCACAGGGAGTCGCAAGGAAGCCTCAGCTGCACACAGGAGATGAAGGCCCACGTATCGGATGGAGGCAGGATGTCGTTCTTGGAGCTGCGCAGTGCTGGAGGCTGGAGCTTCTTGGAGCTTGAAGATATTCCGTGAAGAGAGCCAACAAGCCTTGGTAATGGCTAACAGAGGCAGTGCACAGGGAACTGTCCACGACGGCTTGAGATGGATTACAGTCGCCCAAGTCGCAGAGAAGACTGGCCAAACCTCTGGAGAGCCAACAAACCACCACCTGTGTTGCAGAGCTGGACGATGTCCGTAGTACAACAGGATCAACAAACCAGTCATTGTCGTAGAGGTGCCTGCAGATCCAGGGAAGTGACTCCTTCACTCCAAGGGAGACTCCTTCTGGCTTGAATGCAGGCTGAGTCCTTGGTGACTCGGAGGATGCATGGCCACGGAGTTGCCGAACTTGAAGAAGCACAGGGACGAAGATGCAGCAGGAATCTTCCCACTGAAAGCAGTCTTGTCTTTGGTCCTGGCTCGAAAAACAGCAGAGTTCCAGTGTCCACCAGCAGAAGAGTCTTTGGACAGTCTTCAGATTACAGGCAGTTAGATCTTGAAGTTGTTGTCAGGACGAATCTAAGGACCCACCCTCAGGGGAGCCCTTAAGTAACCCTAAAAAGGGAAAGGACCTCTTCTGTGGTGACCAGCCTATCAGAGGAGGTCAGGTATGCTACTCAGCTAGCCTAGCCAGTCAGTTGCTCCCAAGTGCAGAATCAAGTGGCCACCTAGAGGAGCTCTGGGCACCTACCTAGGGAGGAGTTGGACAGGGGGGTGGACACTCCCCTGTCCTTTGTGTAATTTCGTGCCAGAGCAGGAGCCAAGGGCTCCTGAACTGGTCAAAACTGGCTTATGCAAAGAGAGCACCAAATGTGCCCTTCAATGCAGACTGGTGGCGCTCGGAAGTGACCCCACCCTACCAAATTCTAAAGGAGAGGTGGTCACACCTCTCTTTCCCATGAAATCCTTTGTTCAGCTTCCCCTGCGCAGGCTGGCAGGCAGACCCAGTAAGGCTACACAGCTAGGTATTTGGGGGTCCTCTAAGGAGCCCCACAGTACATGGTATCATGCAACTAACACTGAAATCGGTGTAGTTGCATGATTCCAGCATGTTTGGTTCCAAGCATGACCAGGTTTGGGGAAGCCTTTATGTAGTTGGACATCTCGACTTGCCAGTGTCCACTACATACCTTATAATGGCTGTCCCGCACTTACAACACCCAGAAAATGGAGTCCAGGGTTTGTAGGGGTACCTCTGCTCATGAAGGGGTACCCACACACTTAGAACCATGCACTCTGCACTTGGACTGAAAGGCCTACCTTAGGGGTGACTTATAAGTTAAAAGTGCAGTGACCGAGATTTAAGGAAAACCTTATATCCGCAGTGAAAGGTGCAAGCACAATTTCATGCAGACTGCAATGGCAACTCTGCAGACACAGTTTGCATGGGCTCCCATGGGTGGCGATACATGCTAAAGCCCATGGGAGACCCTTGGTGTACCAATGCCCTGGGTACCTCAATACCATATATTAGGGACTTACAAGGGTACCCCAGTATTCCAATTGTGGGATGTACTAAGTACTTACCATAGAATTTAGAGGAGAGAGCACTGCCACTGGGTTCCTGGTTAGCAGGATCCCAGTGAACTACAGTCAAAACATACTGATAGCAGGCAAAACGTGGGGGTATCTATGCCATAAAAATTCTACTTTCCTACACCTGGGTGCAAGGGAAGCAGGTTCAATCTTCCTTCATCTTCTTGAGACAGCAGGCTAGCCCTTCTTCTGATTTACACATGTCCAGGCGTGTTTTGAGAGGAGGTCTGTGGGGTCCTCTTTTATGCCCAATGTCAGCCTGTGGGTGGAGTGCAAGGCTTTGTCTATCCCCTAAAGTAGTTCTCGTCAGTTCCTCTACCCCCACTGTGTGTGGTGCTAGTCTTACTAGAGGGACAAAAAGCAGGCAGGCCCAGGTGTGAGCTGCATCTGTCAGTGACAGTGTAGGCCTCCTCTAAAGTCAGGAATGGGCTGGGTACAGTACCAGGCTACCCTTTGAAGCTCCGACAGAGGCTGGGTTCAGCCACTAAACAATCCTGTTCAGGAAAGGAACACCCCGCCCCACACCTAAGACCCTTTGTCCACTGCTGGGAGCAATACACATAACACTCCAGGGGAAACATCAGGGGTCAAGTTACACTGAACACTGGCAGAAAAGCACATTTGGCTTAGGCAGGAAAATTACAACTTTCTAAATGTAAAATCCGACTTTACTATTAAGTTGGATTTTAAATTACTATTCA
This sequence comes from Calotriton arnoldi, assembly GCA_963921515.1. NCBI lineage: Eukaryota > Metazoa > Chordata > Amphibia > Caudata > Salamandridae > Calotriton > Calotriton arnoldi. The sequence goes on from CAWUFW010000836.1 coordinate 2,000,804, forward strand.
AATAAGTCATTGAATCATGACTGCAGCTGCTCGAAAACTGAATCTACGCAAAATGAATTGTTATAATGTAACCCAGGGTTTTCTTACTGGAGAGCCAACTTTGCCACAGTGAAAAACAGCTTTGCAGGTTTTTCACTGCCAGTACATGTAAACGTATAATTATACATGTCCTTCTTTTTAACTACCGTGCACCCTGCCCTATGGGCATTTAGGCCGACTTTAGGAATGACTTATAAGAATGAAAAAGGAAGGTATAGGCCTAACAAAAGGTGTATTTTCCCATGTCAAAATGGCAGTTTAAAACTGCACACACTGGCTGCAAGAGCAGACCTGGAGACATGTTTTACAGTACTACTTTAGTGGGTGACACAATGAGTGCTGCAGCCCAACTGTAGAATTTAGTTTATTGGCCCTATGTGCATGTAGTAACACATACCAGGGACCTATAAGTTAATTAAACGTGCTAACTATGTGTATGGAAATTTGACAATGTTTAAAGGGAGACACAAGCCCTTTACCAATGGTTAGCAGGAGTAAATTGCTAAGAGTCTAAAGGCCAACAAAAATTGGTTCAGCTAAAGAATGCAAACATCTGGGGGAATACCATACAAAGATGGCCATTTCCAACTCCTCAAGCTTCCTTTAGCCATCTCTTATTACCCCAATTTCTTCTTAGCCTACCTTTATTCTCACCCCTTCTCTCTTGCACCCTTTCTCTCCCCTCTCTGTCTTCCGCTGGATGATACATGCTCTCAGGTGGCATCTTGCTCATCTCTCTTCCCTCAGAGGCTTTTGCCCTTAAAGACAGTACCTGCGCCGGCTTTGCAGGTGTATGTGTGTTTGTACAGCAGGGTCCATGCACAATGCCTGACTAAACATTGATGCAGATATTCTGTGTCCCAGGTATTCGTTCTTTTTAGTGGTCCATGACAAAAATGATGCTAGGTGCCCCCATGCTACAGCAAAGTAGCCTAAAGGGCCCCAAATTAAGGGATCTGTTCACCGTCAAACTTGTGAATCTACTAAAGTCCATTTCAAAAACTTTCATAAGAGTGAGAATAATACGAGCTGTGGCTTTTTGGAACCTGTCCTGTTCCTATAACTCTTACCTGAGTTACAAATTCTCAACCAATCCTGTATCAGCTGCTTTTCATGCTGTCCCTCTTAGAACTAAAGAGCGTACTGGAAAGGTTTCAGAACTTTTATTTATAGCTGGAAAGACATCTTGGTGGGTAAATTTGCATGCATCAGTGGTCTGTGTTTGCCTAGATTCATCGTTACCAACTCCTCATTTCACTGAATCAAGTAATAACTTGGCTTATTTTTCCTGCACTAGGACCACACCTCTTACCTCACCTTCAATTGCCATATACATATGGGGTCCCATTTAACGGTTATAAAAGTAGTCAATAGTGGTGTGCCTCATGCTGGTTTCTCTCAAGAAAGTGGTGGTGCTATGTCACTATTTTTCTAACTTGATTATCATATAGATGCATTGAAAGTGTGATTTTCATGTTATAGTTGATCATAGATAAAGATATGTTTAGGCTGTTCGGTTTTAGGTTTAAACCTATAATAACTGATAAAACACCACTGAAAGAGAAATAGCCCTCACCAGTGAAAACATATAAACACTGAAAAAACACCTGCACAACCACAAACTAAATGCCATTCAAAGAAAGAAAAAGGATAGTGAAAGAGTCATTTGTTTCTTCCTGTAGGGGCCAATACAATGTAACTTTGTTATACAAGCTAGCAGCAAGAAAGACTGGGCTAACATTATTCTGCTTGAGTTTTGTTGTTTAGGGATGCCACTAAAATATTGTTTCTTCCTTTTGCTTTTTTCATTTTTGTGGTCTTTGGTCTAAAGATACAGGGTTTAGAAGCAGGTTTTAGGTCTTGTTTAATTATTTTATAAACTGTAGAGAATCAGGAAATATCAAAATCATATTTGATATTTTGGCTGCGTTTGATTCTTTCACTGATAAGTAAAATGGCTGGGAATCTTTCCCAATATGTGTCATCACATTTACCCACAGAGAATGGGTAAAAACTCTTGATACATCAGCCCCCAGTTTCTAGTGAGTCAGTATTGATAGTAGGTGAATTGCCAACACCTCAAACTTTAAACATTCAATGCAAGGTATAGTGACAAGTATATGTGAAAAGAGTGTTATCACCAAGCATCTGGTATAGTGGTGAAAACATGACACCAGACTTTTGGAAAACATGGAACGCAGTGTCACTTGGAATGCTCTGCAAAAAGGTTCTTTCCAAGTTCAACAAAGATTAGAGTGATATTGTTTGTATGTGCCATGATCCAGCTACGTATATTAAATTAAATTCAATACTTTATTGTTTAACCCCTTTGCTGCTAGGCCTTTTCCCCTCCTGTGCTAAGCCTTTTTTTGGCTATTTGGGGTAGTTCGCGCTTAGGCCCCTGTAACTTTTTGACCACATAAGGTATCCATGCCAAATTTGCGTCCTTTGTTTACAACATCATGGGGATTCTAAAGGTATTCAGGGTTTGTGGATTCCCCTGGAGGGGACCCAGAAATTAGCCAAAATAAAGCTAAATTTTGGGTTTTTTGGGAAAAATGCAAAAAAAAGGGCTACAGATGAAAGCATCTGTTTTTTTCCCTGCAAATGGCATCAAAAAAGGGGTTGTGGTGCTGAAATCACCATCTTCCCAGCTTTCAGGGACAAGCAGACTTTTGTCAGAAAACCAAAATTTTGTACACAGTTTTGGCATTTTTCTGGGACATAGCCTATTTTTGCTATTTTTTGTGCTTTCAACCTCCTTCCAGTTAATGGTATAAATGGGTATGAAAGCAATAATGGATCCTGGAAAGCCATACATTCCTGAAAAGTAGACAACATTCTGAATTCAGCAAAGGGTCATTTGTGTAGATCCTTCAAGTTTTCTTTATAGAGACAAACAGTTAAATATAGGAAAAATTGAAAATTAGTTGAAGATAACAGCCATTTGTGTCAACGTTTTCACCTGTAACTTCTTCTAATTATGACAGCTATTTGAAAGCAATATACCATTACATCCGCTGGACCTTTCTGGTTGTGGTGATATATAGGACTTGTAGGTTCACCAAGAACCTGACGAACCCAGAGCCAATAACTGAGCAGCGTCTTGCAATGGTTTTTTATTATGTCCCGGGTATATAGCAATTATTCTGGGAAAATGTATACATGGAAAAATCGGTATGAAAGACACCTATGAATTTCGGTACCCCACTTGTGTGGGTAGGCCTAGTGCCCGTGACAGGAAACGGCCCAAAACGCAACGTGGACACACCACATTTTCACAGTGAAAAATGACCCCTTTTTTGCAAAGTGCCTAGCTATAGTTTTTGAACCCTAGCTCTGCCGGCACCTATGGAAACCTAGCAAACCTATATATTTTTGAAAACTAGACACCCAGGGGAATCCAGGATGGGGTGACTTGACTGGCTCTCACCAGGTTCTGGTACCCAGAATCCCTTGCAAACCTAAAAAAATTGTCAAAAAAAACACATTTTCCTCACTTTTCTGTGATGGAAAGTCCTGGAATCTGCGTGGATCCACAAAATTCTACCCACCCCGCGTTCCCCAAAGTCTTCCAAAAAAAATGGTACCTCACTTGTGTGGGTAGGCCTAGTGCCCACAACAGGAAACAGCGCAAAACACAACGTGGACACACCACATTTTCACAGTGAAAAATGACCCTTTTTTTGCAAAGTGCCTAGCTCTAGTTTTTGAACCCTAGCTCTGCCGGCACCTAGGGAAACCTAGCAAACCTATACATTTTTGAAAACTAGACACCCAGCGAAATCTAGGATGGGGTGACTTGACTGGCTCTCACCAGGTTCTGGTACCCAGAATCCCTTGCAAACCTAAAACATTGTCAAAAAAACCACATTTTCCTCACTTTTCTGTGGTAGAAAGTTCTGGAATCTGCGTGGATCTACAAAATTCTACCCACCCCGCATTCCCCAAAGTCTTCCGAGAAAAATGGTACCTCACTTGTGTGGGTAGGCCTAGTGCCTGCGACAGGAAACAGCGCAAAACGCAACGTTGACACACCACATTTTCACAGTGAAAAATGACCCTTTTTTTGCAAAGTGCCTAGCTGTAGTTTTTGAACCCTAGCTCTGCCGGCACCTAGGGAAACCTAGAAAACCTATACATTTTTAAAAACTAGACACCCAGGGGAATCCAGGATGCGGTGACTTGACTGGCTCTCACCAGGTTCTGTTACCCAAAATCCCTTGCAAACCTAAAAAAGTGTAAAAAAAACCACATTTTCCTCACTTTTCAGTGGTGAAAAGTTCTGGAATCTGCGTGGATCCACAAAATTCCACCCACCCCGCGTTCGCCAAAGTCTTCCGAGAAAAATGGTACCTCACTTGTGTGGGTAGGCTTAGTGCCCGCGACAGGAAACAGCGCAAAATGCCACGTGGACACACCACAATTTCACAGTGAAAAATGACCCTTTTTTTGCAAAGTGCCTAGCTGTAGTTTTTTAATCCTAGCTCTGCCGGCACCTAGGGAAACCTACCAAACCCACACATTTCTGAAAAGTAGACACCCGGGGGATTCCAGTGAGGTATGGCTTGCGTGGATCCCCCAACGTTTTCTTACCCAGAATACCCTGCAAACCTGAGATTTTGCTGAAAAAATCACTTTTTTCACACATTTGTGTGTGGGAAAGTTGTGGCATCACCGGGCGGACACAAATTTCCTACCACCCAGCATTCCCCCAGGTCTCCCGATAAAAATGGTGCCTCACTCTGGTGGGAGGCCCAAGTACCCGTGACAGGCAAGGACCCAAAACGTATTGAGGCAACATCAAAATTGCCTATCACAAAAATACCTGGTTTTGCAAGGGGGGTTCCATGACTTTTTGGCCCGGGGCTCGGCGGCCACCTAGGGATACCTACCAAACCCACACATTTCTGAAAACTAGACACCCGGGGGATTCCAGGGAGATATGGCTTGCATGGATCCCCAACGTTTTCTTACCCAGAATCCCCTGCAAACCTGAAATTGTGCTGAAAAAATCACTTTTTTCACACATTTGTGTGTGGGAAAGTTGTGGCATCACCGGGCTGACACAAATTTCCTACCACCCAGCGTTCGCCCAGGTCTCCCAATAAAAATGGTGCCTCACTCGGGTGGGAGGCCCAAGTACCCGTGACAGGCAAGGGCCCAAAACGTATTGAGGCGACATCAAAATTGCCTATCACAAAACGACCTGGTTTTGCAAGGGAGGTCCCATGACTTTTTGGCCCGGGGCTCGGCGGCCACCTAGGGAAAACTACCAAACCCACACATTTCTGAAAACTAGACACCCGGCAGATTCCAGGGAGGTACGGCTTGCATGGATTCCCCAACGTTTTCTTACCCAGAATCCCCTGCAAACCTGAAATTTTGCTGAACAAATCACTTTTTTCACACATTTGTGTGTGGGAAAGTTGTGGCATCACCGGGCTGACACAAATTTCCTACCACCCAGCGGTCCCCCAGGTCTCCCGATAAAAATGGTGCCTCACTCGGGTGGGAGGCAGAAGTACCCGCGACAGGCAAAGGCCAAAAACGTATTGAGGCGACATCAAAATTGCCTATCACAAAACGACCTGGTTTTGCAAGGGTGGTCACCTGGGTTTTTGGCCCGTGCTCGGTGGCCACCTAGAGAAACCTACCAAATCCACACATTTCTGAAAAGTAGACACCCGGGAATTCCAGGGAGGTATGGCTTGCGTGGATCGCCCAATGTTTTCTTACCCAGAATCCCCTGCAAACCTGAAATTTTGCTGAAAAAATCATTTTTTTCACACAGGCTGTAATTTTTCTGGGGGAGAGGTGGGGACATTGGCATGCCCATTTTGGGCAGCCCCCACCCTAAAATAAATTGCCCCAAAAAATCCCTGGCGTCAAGTGGGCTTTCTGCCCCCCCGGGGGGGGCGTATTGGGGGCTACTGCCCCCATCTGCCCCCCAGGGGGGGGCAGAAAGGCTGTAATGGTGGCGGGGGGTGTGGGCATTGGCATGCCCATTTTGGGCAACCCCCACCCTAATTCAAATTTGCCCTAAAAAAATCCCTGGCGACTAGTGGGCTTTTTGCCCCCTGGGTGGGGCAGATTGGGGGCTAATGCCCCAGAAAGTCCACGAGACGCCAGGGAGTTTTTTGGGCAAATTTTAATTAGGGTGGGGGCTGCCCAAAACGGGCATGTCAATGCCCCCACCCTAATTAAAATTTGCCCAAAAAAATCCCTGGCGTCTAGTGGTCTTTTTGCCCCCCCGGGGGGGTAGATTGGGGGCTACTGCCCCATCTGCCCCCCAGGGGGGGCAGGAAGGCTGTTATTTTTGCGAGGGAGGGGGTGGGGGCATGGGCATGCCCGTTTTGGGAGCCCCCACCCTAATTCAAATTTGCCCCAAAAAAATCCCTGGCATCTAGTGGGCTTTTTGCCCCCCCGGCAGGGCAGATTGGGGGCTAATGCCTCCATCTGCCCCCAGGGGGCAGAAAGTCCACTAGATGCCAGGAGGTTTTAGGGCAAATTTTAATTAGGTGGGGCTGCCCAAAATGGGCATGCCAATGCCCCCACCCTAATTAAAATTTGCCCATAAAATCCCTGGCGTCTACTGGGCTTTTTGCCCCCCCCGGGGAGCAGAAAGGCTGTTATTTTTGCGGGGTTGGGTGGGGGCATGGACATGCCCATATTGGGCAGCCCCCACCGCAAATTATAATTTAAAAAAAAATCCCTGGTGTATAGTGGGCTTTTTGCCCCCCAGGGGGGCAGAAAGGCTGTAAATTTTGCGGGGTGGGGGCATGGACATTCCCTTAATGGGCAGCCCCCACCCGAATAAATTATGCAGCAAAAAAAAAAATCCCTGGCATCTAGTGGTCTTTTTGCCCCCCCGGGGGGGCAGATTGGGGGCTACTGCCCCATCTGCCCCCCAGGTGGGGCAGGAAGGCTGTTATTTTTGCGGGGGAGGGGGTGGGGGCATGGGCATGCCCGTTTTGGGAGCCCCCACCCTAATTCAAATTTGCCCCCAAAAAATCCCTGGCATCTGGTGGGCTTTTTGCCCCCCCCGGCAGGGCAGATTGGGGGCTAATGCCCCCATCTGCCCCCCAGGGGGGGCAGAAAGTCCACTAGACGCCAGGGAGTTTTTTGGGCAAATTTTAATTAGGGTGGGGGCTGCCCAAAATGGGCATGCCAATGCCCCCACCCTAATTAAAATTTGCCCATAAAATCCCTGGCGTCTACTGGGCTTTTTGCCCCCCCCGGGGGGGCAGATTTGGGGCTAATGCCCCCATCTGCCCCCCAGGGGGGCAGAAAGGCTGTCATTTTTGCTGGGTTGGGTGGGGGCATGGGCATGCCCATATTGGGCAGCTCCCACCGCAAATTATAATTTAAAAAAAAATCCCTGGTGTATAGTGGGCTTTTTGCCCCCCAGGGGGGGCAGAAAGGCTGTAAATTTTGCGGGGTGGGGGCACGGACATGCCCTTAATGGGCAGCCCCCACCCGAATAAATTATGCAGCAAAAAAAAAATAGCCCTGGGGTCTAGTGGGCTTTTTGCCCCCCCGGGGGGGGGCAAAAAGACTAAATCACACCAAAAAAAATTGGGGGGAGCAAAAGCCCTTGCCCAAGGGTCCGCTCCCCCCTCCCTGGTGTCTAGATCCCTGCTTGGGCATCGCCCTCCTGGGGCGATCCCCAAGCAGGAATCCACTGGGGAGGGGTACCATTGGAAAGGGGAGATTCTCCGCTTTCCAATGATACCTCTCCCGTGTTTCTACGTGCCCGGGAGGCTAAGATAGCCCCCTGAGCACATTGAAAGTGAAACTGAAATGAGCCTAAAGGCTCATTTCAGTTTCGGTTTCTGTGCAATGAGGACAGTGCGACGTGCGCGCGGATCCTCATGGCACAGAAACTAGGGAGGAGGCCTCGGGAGCTGGGAAGCTCTTCCCCAGCTCCCAAGGTCACAGGGGTGAAATAGAAATCCCTCTGCTGTCTGCAGCAGAGGGATTTAGTGCCCTCTGGCCTCATGACGGAATGGTTCCGTCATGAGCACAGAGGCACCGATGCTCATGACGGAACCATTCCGTCATGAGCATCGAAGGGGTTAAGTTAATAAAAACCATAACAATATCCTGAGAGAAAAGAGGTCCGACAGTTTACAGACATTTAAAATGTTTAAAAGACATGTAACTATTTTTCCTAATTTTCTTTAAAAAAAAACAGAATTCTTATCATGTAAACGAATTAAAAACAAAGTATGATTCTATATCATAAAATTGTCGACGATATTGGTATTTCATCAAATGTTAGCATTAAAAACGTTTATACAGCGGCTTAGAATTCCAGTAGTGTTAGCGGATCGCTGGACTTGACTGGACTGGCAGTATTTGTCTCCTTTGGCCATTTGATCTTTTCGTAACGTAATAATAATTTCATCAGCTTACAGGTCAATTGAGGGTCTGTTGTACCAAGTCCTTTAATGATGGCCGATCTGCAAGTTCACATACCCCTATCGTTAAAAGCTTTTTTTAGTATCAAGACCCGGATAGATTTTAAGAAGGGGCAGACACAGATGAGGTGAATGAAATCTTGCCATGCTGCGCCACATAAGCTACATGTTTTGGAGCGTTTATACTTCCATGCAGGTTGATCGGCCAAACTCGGTAATACCCCAAATCTGATCGCCATTAGCTTTCATTTCAGATGAGATTAATATGTTGTACTTAGGTATTCCGCCGGCCGTATTGATGTATAGGATTGAAGCACCATCCAGGCATGGAACCGTTTAGCTAATGTACTTTTGTATTCTAATAATGAGTGAAGCTTGGCCGCTCTGTTTGTCACTCTGCGAAAGACTTGGAAGGAGGGGTTCTGAGCCCAGAGTTCTGTTATATTGGTTTCCTTCAGTGCAGTTTTCAAGAATTTGCCGTAACTTGAACTTGGATCGTCTTCCTGGGCTCTCCACAGGGCATTGTGTAAAACATTGGATCGGTTCTGCCAAAGTTTGTACCAGGTTTTAATTGTGGCGTATTTTTTCCCTGTCTCCTGTTGGATGAGACCGAATTACAATCCGACCTGAGTCGGGGATGTATTCTGAGTCTTTTTTGAAACCTCTTCGTTTGCAGCGAGTCTAGAAGTTTTGCATCCTTGCCATTTAACGCTATGCTTGCGTAAGTTACTGTCGGTAATAGTTTTGCGGCCATCACTTCTAGTAGCGGCCTAAAAGATGGGCCCTGTAATTTTTTTGCAAGGGCACAGAATGCATAAATAAGGCCATTTCCTTTTTTTCCAGGTATTGTTTATGAAATTGGAAATTCAATCGATTGTCTATATATACCCCCAGATATTTATATGTACTAACTAGTCCTAGGCTCGTTTCTCCCAGCTTGTGTGGATATTGATGTCCCGGGCGATTCGTAATTAACATAGTTTTTATTTTTGTGATGTTGATTTCCAGAGCGTTGGCCTTGGCGAACATTAATAGTTCTTTGAGTGCTCTTTGTAGGCCAACTCTGGTTAAGCTAAGAAGGACTATATCATCTGCATATGAGAAATGCATTATGGGCAGTGTAACCAGGCGCGGAGGATGTGAATTAACCTGGTCCAATCGTGGTGAGAGATCCGCCATAAATAGATTAAATAGATGGGGGGCTAATACGCAGCCTTGTTTTAATCCAATCTCTGTTTGTATTTTCCTGGACAATTTTGTACCATTTGCGATTCAGCTATGTATATGAAAATGTTGTGTGATAACCTGTCAAAATCGATACCTGAGCTGAAATTCTTCCCTGTAAGAGATCCTTGCCACTTGTTAGATCGTATGCTGCAAGCATCATTACAATCTTCAGAGTTAATGAAGAATGCTATTGACTTTTTAGTCCATTCTGGTGCACTGTTTTGATATCCACAGGAACTAAAATGCTAATATTTCTAATTTCGTGCTTTGTGTGGCATCAAAGAAAGAGTCATCCCAACTGTGTCACTTAGATGATGGTTCTCAGTCCAAGGGGCGATGAATGCTATATTATCCATGTGGCGACCGTTTACAGAATTTTTGCTGAGTGATGATGGCAAAGGCAAGAAATGTGAGGATTGTTGGTCGCATATTGATAGTGATGTGAAAAAAAGTACTCTACTGCATTCTTAGATTTTTACAGGAAAACATAACTGCTGTAGTGGACATAATAAAAAAACTAGAGTCTGAAAACACCCTTGTCTGCCAAGTGTTCAGCATAATTGGTGTAGATGTGAAACACCTCCTTCAGAGTAGGCTGGGCAACACCTTTAGTGACACTCATGTTCCATATTAGAGTGCTTGCCACTTGGTTAGCAAAGCAATGTTGAAGAGCAATTCAGGAACTTTTATTTTACAATGTATGAGAAATGGCTTGCAATGATGCATAGAAATGTCCCTTCACCAATCATGGCATTTGAAGTCAATGAAACCTCACTGTGGTACTCTGTACAAGTTCTAGATCCCTTCCTTAAAGGGGAATTTACTCCGCAGTTTCAAAAGTGCTGCTTCATTTTTGACTGCTTCAATAACTCTGAGGGCTTAAGTGCCCTGTTCAATGCAAATGTTGCAGAACCTGCCCTGAGAATCGCAATCTTCAAGTGCACCAGTATTGGCATGGAAAGCTATGTCAATGGCCAGGGTTAACAAATTGTGTACTGGCTGTTTTGGCGTTGCCTGTTTCAAGTGCCAATGTTGAGAGGGCCTTTTCACAGAAAAAAGTTTACATGGGAAGGAAAGAGTGAGCACACATGACCAAAGACTCACTTAAGAAGTATTGTTTGGTGTACTACAATAGGTTACATTTGCAAAAATTTATTTGGACCTCATATACACTATGCGTACACTGTCTATATACCATGCGCTACCAGTACATAAAGCAAGGAATATTAAAAGTAAAACATTCCATAAACACCGGAAAAACACTGTTTCTGTTGTTTTAATGGTGCGAAAATGTGTAACCACCGATAATCACTGTTTTTCAAAGGTATTGAAATCACTGAAAAAACCCCACCAGAATTTACCAAAAATAGAAACTGAAAACAGGAGAGCCTAGGTATGTTCATGTTAAGTTAGTCACTGTTAATGTAGGCCTTAGTTTAACAACTCATGCTAACATTGAAACTGTGCATTTTGGCTCCTGTGATTGAGTATCCCTTTCTCTTGTTTCACGAAACAGTAGTTAAAATGAGTTAAAATTGATTCAAATGTTTTGGTCGCTGATGAGAATAGATTATCAGTAAGTGTTCTGTACCCGGTGAATAGTGAATTTCCACACCTATGACAGGTACAAACTGACCATGATGTGCCATCCTTTTCCAAGATAACACTGGAAGCCGTCGTAGCTAAAATCTTCCATTGTGCGATGCCTGGGAAGAAGTCTACAAATGTGTTATCATGAAATGTTAGATTTTGAATGGTTCTCTTTATGGGTACCATAGGGAGTTGCCCTTCAGTGTAGAGAATTGAATGTTTTGTTTTGCATTGCTGAGATATTAGATTCAGATATTCTTTCCCACTTGCTTGAAAGCCGATGTCCCTTTCCATGCTCTTTACTTGCCTTTGCTCCTGCTGACAGAGTTAGACCCTGAGCAAATGCTTTCTTATTACCTGATGGAATCCTTATTTGATTCTGCTGTCTGGAGGCTTTACTAGTTGACACCTTCTGCTCCCTTTCCCCATTCTTTTGATTTCTTAGCTTAGCATTAGGGAATTTCCTTCAGCGGAAACTGAATTTTTTTTTATTTGCCCATGACAAAGTTAAATAGTCTGTCTTTGTATTTGCTATATTAGATTCACTTAGAATTATACTGACCATCACCATTCAACCGATGATTTACGACAAATTTGATTGGTTTGAGTTTTTAACTTTGCTAATCAACCTTCATTGTTTACAAATCTACTACTTTTTGTCATCCTTGTGGGGCCTAACGTACTTCACTGTCATTGATGATTTGTCAATTTTTTTATGTTAAACCTCAGCCCTGGATGAAAGGTCCATCTACTCAAGTGAAGCTTGTACTTAAGTATGCACCAAGAATCAAAACAAAAGGAAAAGCTCTCCAAGGGCAATACTGCTTTGTGAGTGAGGTTTTTCTTTACATACCAGGTCGAGTGGCATCTAGTGATATTTTTATAGCTTATAGAAGGGATAAGTCAGTTCAGACCTGACGTGAGATCTACCAATCTCACTCTGTAAATCACAGTCCTTTGCTCTCGTAGCTTACTTCGCAAAAGCCACTCATTGCTGGGGAATGGGGTTGGAAAGTGAATGAGACCTTTCTAGCTGAGCTTTGCCTCAACACGTATGAGGTCATTATTCTTTCAGTAGCTACACACACCTGATATCCAGGGACAGCTCCTCCATTGGAGTGGAGGAGCATCGCCCCACTTACTTTACCCCCAAAGCCCCAGAGATGAAAAATAAAATGATAAACCATTACCATTTTCCCCGTCCCGAATAGAGCATCAGGATGGGGTTGGGTCAGTTGCTGAGTGACAGCAAGCAGCAGGGAGGGCTGTCAATGCACTGTTTAAAATGTGCATGTCTTTTTTGTCCGCCATCTTGCGATGGCCAGCCACACATGCACACTTTAAACATCTCTAACCCAGCTGTCTCAAGACAGCTGGGTTAGAGCAAGTGCAGGCCTCCAGAGCGCTGTGGAGCGCCGAGTGAGGCCGCTCCCTCCAATCAGGGTGCTGCTCTCAGTCTGCATGAGAGCAGCACCAGAATTGGTCAAGTGAGTTTCCAGGTGGCCGGTCTGCTGTCAAAGAAATAAGACGTTCGGTGCGAAGGACGTTGTGTTCATCTTCAGGTACGTTTTTTTTCATATATTGTTTTTGCGCGTCCACCCCACCCCCCCCCACCCCCCTCTCCCTGTAGATGCCAGCTGCCACTGTTGATAACATTCAGTTATGGTAATGAATAATCATGTTCTTCTCTAGCACCCAATGCTACATCCTTGATGTTTCTAAGAGCTGTGCATAACTGGTGTTCCAAACAATTTGCTTAAAATATAACATTTTTAAGATGGAGTTCAGCTTATTTTTAATGTTGCACATTTAGGTAACTTTGTAAACTGTGAAAAAGGAAGGGAGAAAAACCCTTGAAATACAGGTTTGTCAAGTGGGAATACCGTGATTTCAGCGTTTGTGGGGGTTGGGGGCGGGTGTGTAGGAAGGTGGGTCCTGCCTTCCGTGTACTAAAATTCCTAATATGTTCATTTTCCATATTACCGCAAATAGACTTTTTATCTGCGCAGACCTCTGTCCACCCTTGGAAAAGAGCGACGGGCTCTGCGGTGGAATGTGCACCCTTGCTCCGCTGTGCAATAGCTGCATTTGACTTGCTATGCAAGCAATCACTTGGAATATAATGCGAAGTGGTTTTAACATGTCGCAGCCTGTTAATACTGCGAGACAACACAACGCCCCAGCTTTTTATTAAAAAAAACAGTGGACTTTGGGGTATATTCACAAGAACGTGCACTAAACATTGCCAAAAAAGGTTAACGCAACTTTACACATCGCAGTCTATCGCGGAAAAATAACCCCGTCTTAACGTGGAATTCACAACACGGCGGTACAATGAGATAGTTTCCCGAAAACGCGATACAACCACTGCGATGGCGATAAAAACACAAACCCCAACGCGAAAAAACATGCGATGGCCCAAACCGCGATGAGGAAATCAGCGATAAGGAGCGCCAGGCCTGCAATACACACACAGCAGGCAGGAAAATCACTACAAAAGTAGAAAAACCCACAAACACAAAATAACCAACACCGAAGCACCATGGAGGCAGCCGGAGCAGGCGCAGAGGACGAGCGGAACCCCACAAGCACCCCGGACGACCAGACTGGGACCTCGGGGACAGGGCAGGGCAAGGACAAGAAGAGGAGGAAGACGTGGTTCGGTCCGCAGGAGAATAGGATCCTGGTCACGGAGGTGATGGAACACCATCAAGAACTGTTCGTCACCTCCAACGTGTCATTGGGCACCAAAAATGGAATATGGCGGTCCATCGTGGACAAGGTGAATGCCGTCGGAGAGCACAAGAGGTCAATGGACGAGGTCAAGAGGCGATGGATTGACATCAAGCGCAAAACCAAGGAGAAACTCGCAGGCAACCAGAAGGCAGCAGTGCAGACTGGAGGTGGGAGTCCAGCGCCACAGCTGGAGCTGGATGACATGGAGGAGCTGGTGTCGACAGTCATCAGTGTGGAGACCGTGGCAGGAGTTGGGGGAGCGGACACTGCTCGACATGACACAACAGCAACAGGGTGAGTAACCACCAGGTACTGGGGGGACGGGGGAGATGGCCACAATGGCACACATGCACAATCAAGCAGAGCACAGTGCACACCCACAATGACTCTGGATCACGGCCCTGATCTACAGACTGTCACAATGTACATTGCCATGCTGTCTGAATGTGAACATGTACCATGCGGCTACATACATGTGGACACATTGTAACACAGCATCGCCCCTTCACATTGCAGAGGCACCGTCAACACCTCCTGCAGAGCAGTCCCAGCCACTCTTCACTGATGACTAGGAGGACACCCCCAGCATCGACACCCAAGCCCTCCAAAACATCATTGACATCATTCGCAACTCACCTCCAGGATCAGGGCAGCCCAGTTGCATTGAGGAGACCCCACCCACTCCACAAACCACCCAGCAGGAGGCACCCACAACCCCAGCTGTCTCCCAGGACCCCCACGAACAACACATGACCTTCTAATGCCGTGTGTTGGAGGGCCAGAGGGAGATGGCTGAGCAGGTGCGGGTGGGGTTCGATCTCATGGCTACCAAACTTGACACCATCCATGGGTGTCTAAGTCCCATCAGGTTCCACCTCGAGTCCCTAACAGACACCCACAGGCCGCTCCATGGTCTCCAACGAGCCCTGGCTGACATCCCTGGAGTCATGACTCGGAGACAAGAACACCTGTCTGCTCAGAGTGGCCCCAGCGATCTCAGCCGTGAGCTGGCACACATGCGGAGGCTCATGGAGGACATAGTGCGGATGGAGGCGGAAAGGATGGCAGCCACCCCTGCACATCAGCAAAATGTAGCTGGGATCTACCATGCCCTGCAGATCCTTATCATGGCATTGCTGCCACAAGGCATGGCGCAGATGAATGCTGCTGCTCCTACACCATCCACATCTCCGCCCCCTGGTGTGTCAGTGCCTCACAGTGCGGCAGACATTTCCACTCCGGCACCTGATGTGTCACTGCCGCACAGTGCGGCCGACAATCCACCTCCGGCCCCTGATGTGTTAGTGGCACACAGTGCTACAGCCGGAACTGCACCACCCACAGGTGAGGCAAGGCACACATCCGAGGACAAGGACGTGGATGGGTTTGAGATCAGAAGGAGGCACTAGCATTCATTTCCGCCACCTGGCCAGTTGCTGCTTGGTGCCGCACATGGCCCCATGACCTTCCACTGACCCCCGATACACTCTGCTGCACTCACCTTGGACCGCAACATGGACTGCCATATCCTGTTTGGTGACCAATGACACGGTGACCAGACTGCAGACTGTACTCTTCCTCTTCCGCTGTACTTGTCATTCCCCGATGGACTCTAGCTGGCCCTCCACGGGCCAATATTGTGAAGTGGGGTTTGCATGGCCCTGTACTGCTCCAGCTGCAAAACTCCACTGGATGTGCATTAAACATTCAGAAACGCACTGCTGTGTCATGTCTTTCATCATTCATGTATGAATGTGTGGATGAATGTAGGGTCAGTGATTCCCCCTAACGTCAATGATGCTCATCTAGTGGGATTCCAGTCACAGTGTGCTACATTGCCATTTGCGTTCTGGGTGCCGTAGACACTACAACAGGGACACACGCATTAGTCACTTCCTTGTCCGGACATGGACTGAACCACGCCCAGAGCCCCCGAGTCATTGTTGCAAGCCCTGCGGTGGTCCGGCATACGCCAGGCCAGACCACTCCGCTTACGCTCCGAGGGGGGGGCCACATAGCCACATGTCGCAGGTTTGCACGCTAGTGGTCTGCAGGTCACTGGTCTAGTTGTCAGCATGTCACGGCCACTCCCTGAGGGCAGGTTTGCACACACACCACACCCATCCGGCACAGGCGTCACAGGCCATGTGACTCCGCGAATATAAGGGGCCGACCACGTCACATTCCCCACTGTCGGAGGTGACTGGATGACGGACGTTCCACGATTCTAAATCATAAAGCGCCCATGAGTTGTTGCGCACAGGGTTAGCGGCACCCGAAGCCATTCGGCCATCACGGGCCTACCACCACGTGGCGCTGACTGGGGTTGCACAGGGTTAGTGGCACTCGAAGCCATGCGGCCGTCACGGGCCTACCACCACGTGGCGCTGACTGGGGTTGCACAGGGTTAGTGGCACCCGAAGCCATGCGGCCGTCACGGGCCTACCACCACGTGGCGCTGACTGGGGTTGCACAGGGTTAGTGGCACCGAAATTGCAGAGTGGGTGTGCAGCCTGTGATGATGACGTGTGCACTGATGTGGTCTCTGCCATTGATGCCTCAGGACTCAGCGTCATGTGTGGGACCTGCTGGGCCGCGGTGCGGGTCCGCATGATCTGGAGCATGCCATGGTCACGGGGCCAGGGCCTGGAGCTTGCATGGGCACGTGGTGTGCCCACTGTGGGCAAACCGTTGGCGGCAGGTGAGCAGTGGGGCCTGGGTGCGCAAGGGCGGACAGCCAGCGCTGGCCGGCGGGAGGGGCTAGGGTGCGGCTGCATGTGTGTGCAGGGGCGGACAGGCGTTGTTGCCGTGTGCAGTGAGATGGACTCTGCCATGATTGACTCTGGCCTCAGTTACAGATTGCTGACCTGGTGGCTTGCAGTGTATGCCGGCACGTGGTTGGAGACACACCGGTGGCAGCAGGTGAGCAGTGGTGCCTGGGTGCGCGGGGGTGGCAGTGTCCCTCCCTCTCTCTCTCTCTCCCTTCCTTTCATTCTCTCTCTCTCTCTCCCTTCCTTTGCTTCTCTCTCTCTCTCTCTCTCTCTCTGCCTTCCTTTCCTTCTCTCTCTCTCCCTCTCTTCCTTTCTCTCTCTCCTTCTCCCTCTCCCTCTCCCTTTCTTTCTTTCTCTCGCTTTTTCTCTCTCTGCCTTTCTTTCCTTCTCTCTTTCTCTGTGTCTCGCTCCTTTGATGTGCGCATGACACACGTTCTGATTGTGTGCTTTATTTTCCAGGCTGTGACATCACGATTGTCCCGGACGGACCCAACAAGAGTCATCCGCATTGGTGTTTTGTGTTGTATTTCAATAAAGTTTTTGGTTGTTACTTCAATGATGAGTGACTGTTTCTCGTTCTTCTGACCACACATGTGTGTTTCTTGTTGTCATTGTGCGACATCATGCACTTTATGTGGCTCTTGTGTCGTGCAAGGTATGTGTTTGTCCGGGGGGTGGATCCGGGGGGGGCCTGGTGGTGGTGGCGGTGGCGGTGGGTGTTGTGGCCCTCTTGGGTCTCCGAGCTGCATGATCATTGTCTCCATGGCATCTGTGGGTCTTCAGATGTGGCTCTGGGCTGGGCTCCCTTTCATACTGCAGGTAGTCGGCCTGCTTAACACCAGCAGAAGGCAGGTGTTAAATCCCTGCTTCTACCGCGGCTTATCGCCTGTTTTTGGTTTGCATCGCAGATCTGGCAGTTCGTTGTGAAAGTGGTGTAGTGGTGTTTTCGTGAGTTTTTGCACAGGAACGCCTACTCTGCATCTCATTAGGGTTAGTTGGTGGTGTCACCCGTGGAGATAAATTTTGCTGCAGTTTTCGCGGGAATACTGGCGATGTCTGCAGTTTGCACACGCTTGTGAATGGGGCGATAAATCGATCTCCACTTTTGATGTGCTTAAGTGCCGATAACTCAGCGATAAGTCCTTGTGAATATGCCCCTTAGTGTAGCTGTAAGAAAAACAAATCTGTAGAAAATATCCCTGTGTTAGCACCTCTTTCTATCAAAGCTTCACAGTCTACGAGAAAATGCTGAGACGATTGTTATTTTATTAGTATAGCGCCGTGAAGGCTGTAGTGTTGTTTCAACAGTTTTCACCCGGAGCAATTTAGGAGAGTGGCAAAAGATGAGTGCTTTCAGTTTTGTCAATGTGCAGGAGAAATTGGAGTAATAATTTACCTTTCAGCCTGCACTTGCAGTTAAGCACATCTTAGCTTAAGTGCGTGGACACGTGGGTTGAGACTGTGAGAGGGATTTGCTCGACACCATAGACTGCATAGGCATAGCACACATTTTTTTCACTCTAGTGTCACTTTTTTCTCTTCTCTTCTCTGCACTGCTTTGTTTGAGGTTGAGTCAGTACACTTTGTATTAACATAATTGTATGATTACATACAGTCTTGTTTTTTGCACATTATATTGATAGAGTATTTTAATCCTGCATCTATTTAGTTGTACTGATTTCTTGACAGAGACTGGCTTCATTTCCCTCTCCATATTTTTTACGTGAATCTCTCAGAACGTCCTTCTGTGAGATTACAGTGAACTTACGGTCTGCCCATTCCTTGGCTTGGATTGGCTTTATTATCATTCACATGTGCATGGTTCTTATTCCATTGCTTGCCTTCCTCTTGAGTCTGTCCCTCTCCTGAAACAGTTCTTCTTTATAATCCTTTTGATTGACTAACTTGTACGCTTCTGCTGCTCACAGTAAAGGAACTGCTTTTTTCGTTTTTAGGTCGAGCATCAACGTACATGCCCTGCCTGCAAGACCTGGTGTCATCAATGATACCACTCTATTCCCTCCTGCTACTCACCATTGCTCAGACTCTTGCGTTGCTCTTCTGTACTGCCTTATAATTGGTACAGTCCGTGATACGTCTCTTCCCTTGTTCAGCAGAGGAGCACCGGCTAAGTACGGTATCGTTAGCCTTGCAGTGCTTTTCTATTACTTTAAGAGCATAAGAGCACTACTTTTTTTTTCACCCGGTGCTGCTTTTCGTCTGGTTTATTTAGCAACACATTTTAGACGGACTCGTTCATTTATAATTATTTTTAGGAATGGGGAGAAATACGAGATCTATTGCATTGCAAATGCTTGTCTTTTAAAGACGTCCGTGATAAAGCGCGCTGTAGACCGTCTCCAGTGGACGAAACATTCACGCTGGTTTTAAGTGGTGGGACAGGTTTTGTTCCAGACCGGACTGTCATCGTCAGACACGTGCATTTAATCTGTTGACTGAATTATTAAATGCAGAACCAGACCTGCTGAAGACAGTCTCCAAACCGTTGCCTTAGTACGTTACCCACTTGCTTTAATCGCAATTGAGGTCTAGATTCCTGGTCCTCTGTGATTCGCTCTTGCAATAATTCTTTTAAGTGGAGCTTTAAGAGGGCCAGGTCCGCATTGAATGACTATTTGAAACTGGACACCTTTGCGCTGTGTCATTTACTCAACATGTGGGCAGTGGACCAAAAACTACATGCAGCACCCAAACGTCAGTCACCTATGACATTTATGACCAAAACAAATGTCCCTGTGTGCAAATCTCCACATGCACCCCCGGCCCAACGGTGCCTCCCTTCAACAGGGAGTATAGAGCAACTATACACAGTTGGAGCTGCACCACATACAGAGAGAAATATTAACTAAAACAATGTCGAGATGAAAAATGTAATATGACTCTTCCTTATAAGTAACAGTGTCTATAAAGTCCATAGGTTATGGTTTCTTCCTTTATTTAATTGTATTCAATTCTTAAAAAACAATCAGCCAACGCGTTTCGTCCACTTAAACATTGTACTTCTTCAGGGCTGTGAGTTAAAATGAAATACATATAGTGTAAAACAAACTGTACAGTGTTAACAATACAAACATATATACACATATATTTTGCAAATACATCCACATATAAACATATATACATAAAGAATCTCTGACACTTGCAAACAATAAATACATATATATACAACCAAATTCCTTCATATTTCAAAATCGATATCGAGATGTTTTGACAGCCCAGGACATCCCATGTCTATGAATGAAGAATACCTGTAATTAATAAAAGAGCCCCCCAGGCATGTCTGCCCAAAAGGCCTCATAGCTAAGCAACCATGACCAAAAAAATATACTACTAAGCATAATGCACAGACGAACTGAGTCCAAAATAGTATGAATACAATCAAAAATGTGAGAGGTAGATAAAATCCAGTGATACCCCAGCTGAATCATGCACATATCCCAAGTGCTTATAAACAAAAGATCCACAAAGATGGCGCGTTTCCTCCAGGTCGCCCCATTATATCTGGTATCGATTCACCAACTGAACGATTATCTCAATACTTGGATAGATTCCTACAACCATTTGTGGTGAACCTTCCAGCGTATATACAAGATATTAGGGAGATACTTCAGAAGTTTGAAGGGATGGCATGGTCAGACGATTTGATGTTTGTCACGATGGACGTTACTGGCTTGTATACAAAAACAATTTGGTATGATCGCTGTACAATCCTTTTTCCGCACACGCACAGCAGATCACATGGAGCACAATGAGATGCTCATTGAAATGATTGATATCATTTTGTCTACGAATTTCTTTCTGCATGATGGAAACTGGTATCATCAGATCCAGGGCACTGCCATGGGCTCTAGGTTTGCTCCCTCTTACGCCAGCCTTTTTATGGGCTGGTGGGAGAGGGAGCACGCCTGGGGCAGATATGCCTCCCCTTGGATGGACTTCATTGTTTATTGGGGGAGGTATATAGATGATATCATTCTGCTATGGAAGGGAACACCAAGCCAATTGGGGGACTACCATTCCTTTCTAAACAGCAATCCCTATAACGTGACCCTTACCATCAAGCACAGTTATACGGAAATAGAATTCCTCGATCTCTTATACCATATTGAGAACAAATCAGTGCAAAGTGTAATGTTCCGTAAACGGACAGCGTGCAATAGTACTCTGCATGCTACTAGTGCTCACCCCAAGTTGGTCATCAGGAACATACCGTTCGGTGAAATGGTACAGGTGAGACGGAATTGTAGCTCCGAAACCACATTCAGAGATAACATCATGGTTACAAAAAATAGATTCAAAAATAGGGGTTACAATGATGACATCATGAGAAAGGCCGAACAGAGAATCAGGAACATTACAAGAGAGAGCACACTGGTGAAGAAACAGGATAGGACTAACAAGGGACCCACGAACACTCGTCTAGCCTTTGTCACACAATATACCACCAATAGTGACAAATTATATAGAATTCTGAAAAAACAT
The DNA here is from genome assembly GCA_963921515.1 of Calotriton arnoldi. NCBI lineage: Eukaryota > Metazoa > Chordata > Amphibia > Caudata > Salamandridae > Calotriton > Calotriton arnoldi. Next base: position 2,022,093 of record CAWUFW010000836.1, read on the forward strand.
TGGAATTTACTATATGAGGTACCTAATCTAAAGGATCATATTACACTTACCCCTAAGGTTACTTACCGTAGAGGGAAAACCCTCAGAAATATGCTCTGTCCCAGTTACAGAACGAGCACCACCAATAGAACGTGGTTACCCTCTGCTCCAAATGGTTTCTTCACATGTCAGTCTTGTAATATTTGCTCTTTTGGGAAAAACAAGATCAAGGAATTTAAGTACAATACGAAAAAGGACTATGTGATACGCCATTATATAAATTGTAAAACCAAATATGTAATTTATGTGCTAGGTTGTAAATGTGACAAAATATATGTGGGGAGTACTGTACGACCACTAAAACACTGTATACAAGAACATGTTCGTGCCATCAGGAACAATGATTTAAGATACCCAATGTCTTTCCACATGGGTGAACATCATGGGGGGGAATGCACAATCTGGTTTCATGGCATTGACCATATCCCCCAGAATCCACGGGGTGGAAGTCTGGAACTGGCACTCCGACGTAAAGAGGCAACTTGGATATGCCGATTGAGATGCACGGAAATCGGACACAATACGGATGAGGAATTGCATTATTTCCTATGAAATCACACTCTTAACTGTCACATCACCCTATATATAAGATCACCATTTGGGCCTCTTCTATCATACCATTTCCCCGCATTATCTCTAGGTGGCAGCTGAGATTAATGTATTATTATTTGGGGACTGTTAATTCCAGTTGGTACATGTCCACCTTTACCCGATACACTATTCCATCGGTTTCCTCCAACGCGGATGATGTATTGAGGCGCCTCTCCATTTCCATGGATCATCCATATTGATTCAGTGTTCCCTGTCCATCTTTGACTTTGGACTTTTATTGTACCTTTTTTGACCTTGGAGGATCAATTGGGGCCTACACAGCCAGTCCCATGGTCTCTCCCCTTTGGGGATTTTGGAATATTCTAGGAGTCTACATTAACATCAGTTATTTAGAACTCATGTCAGTAATTTTCACAAACATTCGGAAGATATAAAATACGGGCTATTGAAAATTGCCCTGTTTGGATTTATGCCATCGTGAGATGACGGCTGTCTTGCTTGGGTTTCCATCACTCATGTATAATGACATTCTAATGGTCCGTAAACCTAATATACGAGGTGGACCATCAGTTGATGGAGAGGATTTCTTCCCTTTTGTTCTATTGGATTTGTACTATTTGTTGCGGTCTTTAGGTATTGTGCCGTTACAATATGGTGCCCTCCCACCCTTCTTTCTGTATTCTTGCCTGGTTTTATAACGACCGTTTGACTTGGTCATATGATTGCTCGCGTTACCCTTTTCTGGGGCATAACAAGACATTAGTGGCCTTGTGGCAAGACATGTGGGACATAGTTCAACTGGGTCAGAGGATTCAATTTTATTAGTTTGGTCTGAATTGCCTAAGTTAGATGTTCTTTATTGTATACACTTCGAATTTGGCCCATTATAACTGGCTGGAGCAATGCCCTTTTGAGATAATACACTTGGAATCATGCCGTTACAAGATGGCGCCCATTTTTCCTATAACAATACATGGCACTCAAACGATCCTGTGACTTGATCATGTGATCGTTTTTGTGTTTTCATTTAGCTTTTCCTTATTATAATTCTTTCTATACTTGGCTCAATCAGGATGGCTGGTGCAGTGCCGCATTAACGTACAGCTATTGGACTCATGTTACTACAATTTGAAACATAGCCCCTGAATCATGCCGTTACAGGATGGCGCCAGATTTTCCTATTGCAATGTTTAGCTTTTAATCGATCTAGCACTTGACCCTATGATCATGTCTGGGTTATTCTTGGATGCCTCTCAGTGTAACCTCTTTAATCCTGGACCGCTTAGGAGGGTTAGTGTGGTGCCTCATTGACGTACAGTCATTGGAATCATGCCACTATACGATGGCGCCCACTTTTTTTCCCATAGTACTGCCTGGATTATGAATGATCATGTGACTTGATCATGTGATCGTCTTTTGTATTATAGATCACATAAATGGACGCGATGGTCGGAGGCTCGGCTCTACACGTTTTAGCGGAGAGTTGTTATTGCAACGGGACACGCTGACATTGCAGTAAGTTAATCACGTCGCATATCCATCTGCATTATACTCTGGTTCGCTAGGTTTTTGCATCCTGATGTTTAATGCAGTGTTTTTGGCTACTCGGTTTGTATGCACCACGCACAGAGATAAAATTTGGGCTTTGCTGTAACGCAACCTTAATCAAATGTAGAATGTTGAGATTAACCCTTATGCCTTTGGCTTTCTGCTTTCACTTATTTTCTGAATTCCTTGTACTATCATGATACATATGCATTGGGAGTTAGCAAGATCCCTTAATCATGGGGATATTGTTGGAGTGCCTACGCGGTTGCACCTTCATCTTAATATTCATTACCATCTGCATATTATGTCAATAATGTCTCAGGGTTTGTCAATCAATCAATCAATCAGGGAATTGTAAGTGCGCTACTCACCCGTGAGGGTCTCAAGGCGCTGAGGGGGCGGGGGCGGAGTGGGCAGATCCGTTCAGCCGAAGAGCCAGGTCTTGAGAGTCTTCCTGCAGGTGTTCAGGGAGGGGGCCCGTCTGATGTCTGCCGGTAGCTCGTTCCAGGTCTTGGCTGCAATGTGAGAGAACGATCTTCCGCCTGCTCTGGCTCTGTGGATGCGCGGGATTTCAGCCAGTGCGAGGTTGGAAGATCGGAGGTTTCTTTTGGGTACGTGGAAGTTTATTCTGTCGTTGAGGTATTTGGGTCCGTTGTTGTGTAGGCATTTGTAGGCGTGGGTGAGGATTTTGAAGGTGACTCTCTTCTCCACGGGGAGCCAGTGGAGTCTCTGCAGGTGGTGGCTGATGTGTTCGTGCCGGGGATGCCGAGGACGAGTCTGGCCGCGGTGTTCTGTATTGTCTGGAGTTTGCGGAGTAGGGACTTGTTGATGCCGGCGTAGAGTGCATTTCCATAGTCCTGTCTGCTGGTGATGCGTGCGTGGGTGACTGTCTTCCTTGGCTCGGGGGGGATCCATTTGAAGGTCTTGCGAAGGATGCGGAGGGTGTTGAAGCAGCTGGAGGTGACGGCTTTGACCTGTCGGTTCATGGCGAGTGATGAATTGAGTACGATACTGAGGTTTTTGGCGTGGTCTGAGGGGGTAGGAGGGCTTCTGAGGGCAGTGGGCCACCAAGTGTTGTCCCATGCCGAAGGGGTGGTTCCGAGGACGAGGACTTCTGTCTTCTCGGCATTGAGTTTTAGGCAGCTGATGGTCATCCAGACTGCAACGTCTTGCATTCCTCTCTGGAAGTTGAGTTTTGCGGTGATGGGTTCTCTGGTGAGGGAGAGGATGAGCTGGGTGTCGTCGGCGTAGGATACGATGTTGAGGCCGTGTTGTCGGACGATGGCTGCGAGGGGGGCCATGTAGATGTTGAAAAGGGTCGGGCCTAGTGACGACCCCTGTGGGACTCCGCAGTTAATTTCCGAGGGGGCGGAGAGGAAGGGCGGTAGTCTGATCCTTTGGCTTCTTCCGGTGAGGAACGATCGGATCCAGTCCAGGGCAGTTCCTTGTATGCCGGCGTCGTGTAGTCTGGCGACTAGTGTGCGGTGAGAGACGGTGTCAAAGGCTGCAGATAGGTCGAGGAGGATGATGGCTGCAGAGTGGACTTGGTCCAGGAGGGTGCGGATGTCGTCTGTGGCGGCAAGCAGGGCGGTCTCGGTGCTGTGGTTGCTTCGGAATCCGGATTGGGACGGGTCGAGGACGGCGTTCTCTTCGATGAATCGTGTCAGTTCCCTGTTGACTGCTTTCTCTGCCACTTTGGCTGCGAAGGGGAGGAGCGAGATGGGCCTGTAGTTCTTGAGGTCGGTCGGGTCGGCCGTGGGCTTCTTGAGCAGGGGCCTGACTTCTGCGTGCTTCCAGTCTTATGGGAAGGTGCCTGTTGTGAAGGTGATGTTGATGGTGCGTTGCAGTTAAGGTGCGATGGTGTCCGCGGCTCTGTGGTAGATGTGCGGGGGCAGGGATCCGTGGGGGCCCCCGAGTGGATGCCTTTCATGGTCGTGGCGGTGTCCTCGGTCGTGATTGGTGTCCAGTTGGAGATGATGGGCTGGCTGGTGTCTCTGGGGGGCAGGGGGCCGGCTGTGGCATCTTGTGGGTGGTTGACGAAGTTGTCGTAGAGTGTTCTGATCTTGAGGTGGAAGTAGGTTCCGAGCTTCTCGCAGAGGTCTTGGGACGGGGTGATGTCTGTGGCTTCGCTGCGTGGGTTGGTGAATTCCCGAATGACACTGAAGAGTTCCTTGGAGTTGGTGGAGTTGCCGAGGATTTTGTTGTGGATGAAGTTCCTTTTGGTTGTTCTGATCTGGTTGTGGTAGTCCGTCATGGCGTCCTTGTAGGTGGAGTAGTTATCGGTTGTCTTGGTGTTCCTCCAGTTCTTCTCCAGACGTCTGCAGGTGCGCCGAGCTTCTTGGAGATCGGTGGTGAACCAGGCGGATTTTCTGGGGCGCTGTTTGCCGGGGTTGCGTAGCGGGGCGAGCTCGTCTGCGCAGTTGGAGATCCAAGTGTGGAGTCCTCTAGCTGCGATGTTTGCATCAGATGCCCAGGTGTGGTTGTCTCGGGTGAGGGTGGAGTTCAGTTGCTCATCAGTAACCTTGCTCCAGTTCCTTCTTGGTGGGCGTGGGGCTGGCTTTGGTGCCTTGAGTTTGTAGATTGTGAAATGAACGCAGTGGTGGTTGGCCCATGGTGGTTGTGTTGTATGGCTGAAGTGAACTTTGTTGCCCGCAGCGAAGATGGGGTCGATGGTATGTCCTGCTCTGTGTGTCGGAGTGGTGACGAGTTGGTTGAGTCCAATGTTGGCTAGGTTGTCGCGGAGGATGGTGGAGTTGGGGTCAATGGGGTTGTCGAGGTGGAAGTTAAGGTCTCCAATGAGTATGTAGTTCATTGATGCGATGGCGTGGGGTGCGATGAAGTCGGAGATGGTGCGAAGGGTGTTCGGGGGGGGAGTTCTGTAGACGAGGGTTCCTCGGAGCGTGGCGTTGGGGCTGGTCTGGATCTGGAAGTGCAGGTGTTCGGCGGAGGGGAAGGTTTCGCTGGAGGTGGTGAGGCAGAGGGTGCTCTTGTGGGCGATGGCGAGGCCCCCGCCCGGGTGGTTGGGGCGGTCCTTCCTCTGGATCTTGTATCTGTCTGGGATGGCGGTGTTTATGTCGGGGGCAGAGGAGGCGTTGGTCCAGGTCTCCGTGAAGAAGGCGATGTCGGGTGAGAGGGAGTCGAGTAGGTTCCAGATTTCCATGGCGTGTTTGTGTACGGAGCGCACGTTGAGAAGGATGCATCTTAGGGTGTTGGTGGTGCTGGCATTGGTGGTGTTGGAGGCCGTGGTGGTGGTGAAGGTCTGGTGGCAGTGGAGGCAGGAGAACTGGCCGTGGGTGGTGTTCGGCGAGTCTTGTTGGCAGTTTCCGTGTCTTCTGATATTGAGCGCGTGGAGGGCGGCTGTGCTGCAAGGGGGTATTCGGTTTGTGGCAGTTAAGAAGTACTAAGGGGTTTTTCAATATACATATGATTGATGTGGTTCCTACCTAAGTGGAGCGCTAACTTTAGCCATCTGCAGGATTCGGGCATGGGGTCAGTCCCCCCTTTTTTATGTCTCAAGCCTTAATTTGTGAATACACCGGGTCTACTACAGCGTGACTTTTGAAGCATTATATTTTTTCTAGGTGCATACGGATGGGTGGATAATCTCCACTACGGTGTGCATCCCTTACTGTGTTTTGCATTCCGATGCTATTCACTTCAACCTGATAACAACGCCTATATGTCTCATTTTACTTCATCGCCATTTGGGAATTCGTTTACATTTATGCATCACGATTAGGACTGCCATTTGAAACAGTCCTATGCAGGTAGGGACAGTATATTCTATGTGCCTCTTTTTGTAATTTTAAGTACAATCGCGATCTGTCGTGTATGGATTGTACTTTATAGATCTGCTGTCGTCTCTCTGCAGAAGCCACATTTCGGCACTGTATTTGGAATTGTGCCCTGAATTTTGTTGCATATCTTTTGGATTGACATAGGCATTTTACGTTTTAGTTGGTACGTTTTTCCATGCATATAACCAAACTTGTTGCAATGGGTGTAATCTGTGGTCCTTTCTATCTCCTATCAGGTCATAGTATATTACGTGACCTATGTTACTCTTCAAATAGGCCCACATGGTGAAGGGCCTGTCCTTTTCTTCTATACGCATTATAGCATTGCTCCGCTCATAAATAATTTTTTGTTTTTTACTTTTGTTTATAAGCACTTGGGATATGTGCATGATTCAGCTGGGGTATCACTGGTTTTTATCTACCTCTCACGTTTTTGATTGTATTCATACAATTCTGGACTCTGTTTGTCTGTGCATTATGCTTAGTAGTATATGTTTTTTGGTCATGGTTGCTTAGCTATGAAGCCTTTTGGGCAGACATGCCGGGGGGGCTCTTTTATTACTTACAGGCATTCTTCATTCATAGACATGGGATGTCTCTGGTCTGTCAAAACATATCGATATTGATTTTGAAATATTAAGGAATTTGGTTGTATATATATGTATATATTGTTTGCAAGTGTCAGAGATTCTTTATGTATATATGTTTATATATGGATGTATTTGCAAAATATATATGTATATATGTAAGTATTGTTAACACTGTACAGCTTGTTTTACACTATATGTATTTCATTTTAACTTACAGCCCTGAAGAAGTACAATGTTTAAGTGGACGAAATGCGTTGGCTGATGGTTTTTTAAGTATTGAACACAATTAAATAAAGGAAGAAACGATAACCTATGGACTTTATAGACACTGTTACTTATAAGGAAGCGTCATATTACATTTTTTATCTTGACATTGTCTTAGTTAATATTTCTGTCTGTATGTGGTGCAGCTCCAACTGTGTATTGTTCTACCTTTGTGCCGTGTATTTACTTGCTGAACATTGCAGGCAGGTTTAAGCATGGTCGGATTGGTAAAGCAGCCACCTCGATTCTGACAATGAGCTCCTATCTGAGAAGCAGCTGTGGGACGCTTTTTTTTTGGACAGCGTAGTGGCCAATTTGTGATCTGTCTTTGCTGTTCTGTTCAGATGCCGCCAGGTCCTGCCGGGCCTTTTGGCCGACCCTTCCTACAATAAGAGTCTGAGATCCTGGGTGGAGGTAAGATTTATTAATGGTAAGCATTGACGACGTGCATTAAAAAGAAGCATTTGCAATGCAATAGGTCTCGCTTTTGCGAGAGTTTAAGCTATTGGCATTGTAAATGACAATGCCTTTTATTTATGTTTTCAAAACCAATACGTAAATAAAAAGCATTTGTCATTTACAATGCCAATAGCTCAAATTCTCGCAAATGCGAGACCTATTGCACTGTAAATGCTTGTTTATTCTGCACTCCATGAAAGTGTATGTGTTTTCTAGCTGTCACCCTCCTATAGTGCTTCACTGTTCAAATACTCTCCCACCACAATGTGTTCCTCCCCACCCCTCCCAGCTCGTCTGTAAAAACAGAGTGTGAAACATTTGGTTGTTGGTTGAGGGGGTGTAACCCTACTCAAGCAACAGCCACGATCCTTGTCAGAGTGAACCACAAAAACTCACTGAATTCACCTGTGCTTACCCCTCTGGTAGCTTGGCACAAAAGCAGTCAGGCTTAACATAGAGCCAATGTGTAAAGTATTTATGCAGCCCATAAACAACAATAAAATGAAAACACAACACAAGAAAATCCCCACACCAATATAGAAACATAGAGTACATTTGAATATGTTATTTGACATCAAAGCGATGAAAATCGAATCAGTAGAACCGACGGCGATGGAGTGCAGGGCGGATACAGGGACCAGGTTCATTCCATTGAAAAAGTTACCTTCTACAAGCTAGCGTGATGAATTTCAATCGCGGTGGAGGAGTCCGCGAGGAGCAGGGAGAGCGAAGTGGATGGCCGCCACTGTAGCAGGAAGAGCTCGCTGGGTGTCACAGATGGTCACTGCTGTAGCATGAAGATCCTGTCGGGCATCGTCGACGGTCGTTGCTTGGGATTCACATTGGATCACTGTGGGCTGTCAATGCTGTAGTGCGAAGTGCAGATTTCATGCTGCCAGTCGCTGTAGTGTAAAGAGTAGGATTCTCCAGAGCTTCGCCTAGACGGTTGGCACACACATCGAGATTTTAGTGTGAACGGGCCCTTTTGTGGTTGCAAAGAGCCCAAAACTTCAGGATTTCTACTTTCTTTCAAGAGGAGCTCAACTGATGTCACACCAAGTGTCCAGGACCTGGGAGGCACCTCTTAGGAATCAGGAACTCAGTCCAGCAGAGGCCAGCAGGACTCAGACAGGTCCAATTGCAGTTTCAGGCAGGTACAGTTGCAGCAGGTCAGCCGGACAGTTGCAGAGAGGCCTCTGGAGTTTGTTGTGCCCTTTTAGAGCAGGAGGTCAATCAGCGGACGCTTGGAATCACTTCAGCCTGGGATGAAGGGTGCAGGTCTAGTCTTCCTTCTCAGCAAGCCGGCCCGGCCTTAAGCAGCAGGGCAGGTCGGTGTCCTTCTTCTGTAGTATCTACAGGTCCAGGAGTATACTGAGTAAGAGTGGTCTGAGGGTCCTATTCGTATACCTGCTTCCCCCTTCGAAGGGGCAGAAGCAGCTAGGATGTTCACCCCACAGATGTGTTTGGAATTTCCTTCCTCCCTGCTCTAGCACTAGATTGTCTGGGGTCAGAATAGACTAGTGTGAAACCCTTTATGAGTTTGCTGAGGCAGCTCCTTTGAACTACAAGTGTGGTAGGTGACAGCTCCGCCCCCCCCATTCTGCCAGAGATGGTCCAAACTGCCAACACCCAGACCCTCTATTGTGATACTGTCTGGAAGGAATACACAAAGGCCAACTAGCAATTATGCATAGTCATGTGACCCAGGAACAAGCTGCAGGCACCAAATAATTTGTACAAGAAAATGTCACCTTTCTAAAAGTGGCATTTTCAGAATTGCGACTTAAAATCCGAATTTACCATTAAAGAAAGTTTTCAATTACAATTCATCAGACAGCAAACATGACTTTCCTACCTGTTAGAAATGGGGGTCTCTAGTTGGCAATGGTTTGCACTGTTGTCCAAGTAAGGACCCTTCTTACTAGTCAGGGTAAGGGGGATACACTACTAAAATAGCCCCTGCTCACCCCCTTGGTAACTTGGCACGAGCAGACAGGCTTATCTCAGAAGCAGTGTGTAAAGCATTTGTGAACTCACACAGTGATATAGTGAAAACACTACAAATGGACACCACACCAGTTTAGAAAAATAAGTAATCTTTATCTAAAACAAACAAGACCAAAACAACAAAAATCCACACTACAGTAATCAAAATGTGACTTTTAAAAGTTAAAAAATAGTTCTGTTCAAAGCAAATTGCAGATGCGACACTTTTCACACAAAGTACCTTGGATGCGTCGCGCACACAAACAAAAACTGTCGCACTGAAGGTAATACGTTGGTTTCTTATGCCCAGGGAAGGTGATGCGTCGGTTCCTTACTTCAGAGGAGGTGATGCGTCGGTGCCTTACTGCCACATAGGGCCGGTGATGCGTCGGTTCCTTACTGAATAGGAGGTGATGCGTCGGTTTCTGAATGTGCAGGGATGTGATGTGTCGGTTTCTTACTGCGACCCCGGTGTTCTTGCTGGCGTGGTTCTTTCCAGCTGCGGTCCCAGGATGTTTTGGTTCTTGGAGCCGCACAGCAGGGCCTGCGTCGGAATCGGTGCAGTTATCTCAGACTTCAGAGGTCGGTGCACAGGATTCGGCGTGCAGCAATTTCTCGAGCCGCGGCAGGTGCTGTGTCGATTTTTTCGGCGATGCGTCGGAAACAGGTGCGGATGCGTTGCGCTTCTCGAAGTTGCATTACGTTTCCAGCTCCCAGCGGCAAATAGCCTACAGAGGTCCAAAACAGCAGCAGGCATCTCTGAGCAGGTCAGAACTCCCAGCAAGGAAGTTCAGGGGAGGTGGTGATAAAGTCTTTATGTCCCTGAGACTTCAGAACAGGAGACAAGCTCTATTTCAAGCCCTTGGAGATCTTCCTCAAGCAGGGAACACAGCACACAGCAAAGTCCCTGTCCTTTCCTTGGCAGAAACAGCCACTGCAGGCCAACCCCAGACAGCAAACAGCAAAGGGGCAGTACTCCTCCTCAGTTTCTCCGGCTCTTCTCCTTGGCAAATGTTCCTCTTGATTCCCAGAAATGATCTAAAAGTCTGGGGTCTGGGCCCCTCTTTTTATAATACAAAATTATTTGTTCTCTGTGGCAGAGAAGATTTGTCCAAGCCAAAACCAGTTCTGTCCTCTCTTGTGCAGCTTCCTGGCAGGAGGTTGAGACAGCATTGTCAAAGGCAGGCCAGGCCCATTCAGGTGTGAAGGAACTCTCCTCCCCTACTCTGAATGCAGCCCAGGTCCATTCAGCCCAGCCCTGACTCACCCTGGAAAGGCAGGACACACCTAACGCCCCCAAGTGGCTGTCTGAACAGAATGCACATCCTCAGCCCCTGTCACTCCAAAGCAAGACAGTCAAACACAACCTAGCAGAGGCACACCGGATGGTTAGGCAAGAAAATACCTACTTTCTAAAAGTGGTATTTTCAAACACAGAATGTAAAATTCATCCTTGCTAAAAGATGCACCTTTATATTCTGAGTTCAGGCATACTAAACTTTACTTTCCTATCTTGTCCCACTGGTGAGATATATTTATAAGATGTCATAAATAAACTCCCATTCTATCCTATGGGACAGATAGCCTTACAATAGTAAAAAACGAAATTGCAGTATTTCACTATCAGGACATACCACATACTTCAGGGCATGTCCTACCTTTGACATACACTCAACCGTGCCAACAGGGGTACCTTGGGCCTACCTTAGGGGTGACTCACATGTAAGAAAAGGGAAGGTTAGGGCCTGGCAAGTGGGTGCACTTGCCAAGTCGACATGGCAGTACCAAACTACGTGCAGACACTGCAGTGGCAGGTCTTAGTTATATTTACAGGCTGCACAATCAGTGCTGCAGGCCCACTAGTAGCATTTGCTTTCCAGGCCCTGGGCACACACAGTGCACTGTACTAGGGACTTAACAGTAAACCAAATAAGTCAATTATGGATACATCAATCCATAGCAACAATTTACAGAGGGAGTGTTAGACCTGGCACTACTGGCGTGGGTCTCCCTGCATGTTTTGCCTTTGCCTCCTGTATTTTTGCTGTGTGTTGGACTTTGTTTTGCTGCTCTAGATGCTTTGGTCACTTTGCCACTGCTGTTTAGTGCCAAAGTGCTCCCTTTGTAAATTACTGTTATGAATTGGTGTTTCCATGATTGGCTATTTGACTTACTAGTCAGTCCCTAGTACAGTGCACTGTGTGTGCCCAGGGCCTGTAAATCAAATGCTGCTAGTGGTCTTGCAGCACTGATTATGCCTCCCACAGAAGCAGCCTGTAAATGTAACTCTGGCCTGCCATTGCAGAACCTGTATGCAGTCTGGTACTGCCATGTCGACTTGGCAAGTGCAAACACTTGCCAGGCCTTAACCTTCCCTTTTCTTACATATTAGTCACCCCTAAGGTAGGCCCAAGGTACCCCGGTGGGCAGGGTGCATTGTATGTGAAAGGTAGGACATGCCCTGATGTGTGTGGCATGTCCTGATAGTGAAATACTGCCAATTTCGTTTTTCAATATTGCAAGGCTACCTGTTCCCATAGGACAGAGTGTGGAGTTTGCGTATAACATCTTATAAACATAACTACCCATGGGAACAAGGTAGGAAAATAAAGTTTAGTATGTCTGAACTCAGAATGTTAAAATGCATTTTAGTGAGGGTGATTTTTACATTCTGTGTTTGAAAATACCACTTTTAGAAAGTAGGTATTTTCTTGCTTGGCCATCCAGCATGCCTCTGCCTGGTTTGTGTATTGCATGTCTGGCTTTTGGATGACAGGGGCTGGAGAGGGGCAGTGGCTCCAGAGAGCCTGATGAGTCAGGGCTGGGCTGAATAGACCTGGGCTGCATTTAGAATAGGGGGAGGAGATTTCCTTTCACCTGAATGGGCCTGGTCTGCCAAGGACAATGCTGTCTCCACCTCCTGCCAGGAAGCTGCTCCAGAGAGGACAGAACCGGTCTTGACCAAGCACAGGGCTTCTCTGCCACCAGAGAACAAAGGATTTTGGGATATAAATATTGGGGCCCAGACCCCAGACTTTTAGATCACTTCGGGGAAATCAAGAGGAACCTTTGCCAAGGAAAAGAGCCGGAGAAGCTGAGGAGGAATACTGCCCCTGTGCTGTTTGCTGTCTGGGGTTGGCCTGCAGTGGCTACTTGCAGCCAAGGAAAGGAGAAAAGGACTTTTTTGTTTGCTTTGTCCCCCTGCTTGAAGAAAAGATCTCCAAAGGCTTGAACTGAGCTTGCCCCCTGTACTAGAGGTCTCAGGAACAGCAAAGACCTTACCGTGTCTGTGGGCGCTGTCTCTGATCGTCTCCACAGAAGAAAAAGGGTAACCGACTCTGTCATCGAGTCCGTTGCAGGATTCCGTGTCCTGAAAGCACCGCCGAGAGCAACGCCTCACTTTGCAACGCAACCCTGGTCTCACCAACTCAGTCAACGAGCCGCAGCTTGCACCGCGTCCTGTGGGCACCGCTACACGCTGCAAGGATGTCACTGAATCTGTCGCTGCCCGACCTGAACATCGACGGGCTACGTCGCCGCACTGTGACCTGCCAGCACCGCAGCGAGTATCGTCTCACCCTTCAACGCAAGCCCTGGTCTCACTGACTCCGTCAACGAGCCGCCGCCTGCACCGAATCATGAGGACATCGTCCGCCGCAACGATCTGTTTCACAACGCGACCGCGACGTTTGCCCCGACCGACTTGCACTGACGTGTTGGTCGCAACGAGAAACGTACTGTGTCCGAGTCTGTCGACGCTTTACCTGGCCCGTATTGACGCGGTCGGCTGGAATTGTTAGACTCTGTCGTATTCAGTATCACGGTAGCCCCAGGAGGAGCTATCGAGTCGGAGGAACTGTTTTTTATTGGTTTTCCTGCAATATAAAGGTTATTTTGCACAAGTACTATTTTTCAAGAGTATTGTATGTTGGATTTTTATCGTATTTGGTGTTGTTGGTTTAGATAAAGATTTACTATTTTTCTAAACTGGTGTGGTGTCCATTTGTAGTGTTTTCACTGTATTACTGTATGTGTTCACAAATGCTTTACACACTGCCTCTGAGATAAGCCTGTCTGCTCGGGCCAAGCTACCAAGCGGGTGAGCAGGGGTTATTTTAGAAGTGTATCCCCCTTACCCTGACTAGAAGCAAGGGTCCCTATTTGGACAACAGTACCTACCTCTGCCAACTAGAGACCCCCATTTCTAACAGGGAGCACTTGCACTTTGGCACTGAACAGCAGTGGCAAAGTGCCCAAAGCATTTAGACCAGCAAAACAAAATCCAACACACAGCAAAAACACAGGAGACAAAGGCAAAAATGCAGGGGAAACCCACACCAAGGCTGCTAGGTCTAACACTACCTGTTCCCAGTCAAATGTTATCACATATTAATTGTAATAAAGTAACCCAAGGTTATCCTATGGGAGAGCTAGGCCTTTCAATAGAGAAAAACGAATTTGAGAGTTTTTCAGTACCAGGACATGTAAAACATAAGAGTACATGTCCAACTTTTTAAATGCAGCATACCCTGCCCTTAAGGCTGTTTAGGGCCTACCCTAGGGGTGACACATGTATTAAAATGGAAGATTTAGATCTAGCAAAACGTTTTTTTGCCATTTCAAAATGGCAGCTTAAAACTGCACACAAAGGCTGCAATGGCAGGACTGGGACATATTGTGTAAGGCTACTTAAGTGGGTGCACAAACAGTGCAGCAGGTCCACGGGCAACATTTAATTAACAGGCCCTGGGTACCTGTAGTACCACTTTACTAGGTACTTACAAGTAAATTAAATGCCAATTGGTTATAAGCCATTTTCACCATATGTAAAGGAGAGAGCACTATCACTTTAGCACTGGTAAGCATTGGTAAAGAGGGAAGAGTCCTAAGACCAACAAAAACAAATTCAGCAAAACAGGAGGATGAAAGGCAAAACATTTGGGGGAAGACCACCCTAAAATCGAAAATTCTAACACACAGCAACAGGAATATTTTGCCGGAGTATGGCTGAGGAACAGACATAAATATATATAAATACATCAAATTACATAAAAACACAAACATTGGCATACAAAGGATTTTATAATGTTGGACGAATGGGCAATCTCTTCACTCACACAGCTGTCATTTGAGACATAAGTTGAACTTAGCATGATATTTGCCACAGAGGCCCATAAGTATGCTCCCTGGACTAGTGCAGAGGAACATATGTCTAAATTCTGTGGACAGTAATTTAGGCACTGGCAAGCATTTGCTTTTACATTCTAACATTTCCTCATTCTTTTACATTTTATTTCAGAACTTACTGAGTAAAACGCATTTTGTAATGCCAATAATACAAATTGAAAATATTGAATTCAATATACGGTTTTGAGATAACAAAAATTATGTGGTTTTTTTTTTCTTTCCCTATTTTTTAAGCAATTTTCAGACAAACTTTGGCAAAAGCCAACAACTTGGCACTCACGTAATTAAAGCAAGGCCTATTGGCTTTGCCAATGCTTCTTTACTCTGCTCCTTTGCACTCTGACCTGCAGAATCTGGAATGGGGTGGAATCTGAAATGGGAAGTAATTACCATTCTTTGGAAAGATGTAGCTGAATGGTGTCAGTATTTCCCCTGACGGAATGAATAAAGTCAGGTACTGTGGCCCACAGAATGATATTCCAAGTGATTTTCCTTTGTTTATTATATAGTGACGACCTGTAACTTTTTAAATTATAGCATAAATAGGGGTCCAAACTAACTATAATTTTACGTCAGGGTTGCATCACTTTTGTGGCACAATCCCGATGGAAAATCCTTTTTGGCATGTACTTAGCCATGCAATGTCGATTTGCGTGGCTATGTGCGTTTCGTAAATACAAAGTAAAGCCACGCAGCGCATATCGCTGCATAGCGTTACTGTGCATCACATAGGCTTTACATAGGTCACGCATAGGAGTTTGCATGCGTCCACCAAAGTATTTTGACACAATCCCAGATTTACAAAAACTTGTAAACCTGGGGTTGCGCCAAAATGGTGCGCCTGCAAGACAAAGGCGAAACGAGGAAAAATATCTTTATTTCTCCCCATTACTTCCTCTTTCCATTCTGCAGAAGAGAAAGAGGAATATGCCTCTAAGGATTGTGTTTGCGCAGAAAACGATCCCTTCCTGCACAAAAACAGTTCTGCCAGTAATGCAGGCACCCTTGCATGATGGTGCATGGGTGCCTGCATTGATGCTAGCAGCAAACAGTGCACCGACTCTGGAAGAGAGCTGAAGTGCGCCATATTTGTGTAGATATGGTGCTTTTCTGTTTTCTCCCTTTCATGCAGCGCTGAGTATATAGTTGCCTTAATGTGTTGCATTCTGTGAAAGAAAAGGAAAAGGAAATCTGGCCTAAAATCAATAAAACACAAAACCAAAAAGAACACGCAGTGAAAAAACACTAGGGGGCATATTAGCAAGGAATGGCAATAACTAGCGCTAACCTAGGTTAGCGCTAGTTTTTTTATCGCCGTCTATCACCATTATTCTTCGCCCTGTTAGCGACGTATTAGCAACACGTCGCTAACAGGTGATAGCTGCAGCCAAAACTCACGCTAACTCCTGCGCGATGGCGATATCAAAAGCGGCGATAGCGGGCGGAATCCAGCGATAACATTTTAGCGGTAATAAAACGCATGCTAACCCGCAAGTGTGGACTTTGCTAAAATAACCTATCAGTCCACCTCCCATTGAAAAGATGTAAAAAAAATATATAAATGCAGATCTGAGCACCCAGGGCCAAGTGCAGCACACAACAACAACCCCCTCAAGCCACCCAACATCCAGGATGACCAGGATGAGAGCCCGGATGCCCCGCTGGACTTGCGCCTGGAGCCCGGATGCCCCGCTGGACTTGCGCCTGGAGCCTGGATGCCTCGCTGGACTTGCGCCTGGAGCCCAGATGCCCCGCTGGACTTGCGCCTGGAGCCTGGATGCCTCACTGGACTGGAGCCTGGAGCCCGGATGCCCCGCTGGACTTGCGCCTGGAGCCTGGATGCCGCGCTGGACTTACACCTGGAGCCTGGATTCCTCACTGGACTTGCGCCTGGAGCCTGGATGCCTCGCTGGACTTGCGCCTGGAGCCTGGATGCCCCGCTGGACTTGCGCCTGGAGCCTGGATGCCCCGCTGGACTTGCGCCTGGAGCCTGGATGCCTCGCTGGACTTGCGCCTGGAGTGGGATGCGGAGAAGCTGTGGAGTCGATGAGCCGTGGCGGGAGACATTGATGTGCGACCATCGCCTGTACCTGGTGGTGAAGTCTGGCAGGTCACATGGAGACACGTTGCTGACCTGTTTGTGAAGTCCGCCTTGCGCACCTTGGTGCAGTTAATGGTAGAGGCGCTCCTGCGCACCAACGTAGTGAGGTCCTCATGGCATACTACAATACACCACTACACCAGGGTGCACGGAGGGCATTACCAACGGTGGGTGCCGTCTCCCTGCATCACAGGACGGATGATGTTGGGCTGGCCGGATGCTGTGGAGGGTGAGGCCCCTGTGCTACGCCCAACTTGTGTGGTCTGTGCACTGCAACTACACGCCTAAGGGAGCCCTGCTGCATCAACTGCATCGGGAGGTCCACCAGCGGACTACGCGGTGACTGCTGTACCCAGCCCAGTGAAAGCACACCTGGCTCAGGCTCCTGCTGGCTGAGTCACAGATTTGGAGAGAGTGCAGTGGATTGCGCCACGGGGTTAATGTCCAGGTAAGGAGAAGGTGGAAAGCGTAGCGCAGGAGACCCGGGGGGTGAGTCGCTCATGCCTATCACACGTAGATGACGTATCACCAGTGGCGGCTCTACCGCTATGGCGGAAGAGCGTTGCCTCACCACCTCAAGCAGTGTAGATGAGGAACAATCATCACATGATCATAACAAAAATCAATCAATCAACCAGGGGAATTGTAAACGCGTTCCTCACCCGTGAGGGTCCCAAGGCACTGAGGGGTGGGGGACGCAGATCTGTCAGCCAAAGAGACAGGTTTTGAGGGTCTTCCTGAAGGTGTTCAGGGAGGGGGCACCTCTGATGGCTGCCGGTAGCTCATTCCAGGTCTTTGATGCAATGTGGGGGAAGGATCTTCCGCCTGCTCAGGCTCTGTGGATGCGTGGGGTTTCTGCCAGTGCGAGGTTGGAAGATCAGATGTCTCATTTGGGTACGTGGAAGTTGATTCTGTCATTGAGATATTTGGTTACGTTGATGTGTAGCCATTTGTATGTGTGAGTGAGGATTTTGAAGGTGACTCTTTTCTCCACGGGGAGCCAGTGGAGTCTACGTAGGTGTTGGCTGATGTGTTCGTGCCGGGGGATGCCGAGGATGAGTCTGGCGGTGGTGTACTGTAATGACTGGAGTTTGCGGAGTAGGGACTTGTAAATGCCTGCGTAGAGTGCGTTTCCATAGTCCAGTCTGCTGGTGATGAGTGCATGGGTGACTGTCTTCCTTGATTCCGGGGGGATCCATTTGAAGGCCTTGCGGAGGATGTGGAGGGTGTTGATGCAGCTGGAGGTGACCGCGTAGACATGTCGGTTCATGGTGAGGGATGGGTCGAGTACGATGCCGAGGTATCTGGCGTGGTCCGAGGGGGTAGGTGGTCTTCCGAGGGCGGCGGACAACAGGTGTCGTCCCATGCTGAAGGTGTGGTTCCAAGGACGAGGACTTCTGTCTTCTCTGCGTGGAGCTACAGGCAGCTGTTGCTCATCCAGACTGCGACGTCCTGCATACCTTCATGGAAGTTGAGTCTGGCGGTGGTGGGGTCTTTGGTGAGGGAGAGGATGAGCTGGGTGTCATCAGTGTAGGATACGATGTTGAGGCTGTGTTGTCTGGCGATAGCAGCGAGGGTGCCATGTAGTTGTTGAAGAGGGTCGGGCTCAGAGAAGACCCCTCTGGGACTCAACAGGTGATTTACGTGGGATCGGAGAGGAAGGGTGGCAGTCTTATCCTTTGGCCTCTTCCGGTGAGGAATGATCGGATCCAGTCTAGGGCTGTTCCTTGTATGCCGGCGTCGTGTAGTCTGGTGACTAGTGTGCGGTGGGAGACGGTGTTGAAGGCAGCTGAAAGTTTGAGTAGGATGAGGGCTGCGGAGTGGCCTTGGTCCAGGAGGGTGCGGATGTCGTCTGTGGCGGCGAGTAGGGCGATCTCGGTGCTGTGGTAGATGTGAGGAGGTCAGGGGTTAGTGGGGGCCCGCGAGTGGATGCCTTTCATGGTCGAGGCGGTGTATTCAGCTGTGACCGGCGTCCAGGTGGAGATGGTGGGCTGGCTGGTGTGTTGGGAGAGCGGGGGGCCGGCTGTGGCGTCTGGTGGATGGTCGGCAAAGTTGTTGTGGAGTATTTTTGATCTTGAGGTGGAAGTAGGTCCCACGCTTATTGCAGAGGTCTTGGGACGGGGTGATGTCTGTGGCTACGCTGCGTGGGTTGGTGAATTCATGAATGACCCTGAAGAGTTGCCTGGAGTTGGTGGAGTTGTTAAGGATTTGGTTGTGGTAGTCCGTCATGGCGTCTTTGTAGGTGTTGTAGATTTCGGGTGTCTTGGTGTTTCTCCAGTTCTTCTCCAGGCATCTGCAGGTATGTCTTGCTTCTTGGAGATCGGTGGTGAACCAGGCGGCTTTCCAGGGGCGCTGTTTGGCAGGCTTGCGTAGCTGGGCGAGCTTGTATACGCAGTTGGAGATCCAAGTGTGGAGTTCACTGGCTGCGACGCTGGCGTCCGCTGTGTTGGAGGCCAGGTTTGTGGTTAAGGTCTGGCGGCAGAGGAGGCAGGTAAACCTGCCGAGGGTCGTGTTTGGCGAGGCCTGTCATCAGTCTCTGATTTTTCTGTGGTTGAGTGCGTGGAGGGTGGCTGAGCTGTAGCAGTGGGTGGCCCGTGATCCAGGGTTCCTGGCGATGGTCGTGGTTGGGTTGCGGATGGGCGCAGACGGGCTTGTATTAGGTGCACCATCTGTGCGTCAGCGGCGTGTGTCCGCTGCGCAATCGCGCAGCGTCCGCCATGGATGAGGGGAGGTTGGAGGATCGATCAGCTGGGAGGCGGGAATGTGCGAGGACAGGGGTGCGGGGCCGCAGGGGCGGCAACGGCGGGAAGTGCGGGCTCAGAGAAGCCAAGAAATCATCTATAAAGGGGGAACACAAGGGCGAGCTAACTGATGTAATCATGCTATGTATCCTCGGGGGGAGGGTCGGTAGGACTGCTCCAAACACGGAGCAGGGTATGGGCAGATTGGCATGCCCACTCAAGTGTGAAACGACTGTTTGTTCGGCCCACTCAGGCTGCCCAATGCAGCCATGCACATTTCCCTGTTTGCAATGCAGGCTGCATTACAGCCTGCATGGAGAACATGCCCATCCCTCCGGTCCCGGGCTGCATGACTTGTCCCGTTGCCAATTACCAATCCCACCACTGCATTGCAGCGTTGTGATTGACTACGGGGAGGGAGCCTGGCTGGCTACTTCCTATTCCTGGAAGCAGACGCAGAAGAGCAGGAGCTAAGACGACACGGGACCCAGCTTGGAGGTAAGACTTCCCTCAATAAATTTTCAATACACCCGCTTACACACACATCCCCGTGTCCATGCACCATCTAGTATTCTTTCCGGTGTTTACCACTCCACAGCTGTCCAGACCCCCCGCACTTCTCAATGTTTTCCGCTGTGCGCCCATGCACATCGGGCGTACCACTCGTGTGCCAAAGGCACATACGTAGTTGCGACGCATGCCATAACATTGCATTCCATTCCAATGCATACTAATACTAGGCACATTGCAACAGTGGGGTTGGTGTTGCATGGGGGAGACATCAAGATCACTGTTCCCACTTCACTGAGTGCAACCCAATACTAACCTTTGCACAACCAAACCTAACATGAACCCTTGAATCCCTTTTAGAACCGCCAGAACACACCGGAAAATCACATTTGAGACACATGCACACCCCATTTTTCATATTTGAGCCCCAAATACACCCCAAATTTCAGATTTGACCCCCAAATACACCCCAAATTTCAGATTTGACCCCAAAATACACCCCAAATTTCATATTTGACCCCAAAAGCACACCCCATTTTTCAAATCTGACCCCCAGAAAAACAACAATTTTCATTTTTGACATCCAAACACATTCACACATGAAAAAGTTAAAATTACCCCATAACTGACCTCACAATGTGTTGTAATCGAATGCGATGTTAAGGCACCCACGTTGTCACAGACGGCTGCAGTGTCACCCGCAAGGAGCACCCCGACAGTCAAGGAGGAGGCATTGCCGTCACCTACAGGGGCACACTCTGACTGACCACGCACTCTAATGTGCCAAGGGTGACCATGGACCACGTCAACTCCCAGATCCGGACCAAGCCCAAGGACATCCTCTGCGGCATCCTCATGTGCAGGCCCCCGGGCCGTGGCCCCCCATTCTCCAATCCCATTTAGGACCTCATTGCACCCCAGGGTCTCCCATCCACCAACGACATCCAGCTCGGTGCACTCAAGTTCCACCTGGGCAAACACAGTGACCAGAGCACCACCCCCTCCTGGGGAAGGTCACCGACAGTCGCAAGCAGCAAATCACCTCAACAGGCCACATAGCAGGACATACGGTCAGGCACGTCCCCTCTGCCAGCGGGTACTTCAACTACAGCCACAACACCGGACTCTCCTGCACTACCTTCATTGGATGAATGACGTCTTCACCTTGCCCACCGGATGCCAGCGCCAACATCGCACCCCGTCGCCGCTGGATCGAGGCCACCGCAGAACGTCTCGTCGACTCCCTCCGCACCAACACTCCACCAATGCTTCCAGACGATGACACCACAGCGCGCAACCACCACCGATGGATCTCCAACATCGCAGACATTCGGGCACCCCTCATGAACGGCACTGTGTCAGTACCTTCCGCCTGCCTGATGGCAGGCATGTGGGTGATGCTGTGCCACAGTGATGGGCTGGCCCCATGCATTGCTGGGGTTGCGTCATGGCTGTGACACGACTGCAGCAATGCATGACTTTAGCGCAGACAGATACGTCAGGATTCCTGACGTATCTGTCGTTACTTGGGTCATGGAGCGATGACCAGTGAGTACAGCGCATCCATGCTGTTGCAAGGAGGGCGTGATGAGAAGTGTTGCAACGCTGTCTTGTCGCAGCGCATAAACACTTTTCATGACGGGGCACAGGAATGCACACTATCTTAGTGATGGTGCGCGTTACTGCACTATGGGGCAGATTTACAATGACTGGCGCATCCCTGCAGATCAGCAGGGATGCGCCAGTTATTTTGCGTGACGTTAGGAACCCCTTGCACCACCATGGACGCGCTGCATTTACAATGCAGCGCACCGTGGCGCAAGGAGAGACAGATGCGTGACGCATCTGTCAGCGTATAGGTGACGCAGTGCTGGAGTCGTGTCGCAAGCGCGCCGCTACGCCAGCACTGCTCAGGGGCATCCTATACTTGCAATGCTGCATCACTCCTTACGCCTGCTACAAGCAGGCGTAAGGTTTTGACGCAGCGGGGACGTAAAAGTGACTCAGTGAAATCTTGTAGATTTCACTGCGTCACTTTTACGGGGCTTCCTTGTGACAGAACGCCCACCCTGCATACATTATACCTGACGCAGGTATAATGTAGCGCAGGGCTTTACAACGTGACGCATCTAATGAGTCGCATAGTGGCGCATGGTTTACGACGCCGCTGCGTCACATAAGTGGCGCAACGGTGTCGTAAAGATGTCGCAAGGGGATTGTAAATCTGCCCCTATATTTTTGTTGCAGGGCAGCGCTGCAACATTGCTTGCAGCGCAGTCCAGCACCAAAAACATGCATAGGTGTGGGCCCAAGTCTTATCCACATTTTTAAGACCTGCTTTTTCTGGTCCTAAATTCCTGCTGCTAACAGGCCTTAGCGACACTTTTTTTATCGCTCGTGGGTCCGGGCCATCCTTGCTAATAGGGCGAAGTGCGGTTAGCGGGCGTTTTTGTGAAGTTTAGAGACAGAACGCCTACCTTGCATGTCATTAGCGATAAATATCGCTGGCATGCAAGGCGATAATAAAACCGGCCGCTATCACCAGAAAGCTGTCGCTAACGGCTGTTAGCGACAGCTTGCTAATAGGGCGATAAAAATATCGCAGTTTTAGCGGCACAAAAGTGACGCTAAAGCGGCGATGGGCCCTTGATAATATGCCCCATGGTGTGTTTCAAGCATTACTTATATGCACATTGGGCTTGGAAGCAAAAACTTGAGGTTTTTTTTTGTGTTGATGAAAGACTTTGAAATCCTGCCAGCCCAGCCAGATAGCAGGCCTAATTGCATTAACTTCAACAGTAGTGATGCAAGGAAAGGTGATAGAGTGCATGCATATGTGAATGAGTGCATCGATGAAAGAGTTCATGGATGAATGGTGAGAGAGCACATGTTCAGATGGTCAAACAAACAGATGAAGGTGGCTGAAGACAAGATGCTGCAGATGGAAGATGATCTCTGCCCCACCCACTTCTAAATCAACTAAATTGCTTTATTCTAGAACATCTTAATGTCTTTATGTATTATTTATAGATTGTGAGCCTAGCCAAAATGCAGCTCAACACTGTAGAGGATTAAAGGCAAAGATACAGCCAATGAATGCTTAGAAAGATAGTTGGGTTCTAAGTGAGAAAGTGGACTGTTACAGCATCATGCCTTAGTGTTTGGAGAGGTCTATGTTCAGTTCTTCCCAAATTGGAGCAAGGGTGGGGTGGTCCAGACTATAGATCCATAGATGGGGCAGGTTTGCTGTTGGCTTCTTCCTCTCCAGTCTGGCTTATTTGGGGTGGATCAAGAGCCACTAAAGGTGGTGCAGTTGTCTATCAGATAGGTGGGGTATGCAGTTGGGATGACTTTGTAGATGAAAAGTATGGTTTTGAAAATGGTGCTAGCTGACAATGGAAGCCATGGGGTTTCATTAGTGTGGGGTGATGTGGTCATATTTCTTCGGGCTCTTGATGAGGCTTGCTACAGTGTTTAGAATGGTATTAAGGAGGCCAGAGTGGAGTATGGGAGGCTATGGAGAAGGGTATTGCCACTGACCAGACGCCATGGAATGACGTATTGAATTACAATTCTGAAGAAGAAGGAGCGATTTCTGTCTCTTTTGTAGAGAACTGGTACCATGTTCTCAATAGACAATCCACCTTTAGCAACCCTACCAACGTAGGGACAGATTTAGCATATGGTGGTGGATGACAGACTGTCACAAAATGCCTGTTCTCCTTTCCTTCTGCCGCCACGGAGGTCCATCTGTCCTATTTTGAGATTGGTGGTTTTACAGCTAAAATTCAGTTTGCTGCCTTTTTAAAAAAAAATCATGAATGGTGGATTAATCTAAAAACAGTAGACAGACAGACAGAAAGTAAATTCCCCATCTCCATAGAGTATAGGTTCCATTGATGGAAACATAGCAATGTCCACGCCACCTCTCTGTGATAAAAAAGTGGATAGATGGGCAAATCCTGCCAACAGTCCCCACACAACCTACTGAAACACCATGCCCTTGCCACTACTAGCCCTTGGGCTCTATGTGCTAGAGCTGGAGGAGCAACAGCACAATGCACAACAAAATAGAAGGTAAGTACAACTTTGAAAACCTTTTAAAAGCACTATGTTTACTATCAATGTTATTAAACATACGTTTATGTACAGTAAAATATTTCTGCCAACAATATCTAATGTCTCCATGTCTGCCCACATGTCTTATTCATGTAACATAATGTTATTACCATCAACCACAACAAATCTATGAGGTACTGCTCATATTTTACAATGTACTGGTGTACCCAAGCACACATAATGCAAATACACTATAACTGATATGTTAATAGCTGTAATAAAGTATATGTAAAGTTGTAACGACTCTAAACTGGAGATTCCCCCTATTCCCACTTACCTTGCACAACCCAATTAATTACTGTTGCAGGGATCCTGCGCATACACAGAACTATGCAAAGAAATACAGGACCTCGTGTATAGGGGCTAAGCCTTCCTACCGCCTCAGTACCCACAATCCCAGGACCGACTAGCTATAGTGTCTCCCTCGCTCTCCTACACAATCACGAAGATGCAAATGATTGGACACCCCAGAACACAACACTCCGACTCTCTCAGGAATCGCGGTAAAAAGACGTACCCTTTCGCTCACTCACTCGTACTTGTCCACAATAAGAATTGACAGAGACACAGATATAGTTTAAAATGTTTATTTTAATTATTGTGCTCTATAACGCAGTATACGAGCCACTACCAGCAGCAAAATGCATAAACATAAAATAGTTAGCATTGTTGCAAGTCCATATATTATAAAGGGAGATGTAATCTTATATAGACAGTGGATAAAGGACTATAAGGCCTAACCACCCTCCCCTTGGCAAGAAGCAGTATTATTATATAATAGACGAACTCTGGGCTTTGTCAGCAGACCCCATACCTTAGTGCATAGATGGTATTTCTACATCATAGGAGCTGCATGGCTCTTCTCCCTGGAAAGGTCCCTCTTCAAGTGTGTGTTAACCAAACATGCATCCCCATAATATCAATGCACGAGTTTCCAGCAGCCGCAGCTGTGTTAGCATGTTTTATCTAGGTGCTGGGGACTGACCAGAACAGAATAACAAGGGGCAGTGTCTATCGACCTTGCTTGCAGTGTTCAGACTAAACTCCAGGAACAGGCAGAGAACACATGAAGCAGACGGTTCTCATGTGAAAGGCATAAGCAGAGTCTTGCAAAATAAAGTCATGTAGTAACGTGCGCAAAAGCAGCATCATGGCAGCAGAGCTCATGCTAACTCAGCGATGTCGATAAACTCCTTATCGGCCATATGACACCCTCCCCTTGGCCAGGTCATAGCAAATAGATAAAATATCTAAACAGAGTTCAAAGATAAGCAGAGACTAGAAGTGCTTGAAAAAAAGAAAAAAACAAATTGGAAAATTAAAAAAGAAAAAGGGAAAAGAAAAGAAAAAAGAAAAAGAAATGTTTCGTTGAAAACGTGATTAGCGCTGATTTGAAAAATCCATCACATTCTGTGAACTTAAGAATGTAATTTGTTCCAAAAGGTCATCCCATCACTCGTCGCAAAGAGGGAAGCCATCCAGTTAAGCAGGTCGACGGAACACACGTGTTCCTCATAATCCGATGTTTCCAAGAGCATAACCGGGCAACTTGTGTGATATTCGATGAAACTCCGTTGTACGAGGTGCTGTGCAGCCGCACAGGTATTCCAATCAGCCAACACTCCAAGTGCAGCCGCACGCATCAAACGGCCATCCCCAGAACAGGCCTGGTCATGGGCCAATAATGGACCCACCAACAGATCATAATCCGGGTCTGCGCCGGACGCATTGGATAGGCATAAATCCAAGGCCCAATAGAAAGGGCGCCGTCGGCAGTAGAACACAGGTTGCACGCAAGTGAAGTAAGCAAAGCGAAAAGTTAGTCCATAAGTTACGCCAAGCGTTGCTAATAGCAAGCTTCCAAAAAGTTGTTGCATTCAGGCATGGTACAGTTGCAATTGGCCGGGTCTGTGCAGTACCACAAGATGGGCAGCCATTGCATAACAGGAGCAGAAGCATCAGCACACCAGCCGCCAGTATTAAGGGAAAGCCTCCGAAGGCACTGGAAAAAATATAATGGCTAAAGGCCGGTATTACTCCAAAAATCATCTGAAAAAAAGTCACAAGGTCGGATCCCACCAGTTTAAAAAAATGAGCAAGGCCTTCTGTGTCAGACGCATTAAATATTTGATGTATCAGTTTCCCAAAATGGAGTGGGAGATTCGTATTCAGCAATGACTGAATCTCGCTAGATGTTCTAGCCACCTGTAATTCGAAGGTCTCTCGAGCCGAAGTGAGAGCCACTTCTTGTTGAAACAATAGTGCTTTTAGTCTGCTTAGTTTATTGAAATCTGTTTTCAAAGTTGGAATGGAAGGCCAAAGGGAACTATCTACAATCCCATGAGGGGGTGGGAAAAGCACATTGCTACAACAAGTAACACGTTGTGAAACTGTTACTATATACAGGATTCCTGCCCGTAAGCCACAGCAGTCGTGGTTATTCAAAATAAGATAACTGCCATTCGAAAGCAATGTGAGAGCAGGAATTATTGCTGGGACCAGCGTACCTTTTCAAAAAAACAAGCCAGATTAGGGGCGGACACTTTACAAGCGCCGTGCAACTTAACTTGTTTACAAACTAGGGAATGTCCTACTGCACTCCTCCCCTGTAAGGAAAACGTCCTTATCCTCCCGGTGACATCTGTAGGCGAAAGGCAAGGGCCACAATTCGTGAATAAACGCACTCCCTAGGGGTTCAAAGCGGCCTATCGGGTAATGTTTCATGCAAGATTTAAATTGAAATAGCGAGAATGGTAGAGAAATAACGCCATGAATTAACCATACCGCTGAATCAGTTTCTGCCACAGGAAATGGTAAATGCTCTAATTGTTCAATGTTTAAAAGGGTGTATGTTGCGTCTTTCATTGAAATGAACCTTTGCTTATCGGTTAAGCTGAATGGCATAAACAATGCTGAAGCGTTTAAATAATTCCATGGTACCTTTCCCATTTTGAGAGTTTGCAATGCCCATGCAAATTGCATCACAGATCACAAATGATTCTAACCATGGTATAACACAGATACATCATTCTGAACAATATCAATAACAGATGAAACAATGTTATCTAAGGTGTAAATGCGGGAAGACAACGTACTTATGCTATTGTCGACAACTGCAGGAACTTTTTCCAAATTAGCTTGATCAATTTGGCGCAGACGGAACGCAGCCTCCATCTGCGAAAGTTCCATACTTCATTATAAGCTGCATAGATAAACCTTTTGGATCGTGGGGATTTAGGACCCAAGATAAAGTCAGCCAAATTAATATCACTCAACAAGAGAGACAGGTGTTGTTTCACTGACGACAGTGGTGAGTGTTCCAACCATTGTTGACATAATTTCCCCACCCAATACGTGGTGACCGAGTGTGAATGCGGGAAACCTGGGTCAGGTCCAGCTTGAGTGAAACCTGTTGCTGCATTATGAAAACGCAGTTGACAAACATTAGAGTTGGTTTACCACAACAACCATCCTGAGGGATCAACGTCAGAGATATTTAAAGTGCCATTTCAAAACATAGTTTGCAGGACATCGATCGTATGGTTGGTGTGTGCATGTTAATTATCATACTCAGCCAATGAAGGGATGGACGGAATATTTAAATATTTGGCTGTAGCCAGACCAAAACAAGTAGTTTGGTCACCGTGCCATTTAAAAACAAGATTTGAGTTGGAATGAGACATGCACAATGCAAAGCTTCGGGTCCCTGGACCTGCCAAGCTTTGGTTCCCCAAATTGATTTCAAATCAATGGTATTTTCCAGTGTTCGTAACCATGTAAGGCCAAATCGGTCCTAAATGAATTAGAATAAATCAACTTTGTGTGAGTCAACATAAATTTAGATTGAGATGGCAATTTCAACTTATAGAAATAGGACTCTGGATTGGATGTATTGTAATCTGCAAAGTAGGTGAACGTATTCCGGACTGTTGTGGAACTTTCCCGTAAGGGAGTTGGACAATGTTCCCACTGTGTAAAATTGCAAACAGGTCTTAACGTATTTGTTTTATGCAAGAAATGATGACCATAATGTTGATAACAGAATAAATCAGCATAATTTTCAGAATTTAAATACAAATCTTAAGCATCAAAAGCAGCATAATACTTTAAATCAGAAAACAATGAATGCATCGCTTCTACATCCCAATCATCAGAATGTATGTCCCACAGAATGTATGTCCCACATCTCCTAAGGAAACGCAAAATACGTATGGAATCTTGAGGACCTCTGTCGGGCCATGGATTTCGAATGCTACTTTATCCAAATGATGCCATCAGTAACAGGGAACGCCGAAATGTTCACGGGGGCTTGATCACGTTTCATGATATGAGACGATGTTTGTGGAGCCAGAATTCCATCAACTAACTTCACAGCAGAGCGTTCCGGCAAATAATGACCATTGATTAGCAAGAAGAACACTGCCACAAACCCAATCGACATGAAGAGAAAAATCATTATAAGCACCAGCCAGTTAATGTCGTAGAGGAAGAGTCATAAGAGAAGCTCATACGGTCCCCAAAATAACCGCTTGCTCCTATGTTCATTAACGGAGGCAGTGCAGACGCAGCTTGATGATGTAAAGGACTGTCCGGTACTTCAATATGGCAGTCATCCGCAGGATAAGCATACTCGACGTCTGCGTTGGAGGCGGATGATGGCACAACAGGCAGAAAGTCAATAGAAGTCTCCATCTCACCATCTATGACACGGGCATTAATCGAAGAGGCTGAAGCCATCGGATTCAGGGAAATAGCGTTACTTGAAATACTGGGAGTCACACTATTCAGAATCGGCCAGATGGTGTGGTTTGACATTGTCAATTGAAATATATCTGTTTTCTTTGCGACCAGGCAAAGGAGGTAGTATCACCGTACGAGAACCCTTCAATCCAAGAACCGGGACTGGTGCACGATAAGAGGGACCACATTCTTTTTTGTTCTCCAGCTTTTCTCGTACCAATCTTAGAAAGCCAGCCGGTGACCGGAATCAGCATTGTTGTTTCATTGGAAGAGGGTAAATGTTCTGTAGCAAGGCTGTCACGGGTCTGTTGTAGGTCCTGTAACACAGTAGAATGGTTATCTACGTCAAATGTTGTGGTAGCCGCCTCAACATCTAGACCATCAAGGTCTGGCACAAACATTTAAATGCCAAAGAGCATTTCGTATGGGGTCCGCCCACCCAGAGATCTTCTCGGGAGATTATTAAGTGCACGTTGAACTCCATACAAATGGGCCAGCCAGTTCCTGCCAGTACCTAGGACTCTAGCTGTCAAAGATTGCTTTAAGTCACGGTTCATTCGCTCCACTATAGAATTGCCCTCAGGCCTGTATGGAGATGAAAGCTGCACCAGCACCCCCAAAGACTTCATCGCTGGACCTTGGTCTGAATGGAAGGTCCCACAAGCAAATGTCCCGACAAATACACACAAATCCCTAATTACTTTTCGAGCCAAACCCATAGGAATAATGGGCCCGATTCACAGAACTAACTTAAGACAAAATCCTAAACTTACTGCCATTTTGGTATTCACAGAAGGCACTTACTCATTTTGGTATTCACAGAAGGCACTTACTCATTTGGTATTCACAGAAGGCACTTACTCATCAATGAGTAAGTGCCTTCTGTGAATACCAAATGAGTAAGTGCCTTCTGTGAATACCAAATGAGTAAGTGCCTTCTGTGAATACCAAAATGAGTAAGTGCCTTCTGTGAATACCAAAATGGTAGTAAGTTTAGGATTTTGTCTTAAGTTAGTTCTGTGAATCGGGCCCATAGTGCACAAATCAACTGCAACAAAAATGTATTTATATGCAGTGTCTGAAGTCAATGGACCGCAGTGATCAAGGTATACACAGCCGAATGGCTGATTTGAAATATAAAGCTGTGTTTGTGGCGGAAGTGAAACCGTAGATGGTTTAATTTGCTGACAAATGTTACATGCAAGCACATAATTACGGGTTTGTCTATATAACCCACTTCACCAATAGCATTGCTGTAAAATAGAAACAGTCACAGACACTCCGGCATGTGCAGAAGCCATGCCTTCGTGAGCGGCTATGATCAAAGAAAGCCTGCGGTCCATGTTGGGAACCAGACGATCCCCAACTGACGGTATTGTAGCATAAGGAACCTGTTCGGGTGACAAATGATAAGAATTCTTAGAAGGGAAGCCCTGTGGATAATTTGTTCCGTTCTTCGTAACAGCTATAGCTGCCAGAATTTCATTATCTATCTTAGTCATGGACCTTGTAACTGCTGCTACTGAACACGTGGCTACTGCAGATTTGGCCGCTTCATCAGCCAAAGAATTTCCAACAGCATATGCTCCCACACGCTGATGGCCAAGAGTATGAATAACCTGTGTGAGGGGCAGACATTCTTTAAGTTCCTCCACTCGAACCCAAAGCGTTTTATGCTTTATTGCTCTGCCCTTGGAGTCTCGATAATCATTTTGAGACCAAAAGAATAGGTTGTCATTAAACTATTGGACACAGTAATAAGAATCGCACACAATAAGTGTATTCACATTAGGATCAGCGAACTCTAGAGCCAAAACAAGAGCACGCAGCTCTGCCAATTGTGCCGTACAGTCCCCAAGTGCCTGTGTATGCACAATGGACGACTTAAATTCACCATTAACAATCGAACCAGCCACAATAGCGCAAGCCGCTGAATAAGCATGTTTGGACCCGATGGCCGGTTGAGCCGAGCCGTCAGTATAAATGATGCATTTGTACTGAT
Source organism: Calotriton arnoldi (assembly GCA_963921515.1). Taxonomy (NCBI): domain Eukaryota; kingdom Metazoa; phylum Chordata; class Amphibia; order Caudata; family Salamandridae; genus Calotriton; species Calotriton arnoldi. Next base: position 2,052,728 of record CAWUFW010000836.1, read on the forward strand.
CCAAAGGAAGTAACGACAACGGAGGAGGATGAACATGGTCATACTGTAAAGACTCCTGTGTCTGCAGAGCGGGATCAAAAATAAACGTGACATCAGCCGATGTCAAAGAAGTAGCCCATTGTATCCAACGGGGATGTAAAGCTTTAGAATTTGGTACACTCGCCTTCGTCACTGCCTCTAAATCAGGTATAGGCGACACCATAAGAATGCGTTTTCCCTGCACCAGCGATCGTTCTTTCAGAATCGCCATTTGGACTGCAGTCAAAATCTTCTCAATATTGAAGAATCGCATTTCCGCCGATGTGTAAAAATGTGATTTGTATGTAATTGGTACTGTGTCTCCTTCGTTGAACGGTAAGTAAGTGAAACCCACTGTACCCGGCACTATTCGTATGACCAGGTTCGTGGAGTTATCACGCGTCAACAAGAAGTGGGACGCTAGGAGATCAGACTGCAGAGATTGTAGAAAAGAGGTTTGTTCCGGAAGCCAGCTGGCAGAAGAATATGAGGGTTGTATCAACGCATAAAGCGGTTTGATACACTGGGCATAATAAGGAATGTATGTCCTCCCGAAATTCAAAAATCCCAGCAAAGATTGAAAGGGCATATTATCAAGCGGCAGCGATAATTATCGCTGACCGCTCTTAGCGTGGGGAATAGTATCGCCGGCTATCGCTGAAAATTATCGCCATGCTAGCGCTGTATTAACAACGCTTAGCGCAAAGGCGATAATTTTCCAGTGATAGCGGTGTTTTCCATGGAACATCGCTGGTTTTTCAGCGATGTTCCATGGAAAACGGCGATAATCTTGTGAATAGGGCCTGTGGTCTTAGCCACACAATCCACCCCCATGTTAGGTATGCCTTAGTCAGGAATTTAGCAGACGTTAAATTCCTGCGTTAAGGCATACTTAACGCGATTTAAAATATCGCTAACCCACGTTGTTAATATGGCGATACCTGGGTTAGCGATATTTCCCCATGTTGTTTTCACAGGCACGCCTCCTTTGCATCTCATTAGCGATGCGATGGGAGGCGTGCAGAAAACGGACGCTAATTCAAGGAATCACGCGCTAGCGTGTCCTTGTTAATTAGGCGATAAAATTATCGCCGCTTTTCGTCCGAAAACGGACGCTAAAGCTGTGATAATTCTTTAACGCCGCCTTGATAATATGCCCCGAAGTTTTTTCAGAGTAGATGGAGCTTGCAATTGTGCACATTTCTCCAGAAAGTGGTAGGCCAACCCCCTCCCTTTATTATTGAGCTCATAGCCCAACAAGAGCACCGCTAAACAAGCGATGTGCGATTTAGCAAAATTAAATTGATACCCAAAGTCGGCAAATGACAGAATAATTCGATCCATGTGGACCAAATGCGCAATCAGTTCATCATCCGTCAGATAAATATCATAGACGTACGTCAACGCATCTGGGTCAATGCTGTGTAATAAAGTCACAACACGTGCTGAAAAAGCCCCAGGGCTGTTCTTATAGCCCATAGGTAATTGTGTAAATCTTTTCTGGTTGCCGACCGCACTAAATGCGGTCAGATCACGGCTCTCTTGAGCCAAATTGTGACTGTAAAAACCATTGGATATATCTAATGTCTTGTATTTTTTATGAACAATATTATTCACTAACGCAGAGCTGTGTGTGTTCTGTACTGCAAATGTACGAACATGACTACTTAAATTTGGATAATCCAATACAATGCGATACAACCCATCCGGTTTCGGGATCGGAAAAAGAGGATTATTCATGGGTGATACACAGGGTTCAATTACACCTTGATATTCCAATTGGGACAAAATGTCATAGACGGAAGCTTTAGCCTCTCATCTGATTGAATATTGTGGTTGTGGTTGTGGCTGCGGCGTAGATCGTAAAGGTATTACATGTGCCGGCGAATCCCTATCCCAACCTACTTGATTACGATACACCAGCGGTGCCAGGGCCAATGCCCACTCCGATGCGTAAGCCTGCTTAGCTTCCTCAGGGACGTAATGTGAAAAAATCGGAAGTATCACGTCCTACCCTCGAGAAGAAGCCAGAACAAATGGTGGAGGCCAATCCGCCTCTGCCAACAAAATGTCACACGAGGGCAGGAGATTTTCCTAGAAAACCGCAGTAATTGTATGCTGTATATCACCTTCAATCTGAAGGACTATTTCATAAAGTCTATCCGGGGGTGTAACTCATGTGTCAGCTGTTTCTACTGGAATGAATGTATTAGTTGCTCTCGCCTCCAGACAGGGACGCAGTGCCTCCCGCACTATGGTAACTTCAGCCGCGCTGTCGAGGAGTGTCACTGCCTATGTCCAATATAGGAGTAGCGTTCTCATCGTCTGAGGCATACTTCACTGTCAAAGCAGCAACCTTCTTCTTTTGATACGGTGGTCTAAAATGAGGTAGGCCCTTTTGTTTGCCTTTTACGTCAATCTGGCGAGGTTGATCTCGTCCCTGCTGAGCGGGCGCGCCTTTGCCGTGATCCTGGCGCTCTCCCCCACTGACTTGCGATTCTGATAGTTCCTGTAAAGAACGAGGAGAGCGTTGATCAGGGACTTGAAATCTATCCAGAGTCTTAATTTTCGCACGGTCGCGCAAATGATAAGTACGCTCCGAAGTCTCAGGTGTCGGTGAACCAGCACGCAAATCCTGCTTCTGTTGTTGCTGCCTCTGCTTCTGTTGTTGCTGCCTCTGTTTTTTACTCCAGTTCTTTTTAGGAAAAAATGGGCGCCCTTCCTTCTCAGTTTGGGCTTTTTGTTGAGTTTGAGTTTGAGTAAAAGGCTTAATTCCCAGACTATTGCGCCCTAAGGTTTTATAAGCTTTCCATGTACTCCAAATATAAATAACCAGAATACACTCACAGCAATGTAACATGTTTAAATATTGCGCCTAAAAGCAAGGGGAGGATACAAAAGCCCATACCAGAGATTGCACTAATATAGGGAATTTAGGTACATGCAAAGGATATATGACATACTCCCTGCAAAACCCAACACCTGTAGATATATACACAATTCATAACCCAAGTAACAATGCCCCTTGCTGGGTTTTTGGATATCTAGCACTTTTGTATTGAAGTATTTCTTGACCCATAACATTTGCTGTTTGTTTAGAGACATATACTTGTTTCACTATTACTGTTTGCTATGCTGAAATGTTTATGTTGTGTGTTGATATGATTTATTGATTGTCAATGGTATTTACAATGATGTGAAAAGTGAATGGGTTTTGTTGCAATCACTTTATGAAAATGGATTCAAAGAAGGAGTTACATACATAAATCATATTAATTTTCAATGTTTTTATTTATAAAATATACAGAATAAATTGTGTACAGATTGGCCAACAGTTGATTAGAGTAGTTTTCAAGACAGCAATCCATGGAAGGACAAGAAATGGAGCAACCACCTAGTTATCCTTCCTTTTACTCTGCCATTCTTTCACCTGTCCACCCACATATCCATTCACCCATTCTTCCATCCATGCATCCATCCATCCAACCATCCATCCCTTTACTCTGACATCCTTTCACCAGACCATCCACCTATCCTTTGACTCACTCACTCACTCACTCACTCACTCCCCCATCCATCCATCCATCCATCCATCCTTTCACCTCTCCATTCATGTATCCATCCATCTCTTTACTCTGCCAACCTTTCAGCTGTCCATTCAACTAATCATCCATACCTTTACTCTGCCATCTTTTACCTGTCCACCCACTCAGCCATCCCTTTACTCGGCCATCCTTTCAGCTGTCTACCCACCATCCATTCACTCATTCTGTAACCCATTCATCCATATACCCACACATTGATCCACCCACTCATTCATCCACCTACTCATCTCTCATCCCTCCATCGTTCCCTCTTTCCTTTCACCCCTTCCTTCTATTCAGTATTACTTCCTTCTTTCCCTTTTCTATTTACCCATCTTTTGTTTCTTCTTGCTCCTGCTTGCTCTTCTATTGATGCTGTATTCTTTCATAGTGTTAATTAAAAGATTTTATCTGCCCAGTTGGAGACAAAGGAGTCCCATAAGTTAAGTTGCCCGCCCCCCACTGTAGCTGCCAAAGCGGGGGGTTCACAACACCCCTATCATCAAGTGCATATGGAGAGATGCCCAGACGCTCACATTGGGACATGACTTTTTTTTGCCTCTTGGTGTTAGATTCCTTGGTGTTGTCCTCTGCTGGGTCATATGAAAAACCTCTCCTACAGACATCTGGAACAGCCTGCATGGGAACAAGAGAAGTGGTGACAAGGTCCTCCATGAGCTACAGTGTCCTGCTTCCTGTGTGTACGATTGTAAATGTTTCACAGACACAGTTGGTGGTGGAATCCGAAGTCAGTGTTTTGAAGCCATCCTGTACCACCTCAGAATGTAGAGTATACACTGACTGATAATGACTGATAATGCTCCAGGTTATTGTTCAGGGTCTTTGGGAGGTGAATAACCAGGCTCAGATGATCCTTCTACTGCGTAGCCTCACCCATCCGGTCTCTACTCATTCTTGTCGTATTGTTGACTCTGCTGTCAACCTGCCTCAGGCTTTCCAAACCACCCTGTGATCTTGGCAGGGTGTCCTCGGGTGTAGTCTGTCCTGCCTGCACAGCAGATTTTGTGGCTGTGGTTGTTACAGGTACCGGGACAGGGGTGGCCACAGTTGTTGATGCAGTACGACCAAAGACCACTCAAATTACTTTCATATTTTCACTATACTAATTCACCACTAATCCTTTATGGGTTCCGAAGTAGCGTGCTACTCGCCAGAAAAGCGCTTGAACACCCCATCAAGGGTAGCAAGCACTATGTAAATGCAAACTTTTTTTCCCTCTTCTATCCCTCCACTATCCTTCTCAATCCAAATAACTGACTAACATATCCACCAGTCAAATTACATTCATATTTTCACTATATTAATTCACCACTAATCCTTTATGGGTTCCGGAGTAGCGTGGTACTCGCCAAAAAAGCGCTTCAACGCATCGTCAGGGGTAGTAAGCACTATATAGATGCAATTACAATACAATATGGTCACTGATGTTGGTAATGGTAACATGACTCTGATGTATGTTCTGGCTCTTGTGTACTTGGGGAGAAGGAGAGACCAGCCAAACCTGATGGGCCAGGTTGGTCATAAAGGTCTTCCTCGTCAGCAAGAGTACTTCTGCTCTCACTAAAGGCTTAAGATGTTGTATGAGCAGGCAGATTGGACAACACTGTGGAGTGAGATGACTGTAATCTTTCAGCATCACCAGGAAAAGGAGGAAACAAAAACATATCGCAATTTTTTGATAATGGTATATATTTTATATATTGCAATGGTATGCTATTGAACATTGGCCCTTTATTAATATTAATGATGGAATGGAGTGGCCTCAGTTTTGTGTGAATAATAAAACTAAGAAATCGTGAGTGAACTCTTGATACAGAGTGAACTTTAGTGGCTGAGTGTCCTCCCTTTCAATACCCCTTTATTCTTTGTAAAAGGGCATACAGTCAGTTAGGATGGTTTTTGTAGATATTTTCTTAGACCACATTTCTTCTAAGTTACATGTTTATTCAAATTCTAGCTAAGGGTCTTATTTAGAGTTTGATGAATGGGGTACTTTGTCACAAACTTGGCAGATGCGCAATCTGCTGTATTACAAGTACATTGTCATCTCTGACATTGTAATATGGAACTCGAGATATCCATGACATTTCTTGTATCCTGCCCACCAAACTCTAAATAATGCCTCAAATCTCCTGCAACAGTGAAATAGGCATTTGCGAGTAACTCAAAGAGAGTTTGCATCTAATATGTGTAATGGGTTTTGTCCTGATACTATCTTTTCATCTATCATTTGTGTCATTTTATTTTTTTGGTTTGTAGCATATTGTTATGGCACAAGTGATTGTTTTGAACTTGAATAGACCTATGATACTTGAAGCTTATTGTGCTCCTTCCATTTGCTGAGCTAGGTGTGTATTTAGTGTTTGGCCGACTATTCCTACACTAAATGTCTTCTGCATATGATTTTATGAAGCCAACTTCTTAGGCACCTAATCCATGAGTTTTCTTTATTTTTGTAGGGTGTACTGTATTATGAGTTGCATGACTTTGACAAAGAAAAGGAGGGGGATATTCTCAAGAACGTGCGATAAACATCGCCAAAATAGGTTAACGCAAGTTTTCATATCGCCGTCTAACGGGGGAAAATAACTCACAGTCAACGTCGTATTTTCAACACAGCGGTAACATGCGATAGTCTCCCGATAACGCGTCAAATGTCCGCGATAACATTACCGGGACGGCGATGAAAATCCAAACCCGAACACGAAAAAAGTTGCGATGGGCCCAACCGCGATAAGACAATCAGCGAAAAGCAGCGCCAGGCCTGCAAATAGCACACGTCAGGCGGGACAAATCACTACAAAAGCAGAAAAAAAAAACCACAAACAAAAAACAAACTACAGCGAAGCACAATGGAGGCAGCCGGAGCAGGTACAGAGGACGGCCAGAACCCCACAAGCCCCCGGATGAGCAGCCTGGGACCTCGGGGACAGGGAAGGGCAAGGACAAGAAGAAGAGGAAGACGCAGTTCAGTCCGCAGGAAAACAGGATCCTGATCACGGAGGTGATAGAACACCATCAACAACTGTTCGTCACCTCCACTGTGTCATTGGCAACAAAAAATGCAACATGGCAGTCCATCGTGGACAAGGTGAATGCAGTCGGAGCGCTGAGGAGAACAATGGAAGAGCTCAAGAGGCGCTGGAATGATGTGAAGCGTAAGACCAAGCAGAAACTCGCCAACAACCAGAAGGCAGCAATGCAGACTGGAGGTGGGAGTCCAGCGCCACAGGAGGAGCTGGATGAGATGGAGGAAATGGTGTCCACAGTCATCAGTGGGGAGACGGTGGCAGGAGTTGGGGGACCGGACACTGCTCAACATGACCTGACACAACAGCAACAGGGTGAGTAACGACCAGGGGCTGGAGGGACGGGGGGAGATGGGCACAATGGCACACATGCACAATCAAGCGGAGCACAGTGCACACCCACAATGACTCTGTGCCCAGAGGAGGCCCGCCCACACATCACTCATTTCACAACCAACCCATGCACATGTGCTGAACCCATCAAAGCTGCGGGACCGTGAGCCACACTGACAATGCAAGTGACACTGAATGACGATTAGCATGGCTGCAGTCCGATCATCATGACATGGTGCACGCCACCACACTGAGGTGGCTGAGTGTGGACCACATCCGTAAAGGAGCAGGTCACACTCTGACACATCCACCTGCACAAACAACCCCTGACGTCAACAACACATCTGCGGATAAACCATGCCCCAGAGTCCCAACTCCCACCAAGACCCAAATTCACCCAAGTCTGCAACATCTCAGAACTGTATGGGCACAGAAGTCAAAGGCACACTGCCTGAAAGGGACAAGGGGCAGCAAAATCAGAGCTGTAGGGGCGACTCTCCAAAAATGCAGCACACACACATGACATTCAGAGCACATCAGCATTGACAACAATGTGGTACAAACTGCAACACGTTTACAACAGGACAGAGGACACAACAGGTGCCGCTTGTGTGTAGAAACTGTCCAATCACATTTGGCATAGCAGGGAAATGTGAGATGTCAATGTAAAAGTACAAACACATATCCGTGATGTCGTCGAAATGTCCACTGTCCCGCATCAAATAGGCAGCTCCTCCTAAACAGTCACAATGTACATTGTCATGCAGTCTGTATGTGAACTTGTACAATGCGTCAACATACATGTGAACACAATGTAATACTGCATCTCCCCTTCACATTGCAGAGGGAGCATCAACACCTCCTGCAGAGCAGCCCCAACAACTCTTCACTGATGACGATGAGGACATCCCCAACATTGACACCGAAGCCCTCCAAATCCTCATTGACAGCTTCGGCACCCCACCTCCAGGAGCAGGGCAGCCCGGCTGCATCGAGGAGACCCCACCCCCTGCACAGACCACACAGCAAGAAACACCCACCACCCCGGCTGTCTCCCAGGACCCCCACGAACAACACATGGCCTTCCAACGCCGTGTGTTAGAGGTCCAGGAGAAGATGGCTGATCAGGTGCGGGTGGGGTTCGACCTCCAGGCAGCCAAACTTGATACCATACATGGGTGTCTGATTCCCATCAGGGACCACTTACAGTCCCTAACGGACACCCACAGTCCGCTCCATGCTCTCCAACGATCCATGGCTGACATCTCTGGAGTCATGATACTGAGACAAGAACAACTGTCCAGTCAGAGTGGCTCCAGCGATGTCAGCCGGGAGTTGGGACAGATGCGGGGGCTCATGGAGAACTTGGAGCGGATGACGGCAGAAAGAATGGCTGCCACGGCTGCACACCAGCGAGTTGTGGCTGGGACCTTCCATGCCCTGCAGCACATCGTCATGGCATTGCTGCCTCAAGGCCTTGCGCAGATGAATGCTGCTGCTGCTTCTACAACCACATCTCCGCCCCCCGATGTGTCAGTGGCAGACAGTGCGGCTGACATTCCACCACCACCCACGTGTGAGGCACATGTGGCATCAGAGGACGAAGATGCGGGTGAAACAACCTTACTGGTAAGGAGGAGGCAGTAGGATTCGTCTCCGCCATATGGCCTGTTTCTGCTTGGTTCTGCCCTTTGCATCATCACCTTCCACTGTCCCCCGATACACTCTACGACACTCACCTTGTACCTCGACATGGACTGCCATTTTCTGTTTGGTTACCAATGACACAGCGATCAGACTGCGGACTGAACTCTTCCTCTTCCGATGTACTTGTCATTCCCTGAAGGACCCTGGCTGGCCCTCCACAGGCCAATAATGTGAAGTGGGGTTTGCATGGCCCTGTACTGCTCCAGCTGCAACACTCCACTGGATGTGAATTAAACATTCAGATTCGCACAGATGTTTCATGTCGTTGATCATTCAAGTATGAAAGTATGGATGAATGTAGGGTCAGTGATTCCCCCTTACGTCCATGTTGCTCATGTCGTGGGACTTGAGTCACAGGGTGCAACATTGCCGATTGCGGTCCGGGTGGCGTAGACACTACAACAGAGACACAAGCATCAGTTACTTCCTTGTCCAGCCCAGAACTGAAGCACGCCCAGAGCCCCGGGCTCATTGTTCCCACCCCTACGCTGGCCTGCCATACGCCAGGCCAGTCCACTCTGCTTACGCTTAGAGGGGGCGGCGACAAAGCTACATTTCCCAGGTCTTCCCTGTAGTGATCTGCTGATCACTGGTCTAGTTGTCAGCATGCCACAGCCACTCCCTGAGGGCTGGTTAACACCCACACCACACCCATCCAGCACAGGCATCACAGGACATGTGACCCTGCCAATAAAAGGGGCCTAGCACATCACATTCCCCACTGCCGGAGATGACATGATGGTGTCCGCACCACGAGACTCAATCATGAAGGGTCCATGACTTGTGGCGCACTGGGTTAGTGGCACCCGATGCACTGCGGCTGGCAGGGGTCTCCCGCCACGGGACGATGACTTGCGTTGCACAGGGTTAGTGGCATCCGCTGCACTGCGGCTGGCAGGGGCCTCCCGCCACGTGACGATGACTTGCGTTGCACAGGGTTAGTGGCACCCGCTGCACTGCGACTGGCAGGGGCCTCCCGCCACATGACGATGACTTGCTTTTCACAGGGTTAGTGGCACCCGCTGCACTGCGGCTGGCAGGGGCCTACCGCCACGTGACAATGACTTGCGTTGCACAGGGTTAGTGGCACCCGCTGCACTGCGGCTGGCAGGGGCCTCCCGCCATGTGACGATGACTTGCGTTGCACAGGGTTAGTGGCACCCGCTGCACTGCGGCTGGCAGGGGCCTACCGCCACGTGATGATGACTTGCGTTGCACAGGGTTAGTGGCACCCGCTGCACTGCGGCTGGCAGGGGCCTACCGCCACGTGATGATGACTTGCGTTGCACAGGGTTAGTGGCACCCGCTGCACTGCGGCTGGCAGGGGCCTACCGCCACGTGATGATGACTTGCGTTTCACAGGGTTAGTGGCACCCGCTGCACTGCGGCTGGCAGGGGCCTACCGCCACGTGATGATGACTTGCGTTGCACAGGGTTAGTGGCACCTGAAGAGCTGAGCGGGTGTGCAGCCTGCGATGATGCGTAGGCCCCGATGAGCCGTCCTGCTAATCGTGGTTTGATTTGAATTGTGAGCCATGCTGGACCGTGGTGCACGCCGAAGGCAGCAGTCAGCACACACATGACTCTGCGGTGCGGTGCCACAGGGTGCGCTGGGGGCCTGTGGCGCGGAATCCAGCGATCGGCTGAGGAGGTTGCACCGGCACTTGGTGGGCCCTCTTGGAGACACGCCGGTGGCGGCAGGTGAGCATTGAGGCCTGGGTGCGCTGGGGTGGCCAGTCATCGCTGGGCGGAGGACCGGTCTGGGGACCAGGGCTGGGGTGCAGCAGGCGCACAGGATCGCGCAGGCACCACCGGTCACAGCGGCGGACTCCTGGCTGGGTGGGGGGCACCGCCCTGGCTGACACGACCCTGCATGCGATGACGTGATGTGCGCGGGTTGGTTTGGGACGTAGCCACCTCGTCTCCAGTGTGAATGTGCCCGTTGAAGGTGGTCGGCCACATGTGTGTAGGCCTATGGACAGGTTGTGGCGGAGACTGAGACACACGCAGTAGTGACTTTGGTGGTGGATTTGTGACGTGTGCATTCCCACAGTTGTGAGTTGGGGGATTGTGGAGTTGAGGTGTGTGGTGTGTTCAGTTGGTACTTGCCTATGGGCAGAGCATTTCCATGGGGGCCATTCTCAAAGCGCTGGTTGGTGGCGGACTTGCGGAAATGTGGGAATCATGCACACTGCCTGGGGAGTTTGCGACGACATTGGTGGACAGGCCACGGTGGTCCACTTTTGTATGCACATTGATGGCATGCGTGTGGTTGCTGTTGCGGTGATTGTGTGCAGTGTCGGCAGGGGGCAGAAGTCGTACACGTGTGCTGTGAATTGCCCCCAACACGTGCGTGACGCCAGGTGTGGCGTAGTTCCCTTGCGTGGTCTTAAGATGTTCCTGCGCAGTGTGGGGGGAGTGAGGGGCAGGGGTATCGAGCTGTGACACACCGTGATGCTTTCAGGTATGATGAGTCCTGCATGATGTGACCGTAACGGCAGTTCGTGTGGTCGTTACCTTCCTCTTCATTCCTACGACGGTTACAGCCACACAAACTTCTGTTTCGGTCTTCTCATGCATGATTTATCATGCCTGTGAGCATTCCGGTTTGTCCAAGTGCAGTACACTGTACCAGATTAGGCATGTGACTATACGGGAGTTTGACCATTGTCACCATTTCTCCCACAGGTTTCTGAAGACACGTTGCCCTGTTGAAGTTCCCCGTTGGGAATGGAACGCGTTGGCTGAGCTTTTCGTTTTGTTTGTTTGTGTATTTGTAATAAAGTTCTGTTTTTACACTACTGTTGACTACTGGACTTCATGACCTGGCGCACCCACATTTCGGTTACTACGATCTTGGGTCTGGGGCACGGAGGCGTCTAGCACGGCTGGCGTTGGGGTTGGTTGCGCAGGTACACTACGAATTGGAACAATCGTGTGGTGCGGATACAGGGGCCCGCCGTTGCTTTTGTGGACATGCATCCATGACATGTGTGAGGGAGTTTGATGGGGCTGGCTGTGAGACTCCTCCAACTCTGGTAGTTGTTGGCTGGGAGGTACCAGGGGCCAACAGGTGCAGCACAGCCGGCAGCTTTGTCTGCGGGGGAATGTAGGTTGTCCGCTGTGTTGGTACCGTCAGCCTGTGGGCAATGTGGGTCAGGATGCGGAGGATGGTTGTCCTTTTGAGCCTGTGTTGGCCAATGGCTTCCTCTGGCGTTGAGTCTCTGGGGCTGGTGCGTTTTAGGGTCGTCCGCTGTCCTACACTGCCTAGGTGGTAATCCAGGGGGATGGTCCGGGGGGGGGGGGCTGGGAGTGGTGACGGTGGGTGTTGTGGCCCTCTTGGTTCTCCGAGCTGCATGATCAGTAGCTCCATGGCATCTGTTGATCTTCAGATGTGGCTCTGGGCTGGGCTCCCTTTCATACTGCAGGTAGTCGTCCTGCTTAACACCAGCAAAAGGCAGGTGTTAAATCCCTGCTGCTAACGCGCCTTATCGCCTGTTCTTGGTTCGCATCGCAGATCTGACTGGTCGTTGAGAATCTCGCGAAGTGGTGTTTTCGTGTGTTTTTGCACGGGAACGCCTACTCTGCATATCATTAACGTTAGTTGTCGCACTCATCCGTGGCAATGTTTTTTGCGGTTGCTATCGCAGGAAAACTGGCGATGTCAGCAGTTTGCACCGGCTTGTGAATGGGGCGATATGTCTATCGCCACTTTTGTGGCGCTAAAGTGCCGATAAATCGACGATAACTCCTTGAGAATATGCCCCGTACTTTTTTAATGGACCTTGTGTGGGTTAATGCATATTTCATATACGTCACAGCTGTTGCATTATGGATTGTAATATTCAATTTTTTGGGGTCTGCACGGCAGGCTTGGGCTACAGGGTCTCAGTAGTAGTTGCTAGGGTTGTTTGCCTCTCCTGTCCCAGGATCCATTCCATTATGCCTTAGCAAAACTGAGCAAAGTCCAACCACTCCAGCACTTGACTGTCAATGGTAAAGATGGTGAGCAATCATAGGCATCTCAGAGAGGTTAATGTGCACGTAGGGCAGTTTCATATTGCATCATACCTCCAAAATTGCATTAAAATGATTGTTCATTCCAGTGTTTCTGTTTCACTAAACAAAGTCACTCTCCGTCCGTAGAAAACACAATCGCACACAAATAACAAGCAACAGCAGATATCTAATATATAGGTGTCATGAGAAGACATCTAGGGTTGGTGATTCCCTGTGATTCAACTCACACCCCTTTGTAGTGTAGTATCTATTAGGCAAGCTACACAGTGCAGGAACAACAGTACCCCTGAGTTATTATATTATACAGTTATTACATAGGGTCTGTAACTGTATTTTTGTTACAGACTCTCACCCATTCTATGGCCAGCAGCAAGCCATGGTGGGACTTCTGCTTATAGTGTATGCTCATCAGAGGTATGCAGGGCTGCAGTTCAGTCTCACAGCTGCACCTTTCTGGTCAGCAGGTGCAGGCCACTTGGCAGTGCCCTGGAGGTACTTATATGCACATCACTTTGCTCTCACTCTAGTGAATTTGTGGTGATGGATTTAGATTGTTTTAGAGAGCTGAGGACTGCTTGCATTTTTCAACCCCCAATCAATTCACTGTGGATGATGTGCACTAGAGTACTGTGTTACTTAGTGTGATTAGAAGAAGCCAAGTCACCAAGACTTTGCTCTAATGTATTATCTGAATCAGATGGGTTGGTACAATAGGCTCAATTTAATAGAAATAAATGTAAAACTCACAAAATGCAGTGATATGTTAAATCAACCTCGTCCCAGTGACATTGGTTCATCTGGTCACCCTAGTTCTACTGCCGCTTTTTGGCCTCCTGAATGTTATCTAATTGTGATAGAAATGGTTGCATCTTACAGTGGGATGTGTAGTTTGATAGCTGTTGCTGTAACATAGTGGAGAGATTGTATTTTTGTTAAAATGTAATCTCACACCTGTGTGGATGGATTACTAATGTGAGTTGTGCTAAGAAGAATGGTGTCACAGAGTAAGTATAAGCTATGTTCACCATACCGATGATAACGGAGAGTTGACCCACGACAAAGGACTAAAGAACAGCCGACTGTCTTTGGTTCACCATTGCGGATGGAGATACAGCTGTCAAAACCCTAAATACGGCAGACTGTTAACCACCAGCATGACAGATGGATATGTCCCGCCATGGTGTAGGATCACCAGCCCGTCCACCAACGGAGAGTTGACCCACGACAAAGGACTAAAGAACAGCCGACTGTCTTTGGTTCACTATGGCGGGTGGAGATACAGCTGTCAAAACCCTAAATACGGCAGACGGTTCACCACCAGCCTGACAGATGGATATGTCCCGCCATGGTGTAGGATCACCATCCCGTCCACCAACCTCTAAATCTGACCCTTGGTAGAATACTTTGCAGCACTGATGTCTGTACGATATTCAGCAGTCAATCACAACTCGGTTTGCATATTCTTTCAGCCATTGAACACATCAACCATGGAGATTCATATTGTATTTGATTATGTTGTGTTCAAATGGCTCTGTAACCTTGCATTTTCACAGCTCTTCCTCGGAGCAAAACATCTCCTGGCTCCTGCATCGCCTCCTGATGCCCAGGACCCTCTAACTTGCAAGATTTCTTAATAAAATGTTTTAATGTTCTTTCCTCTTCAATTGCTTTACTAACCCTTACTCCTCTTCTTTTTCTCCCTCTTCCAATGCAATCCACTGACTGTCGTTTACTACTCAAAAAAGCAGAAATAGATAAATAATGTATACCTATGTAAAAACGCGTCACAGAAAATATGCAGTGATGCAAAAAATAAAATAGCACCAATTCCTTTACTGTTGACTTTTTTGCAGGGCACAGAATGAACAAATCACTTTTCTCCATTCTAGGCTAGAGATCGATTGTTTGACGAGGGTAAAAACTGAGAAACAGGATCATGAAACCAAGGGCAAATCTTACACTGCTAAGAAATTATTTTAAGTGACTTGCGGACATTTTAAATGGAAATCCTTTTCATAAATCACCCTATTTTGAAAAATAAAGCAACTAAAAATGTTTTTTGTATGTGCTAAAAATTAAAACAGATTCATTTCTCCCCTTAATAGACCTATATTTCAAATTACGTGTAGTTGACCCACTACTAATTTAATTAAAAAGCTTCGTTTGATCCAGATTTTGCCTTGGTGCAAATGTCACTTGCTCCATTACTTCTAATAGAAATTGATTGTCTGTATTTTCTGGACTATTGCAATGTTCCTGTGAAATGGACCATACAATGCTGCATTGTGAAGCAGCCTTTTAGTTTCTATTGTAATTAAGTACATACGTTGCACCTGCACTGCGTTTCATCTTCTCAGCATTGATCAGCGCAGAATATTGCCTTCTCAGCTCTTTTGTGATTGAAACGCCACCTACCCTTCTCCATTATAAATATGGCTGCTAGAGAAGCAGGCGCGTGATTCGATTACTAGAGTATTTGGAAATTCATGACTGTGTTAGTATTCAGCAGTTCTGGGGTCCAGGACTATGTCACAGGACTGCAGATTTTCATTGGATATACATATTTAATGCAGTGTAAGGAATGCCAGGGTTGCATCGTAGGCTCTGCGGGATGGGCTTTCCTAATGAAGTATCACGTGATCATAATCAGTACATCTATTTACCTTTAGTAGACGTCTGATTTCTGGTTTTCTTTTTTCTCTTTTCGTTGTGAATTTATAGTATATCGATTTGATCATTCTCAATGTGTACAGCAGAAGAAAAACATGGAAACCAATGTCTTAAAGTTGTGCAGTATAAAGGAACGAAAAGTGCACTCAGAAGAACGCTTTCATAGGATCATCTGTATGTGGTCTGTGATATATTTATTGTGTGCCTTTACTTGGGGAGGGGCTGCACTGAACTCTGGGGCATATTCTCAAGGACTTATTGCCGATTTATCATCACTTTAGCGCCGCAAAAGTGGCGATAGATTTTTCGCCCTATTCTCAAGCTGGTGCAAACTGCCGATATCGCCAGTTTTCCAGCAATAGCTGCCGCAAAAAACATCGCCACGGAGGAGAGCGACAACTAACGCTAATGATATGCAGAGTAGGCGTTCCCGTGCAAAAACACACGAAAACACCACTTCGCGATATTCTCAACGACCAGCCAGATCTGCGATGCGATCCAAAAACAGGCGATAAGGCGCGTTAGCAGCAGGGATTTAACACCTGCCTTTTACTGGTGTTAAGCAGGACGACAACCTGCAGTATGAAAGGGAGCCCAGCCCAGAGCCGCATCTGAAGACCAACACATGTCGTGGAGCTACTGATCATGCATCTCGGAGACCCAAGAGGTCCACAACACCCACCGCCACCACCCCCAGGCCCCCCGGCCTCCCCCGGACTACCACCCAGGCAGCGCAGAACAAGACAGCTGACCTTGCGAAAACAGCATGGCACCTCAGCCACACAATTGCAGAATGTGGGGAGAGGTGGGAACCAAGTATGTGTGAAGGAGGCAAGTCACCCATGAATAAGAATGTACACAATGCCAAGTGTGGCGTTGATGTGCTGGACAAACTTCAGTATGCAGAGCACAGACATGTCCTTGTGGACATATACTGCTGGTGTTTGTAGTGTTGTGGACAGTGGGCGCAACCATGTTACCTCAGGCAGTGGGGAATACCTCGGTCATGTAGCTGTGTCGGCCCCCCCCGTAAGAGTAAGCGGAGTGGGCTTGTCCGGCGTACGCCAGTCCAGCGTAGGAGTGTGAATAAATAGGCCGGGGCTCTGGGCGTGGTTCACTTCCGGGATGGCCAACGCGTCTGCCAGGGCGGCGCCCCTCACCCTGCCACGAATCCGCCGCCGTGACCGCCAGCCTCCTCAGCCGATCGCTGGCTTCCGCGACACAGGCCCCCAGCGCACCCAGCGGCACAGCACCGCGGAGTTATGTGTGTGCTGACTACTGCCTTCGGCCTACACTGCGGTCAGCAGGTCCCCCAATTCAAATCGAGTCTTGATTTATTGATGGCGCAGTCCAGTAGGCAACAGACATTGCTTCCAGTGCGGCCCGCCCGGACGACGCATCATCGCAGGTTGCGCACCCGCTGAGCGCTTCAGGTGCTACTAACTCTGTGCAGCTCAAGTCAACGCCACTTGGCTGTGGGCCCTTGCTGACCACTGCCTCCGGCCTACACTGCAGTCAGCAGGGCTCACACATATCAAATCAAATCCTGACCTGCAAAGACACGCCATCATCGCTGGCTGCACACCCGCTGAGCACTTCAGGTGCCACTAACTCTGTGCAGCTCAAGTCAACACCACGTGGCTGTGGGTCCTTGCTGACCGCTGCCTCCGGCCTACACTGCGGTCAGCAGGGCTCACACATATCAAATCCAATCCTGACCTGCAAGGACACGCCATCATCGCTGGCTGCACACCCGCTGAGCGCTTCAGGTGCCACTAACTCTGTGCAGCTCAAGTCAATGCCATGTGGCTGTGGGCCCTTGCTGACCGCTGCCTCTGGCCTACACTGCGGTCAGCAGGGCTCACATATATCAGATCCAATCCTGACCTGCAAGGACACGCCATCATCGCTGGCTGCACACCCGCTGAGCGCTTCAGGTGCCACTAACTCTGTGCAGCTCAAGTCAACGCCACGTGGCTGTGGGCCCTTGCTGACAGCTGCCTCCAGCCTACACTGCGGTCAGCAGGGCTCACACATATCAAATCCAATCCTGACCTGCAAGGACACGCCATCATCGCTGGCTGCACACCCGCCACCACCGCCAGGACCACCTCCAACCAACAACTGCCAGAGTCGGAGGAGTCTTACAGCCAGCCTATCAAAGTTGCTCACACCTGTCTTGGATGCCATCATCAGCTTGATACCCTGCTCGGCTCTTCAGGTGCCACTAACTCAGTGCACCACAAGTCATGGACCCTTTATGATTGAGTCTTGTGTGTGTGATGTCAGAGCTGGTGCCCCTACCTCAGTGCACCACAAGTCATGGACCCTTTATGATTGAGTCTTGTGTGTGTGATACGATGATCACTGTTCTAGTTGTTGCCAGCACCAACCACTCCCTGAGGGCTGGCTTACACTCACTCCACACCCATCCAGCACAGGCATCACTGGACATGTGACCCTGGTAATAAAAAGGGGCCGGGCGCACGTGCCCGTAGCCAGTTCCACTATCTATCTAAGTGTGTCCGTGTGGTCATTATGTATGCATGATGGCCCCGGGCCCTACCACATTATATTGTGCTGTGGACAGCGGACGCAATCATGTCACCTCAGGCAGTGGGTAAGACCTTGGACACGTAGCTTTGTCATCCCCCCCTGTAAGTGTAAGAGGAGTGGGCTGGGCTGGGCCGGCGTACGCCAGTCCAGCGTAGGGGTGTGAAGAATTTGCCCGGGGCTCTGGGTGTGGTTCAGTTCTGGCCTGGACAAGGAAGTAACTAATGCGTGTGTCTCTGTTGTAGTGTCGGCGCCACCCGGCCCGCAATCGACAATGTTGCAATGTAGCATGCACCCAGAGGGCGGGCTTGCACGAACGGAGAAATGAAGGAGCGCAAGACAGCTCGGGGTCTTGGCTCATACATGCCAAGTGTTGTGTGTATCTGTATTGCCGCAGCATGAGCCAAATGCCTAGCCTTAATCGCAGCGCGAGTTCAGCCGGTCATGAACTCTACATCTGTGTCCGGCCTATCCTTACCATAGACCTGCACTCACGTGGCCGCCCACCTTCAACGGCCAACATCACAGTGTCGTTGTCAGGCTTGTGGACATGTGCAGACAGGCATGACAATGGTGTGCCGTAGGAGTGCAAGTGATGCAACCGCGCAGCGCACACAAGTAAATAGGCTCGGGGGGAGGGAGGAGCAGATGTGAGGCAACGTAACACACAGTGATGCCGCTCATTTGCCACATGCAAGACATGTCAAACATGAATCCCAAAGTCGCACACATCCCACCCCATCCCCAACAAGCCACATCACATTTCCTGAATGCAAGCAGATGACAAACTAACATTAGGGATGAAAGCTCCATTGTCTGAAATATCAGGCGGAAGCACATCTGCACCTCCGACCTCGGAATTGCATGTGCCCAGCACCCCCTGACAGATACTATAGCAGCTGATGACGACTCCCACACTACGCACAGCCTGACGAAAGACCAACGTATACACACCCCACACACAGAAGTCCTTGCTCGAAGTTATCTTGCATGGAATGGCCTTCACACTTACTCCCACACCATCCCAGGCGTACAACCGTTGCACACTAAAACAACTCATTGATCCGAGCTGTGGCATTTCATCCACAGAACTGGCGCAGGTCAAAACAGTGCCGCTTCAACCAGAGCCACTAACGCAATGGCAGAACATCCCGGACACATGCACAACCCCTGTCACGTGGAACTGTACCGTGCACGTATGCTGCATTTACTGGGGGCACTGCCATTGGCAGTGCTGCGGATCAGTTACCGGCTAAGCTTCCGCCTTGCCAACGTCACCTGCGTTCAGCCTGTGTTGCATTGTCGATCGTGCATATTCAAGTGGTCCATGGATGTCTGCCTATCCAACAGGACGGTAGCTGAACTGGATTTTGATCTGTGTGTGCGCCCCCTGTTGGCCCACGACCAGGAGTGTCACCGTGATACCCGTTTATGGGATGCCTTGATACTTGGCATACATGCTGGCAGCTGGACCTGGGAGATTGCACAACTCCTCGTGGGCAGTGACCACATTGAACCGCTCCCCTATTGGGCTGTAGTGCTAATTGGTGAAAGGGGGTGGACGCAGCACATCTGTCCGGACCTGCTAATGGATTGCCTCGCCGTCCTGTTTGATGAAGTCGACAACGACCTCATGTTGGAAATGATAGCCTACGAAGCTGCAATCGCTTTCATGGATGAGTAACTACGTACCTGCAGCCACAACAGATTGGAACCCATTGCACATGTCCCAACACCTTGTTGCATCTTGGAGATCTGTTCACATATCCCACGACAACAGTGGACATGGCTGTATTCACCTGGACTCCGAATACATGAGCGGACAACAACGCGGGTTAACACACACCTGTGAAAGGTGAGGCACTCCCCCGGAGTGGACAGCGGCGCTTGGCAACGTTCCTCATTCTGACATACTGCTGCATTGGTCTGCATGTTGTGGCACTTATCTTGCCCGTACTGACACGCATATGCTAATAAAGTCTATGCACCTTCACTTGTATTCAACTGTGATGAGTGTTGATTTGAATGACAATGTGTGTCTCACTGCCTATCTGGGTCACAGCCATACATGCGCATTGATAGCATTACCCAGGAGTACCTTTTTGTGGAATCACTGTCCCTACATTCATCCATACTTTCATACTTGATTGATCATAGCCATGACACATCTGTGTGAATTAGAATGTTTTATTCGCATTCAGTGGAGTGTTGAAGCTGGACCAGTACAGGGCCATGCAAACCCCACTTTACATTGTTGCCCCGTGGAGGGCCAGCCAGAGTCCTTTAGGGATTGACAAGTTCATCGGAAGAGGAAGACTTCAGTCCGCAGTGTGATTGCTGTGTCATTGGTAACCAAACAAAATATGGCAGTCCATGTCGAGGTCCAAGGTGAGTGTCGCTGAGTTTATCGGGGGACAGTGGAAGGTGTTATTCCAGGGCATGATGCAGAGGGCAGAACCAAGCTGAAACAGGCCATATGGTGGAGATGAATGCTACCACTTCATTCTTACCAAAAAGCCAGATTCATCATCATCTTCGTCCTCTGATGTGTCAGGTGCCTCACATGTGGGTGGTGGTGTTTAGTCTGCATCACCGTGTGGCACTGACACATCAAGGGCCGGAGGTGGAATGTCTGCCGCACTGTGTGGCACTGACACTTCAGGGGGCGGAGATGTAGAAGGAGTGGTAGCAGCAGCATTCATCCGCGCCAGGCCTTGTGGCGGCAATGCCATGACGAGGATCTGCAGGGCATGGAAGATCACAGCTACGTCTTGCTGGTGTGCAAACATTCTTTCCGCCTGCATCCGCTCCAAACTCTCCATCATTTTCCTTATGTGTCCCAACTCCCGGCTGACATCGCTGGAGCCACTCTGACTAGACAGTTGTTCTTGGCTCAGAGTCATGACTCCAGCGATGTCAGCCATGGATTGTTGGAGAGCATGGAGCGGACAGTGGGTGTCCGTTAGGGACTGTAAGTCGTCCCTGATGGGACTTAGACACCCACGTATGGCATCTAGTTTGGCTGCCATGAGATCGAACCCCACCCGCAGCTGATCAGCCATCTTCTCCTGGCACCCTAACACACAGCGTTGGAATGCCATGTGTTGGTCGTGGGGGTCCTGGGAGACAGCCGTGGTGGTGGGTGCTTCCTGCTGTGTGGTCTGTGCAGGGGGTGGGGTCTACTCGATGCAGCTGGGCTGCCCTGCTCCTGGAGGTGGGGTGCTGAAGCTGTCCATGAGCTGTTGGAGGGCGTTGGTGTCGATGTTGGGGAGGTCCTCTTCATCATCAGTGCTGAGTTGTTGGGTCTGCTCTGCAGGAGGTGTTGATTCTCCCTCTGCAATGTGAAGGGGAGATGCAGATTGACATTGTGTTCCCATGTATGTTCACGCATTGTACAAGTTTACTAACAGACTGCATGACAATGTACATTGTGACTGTTTGTGAGGAGATGCCTATTTGATGCGGGACAGTTGACATTTCTACACCATCAGGGATGTGAGGTTGTACTTGTACATTATCATCTCACAGTTTCCTGCTATGCCAAATGCGAATGGCCATTTTCTACACACAAGCGGCAGCAGTTGTGTCCTCTGTTCTGTTGTGAAAGTGTTGCAGTTTGTATCACATTGTTGTCAATGTTGAGGTGCTCTGATTCTTATGTGTGTGTGCTGCATTGTGGGTGTGTTGCCCCTTCAGCTCTGATTTGGCTGGCCCTTATCCCAGGCGGTGTGCCTTTCACTTCTGTGCTTATACAGTGCTGAGATATTGCAGACTTGGGTAAATTGGGCTCTTGGTTGGAGTTGTGACTCTTGGGCATGGTTTGTCCGCAGATGTGCTATACTTAATTGTGCATGTGTGCCATTGTGCCCATCTCCCCCCGTCCCCCCAGTACCTGGTCGTTACTCACCCTGTTGCTGTTGGCTCAGGTCATGTTGTGCAGTGTCCAGTCCCCCAACTCCTGCCACCGTCTCCCCAATGATGACTCGGGTCACCATTTCCTCCATCTCATCCAGCTCCTGGTGTGTCGCTGGACTCCCACCTCCAGTCTGCATTGCTTTCAGGTTGGCTGCGAGTTTCAGCTTGGTTTTGCGCTTCACATCAGTCCAGCGCTTCTTGCAGTCGTCCACTTCCCTTCTCTTCACTTCGACTGCATTCACCTTGGCCAAGATGGACTGCCATATTGTATTTTTAGTTGCCAATGACACAGTGGAGGTGATGAACAGTTGGTGGTGGTGTTCTTTCACCTCCGTAATGAGGATCTGATTTTCCTGCGTACTGAAACGCGGGTTCCTCTTCTTCTTCTCCTTGCCCTTCCCTGACCCCGAGGTCCCAGGCTGGTCCTCCGTGGGGCTTGTGGGGTTCTGGTTGTCCTCTGTACTTGCTCCGGCTCCCTCCATGGTGCTTCGCAGTTGTTTGTGTTTTGTTTGTGTTTCTTGTTGCCGCTTTTATAGTGGTTTTTCCCGCCTGACTTGTGGGACTTGCAGGCCTGTCGCTGCTTATCGCTGAATTTTTTATCGCAGTTGGGCCCATCGCAACTTTTTTCACGTTTGGGTTTAGATTTTTATTGCCGTCCCGGTAATTTTATCCCGGACATTTGACGCGTTATCGGGAAACTATTGCATGTTACCGCCGTGTTGAGAATACGATGTTAACACAGAGTTATTTTCCCGCGATAGACGGCGATATGAAAAATTGCATTAACCTATTTTGGCGATGATTATCGCACGTTCTTGAGAATATCCCCCTCTGTGTATTAGTTCAGCTAGCTAAATTTAGTATGAGTAGAGTAAATAGAATAGGTAGAGCCGGCCTGAAACTGGCACTGAGAAACTGCCCCAAGAGTGCCTATACCAGTAGATAGTGCCTGCCAAAGATCGATTCTGATTGACAGATCAGTCCTGAACGTTCCATTGTGTACTAATTAACAATAATAATTGCAGCACATCAGTGCCTACATTTCACTTCTTAAAATGGAGGCTGCAATTGTTCATAGGCAACCATCGCCTGTAGTGTTCCCTACTCAACATGCCTCTTGGTGGCCATCTTCTGGGAGGCACATTCATACTCCTGTTCTTCTATGGAGGACCGAGCTGCAGCTTTTTAAGGGCGATTAAGCACCCTTTAGCCCCCAATATACCAGCAAAAGTGCTCAATGATATTGTTCGGCTGGGTAAAAATGCAAACAATATTAATTACGGTGGCAATTGTTTTATACATGAAGCATGTGCATATCAAAATTGGGGGCTCATTTACAATGATTTGGTGTAGGACAGCACCGCAAGTGTTTTTGCTGCGCTGCCGTCAAAAGGACAGGAGTGCACCGCATTTACGAGATAAGGTGCATTCCAGTCCTTTCAGCCAGTGCCGGCACACAATATAGTGCCTAGCAGTAACGCAGGCACCCTAACACCATAGTGCAAGGGTGTCTGCGTTGTTGGAAGGATTGTTTTTGTGCAGGAAGGAGCACCTTCCTGCACAAAAGCAATCCATGGAGGTGTTTTCCTCTTTCTAAGTGTGCTGCAGGATACAGCACACATAGAAAGGGGAAAAACAAGGAGGAATAAACATATTCCTCCTCGTTATGCCTGCCCGGGGGAGGCATACAGTTTTGACACATTCCCAGGTTTATAGATCCTTGTAAATATGGGAATGCATCAAAACCTATGGCTGTTGCATGGGAAGGCCCACTGCATCGCCCATGGTATGCCTCCCTGACGCAGTGTAAGGAAACGCAGAGACTTGCGCTGCATTGCCTTACACCATATTTACGAGGCCACAAAAGACCCCGCAAAATGGCTTTGCATTGCCTCGTAGCTATGGGTCTGCACTCCGGAGCATCATAAAAAGTAATGCACCAGCGGAGCAAGGGGCTTGTAAATATCCGTCCTTTTTAACGCAATGCAATGACTAACCCATAAAACAAATACATTAAGTTGTGGCATAATTGTAATAACACTCTTGAGTGGTTATGTCTTTTTTCATGCACATACCATCAAACAATGTGTCGTGCTTCATATTTTCTGGAGTCCTATGGTGCCATAGATCATACAGTGTATTTCAGCATGGTACATCAGAGAAAATGTCCACTGGGGAAATCATTGCAAGAAAACATAAATAAGATGTAGGGATCAATGAGTGAAACACCTAATGTGATTCAGTGGTAAGAAACATCATGATAATTATTTTATGTGCCCTGCAGGCTTTCTCGCAAACATTTCATGAATTCCTCTTGATCAATCACATATTCTTGAGAGCTAAACACCGAATGCATATAGCAATACACAGAATTCATAATGCAAGCACAGAAAATGTATAGGGGTCATGATAATGTTTTGCCTGAGTAAGCCATTGATGGATTGCTTGAATGTATAAAACAAAGGTAAACACCATTGCAATGAAGAGAAAGCTCATAAGAATGTATAATTCGAGGTAATACATTTTGCAACTTTGCTTGCGGCAGGTGTGAAATGTTTTCTGTATTACACTAGAAAAATCAATTTTATTTTTTCATGAAAGAATAATTTCCATGTTTGGATTTGGTTTTTTATTTGCTCCAGTGATTAACCTGTAAGCACAAAAAGCACTGTTCAGTGACATATACAGTATTCAGATGGTTTAGCAAAGGTTTTTATCTAAATTGTTTTTCGAGGGTTGCTTCCACAGTATAGAATATCACAGCAACCAAAACATCGGATTTATTTCAAATGAGGATTCGTGTGTCTGGAGAGTGAGGGCAGGGCCAGCAATTCCAACTAGCATTTGCACTGCACTTGGTCTCGCATTTACGCAAGTTTGAGCTACTGGCATTGTAAATGACAATGCCTTTCATTTAGGTTTTGGTTCTTAAAACATAAATAAAAGGCATTGTCATTTACAATGCCAATAGCTTAAACTCGTGTAAATGCGAGATCTATTGCATTGCAAATGCTTGTTTTCTGTTTTTGTTGCACGCTTTTCCTTGGCAGGGTAGCGAGGCCCCCTACACATTATAGGTCTACACATGCCCCCCCGACACACATGCAGTCTCTACACATGCCCTGACACACATGCAGTCTCTACACATGCCCCCGACACATACAGTCTCTACACATGCCCCCCCACACACATGCAGTCTCTACACATGCCCCCCGACACACATACAGTCTATACACATGCCCCCCCTCTTGCTTTGATCATGCTTTGCATCTCATGCTCCACACGGTCAGTGGAGTAATGAACAATGATGGGGTTCCCTGCAGAATGCGAAGAGGGCCCCCTTAGTATCCCATATTGCACAGGTAATCATTGGCCTTGGTTGAATGAGGGCCCCCTGAAGAGTTTGGAGGCCCAGGAGGGCTCTGCCCCTCCCTGTGCTGCAGAGGACTTGTGTTACACCCCTGCACTTGGTACACTCCAGTCCCTTACACACCTCTACACATGCTCCTCACATCTGCTGTCTCTGCAGGTGTCCCACACACCTGCTCACACTATCTCTATACACAATCCAAGCACATCTACTTACACTGCCTCTACTCATGCTTCTCTCTCTGTATACCCCTGCCTCTCACACTCTTACTACCTCTACCTGCTCCTCACTCAAAAAACACACACTGCCCCTACACCTCCCCCACACAGTATGCATCTCTCCTTGCACACTTGCTCACACTGCCTCTACACCTCCCTCACACTCCATGCACCTGCCCCTCGCACTTACACTGCCGCTACACGTCCACTATACTTCTCACACTGTATGGACCTTCCCCTCGCACTCTTACTCGCGCTACCTCTCATGCCCCTGCACATGCTGCCACAGCACGCACCAGAAGCTCGCAAGCTCGGGTGACATCACCTCTCAATGCTTCTCGCAGACTCCGTGTTGTGGTAAACCATGTTCATGTTCATCTGTTACAGATACAAGGGCACAAACATGAAGTCATCTCCCAGACAGAGCAACACTTCTGAGAAGCAGAAGGAAGCGCTTCTGCAAGCAGTCACAGGAGCCTCTGCTCCCCGCAGCTGTGTGCCCCACACTGCCCTCCACCCCTCAGCTCGCCCTGCCCCGGGATCTACCTGCACACTGTGATCAGGTTCTTCCGCTCCACTGTCGCATTCCTGCTGATGCTCTTCTTACGGGAGAAGCTGAGGCTCAGGGAAGCCATCTCGGACCGCAGCCTTTGTTTCTGCCGCTGGTGCGCTGCCTCCTCCAGGCCAGTAGAAGGGCGTGATCAGCCCCGCAGCCCCTCCATGCACCGGTACTCGCCTGCTGTGCCTCCGGTGCACGCCTGGTACTTCAGCGGGTAGAGGCAATAGCTAGCATGAGGCGGGGGTGGAGTGGTTCACTAACATTTGCGGGGGGAGAAGGCACAGACAGCCATGGGAGAAGGCACGGACAATGGGAGGGAGGGCGGGGGGGTAAACAAGGCACGACAATGGGAGGGATGGGGAGGATGGCGAACACGGACAAGGGGTGGGGGCGGGAACAAAGGGATCGAGGACAACGGGAGTGTGGCGGGAGGATGGAGAACACAGACAACGGGAGGGGGCGGGAACATAGGGATCGCGCACAACGGGAGGGGGCAGCAGGATGGAGAACACAGACAACGGGAGGGGGGAACAAAGTAAAACACAACAGGAAACTAAAAAAATAGTACACGTATCGTGTAACAACAAAGTAAAGGGGCCAGTAGCCATGGGAGGATACAAATGACAACATGGCCATACTAAGAAGGGACTAACAAGCCTATTAAGGAATCAGACGCCAGCATTTACGAAGGGCAAAGACACAAGCCAATGAAAAATGTGGGCGGGGCTTCTCCTTCGTACAGAACCTACAGCAGATTGCCAGAGCAGCGCTTGCACGCTGGCTCTGGCTCGACCTAAAAAGTGGGATGTTGGACCTAGCCCTTTATGCTGGATCACTGCAGATTTTTGCCTTACTCTGCCTTCCTTTGCTGAAACTGTTTTTCTTGGCTTTTAGGCCTCTGTGGACTGTGTGTGCTCTCTCCCTAAAACATGGCACCAATTGGTATAAATTTGATTGGTACATTAAATTTACTTGTAAGTTCCTAATAAATGCAGCAGCGGCCCGTGCAGGTAAGATCAGTGGGGAGGTAGGGCCGGTGGGGGGGGATTTCGACAGACGAGGAAAGATGAATTATTTAATTTTCCCTCGTGGCCGTCTGTCGAATCCCCCCCAACATAGTCCGACCGCCCCACCGCTCTTACCTGCATGGGTCACACACGAATAAATTATATCACATGTATCCGGAGCCTGTAAATTAAATGCTACTAATGGTCAGTAGCACTCATTGTGTAAATTAAATGCTACTAATGGGCAGCAGCACTCATAGTGCCACCCACTAAAGTAGTACTGGAAATCATGTCTCAGGCCTGCCACTTCACCCTGTGGGTGCAGTCTCAATCTGCCATGTCAATCTGAAAACATAAACCTTTTGCCAGGCCTACACCTTCCTTTTAAATACATATAAGTCGCCCCTAAGGTAGGCCCTAAAGGGAAGGGTGCATACGTAAACATGGGGCATGTGTACTTACTTTTTACATGTCCTGGCAGTGAAAATCTCCTAAAGTCGTTTTTCACAGTTGCATGGTATCTCTGTTACCTTAATACACTTAATAAGTGCTAACTTCAGTTTGGGACCAGATAGAGATATGCTGTTTACACTCAAATTAATTGTAATTTAATATCCTCTTTAGTGGTAAAGTGAGGTTTAACTTCTGAAAATGCGACTTTTAGAAAGTTGGCATTTTTCTGCCCTAAACCAACTGTGTCTTTCTGACAGTGTCCTGGGTCACATGACTGTGAATAGCTCTCCTGTTGGGTTGTGTATAGCTTCCAGGCATTGAGATAAAAGAGGCCTAGATGTGAGGGTCTTCCTGACAAGATGGCTAGGGAGGAGTTGTGCGCTGCCCTGATTACATTTCAGAGGCCCTGTCTGCAGCATACACAAGGGAACCTTACACCGGGGCTGCTCTTGCATTTTTCACCCTAGTCAGTTTGGAGCCAGGACCGGCGAATGGAAATAATTTAGCAGAACCAGTTTTGGGGTAGGTCAGGGTATCCACCCATACAAAGGCTGGCACCGTAGGTCAGGGAATTCACCCATTCAAAGGCTGGCACCACCATAAAAGTAGGACCTTCAGAACCCCTCATGCGAACACTCCTCAAACTGTAAAAGATTCAGAAGAAGGACTGTCCTGCTGTCTGAGAAAGAGGGACTGCCTTGCTGACTGAAGAAAGAAGATTCAATATGCTTGCCTTGAACCTAGGCTACCCAGAGTGACTCCAAGGGTCAGTTGGGTGGTCTACTGTATGAGCTACAGGGACACAACAAGCTTCCAGACGCCTCCCTGCAACTGCTCAGCTGGCCAGCACCAAATGGACCTCCCTGGATCTGCCTTAGCCCTGCTGCTCGCCTCTGCTGGAGTGAGTCCTTATTCCCAAGATGTGCACCCAGGTCCTGGACCCATGACTGGAATCAGTGTGAACTACTCTTGAAGAAAAGATTAAGACAAAGAAGCTTTGGGCTCTTTGTGACTGTGAAGTGACGTCTTCGTGGTGTGAATCGACCACCCGTGACTACCGTAAATGCAAAGCTTCAGCCGGACCTGCTCTTCACGCCGAAAGCGCAATTCCGCATCGACCACCAACGTGAACCTTCAGCGTTGACTGGCTCTTCACAGTACAGTAACAACCGTTCACAAAACCCAACCTGCCCTCACACCAACAGCCTCCTCCTCCTTGCGGCCTCTACCGCTGCAAATGGAACTCTGGGCACAGGACTTGAGAAGGTAATTTACCAGCAGGACTAACCTGGTCCATGTATCCATGATTGACCTGAACTTATGACCTTTCCTCGGTCTAGCATGACCAGATAACCACCAGGGGAGCTTTGTGCTTTTTGGAGCTGTTTTCACCTAAAAGTTTAAAAACTCAGATCTCCGGTTGTACTGATTGGATTTGTGTCATTTTGGTGGTGTCATTTTATTTATTAAAATTTACTTTATTGTTATGCATTGGTTTGGGATGATTCTTGTGTAGTGTTTTCACTATATTATTGTTTGCGTGCTGCATAAATACTTTCCACATTGCCTCTAAATTAAGCCTGGCTACTTTTGTTCCAGGCTACCAGAGTTAATTCACCCAGATTAATTCAGGGACTTTTGTGGTTCACCCTGAAAAGAACTGTGTTTATTATTTGAGTGTGCCTTCTACTCTCAAATAGTAACAACATTTCTTACATGGGGAAAGCCTTAAAGTCTCCCCGCTAGGTGGCAAAAAAAGAAGGTTTAGGCCTGTCACAAGGTTTATTTAGCCAAGTCGAAATTGCAAAAACCATACACAAGTTGCAATAGCAGACCTGAGACATGTTTATAAATGGCTACTTATGTAGTGTAGTGGCACAATATGTGCTGCAGACTCACTAGTAGCATTTAATTTAATGGTCTTGGGTACATGTAGTACCACTTTACTAGGGACATTTAAGTGAAATAAATGTGTCAATTGGTTGTAAGCCGATTTTTCCATTTTTACAGGAGCGAGCACAAGCGCTTTAGCACTGGTTAGCAGTGGTAAAAGTGCACTGTTAGAAGGTGGTTCTGACTATCTGAGCCGCCCGGATTTTTCGCTTTTTGAACACCTATTTGTTGAGCTTTTACTGTGGGAGAGCCTCATAAGTTGGGACTCACCCACAGTGAACTCATGATGAAAGAGACTGCATGTGTATTTTACCGGTGTCCCCCTGGTGCGGGTAGGCCACTGCGCTGCAGCCAGAGTAAGGGGCACTGGGCTGGTTACATGCAGACACGTGTGTACATGCATGTGCACAAGTGTAACTGCTGTGCTGGGGAGATTCCTAGCGTGCGCAGCCCAGGAGCAGCTACAAAGTGAATTGTGTGGCAGGACTTATGCAGAATTGGGTGGTGACATGGAATAGGCTTTCTGCAATGTGAGGAAACACTTGAGGGAAAGTCAGTGTGCTGTACTGTTTTTATTCCATTATTCTCCTGCGAGGATGGGGAGCACATGGGCTAGTTTTACTTTCCTAGGGCCTACAAATTCCAGACACGCACTAAAGTCCCCTGTAACTTATGTGAGAAGAAGGATTCTGCAGAGTACAAAGTCATATTTGTACTGCTTTTGGGTCATCCAGAAATGTCACATTTCTCTGAGTCAGCTCATAACCAGGGCCTGGCTGGGGCTGAGCCTGCCAGGCTGAATTAATGACCTTCCTCCCCAAGGTGTGGCCTCAGAGGCCCAGCCCTGCAGGTCCAGCATTCCAAGGGCGAAGGCCTCCACTCCAAGAAGAGAAGATGGGTGGAGCTACGGGTTCATCTATCAGCAGCTGTCACCTGGTGCCAGGCACCAAGCTGCTCGGGAGAGAAGGCAGCGAGGGGGGAAGGGGCTCTCAGAGACCATGTGGCATGAGACCCCTGGACGACGCCATTTTGAATAAACCCAGAGGCCTGGGCAGGAAGGAGGGAGCAGGGGCAGAGAAGTGATGTGTCGCTGTGTGATAGGGCAAACAGAGATTTCCTGCCAGCCCCCTCCCCAGTTCTTAAAAAGAGTTTGCATAGGAAGAGGAGCTCTCTGGGGTGTGGTCTGCTGAGGACGACTGGTGCTTGAGCCTGGCACCATGGGCAGCTGGAAGGAAGAACCTCCAGACTGGCCCAGGACCCTGACTTGCGCCACAAGGGGAGACCAGGACCAGGGAACAGAAGCCTGGGCCTCTGCGCAAGGAGAAGAGAGGCCCAGGAGAAGAGCCAGGTGAGAGGCTGGCGCAGGGAGCCAGTGGAGACAGCTTCCTGCTGAATCCACCCTCTGTGAGACCCAGAGGGCAAAAGAGAGTGCTCCCGGTGGCTGGGGAGCGCCACCAGGAGCAAAAAGAGGTGAAAATGGCGCAGATCGGTACCCTGGGGGCTGAGATATGCCCCCCAGAAAGTAGGCGACCCTTAACGTCAAGGAAGACCGACGACGAAGCGCGTGGGGCTCCGCCGCCAGTCTTGAATGTGCCCCTGGGAAGGGTCAGGTCCCAGGGGCTGCCCCAACACGAAGCAAAGCCGGGGAGCGCCGTCGCGCTCCCCGTGAAGTGGCCCAACCGGGGAGCCAGGAGCCCACCCTGGCCCCCTGTGACGGAGGGAGGGGAGCGCCATCGCGCCCCCCGCGAAGATGCCTTTGGGGCCCGGGACCCCAACTCCCGGCCCGACGAGAAGAAGCTAAGTCGGGGAGCGCCATCGCGCTCCCCGTGAAGCTGGGCAGGCGGGGTGCCAGGAGCCCACCCTGGCCCCTGGCGACATCGACATGCAGGGAGCGCCGACGCGCCCCCCGCAAGGAAGTCCAAGGGGCCCGGGATCCCAACTCCGGGCCCCGTCGCCCGGAAGTAAAGCCGGGGAGCGCCGTCATGCTCCCTGTGAATATGTCCCATGGGGGGGCCCGGGACCCCATCCCGGGCCCCGAAGCCAGAATCGGAAGTCGGGGAGCGCCGGCGCGCTCCCCGTGAAGAAGTGCAAGGTGGCCCGGGACCCCATCTCCGGGCCCCGAATGGAAGGCGGAGGCAGGGGAAGTGCCGTTGCACTTCCCCGCGGTGATGGGAAGGCGGGGGGAGTGCTGTTGCACTCCCCCGAAGACCCGCTAGCGAGGGAGCAGCCTCCGTGTCTGCCCGCCGGAGCGGGCAGACCAGAATGCACACGCCGGCTCCTGCGGCCACACACGAGGGTGCGGGCCGGGCAGGGAGCCGGCAGGAGCAGCCGGGGGTGGGCTCCCCGAGCTGCAGCAAGCAACTCACCTCAGGAGGCACGGGGCCCGGGTGGGACCGGGCCCCCAACGAGGAGTAGATGCGGCGAGAGGCCGCCAACCAAGACAAGCGCGTCTCTCCCCGGAGCAGCGGGAGAGCCGCTGTTCTAAAATGCACAGGCTGAGCGTGAAGCGCCCCATAATGCTGTGCAAGGCAGGGGGACAGCTCTTGGTTTTGGTGCCTGGTGGCCCCCGGAGGAGGGGGTCCCCACAATTTGCGGAAAGAGGTGCAGGGGGAGCTGCAGGAGCAAGGCAGACTCCCCCAGCATGAAGAGAATATGTCCCACCCTAAGTCTCTGGGGACTTATAAAGAATAACCCCTCAAGGGCTCAGCCAGCAATCCAAGCACAGTGAGGCTGGAACTTTTGTTCTGCAGCTGGGCGTGCATTACGGACTGCACCAAGGTATGATGGTCTGAGTTGGGGATGTCTGGAAGGGCATCCCCTGGAGGTGAAGAGGTGCAACTGCACGAGAAGTGCACTTACCAATGTTATTTCTTTTAAAGGGACTGTAAGTCATATGTGTAATGTGAAGTACCTGTATAAGGTGGAGTCATAAGCAAAGTGGGGTTATGTTGCTGGACATTCCTGCTAGGGTGTCTGGCTGTATTTACTTAATCCTGTGATTTTACCTGTGATGCCTTTTAGAGGCTGTGATTGCCATGCATTACAACTGGTATCAACTGTGATAAGTACTGTCATTTTAAGTGATTCTTAGACATGTATTCTTGTTGCTGCGTTAGGTGAAGAACAACCCAGACTGTTAGCCCCTAAGATGTAGAGGTGAATACTATATGGTCAGTATGACATGTTCAGTCAGGGTTATGTGTCACCAGGGCAGGTGTGCCTATTTTAACTGCTTGTTGAGATAATGGGGTGGGTCGCCACTGGGATGGTGCCAGTGCGCAGGGCCCTCGCTCCAAGTTATGTTCGACTAACTGCATTAGGGGGCAAGATGATGTGCATACATGGGAGTGGTGGTACTAGACCCCACCTCCCTTTGGGAGGGGTGGAAATGTTATGCAATGTCACGAAGTGATTCCAACAGCTTATGTATATTTGTAAATTGTTGCATAGTATTAAGTAGTGTGTGTGTTTAATAAATGTACTCTTACTTTTATAAAGCAAAGTACAGACTGGACAAACAATTATTGAGTGTTATTACTGCGCACCTGTACTGGCGATTACTAGCCCACACCACCTCCCTTGAGTAAGCCTTAGACTGCTCTGCAACGCTACCCTCTGAGAGTCAGGCGCTGCACTAGGGTGTTTGGTTCCCAGTGAAGGACAAATGTGACATGTTATTTGTGCAGGCCTCACAGATACTGCCTCGTTTTCCAACATGCACAAAGTCCGAATGTCAACAAAAACAATTCACCAAAACAGGAGAAGTGCAGGAATAACGTTTTGGAGAAAAACACACCAAGGATGTCAGGCCTAACACCATTGATAGAGCGAAATGTTCTTGTGAATTGTAGGGGTGCATCATAATCACTGATAGGCCGCACCCACTTGTATTCAGACATATATTCGTATATTCAGTTTCATATTCATGTATGTTTAGTAAAGAATGAATAGTTTGCTGAGACAAAGCGAATCAGCAGTATAATGATGTTAGGATAATGATGTGATGTAATGCTTATAGAATTGTGTGAAAATAATGCATAGAGGAATTAGTTCGTGTGTGTAATGTAATTACAGTAGTTTAAACGTGCACTATATTAAAGTTGCACATGTAATTCATTGGTTGCATATGAATTGTAATGAAAATGCTCATAGGGAAAAGTAAGATGTGTGTTTAAAAGTCATATGTAAAGGCCTAACTACATATGTGCTTAGGGAAGGCCTGGTATATTCTTATGTTAGCTTATATTGTAGGCCGAGAAAAGTTTCTCTTGGTAAGGCTCTCTGGGCACAAACGGTAGATTTAAATTTGCACAGTAGAAGGTTTCTGTTGAAAGTATCTTTTGTTGCAGGTGCAAGGACACATGTCTCGTTAGTAAGACTAACTCTTTGTTTTCGAAAGCTAGAGAGAGGGGAGGCATGGTACGGGGAGTGAAATGGAATGTAGGGATGATACTTTCGGCGGAGAAGGTGCCTGGGACTCAAGGTCAACGCAACCGTCCAGGATGAAGTAACCGTTTCGATGGAAAAGCACAAGAAAGAAGACCTGGCCAAGGAGGCGTGACAAAGGCGTGTACAATTGTATTGTGGTTTTGTATTAGGGATAGTGCCCTGAGGGAGGAGGCCAGAGAAGAGGTAAGGGAGACCTGAGAGAAGGACAGAGCTGAGCTTGGGTATTGTGTGATTGCACTTCTTAGGAAGTCCTCACAGCTGACACCTTTTATTCACTCTTGCCTGGGAAAATCGTTATGCAGGGATGTCACTTAGCGTTAGTGTAGGGACAGCAATTGATTTTAAGCTTGTTTAGGCCAATGAAGAGCAACTTAGAAATAGGAGCAATCATAGTCTGGTTGATCCTTCTAGAACTTTCTATTCTCCTTATCCTGAGTCGGATGAGATTCCTGCATAGATTATTATTTGTATTAGTGCCCATCTATTTCTTTAACCTCGTGTTGAGGTGCTTGCACGTTCAGTTATTTTTGGCGATAATAAATTCTCAAACTTGAATTCGGAGTCAGTGGTCCTTTCAGATAAAATGAATGCTGATATATAACCTGATGAGATTCTCTCCTTTACACTATTCAACAGGTAAAAAGATCTTGGCGACCAGAAGGTTCTTATAGATAATTAGATAAGAATCGGCATTATCAGTTGGTAGCAGAGTAGGATGGTTACCTTTGATGGTAAGGGGAGATCTAGAGCAAGATAGGAGATTAAGTTGCCCCATAGAGCTCGAGTGACGCAGATCCAGAGGACCGCGGGAGAAGGATGTCGGAGGTCGTGGAAAACTGACGGAGAGTGACGGTGCGGCGGAAGTAGCAGTTCGTAGTAGAGTGAGTATGAAAAGAGTGATGTTTGGTAGATTGCGGTGTTTTATTGTTGTGTGATGTCTTGCGGAGTTGGAACGAAAGTTGTGTGATTGAGAAACGGACCGTGAGCGCGCGCGGGACCGGGAGATTTATTGTGGTGTAGAATACACCCAGAGTTGAGAACGTTGACCAGAGGTGTGGGGGTCACGAGACGTCATTGACAGACCCACTGAAGATAGGGAACACATGAGTGAGTGTGTGAATAACCAACGCAGGTCGTAGGTTATTGTGTGCAGAACATCGAGTGATTGAATCCTATCGAGTGTGCTAAAGGCGATTGTCCGGTCGTATCGCGGACAGACGATTGCCAGATTGAGGTCAACAAGCTCAAAAGGCTGATCGGTCATTGGTAAGACCGACGGTCAGAGAGGTAATTGTTCGGTAGGACGGACATTATTTCAGAGTATGATTGGGACAGATGCGAGTGAGAACAAGTGAATTAGAAAGGAGGGGAACTGCTGCGATCGGAGGAAAAGTGACGTCAGACAAGTGCCGCGCTGCGATAGGTCGGTTGGTGTGAGCCGCGCTGGTATTGGTGGATTGAAATCAGGAAGTAAAAGCGGACATTTTGAGTGTAAACAAAAAGTTGATTCATCATGAAATGTTTTAAAGCTTTACGGGAACTTTGTAGAGGTGATAGACATGTTGTTGTTCGGGAGGGAGAGGAAGCTCCTCCCGAGGATACACCAGCACATTATATGGCAAAGAATGTAGGATTGCATACTATAATTTGGCTTGAGAATTGGCATAAAATGACAGAAGCAGAAGGAGAATTGTCGTTCCCTCGATATGGTACTTTCAGGTTAGAGGTGCTGTACCAGCTAAAAAGTGTAATGGCTTCATTACGACCACTACCTAGACCAACACAGTTTGAGGCACTACATGCGTGGATAAGAGCAGCGTATGATAGGAAGAAGGACAGATGTCAAGAAAGGGTGAAGAAATCGGTCAGGGCATTTCAAGATGCAAGGTGGGATGCATTGGAGAAAAGGTGGAGAGTGGAAACGATCGAAGGAGATAAGTTATACCCATTGTTAGTACAAAATGGGAAAATAATAAGAATCGATGAGGACGACAGTGATCTAGATGACAGCTTGTTGGATAGGATGTTGGCGGAGAGGCCACCACCATTTAATCCAGATTCAGAAGAGGGAAAGACGACCCCAGCAGTGGCAATAGTTGATGAGAGCCAGAACCAGACTAGCATGAGAGTGGTGACAAGGATTTCCACAGGAACGGAGGGGGCAACGGCGTCTATGATAACACAGCCTCCTGCGGGGAACACAAGATTACCGGACTCCTTGACAGTACCGGTTACCATTGGCCCTATAGTACCGGTATATGACCCAGACCGAGTGAGAGAAGGGAGCTCCGTACCGACGAGAAGAGAGGAAGGAAACAGTGAGAGTGGGAATGGGTTTGGAGTGAGGGTGGTTCATTTCCCAAGACCAATGGAGACAAGTACGCCGTTACCGGCTACTGCAGACTCTTCCTTCAGGAGAGAAGAGGAGAGACCAGAAAGACCGAGGTCTTTGCGGGAATCTAAGTCAGCTTTGAGGGAGTGGACACCAACAGTAACGAACCAAGAGGATAGGATGCAAGGGGATAGGGCACAGAACGTCTCGGAAGACAGACCAAGTTCCAGGAATATGATGGAAGGGAATAGGTCACAAGGACAGAATAGTGACTGTAATGAGCGGGATGGCTCGGGTTGTCGAGAAGTACTGAGGAGTTCAGTACAGGCAAGGTTGCTAGACGTAGTGAGGTTGAAAGCAGAGGTAGACAAAATGATCAGTGGGGGTCTGCCTTCGGAAAGGATAGAAATTTATGGATCAGATGAGCTGCTGTTTGTAGCAAAAGATGTGACTCGAAAAGCTAGAATGGCACATGATAGATTGAAGGAATTGGCCAAAAGATATGAAGTGGACCTGAACAAAACTAAAGCGTTACAGGGACCACATAGATTACAGTACAGTGATCAGGAGCTGGAGGAGAAAAGAATAACAGGATTAAGAACACACACCAGAGACCTGATTATAGGAATGAGAATATGGATTTTGTTGGACAAATGGGAAGAAAGGTGGTCCAAAAAGAAACCAGTAAAGAGAGCAGAAGGGGAAACGCCGCCGCCAGGAGGGGGGCGACGGGTGTTGGAAATTTTCCTTTACGGGAAGTACAGAATGGAGGGTACGTGCATGTGCCGTGGAATAGAGGTGATTTGGCTGCATTTACAAATGATTTTCCTCGGCTGAGGGAAAAACCGGTGGAGTGGTACAAACAGGTTGAGCGGTTTGTGAAAATTTCAAAAGTATTGTGGATTGATTTGAACACTTTGTTTGACATAGTGGTACCGGGAGATTTGTGGACAGCTTGTAAAGTCGCTATTGAGTGGCCGACTTCGGAACCGGATAGAGAGGCGGTTACAAACGGTCCATCACCACTAGTCATGAAAAAGTATGAGCAGGTGATTACATGGTTGAAATTGAAGATTTCACCTCAGGATATAGATTGGGTTAAGATAGATCGGACTGTACAGGAACCCAAGGAAACGGTGCATGAATATTATGAAAGACTTTTGCAAGCTTTTAAACAGTATAGTGGGTTAGATATCTTGGACCCCAAGGATATGGGACAGTTTGTCTCAAAGTTTGTACTGGGTCTGAGAGTGGAAATCAGCCTCATGATACAGCACCATTTGATCTGCTGGCAGAACAAGCCACTAGATGAAATATTGCGGTATGCGAGATACTGTAGTGATGAGGTGGAATCGAAACATCGAAAGCTAAAAGACAAATTGATGCTTGTCCAGATGCAGACAGCACAGAGTCAGCCTAGTGGAGGGACCTTAGGAAGAAAGCAAGGAAATTTCCAGGGAAACCAGAATGGGCAGGTACAGGGAAAGGGAAAACCAGTAGACCCCAAGACAGGAGTGGACGTGGCCACATTGAAGAAGACCACTGCGTGTCATCTTTGTCGCCAGGTCGGACATTGGAAACACGAGTGTCCTTTGAACCCAGCTAATCAGTTGCAGGAAGAGGAAGAGGGGGCTCAGGCACCCGCGCAAGAGGTAGTTAACACAATAACGAGGCCTAGAACGATGAAAGGGGGGTTTACAATTCTTACGCCCAGGTTCCCCAAGCTCCAAGGATTTCACAAGGAACACGAACGTACCAACAGATGCCCCTGTTCGAAGGTTACGATGAGGATAGCTTAGACCCTTTATCCTGACGGTGCCTGAGGGGGAGGAAGACTGCACACTTGGAGCGGTCTTGGAGGTAGACCAGAGAGGACCTTTTGTGGAGGCAGAGATTGAGGGCAATCCTGCAACACTTTTGGTTGATACTGGTGCTACCCGGTCTACTGTAAGATCAGCAGTAGTCCCTAACCTACCCCTCTCGGGACAATCAATCCAGGTTGTTGGAGTAGCGAACAAGAAAATAAGCAGCCCATTGACAGAACCGATCCTAGTAAAGATAGGTACTTTCCAAACTAGACATCAGTTTGTAGTGTGTGATACGAGTCCAGTTTGTCTTTTGGGAAGGGATCTGTTGTGCAAGTTGAACTGCACGATTTATTGTACGCCCAATGGAGTAGAGGTCCAGACGAGAGATGACGATGCTGACTTTAAAATTACCAATCAGCATCTATGTATATATCTGTACCCAATGGTGACTGTGGAAGAACTTCCACATGATCTGAGAGACGCAGTGTCGCCTGTGGTGTGGGATTTCGCAGGCGATGAAATAGGTCTAATCCGAGGGGTTGAACCAGTGCGGATAGAGGTGAAACAGAATGTTGATTTCCCCAGGACACCTCAATACAACCTGTCGCCAGAAACGATTGCAGGGATAAGACCTGTGATCAAGACCTTTATTGAGAAAGGCATTCTGAAAGAGATTAGAGGTAGCCCCTGTAATTCACCCATTATGGGACTACAGAAACCGAGCGGGAAATACAGGATTGTGCAAGACCTGCGAAAGGTCAACACGATAGTTGTCCCTTGTTGTCCAGTGGTACCGAATCCTTCAGTAATACTGTTCCAGATCCCATGTGAAGCCGAGTGGTTTACGGTTATCGATTTGTGTCAAGCCTTCTTTTCGATACCGCTCCACGAGGAAAGCCAATTTCTTTTTGCGTTCAGGCTAGAAAATCGCGTGTTAACATGGTGTCGTATCCCTCAAGGGTATACGGAAAGTCCATCGATCTTTAACCAGATCCTGAAGAAGAACCTTGAGAGTCTTGTGTTGCCGCAGAACTCAGTTCTCGTGCAGTACATAGATGACTTGCTCATTGCCTCAGAAACAGAAGATGCTTGCAGAATTGACACAGTAGCCTTGTTGAACCACTTAGCAGAGAACGGACATAAAGTGTCCCCGAACAAGCTGCAGTACTGTCTGAATGAGGTACAGTACTTGGGACACAGATTGGAGAAAGGCAAGAGGAAGGTGTCACCAGATCGAATAGAGGCAATAATGAGCATGGCAGAACCCACCACACAGAGAGAAGTTAGGATGTTTCTGGGAATGGTTGGCTATTGTCGACAGTGGATTCCTAGTTTCTCCTTGAGAGCAAAGCCTCTGCAGAGGCTTACGCACAAGGATGTGAGTGATCCGGTACCATGGGACGAGGAGTGCTTGATATCATTCCGGAAGCTGAGAGAGGATTTGTGCAGGGCTCCGGCACTGGGAATGCCTGATTACAACAAGGCCTTTTCATTGTTTTGTTACGAGAGGGAAGGATGTGCATTAGCAGTGTTAGCTCAGAACCATGGAGGTGTCCGTAGACCAGTTGCATATTTTTCAGCTACTTTAGATCCAGTAGCTTCTGCGTTGCCCGGATGTCTAAGATCCGTTGCTGCAACAGGTGTCAGCATTGAAAGATGTGAAAGCATTGTAATGGGACATCCATTGACTGTACATGTGCCACATTCGGTTGAGTTATTGATGACCAGGACCAAGACTCAGCACCTAACGAACAATAGGTTAACGAGGTACGAGCAAGTCATACTTGCCGCAGAGAATGTGACTCTGAAAAGGTGCTCCGTCTTGAACCCTGCGACATTAATGCCTATACCGAACACAGATGATGAAGATTGTGAGGACCATGATTGTCTCGATGTGACCGAACTTTGCACCAAACCGAGACCTGACATTGTCGATGAACCACTGACTGACCCAGATGAAATTTTCTTTGTCGATGGTTCATGCTTAAGAGACAGTGTGGGGCAATTGAAAGCAGCATTTGCTGTATGTACCATTTCAGGAGTGGTCGAGGCTGCTTGCCTAGAAGGAGTACGCTCCGCGCAGGTAGCTGAGATCATTGCCTTGACCCGTGCCTGTTTGGCCGCTGATCGAATTCGAATCACGATTTACACAGACAGCCAATATGGCTTTGGCGTGGTGCATGACTTCGGGCAGTTATGGTCTCAGAGGGGATTTTTGACATCATCTGGCTCACCCATTCGTAATGGAGAATATGTAAGACAATTGTTAGATGCATTACAGCATCCGAAAGAAATTGCTGTGGTAAAGTGCTCAGCCCATGGGAAGGGGGAGGACTTTGTATCCTTGGGTAATAACTATGCGGACGGAGTAGCCCGTTTCTGTGCAGAACAAGGATGCATATTCACAGGAAGAGAGATAGAAGAGAGCCAAGAAGGAACCGATCTCAGCATAATGTTGGCCATGGCAGACACTTGGGAAGAGCTTAAGAGATTGCAGGATGAAGTTTCAGTCCAGGAGAGAGAGGGATGGATCAAAGCTGGGTGCGAGAGAGGAGATGTGGATGTGTGGGTATCCAACGATGGGAGAGCCGTGTTGCCTGAGGAATTGCTGAGTCCGATGGCAAGACTGATACATGGACAGGCACACCTTGGTAGAGACGCAATGGTGAGAGTGTTTAGACAGACGTGGTATAACCCACGGTTCCGAGCAATGGCTGAGATGGTATGCCAGAGGTGTGTTACGTGTCAACAGATGAATGCTGGAAAGAAAACTGTAGTTACATTGAGTCACATTGGAAGGTCGGGAGGGCCCTTCAATAGAATACAGTTGGACTTCGTGGAGATGCCTAGGTGCAATGGATTGAGGTACATTTTAGTGCTAGTATGTGTATTCTCACGGTGGGTGGAGGCTTACCCCACACGCAGGTGTGACACTCTCACAGTGGCTAAATTACTGTTGAGGGAGCTCATCCCTAGATTCGGGATCCCGACCTCTTTGGAATCAGATAGAGGAGGGCACTTCCATAGCGAAATCATGAAGTTGCTTTGTGCTGCATTGAACATAGACCAGAGACTTCATTGTAGTTACAGACCAGAAGCTTCTGGGATGGTGGAACAAGTTAATGGAACTTTGAAAGCCCGGATGGCAAAAATGTGTTCTTCAACATCCCTGCAATGGCCCGACGCCTTGCCTCTGGTGCTAATGAGCATGCGAAGTGTCCCAGACAGAAAGACCGGGTTGTCCCCCCATGAAATATTAATGGGGAGGGCAATGAGACTGCCAGCAGTACCAGCTACAGCCTTGATAAACATCACTGATGATTTGATTCTCGATTATTGTAAAGGACTCTCTGATGTGGTCCGTTCTGTATCCCAGCAGGTGCAAGCAGCAGTGGTCCCAGCCTCGAGTGATCTGTGCCACGACTTGTGTCCCGGTGACTGGGTGCTCGTCCGAAAGCACGTGAGGAAGAGTTGCTTGGATGCCCGCTGGCGTGGCCCGTATCAGGTGATACTTATCACGAACACAGCAGTGAAGTGTGGAGGATTGCCGAACTCGGTGCATGCTTCCCATACCCGCAGAGTTCCAGCACCCTTGGAAGAAACAGCTCCTCTCGTAAATGAAAATCCAGCTGATGTGGCAAGGCCACATGGGAGGACACGTCAAGCTGTAAGGGTCGCTGACACAGCTGGTGGTGCACTAGAGCAAGCTGAAGGGGGTTTCCACAGTTCGAACCCTGACTCAGACACCGAGGACAGAAACGGTGCAGTGGGCGGAGAAGAGTCAGATTCAGCAGAAAGAGGAAGTAGTGCACTGGGTATAGAAGGGGAAGGCAGACGAACGAACAGAAGTGCAGAAAGTTGGCCTGAAAGACAGAGGCGACTGAACCTGAGGTTAGCACCGGAAAGAGACCTTGCTCCAGTGTCTGAAGTATCTGAAACGGAAGCAAGTGACGAAGACCAAGCACAAGATAGTCGGCGAAGGTCAAAGAGAACAAGAGTGCCTTGTCGCAGATACTCTACCCCTGAGTGGACTTACACTGTGTTTGATGCAGGGGGTGGTGAGCACGGGAAGGCTGAGGTCAGTGCAAGTGGTCCGTCGGAGCCCGAATGTGGTGGTGAAGGTGGTGCTGCGGATGCCAGGGCTCGAGATAGAAGGAACACTGACACTCACGGTTCCGAATCCCCCGCTTCTGAGTGAAGTCCGAAACTTGCTTTTGCATCGACTCGAATTCCCGCCTTTTGGAGTTGAGCCGTCTTCACATGAAGTGCTGATTTTGCGTCTGGAACTTTTGTATCACGTTCTGGTCTTGCTCAATGAGGATCTCATTGTGGATCAGTTATGAACTGTAAATAAAAGTCCAAAAGAAGAAGATAACCTAGGTCCGAGTGGAAGAAGAATAAACTTAGGGACTTTCCACAGAAGAGGAACGAAAACTAGGGAAGTCTTTTTCTGGACTGTGTAAATAAGTTTGTGATCGGAAAGGGAAAGTCCGGAGATTTCATGGTTGCTCGAGCTGGTTAAGCAAGTCACTAATAAAGGACAGAGACTTTTCCAGAGTTCTTTGCGATAACCAAGACTTTTTGAGAACTTTCGAAACCATGGAGCCGGGAGATCCCAATCGTAGATCAAAGTGGATCGTAGGCATCCTTATAAGT
Organism: Calotriton arnoldi; assembly: GCA_963921515.1. Classification (NCBI taxonomy): domain Eukaryota; kingdom Metazoa; phylum Chordata; class Amphibia; order Caudata; family Salamandridae; genus Calotriton; species Calotriton arnoldi. The sequence continues at coordinate 2,095,323 of CAWUFW010000836.1, forward strand.
AGTGTAATAATCTCTATAATCATAGTAGTTATAGTCTCATACACTGGTTCGCATGAGCAAGAAGTAGAGGAGGTGACAGGGACACCTACACCTATCACACCTAGTCAGAAGGGGGTAGACAGGGCAGCTGATAGAGCTTTGCTATTAGAAGAAAGTCGTAGATTACATGTAGATTTATCTAAAGGGGATTTTAAATTGAATGCATATGCTAAGTTGTTGTATGAGTATGTTGACGTGATGGATGCGAAAGATTGTTATGTGTGTATGCAGTTGCCTACTTCAGTGAATGAGGGTATTAGGTATCACCATCTTCCACTGACTTATGGTATTTCATGTAGTCTTTTGCTTAGTTTGTTTTATGAGAGAGATCAGTTTGAGTATTTCTTTTCCAATTTCGACGCAGTGCTTCCTGAAGTCCCAGCTTACAAGCATTTGAATAAGTATGACTATTATAAGACCGAGGACAGACTGAGGAAGAACTTCATACCGAGTTTGGAATTGGATACAGCATTCGCACACAGAAACAATCTGACTTGTTTGATGTCGGATGTAGAGAGAAAGTTTGTAGATCAGGTTGAAGATAGGTATAGAAAGCTGACTCAATCCCGAGATTTAGGGCATCACAGGACAGATTGGACAGAGGAAGAACGGTTGCATAAGACCAGGGGAAGCTATGGTCCTATAGCGTTAGATAAGGAGCAGAGGGGTAAGTTGTGTATAAGGCGTTATCAGACTTACTACGAAAAGGTTCCAGTGGGACAAAGTACTTGTGATCACGTTTTCACCATGGCAGATGTGGCAAAAGATTTTCTCCAAGGTCCTGTACAAGTGATACCAACGGTGTATTACGTATGTGGGAAGAACGCTTATGTGAGGTTGCCTGCAAATTGGTATGGAACATGTTATTTGTCAATAATATTTCCAAAGATTTACCATACAGAGGATTTAAATCTTCTAGAAGGTGGAGAGCATTCAAGAACGAGAAGAGCTGCAAGTGCAGGGATCGTTGTGGGGGATATCTTTGGAGCTATGATACCTAGTCTAGGGGTAGTCTTGAATGACGTGAAGATCCGGAGGTTAGCGACTGTGGTGGATGAATTTTCGATGAACACAGCAAAGTCGTTGGTGTTGGTGGAAGGAGAGATGTTGTCGATAAGGGGAATGGTTTTGCAGAATCGCCTTGCTTTGGATGTCCTATTGGCAAAAGAGGGCGGAGTCTGTAAAATGTTGAAGGTTCAAGAGTGCTGCACTTATATACCAGACCGTAGCAAGGATCTGGAGAAATATATAAGTAACATCACTACGATCCACACAAAGATAGCGGATTTGACCGAAGAAGGGGCCTGGGAAAAGGTCGGAAAGGGTTTTGGTCAAGTGGGAGGTTGGTTTGCGAACCTAGGAAAGGGTTTCCTTGGGTACTTCCTGAGACCACTCCTTATTTTGGTGGTTTGTGTGGCTGGCTTGTGGATTGTGATCAAGGCCTACAAGTGGTATCGAGCAGGCCGAGTCAAGAGAGCTTTGAGGGAAAATGACATGAGATTGGCAAGACTGCAGGACAGTCAGTATCAAAGGCTCAAGAGCATGGAGAAATTTAGATCAGGGAAGATGGCAACAAGTTCTGTTTAGGTCGGTTCTTTCTCCAAGGGAGTAGAGTGAAATGTGATGACAGGAGTCATCAAAGGGGGAACTGATAGAGCGAAATGTTCTTGTGAATTGTAGGGGTGCATCATAATCACTGATAGGCCGCACCCACTTGTATTCAGACATATATTCGTATATTCAGTTTCATATTCATGTATGTTTAGTAAAGAATGAATAGTTTGCTGAGACAAAGCGAATCAGCAGTATAATGATGTTAGGATAATGGTGTGATGTAATGCTTATAGAATTGTGTGAAAATAATGCATAGAGGAATTAGTTCGTGTGTGTAATGTAATTACAGTAGTTTAAACGTGCACTATATTAAAGTTGCACATGTAATTCATTGATTGCATATGAATTGTAATGAAAATGCTCATAGGGAAAAGTAAGATGTGTGTTTAAAAGTCATATGTAAAGGCCTAACTACATATGTGCTTAGGGAAGGCCTGGTATATTCTTATGTTAGCTTATATTGTAGGCCGAGAAAAGTTTCTCTTGGTAAGGCTCTCTGGGCACAAACGGTAGATTTAAATTTGCACAGTAGAAGGTTTCTGTTGAAAGTATCTTTTGTTGCAGGTGCAAGGACACATGTCTCGTTAGTAAGACTAACTCTTTGTTTTCGAAAGCTAGAGAGAGGGGAGGCATGGTACGGGGAGTGAAATGGAATGTAGGGATGATACTTTCGGCGGAGAAGGTGCCTGGGACTCAAGGTCAACGCAACCGTCCAGGATGAAGTAACCGTTTCGATGGAAAAGCACAAGAAAGAAGACCTGGCCAAGGAGGCGTGACAAAGGCGTGTACAATTGTATTGTGGTTTTGTATTAGGGATAGTGCCCTGAGGGAGGAGGCCAGAGAAGAGGTAGGGGAGACCTGAGAGAAGGACAGAGCTGAGCTTGGGTATTGTGTGATTGCACTTCTTAGGAAGTCCTCACAGCTGACACCTTTTATTCACTCTTGCCTGGGAAAATCGTTATGCAGGGATGTCACTTAGCGTTAGTGTAGGGACAGCAATTGATTTTAAGCTTGTTTAGGCCAATGAAGAGCAACTTAGAAATAGGAGCAATCATAGTTTGGTTGATCCTTCTAGAACTTTCTATTCTCCTTATCCTGAGTCGGATGAGATTCCTGCGTAGATTATTATTTGTATTAGTGCCCATCTATTTCTTTAACCTCGTGTTGAGGTGCTTGCACGTTCAGTTATTTTTGGCGATAATAAATTCTCAAACTTGAATTCGGAGTCAGTGGTCCTTTCAGATAAAATGAATGCTGATATATAACCTGATGAGATTCTCTCCTTTACACTATTCAACAGGTAAAAAGATCTTGGCGACCAGAAGGTTCTTATAGATAATTAGATAAGAATCGGCGTTATCACCATTACTATCAAAGAAAGGTACAAAGATATTCAGCACTTTTGCCTTTGGAGTGATTCCTATTCCTTAAGAAATAGGCAGTTTTCTGGCCCCTCGTAACGAGTAGGTGCCTCCCAGATCCTTGACCCTTGGTTTGGCATCAGTTGATCTCCTTCTGAAAGAAAAGGAGAAATCCTGAAGTTTTGGGCTCTTGCGACCGCAACCGGGCCAATATCTTGCTGCCTGCCCTGATAGCCAAAGCGAAGCTCGGTAATGGAAGATCTGCATTTTGTGCTCAAGCATGGACAGCCCACGATGATCACCAATGCGAAGCTCCAGGGACAGTAAATGACGCCCAACAGGATCATCACGCTACAGCAAGGACTGTCTGCGACGCCCAGCCATCTCATTGCTTTCCAGTCACAACCATCCATATGGCTCTTGCTGCTCCTTACGGCCTCCTCCACTGTGAACTGAACTCTTCGTGCGGAACTTTGAGATGGCAATTTTTTCAGCTGGACTAACCTGCTTCCTGTATCCAACTTGTGCTCCATCGTGGTCAGCCTAAACGTGTGACTTTCCCCGGTCCAGCATGACCAGATAACTGTGATTGTCGCTTTGTGCTTTTAGGTACTATTCTTGTGTAAATTGTTCAAATTGAATATCTCCGGTTCTACTAATTGTTTTTTTTTTGGTTTTGGTGTCAAATAATTTTGAAATTTTTACTCTATTTTCTAAATTGATAGGGGATTTTTCTTGTGTTGTGTTTTCACTTTATTATTGTTTAAGAGTTAAGTTTGTGCCAAGCTACCAGAGAGTTAAGCACAGGTTAATTTAGTGACTTTTGTGGTTCACCCTGACATGGATTGTGGCTGTTGCTTCAGAAGGATTCACACGCCCCTCAACCAACAACTGAATTTCTCACAAATGGTATTTGAGGAGAGAACAAATGTTATAAGTGTAACGATGGACTATCCACTTAACTTGACCAGTTACAATCTGCGGTCTGTATTAAAAGCTTCAGGGCTAGCTCTCTGCTGTTTTAGGGCTCCGCTACTGAATATCATTACATTCACCCATATTAGATTTACTAAGAAAAAACATATTTGTAAGGTTGCATTGCAATTTGGGCAAGAATGTGAAAACAAAGACTACAAAAACTGCAAACCTTTTGGGGTGATTTGCAAAATCATTTATGATTACAGGAAGTACCGCTAGAGGAATACTCTTTATGTAGTTTTACATGTCTTTTTTAATCAGCCCAGAAACTCCCAAGTTGGTATTACTCCCAAGTTGTTAATAGCAAAAGTGCACAGAAGGTACAGTTCATTTTATTTTCCCTAAATTTGTATGAATAGTCCCTGAATATTACCATTTTATTCCCATTTTAGATATTCTAGAGCCAATTCACAAACACGTGTAAGAGTAAGTAAAAGAGTACTACCGGATTACTATAGGAGCATTACTTTACATTTTCCAAAATGTCTGTGTACGTTAGAGTCAATGGCTTAGTAGAATATTATTCTGTAGTCTCTTTTCGCATGGAACCACACTTGTTAGTTTATGTTATGAGGATTTTTAGAGCGTGCTTATTACCTGAGGGGTATCCAGGCACTGGGTAGATGAGTAGGGTGATCAGGCTCCTAGTTGAATAGTCAGGTCTTAAGTTTCTTGTGGAATTCAGGAAGAGATGAGGTGGTCCTAATGTGATGAGGAAGTTTGTTCCAGGATTTGGTGGTGATGTGCCAGAAATCATCTTTTTCCCGGGAAGAGAATGCCGGGATCATCCTCAGGACATTATAAATGACATGACTGTTTACATATGGCTAAAATTGCCACTCCAGTGCTGTGACCGGCTACACAGAATGGTGTGACAGACCAAGGACTACTATCGCATTGGCCCGGAACTCTATTCAAGACCGCTACTGCGGCTTCTCATATACTTAATAGTTACATTGGAACTTCCACAATTGGCTTCTGTTCCCCGAGGCCTACTCCTTCGCACCAACATCTGGACCTCACGTACCACGTAGCTGGTCCTGTTTCCTTGATTTCAGGGAAGTCTGTCACCTGCCCTTGGCAATTTTAGCCATATGTAAACAGGCATGTCATTTATAATGTCCTGAGGATGATCCCGGCATTCTCTTAAGGGATCAAAATGCCGTCGACACTTTGTACACCATATACGCTTTTGTGCAAATGCCCTAATTTTTGTGTAATGGTGTCTTCTATATATTATGTTTGTTCTACAAGAAATGTGTTTGAAACAAACGACTTCCTTTGCCTGAACCCCTCACTGTATATTGTACGTCTTTTTTGTCAAGTTGGATGCAGGCTTGCGTCCCACTATAACTGTTTCGTGTTCATTGTTTGCAAATATTGTTTTCTGATTGTATATTAAATATCTGCCCGGCTGAACAGATTCCTATAATATAGTACTGATTGGGTCTATATTCATTGTTCACACAAATTTTTTGTCTGGGGACCGCTAACTTTTCCCCAGCAAAACGACAATTTCGAAGTGTTGCTGTTAAGACATCTCAAAAATTATTTGTCTTAACAATATATAGCTCCCTGCCATAGGGCTCCGTAGGCCTTCCTTAGGGGAGACTTACATATAGGGTTAAAGTAGTGGTGGCTTTGCCATTGGTTTTAAATGGCAAAGTCGAACTAGCAGTGTAAACATTGCTCTTCCCATCTGCAGCGGCAGGCTGGGAACCATTTTGTTCTTTGTCACACGCAGGGTGGCACAAACAGTTCTTCAGCCGTGGGTGGACACTCTGCCTTGCATGCCCTGGGTACAATATACTAGAGACTTATAAGTAAGTCAGTACTTGCCAATTGGGTATATCCAATTTGACATACATTTTGTAAGGGTAAGAACACTGGTGCTAAGATCTGGTTAGCAGGCCTCGATGCACTCTCAAAGTCAAACAATCAGCAGCATCAGTCCAATTATATGGGTGTGAACATGCAAAAACAGGCATTTCCTTACACCATAACCATGCATTCTAGAGTTGTGAAGTCTTATGATGAGGATGCTGTGGTAGACGGTGTCGAAGGCTGTGGAGAGGTCGAGTAGTATGAGTGTGGCAGTTACTTTTTTGTCCATGATGTTCCGATCAGTTGCTGCAATGAGAGCGGTTTCCATGCTGTGGTTATTGTGGAATCCAGACTGCGAGATGTCTAGTAGGTGGTGTTGTTCGAGATGGTTGGGGAGTTGTTTGTTAATATCTTTCTCCACAACTTTGGATGGGAATGGCAGGAGTGAAATGGGTCTGTAGTTGCTGAGCTATTTTGGTTCCGCCATGAGTTTTTTCAGGACAGCAGTGATTTCTGTGTGTTTCCTGTTGTTGATAAGGTTTTACTTTGGATGGAGGTATTAATGATGATGGTGAGGTGGGAGCTAATCAGAGTTCCTCCTAGGTTTAAGATATGGTGGGGGCAGGGTTAGGTGGGGGCCCTGGAGTGGATTGTTCTCATGATTTCGGCGGTGTCTTCTGGGGTGTGGAGGTTTCCAGTTTGTGATCTGGTGGTACGATTTGTCAGTGGTGGGCAGCTGATTGCTGAGTTCTTGTGTCTTGAGTTGGTGGTTGAAGTTGCTGTAGATGTTGAGAATTTTTGTGTGGAAGAAATTGGAGAGTTTGTCACAGAGGTATTTTGAAAGGGTGATGGGGTTGGTGGTGGCTGGGGGGTTAGAGAATTTTTTGCCGATGTTGAAGAGCTCTTTGCAGTTTTTGGAGTTTTTTTCCAGTCTGAGAGCTAGAGCTGTTTTTCTTGCCTTGCTGAGTTGGGAGTGGTATTTCCTGAGCGCAGACTTGTAAGTGTTTCTTGCGGTGGTGTCCCAACTGGTTCCCCCTTTTTCTCTCCAGCTGTTTGCAGAGTCGTTTGGAGTTTCTAAGATCTTTGGTGTACCAGCTGACTTGTGTGTTGGTTCTTGAGTGCCTGATGTTGCACATAAAACATCTTGTGCTGCAGCTCCACTATCAATAAAGCTCTGCCTACATATTTTGTATTAGTTGACTTGTCATGTTGAATGATTATTTTTAAGACTTGCATTTGTGACGACTAATATTTGTCCCACGTGGTAGCAGTATCAGATGCTGATGATGAATCTGGAGGTAACATTGTGCAGGACCGTAGAATTAAATTTATAATCTGAAGATGAAACGTGACCGTTTAATGCATCTTCAATTGTGAACAAGAAGCAAAACAAAGTTGTGATGTTCTTTAGAAACTGGTCTGCATGTTGTTTCTTTAGTTTCCCATGTATTAAAGTGTGTTATATGCACAGATGTATGCAAACTAGATACTTAGAAGCATCCTAGTAACCCCCTTACTAACTATTCTCAAGTCAGTCCGGCTTACTAGCCTCTTCGGAAAGATTGCACTACATGGGATGCTCTCACAGTCTTGGTGTTGCACCTGTTCAAATTGTTGAGAGACACTTCTATTGTTTCTTACTACATAAAGGGGCTGCCCATTGAATGATGTCTCAAAATGCCTCAAAACCCCAGCTGATGTCATCAAACAAAGCATCATTCTAGAACACTTATTATTGGTGATTGTTAGTGATGTGATAGTGTTCCATTTGAATGCATAAGTAACTATTTTATATCTGAAAAGTACACTTGATCATCACAGTGTGTTAGGTTAAATTATTTATCTCCTCTATACATTCTATTCAGAAAACAATTTTTTAAAACTTTTTTACCCCTTTCTGCAAAATCCAAAAGGTCAGGCTTTAGTGTGATAGACAGAATTTGTACATACAATGCATGCAAAAAACATTTGTGAATACCTTTAATTGCATGCACTGGAAAATTTCCATTAGACCTATGGCTTTGCCAATGCTTGTCAACAAAAGCCCACAATAAAACTAGTATACTTCAGGCAGGATTAGGGGGTAAGCTGTTGTGAAGTAGTGGATCATCAAAGGATCTTGGCAGAGTTTAGAACAGCTTGTGAAGTGTTCCATGGGAAACGGGGACAGCGAAAACATAAGGAAGAAAACAAAATGGAATAAAGCAGTGCTTCACAAATACTGTATAGAAATGTGTGGGAGAGAAAAACCTGCGCCCTCCTCACTGTCATGCCCTAGATGTTCAGTCCTCACATGTTTACTAAGGACAATTGCGGAGAGGGGCCTTGGTGAACTTAACATGGCTTAACGCCGCCTTGTAAATAATGCCCCTATTCATGCAGCACTTAGCATGAAAGGGGCGTGCAATGGTTGTTGCAGTGAGTGTTCCGTCACAACACCCATTGCTTTTTGATGCTGCCCCATATTTCCAAGGTATGGTGCAGCTCCAAAAAATACAGCCAGGGAATACCTGGTCTTAAGCAGGTGATACTGAGAGAAATGTTCTATTTCCACTCATATTTTTCTCTTTCGACATGTGCTGCATTCTGCAGCACACATAGATAGAGAAAATCGCCTGTAAAGATTGTTTATGTGCAGGAAGGTGCCAGCTTTTTTAGAGCCAGCGCTAGGGGTTATGCAGGGGTGCCCAGCATTCTTGTGAATACGGCGCATCCCTGCATTTTGAAACTGTTGGAGCGTAGCATTACCAGTTATGGCATAACACCCCGCTCCGCCAGTTTCTTGAAAATATGCCCCCTTGATTCATGCAGAAAATGTTCCATCTGTGCGTTTTGTTCACTTGATTAAATCAGGTGTTGGGGAAACGGAGCCCCCATGCCCTGAAGCATTAGAAATAAGTGAATTCCTTGCGAAGACATAAAAATGAATTTGATTTACACCCCCAAGCCTAAGCGTGTTTGTTAATTAAATTCTGCTTTCTCCTTGGGCTGAGAATTATTCTCTGATGCAGATTTATTGTGGGAAATTCTTATTTAATTGCCTAAACGGACTTGTCCACAGTTTTCACAAAAGATACTTGAAATTGTTTATTAACATGAGGATTAGTACCTAATAATCACTGTTCTGCTGAAACAGCAAAATATGGACACGTATTGGCAATGCCAATAGGTCTGGCTTTAAAGGAATGTTGTATGATGATGTGAAGCATTACAAATAAATAGCATGGGAATTAATATGTAGTTGTGTGAAAGCAAAGAACTGTAGAATAATATTAGTGTAGTTAAAAGGTTAGGTGACAGTTGCACTGTCAAGCCAGGCCTAAAATTCCATGTAGGTTAGTGACTGCCCTCCTCTCATCTGTGCTGCTGCCAGGGAAAGGCAAACACCATAAACATCTGTTAGACCTGTCCACCTTGGTGCTGTTCCTCGCACTACCATTTTGCCCTCAGCCCTCCTGCTTTGCTGACTTCGTTTTTGCTGGCTTTAGGACTCTGTGCACTTTACCACTGCTACCCAATGCTTGAGCGCTGGTGCTCTCTCCCTAAGACATCAAAAGACACACAATTGATGGACGGAATGCAGAACTAATCAAAACATTAACCCCCAGTCAAGAGATCTGGGTTAAATCCATCATTCTTTTGCTCACCATGCCACCCCAGTTTAGACCTGGCCATATGCAAATCAGTCTTGACCCTGTGCCTCATGGGAACAGTCCAGCCCGAACTGCCAAGCCAGGTCCTCCCTGGACCGGAAACAAGCATCCTAGGACCGGTTTCGGGGTTTCTCCCTAAGACATGGCGCAAATCGAATTGGCCTATTCAATTGACTTGTAAGTCCCTAGTAAAGTGGCACTATCTGTGACCAGGGCCTCAAAATGAAATGCTTCTGGTGGGCCTGCAGCATAGATTTTGCCACCTACTTAAGTAGCCCTTTAAATGTGTCTCAGGTTTGCCATTTCAGCCTGTGTGTGCAGTTTTTAAACTGCCATGTCGACATGGCAAAGTAAACCTTTTGACAGGCCAAAAACCTCCTTTTTAATACATATACGTCACCCCTAGGGTAGGCCCTGGACAGCCCAGAGTTCAGGGTGAAGTGTATTAAAAAGTCGGCCATGTACATTTTGGTTTTACACGTCCAGGTAGTGAAAAACTGTTAAATTAGTTTTTCACTACTACAAGGCCTACCTCTCCCATAGGCTAATATTGGAGTTACCTTATTACATTTTATAAGTGCTAATTTCCAAATTGGAGTAGGTGGCCAGTTCATGTTTGGTGTCTTTGAAATTGTAATGAAAAATCCTTTCTCATGGTGAAGTCAGATTTAAATTACAATTTTGAAAATGTCACTTTCAGAAAGTAGGCTTTTTCTTGCCTTTGCCATTTGGTGCCTGCAGCCTGTCTCTGGTCACATGACTAGGTGTAGTCAGTAGTTAGGCTTTGTGTATTCCTCCTAGACACCCCCAGAGAATGGTAGCGTAGGTGTGACTTAATGAGTGATCCTAGCAGGATGGGAGGGAGCAGGTGGGCACAGCCTCACTTACATCTGAATAGGATGTATCTTGTCCCCTGCAGTTAGTCTGGATCTATAGCCAACAGAGTAGGATATCTGTACACTTCAAAGGCTTATCTTTGAAGTATCCCCCACTTCAAAGGCACTATTGGGTATAAGCGCTAGACCTCAGACACCACCACTTCAGTACACTTCTAGACCTTTGGATACTGTGCCAGGAAGTAAGACTGCTGTGCTGCTGAAAGGACTGCCATTCTACTGAACTGCTACTCTGAAGGAACTGCTGACCTGCTGTGATGACCTGCTGCATACTGCCCTCTTGCCTGGGAAAGAACAACTGTACCTGCAACCTCCATCTTGAACCCAGGACTCCAGAGCGTCTCAAAGAGCTAGTCTGCTGGCCTCCTGATCTGAGATTTAGGGACATAACAGGATCCCCACAGCTCCTGGACCCATCCTCAGCAAGTTACTGACCCACATGAGGCACCTCTCAGGTCCTGGGCCCTTGATGTGGCTCTCAAGCTCTTAAAGTCATGGTTTTCGGCTCTTCGCGACTGCAAACGGGCCTGTTCACACTGGAACCCTGCCTCTCACACAGAAAATCGGCCTGAGCAGCCCAAGTTCATCTCTTTGCTCCAGCCCTTCCATCCGTGATGCCCGGCATGCTCCTCGCGCTATGCCGACCACTGGCAGCGATGCTCTCCTTGCTCCAGGCGATCTTCTTCTACTCAAAAGGGCTCTTGGCACAAAACTTGAGAAGGTAAACCTTCAGCTGGACTAATCTGGTACTGATTCTGACCTGCCCTCCATTGCTGCCAGCTTTAATTTTTTAATCTTACCCGTTACAGTGTGATCAGCTATTCTCGTTTGGCGCTTTATGCACTTTATTGCAGTTTATTCTTTACAAATTAATAACTCCAGTTCTACTGATTGGTTTTTTTTTGTTTGTGTCTTGTTTTGTTAATTAAATTCTACTTTATTTTTCTAATCTGGTGTGGGAATCTTTTTGTGTGGTGTTTTCACTATTTTACTGTTTGAAGGGTTACACAAATACTTTACACATTGCCTCTAAGTTGAGCCTCACTACTCTGTGCCAAGCTACCAGTGGGTTGAGCACAGGTTAATTTGGGGTTTGCTTACGCCTTACCCTGACTAGGATTTTGGTTGCTGCTTGACCAGGGCTCACATCCCAGTCAACCAGTAACCCAATTTCTAGCAGAAATTATTATTACAAAAATGTGTCTAGTGGGATTTGAAAGGTTAGAAGTTAAAGATTTCTGGCCCGTTAGTCCACAAAGGGTTTCTGATCCTGGGGGTGAGGCCAGTTTGCAGACCTATTTGCAAAAATAAAGCAACCTTACTGGGGGAAGGAGATTTTTGTCACACCTTCCCAGGGGCGGTTGGCACATAGGCAGTGCCAAGGCGCCGACTCACCAACACAAGCAGACATAGAAGAAACCGCTGCTATATGCAGCTGAAAAGCAAATTTACAAAATGACCAGAATGCAATTTCGTCTCTTTTTATTCCTGAGGCCTATGCTCCTGAAAGTGCAAAGTGCGCAAATCAGAAGCACAGGTGAGGGGCTACAGCAGGGATTAGTGCCTTTATTCATTTCAATTCCCTTTCATACATTGCAAACCATCATCACAGCCTCCCCAAGCCCTAGAACAGGGTTCTCCAAAGTCGGTCCTGGAGGGCCAGATCTATTCCAGATTTTTAAGATAACTACATTCACTAAATGGGGATATGATGAAAATCTGGCATTGATCTGGCCCTACAAGACTAACTTTGGAGAACCCTGCCCTAGAAGAACACAGGATGTTATGTTATGTTAAAATTATTTTTTGAGCGCACGTACACCGATTCGTTTCTTGGCGCTAGTATAGGAGTAGCTGAGCCCCAGTAAATCTATTCATATAGCATATATAGGATAAAGCAGGGATGAGGAGAAAGCGACATCCTTGCTCTACCCTGCCTGCTCTTAGCGCAGTCTGTAAGCAGAAATCCCCAGTAAGGCCTGCTCCAGCCGGTACACTTTTGAACCAACCCGGCCAGAATGAACCCACCACACCAAACCCTAAACCTGCAGTAGCTTCTAAACTGGGAACATAGGCCCAGGTGACACATGCTACCCCCTGCTGTGGACACTGGGCTGCGTGCACCTTATCCACCTCTCATCCGAAATCAAAGCTCCAGCAGATTTCTTAAAGTAAGAAAAGTTTCGGCATTCTCGTTTCTATAAATGCGTGTTTTTTCCTGATATTACCATATAAACTTCAGTCAGCAAGCATTCAATGCATATATTTATTACTCCTCAGAATTAAATTATTGATGAGGTGTGGCGTGATCTAACAAACAGAGCTGCCGACGTTATAACTGGGGAAGAGGTTCGAGTCCTGGCGGCAGCTCAATATCCTGTGATTCTGGGCAACTCAAATGCAAAGATGATGCTCATGTAAAGCCCTCTTATGCCATTGGGTCACTTTCGTGCTATATTAAATAAGAAAATAGAGATGAAAACATGGCAGCTGCTTTCTCAATTATCAATATAACATTCTCCACAATATTATTTCAGCATGGCTGCGTAGACCCATGTTGTGTGTGTGTGTGTGTATGTGTGTTAGATGGAGAGTTCGATAATAAATAAATATGTGTACATGTAAAATAGGAGCACATTTTCAGCATTTGAAAAGAAAACAGAAGCTACCAGCCAGTTTGCGGTATATTTTGGGTAACCAATTGCTTTAAGCATTGTCTTACACAGTCTGCTCCATAGTCTAGTGTGCACAGCATGTCCTTGATCAATCACATCATGATCATATCTGCTCAAGGGTATGTGATTTTCAAGTGACGTGACATTCTTATAGTATGTCCTCCAAAATGTGTATTGTTATGTGTATTGGGCTCTGTCTTTTCGCACAATGTGCTCTGTCCATGCTCTGTACAATGTGCCCCCAGGCCTGTCCTTTGAAAAGTGCCTTTCCCAACCATTCCTTTGAATTTTGCACAACGGATGTGAAGCATGTTTTTGCACAGTGTTAGAAATGGGGTCTCTAGTTGGCAGAGGTAGGTACCTTGGTCCAAATAGGGACCCTTGCTTCTAGTCAGGGTAAGGGGGATACACACTTTAGATAACCCCTGCTCACCCCCTTGGTAGCTTGGCAAGAGCAGACAGGCTTATCCCAAAGGCAATGTGTAAAGTATTTGTGCCAACACTCACAGTAACACAGTGATAACACCACAAATGGACACCACACCAGTTTAGAAAAATAAAGTATCTTTATCTAAACTAAACAAGACCAAAACGACAAAAATCCAACATACACAGTTAAAAATATGACTTTCAAAAGGTTTCAAGAACTTGTTCCATAGAAAACTATGGATGGGTGACTTTTCACCAAAGTACCTGTAGATGCGTCAAAGTTCCAAAAGCCAAACAGCCGCCGAGTCGGAAAACAAAGAGATGCAACACTCCTGAGACCTTGGGGAGGTGATGCAACAGTTCTGTGACAAGCAGAGGACGAGTTGCATCGAATCCGGTCTGTATGGGGAGTGATGCGTCGATTCTTCGTGACAGTTCCGGTTCGCAGGTGATGCGTCGGGAGAGCGTGCAGCGTGGAAATCCGGGATGCGTCGGCGATCGATGCGGTGGCATCGAGCGGTGCTGCGTCGGTCCTCTTCAGCCAGGATCCCTTGATGCGTCGATTCTTGCAGCGGCGACAGGCGCTGTGACGGTTTTCGCAGCGGCACAGCGATTCGTGGAAATTCTTCTTGCGCAGTGGAGATGCGTCGAGAAAACAGATGCAAGAAGAGCGATGTGTCGATTTTAGCAGTTCTTCACGTTTCTTCTTTCTTCCAGCTCCCAAACAGCAGCAACAACCTCCAGAGGCCCAAAACTGGCACAGGCACCTCTTGGCAGGCTAGAACTCACAGCAGAGTTCAGGGGAGCTGGGGGTGAAGTCTTTGTGTCCCTGAGACTTCAGAAGAGGAGGCCAGCACACTTCGGGCCCTTGGAGATCTCTTTCAAACAGGGGACACAGCACACAGCAAAATCCTTCTCCTTTCCTTGGCAGAAACAGCAACTGCAGGCCAACCCCAGACACACAGCAAGGGCAGTTCTTCTCCTCAGTCTCTCCAGCTCTTCTCCTTGGCAAAGGTTCCTCTTGAATTCCAGGAATGATCTAAAGTTCAGGGGTTTTAGGTCTAATACTTATACCCCAAAATGTCTTTGTTCTCTTTGTGCAAGGGGCTCTGAGCCCAGTTCAAACCAGTTCTGGGGGGCACTCTGCAAGTGCACAGCAACATCCTTTGTCAGTGTGAGCCTTGGCTCCAGACACACCACAGGGGGGCAGAGCCAGCATTGTGGAAGGCAGGCACAGCCCTATTCAGGTACAGGTGCTACTCCTCCCACCACTCCAAGTGCAGATCAGGCCTATTCAGCCTAGTGCTGACTCATCCAGACTCCTGGAGCCACTGCACCTCCCCAGCCCCTGTCACTCCAAAGCCAGACAGTCAATCCACAAACAGGAAGAGGCACACAGGAAGGTCGAACAAGAAAATAGCCACTTTCTAAAAGTGCTATTTTCAAACACATAATTTAAAAAACATCTTTACTAAAAGATGTGTTATTAAATCCTGAGTTCAGGGATACCAAACTCCATTTTTCAATCTTATTCCTATGGGAAGATGTGCTTGTAAAATGTTACAACGCATTCCCCATTCTGTCCTATGGGGCAAGATAGCCTTTCAATAGTGAAAAACTAAGGGGCATATTAGCGAGGGCTTTATCTCCGCTTTAGCGGCACTTTTTGCCGCTAAAGCGGCGATTTTTTTATCGCCCTATCAGCAAGCTGTCGCTAACAGGCGTTAGCGACAGCTTTCTGGCGATAGCGGCCCGTTTTCCCATCGCCTTGCATGCCAGCGATAATTATTGCTAATGACATGCAAGGTAGGCGTTCCCAACTAAAAGCGACTGAAAACAGTCGCTAACACAACTTCCCCCTATTAGCAACGCAGGCGAAGCGATAAAAAAATTCGCGCTAAGAGTGAATATCGCTAGAATTTAACACCTGCTAAAAACATGACTTACCTGTTTGTTGTATGGGAGGTGGATTGGCAGGCTAAGTCCCCCATGGCGTTAATGCGTGAATATCACTGGATTTCCAGCGATATTCACGCATTTCGCCGCTATCGCTGGATATTTCATCGCGTTGGAGATAAACGTTGCTAATAGCATGTTATCTCCGCGATAAAATCCAGCGATAAGCGGCGATAAAAAAAACGCGCTAAGCGCGGTTTGCGATAATTATCGCAAGTTGTTGCTAATATCCCCCTAAATTGGCAGTATTTCACTATCAGGACATGTTACACACTCCAGTACATGTCCTAACTTTCACATACACTGCACCCTGCCCAGGGGGGTACCTTGGGCCTACCATAGGGGTGGCCTATATGTAATAAAAGGGAAGGTTAGGGCCTGGCAAGTAGGTGCACTTGCCAAGTCGACATGGCAGTTAACACACTGCGCACAGGCACCGCGGAGGCAGGCCTGAGACATCTTTTCAGGGCTACTCATGTGGGTGGCGCAATCAGTGCTGCAAGCCCACTAGTAGCATTTGATTTACCAGCCCTGGCACACTCAGTGCAATTTACTAGGGACCTACTGGTAAATCAAATATGCCAATCATGGATAACCAATCACAATAACACTTTACACAGAGAGCATATGCACTTTAGCACTGATCAGCAGTGGTAAAGTGCCCAGAGTCCTATAGCCAACAAATACAGGTCAGGAAAAAATAGGAGGAAGAAGCAAAATGTTTGGGGATACCCTGCAAAAAGGGCCATTTCCAACACACAGTTATTGCTTTTACTTTAATCGTCTTTCAAGCTCCTGATCTTTGGTGCATCTGACAATTAAAAAAAGTGTGTGTACATCACAAATGGTTGGTAAGGTTAAACTAACAATGGAAACAAAAGCAATACCTATGGTAGCCTCCATAGCGAATAATATATATGTCTCAATTAAAGAATATGGAGACAAGGGGTGGTTTCTTTCAGGCAATACAAATTATAAAGACAGTTTGTGGACACAGAAGGGTGAAGAGGTTTTATGTTCCCATGGCTTAATAGACGCAGAGGAATTAAGAATAACTTTGAGCTAAATGTTGCTCGCTGAACAGTCTAGAGTAACATAATAATTATGATTGTAGATGAGTTATATAGCATGGCCCTTGTTACAAAGCAATGGAGCTCTGCTCAAAGAGATTTTTATTGGGGTGTACAAAGCTGTAATAACTTGTCTTGCAAAGACAGTAAAACCCAGTGCTTAATTTGAGCCAGTGGTTTCCAGTGCTCAGCACCAACACTTAATTGTCAACACCAGCACTTATGACAGGCTGCCTGCCACATGGTGGCGGTGTTTGTCTCATTTAGAGATGAGCATAACAGTTGATTATTAATTCAGTATAAATTAACAGTGAATAATAAATGCAGCCAAAGCCATTGTTATAGCTTTAGAGGCCTGGGATAGTTGGAAATGTCACACTTGTAGAAGTGTTATGCTTAGTGGTTGGGTTGTTACTGAAGTTGGCAGCCCTGGCAAGGGCATTGGGTGGTTCAAGTGGAAATGGCCTCCTGGAGAGGGCCCTGGCACTTATATTTTTACAAATTAAGCACTAGTAAAACCTTTAAAATGTGTGAGGCTTTCATGATTTTAAATGAAACAGGGATACAAATTGGTGCATCTTCAGTCAACATGCACAGTATAGGACAAGGTTCCTGCCAACACCCAGGAAGATGAATGGTAACAGGTGACATGCCACTGGCTCGGGCTCGGGCACAGACAAATCGCTGCTGCTGATATTACAGCCGCCAAGGGGCAAGACTTCTAGTGGTAGTGAATGCCTGGTGTGCTGCTGCTGAGCTACTATCTCTGAGATGCAGTGGGCTGTCTGTAGGACGAGTACCAGTGTGAGCTGAACAGGGCTGCTGTAATCTTTGGGTTGTGGCTGGAAATTTGGATGAGCATTGAGGTGATCAGGAAAAGACTGAAGAAAGAGGTATGATTGAGAGAGGGAAGAAGGTCAGTGAGGAAGGAAGACATAATGGGGGTGTTGCAAAAAAGGGAGGTGTAAGGCTAAAAGTTAAAGAGGAAATGCTTTAAGAATGAAAATGGAAATAAAGGCAGATAATTAAATAAAAAAATATCAAGGAAACTAAAAAAATTGTAGAAAAAATAAAGGTAGAAAGAGTTATGGAGCCATTTTGATATATTATGACTTTAACTGATGACTGGCTGTAGGTGGGATAATGATGCCCACCCTTGACATTCTGTCTGTGTCCTTGACGTATTTTTGGCTATATGTTGCATAAATGTGGCCCTGGGACACTGATGCATAATGCTGATGAAAATCCATGCAATGTGATGGGCATCCTGGCTATTTGATGATGATAATAAAAAAGGATGAATAAAATCGGACCTTGTATTCCACTAGTACATACAAGTGATTGGGAAAGTGATAAAACACTCTCTGAGGAGTACATCTGTATTTGCAAAAACGTAAGGAAAACCAGTTGTTTTTGTGAAAATGATACACTTCTGTAAGGGAAAATTGGGCTTATTTATACACAATGAAAACTCGGTATATCATGTTGAAATGTCTGTTTTTTTGGACACTGACAAGAAAATGCTTCAGAAAAAATTACTGCATTTATTAAACACATTTTAAGTTGTTATTTGAGGGATCATTGCGCTGATATCTGGAGGCGTATTGCTGATTTTTGTTGCTCGGTACCAAAGTACATTTACTGTTGTGGCTATTTCATGATCTGTGTTGTGTGAAGGTATTTCATTGTCTATATGGATAACGTTTTTTAACTAATTCTGTTGTAGGCTTGAGCATGTGCAGTTGGTTTACCTTGTCTGATCCCCTAAGATTTATTTATGCAGTTGAACAGTGGCATTGCATTATAAGCTATAATACTTGTTGAGCTTGTGTCTTTTGACCAGTGATTGTGAAATTTGTATTACCTGATTTTCAATCATGCCCCTTCAAAGTGGAAACTAATCATAATATAAGATCGAGCATCTACATGGAAAAAGTAAGTAAAGGAAAATGCAGCGTGCATTTTAAACAAGCATTTGCAATGCAATCGATCTCACCTTTGGGACCTTACATGTATTTAGCTCTGCAGCACATTAGCCTGGGTGCTGAAACATCTACTGTTCTTTAACATGGAGGGAAAGTAAGCACCAAACTGCGTGACACGCCAGGTATGGGAACACATGAAGAGAAGTATTGCCTTTCAGCTGGAAATGGTATAGTCCAAAGCTCTGTTTTTAATATAAAATCAGGGCCTTTGGTGGTCATATCACTGAAAATACAAGATTTGAAAAAGATATTATTGTCTACGGGTGCTCGTGGAAGACAATTTCTATGGACTGGAATCTAGAGAATGCTAAAGTGATTCTGGTATTTTACTGACCTCTGCTGGTCGTTTTCTATCAAGAAAGTTAAATAGAGGCAGTTGCCAGAAAAATTAAAAAAAGAAAGTCCCTAAGCAGAAAGCAATTCTGGTATTTTACTGACTTCTACTGGGCGTTTTCTATCAAGACAGTTAAATAGAGGCAGTTGAACAAGCAGACCGCAATTCTGGTATTTTACTGACCTCTACTGGTTGCTTTCTATCAAGACAGTTAAATAGAGGCAGTTGAACAGAAAAAAAGTCCCTAAGCGGAAGTCCTAGGGCAGATCTCCAGAGCCCACAAAGTACATACACATATAAGTATATACTAAAGTATATACAAGAGGTCTTGAATGCTCAACCTAAAAATGATAAGCCATGTAAGCTTGCATTCCAGGCTACACGAGAAATCTGATTTTAAGAAGACAAGAAGAAAAGGAATATTTTTTATATAAAATAAATAAAGAACATATAAAAGAAGTTTGTGCATCCCATGTCTTAATAAGATGTTATAATAAGATGTGCATCATATGTTTATAAATGTGTGTGCTGATCATCTTTGCTGAATAACAATATGGAGTTTGTTATTGCTAGGGAGACTATGAGGCTATTTTTCCAGATCAGAGCACCACAATAGTCTGACTAGATTAACTCGATGTGATAGGTGCGTTCTTCTTTTGCCTCAGCCTCATCATTTGTAAATCACTTCCTATTTTTCCTAACTACCTCTAGTACATATAAGTCTTCAGGCAATTTTAGGGTAATTATAGTGAAACATATACCAGTTGCCGCCATTTCTTTTAACCCAGATCTCTTGACTGGGGGTGAATGTTTTGATTTGTTCTGCATTCCGTCCATCAATTGTGTGTCTTTTGCCATTTCTTTCAAAGCTTTCTTCAGAAAGATGAGTGCAATACCCTTCCCTTACACATCACAGCAGTATTGGAACATTTCATTCTGAACCTCTCAGTATTTAGCTAATTTATCTGAAATTTGTACTGTAAAATGCTCTATATTTGAGCTTTTTTATTTTAATTGTATTTGCTTAGAGGGAGAACTCCCTATTCTCCTAGAAGAAGCTGGGCATGTTTTGCCTTGCTCACAGGCTCGATCCTATCTGAGTTAGTTGTTTATGCCGCACCAGTTTTAATGCTCATCAGCCGCCACTGCACCTTCCACTTTGGGCTCGCGGACCCAATGCTTGGTGTACAGACTTGAAGGCTTTGATCAGATAGAGAAAGGTTTCTCTTGCGGCTGCCATTACAGCACCTAGGACACAGTCCGCACATCCTGGAAAATAAATCTAAAGGACACAAAAAGAGTCAGGATGGACATATCCTAAACCCCATGCCCAGTTGAAGGACGCTGAAAGGGCAACCCCAATTTAAAAAAACAAAAAACAAAAAATTGTGTTCATTGTACAGGGTCTGTTAACTGTTCACCAAGTTTGTGAAGCCTATCAATATGAGACTCTGCAAATGCATTTTCTGAAGCCCCGCAAACATTGTGTAAAGATTGCAAACTATGCAACTCGTGGATGCCTGATGGCTTCCTCCTATGATATGTAATCTTTCTACTGGATTCGCAAACTATGAAACTTTTTTGCTGTAATAATTGTAACATGTTCCCGTTTGCTCTTAATAAATGCACAGAAATATGTGGAAACAACATTTCTTAATTGCAACACCTCTTAGGTACTGCATGCATTCCAATGGCTCTGCAGCCCATTATATATGGGTCGCACTGTTTGGTAACTCAAAATTAGAATTGCAGAACATATTAACACTATTATAAGGATAGAAGAAAACTATCCTATACCATTACACTACAAAGAATGTCATAATAGTGATCCTTCATTACTTAAATTTAAGTGCTTTTATATTTAAAGAAAGAATATGAGGCATTGAAAGCGGAAGTTAAAATGATGCCAATTGGAAACTGAGGTGGTAATATAATCGGTGACAGTATGGCCTGAATGTTTAAATCTAGAAGAAGAATTATCATACTTCATATGTATATTTAGATTTAGATTGAACCTTGCATTAATTGTTAGCATTGCATTGCACTAAGGTAAGCATATATTATTTATGATTTACATGTTTGCCACATGCTAACTCAAAGGACTATGGGATGCGTAGTACTTGGCCTCCATCAACATTCTGCAGTATAACAAACAGGAGCACTTGTTTTGATTTTCTAGCAAGGAGACTGGTGACTGTGCAATCAGTTGATTCCTCCCCTTTTATAGTTCCTACATGACCTTCACAAAGCCTGTGGATGTATGGGAAACTTTGGTGGACTCGTGACTAACGCCATGATGGTTTTAAAAAAAATCTTTTTGCACTGTTTTGCACTTTGCTGGAGGGTTCCATAAAAAATCAAATATTTTTGCACTCCTGCACTGCATGCTCGATTTTTTGGACAGCATTAGATACCGTATTGACTTTACGAAGAAGCATATGATACCTCAGCTGCAATATCTTGGGTACCATGAAACTCGTGAACCAATGTTGGCTAGTTTTCATACTCTGCAGGGATTCACAAAATAGGGAACTTGTAGACACATGTTGGGTCTTTTTTCATAATTGACAGTGTACTGGGTTCACAAACTATTACAAATTGTAGACCAATGTGGCATCCCTTTTTGTAGTTCCTGGACTCTGTAGAGGTTCATGAGCTATGAGACCTGTGGATGGATGTTGACTTTCTTTCCATAGTGTGCAGACTCTGGACTGGGTTTGTTAACTAAACTCACCATTAGGGTGTGTCCTGAGCCCACAGACCTCATTTTAGGTCCATGAACTAACAGCACATTCGGTCGCTGATTAAAATGTAAATATGCATTATATCCTCAATACATTTGAAGTTTGGGAGCGGGCAGTTTTCAGATTGTGTTTTTGAAGGCGCGTTGTTCATGAACTCAAAATTCTTTTAAACATGCCTGGTCTGCGGAGTCGAAACCAAAAGTCTAAAGACTTTTTGACAATTTAAAGGCCATAGTGGCTGACCTTCTACATTAAGGCCCTGATTACGAGTTGCTCGTAGCAGTAATCCCCGGGGGAATACTGCTTGGGGCAATTCTACGGGGCATATCATCAAGGCCCCGCGATAAAATTATCGCCGCTTTAGCGTCCGTTTTCGGGTGAAAAGCGGCGATAATTTTATCGCACTATCAGCAAGGTCACGCTATCGCGTGAATCCATGCCTTAGCGCCCTTTCCCTTAACGCCCAGCTTTGCATCTCTAATGAGATGCAAAGTGGGCGTTCCTCCCAAAATAACGTGAGAAATGTCGCTAACAGACATTTCTCCTATCAGCAAGCTGATCGCTAACCTGCGTAGCGATAAGAAAAGTAGCGCTAACCGCGGTTATCGCTACTTTCCTTACGCCTGCTTTCAGTCTGACTTAGCCATTATATCCAATGGAATGTGGATATAATGGCTAAGTCTGCCCTGCCCAATCATCAAGCTATCGCCAAACGTTGCGCGATTATCGCTGGATTTCCAGCAATAATCGCACATTTGGCAGCTTGCGCTTGGAATTTTATCGCTTTGGAGATAAGCGTCGCTGATAGCGCGCTATCTCAGCGATAAAATCCAGCGATAGCCGGCGATAATTATCCTAGCGATAAGCGATAATTATCGCCGGCCCTTGCTGATATGCCCCTACGTTTTTTCAGTGTCTCCAGGCCCAGAATTAGTGGGTCCACAAACTCCGGATCTGATCATTCCAGACTCGGAGACACCGGACCCAGAAATCTGGAAGGGACTGTGTGGGCTGGGGGCAGCTGCTGTACCAGGCTTTGCCTTCCCTCATACTTTAGCACGGGGGAGTAGACAAAGCTCCCCCCGTCCGTATGAAGTGAAAGAAACTGGCTTTCCAACAACCATCACCTCCCTCCACCTCGGAAATGAGAAAAAAAATCCTACCACAACATTTACCACCTACCCTAAGCAGGTGGTATATGTGTTCAGTTTTGGGCCCATTATTTCCTCCAGAATGGGGAAAACATGAGCAAGTGGGCATGGTATTCCCTAATCTGTTATTCCCCATTTCGAAGGCAATGACTCGTGATCCCTGTAAATTCACGGGGAGATGCTGCTGGCCGGAATTATTAATTCTGGGCTCTGTATCTCTCAGTAGATTTAACAGGGAACTGGTAAAGAGCACCTAAAAAGTGCTTGTGAAGAGCAGGATAACTTTGCAGGTGTTTTTTCCAGTCACTGCAGCATCATTCTGCTGCATTTCAAACCCGAGCCAGACAGAGACACAAGAGCAGCCGATTCCAGGAACATCATGTGCTCTATACAAGGAAAAAATAATTTGTACAGGAGTGAGCGCCGTAGTGCAGAAGCAGGCCAAGGATTCAATCATCTGGGAACTCTTAAGTAATCTCCCAAGAGAAATAAATCAAGCTTGAGGATGTGACCAGACAATAAACACGGGCCAGAGAGGTCTGCACTCTAATTCGACTATGATACAAAATCTAAAGTTGAAGCATTACCGGGAATTTTTCGATCGACGAGAAAAGGCAAGAAAAACACTCAAAACACAGGACACATAAACATCATAAAATGTTCCTGCATTGGTGGTCTTGTAATTAAAGCTGGAAAATGCTACTCATGTAAACATTTTCGCCTTGTATTGCATGGAATGCAAAACAAACATATAGTGTGGAGAGGAGAATCGAAGAATTGGGAATGAAAAGATGAAAAACTATTGCAAAAACTCTATCAATAAAAAAATGTTTACAGTTGATGAGGTACCCTCTGCCTCATTATATTTCACTAAAGAAACAAAAAAAACTAAATCTCAAAAGCAAAACCGCAAAAACATAAAAACAAAAAGCTGTTCTTCTCGAGAACAACCCATTAACACTATTAATCTCTATTAACCTATTAACTCTTAGGCTGGGCAATGGCACCTAAAATGGGATTCACACAGGGACTGATCGCAGGCCAGGCCCTGCAAAAAAACTCCTGCTGTGCCCAGAGAAAGACCACGTGCAGAATATCTGATCAACCAAAGTAGCTGGGTATAGATGCCAGGCCCAGCAGTCAACCCCTGTTGCACTTTAAAAGGTTGTGTGGCGCAAAGTTTGACCTTCGCCCCCCATGTATATGGTTTATACCATGCTGTTCTATCATGCGCATTTGTTATAAATATAGACACATGTCTATGTAGACCATGACATCTTGTGGCGTGGTTTCCCCTGACTTTTTGTTTTCTGACCTTTTTTGACTGTGTGCTGAACTTCTTTTTTGCTGGATCTTAGGACTCTGGGCACTTTTTCACTGCCTGCCGGTGCTAAAGTGCATGTGCTCTGTGTCTAAAATGTAATGGCATTTGGTTTCTCCATGATCGGTGTTAGAAATAGGGGTTTCTAGTTGGCAGAGGTAGGTACCTTTGTCCAAATAGGGACACTTGCTTCTAGTCAGGGTAAGGGGATACACACTTTAGATAACCCCTACTCACCCCCTTGGTAGCTTGGCACGAGCAGACCGGCTTATCCCAAAGGCAATGTGTAAAGTATTTGTGCCAACACTCACAGTAAAACAGTGATAACACCACAAATGGACACCACACCGGTTTAGAAAATAAAGTATCTTTATCTAAACTTAACAAGACCAAAAAGACAAAAATCCAACATACTAGTATTAAGAAAAATGACTTTGAAAAGGTTTTAGCAACTGAGTCCATAGAAAACTATGGATGCGTGATTTCTTGCAAAGTACCTGTCGTTGCGTCAAAATTCACCAAACCAAACAGCCGCAGCGATAGGAAGCGTCGAAAAACAAAGAGATGCGTCATTCCTGAGACCTTCATAGATGCGATGCGACACGGGGGAGCGGTACGTCGGGTCCGGTCTGTAGGGGGAAACGAAGCGTCGATTCTGAGCTGACTCCGATCCGCAGGGGCTGCGTCGGGGAAAACTTGACGCACGGGGACGTTGCGTGGAAATCCGGGATGCGTCGAAAAACGATGCGGCGGCGTCAAGCGGCGCTGCGTCAATGTCTTCAGCCACGATCCCTCGATGCATCGATTCTTGCAGCGGCGACAAGCGCTGCGTCAGTTTCAGCAGCGGCGCAGGGGTGTGTGGAGATTCTTCTCGCACCACGGCGTTGCGTCGGAAAAACTGTCGCAAGAAGAGCGATGCGTCAATTTTCCAGCTCCCAGCAGCAGAAACAACCTCCAGAGGCCACACACAGTCACAGGCACTCCTGGCAGGTCAGGACTCCCAGCAAGAAAGTTCAGGGGAGCTGGGGGTGAAGTCTTTGTGTTCCCGAGACTTCAAAACAGGAGGCAAGCTCTACTCAAGCCCTTGGAGACTTTTCTCAAGCAGGGGACAGGGCACACAGTCCTTCTACTTTCCTTGGCAGAAACAGCAACTGCAGGCCAACTCCAGACACACAGCAAGGGCAGTACTTCAACTCAGTTTCTCCAGCTCTTCTCCTTGGCAAAGGTTCCTCTTGATTCCAGAAGTAGTCTAAAGTTCAGGGGTTTTAGTTCTAATACTTATACCCCAAAATGTCTTTGTTCTGTTTATGCAAGGGTCTCTGAGCCCAGTCCAAACCAGTTCTATCCTCTCTTGTGCAGCTGCCAGGCAGGAGGTGGAGACAGCATTGTGTAAGGCAGACAGGCCCTATTCAGGTGCAAGGTAAATCTCCTCCCACCACTCTATATGCAGACCGGGCCTATTCAGGTGCTAGTGAGAACTCCTCCCCCTACTCTGAGTGCAGCCCAGGTCTATTCAACCCAGCCCTGACGCATTCAAGGAAGGCAGGACACACAACAAGCCCCCGGTGGCTGTCTGAGAGAATGCACCTCCCCAGCCCCTGTCACTCCAAAACCGACAGTCAATACTCAAACAGGCAGAGGCACACAGAATGGTTAAACAAGAAAATGCCTTCTTTCTAAAAGTGGCATTTTCAAACACACAATTTAAAAACCATCTTTAGTAAAAGATGTGTTATTAAATTCTGAGTTCAGAGGCCTAAACTTTATTTTTCTATCTTATCCCTATGGGAAGATATGCTTGTAAAATGTTACAAAGCATTCCCCATTCTGTCCTATAGGGCAAGATAGCCTTTCAAAAGTGAAAAACAAAATTGGCTGTATTTCACTATCAGGACATGTCACAAACACCAGGGCATGTCCTACCTTTCACATACACTGCACCCTGAACACAGGGGTACCCTGGGCCTACCTTAGGGGTGACTGACATGTAAGAAAAGGGAAGGTTAGGGCCTGGCAAGTGGGTGCACTTGCCAAGTCGACATGGCAGTTAACAACTGCGCACAGACACTGCAGTGGCAGGTCTGAGTTACCGTTTCCGAACTACTCATGTGGGTGGCACAATCAGTGCTGCAGGCCCACTAGTAGTATTTGATTTACCAGCCCCGGCACACTCAGTGCACTTTACTAGGGACTGACCAGTAAATCAAATATGCCAATCAGGGAGAACCAATCATAATAACAATTTACACAGAGAGCATATGCACTTTAGCACTGATTAGCAGTGGTAAAGTGCACAGAGTCCTAAAACCAACAACAACAGGTCAGGAAAAAATAGGAGGAAGAAGCAAAAAGTTTGGGGATAACTCTGCAAAAAGGGACAAGCCCAACACAACCCCCTTCCAGCCTAAAGGCAGGGTAGACCAATCCATACCTCGATGGGCTTCCCTGCTTGGGGCGATAGAACATGGAACCTAGCCCTCAACAGCAGGTGTCTATTTCTGTTCTACGCCTTCCTGAACCTAGTTGGATCCCTCTATCCATACTCTCAGGGCCCACTAAGATAACCCATGTGGAACCCTTCTCCTCACCTGTGGACCCCATCTGTGCAGTGCCTAAACTTACTTTGCTCACAGATGTGTCCCAACAGGCAGACAGTACCCACATGGCCAACACAATGGTGTGGCCCAGTCCACCCCTGGGGTGTGACTCCTGTCCCCCTCCCAGGGGCAATTCTGTCTACCAGGACAGCAAGCCACAGTGGCCACGGACAACTGTCAGTGATGAGAGCCAGACCTCATGCCTTTCAGGCCTCTCTAACCTCTGTGGTGTCAGCAAGTGGGGGGTGGTAGCCCCAGGTGCCTGGCACCCTTTCTCCACTCTCCCTCCTGCCAAGTCTGGTATGGCATCCTGACACTGGCCCATCAGCCCAGGGTCTGTACCCTGCAGCTGGACAGGAGACGTGGGTGGGCTTTCCCACACCCTGTTCCCCTCCCCGGGGCTTTGCATCCCCCCCTCTGGGAGCAGTCCCCCTCGATTCCAGAATTGTCAGGGCACCTGTGGCAGGTGTTCTGCACAATTCTCCCACCAGTTCAGGGGTGCTATCCTACAACTGGTACACCAGCTCAGAGTCTGTACCCTGCGGCTGGACACAGGACTGGGGTGGGCTGTCCCACACCCGGTCCTCCTCACTGGGGCTCTGCACCCTCCCACCTGGAGTGGTACCCCCAGAAGACAAACTGGTAGGGGCACTGTTAGCAGTCGCCCCTTCCTCCAGGTCAGGGGGGACACCCTGAACCTGGTCCTCCAACCCAGGGTCTGTACCCTTAGGCTGGACCTGTGCCTGGCAACACAGGACTTCTGGGGAAGTACACCGACCCCCCCCCCCAAGGGAAACACACTCCTCATGAGTTGTGCGAGAGTCCGCCTGGCACAGGTCTCCAGCCTCCTGTCCATCTGACAGAGCATGAAGACCCCCCAGGCCAGAAGTGGCCTCACCAGGGTCAGTCCTGGGGTGCTCTGACCTCAGAGCTGGCAACCCCTGACCCACTGGTCCTTCCACTGAGGACTTCATCCCCTCCTCACC
Organism: Calotriton arnoldi; assembly: GCA_963921515.1. Taxonomy (NCBI): domain Eukaryota; kingdom Metazoa; phylum Chordata; class Amphibia; order Caudata; family Salamandridae; genus Calotriton; species Calotriton arnoldi. Next base: position 2,122,936 of record CAWUFW010000836.1, read on the forward strand.
CTTTTCTATGGACTCATGCACCCTCCCCATTGGAGCGGTGCTTCCAGACCCCAGAACTGGTGGGATGTTGGTTACAGCAGCCCCCCAGTTCACCTGACACTTTGGGATCTCCCTCAGGGGATGGCCTCTCGGCACAGACTAGGCCCCCCTCCTGGTGTTCACTCCATGAACCAACCAGGCCCTGGGACTGGGTTTCAGGCACCTTGGGACACAGCCCACTCCCACTCCTTCTCCTCTGAGACAGGATGTGGGACCCTACACCCCCCCACTACTCCAGGACCTATCTGGGCTGCCACAAACCTCCCCTACCTCACTTGGTTGGGGAAAACCTGAGCCACCTCCTTCAGGATCCCTCCCAAAAGCTTCTTCAGACCCTCTGGAATCCACCAAAAGGTCTACCTCCAGTGTAAGCTCCCTGGGGTCAGAGAACTCACACTTCACCGGCGGTTGGCATAGCTCTGGAAAACAGGGACTTAAAATATGTTCTCCAACAATTGAATCACACAAGTGTTGACCAAGCTACTCTTTGCCTCACCATACAGTGCCTCACACAAGTACCTCACATCACCCTCCTGAGACTGGCCAAACAGAGTCTGACTGTTTCTGTCACTCAACCCACACTCTTCTGGGTGGTCTCCATACTCACATACCAAGGCTTCTACCATGGGGGAACCCGTCTCCCTGTACCTCTCATCTAGAGTCAGTAGAGTGTCCCTCCCACCACTAGGAATATGAACCCCTGTGCCAGTTCCCCAATCCACCTTAGTGACACTGTGTACCACTGGAGCTACCTCATAACCCTAAACCCCTTGGTGTATGTCAACCCCCTCCTTCAAATCATCTCTGGGTGTGTGTACTACTCTCTCAGCACTAGACACTACATTTTTGCTGCCACCATCTGAGCTGGACTCCACCTCCAACCCAGCCAAGCTCTCTTCATGAGCTAAACACTTTTCCTTTTTCTTGGCTAAGACACTCATGGCCTCAAGCCTCTGGAGCTCCATGTCAAGCTCTCTCATTCTTAATTCATGTGCCCAAAGCAACTTCCTTTCTTCCAAGGCACGAGCATTCTTGCTCTCCTCTGCCTTTAGTCTCATGACCTCCAATTCATGATCCCTGGCCCATTGCCTTTCCTCCAAATCCTCTGGAGAAAAATTCCGGGAAGAATGATTGCTGTCAGCCCTAGAGAAAGCTCTCCCAATAGGCCAATCCTGGGATCTGAAACGGCCTTCTGGCACAACCCCATCCACATTTGCATCATCTGTCTCCTCAGCTTCTCTGGCCTCCCACCAGGCCCCTAAGGCCTTCTGTAGCTCCTCTTTCGTAGAGTTGCTCCTCATGGGACATCCAGAGCTCCTGCAGAACTGCTTTAGTTGCTCTACTTTGTAACTACTTAACATTTCAATGTCAAACTCCAATTCTGCAGCCTCACTTGCTGGTTTACTACTCCGAGACATGGTGCGTGGATACTCATGGGTCAGATCAAAAATAGAACAAAAAGGAAACAGTATGTGGTTGCGTAGTGGTCTGCGCTAAACTAGTGATGTACACCAATCACTGTGGGTCAAGTACAAATAGAAGTTCAAATCCTCACCGCTGACCACCAATGTTAGAAATGGAGGTCTCTAGTTGGCAGAGGTAAGTACCTTTGTCCAAATAGGGACCCTTGCTTCTAATCAGGGTACGGGGATACACACTTTAGATAACCCCTGCTCAGCCCCTTGGTAGCTTGGCACGAGTAGACAGGCTTATCCCAAAGGCAATGTGTAAAGTATTTGTACCAACACTCACAGTAACACAGTGATAACACCACAAATGGACACCACATCGGTTTAGAAAATAAAGTAACTGTATCTAAACTTAAGAAGACCAAAAAGACAAAAATCCAACATACAAGTATTAAGAAAAATTACTTTAGAAAGGTTTTAGCAACTGAGTCCATAGAAAACTATGGATGCGTGTTTTCTTGCAAAGTACCTGTCGTTGCGTCAAAATTCACCAAGCCAAACAGCCGCAGCAATGGGAAGCGTCGAAAAACAAAGAGATGCGTAGTTCCGGAGACCTTAGTGGATGCGATGCGACAGTTCCGCTGGACACAGGGGAGCGGTGCGTCGGGTCCAGTCTGTAGGGGGAAGCGATGCGTTGATTCTGAGACAACTCCGATCCACAGGTGATGCGTCGGGGAAAACTTGGTGCACAGGGACGATGCGTGGAAATCCAGGATGCGTCGGCGAACGATGTGGCGGCGTCGAGTGGCGCTCCGTCAATTTCTTCAGCCGCGATCCCTCGATGCGTCGATTCTTGCAGCAGAACAGGCGCTGCATCGGTTTCAGCAGCGGCGTGGCGGAGCGTGGAGATTCTTCTCGCACCACAGCGTTGCGTCGGAAAAACTGTCGCAAGAATAGCGTCAATTTTCTTGTTGTTGCGTTGCTTTCCAGCTCCTAGCAGCAGAAACAACCTCCAGAGGCCACACACAGTCACAGGCACTCCTGGCAGGTCAAAACTCCCAGCAAGAAAGTTCAGGGGAGCTGGTGGTGAAGTCTTTGTGTTCCTGAGACTTCAAAACAGGAGGCAAGCTCTACTCAAGCCCTTGGAGACTTTCCTCAAGCAGGGGACACAGCACACAGCAAAGTCTTTCTCCTTTCCTTGGCAGAAACAGCAACTGCAGGCCAACCCCAGACACACAGCAAGGTCAGTACTTCTCCTCAGTTTCTCCAGCTCTTCTCCTTGGCAAAGGTTCCTCTTGATTCCAGAAGTAGTCTAAAGTTCAGGGGTTTTAGGTCTAATACCTATACCCTAAAATGTCTTTGTTCTCTTTGTGCAAGGGTCCTGAGCCCATTCCAAACCAGTTCTGTCCTCTCTTGTGCAGCTGCCCGGCAGGAGGTGGAGACAGCATTGTGTAAGGCAGACAGGCCCTATTCAGGTGCAAGGGAAATCTCCTCCCACCACTCTACATGAAGACCAGGTCTATTCAGGTGCTAGTGAGAACTCCTCCCCCTACTCTGAATGCAGCCCAGGTCTATTCAGCCCACCCCTGACTCATTCAGGAAAGGCAGGACACACATCAACCCCACTCACCCCCGGTGGCTGTCTGAGAGAATGCACCTCCCCAGCCCCAGCCCCTGTCACTCCAAAACCAGACAGTCAATACACAAATAGGCAGAGGCACACAGAATGGTTAAACAAGAAAATGCCTACTTTCTAAAAGTGGCATTTTCAAACACACAATTTAAAAACCATCTTTAGTAAAAGATGTGTTATTAAATTCTGAGTTCAGAGAGCCTAAACTTTATTTTTCCATCTTATCCCTATGGGAAGATATGCTTGTAAAATGTTACAAAGCATTCCTCATTCTGTCCTATGGGGCAAGATAGCCTTTCAATAGTGAAAAACGAAATTGGCTGTATTTCACTATCAGGACATGTCACAAACACCAGGGCATGTCCTACCTTTCACATACACTGCACCCTGCCCACAGGGGTACCTTCGGCCTACCTTAGGGGTGACTGACATGTAAGGAAAGGGAAGGTTAGGGCCTGGCAAGTGGGTGCACTTGCCAAGTCGACATGACAGTTAACAACTGTGCACAGACACTGCAGTGGCAGGTCTGAGTTACCGTTTCCAAACTACTCATGTGGGTGGCACAATCAGTGCTGCAGGCCTACTAGTAGTATTTGATTTACCAGCTCCGGCACACTCAGTGCACTTTACTAGGGACTGACCAGTAAATCAAATATGCAAATCAGGGAGAACCAATCATAATAACAATTTACACAGAGAGCATATGCACTTTAGCACTGATTAGCAGTGGTAAAGTGCCCAGAGTCCTAAAACCAACAACAACAGGTCAGGAAAAAATAGGAGGAAGACGCAAAAAGTTTGGGGATAACCCTGCAAAAAGGGCCAAGTCCAACAATCAGCATATTTGATTTACTGACAAATCCCTAGTACAGTGCAGTGCATGTGTCCGAGGTCTATAGATCAAATGCTACTAGTGGGCCTTCAGCACTGATTGTGCCACCGACTTGAGCAGCCCTTCAAACCTGTTTCAGGCCTGCCACTGCAGAGCCTGTGTGTGCAGTTTTAAACTGCCATTTTGAACTGGCAAAATCACCTACTTGCCAGGCACGAACCTTCCCTTTTATTACACATAACTCACCCTAAGGTAAGCCCTAGGTAGCAGCATGGGCATGGTGAAGTGTATCTAAAAGATAGGACATGTACTTTGGAGTTTCACATGTACTGGTACTGAAAATCTGCTAAATTAATTTTTCACTACAGCAAGCCCTATCTCTCCCATAGGTTAGCATTGGAGATGCCTTATAACACTTTACAAGTGCAACTTCAAATTGAAAAAAGATAGCAAGAATGAGTTTGGTGTCTCTGAACTCACAATTTAAAAACAGTAGTGAGCTGTAGTGTGGGGAGCGGCGCATTATATCCCCCTTTTTTCCCCTTCCTTCCTTCCTGCCGAACTTGGTGGGGCGGGGGGTACACCCTGATTGGGTGCTTCGAAACATCACCTGGCCCCCATTGGCCAGGTGACCCGGTGCCTCTCTGACGCAGGTTTTGCCACGCTGGAATCGCCCCCTCTGCCTCGGGGGCGCTTCCAGGCGGTAAAATCCAGTTCCTTGCAGAGCTCTGGCATCCGTTATGGCGCCGGCCCTCGAAACCCCCTTCGGGGGCGGTGTTAGAAATGGGATTTCTGGTTGACTAGGGTTTGCGCCTAAGCCAGGCAGAAACCACCACTCTAGTCAGGGCAAGGGAGTTACACACTGATGATAACCCCTGCTCACCCCCTTGGTAGCTTGGCACGAGCAGTCAGGCTTATCCCAGAGGCAATGTGTAAAGCGTTTGCGCAACACACTCACACAGCAGCAACACACTAGGCACACCACAAAAGGAACTCCACACAAGGTTATGTATAAAAATAGCCTTTGTATTATCATAAACACATTAGAATAGTAATCACACAATATACACTGTGCCAAGAGGCACTAGGCAATATTTACAGGGGATTATATACACACGACAGGGCCAATTGGGCCACTGTCAGAACCATCACACAGTAAAGATAGTAAATGTAGAACCAAATCATAACCGTAGAACACAACCAGTAATTACTGGCAAACACTGTAGCCAGCATACACGCAGTATGCAATAACCTCCTAAGCATAAACATATTACGCATTAGTCCTCACCAGCATACACGCAGTATGCAATAATCTCATAAGCATAAACATCATTAGACATTAGGCCTCACCAGCATACACGCAGTATGCAATAACCTCATAAGCATAAACACATTATGGAATAAACCTCATAACCATAAACACATTATGCAATAAACCACATTAGAGGCATAAATCACGGTGCATAAAACACAGTACATGAATCACATTTCCTGCGCACCACATAAATCACATTAGGGCCTGGCGCCCTATCAACCTCACAGTCCCCCTGGCCAACTGGCCTTCTCAGAGGGCTCAAATGCCCTATGTCCTTAATGTCAGGGCGGCTGCCAATGCAGCAGAATCCAAAAGCGCACAAGTGCGCTGGGGCAGAGGAGTGCATCTCACTAAAAATGCCCCCAAAGAAATGTCAGCCTAAACCGAGCAGCTGCCGCTAATTGCCGTGCAGCTGTGAAGGAAATTAGGCACTGGCACCGACTGTGCCCTGAGAGCCCAACTGGGGCTCTGTAAACAAGTATGCGCAAAACGTTGCAGCTGCCCTCGCTGGTGCGGCACAGCTGGGAATAAGGTAAAGGGGCCCTGGCACAACTGTGCCCTCGAGGCCCCCACTGGGGCTCTCTGAACCAACACTGCCCCCATCGTTGCAGTTGCCCACTGTCAAGCGGGGCAACTGTGAAAACATATCCAAACTGGGGGAAAACAAGGGTCCCTCTGGGCCCTCTAACAACAAATAGGCCCCCTCGTTGGAGCGGCCCTCTATCAGGCGGGGCCGCTCAGGAAATTGACACCGACACTGTGCCTCGATCGGCACAACCAACATAGAGCCCTCACTCACCGGCTCTTGTGGCTCGGTCTCCTCTCTTCGCCCGGTCCCCCTTCCTGGGACCGGGACTTCAACGTGGAGCCTGGGAGGCTCCGGGCGGGTCTCCTGCCATACGCGGGGCTCTCTCTTCACTACGAGAGCCCCGCTGACCTGCACCACCATTTCTCCTCCAAGCGGGGCTTACCTCAGCTCACGGGAGCCCCGCCTGGCCGCAGGCTTTCACTCGGCCGCGCTCTGCCGGCCGGCCGCGCTGCCATTGGCGGCCTCGGCAGCCTCTTCCTGGTTTGGGCCCGCCCAGAGTCAGGCGGACTTTGCCTGGCTTCCCGGTCGGGCCGATCGGGCTGCGGCGGTGATTTCTTCTCTCAGCAGGGCAATGCGGGGTGGGCACCCGCTTCCAACACAGCACATAAGCGGGGTGGGCACCCGCCAACGACTCCAAACGCTGGGTGGGCACCCGCAATTTAAATATCCAAGAAGGTGGGGTGGGCACCCGCTCCAAGCAGCATCACGGGGGAAACCCTCACACCGGGATTCCCTCCAACAAGGCGGCAGCTCAGCGATGCGCAGCCCACGCTCTCCTCCTAATTAAAATATAGCGCTCACGAGGCGCCAGATGCCGCAAAGAAATCTTTAAGGTCTTGGAGGATAAAAAGAAACAACAGGTCCAAGCAAAAAGTTCCTTTAGAGGCCAAGGGGGCAATGCTGGGCCCAGGGAGGCAAGCCCTCATGGCGGTTCCTCCTGGGCCCCAGCAGCAGCACGCCCCCGCAGGTTCAGGAACAAGCACAGAACAGAACAAAATCATGGGGTCACAGCCCCTATATTTATATCACTTCCCTCCTTTGTCTGCAGTGTAGGGTTTGGGGGAACAAGATGCAACTGGTTCAGGGGGGATTTGGAGCACTTTGTTTTCCAAGCTCCTCTTCCCCTTTGTCAGGTGGGGGCTAGGTGATCAGACACACCACAGGGGGCGGAGCCAGCATTGTCCAGGCTGGGCACAGACCTATTCAGAGTCAGGGGATTACTCCTCCCACTACTCCCCATGCAGATGTCCCATTCAGCCTAGTGCTGACTCACCCTGCCCCTCCTGGAGCCACACACACCTCCCAGCCCCTGTCACTCAAAAGCCAGACATGCAATTCACATCAGGCAGGCAGACACATAGCACACAGAAATGCCAACTTCTAAAAGTGGCATTTCTCAAATAGTCATAATAAATCTGCGCACACCATTGCGCAGCATTTATTATTATAATTTCATACATACTAAACTCGACCACGCTGCTCCTCCCATCCCAGGAATTACCATTGACACACTAATCAGGGAATCCCCAATGCATTTCTATGGGAGGACAGGCCAATCTCACCATACATAACACAGAGAGCGCACGCACTTTACACTGGACCGCAGTGCTAAAGTGCCCAGAGGCCTAAAACCACCAACACCATGTCAGCAATAAGGCGGGGAGAAAGGCAAAAAGTTTAGGGATAACCCTGCAAAAAGGGCCAAGTCCAACAGGCAGCCTCTGCAAAAATGACACTTTCAGAAAGTTGCAAAAGAAACAATTGATGGACGGAATGCTGGACAATGCAAACATTCACCCCCCACTCACAAGGATCTGGGTTAAATCCATCATTCTTTTGCTCACCACATCACCCCAGTTTGGACCCAGCCATATTCAAATAAGTCTTGACCCTGTTCCTTGTGGGAACAGTCTTTCCCGAACTGCCAAGCCAGGTCCTCACTGGACCGGAAACAAGCATCCTGGGACCGGTTTCAGAGCATCACCCTTCATCAGCCAGGCTAGCTTGAATCCAGTGGTGTAGTGAGCACAGGACCCACGTCTGGGCATACCCTTCCCACTTAGGGCGACATATGCAAAAGAAACAATTGATGGACGGAATGCTGGACAATACAAACATTCACCCCCAGTCACAAGGATCTGGGTTAAATCCATCATTCTTTTGCTCACCACACCACCCCAGTTTGGACCCAGCCATATGCAAATCATTCTTGACCCTGTTCCTTGTGAGAACAGTCCAGCCCGAACTGCCAACCCAGGTCCTCCCTGGACCGGAAACAAGCATCCTGGGACCAGTTTTATGGCATCACCCTTCATCAGCCAGGCTAGCTTGATTCCAGTGGTGTAGTGAGCACGGGACCCACGTCTGGGCATACCCTTCCCACTTAGGGCGACATATGCAAAAGAAACAATTGATGGACGGAATGCTGTACAATGCAAACATTCACCCCCAGTCACAAGGATCTGAGATCTGGGAGGACCTGGCCTGGCAGTTCAGACTGGACTGTTCCTCTTGGGTGCAGGATCAAGACTGATTTGCAAATGGCTGGGTTCAAACTGGAATGGCATGGGGAGCAAAAAAACGATGGATTAAGGCCCAGATCTCTGTACTGGGGTGAATGTATGACATTGTTTTGCATTATGTCCATCAACTGTTCTTTTTGCATTTGTCACCCCGAGTGGGACGGGTATGCCCAGACGTGGGTCCCGTGCTCTCCATGCCACTGGAGTCAAGTTATCCTGGCTTAAGAGGGGTGAAACCCCGAACCCGGTCCTAGGATGCTTGTTTCCAATCCAGGGAGGACCTGGCCTGGCAGTTCGGACTGGACTGTTCCCATTGGGCGCAGGATCAAGACTGATTTGCATATGGCTGGGTTCAAACTGGAATGGCATGGGGAGAAAGAAAATGATGGATTTAGGCCCAGATCTCTGTACAGGGGTGACTGTATGACATTGTTCTGCATTCTGTCCATCAACTGTTCTTTTTGCATTTGTCACCCCGAGTGGGACGGGTATGCCCAGACGTGGGTCTTGTGCTCTCCATGCCACTGGATTCAAGCTATCCTGGCTCAAGAGGGGTGAAACCCCGAAACCGGTCCAAGGATGCTTGTTTCCAGTCCAGGGAAGGACCTGGCCTGGCAGTTCGGACTGGACTGTTCCCATTGGGCGCAGGATCAAGACTGATTTGCATATGGCTGTTTACAAACTGGAATGGCATGGGGAGCAAAAAAACGATGGATTTAGGCCCAGATCTCTGTACTGGGGTGAATGTATGACATTGTTCTGCATTCTGTCCATCAACTGTTCTTTTTGCTTTTGTCACCCCGAGTGGGACGGGTATGCCCAGACGTGGGTCCCGTACTCTCCATGCCACTTGAGTCGATATATCCTGGCTGAAGAGGGGTGAAACCCCAAAACCGGTCCTAGGATGCTTGTTAGCAGTCCAGAGAGGACCTGACCTGGCAGTTCGGACTGGACTGTTCCCATTGGGCGCAGGATCAAGACTGATTTGCATATGGCTGGGTTCAAACTCGAATGGCATGGGGAGCAAAAAAACGATGGATTTAGGCCCAGATCTCTGTTCTGGGGTGAATGTATGACATTGTTCTGCATTCTGTCCATCAACTGTTCTTTTTGCATTTGTCACCCCGACTGTCCATTCTGTCCATCAACTGTTCTTTTTACTTTTAGAAAGTTGGCATTTTCTTGCCTTAACCATTCTGTGCCTCTGCCTGTCCCTAGAATACACGTCTGTGTTGAAAGACAACTGGGCTTTGTGCATTCCCTCTAGACAGTCACCCACAAAGGGAGTTGAGGTGTGCTCTGTATATCCTGATGGCCCGTCCCCAGAATGATGGGTCTTCCTGAGCTAGAGTGAAAGGGAGGAGCTGACACTTGCATCTCAATAAGGCTGTGCCTGCCTAGACACACAAAGAGCTGCATACCCCCTGTAGTGCATCTGGAGCCAGGGCCAGGAAGGGCAGGGTCTTGTGCACTACAAAGACCTTTCTTTGAAGTCCCCCCACTTTAAAGGCTAAAATGGGTATAAGTACTGGACCTTTTACACCATATACTCAGAACATTTCTGGACTGAGGGCATTCTGCCAGGAAGAAGAACAATTGTGCTGCCAGGGGTGACTGTCACTTTGCTGCTTGCTTTGCTGTACTGGCCTGCTGCCTGCTGCTTCTAGCCTGGGGGTGAGAGGACTGGACTTTACTCTCTACATCCTGCATCTCTAAAGTTTCTTCAAAGGCTTTTTTGGGGTTGCCTCCTGTTTCTGAAGTCTCAGGGATATGAAAGACTTCACCTGCATCTTGCTACCAGCACCTGGGCTCCTCTGCTTGTGAGTGCTGCTCTGCCACATGGTGCCAAATCCAGTCCTGGGCCCTTGGAAGTGAGTGGTTGGTGCTGCAATCCAAGAAACCAAGTGACCTCGACTTACAATGCAGCCCGACTTTGCTGACACATCGCCTCCAAATCACCGCTGCTGCGTGACTCTGAGACGCTCCTTCCTCAACTCAGATGCATTCCTGCCCCAGCGCAGCTTCTCACTGACGCATTGCCTTTGGGCCAGCGGTTCGACATTGACACCTTGGAATTGACGCACATCACTCTTGACATCGACGCATCACCGACTTTGCCCAACTTTGGAACTGACGCATCGTCTGCGACAGTGACGCATCACCTCCATATTTCAATGCATCATCCCCGAGCATCGATGCAGCCAAGGTACTGTCAGCGGGTCTGCATGACTCCTGTACCTGGCCCGTAGTCTATTGATGTCAGTCTGAACTTTTGGATTTGCCACGGTCAAGCATGACCAGATAGCCCCAGTTTGAGCTATTGATTTCTAAGCACTGTGTTGGAAAGTAGGCTATTGGTACGGGTAATTATGCACCTACCACCAGTATTAAGTCCACTATCATGGTATAGGGTCAAATAAAGGTCTCAATAAATTAGTTCCTTGCTCAACCCTTGGTAGCTGCAACCGAGAAGTCAGGCCTAGCGTAGGAGACAGGTATGTACAGCATTTAAAAACACCAATATATTAAATAAGTAAAACACAACACACAATAAAAATCACACACCAATTTATTAAAATGGTAAATATTTTTATGAACAAATAGACACCAAAACAACAAAAATCAAATGTAGGGAACAGGAGATATGAATTTTTAAAGAATTACCACTTTATAGTACTTAAAAGTCTATAGCGTCAGTCTGGGACATCTAGTCACGCTTGACCGGGACTTAGTCAAAGTTTCAGGCTGACTGCGATGGACCCCTGGCCGAATACACTAAGCAGGAGGCCCTGGTCAAAATGTTACCTTTGCACTTAGAAACTTTTCTGGAGCTTTTTCTTCTGACCCCTCTCACTGCTCCTCACCAGGCCTGATTAAGAGAGGGTTCTCTGGCTTGAGTTTCCACGAGGCCCCGTCAAATCCTGGAAGTCGGAGCTCTGGAGCTTTTCAGTGGTACAAACCAGCAGTCCAGGCCGGGTCGCGGTTGAAGGAGGCCAGGTTGGCCCTCCCGGTCCAGTCAGTCACCTTCTGTAGCTTTTTCCCAAACGTTCTCCAAACTTCAGGAGGTGTTTCCTGAAGGTCTCCTTGTGGGTTCAAAGTGTCCAAAACACAAAGTCAAGGGTCTGGAATATCCTGGATGGTCATTGGAAGGTTGGGACAACAATTCCCACAATGCACCTGGCCAAATCCTTAAAAGTCCACTGGATGCACTCCAGGTTAGGGACTCTTGCGGGAGATGATGCAGGTGGGCTCTGTTAACCTGAGGCTACAGGGAGTCCAATCCTTAATCCTTCTTGAAGCAAGGCACAGTCCCCAGGGCTGTAGTACCAAAGTTTGCAGCAGGCGCAGTCAGTTGGAGTGCAGGGCCTGTAGGTGCAAATTTAGATTCCAGCAATTTTACATTTAAATGCAGTGCTGCAGAGCAGGACTGCTTTTAAAATGACCTCAGGCACTCAGCAGTGCACACATGCAAGTGCAAAAAAGGCTGCTGGCCTCTAAACTTCCATGCCTCTAAACTTCCATGCCCTATCATGTATAGGTGGTGCAATTCCCCCTGCCCTATTATCTTCTAGGGACTTATAGGGTTGGTCATGCCAACTGTAAGAAATTACTTTTAAAAGCAGTCTGCAAGGCAAGGCTGCATTTAAAATGCCAGACAGCCACTCAGCAGTGCACACATGCAAAGCGCATAACATCTGCTGGGCTAAAAACCTCCATGCCCTATTATCTACTAGGGGCTTATAGGCAGATTAACCCCCCTTGCCCTATTACCTATTAGGGGTCTGTGAGGCCAATTGTACATGTTTACTAATACATAGTGTACCCTATACATGTGTTGTGTTTTAACAATAGCACTGGCCTGGGCCTGCTAGCAGAGCACAGAGCACAGAGTCAGTTACCACCAGTATCATTCAGCAAACAATGGGGGTGAAGAGGGCAAAAGGGTGACTTCCTAACACACTGCATTTGATTTAGCCTTGCAAAATTAGTAACTTGATTTGTGTATGTTGGATTTTTATCGCCTTGTTTTACTCAGAAAACATTGGCCATTTTTCTAAAATGGGGTGGGGTGTAAGTTTGTGGGGTTTTCACCGTGTTACTGTGTGGGTGTGCACAAATACATTACACATTGCTTCTTTAGTTTAGCCTGACTGCTCTGGGCCAAACTACCAGAGGGTGAGTACAGATATACTTTTTGTGTGCACTACACTTACCCTGACTAGGATTGTGGTTCCTGCTTGGACAGGATGCATACCCCTGTCAACCTGAAACCCACTTTCTAACAACCCAGAGCTATTAGGGACTTGTGTTGTCACTGCATAACTCAAGTCGTCACATGGCAACACAAGTCTTTAAATCGTATTTACAAAGCAAAGAAAGGGGCTATCTGCGCTGCCTTATGTGACTTTGTAAAGAAATGTAATGCAACACAGTGGCTTGCACTGCATTGCGTTACTTTTCATAATGGCAGAAGTTTCATGGGTGGAGCATGGGTGTTCCTATTAATCCACCCATGGATTTTGGAGCATTCCTGGATTTACTAAAGGTACTAAACCTGGTTTAGCGTCAAAATGCAACACCTCCCCAGTGAGGCGTAACAAGGAGAAATATATTTTTTTCTCCTCGTTACTTTTTCTTTCTATGCATGATGCATTCTGCATCAAGCATACAAAGAGTAAATTGACTTACAAGATTGTTTTTGTGCAGGAAGTTATCCCTTTCTGCACAAAACCAGTCCTGCCCATAACACAGGAAACCTTGCAGCATGGTGCAAGGGTGCCTGAGTTGGCGCTAGGCAGCCGCAAGTGCTTGAGCGCTAGGAGGGAGCTAAAGATATGGAGTTCTTCACCTCAGTCCCATTCGCTCAACACAGCACAGCAACTTTGTTGCCCTACATTGCACGAACTTTTAATAAATATGCCCTATAGGTATTTATGCAGAGTCAGTGCACAGTCTCATTGTATATGCCTATAATGTGAAGCAGCAAAGTTCTACAGAATGATCCTAGTCCAGAAGACACAGAAAGTAAGTAAATCTGTGTCTATTACTGAACTTGCTCCAAGTAATATGATTTCATATATAATTATTGGGACACATTTATTTATCTCTGGCATAGAATAAATATATACTGTTAGAAATGGGGTTTCTGATTGGCTAGGGTATGCACCTAAGCGAGGCAGAACCCATCACTCTAGTCAGGGCAAGTAAGTTACACACCAAAGATAACCTGTGCTCACCCTCTGGTATCTTGGCACAGAGCAGTCAGGCTTATCATTAGAGGCAATGTGCAAAGCATTTGCGCAACACACTCACACAGCAGCACAATGAATACACCACAAAAGATACTCCACACAGGATTATACCAAAATATATATAGATAATATTGTACAAAATATCAGACCACAAGCCATGAATCATGAATACTGTGTATACTATGCAAATACACATATAGTACTCATTATCCTGTACAACGCAAGAATAGAAATGACGTAAATCATAAATATTGTGCATAATATGCAATTGTCAAAACATTACAGTGCATGTACTTTTGAATGTGCCACTTGTTGTCCTCTAGCAAACAAGATTAGCACGATACATTTCCAAATATCCATATTGTAGAAATGTGGCATCAACTCTCCCGCATAAATAAAGGGCAGAGAAGTACCTGCACCTCTACTAAACGTACTATGGTATCCCGGAAAGTGATGAGCCCCTTATGGTGAAATACAGGCCAAACTACTCTCCCAATGAAGAGGGGGTTTACGGTATGTTGTGAGCTTCCTGTCGAATGTGGGACAAATATATATCCCCTTTGACTTGGGGTTTTGTGGTAATTCTCCTTAAGAGGCACAATACCCATCGGGCTCAACCCCTGGACTCCTTCTGTGCACGAGCGGGAGAAGCAAAGCACCCGAAGGTCCTGGTGAGTGACCTTTTGGGTCCAAAATGAAGAATGCTCAATGTGAGCATGATAGGCTCCCTTGGTCCCTTTCAGTTGCTCACTTTTCAAATAAATTGCCCGCTAGTGTGAGACGGAGCGACACCACTCCACAGTACCCAGTTTGGCCACCACTGTGGGGCGCAGACTGCGCTGCTCTGTATTCAGCCACTCAGGCCGGCAGTCCATGCTGCTGCGGGTAGAGAGGAAGAAACGTCCCCTCCTTGTTGCCACTGCAGTTTGGTGGGACCTGCCGGTCCCAAAGAAGATCCTGGCACTCCACAGCCCACAGAAGATGTCCGCACAAGAGGACTTCTCTCCTAACTGCAGCACCGACTTGAGGATTGAATCCCTCAGATCAAATGGCTCCCCATGTGGAGTCGGAACTAACCCTGGGCGTAGTTCGCGAAGTAGCGCTACGCGAAGCTACGCAAAGTGCAGTTCGCACTACGCGAGCTACGCGTAGCACTACGCGAACTGCGTAGTGCGCTGTTCGCGATAATTGCACAGTGCCGGATGCTTGTCCGCACTGTGCAATCATTGAAAACGTCATCTTGCACAGTGCGAGCTGTCTTTACTGCCGCTCGAGTAGATTTTTACTCGAGCGGCAGCTTTCTCAACGCGGACTGGTAGTTTCTCATCGCGAGCGGTCGCGAGCATACGCGACCACTCGCAATGAGAAACCTGACCTCCCGCGTTGAGAATCTCGCCGGAGGTTTATTTTCCACGCTCGCGATCGGCAACTTGATGTTGCTGATCGCGAACGAGGAAAAAGTCTCGCCGGTATGTCATTTTGCTTGCTTGCGGTCGCCAACTTGACGTTGAGGACCGCGAGCAAGCAAAAAATGACCGCTGCACTACGCTACGCTACTCTACGCGTGTTTGCACTGTGCTACGTGCAATTCGCGTAGTGCGAAGTAGCGCAAACTTCGCAAACTACGCGAGCGTAGCGTAGTGCTTTGCGCAGGGTTAGTCGGAACATGACCCTCAGTGCTGTGCTGCCTTGTGGGGGGGAGACACGGAGCACTGTGGCACCAGCTACACCAACCAGGGGAGACTTGATCCCAAGGAAAGCACCAGCACTTCCGCAGCCCGCAGGAGAACAGTAGTCTAGCCATGTGCTGAGGTGCAGCACCCCTTCAAATGTACCATCACTTCAGAGTGGTCGAAAATGAAGCACTCAACACGTGCTGAAAGGCAAACAAAGAAGCGCCCAACACGCACTGACCGGAGGGAACTGTTGATCACAGCTCCTCACTGAAACACACTGTTGCGGGACAGAGTCACACGGCAGTAGTGCGCAGATAAAATCTTTTATGGCTTTAAGATGCCCAAACATGGGGCAAACCAACATGCCTTTGGAGAACACTTGGGGCACAGAGAGGGTATCCGGCTGGCAGGCCAGCACACAAGTCCAATTGCAGAGTGGCAGTCTCTCCAGCAGCCCAGCAGGCAGGCAGGCCAGCACAACAAAACAAGTAGTCCCAATGGTGGTTTCTACTGGCAGCACAGCAGTCCTCTGGCAATGTGCAGATTGTAGAGCCAGCAGGGCCTGGTTACAAGTCCCACGCAGTGTCGAAGAACATGGAGTCAGAGCCCCAGTACTTATACTCAATAATGTCTTCGATGAAGGGGTGACTTCAAAGGAACCCTTAGAAGTGCACCACAATCCCTTTCAACCCAGCCCTGGCTCCACGTGATCAGTAGAGGGAAAATCAGCCGTTTGTGTGTGGGCAGGACACAACCTATACAAATGTAAAGTGGGAACCACCTCTCCCAGCCCAGGAAGACTATTAGTATGCAGATGAATGTAGATGTATCCACTGTCACACACCGCCCTTCCTCTGTTGTGGCTGTCTGTAAAGTATGCACAAAGTGTAACTGTCACCTTAGCCCAGACGTGTATTGGAGGCTGGTTGCAAAGCGCGAAGAGTCATAAGCACAGAGACAGGCCCACTTTCTAAAAGTGGCATTTCAAAAATAGTAATGTAAAATCCAACTACACCAGTACGTGGGATTTATCACCACTATTCTAAACATGCCACTCCTTTCTGATCAGGGATTACCACTTAAACTATAATGGAATTCCCAATGCTAGCCCATGAGAGGAGTAGGCCTCACAGCAGTGAATAACGAAATAGGCTGTTTGTCATACCACACATAAAGGCACATGTCCTACCTTTTACTTACACAGCACCCTGCCCATAGGGCTACCTAGTGATACGCAAACAAATGACGGACGGAATGCTGAATAAATCATACATTCACCCCCAGTCAAGAGATCTGAGTTAAATCCATCGTTCTTTTGCTCACCATGCCACCCCAGTTTAGACCCAGCCATATGCAAATCAGTCCTGACCCTGTTCCTTATGGGAGTCAGTGCTGACTATGCTATTTCTATAGTAACAGGATTAAAAGGTTCACCAAATGAGGACCTTGATTCTGATGTTCTTTTTTGGAGTTGTTTAGCATATGGGGTACCATCCTGAACTGCCAAGCCAGGTCATCCCTGGACCGGAAACAAGCATCCTGAGACCAGTTTCGGGGTATTACCCCTCATCAGCAACAGAGTTAAGACTGATTTGAATATGGCTGGGTCTGAACTGGAAAGGCATGGGGAGCAAAAAAATGATGGATTTAGGCCCAGATCTCAGTACTGGGGTGAATGTTTGACATTGTGCAGCATTCTGTCCATCAATTGTTCTTTTTGCATAGGGCTACCTAGTGCCTACTTTAGGGTGGCCTATGTGTAATAAAAACAGAGTTTAAGGCTTGCCAAGTAGTTTTAAATGTCAGGTCAAAGTGGCAGTAAACTGCGCACACAGGCCCTGCAGTGACAGGCCTGAGACTCGTTTGATAGGCTACGTCTGTGGGTGGCACAGGCCCGCTAGTAGCATTTAGTTTACACGCCCTGGGTATATGGTATACCAGTTTACAAGGGATTTACAAGTAAATTAAATATGCCAAACAGGTGTAAACCAATCATACCATGTTTAGAGGAGAGAGTATATGCACTTTAGCTCTGATTAGCAGTGGTAAGGTGTCCAGAGTCCTAAAGCCAACAAAAAGAAGGTCAGAAAAATATGCGGAGGAAGGCAAAAATTTTGGGAATAAGACTGCAAAAAGGGCCAGGTTCAACACATTCATATATATGTGACGGAAAATCTTACTTAACTTTCTTCTTTCTGTATAATTTCCTTATGTTTGCAACTGACAATTTGTTTTTGATTTCTACTACTATTTTGATACATATATTCTACACTAGGTTGATATTTATTATAAATATACTAAATGTTTTGTGTGAGTGGGTGTCATTGCATTGGAGTCAGTGTTGGTTCGAGGGGACTCACCAATAAACTGTCTAGCAGGGCTGTTGGTTTTCTCAACATGGGAAGATATGAGGGAGGCATCATGGTAAGATTGACTGTTTTCTCTGCTCCACACAATAGATACGTATACCTTTACTGTCTTGTTGGTCAAGAGAGATCTACTAGGATTGTCCAAAAATATTCAGCATGCATCAGTGCTGACTATGCTGTTTCTATAGTAACAGGATTAAAAGGTTCACCAAATGAGGACCTTGAGTCTGATGTTCTTTTTGGAGTTGTTTAGCATACGGGGTACCTCTGTGATCACAACACAAAAGATGGACCTTAAATGCTGATTTAAAAAACCTTGGGGCATATTCTCCAGGACTTATCGCCGAGTTAGCGGCACTTTATCGCAGCCAAAGTGGCGATAGATTCATCGCCCTATTCACAAGCTGGTGCGAACAGCAGATACCGCCAGCATTCCCGCGATAGCAGCCGCAAAAAACATCGCCACGGATGACACCGGCAACTAATGCTAATGAGATGCAGAGTAGGCGTTCCCGTGCAAAAAAACGCGAAAAAACCACTCCGCAATATTCTTAACGTCCAGCCAGATCGGCGAGAAGAGCACAAAACATGCGATAAAGCGTGTTAGCAGCAGGGAAATAACACCTGCTTTTTCCTGGTATTAAGTCGGATGATAACCTGCACCAGAAATGGGAGCCCAGCCCGCAGTCACACCAGAAGAACAACAGATGCCATGGAGCAACTGATCACGCAGCCGGACACCCAAGAGGGCCACAACACCCACCGCCAGCCCCCGCTCCCCCCCCCCGGGCCCTACCCCGGACAAAGATAATTCACATCAACGTAACAAAATCATGAACAAAACAATTCGCCAGATGTCGCACAAATACAGCAATCAACATACATGTGTGCACAGAAAAAGGAGAATCATACATTCATCATAGAATTGCCAAACAAATAATTTTATTCAAATGTAACTCAAAACAACTATTCGGAAGAGTCATGGTGGGTCTCCTCCAGACAATCTGTGAGACACAGCCTGCAAGACAAAACACAAGAGAAGAAGGTGTGTCATGCGCCCATCAAAGGACAGAGAGAGAGAGAAAAAGAGAGAGAAAGAAAGAAAGGGAGAGAGAGTGAAAGAGAGGGAGAGAGAGAAAGGGGGAGAGAGCGAGAAAGAGAGAGCGAGCAACAGAGGAAGAGAGAAAGACAGTGAAAGGGGGAAAGAGGGAGAGAGAGTAACAGAGGAAGAGAGAGAGACAGTGAAAGGAAGAGAGGGAGAGAGAGTAACAGAGGAAGAGAGAGAGACAGTGAGAGGAAGAGAGGGAGAGGGAGAGAGAGTGCCGACACTGCGGACCCAGGCCTCACTGCTCACCTGCAGCCAACGGTGTGTCTCCAACCACTAGCGGCATACACCGCAGTCCACCATGTCCCTGATCTGAAACAGAGCCCAGATGCATGAATGACAGATTACAAATCATTGCACACGCCATCATCGCTTGGCCGCCCCTGCGCACACAGGCCTGCTGCACCCCAGCCCCTCCCGCCGCCCAGCGGTGTTTGCCCTGCGCACCCAGGCCCCACTGCTCACCTTCCGCCACCAGCGTGTCTCCAAGAGGGCCCACCACGTGCCGGTGCAATCTCCAAGCCCGGGGTCCGCGACCTTGGCAGCCTCCACATCATGCAGCCCTGCCCCGCGGGCCACTAGGTCACACACGTGATTCGGGGTCTTGATTTCGCAATGGCAGAGATCATATCAGTGCACACGGCAACATCGCAGGCTGCACACCCGCCCAGCACTATAGGTGCCACCAACTCTGTGAACCGCGAGGCAACGCCACGTGGCGGTCGTCCCGCGATGCCCGCTGGCTCAGGCCCACACTGCGGTCCAGCAGGGCTCACACAAATCACTACCAGTCCGGACCGCCAGGACGGCGCATCATCGCAGACTGGACACCCGCTCAGCACCTAAGGTGCCCCTACCTCAGTGCACCGTAAGTCACCGTCCTGTGGCGGTAGGCCCGTGCTGGCAGCAGTGTTTCCGGTGCCACAAACTCTGTGCAACGTAAGTCATGGACCCTTTCTGATTGAGTCCCATGGCCTGCCAGGCGGACGCAGCCATGTCACCTCCGGCAGTGGGGAAGAACTGGGCCATGTTGCGTCGTCGCCCCCCCCTTTATACGTAAGCTGAGTGGGCAGGCTCGGCGTACACCAGGCCAGTGTAGGGGTGTGAACAATCATCCCTGGGCTCTGGGCGTGGTTCATCCTGGGCTGGACAAGAAACCAACTGATGCGTGTGTCTCTGTTGCAGTGTCTGCGCAACACGGCCCGCAATCGACAATGTTGCAAGGTAGCATGCACCCGGAGTGCTGCCGCACAAGGAGTGCAAGGCCTCTCGGGCTCTTGGCTCATGCATGGCAACTGTTGTGTGTGCATCGCCATTAGTGCACCATAAGGCCAAGGCCTAGCCACAATTGCAGCGCGAAAGCCACATCACAGTTCCAGAATGCAAGCAGTAGTCAGACTAACATTCGGGATGAAAGCTCCTTTGTCTCAATACATGAGGCGGAAGGACACCTGCACCTCCGACCTTGGGCTTGCATGCGCAAGGCACCCCCTGAGAGAGATACCATAGCAGATGACGACGACTCCCACACTACGCACAGCGCCAATGACAGACCAACGTGTCCACACCCCACACACAGAAGTCTCTGCCGAGGTACTCCTGCATGGAATGGCCATACGTCCATACTTTGCACACTCATACGACTCATTGCTCCGAGCTGTGCCATATCATCCACATAACAGCCACAGGTCAGAAGAGTGCCGGTTCTACGAGAGCGAACAACGCAATGTCAGCACATCCCGGGCACATGCACAACCCCTGTCACGTGGAACTGTACTGTGACCGAATGCTGCATTTGTTGGGGGCACTGCCACTGGCAGTGTTGCGCATCAGTTATTGTCTGAGCTTCCGTCTTGCATACGTCACCTGCGTCCAGCCCTGGTTCCACTGTCGATCATGCATATTCGAGTGGCCCATGGATGTCTGCCTATCCAACACAACGGTTGCTGAACTGGATTTTGACATGTGTGTGCGCCCCCTGTTGGTCCACGACCAGGAGTGTAACCGTGATACCCGTACATGGGATGCCTTGGTATTTGGCGTATGTGCTGGCAGTTGGGCATGTGAGATTGCACAATTCCTCGTGTGCAGTGACCACATCGAAGCGCTCCCCTATTGGGCTGTGTTACGGATTGGTGAAACGGCGTGGACGGAGCACATCTGTCCAGGCCAGCCAATGGATTGGCTCGCACCGGTGTCCGTTGAAGTCGACAACGATGTACTCTTGGAACTGATTGCCCATGAAGCTGCACTCGCTTTCATGGACGGGTAACTACGTTCCTGCAGCCACAATAGGATTGTGACCCATAGCACAGGTCCCAAAACCCTTCTGCAGCTTGGAGAAATGGATACATATCCCACCATTACAGGCGACATGGCTGCATTCGCCGGGACTCAGAATGCATGAGCGTGCAACACTGCGGGTTGACACACACCTGTGCAAGGTGAGTGGACAGCGGCGCCTGCCAACGTTCCTCAACCTGACACACCGCTGGTGGGAGAGTACACACATGGCAATGTAGCACTACATGTGACCTTGTTGGACTCCTTCACCTGCTCACTGTCAGCAGAGCAGACATTCAGCGCAGCCCGGTGGTACGGGACTATGCAGATCCCATGGGCTGTGAGTGGTGTCCCCTCACACGGTGCAATGAGCATTCGCCAAACACCACATGACTCGGCCAGCAAGGCAAGGTGGGCTGAGCCCGTTGGCATCCGTAATGACTGGTGTTCATTTGTGCCTACCCATGTCTTGCACCCCTACATGTTCCTTTGCTGCGTGTTAGTGTATGATGCATTGGTCTGCATGTCGTGGCCCTTGTCTTGCCTGTACTGACACGCACATGCCAATGATGTGTACGCAACTTCACTAGTGTTCAACTGTGATGAGTGTTGATTAGCATGCCAAGTCGTGTGCCTCAATGAGCATTGTCCGTACACAGGGAGGGACTGACTGACGCATTTCACTTAGGGGTGAGTCCCATTGTCAGCTCCACCTCTGTGAGCCAGACATTGTGGTTGGGAGAGTTGCTGGTAGACCTGTGCGTTTACGTGTCTTCGGCAATGTGAGTATGGTGTCACACTTCTTGCCATGTGGATCACTGTGTTCCATCAAACCAGGCTGTGTCCACACAGTTGAGTGCGTGTAGGTATGCGAAGGGATGTTCTGTTGACACATGTGATGTGGGACACTACTTTATGCCTCCTACGGACTTTGACATTTGTGAAAACACAGCCCTATTCAATACATGGACGTGGGGCTACGTTGGGGGGTTGCAAGATTGATGTTCATGATCAATGAGGCCACAGCTTGTTCAAACCTTCACAGTCATCGAATTGGCCATGTGTGTCACGGTCAAACATGCGCATTGATCTCATTTCCCAGGGTGTACCTTTTTGTGCAATCAATGTCCCTACAGTCATACATACTGTCATACTTGATTGAACATAGACATGACACATCTGTGTGATTTGGAATGTTTAATTCACATTCTGTGGTGTGTCGGAGCTGGAGCAGTACGTGGCCATGCACACCCCACATTACATGGTTGCCCAGTGAAGGGCCAAACTGAGTCCTTTGGGGAATGACTAGTTAATCGGTAGAGGACGGGTTGAGTCCGTAGCCTGTTTGCTGTGTCATTGGTGACCAGAGCAGATATGGCAGCCCATGTGGGGGTCCAGGTGAATGTCGCTGAGTCTTGCGGGGGACAGTGGAAGGTGTTGTTCCCGGGCATGATGCAGAGGGCTGAACCAAGCAGGTACAGGCCATATGGCGGTGATGTGTGCTATGACCTCCTTTCTCACACAGAGTCATTGCCATCCACATCTTAGTCGTCTGATATGTCTTCTGTGTCAGGTGTGTCAGGTGTGTGTGGTGGTGTTATGGCTGCATCACTGTGTGCCACTGACACATCAGGGGGCGGTGGTGGTGTGGCTGCATCACTCTGTGCCACTGACACATCTGGTGGCGGAGATGTGTGTGTCGGAGTTCCTGCAGCAGTCATCTGGGACAGGCTCTGTGGCAGCAATGGCAAGATGAGGTCCTGCAGGGCATGGAAGATCACAGCTACATCTCGCTGGTGTACAGCCGTGGCAGCCATCCTTCTGGCCTGCATCCGCTCCATGTTCTCCATTGTCCTCCGCATCCGTACCACCTCTGTGCTGTAATCGCTGGAGCCTGTCTGACTGGACAGTTCTTGTATCCGAGTAATGGCTCCAGCGAGGTCAGCCAAGGATTGTTGTAGTGCATGGAACGGACTGTGGGTGTCCGTTATGGACTGTAAGTGGTCCCTGATGGGACTCACACACCCACGTATGGCATCAAGTTTGGCTGCCATGAGGTCAAAACCCACACGCACCTGTTCGGCCAGCCCCCTCTGGCATTCTAACACACGGCGTTGGAATGCCATGTGTCTTTCCATGAGGTGCTGGAAGTTAGCCGTGGTGGTGGGTGCTTCCTGCTGTGTGGGCTGTGCAGGGGGTGGGGTCACCTTGATGCAGCTGGGCTGCCCTGCTCCGGGAGGTGGGGTGCGGAGGCTGTCCACGCTCCGTTGGAGGGTGTCGGAGCAGATGGCCAGGGGGTCCTCCTCCTCATCACTGAAGAGATGTCTGATCTGCCCTGCAGGTGGTGTAGATTGTCCCTCTGCAATGTCAAGGGGTGATGCAGGTTAGCAGTGTGTTCTATGTATGTTGACGCATTGGACATGTTTACATACAGACTGCATGACAATGTACGTTGTGACTGTTTGGGCTGAGCTGGCTATTTGATGGGAGACAGTGGACATTACGACGACCTGGCGGAGGTGAGGTTGTACTCGTACATTATCATCTCACAGTTTCCTGCTATGCCAGATGTGATTGGCCAGTTTCTACGCACAAGCGGCACCTGTTGTGTCCTCTGTTCTGTAGTGGAGGTGTTGCACTTTGTAACACATTGTCGTCAATGTTGATATGCTGTGGTTGCTATGTGTGTGTGCTGCATTGTGGTAGAGTCGCCCCTGCGGCTCTTATTTAGCGGCCCCTTATCCCTTTGAGGCGGTGTGCCTTTGACTTGTGTGCTTTTAAGGTGCTGAGATGTTGGCGACTTGGGTCATTTGTGCTCTTGGACGGTTGTTGTACTCTTGTGCATTGTTTGTCTGCGGATGTATTGTTGAGGTCAGGGGTTGTATGTGCACGTGGATGTGTCAGAGTGTGACCTGCTCCTTTGAGGATGTGCTCCACACTGGGCCACCTCAGTGTCGTGTCGTGCACCATGTCCTGTATTTTGACTGCAGCCATGCTATTGGTCATGCAGTGTCACTTGCATTGTCAGTGTGGCTCACAGAGCCGCTACTTTGCTGGATTCAGCCCATGTACATGGGTTGGTTGTGAGATTGGTGATAGGGAGGAGGGCCACTGTGTGCACATAGTGGGCGGGAGCCTACTTGGTGTTTGTATGTGTGCTGCAGTGTTCCAAGGGTATCAGGGACTTGTTCCACAGTCATTGTGGGTGGGCAGTGTGCTACGCATTATTGAGCATGTGTGCCATTGTGCCCATCTCCCCCCGTCCCCCCAGTCCCTGGTGGTTACTCACCCTGTTGCTGTTGGGTCAGGTCATGTTGAGCTGTGTCCGGTCCCCCGACTCCTGCCACCGTCACCACACTGATGACTGTGGCCACCATTTCCTCCAGCTCATCCAGCTCCTCCTGTGGCGCAGGACTCCCACCTCCAGTCGCCGTTGCTGCCTTCCGGTTGGCAGTGAGTTTGTGCTTGGTTTGGCTATTCACATCATGCCAGCGCCTCTTGACCTCCTCCATTTACCTCCTCGACACTCCGACTGCATTCACGTTGTTTACGATCGACTGCCATATTTCCGTTTGTGTTGCCAATGACACAGTGGAGGTGAGGATCAGTTGTTGGTAGTGTTCTATCACCTCCGTGACGATGATCCGGTTTTCCTGCGGACTGAACCGCGTCTTCCTCTTCCTCTTCTCCTTGGCCTTCCCTGACACCGGGGTACCTTGCTGGTCGTCTGTGGGGCTTGTGGGGTTCGTAATGTCCTCTGCACTCGGTCCGGGTGCATCCATGGTGCTACGCAGTTTGATTTCTTTTGTTTGTGTTTTTCTGTGCTTTTATAGTGCATTTTCCCGCTTGACGCGTGGTAATTGCAGGGCTGTTGCTGGTTACCACTTATTTTTGTATCGCGAATTGGGGCATTGCACCTTTTTTTGCGTTCGTGTTTCGCATTGTTTCGGCGTCACGTTACTTTTAATGCGGTCATTTGGCGCGTTGTCGTGGGTCTATCGCATGGTGCCACCGGGTTGTAAATGCTACGTTAATACAGTGTTATTTTCCTGCGATGGGCCGTGATGTGCAAAGTTGCGTTAAGCTAATTTTGTGATGATTATCACACGTTCTTGTGAATATCCCCCCTTAAGTGAGAATTGAGAGCGGGTGACTGGTATGGCAAGGAATTTCAAGAAATGTAAATGTGAGGTTTTGTGAAGTTGCCTCAGGCTGGAATAGTTAACTTCATCCAATAGCTGCACCATTATCCCACCCAACACTAATGTGACTTAAGCTAAAGCTTGAGAGTTTGGTGTTTCTTCGTTGACATCTGAGCCTCAGAAAAAAACACAATGGCGACCGATTTTCCACGTCATTTCCTTTCATTTCTGCCGGACGTCCGGCCTTGGAGATTCCAGCCAGAAGTAAAGGTCCTGGACTACAATGATAGCAATTAGATAGTTAATTGCCTGCTGCTCCAAGTCTTGCACAGTGCAGGGAGGACTTTATCAGATCAATGAGTGACTAAATACAAATTTATGGAGGGGTCAATGATAGTGTTTTGGGACATAGTAGTGTAAGGGCAAGGGTACAGTAGTGAGGCTGGATCAATGATGGGGCAGTATTGGGAAATAAACAATGCATGGTGTAGGAGTGGTGGACAGGGGCGTAATTGAGTGCATGGATAACTGATTGGATAGGTGAGTGACTTCACAGTCAGATAGCTAGATAAATGGTTGGGTGCAGAAATGAATGAAGGGTTAAGTGGCATGGCTGTACAATGACGGAAACAGTGTTGGGAAGGAGCACAGTATGGGGTAGAAACTGTAAAGGACAGGTGAGGCTGAGCTCTATTATGTCCCATTCTTTACAACAGAGAAGTTAGCTGCCCCTCTCTGCTCTTCATTCTGGCCTTCTTATTAGTGAAAATGCATCTTCACTGGTTACCAAATGGATGAGTGTGTATATGTAAGAATTTGTCAATAGTGGGAAGAATGAGTAACTGTATGCTTCATTCGGAAAGTGACTGTATAAAAGGATGGGTGAGTGATTATGAGAAGATTTAGATAGTTGTATTGATGAGTGAGTGCTTGACATCATTATGACACGGTTACCCTCATCAATCTTCCCTCAATGATGCAAACATACATACACACACTCGTGCAGACAAACACACACACACACACACACACACACACACTCAGAGATGCCACATAGGTATTAGCAATTAATGCTGCCCTCTTCACAGACAAGTACTAATGAGGCATCAGCAGAGCAAGCGTTATTTATTATTTGTTTATTAAAGGTATTTATATAGCGTGGACCTAGCCACATGGGCGTATGAGCGCTTCACAAGAAACATATAGCAATATTAACTGTAGTCATTGACTTGGTAACTTATATCAGTTTACAATTGTGTCTCCTATATTGCATAGTTGGGGTTCATTTAGCCTAGCTATGGGCTTCTGGTATCATGCACTTGTAATCAGTCTCATTCGGGGTACTTAACTTTTTTCTGTGCATAATGTAGAAAATAAAAGAAGGCTGTATTTCCTTGTGCAAAACCGATCAGTAGAAAGCTACCTATTATATATCTTGGGGCCGTTTTATACATTTAGCTCCAAGGCGCAAAGAGTGTGTGCGCCCACTTTGTGTGTCCCCAGGGAACAATGATATTACAAAAGGGGCTGCAGCCACTTATGCGTTCCTTTCTATAATACTGATTGCGCAGGTGCACATGTAGTGCCAGCACTATCATGAGACGGTGTTCTTGTTCTCTCATTTGCATGGTGCCGTGTCCCCATGCAAATGAGGAAATCTCTTTGCCTCTGTGCCCACGCCGTATTATAGACACAGGCGCAGATGCAAACAGGCCCTTAAGAGGTGCACTCACATGGCGCCACAAAAAGGTGGTGCACTGTCAGTGCGCCTCCTAAAGGCAGCCCTCTGGAGGAGGGGAAAGTGGGTCCATGGCCCCCCAAGACATCCCACTGCAGGGTGGGTGCAGTCACTCACTGCACCTGCCTGCAAGGGGATCTCTCTCCCCTCTTCAAAGAGCAGGCAGGTTGCCACCTGCACAGAGAAACAAGGAGCAGCTGCTCAGTATTTCACTGAATGCGCTTCCTTAGGGCTGGTGTGTGTTCATGACTGCCCTAGGGGCAGCACATTTATTGTATTAGGTCTCACTGTCCCTGGTTGCGCCCAGAGCACCTGTTTAAAGGTGCATTGTGGAACAAAGAGGGACAATAACTGAGGACCTGGCTTGGCAGTTCGGGCTGAATGGTTCCTGTTCGAGCAGGGGCAAGACTGATTTGCATATAGCTGGGTCCAAACTGAGGTGGCATGGTGTGCAAAATAACAATGGATTGGGATGCGGCCGGAGTGATTACCAGTGGCTGTGATTAGTTCAAGCATTCCATCCATCACTAATTTGTATACTTTGTATGTCCCTGATGGCCCTATCTCCTCCTCCGCTATATCTGCATCCAAGTCCTGCTCCTCCTCTTGTAATAGAGTCGGGAGGCAAATGTGTTTTAGAAAATCTCCTATGTCACTTGACGATTTGCCTGTGCTGGATTTCTAGAGGTCATTATAGTAACTTGCAAATTCTGCCACTATTTCTATGTGTCCTCTAGCCGGTGTGTTGACCCAAAACCTTATTTCCTGTACAAAGTTTCTTTCCCTCACACTCCTCCCCTGTCAATCTAATAGTTTCCCCGCCTTATTCCCTACCTGGTAGAGTCGGTGTTGTGAGGCCAGTGCCGTGGCTCTCACTTTGAACCCCATTAAGTCCTAATACTCTTGTTGTCTGAGCTTCCTACAATGGCTCCCATACCCTTCTCCTCATCTGGAGCGACTGTTCAAGTTGTATAATTTTCTTCTCTAATTTATCAGCATGTACGTTGTAAGTTCTGATGTTACCATGCCCACGTTTTTGTTAAAATACCAGATGGTACCTATTCTTAACTTTTTCGTGAGTGTGGGGTACTTAAGGTACCATGGGTTCACGGTCCAACTTCTCTCACCTCAGCCCCATGCCCAGACCATGGCATATATTGGTGAATAGTCTGAGATCCCTCTTGCCTATATCCTAGTACTACTGAATCTCCCCACCTGGCCATATTGTGTCAAGTGATACTCTATGCGTGATGGACTGGTCTGTGCTCCGGAGTAGAAGGTGTATTGTCGTACTCTAGGGTTTTGAATCCTCCAGATATCTGAGAGCCCCATCACCGTAAGGAAGCCCATCATGGGTGAGTTCCCCACCATTCCTCTTCACAGAGGGTGTCTGTTCTCCTCGTCACTGAACGTAGGTTGAAATCACCGCCAAGGATGAAAAGCCCCTCAGGGAGCTGTAGAAATAAGTCTCCTAGCATCTGTAAAGTGGCTGCATAAAGTTTAGGTGGGGTGTAGAGAGAATAAATATTAACTTGCACACTTGCTCAGTATCTTGACTGTGTGAAATACCTTCCCCGGGTGCCTAGCCACATCTGCTGAGGGACATAAAGTGCCCATTTTTGATTAGTAGGTCTACCCCCCCTTGAGTCAGATGTGCACACTGAATGGGCCAGAACTTTGTGTTTCACCCTCTCCAGTGCTTCACAGTTGTTGCCTTTCAAGTGTGCTTCGTGTAGCATCGCCACATCTAGCTGATGTTAAGGTTTTGGCCTGCTCTGCCCCTCTTTATTGTACTCCCCATGGGGCATATTATCAAGCGGCAGCGATAATTATCGCTGGCCGCGCTTAGCGTGAGATTTGTTATCGCCGGCTATCGCAGGAAATTATCGCCATGCTAGCGCCGTATTAACAACGCTTAGCGCAATGGCAATAATTATTCCAGTGATAGCAGTGTTTTCCATGGAACATCGCTGGTTTTCCAGCGATGTTCCATGGAAAACAGCGATATCCTTGATGATAGGGCCTGTGGTCTTAGCCACACAATCCACCCCCCATGTTAGGTATGCCTTAGTCTGGAATTTAACAGACGTTAAATTCCAGAGTTAAGGCATAGTTAACGCGATTTCAAATATCGCTACCCCTCGTTGATGATATCGCGAAGCTGGGTTAGCGATATTTTCCCATGGAGTTTTGTCAGGCACGCCTCCTTGGCATCTCATTAACGATGCGATGCGAGGCATGCTGACAACGGGAGCTAAGGCAAGGAAACACGCGCTAGCGCGTCCTTGTTAATCAAGCGATAATATTATCGCCGCTTTTCGCCCGAAAACGGACGCTAAAGCGGCAATAATGTTATCACCAGCCCTTGATAATATGCCCCCATATCTTTATATTTCAGGACAGTACTTTAAACTTCCCCCTCCCACTGCAGACCGTGCTGAGAAGCATGCAGAGAAGTCTTGGATTTTTTTGGGGTCCTTCAATGGATAGAGCCTTCCCATTTCCCCTTGGGCATCCTACAATTCTGGAATGTACTCTGTCTTCTGTGTCCTCTGACTGGAACTGTGCTTGTAACTCCTCCTGAATCGCACCCATCAACTACTCCCCCGCCCAGCAACCCTGCCTCCCAGGTTTGATACTACCTTATTGCCCCAACTTGCAAAGAGCCTGTCACCACATTTAACATTCTGTAATTTCATCAGTGTTCTGCCTATCAATTAGACTGTGAGTTTGTCATATCCCCACAGAAGCTTCTTAGTGCATGCTCCCTCTTTGTCTTCATTCATTCCTCCCACACTGGCAGTTCATTTTCTCTAATGCCTCCCCAGGCCAAGCAAACCTAGTCATCCAGGAGGCAGGTCTTATCTCATCAGGGAGCTCTGATACCATTGTGTCCCAATTCAACCCCGATGTGCTTGCCTGCTGCTTCTCTGTCCACCACTTACCACACTTTACGGAGCCTTCTCTTTTGCTGCCAGAGTCTGTCTCTTCACTGCTGGCATGCTCTTCTCGTGAAACAGTGTTAGTCACAGCCCTTCTGGGCGACTCTAGTTCTTGACGTGGTCTGTGGTCTGGATTTGTGGCCACTTCTCTCTGGCTCCTGACTTGTCTCCATCTTTGAAGCCAGTTCCAGGCCTTCTCTGGCGCTGTGACGTTCCAAGACTTTCCCTCCCCCATAATGTGCAGTTTAGCTGGAAACATCATCATGTTCTTACTGGTTCTTTCTCTAAAGGCTCATTCAATCTTGCTAAAGTTGCGCCAAATGTTTTCAACCTGTAGGTTAAAATCCGGAACGAACTTAACTTCTGCATTCTCATAGTTAATCTTCTCCCTCATGCTGGGGCCAGTGCTTAATTTGAGCTGGCGGTTTCCGGTGCTGGGCACCAGCACTTAATTGCCGGCACTGGCATTTAATTGTCGACACTGGCACTTATGACAGCTGCCACCTGGTTGCGCTGTTTGTATACATTAGAGAAGAGCAGAATAGCAATTGTTTATTAATTCAGTAGGCATTAAAAACTTTCCTCCCGCCCAAACTATTTTTATAGCTTTGGGGGCCTGGAATAGGCTGAATTGTCACATTTTTAGTGTGCTGGTTAGTAGTAGTTGTGTAGGTACTTAAATTGTCAACAAAGGCAATGGATGGCGCAACTTTCAGAAGCCTTCTGACTAGAGCCCTGGCAATTATTTGTTTACGAATGAAGCACTGCCTTGAGCCTGTAATATGGCATCACTGCCCTGGCGAATGAAGATCTTGCGCATCTCGCGTGCAGGGTGACCCCGGCCTGGCAGTTGGGATCGGGGCCCTATATGCTCCCTCAATGGAAAAGATAGCCCTTAGGTTGCAAGGTGTTTAAGGTAAAGTCTTCCAAAAACATTTCCACATTGGGCCCCTCGGCTCTCTATGGGATCCACACCACTGTAATGTTGTTTTGTCGCAAATGTCCTTCATAATCTTCTAGTTTGGCCTGCGCAAAAATACTTGCTGTAAGAAGTGTCCCGCAGCCCTAAGGTGTCTTGTGTCATCTCTGAATGTGACAACTGTTTTTTTCCACTGCAGTTAGTCTCTCTCTCATTTTTTTAAAGTCTGCTCGTAGGAAGGTGACCTTTGCCATCACTGAGCCAAGTTTGGGTTCCAATATCTATTAAAGGTCTTGAATAGCTTGCATTATGTCCATCATTGAGGGTCCAACCCCCTAGTTGGTCCCACCGTCTTCTTGGTAAAGTGTTCTCCTAATGTTCTCGATTCCGGTCCCACTGACCTCTGCATTGCAAAATGTTCCATTCTGGTTTGCTGAGCATTCTTTGTTCCTGTCTCGGCCCATCTCAGCAAAGTTTTGGGCTTCTTCCTCTGGGGTCCCCCGCTTCGATGCACTTTCCACAGCTATAGACCCAGGGCAGAATGGAGGTGGCAGTCGCCGCTGCCTAATACTAGGCTCCCCCAGCCCCAGCCCTTGAAAAAGGTGGGCTCTCTTCTCTGACGGGTACCGAAGCTTCTTCGGCAGGGAAGGTTGTCACACACATTCCTCTCACTACCTCGTCCTCTGGCCTTGCCACTGCAGGGGCTCTCTTTGCCCTCCTCTCTCCTTCATTTTGATTCTGTCTCCCCGTGGGCCTGGAGGCCTCCGACAGCCACTCGTCACCTCACCTGTCTTCCTTTGCCACACAACAATACTGCAGTGCTCTGCCTTGGGTCTGTCTATCCTACCTCCCACCCTTGGAACAAGGTCACACGACACCCCATGGCATCGCCGGTGCCATTCCAGAGCTGAGTCTTCTTCTGCCTCCTAGGGCCAAACCACGGGCACCACTCGTATTGCGCCTAGCCGGGGTTTCAGCTGCAGGTATTGCTGGCCTGCTCCATTTTCTCCTTTAAGCTGGCATGGGACGGAGGTTGCAAGCTGGATTTAGAAGGATATTTGGGATTTATTTTTTTACACTTCTTTTTTTTAAAGATCTTTTTATTTTAAGTAAATAAAACAACATTGCAATGGCAGTACTGATCGTATCACAAATCATTGAGACACTATCAGTGAAGACCAATGACCCTAGGTTTTCAAATATTCATAGGGGCATATTCTCAAGGACTCATCGCCGATTTATCGGCACTTTAGCGCCGCAAAAGTGGCGATAGATTTATCGCCCTATTTACAAGCTGGTGCAAACTGCAGATATCGTCAGTTTTCCAGCGATAGCTGCCGCAAAAAACATCGCCACGGATGAGTGCGACAAATAACGCTAATGATATGCAGAGTAGGCGTTCCCGTGCAAAAACACACGAAAACACCACTTCGCGAGATTCACAACGACCAGTCAGATCTGCGATGGGAAACAAGAACAGGCGATAAGGCGCGTTAGCAGCAGGGATTTAAGACCTGCCTTTTACTGGTGTTAAGCAGGACGACCAACTGCAGTAGAAAGGGAGCCCAGCCCAGAGCCACATCTGAAGACCAACAGATGCCATGGAGACACTGATCATGCAGCTCGGAGACCCAAGAGGGCCACAACACCCACCGCCACCACCCCCAGGACCCCCGGACCCTCCTCCCAAGGCCATGAAATCCAGTAGTCAGCGGTAGTGGAAAAACAGAACTTTATTACAAATACATAAATCAACAAAACGAAAAGCTCAGCCAACGCGTTCCATTCCCAACGGGGAACTCCAACAGGGCAACGTGTCTTCAGAAACCTGTGGGGAAAATGGAGACAATGGTCAAACTTCCATATAGTCACATGCCTAATCTGGTACAGTGTACTGCACTTGGACAAACCGGAATGCTCACAGGCCAGATAAACCATGCATGAGAAGACCGTAACAGAACAACGTGTGGCCGTAACCGTTGTAGGAATGAAGAGGAAGGTAACGACCACACAAACTGCTGCTACGGTCACATCATGCAGGACTTATCACACCTGAAAGCATCACGGTGTGTGTCAGCTCGATACCCCTGCCCCTCACACCCCCCACACTGCGCAGGAACATCTTGAGACCACGCAAGGGAACTACGCCATAGCTGGCGTCGCGCACGTGTTGGGGGAAATTCACAGCACACGTGTATGACTTGTGCCCCCTGCCGACACTGCACACAATCACCGCAACAGCAACCACATGCATGCCATCACTGTGCATACAAAAGTGGACCACCGTAGCCTGTCCACCAATGTCGTCGCAAATACCCCAGGAAGTGTGCATTATCCCCACATGTCCGCAAGTCCGCCACCAACCAGCGCTTTGAGGATGGCCCCCATGGAAATGCACTGCCCATCGGCAAGTACCAACTGAACACACCACACACCTCAACTCCACTATCCCCCAACTCACAACTGTGGGAATGCACACGTCACCAATCCACCACCAAAGTGACTACTGCGTGTGTCTCAGTCTCCGCCACAACCTGCCCATAGGCCTACATACACGTGGCCGACCACCTCCAACGGGCACATTCACACTGGAGACGAGGTGGCTAAGTCACAAACCAACCCGCGCACATCACGAACATCGCATGCAGGGCTGTGTCAGCAAGGGCGGCGCCCCCCACCCAGCCACGAGTCCGCCGCCGTGACCGGTGGTGCCTGCGCGATCCTGTGCGCCTGATGCACCCCAGACCTGTCCTCCGCCCAGCGATGACTGGCCGCCCCTGCGCACCCAGGCCTCAATGCTCACCTGCCGCCACCGGCGTGTCCCCAAGAGGGCCCACCATGTGCCGGTGCATCCTCCTCAGCCGATCGCTGGATTCCGCGCCACAGGCCCCCAGCGCACCCTGCGGCACCGCACCGCGGAGTCATGTGTGTGCTGACTGCTGCCTGCGCATACACTGCGGTCCAGCAGGGCACACTGTTCAATTTGAGTCTTGATTCGCTGGATGCCGTATCGAGGCCAACGCATCATCGCAGGCTGCACACCCACTCAGCTCTTCAGGTGCCACTAACCCTGTGCAACGCAAGTCATCGTCACGTGACGGTAGGCCCCTGCCAGCCGCAGTGCAGTGGGTGCCACTGACCCTTTGCAACGCAAGTCATCGTCCCATGGCGGTAGGCCCGTGCGGGCCGCAGTGCAGCAGGTGCCACCAACTCAGTGCGCCACAAGTCATGGACCCTTCATGATTGGGTCGTGTGGTGCGGACGCCATCATGTCATCTACGGCAGTGGGGTATGTGATGTGCTAGGCCCCTTTTATTGGCAGGGTCACATGTCCTGTGATGCCTGTGCTGGATGGGTGTGGTGTGGGTGTTAACCAGCCCTCAGGGAGTGGCTGTGGCATGCTGACAACTAGACCAGTGATCAGCAGATCACTACAGGGAAGACCTGGGACATCTAGCTTTGTCGTCCCCCCCCTCTGAGTGTAAGCAGAGTGGACTGGCCTGGCGTATGGCAGGCCAGCGTAGGGGTGGGAACAATGAGCCCGGGACTCTGGGCGTGCTTCAGTTCTGGGCTGGACAAGGAAGTAACTGATGCTTGTGTCTCTGTTGTAGTGTCTACACCACCCGGACCGCAATCGGCAATGTTGCACCCTGTGACTCAAGTCCCACAACATGTGCAACATGGACGTACGGGGGAATCACTGACCCTATATTCATCCATACTCTCATACTTGAATGATCAAAGACATGAAACATCTGTGCGATTCTGAATGTTTAATTCACATCCAGTGGAGTGTTGCAGCTGGAGCAGTACAAGGCCATGCAAACCCCACTTCACATAATTGGCCCGTGGAGGGCCAGCCAGAGTCCTTCAGGGAATGGCAAGTACATTGGAAGAGGAAGAGTTCAGTCCGCAGTCTGATCGCTGTGTCATTGGTAACCAAACAGAAAATGGCAGTCCATGTCGAGGTCCAAGGTGAGTGTCGTAGAGTGTATCGGGGGACAGTGGAAGGTGATGATGCAAAGGGCAGAACCAAGCAGAAACAGGCCATATGGCGGAGATGAATGCTACTGCCTCCTCCTTACCAGTAAGGTTGATTCACCTGCATCTTGGTCCTCTGATGTCACATGTGCCTCACACGTGGGTGGTGGTAGATTGCCTGCTGCACTGTGTGCCAATGACACATCGGAGGCCGGAGGTGAATTGCCTGCCGCACTGTGAGGCACTGACACATCAGGGGGCGAAGATGTGGATGTAGAAGAAGCAGCAGCATTCATCTGCGCAAGGTCTTGAGGCAGCAATGCCAAGACGATGTGCTGCAGGGCATGGAAGGTCCCAGCCACATCTCGCTGGTGTGCAGCCGTGGCAGCCATTCTTTCCGCCGTCATCCGCTCCATGTTCTACATGAGCCCCCGCATGTGTCCCAACTCCCGGCTGACATCGCTGGAGCCACTCTGACTGGACAGTTGTTCTTGTCTCAGTATTATGACTCCAGCGATGTCAGCCATGGATCGTTGGAGAGCATGGAGCGGAGTGTGGGTGTCCGTTAGGGACTGTAAGTGGTCCCTGATGGGAATCAGACACCCATGTATAGCATCAAGTTTGGCTGCCATGAGGTCGAACCCCACCCGCACCTGATCAGCCATCTTCTCCTGGATCTCTAACACACGGCGTTGGAAGGCCATGTGTTGTTCGTGGGGGTCCTGGGAGACAGCAGGGGTGGTAGGTGCTTCCTGCTGTGTGGTCTGTGCAGGGGGTGGGGTCTCCTCGATGCAGCTGGGCTGCCCTGCTCCTGGAGGTGGGGTGCCGAAGCTGTCAATGAGGATTTGGAGGGCTTCGGTGTCGATGTTGGGGATGTCCTCATCGACATCAGTGAAGAGTTGTTGGGTCTTCTCTGCAGGAGGTGTTGGTTCTCCCTCTGCAATGTGAAAGGGAGATGCAGTTTTACATTTCGTTCACATGTATGTTGACGCATTGTACAGGTTTACATACAAACTGCATGAAAATGTACATTGTGACTGTTTGGGAGGAGCTGCCTATTTGATGCGTGACAGTGGGCATTTCGACGACATCACGGATGTGTGTTTGTACTTGTACATTATCATCTCACGTTTCCCTGCTATGCCAAATGTGATTGACCAGTTTCTACACCCAAGCGGCAGCAGTTGTGTCCTCTCTTCTGTTGTGAACGTGTTGCAGTTTGTACCACATTGTTGTCAATGTTGATGTGCTCTGAATATTATGTGTGTGTGCTGCATTTTGGGAGAGTCGCCCCTGCAGCTCTGATTTGGCTGGCCCTTATCCCTTTCAGGCGGTGTGCCTTTGACTTCTGTGCTTCTACGGTGCTGGGATGTTGCATTCTTAGGGAAACTGGGCTCTTGGTGGGACTTGGGACTCTGGGGCATGGTTTGTCCGCAGATGTGTTGTTGACGTCAGGGGTTGTTTGTGCAGGTGGATGTGTCAGAGTGTGACCTGCTCCTTTACGGATGTGGTGCACACTCAGCCACCTCAGTGTGGTGGCGTGCACCATGTCATGATGATCGGACTAGAGCCATGCTAATCATCATGCAGTGTCACTTGCATTGTCAGTGTGGCTCACAGACACGCCGCTTTGCTGGGTTTGGCACATGTGCATGGGTTGGTTGTGAGATTGGTGATGTGTGGGAAGGGCCCCCTCTGGGCACATAGTCGACGGGGGCCTACTTGCTGTTTCTAGGTGTGCTGCAGTGTGCCAAGGGGATCAGGGACATGATCCAGAGTCATTGTGGGTGTGCACTGTGCTGTACTTAATTGTGCATGTGTGCCATTGTGCCCATCTCCCCCCGTCCCCCCAGTCCCTGATCGTTACTCACCCTGTTGCTGTTGTGTCAGGTTATGTTGAGCAGTGTCCGGTCCCCCAACTCCTGCCACCGTCTCCCCACTGATGACTGTGGACACCATTTCCTCCATCTCATCCAGCTCCTCCTGTGGCGCTGGACTCCCACCTCAAGTCTGCATTGCTGCCTTCTGGTTGTTGCTGAGTTTCAGCTTGGTTTTGCACTTCACATCATTCCAGCGCCTCTTGAGCTCTTCCATTGTCCTCCTCAGCACTCCGACTGCATTCACCTTGTCCAGGATGGACTGCCATATTTCATTTTTTGTTGCCAATGACACAGTGGAGGTGACGAACAGTTGTTGATGGTGTTCTACCACCTCCGTGATCAGGATCCTGTTTTCCTGCGGACTGAACCCCGTCTTCCTCTTCTTCTTGTCCTTGCCCTTCCCTGTCCCCGAGGTCCCAGGCTGGTCCTCCGTGGGGCTTGTGGGGTTCTGGCCGTCCTCTGTACCTGCTCTGGCTGCCTCCATTGTGCTTCGCTGTAGTTCGGTTTTTGTTTGTTTATTTTTTTTCTGCTTTTGTAGTGATTTTTCCCGCCTGACGTGTGTGATTTGCAGGCCTGGCGCTGCTTTTCGCTGATTGTCTTATCGCAGTTGGGCCCATCGCAACTTTTTTCGCGTTCAGGTTTGGATTTTCATCGCCGTCTCGGTACTGTTATCGCGGACATTTGCCGCGTTATCGGGGTACTATCGCATGTTACCGCCGTGTTGTGAATGCCACGTTAACACGGGGTTATTTTCCCGCGATAGACGGCGATATGTAGACTTGCGTTAACCTATTTTGGCGATGTTTATCGCACGTTCTTGAGAATATCCCCCATAGTTTCCTCTATTTCCCACCCGCATCTACCACCCCAGCCATACGATCCATGCAATTTTAAGACAGCACAGAAGGATTAACTTGTTCAATAGGAGCACACAACATTCCCCTATATTCATTCCATTTTCCCTAGATTTTGGTCCATTTATATGGGCAACCTCTGCTTTCATAGACTGCCATTTCCACCTGCATACACCAATCCATTTCTTTTGTCCACTTGTTCAGGGTCGGGGCTAATGTAGTCCTCCACATCCGGGCTACGTCACGTTTGGTCATGATAAAGCCCAGTGCCACCCAGAGACGTTTTCTACTACTATTTAGGTCTGTTTAATCCCAAATTTTTAAAAGGCGCCACTTTGCTAAAGACTGTCCCATATCATATAGAAGAATGTCCCCTCCCGGCCACATTCCCTGGGACACAGCGCAGACTCTGCCCTGCCCATTTTAACCATTGTTGTGCAGGCATAGTAAGACCTGTGCAAAATTTTAGTTGCATGAGTCGGAATCATGAGCGTATAGCCACCTCCCTTGGGGATGCAATTGCCTCCAGCCATTCATCATCCTCTAAACTCCCTAGCTCATGCTCCCAATTTTCATGCAGGTGGGTCAAAAGTTCCGGCCAGTTATTTAACAGTTTTCGATAGGTCAATGAGATTGCTTTTTTCCCCTAGTAATAATCCAACAGCCTATCTTCTAGTGGGGAGGATTCCGGTAGATCTTCTTCCTTTGGTATTGCCTTGTGTAGGTAGTGATGAGTCTCTGAGTGTGCTAATTGATTCTCCCTTCGTATGTCTGAAAAGGATATCATCTACCCGTGTGCCCACAGGTCTCCCACTTTTGACAGGCCTATTAAGTCCCATTTATCAAAACCATGTTGTTTGGCCAGGGTGTCCAGCTTTGCCATATCCCACAGCGGGGTAGCATGGGTGATCTTACTTCGCCAACCCAGCACTGTCAGTGCAGTGTGCCATATGTGAAGCATGATGGAAGTCAGAGTTGGAAATGTGGTGGGGCGCTTCCCCCATAGATGGCTCTAAGGTAGGCCCCCAGCCAGCATATTCCACCTATCCATTCTGTAAGCTGGCTCATCCTCCGGAAGATGAACCCACTGATTAACGATAATGAGTTGGACCGCCCAGTAATACTGCTGGAGGGCTGGAAGCGTTATCCCGCCGTCATACCAGCCTCATGTCAATTTTGGAAGGGATATTCTAGGGAGGCTCCCATCCCAGAGGAGTGTGCATGTCACAGTATCTACAGCCTGAAGATATGATGGCGGAACTGGGTATGATGTATTTTGGAGCATGTAAAGAAAACGGGGCTGAGCCATTATTTTAAAGAGAGACGCTTTGCAAGCGTGTGAGTGGGGCACAAGATTATGCTCATAAAAGGCATCTGGGTCTCCGGTGATATAGATCCCCAGATAGAGGAAACCTTCCGTGACCACCCAGGCTGTGTACTCTCTAGGGAGCTGCAGAGCAGTCCAATGGAGGACCTAGATCAGCGACTTGTCCCAGTTGATGGTATACCCTGAATATCTACGGTACAACGTAAAGATGTGTAATATTTGGTACACAGTGCAATTCGGGTCAGCTACATATAGCAGGATGTTGTCTGCATAGAGGGAGATTCTGTCCGCTCAATCTGCAGACCATCTCAAACCCCTGATTAAAGGATCACCTCTTATCCAGACCACCAGTGGCTCCAACACTCACTCTCGGTGTGCTCCTGCTCCAGGAGATCTCTTTCAGACTGCAAGAGATGCAGCAGTCGAAGGTCCAACAGCAACTCTGGAGCCTCTTCGGTCATGGCTGTTCAGGCGAGGAGTACAGGCGAGAATAGTACGCTGAGAAGACCTCGGCCACCCCCTGTCTATCCCTTACACGAATGCCCTCCTCATTCATTACTTCGAATCCCCATTCCAAAGCAGCCTTCACTTCTATCCATCCACGCCAAGACCTTTCCGCCCTGTCACCCACCTCATAGAGGTGATGTTGATGTGTGTGATATCTAGCCCTTGCTGCTTCAGTCGTGAAATCTCTATACTCTTTTTGTTTTAAGGTTAGGCGATGCTGCACGGGGATTGGTTGTCTGTTGTCAGTTGAAATTCCAGCTCTTGGATTTCTTTTTCTAGTTTCTCTAACCTGGCTCGTTTTTTGTTCTTGTACCCAGTGATCAAAGAAACTCCCTGACCCCTTATTACCGTCTTGTAGACCTCCCATAGTACCTGTGCTGATGCAACCATTCCCTTGTTCATCGCAAAATAGTGGTCAGTGGCCTACTGAAGGCCTGTACTCATGTGGGGTACCTTGAGATACCAGGGATTGACCACCACTTTGTATCATTGGCTTTTTCTCACCAGCCCGTATTTAGCACACACTGGGGAGTAGTCGTAAATACCCCATGCGAGGTGGTGGATGTCCCTAAAGTGGGGAGCTGGTGGGCCAGGGCAAGTATGTAGTCTATGCGGGACAGACTCCCAAGGGCTCCCGAGTGAAAGATGTATTGTCGGGTGATGTGCCTGTCAGGCCTATCGTGGATAAAAAGTCAGCTATAGGTCTGCTGGTGGACCCCGACTGACGAGGGGGCCAATGATTGCTGCTCTCACAAAGGGCAGTGTTAAAGTCACCACCCAGAAACAATTCTTCCTCAGGGAGCCAGAGGAGGAGCGCACTAAGGTCCGAGAATGCTGGTATATATAGCGAAATTATGTTAAATTGTTTTTGTTCCCAGTGCCAGTGATTGCCACAGATCTCCCCTGAGTGTCATGCCAGGTGTGTTGTGTGATAAACTGAAGTGATCTACACAGGACGATACCCACCCCTCTAGAGCCCTTCGTATACTCACAGTGGGCAACCATTTTATACCCCCATCTATCCCTTGCGCAGTACGTCATAGCTTGGAGGTGCGTCTCTTGCAGAAGCACTATATCGGGTGGTTGGCGTTTCAGATACTGTAGGACCACCCCTCTCTTAATTTTATCTCCCAGCCCACTCATATTCCAGGAGAGGATCTTAAAGCTTGGAGACTTTATGTATCGACCATCGGGTATGATTGGAATGCGAACCCAGATGAGGCAGAAACGCCCCATACCTAAAGTCATGGAGTGTGATGGGAGCTTCTAAGGTAATGTCAAGACCAACCTGGGGGCCGCTAAGGACCCATATCCTGTGGCGCATTTTGGTGCCATTTGACCCCATGAGTACCAGTGGGTGAGGTCAGGGAGGGAGAGGCCCAAAATTATACTGCGTCCTCGAGAAAAAGTGATCACTGCAACAAAAACATATAATCGAAACACTTAAATGAATCAAACCCCTTTTGAAATCCCCCCACCCTGCATCCCTGCATGTCGGACTTAAAACTGCCGACCCCACAACATTGCAGAGCGCCTGTCATACCGAAACATATAACTTACTGGAGGTGAACGTGGACCCACCCAAGTGTCCCCAAACCGCCTCCCCTGTTAATGCCAGAAACATTTTACCGTCTAGTCTCTGTCAGCTCTTTCAATAGACTCAGCATTGTTTATAGAGGCTAGTCCCTGCGCGGGGTGGGGGGGTCGCACCCCTGTCTCCTCCATGCCCCCAGCAAACAATATCACAACGGACAAAACTACGACATCCACCCTAGAGGAGTGGCAACCTATGTCACTTATTACGGATCTCTGAAAAGTCATATATTCGTTGGCTGAATGCAAGGTTAGCCTTCGTCCACTGGGTCCTGCTGCTTATTCAGGGTACTGGGATCTGCCACCTGTTTGCCCTGTCATGGGTGGGCTCTCTTGTTCTTGACCACCGTCCATTCATCCAACCAGTCCCAGACTTTCTCAGGAGCGGTGAAATACCAGGTTTTTCCATCTGCCACCACCTGCAGTTTCGCTGTACATGTAATAAAGAATTTCATTGAATGCTCCCTCAAGGCTTACTTGACTTCGAGGAAGGAGCACCTCAGTTTCTGCACTCGTTGAGTAAAATCAAGAAAGGAAGTAATTACACGCAATGTCTCTTACCCTTAATCAGTCTGCTTTCCCTTTCCATACTGAGCTCATTTAAATTAACCGGCCACGTGTTAATTCATTGTTCTAAACATATAAAATTCTGCCGTTTAATATACTGCCAACCGGAACAATTACCACACTCTACAGTGAAGTTACTGATGACACTACACACACGTGCAGTCTGTTGTCTGTCTTTACTCTCTCCCCAGACACTAGTCGCGCTGGAGAGGCAATCGACTACAGCCGCGGTATCTGACTGACGCTAATCGCGCCGGATAGGAAATCGACTGCAGCCGCGGCACCTGATAAGTATTTAAACCCTGCCAAAACCAGTACGAATACCGACGGAGTTCCCGTGATGACCAAGTAGGTGGAGCTGCGGGTTCTGGACTGTGACGAAGTAAGTAGAGAAATGGGGGAAACCGCTGTTTTACAGTGGGACATATACGTGTGACCACTAAGGGGTCCCTCTTTAATCATTTCCCTCCTTAACTATCACCAGAGTGTGACTGTAAGTCGAACCCCCTCCAGGGACTCATGGAGTCAGCCTCTTAGACCACAAGAGTAAGCCGTTCTGTTTTCCGTATTCGCGTGCACTAAAATGTCACTGTTTATTGATATTGACTAGCACGGTAACGCATAATTACAAATCGACTATTGAGCATCACATGCCGACACATATCGCATTATTTCGATTTAAGGCACAACGATATTAAGTCACATTGAACATTACAGTGCCTTATCGCATTCCTTACTCTTTATGTATGTTTGTTATCTATGTTTGTTCGTCCTTACTCAACAGGTACGACTATAGAGGAAACCATCCTCTTACATTTCTCGCACCTTAGCACGTGCGTCACATAGGAGCCTGTACACTTTATAGACTCCCCTTTTAATTCACCACACATATACTGGTCCTGATGAAAGCCAGTTTTACCATTAGGCCTGGCTGAAACTAGTTGACCTCACTGGATGTAGGGGGCGATAATTACCCCCTGACTACATCCGTAGCCTTGTTTTTAAATACTGCCATGAGCTCATGAATAAAATTCCTCTGTGGACCCTGGGACTCATTGGACAGTTTTTATTTTCACATTCACCACAGCTATCACTGCATACTCACTTTACACAATCCGCTCCGCTGTAAGCAGACGTTGCAGCACACCCGAGGCACATTCGGTGCCGTCGGGTGGGGCCCGATGATGAAGCATGCCACCAACTAGGTTGGTGGGTGAGGGCCTTCATATAAAACAGAATTGTTTTTTCTGACATACACTATAAGAGTTCTCTTATTCATATAGTAAGCTCCTATTGATTATTGTTAGTTGAAGATTCATGCCACGATGGGGCACACGCTCCACCCAGAAGTAGTTTTTAAGAGGCTGCAAGTGATTGAATATGAGGTCTTCCACTAACAGGTCCACCGCTGAGCCCTCTGATCATTCGGGACTCCAATTATGCAGATTTTCTTCGGTGTGACCGCCCCTCAAAGTCCTCCATCTAGAATACTGGTGATGGCACATAGTTCTTTGACCTGGACCTGTAGCCCCTTAGTCTCTGCCTTCAGTGTGGTTATCAATCTCTGGTCTCCTTGACACGTGAACCCATGTTGCATAGGTCCGCTTGCATCAACGTTACTTCGGTGGAGACAGAGTCTATTTTGCCTGCTAGGGCTGTCTGAATGCCCTGCATCACTGCCATTACATCCTAGAGAGTAGGGGTGTCCTCGGCCTGAGAGACAGTCTGGGGCAGGTGTTGTGAACCGTCCATCACTGTGGCATTCATGGAGGATTTTGGCTGTGAAAACTTGTCCATCCTGGTTTGATGGGTTGTGCGGGCCCCTCTGCCCCTGGCCAGTACTGTCTCTTCTGCCTAGCATTGGCACTGGCCCGGCCGTGAAATGCTGGAGGCCTGGGGGGGCAAGTAGTTGCCCCTGCCTGCCAGAGGATAGTGGCAGGATCCTCTGCAGCCTATCAGGTTTCCTTTTGCCACTCCACGAACCCCTGAGCTGCCTCTTGTGCTGCAACACGCTGCCAGGATCCCCAGGCAGCGTTGCCTCTTATAAGGTATTGAAAAGACCCCTCCTTCACTGCCAGTAGTGTTGTGGCAATTAGGGGTGACCCCCTCTCGACACTGCAGTAATGGCGATGCTTCACTCAGCAGGTTTAAGGGAAGGCACCCGCCACACTACAGTTCTGGAGTACTCCAACCAGGACACCCCATTTGGCAATCTTCTCCCAAACAGAAAGTGTCACTATTTGAAGGTGGGGGCTCAGACCAGCAATGCCCCTTAATGGTGATCTTCATCTGTCCTCCCTCCAGGGCCACGGGGTAGGTGCAACCGTCGGGGGTGGTGCAGAGTCACTTGCAGCCAGCTGCGATGTGCAAAGAATAATCATCGTGGCCCCCGGGGTGCACTGGGAGGCCGAGCAGCACCTCCTGCAGCCCTGTTTGCGGAACTGAATCCACCTGGCAGCCACCATGAAGGGAAAGGCAGCACACTCCTAGTTGCCCCCGCCTCGTTATTTTCTAGGGGCCTGTAAAGGCACTCGTGTCCCCGGTGATGCTATGCACAGTGTCAGTCGAGACCGCAGCCTCAGCTCCTCGGCCGGCCTGAATCAGGCCCAACGCGAACTTCCTCCAAGTGCCACTCCCAAGGCCTTGCTGCGGAGAGAGGCCTCCTTCTCAGCTCCTGACTGGTGGTGGTGCACGCTTGTGCACACCGCTCAGCCCCACACAGCTGCGTCCCCCTAACCACCTTTTTGTCGGTCCTTCGTACCCTGCGGCTCAGTCAGGTTCCGTCCAGACCAGGGCCTTGCCATGCAGGACCTGCTGCTGAATGCAGCATCAGAGTGTCAGAGTGCGGCCCTGTAAACATGTTTGGTATCCCCACTGTCTCTGGAACACCTGAAGGATTAGTTTGGTGACTGATACGGATAGGTGTACCGGATGTCAGGCAGGGCACAAGTCCTAAAAAAAGAAGTGGGGGGACGCTGACGTCACGACAGGAAGTGACGTCACGAAAGGTGCCTTGCACTTGCACCATCAGACTAATTGCCTCCCCTCGCTCACCCCTTAGATGCGATTGCATCAGAGAAGCCAGCG
Organism: Calotriton arnoldi; assembly: GCA_963921515.1. Lineage (NCBI taxonomy): Eukaryota > Metazoa > Chordata > Amphibia > Caudata > Salamandridae > Calotriton > Calotriton arnoldi. The sequence continues at coordinate 2,167,497 of CAWUFW010000836.1, forward strand.
CGTGAGCAGCGTTCTGAATGAGCTCCGATCTCGCCCCAGAGAGGCCTAAGAGTGAATGTGTGGCTCCATTTGCTCCAGTTATCGAGCTCCCGGTAAAGTAAGTGGGGGGACGCCGTCCACCCGCGTGGTACCCCGACTCGAGCCCTGATGTCAGGGGATTAAAGCGGCGGGCGACGGAAGCCACTTTAGGAAACGGCCATCTTCCTTGGCCTGATATTTGGAAATTTTACGCCCCCATCATTAGGAACTCAAAATCTATGTGCCCATCCTGGCTGAAGGCTGCCCACGCCGCAGTCCTTTGACAGCATTCCACTTACTGAGTATTATTTTAAAGTGATAACATAAGCATGTTACAGCAGCTAGGGTTGCATAGTGAAAGCATTACACAAACATGAGCCAAACATGTAAGTACATTGAAAATCATGCAATCCCGGGTCAAACAGGATTTCTTTAGAAGTCACCCCAGAGTCATTGGATGATCATCCAACTACTGTAGAAGTCATTTTCATGTCATCAGACATCATCAAGCTCTTGAAGTCATCAGCAGAGCTTAGAAACGTGAGCCCGATGATTTCAGGATGACTTGTAAATGAGTATCTGATGACTTCACAAGGTGTGACTATTCCTGATGACTTCGGGAAGATTTCAAAATGAGTATCTGATGACTTCACAAGGTGTGACTATTCCTGATGACTTCAGGAGGATTTAAGAATGAGTATCTGATTACTTCATAAGGTCCAATTGTTGTTGATGATTAGAGGATGATTTGAAAATGAATATCCAAAACTCAACAAGCATCATTTCTTTGTAACATATTGAAATTCATCCTGATGTTTTGAGAATGATTTGCCGATTACCCCAAGAATACACCCACTATTTTTGTTTAATTTGATGTCAGAAAGGTCCAACCTGCTGTGTGATTTTAGAATTATTTGCTGATTACTACTCAGTGAACACTATTTAGGTATTAAATGAGTTTTCTTTAAATGTAAATTAGCACACAGTGTGTTTCATTAGATATATAATAACATTCACAGGTAAATATTTTTAGAGTCTTTTTTATTTTACACCATTTTTATTTATAATAATCATTATTAACATGTATATTGTGATACAATGTTCAAAACATGTTAATTTTGATTCCAATTGATCAGTTGTAGGTAGGTAGCAGCAATGGAGTATGAAATTATGGGGCAGCTCAACTGGGTGGGCCAGCGCAACTCTAACTGCCGTGTAAATGGGAGATAATTAGTTTCCTGGCCCGCTGCATGGTACATAAATTAATACAATCTAGTGAAAATGAGTAATTTAATATTGAGGCGGCTATTGTTATGAGAACAGAGCATGGAAATGGACAGCACAGCAGGCTCCCCTCATAGAGTGCGCCTTGGGGTGGTTCCTAAGGTGATATAATTGCATGACTAATACATTTTAATGCGGTTTTGCGGACACCAGCACTAAAATGCGTTAGTCTAACCCATGATGCATGGTACTTGGCAGGGCTGTTTATTACATCTCTATTTAATTCTCATTGGTTCCAGTGAGTGTGGCCTTTGAAACTATGCCTCTGAGTCATTTAAGGGTGTGTACATTTATACTTTAACGAATATTGCACAGATTTCTAATGCAAGGTGTATTAGGACATGTTGATGTGCAACTTCAAAAATTATTGAAAATATTTTAGGTTTCTGAAGTTCTACTTGCTATTGTAGATCAATATTTTCTAATCTGCCACTTATTAAGTAATTTTTTGCTATATGTTTGCAGTAAGGCTGTTTCAATTGAATTAGAAATTGTGTTTTTGACCCAGTTCCGGACCAATGATGTGGTTAAAGGTAGAGCTATGTAAATACTTTTACAAAGGGCTATGCAAATGATGTTGAAGGCATTATATTTCTATTAAAAAAGTGCATATGCTGAAAAGGCTACCAAGGCCTCTGTGCTATGCAGTTTTAACAACTATTAGGCAAGGCAGCAATTATTTTTCTCTGCACTTTTCTGATGCTTTTTTCCCATGGATTTTGATGTTGAGAGTGAATCTAAATATAGAACTACTTGTTCCAGAATGCAATGCGTGATAGGAAAGAAAGTCTGTTGAATGTGCTTCCAAGCAAACATCTAATTTACTGCACAAATCAGACATTCAGATGTTGGATCTTTCCCCATTACCATTTCCTTTGCCCTTGATGCTTTTGTTTTCGCTTTTTCTGCATCACCTTTTTTTTTAACACCCAAACACACAGCTCTGAAGCTTAGCTCCTATCTATTCCTTCTTTTTTATCACCAACAGCTAGCCATACAGTTCCCCACCACACAGTTCAACTCCACACATTTGCAATCCACACCACATAATTCGACACCAAACCACATAATACAACTCAATTACACAACACACCACATACATCTAATCCACACCACACAATTCCACATCGTGCCACAACATTTAACAGCACACCATATGATTAAACTCCACTAGATACCACTCCACAACACAAAATACCATTCCTCAAAATTTCACTCCATAACGCACAATCCCACTGCACATAATTCCAGTACACTCAATACCACATATTTACTATCCATATAATTCCACAGCACACCATGCCACATAATTCCAATATACAAATCCAGTCCACGCCACACAATTCCATGCCACACAATTACACAGCTAACTAATCCAATCCAACATACATAATTCCACTACACACCACATACATACATTCCATAGCACGTAGGAAAAAGACATTGCCATGTACAATGCCAATAGCTCTGACTCAAACAAATGCGAGACTGATTACATTTTTAATGCTTATCTTGAAACTGCTGCTTGATATGCTCTTCAAACCACATTTCTGCTTGTCACACCACATTTCCTTCACTATATCCATAGTCTCGATTCCATGTTGCACTGCTCCACTCACTATTCACAACAACTGCTAGAGTCCACTCTGCACATTCAGTCTTCACATCCCACTTCACACTCAACAGTTCTTTGCACTTTTGTTCCTCACTCCACAACCCCTATTCATAGCTACTCCTTCCACTAAACATCTCTAAGTATATCTTCTCATCTTATACGCTGTCTAGGGCATCATCCACACTTGACACCATCATTTGCACTTAAGATCCATGATTATTCAGAAATTCAAAAACGAATTGTACAATTTGTGCTGCCATTTGGAATACTATTCCCTGCATTACTCACTGACCGCAACTTTGATAGTACTCTTACTACTTACCCATCACCAACAGACTAACACTCACCCATGTACAATACCGATTCACTTACAGCCAATTACATCATTTGCTTGCCACTCACTCATCCCAATACATTGGTACTCACAGCACAACCTAATAGTCCACTCTTACCACCACTTGCTAAGAGGTACTTACAGTACCATTTGCTCACAGACAACCAATAGTTCTAGTTTTTCACACCATTCATTCACTACAACCACATAGCACCATTCATACCAAACAGCCACTTGCAACACGTTAATTTTTCTCAGCCGCTTAAAGTTCATATTCTCAACCATACATCATCACTCACATTGCAGTTGCTCTGAATACTCTTCTTAACCAGTCTCCAACACCTGTTCTTATCAGTCTCCAACATCCACCATTGAGACACCCACTGACAACTCATTGGTGTTTCACATCATATAATTTCAACCACTCAAAATCCCCACTTTCATTACATTTTCTTTACCCTACTCACACTAGCCACTTACAAAATCATTTGCAATGCTGTTCACATGTTTCACTACACCATTCACTTGCATAACACCACAAACTTGCAAACCCATTAATTCATAATTGACCTGCCCCTTACCCAAAGCTATTTGCAATAACGCTCACATCTGTTACCCTCTCACACTAATAATATTACTCACTGGCACTTCTCAGAACTCCTATAACATCCTCTGACCATACTTACAAACACCCTCTCACTCATAGCCTCTCTACTTGCTCCTCTCCCACTGTTGCAACCATCTACCTATCACTGCTGACATACATCAAGTCAGAAAAGGGACGATGGTTAGGAAGATTGAGATAGCTGGGTTGTAGACATGTCTCTGGTCCTCTGTAACAGATTGTTTTAAGTGCACAAAAACGTCTAGTAGACAGAGAGAAAAATTCCTCACCCATAACATGATTGTTTCAATTTAGAGAAACACACTGTCGCTTCATTAAGAAATGCAATAAGGCCATTTCAGTTCACTGAAAGCTGATGGTAACTATGCATCTTTAAATTAAGTATACACCTGTTATTCCCCAATGAAATCTACATTTGCGGTTTTTGCAATTAGAGATTGTGTTGATATACTTAGTGGAATTGTGGTATTACCACAACAGTATGTCAGGCAGGTATCTGACATTCAATGATTAAGGGCCTGTATGTTTTTGTTTAACAGTACATTCCAGTGCTGTTAAAGTCTAGTGGAATGACCCTGGGCGAAAGACTCATCAGCCAAAGTGAACGCCTTAAAAGCAATCCTCTTGAATTATTACTGAAATGGGAAAAACTATCCAGAAGTCCTCATGAGATCATAGTGAAGTATTAAAACCACACCGTGAATTACACATGAAGTAATATAAACAACACCTGAAGTAGTAGTGATGTAATTGTGAATAGTCTGCTCCCAACCTCTAGTTGTCATGGAGTCGTCATGAAGTAATCTGTTCCCGTCCCCTAGTTGTCATGGAGTCATCATGAAGTAATCGGCTCCCGTCCCCTAGTTGTCATGGAGTCATCATGAAGTAATCGGCTCCCATCCCCTAGTTGTCATGGAATCATCGTGAAGTAATCTGTTCCCATCCCCTAGTTGTCATGGAGTCATCGTGAAGTAATCTGCCCTCATCCTTTTGTTGTCATGGAGTCATCCTGTAGTAGTTAAAGATAATCACACATTTTCCAAGGAGGTAATCAGGAGCTCATCCTTAAGTAGTTACTGTGATGACTCTGGAGTCTTCTCATTTAAATATTTCTCCCTATAGGCATACTTCAGGATGGCTTCGGATGACTTCCCCAGATAATTGCAGGAATAGCCTGGCTGAAGTCATCGGATGACTTCAGAATGACTCCTGGATGATCTTCCTTTTTGACTTGGGATATAAAGCTGCACCCAGATGCTGTGCATGCAGGCGCTCTCGTTTGTAATGAATCCCAACATAACTAGTGACACATTGAGACCTTTTTAGGGTAGTGGTTAATTTGTAAAAAAAGAAGTGCCGGGGCTCTCGTCAGGAGGCAGCTTTGACCAGCCCATTTCTCCTATTTGCGCTGCCTAACACAGCACCAACAAAACCCACAAGTGCGGAGAGGATGTGACCTAATGGCCAGAACTGCCGACTTTGGAGCTGGGGAACCAGATTCGAGTCTTGACGTTGGCTCAACATCCTGTGATTCTGGGTGAATCACTTAATCTCCCTGTGCCTACCAAAAATGAATGTGTCCTTAACTGGTGCTCAAGCGCCAGTGTTGATGATTAAGTGCCGGTGCTGGGCACCAGAAACCACGAGCTCAAATTAAGCACTGTTTTTGGGACTGTATGCAACCAATTAGAAGACCAACTTCTGTGTCAAACTCAATCCCTGCACTTTCTTACTTCTCCTGCTTGTAATTAACACAATGTTTGACACTGTAACAACTGCCATTTATCCTTATCTTTCATATGTGATGTATAGGATAAAGGACATTCTAACAGGATCTTGCACACACAAATTGCCTTTTTGCTTCATGTCTCTGGGACACACACGTTGGTTCAGATTTACTAAGTCTTTGCGTTGTCAGGGTTAACGCAAGGTCAACACAAAGGCTTCAGTAAGATGTACAAAGCCATGGAAATGGTGATTTGTGCCGCCTTACGTGACTTTGTAAAGAAATGTAACGCAACTCAGTGGCTTGCGCTGCGTTACCTTTCATTTCAAGCTGAGAAACATTCCATGGGTGGTGCATGGGCACTGCCCTGCATCCACGCATGGATCTAACACAATTGCAGGTTCACAAAGGTTTGTAAACCTGGGATTGTGTCAAATTGATGCTCCTCTAATGGAGCATTTTAGTTCTCTCCCTTACATGTAATGCAGTGTAGCAAGTTCCTTCAGGACTCAGGAAAACAAATCCTGCCATGACCACACCCGTCTTTCATCCATCCTCGGCTGATAAAATTAGTAGCTTAGTAATAGATAAATAATCAGTTATTATTTAAACGGTTGTCATAAGGTTTCTGCACATACACAGAGCTATGCACAGGAAAATGGGACCCCGGAATACAGTGGTTTGCCACCATATACCGTAGTACCCAAAAACCCCAACCCAACTAGCTTAGCATCCCATTAGCACCCAAGTACTAATGTTTGGACAACCCAGAACACGGTATCTTTATCTCAGGACTCGCAGAAGCAAGAACACTCTTTCGTCACTCACTCGTACTTGTCCACAAGGTGCGTAGGAAGAGACACTGGATAGTTTAAAATGTTTATTCCAACTTACGTGCTCTAATGTACAGTACACGTGTCAGTACTAATAGCATAATGCATATGACTAATATAAGCAGCATGGTTACAATTCCATAGAATACAAACGGGGAAAGCATCTCAGAGCTCAGTGGATAAACGTATAAATAACATTACCACCCTCCCCTTGCAGTAAGATAGTTTATTATAATAATAGAAGACCTCTGGGCTTAGTCTAGCGAACCCCCATACCTCAGTCTCTAGATGCAGAATTACATCAGCAGGACATCATAGCTCTTCTCACTGAAAAGGATTTCTCCAAGTGTCCTAAGCGCTAGTAAACTGCAGTATTAAAAGCACACAAAATCTTCATGGCAAATGCACCTAATGTTATGTCTGGGTGCGCGAGACTGGCCATATCAGGAAGAACCGAAATACATTGTTATGAGACCTTGTACATGTTGTGCAGTCTGAGCCCAAATCGAACAAGAGAAAAGGTGAAAGACAGAAAATGCAGACAGCGCAAAAGAACTTGGCAAGAGCAAAGGGCGAGGGAGCCCTGGCTCAGTGTAACGTGCGCAAAGAAAAGCAGCATGGCAGCCAGGCCCAGGCCAACATAACAAGGCAGGTAACAATCCACAAGACACCCTCCCCTGGACAGTCCGGCGGCCAGGACAGAGGCCCATCAGAGGAAAAACAAAGCCGTTGGAGCACAGGGAGCGCCCAAACGGCGAAGGGCAGGTCAATCCATGAAAGTGTAGGTGCAGAAAAAAGCCATACCCTCCAAGAGTTCATCATTGGAATCGTCAAAAAACATAGATGCCATCCAATCCATGAGATCAAAAGAGCAGGAATGCTCCTCAACAAAGGGAGCATCCAGAAGCAATGCGGGACAGCTTGCGTGATAATTGAAACAGCTTCGTTGTAGGAGATCCTGGGCAGCCGCCCAGATATCCCATTGCGCCAAAATCCCCAGTGCAGCCGCACGCGCCATACAGCCAGCAACGGAACAGTCCTGCTCATGGGCCTCTAAGGGACCCATCAACTGAACAAAATCCGGAACAGACAATGACGAATTGGAGAGGCAATAATCCAGAGTCCAGGTGAAAGGACAGCGGACACAAGTCATCACAGGTTGCACGCAAGTGAAATACGCAAAGCGAAATGAAAGAGTATATGACACACTCAGTGTCGCCAATGGCAAGACACCAAAACCGGCCAAAAGGCGTTCACGGAGCAGCTGGAGGCGTTCTGGATCGAGCAGGTCCCATCGGGGAGCAGCCATTGCGCAGAAAGCAAATTAAGAGCAAGACACCAGCCGCTAAAGCGAGGATCAATGGGAAACCGCCAAAGACACTGGAAAAAATAGAATGTATGAAAGCCGGGATGACACCAAATATAGTTTGGAAGGAGGACACCAAGCCCGACCCCACGACCTTAAAAAAGTGCACTAGGCCTTCAGTGTTAGATGCGTTAAAAATACGATGTATTAACTCCCCAAAATGTTGGGGGAGATTAGTGTTTAAAAGGGCCTGTATTTCACTGTGGGTACTCGCCACCTGGAGAATGAATGTCTCCCGGGCGGACGTGAGCATAACTTCCTCGTTTAATAATAGCGCCTTTATTCTGCTCAGTCTATTGAAATCTGCCTCCATGGTAGGGATGGAAGGCCAAATAGAGATATCAACCTTGCCATGAGGGGGAGGAAAAAGCACATTTTTGCAGCAGACAACCCTGTGCGAAACTGTTACAATGTAAGGAATGCCAGCCTGCAGGCCACAACAGTTTTCGTTATTTAAAAGTAAATAACTACCATTGGAAAGGAGAGTGAAAGTAGGTGAAATAACAGGAGCAGGAATACCTTTCAGCACACAAGCAAGATTAGGAGAGGAAACGCTACATGAGCCATGCAATTTAATGTGTTTACAAATAAGCGAATGACCCATAGTCGAGTCGCAGTACTCCCCGTGAGAAAGACTTCCTTGCCGTCCCGAAGGCATTTATACATGAAAGGCAAGGACCAGAGTTCATGCAGGAAAGCACTGCCCAATGGCCGGTAACGGCCCACAGGATAATGTTTCATGCACGAGTCAAATTCAAACAAGGAAAAAGGTAAAACGATAACCCCATGAACTAGCCATACAGCAGAATCGAGTTCTGCAACAGAGAACGGCAAAGGATCCACCTTTTCGATATGTAATAGAGTGTAAGTTGCATCTTTCATAGACATAAATTGCTGTTTGTCAGTTAAATTAAAAGGTAGAAACAAGGCAGAGGTGTTCAAAAAATGCCAAGGAACTTTACCTAACTTGAGTGTTTGTAAAGTCCATGCAAACTGCATAACTGAGCGCAATTGATTCTGACCATGATACAACACAGAAACATCATCTTGTACAATATCAACAACAGAGGACACAATATTCTCTAAAGTGTAAATGCGAGAAGACAGGGTATTAATGCTATTGTCAACAACAGCAAGCACCTTTTCCATATTTGCTTGATCTATTTCCCGAAGACGGGAAGCAGCTTCCATTTGTGATAGCTTCCAGAGTTCATTATACGTTTCATAAATGAATCTCTTAGGTCGGGGACCACGAGGTCCCAAAACAAAGTCGGACAGATCAATATTGCCTGTAAGGAGGGACAAATGTTGTTTAACAGAATCAAGGGACGAATGTTGCAACCATTGTTTGCATAATTTACCAACAGAATATGTAGTGACAGTACGGGAATCAATAAATCTCGGATCAGGCCTATCCTGTGTGTAACTAGCTCCTGAGTCGTGAAAACGCATTTGACATGCATTTGATGATGTAGGCCATACCAACCAGGGTGACTGACCTAGCTCAGAAACATTATACGAATTATTTTGTAACAGAGCCTGCAGTGACACGAGGGACATATTGAATCGTGAGCTTTCATTGGGAAAACTCGACAGGGATGGTATTGAGGGCGAATTCAATTGTTTAGTGGTTGCTAAGCCCCAACATGTAGTCTGATAGATGGAAGCATTTAGGAACATAATTTGGGTAGGGATGAGGCAAGCACGATGCAATGCCTCGGTTCCTTGTACCTGCCATGGCTTGGAACCCCAAATAGATTTTAAATCTACTGTATCCTCCCAGTACTCATAACCACCCACAGCTAGGGCACTTAAAAAGGAACCTGAATATAGCAATTTGGTGTGTGTTAACATAATTTTCTGAGTTGATGTGGTATTAAGTCTAAAATAATAAGATGCAGGGTTCGACAGATTAAAATCAGTAAAATAGGTAAACTTATTTCGAAGAGTTTGTGAGCTACCTGGCAAGGGGTTTGGACAATGTTCCCATTGGGTGTAGTTAACAGAACTACGCAGGGCACTTGGTTTATGGAGAAAATGATTACCCCAATGTTGATAACAATACAAATCGGCATAATTCGCAGAATTCATATATAAATCTTCAGCATTAAAAGATGCATAATATTTTAAATCGGCAAACAATGCTTCAACGGCATGCACATCCCAATCATCAGAATGAATATTATTTTGTACTACATCACCCATTGAAACACGAAGGACATTAGGTACATTAATAATTTCCGTCGGACCATGGATTTGATAGTTCACAGCATCCCATACGATGCCATCAGCAACTGGAAAAGCTGAAATGTTCACAAATGTGTGGTCACGCTTCATGATGTGAGACGAGGAATGAGGAGCCAAAGTTCCAGAAACATAGTCTACAGCAGAGCGTTCAGGTAAATAGTGACCATTGATTAGTAGAAAAAACACTGTGACAAAGCCAATGGACATGAACAGAAAAATCAAGAAAAGTACCAACCAGAGGTATGTCCAGGGTGGAATCAAAAAATTGTCTCTAAACCAGGATACAAAAATACTGAACTTGGATGGGACTCTTGAAGAGGTGGAATCCGAATCAAAGGAATAACGAGTCAGGCCCAGTGGCGTTGTTGGTTGATGCGCCACCGATTCAGATGCAGGATAAGTATACTCGTCCTCGTCGATATTAGTGGAGAGTTGGGGATCAATTGTAGTTTCAGGCAAAGGAGAGGATTCAGGCAAATCAACCATCTCAATTACAGCATCAGCGATCGTTCGTGTAGATGGGCCACGAACATATGTCCGATAAATGGCAGGACAAGAGACCGCTGGTGTGACACTATTCAGGATCGGCCAGGCGCTGTAGCTTGACATTTTCAACTGAGATGTATCTGTTTTCTTTGCGACCAGGAAGCGGTGGTAAAATGACTGTACATGTTCCCTTCAGGCCAAGAACTGGAACCGGTGCACGAAAAGAGGGGCCAAATTCTTTTTTATTTTCAACCTTCTCTCGAACCAGTTCTCCAACTTTCGGAAGCCAGCCGGCTACCGGAATCTGCAACGCAGGATCTGTGGCCGAAGGCAAATGTGTAGTTGCAAGTTTGTCTCGGGCTTCTTGTAAGTCCTGTAACATAGCAGAATGGTTATCTACATCAAACTTGGCGGATTGCGCCGCGATGTCTGGACCCTCAAGGTCAGGCACAAACATTCTTATGCCAAAGAGCATTTTGTATGGGGTCCGCCCACCCAGAGGTTTTCTAGGGAGATTATTAAGTGCACGTTGAACGGTATACAAATGGGCCAGCCAGTTCCTGCCAGTACCTATAACCCTAGCTGTTAAGGATTGCTTTAAGTCACGGTTCATTCGTTCAACGATAGAGTTGCCCTCAGGCCTATACGGAGACGAAAATTTCACCCGCACTCCAAGCGAAGCCATTGCATCCTTGTAAGCCCTAGAGGCAAACGCTGGACCTTGGTCCGAATGGAAGGTGCCGCATGCGAAAATTCCCACAAAGACACGCAAATCCCTGATTACATTTCGGGCGTCAGCACTCCGTTGTGGCCAGACCCAGAGAAACCGTGTGCACGAGTCCACTGCCACTAAGATGTATTTATAGGCAGTGTCTGATGAGAATGGACCGCAGTGATCCAAGTAAACACACCCAAAGGGTCTGTTAGCAATGCAGAGCGTTGTTTGTGGTGGACGTGTTACCGTGGAAGGCTTAATCTGTTGACAAACGTCGCAAGAAAGCACAAAAGCACGAGTGTCTTTATATAACCCACGCCACCAATAACGCTGCTGCAAGATGGAAACCGTAGCTGACACACCTGCATGAGCAGAAGCCATGCCTTCGTGTGCAGCTGATATTAAGGCACCCCTGCGGTCCGCGTTGGGGATCAGCCGATCTCCAACGTCAGGTATTGTTACATAAGGAACCTGTTCGGGACTTAATTTGTAAGAATACTTGGAAGGGAAACCTGTAGGGTAATTATCACCTTCCTTGGTTGCAGCAATAGCTGCTAGAATAACAGAGTCTATTTTAGACATGGACCTGGTAACCGCTGCTACTGAACACGTGATTACTGCTGAACGGGCAGCTTCATCTGCCAGATCGTTACCAATAGCGTGTGCGCCCACCCGCTGATGGCCTAAGGTGTGAACCACCTGTGTGAGGGGCAGACGTTGTTGCAATTCTGCCACTCGAACCCAAAGCATTTTATGCTTAATTGTGCTCCCTTTTGCGTCCTTGTAGTCGTTTTTCGACCAGAAAAACAGATTGTCATTGTATGATTGTACACAGTAAAAAGAATCACATACAATTAGTGTGGTCTCATCCTGAGAAGCGAACTCAAGCGCAAGTAGCAATGCATGCAGCTCGGCCAATTGTGCGGTACTATCTCCAAGTGTGCGAGTGTGCACTACAGTGGATTTGAACTTTCCATCCACAAAGGATCCCGCAACAATAGCACATGCAGCAGAATAAGCGTGCTTGGACCCAGTGGCCGGTTGCGCCGAACCATCGGTGTAGATCACACATTTGTAATCCTCAAGCGGCAGTAAAAACAAAGGAGGAGGATGAACGAATTCATACTGTAAATACTCCTGAGTCTGAAGAGAAGAATCAAAGACAAAAGTGACGTCCGAAGACGTCAAGGACGTAGCCCATTGTATCCAACGGGGATGCATTGCTTTTGAGTTCGGTACACTTGCCTTTGTTACTGCCTCCAGGGCAGGACAGGGTGTTACCACCAGAATCCGCTTTCCCTGTGCCAGTGCGCGTTCTTTTAGAATCGCCATTTGCACTGCAGTTAGAACTTTTTCGACAGATGTAAAGCGCAATTCAGCGGAAGTGTACAGATGTGACTTGTATGCGATGGGTACTGTATCACCTTCATTAAAGGTTAAATAGGTGAATCCCACCGCCCCCGGAATTATTCGAATCACCAGGTTTGTGTGGTTATCACGAGTCAAAAGATATTTAGACTCCAAAAGGTCTGTCTGCAAAGACTGCAGAATTGAGGTATGCTCAGGCAGCCAGCAAGACCTTGAATAAGTAGGTTGTATCAAAGCATACAAAGGCTTGATACGCTGGGCATATTCGGGAATGTAAGTACGCCCGAAATTCAGGAACCCCAGCAAAGACTGAAGTTTCTTCAGAGTATTTGGGGGCACAAGTGTGCACATTTTTCCAAGAAATGGGGGCTAAGCCCTTACCTTCGTTATTGAGCTCATAGCCCAAGAACAGAACGGTAAATTCAGCTATGTGTGACTTAGCAAAGTTAAATTTGTAACCCTGCTCCGCAAATTCAAGAATAATGCGGTCCACACGAGACAGGTGCTGATATAACTCGTCGTCTGTCAGATAGATGTCGTCTACATACGAACATGCGTCTTGATCAATGTCATTTAACAAAGAAACAACACGGGCGGCGAAGATACCCGGACTATTTTTATAGCCCATGGGTAAACGCCGGAACTGGAATAATTTACCACCGGATGTAAATGCGGTCCATTGACCACTCTCCGGGGCTAGGTTGTGCGTGTAGAAACCGTTTGAAAGGTCAAGTGTCGTTTTGTATTTTTTACGAACAAGACTGTCTACAAGCGCAGAACTGTGTGTATTTTGCACCGCAAAGTTCCGACAATGAGAGTTTAAATGTCGGTAATCCAAAACTAAGCGGTACGATCCATCGGGTTTAGAAACCACGAAAAGGGGATTGTTCATAGGTGATACGCATGGTTCAATTACTCCCTGATATTCCAACTGTGTCAGAATTTCGGAGACGGGGCCTTTTGCCTGCCGTTTTATGGGATATTGGGGTTGTGGCTGCGGTAGTGACCGCAAAGGTATTGCATGAGGAGGTGATTCTTCATCCCATCCCACATGGTTGCGGTATAACGCTGGTGCCAGGTACACAGCCCACTCAGCTGCAAGTGCTTCAGCTTTGTCTTTTGGGACATGCCTTGAAAAGCTTGGAAGGATTACCTCCTCTCCTTTATGTGCAGCTAAAACGAATGGGGGTGGCCAATCCACCTCCGCTAACAAAATGTCATATGAAGAGGTTAGATTTTCCCAAAAAATCCCTTTTATTTCACGCGGTATATCACCTTCAATTTGGATGACTATGTTGTATAGTCTGTCAGGGGGTGCCACTCTCGTGTAAGCTGTCTCTACAGTAACGAATGTTTCAGTTGCTGTCGCCTCCATATGAGGACGTAGCGCCTCCCGCACTATGGTAACTTCCGCGGCGCTGTCTAGGAGGGTCACTGCCCACGTCCAATTCTGGAGTCTCGTTCTCACGGTCTGAGGCATATTTCGCTGTGACAGCAGCAACTTTTTTCTTCTGAAATTGCGGTCGAGGAAGATGAAAGTCTTCTGCTTTCCCTCTGACTTGTTGTCGAGGTTGGTCTCGCTCCTGGGGAGCCTCTCGGCCCCTTCCTCTATCTTGCCGTCCTCCTCCACCAGCCTGTGACGACGTCTGGGCCTGTGAAGAACGAGGAGAACGCGTATCAGAGCTCTGAAACCTTTCTGGTGATTTAATCCTTGACCTATCACGTAAATCATAAGTACGTTCAGAAGAAACAGAAACTGGGGAAGCGCCTCTCGACCCCGGCTTCTTTTGTTGCTTACCCTGTTTTTTCTGTCTCCAACTCTTTTTAGTGAAGACTGGTCTATCATCTTTCTCAGATGTACTTTTTGTTTGTGTAACTTGGGTTTGCGATTGAGTTTGCATTTTTACAAAAGGCTTGTTGCCTAGGCTGTTTCTTCCAATTGTTTTATAAGCCCGGGCAATAATTTTCGGTAATTCGCGAGGCCTGTCCAACTCTGGGACCAAAGCCAAAGCATTCGCTACTTGAAAGTTCATAGCATCGCCCTTGACATTTCCAAGGATCAGCTCAGCTACTACATCAAACACTCCCACTAGTCTCATCCCTAATTCCACAGCCGCTTCAGGGCCATGTTCATCCTGTACTTTTTTAATTACAGAGGGTAGAACTGTCATGGAAGGAGTTCCAAAACATTTTGAATAAACTGCTGCGAATACCTTACCCCAGTTTTCACATGATGTCAAATCGGGGATTAAGTCTTTTGGCAAACTTATCGTAAGGATGCGATGTTTATCCACTGGGGACGTATGTGGAAACACCGCTTCTATCTGATCGAACTTTTCGGCAAGCCAATAAGGATAGTCGTCCTTATTTTGTGGACGTTTGCCCATCACAGAATTTACCATGACAGGACTTATGGTCACTCCAGCGGCTATAGCTGGTTGGCCTGCGACTACAGGAGCAGCTCCATGTAGGCTACCTGTAACGTATGTCACTAGGGCTCGATGCACTCGCACCAATTCGGTATGCATAGTGCGAAGTTCCGCAAGCGGTAATGCCAGATAATTCGGATGCGGAGTATACCCGGCCAATACAGGCCAAGTGGCCCCCTGAATTGATAAGGGGCCTAAACGAACTGCGGTAGTTGGTTGTGGTAGGGCGCCATTAAACCAAACACGGTGCTGCCAAGCCGTGAGAGGTACTTCAAGATTTGTATAGGGTCGATAGTCAGCAGGAATAGCGGTGGGTTTATATTCATGAAACAGATTATCATCTGCCTCCACCGCTTCAAAAGTGACCCAAGTGTAAAACACCTCAAAGTGGTAAGCCGGATCGGCTTGAACCACAAAGACCAACTCGATCCCTGTATCAGGCACTCCATATACCCGTAAGTGGTCTCGGAGTGCCCCTCGACTATGTGCAGCAATCGCCACACCAGCCATAACTAAACAATTGTATTCGACAACCTAACAGGGAGCACAAAAATGGGTCTGTTAACTAACCTTTTTTAATAACTTCAAGCTTGAAAGAACCTATAAAACATTCAATATAGGAGGTATCACCATCCCATACGCCTCCGGAAGCGTACGCGAGGGGTTTGTGGACAAGCACAAGTACTACTCAAGCGTCTCGCAGATAAGCAGCCCCACGGTGGTCGCGCCATGTCATAAGGTTTCTGCACATACACAGAGCTATGCACAGGAAAATGGGACCCCGGAATACAGTGGTTTGCCACCATATACCGTAGTACCCAAAAACCCCAACCCAACTAGCTTAGCATCCCATTAGCACCCAAGTACTAATGTTTGGACAACCCAGAACACGGTATCTTTATCTCAGGACTCGCAGAAGCAAGAACACTCTTTCGTCACTCACTCGTACTTGTCCACAAGGTGCGTAGGAAGAGACACTGGATAGTTTAAAATGTTTATTCCAACTTACGTGCTCTAATGTACAGTACACGTGTCAGTACTAATAGCATAATGCATATGACTAATATAAGCAGCATGGTTACAATTCCATAGAATACAAACGGGGAAAGCATCTCAGAGCTCAGTGGATAAACGTATAAATAACATTACCACCCTCCCTTGCAGTAAGATAGTTTATTATAATAATAGAAGACCTCTGGGCTTAGTCTAGCGAACCCCCATACCTCAGTCTCTAGATGCAGAATTACATCAGCAGGACATCATAGCTCTTCTCACTGAAAAGGATTTCTCCAAGTGTCCTAAGCGCTAGTAAACTGCAGTATTAAAAGCACACAAAATCTTCATGGCAAATGCACCTAATGTTATGTCTGGGTGCGCGAGACTGGCCATATCAGGAAGAACCGAAATACATTGTTATGAGACCTTGTACATGTTGTGCAGTCTGAGCCCAAATCGAACAAGAGAAAAGGTGAAAGACAGAAAATGCAGACAGCGCAAAAGAACTTGGCAAGAGCAAAGGGCGAGGGAGCCCTGGCTCAGTGTAACGTGCGCAAAGAAAAGCAGCATGGCAGCCAGGCCCAGGCCAACATAACAAGGCAGGTAACAATCCACAAGACACGGTATAGAAATATAAGGAAAATATAAGGATGTTTCAGTGACTTCAGCACTCAATGAGGGCATCTGCAAGTCACAACTTGTGATTCAGGCAATGCCACACAGCCTTACATTCTTAGAGGTCAGTAAAATGCCTTCAATAAATTGTTTAATGCTAACATCTGTTATTCATAGCTCTTATGGGAGGAAGAAGTGTACTACTGAGGGGCCGATTTCAATGTCGGGCCGAATTCATAGGACCGACCGACACCCGGTCGGCGGTCCTGCCCGCCTTATTAGGATGCGACCGAACACTGTTCGATCGCATTCCTACATTTCACTATGGGAGCATGCATTATGGCCGTAAAGTGGCTGTAATGCATGCTCCCTTAGGGAAATGGGAGGTGTGGATTTCTGCACCCCGTAGCAGGCACCTCAAGGTGCCTTCCACGGGGTGCAGGGATCAACACTCTGCCGCCGGCTGGCATGGAAACCATGCTGGAAACCGTGCATCGTAATCTCATGGGCGTAAAGGCCCGCCCTTGAGATTACTGGCTGGCTTCTGACTGGCCGATGGGCTCCTAGAGCCCATCGGAAGCCAGCCAGAATGACCGTCCAGTTTACTTTCCGACTGCCTAGATCATAATTAGGTGGTTGGAAAGTAAACCGCACAGCCAATTACGATGCAGCCCTGAAGCTCCGACCATCGATCGGAGCCTTTACAGGCCGCATCGTAATCATCCCTCTAGTGTTTTATATATACATTTATACATTACCTACTGGCGGTCACCAGTAGGTAGTCATAATTATAATGCAGTTTCCATAGGAAGAGCGTTTTTTCATTTGCCAATAACTTTGGCGTAGTTTGACGAATATTCGCGAAATTTTAAAAACTCATTTGACGCTCACTTCAGCTGCTGTCTTGTAAATTTTTGTAGTGATCCGTCAAACAAAGAAAAAGGGGGGGGGGACCCAAAACGCTTTTTCTCCATGTTAATTTCCTTAGGAAACTTTAGACACGGCTACAGCCTGAACAACTGAATGGAATTACACCATATTTGGCAGAAAGGTTGCTCTTGGTCCGGAAAGCACTATTTTTGTTAAATGATGTAAATCCGTTCAGTAGTTTCTGAGAAATGTAAATATTTCTCAGATATACAACTGTGGCCCCTGCCAATCTCGTGCCTGAGATCTGATTGGCTGCGAACGCTTCAAACCAGGCAGTGTTGGCAGCCATCTTGTGACTCGGCTGAACCGAGTCACAAGAAAAAGCGTTAAAAAAAAGAAAATGGGGCAGGGTAGAAACACCCTGACCCCTTTGGCCTCTTCAGGAGGTTACAAAGGGACCCCCAGGGCCCAAAAAATGATGTATTTTTTTTAAATGTGGTGGGAATTGTGGTGGATCTGCGAATCCCGCTGAAAAGTTTTAAAAAACGAAGCACGGGTTCCTGCGCTTCGTTTAATTAGGACCCTGGGTGTGTCGTGTAGTTCTTACAAATCTTTATAGGATCTGCGCGTTTAGACAACATAAACTAAGGGATTGGTGTCCAGACTGATTCCAGACACCCCTGAAGGATATATTAGCCTGTAGACCAGCTAGCTCAGAGTGCCACTATAAGCCCCACAACCTTACCAAGGAGTGAATAGGGAGTGAATAGTTTCTGGCAACCACAGGACATGACAAGCCTGATCCCTCAGGGATCGTGGAAACAGTACAGTACTTTTCGCTCAGTCACTCATGCTCACTTGGTCTCAGAGAGTTATACAGAATAAACAGAGGGGACGTTTTCAATAAGCATTTATTGAACCAGCATCATTCTAGTATAAAATACGTGTGCTGCAACAACTATTAGACAGAAACCGATATATACGATTACAAGCACCAACAGAGTAAATAAAAGGTAGAATTCTTCCATGGTGCTAAAACAATGAATATATGCAGGTATATCTATATATATACATGGCAGTAATCGTGCGTACTCCTAAGATGCTAACCCTAGCTAAGTGTACCTATCATGTATGTATGTAGGTGTAAAGCCAAGAATCCCCCCAGGAAAGAGCCAACCCCATTATCTGATGGGAGAGAATGAAGGACCCCGTCTTGGACTCCAGTTGGACACCCTGCAAGGGATGTCAGACCACTGCGTTCTGGAGTGTCTGCGTGCAGGGACTTCAGCATCTTGTGTCATCATGGAAGCCTCTCCTCTGGTTTACCCATCAAAGATGTGGTACCTATGTACCCGAAAGTTACCCTCAGGGGTTCTATCTAGATGTGTCATGGAATTGTGGGCCAGTCATCCAAGGATGACGATAGCGGTGACTTTTGTACGAAGGTATTATACAGAAGATGGTAATCCTGCTGTGATACTAAGAATCCTCATGCATAACAAATGAGGCTAGTTTTCGGAAAAAAACACACGACATTTATTCGGCACCTAACTAGGTAAATGGTCAGCACCAGAGCCGTTATGTAGAGCAAGGTAGGACAAATGTAGGTAAAAGGTTTTGCAACTACCTAGGCCTATATTGGGTTACATTAGGGTTCATAACAGGGGCAAATAAAAAAAGTAATGATGGGGCGGGCCCCACGGGGGCCCCCGCAGCCCCCGGACCGCCACTGCCCCAGGGCTATAATAAATCATAGTGCATGGGGGGCTCCAGCCCCCCATGCAGCCCTGGGGACCGCCACCTCCCCGGGGCTAATTCACATAAATGCGGGGGCCCATGCGCCCCCCTCACTGCCCCGGGGACTGCCTCCTCCCCGAGGCTAATTGACTGAAATGCAGGCGGCCATGTGGCCCTCCGCAGCCCTGGGGACCACCACCTCCCCGGGGCTATATTTAAAAATAATGCGTGAGGGGCTCGAGCCCCCCCCCCACGTAGCCTTGGGGACCACCACCTTCTCGGGGCTTCATTTTTGTTGGAGAGGGACGCACAGCCCCCCTCGTGGAGCCGTTAAAGGCCCTGGAGACTGCCACCACCCAAAGCCAGCTGCAGCAATGTCCTGGGGTACCCACACCAGGGACATTGCAGTTTGCTTTGGCAGGAGCAAGGCCATAGCAAACTCTGGTCCGCTTCATGGAAGCAAGAGCATTGAAAATCTTCCATGAAGCGGAGCAGAATTGCTTTTGGACAAAGGGAGCTGCATGATTGCAGGAGCTGGGGAGCTGGCAGGGACTGCGGGGCCCTTGAGGCTCCCCCGGCAGTCCCCAACAAGGTGGCCATGCCCCGGGGGTTAGGGTGCCCGGGCCGAAGTTGGCCCAGGGAGGTGGGGGATGTGCTGGCCCCCCTTCCCATTTAATAAAAAAAAAAATGAAGGCCTGGCCCTGGGGCATGGGGTCACTGGGGCCAAAATCGGCCTGGGGGGTCTGGGCAGCCCCCCTGCCTGTTTAAATAAAAATTAAGGCCTGGCCCTGGGGATGGGGTCCCTGGGGCCAAAAATGGCCTCGGGAGGGTGAATCGCGCGGCCCCCTCCCTTTTTTTTAATATGACAAAAAACGGGCCAGGCCCCAGGGGATGGGGTTCCCGGGGCCCAAAAGGGTCCAGGGAAGGGTGGGGGTGCCACGCAGCCCCCTTCCTAAAATATAGGGAAATAAAAGCTGGCAAATTTCCAAGACCCTGCCCTCTTTCTCCACCACTCTGCAAACGCTCCTTCTGGCATGCTGCTGGGTGGGGGATAACGTCCCCTTGGCTGCTGAAGGTCCTTAGGGGCCAACAAGACCTCCTGTTACCTCCAGTAAGCCCCACACAGTGGGATTGCTGAGAGGCGGTCCGAGGCTACACCCCCTTTCTGCACCACTCTGCAAATGCACCTCTGGGTGCACTGCTGGTGGAGCGATGAGGTCCCCTTGCATCCTGAGCACCTCAGGACTTAAGTGGACTTCATCCCCCAAGCAGCAGTGCATCAGGAGGCTTGTGTGCAGAGTGGTGGAGAAAGGGGGGGTGGCCTCTGATGAGCTCGCAGCATTCAAGCTGTGTGGTTCTTACTGGACAGCTAGTTGGCCCCCAAGGACCCTCAAGAGCCAAGGGGACTTCATCCCCCAACTAGTCGTGCACCAGGATGCGCAGTTGCAGAGTGGTGGAGAAGGGGTGTTGTCACCAAAAACCTCTCAGCAAACTCACTGTGTGGGACTTGCTGCAAGTAAGAGGGAGGGTAGTTTGCCCCCAAGGACCCTCAATAGCCAAGGGGACTTCATCCCCCTACTAGTAGTGCGCCAGGAGGCGCGTTTGCAGAGTGGTGGAGAAAGGGGGCGTGGCCTCCTATGATGTCTCAGCAATCCTGCTGTGTGGGACTTACTGGAAATAACAGCAGGGGTAGTTGGCCCCCAAGGCTGTCCTTGGGGGCCAACTACCCCTCCTGTTACCTCCAGTAAGTCCCACACAGCGGGATTGCTAAGAGATGTTCGGAGACTATGCCCACTTTCTCCACCACTCTGCAAATGCGGCGGGTGGTGCACTGCTGATTGTGGAATGAAGTCCACCTTACCTCTGAGGGACCTAGGGGGCCAAAAAGCTCTCCTGGTACCTCCTGAAAGTCCTACACAGCGGGATTCCTGAGAGCTGGTTGGAGGCCCAGACCCTTTTCGCTACCACCCTGCAAATGTGATTACCTTAGAAATTCACTGAAAAACCAAAGGTTACAGGGACGTTATAGTCAGGAAATAGAATTTAAAAACCCTTAGAAATTCACTGGAAAAAACCAAAGGTTACAGGGACGTTATCATTAGGGTCAGATTTTACATGTACAAATCCAGTGAAATTCAGTAGTTATAGTTAGCTTAGCTAACTATAACCTCACATATTACACCACTCATGACATGGTCAGTGACCTCACTGATGACATCACTGATAACATCACACCTGCCCACTCAGGCAACCCCTCAATCTCCAAGTGTGACCGGCTTTCCACCTCACCCCGAGGGGAATCCCCCAGGTCATTTCCCAACAGACAATCAACAGGCATTGATATGCTGACAGCTACTCTCAAGGAACCTGAGATCCCCCTACTCAAAGGGAACCTGAGCCACTTTGTACGAGTGCTCAGAGTTGTCCACTGCAACTACTTGGTGGTGAACATTGGGAACTACCTGATCTTCAGACACCAGTTGACACCTTACCGTAGTCACACTGGCTCCTGTGTCTCTCAGAGCCTCCACCCTCTGATCATTTATGGTCACCCACTATCTGTACTTCTTAGTGTCCTCAGGCACGAGGGTCCTCTGGACCATCTCACTGTCCCCTACTGAGACATGTGTCATCTAAGCTGGCTCCCACCCTCCTCCTGGAACCAACTCCTCCCCAAGCGCTACACTGCCAACCCCCATGACAGCGCACCAGTGGGTGCCAGTGTCCACTGGGACACTTTTGATCCCCTCTCATGTGACCCTCCTGACCACATGCATAACACTTGCGGGGACCGTTCTCTGCAGGCTTCCCTATAGAGATCCAAGGCTTTTTCTCACCTTGGGATGGGAGTCTTTACCCTGAGAACTAGATTGGGGCCCTTTTGGGGACACTCTCTGTTTACCCATGTCCCCCCCACTCTTCTACTGGGGACCTTGCCCACCCTTGGTGGAGCCTCCAAAACACCACCTGTGGACCCTGGTACTCAACCAGCAGTCAGCCTCCTGAGCAAACTTCCTGGGGTCATTAAGCTTACTGTCAATCAATTGCTAGACCAGCTCTGGAAAACTGCAATCAAATAATAAGGCCCTTGTTAATCAGCTAACTCACTGCCCTTCACCCAAGCATCCAATGCTCTGCAGAAGGAAGCAACATTTTCAACACATGTCTGTGACTCAAGATTTTTAATGGCCCTGAACGTCTGTCTGTACCTCTCTGGGGTTAAACCATACCTCCTGACCAGGACCTCTTTCATGAGGGGGTACTTCAACTCATCATTTTGGGGTAAGTTTAGCAAGGTGTTCCTCCCCTCTGCAGTGAAGCGGTTCCGCAAGCCTGCCCCCCAGTCTCTCTCAGTGACCCTGTGGGATTGCATTGCTACCTCATAGTCCATAAATCACTGATCAAGTCTGTCACTGGTGGCAGACTAACTCTGAGCACCCCCACAGAGTATGTTAGCCTGGTTTGCATTAGCTAGCTCACAGTGCCACTAGAATCTCCTCCTCTCGGGGAGAGATTAGTTTCTGGCAACCTTAGATCATGACAACCCAAATTCCTCAGAATCGTGGAAACAATGTACTACCTTTCACTCAGTCACTCGTGCTTACTTATTCGGTTTGTCTCAGAGAGTTACACAGAATAAACAGTCGGGCGTTTCAATAAGTATTTATTGAACAGTTGTTATTCTAGTGTAAAATATATGTGCTGCGGCAACCAGCAGACAATAGCAGAGATATATTATCAGCAGTACGATAAAAGCAAAGGGATAGAACAGTTCTACCATATTGCAATAATCATGAATACATATATGAATCTAAAAGCATTATGAAAAGTGCGCGTACTCCTACGATGCCTAACTAGATGTACCTGAGTGTACCTAGCATATGTGTAGGTCTAAAGCCTAAGAGCCAAGAATCCCTCTAGGATTTAGTCAAACCCCCATACCTGAATAGAGAGAGTGTGGGACACCATCCTGGTCTCGAGTTGGACACCCCACAAGGGCTGTGTTAGACCGCTGTGTTAGACCGCTGTCAGCTGGAGCGACTGCATGCAAGAGCCTCAGCGTCTCTGGTCAGTGTGTCAGCATGGAAGTCTCGGTTCCCTCTATCTTACCGGGGCAAGATGTGGTGTATTTATACCCTAAAGAGTCTCGGTCCTCAGTATGGTTTGTTTTGGACATGAGGAAGATGTCAGGGGTGAACTTTGTACATACATATTATGCAGGTGGTGTATTCCTAGAGAGCCATGCATAATTGATGAGTACAGTGTGGGCCTGTGTTTGGGAAAAACCCTGCTGTATTCAAAACCACAGGATAGATAACGTTCAGCCCTCAGAGCTGGTGTACTAGCGAGGACCAATGTAGGTGAAAGATCATGCCTATATAAGGAATCATGACTGTAACAGGACATGTACAGTTATGACCGTAATAGGGCATATGCGGCTATGACCATAATAGGGCAAGTACGAATATGACCATATTAGGGCAAATATGAATACGTCCATTTTAGGGCATGTACGAACGGGTCTACATTAGGGCCTCTATACGGGACATAACACCCACTCCTCTTCCGAATTGGATAACAATGACCATACTTAAAATCTGGACAATTTAAAAATATACTTAAAAAGCAAGTAAAAACATGGTTTTAAAATCTTTAAAAAAAAATCTTGCTAAAAATGTTAATAATTCAGCTATTTCCAATTGGCACTAAAAGAATATCTATTTTGTTTCTCCATATAAGTTGCTTCACTCAAAACGAAAGAAGGCCACGCTCTTGTCAAGCGAAAGTGTCAATTTAGGAAATGTTCCAAATTTGGTTCATTTGTTTTGAAACGAGAGAAGAAGCCGAATTATTCCCAGGACACGATGAGCCAATTCAAGATTAAGCGTCCTGGCTGGGAAGCACAATATTATCAGTGTTACCTGCTGCAGACGACAAATCCAATGCCTCACAGAGAACGTCAATCGCACACAGATGGAATGTAGCACTGCCAACAGTCGGTGCTGCGGCAGCTTGTGCGGCAGTTGTTACCTGGGTGCCTGTGGAGGAGTCACCTAACCCAGCAGGAGCAAACGGCACCTGTGGATTCTCAAGGAATGCATTCGTCAGGATTGGAAGCCGCTGAGGACAACGCAGAGCGTGGGCCTTTATGGGGTCCAGCATTGCATCCGTGTCCGGAGGCGCATCTGATGGAAACGTTAGACAGAGATCCAACGTGCATTCTTCTCCGCAGAACAGGCATCGAAGAACAGGTAGGATGCAGTCTACCCAGACTGGTCTAAATGATAGAAACCAGGAGGCATTGAGTTCTCGCAGGCAAGGAATGCCCAGAAGTTGTACCATGCGTTCACGGTATGTCCGCTCCAGGAGCGTGTTCGCCATTCCCTCGGGGATTGGGCCGTCCATTGCGTAGCAGCAGTATTATGAATAGGACCCCTGCAACCAGCAATAGGATAAGCCGGAATCCTCCAAATATGCTTCCCAATACGGAGTGTATAAAGTTTGGGATTACTCCGAGGACTGTCTGAAAGGTGCTTAACAGTCCTGACCCTATGGTCTTAAATAGGTGTACAATACCGCTCGTATCAGACATATTGAAGATACGTCCCACCATTTCTACGAAATGAAAGGGGCAGTTTGTACGTATAAGCGCCTGTATCTCAGTCGAGGTCCTTGCAACTTGAAGTTCATAGGTTTCTCGAGCGGAGGTTAAGGGCACGGGTTTCTGTAAAAGCATGGCTTTCAATCTGCTCAGAGTATCAAATTGTATGAAAGAAACATTCAGTGAAGGCCATAACAGCGCCTCCCTGACTGTGTTCAGTGGTGGAAACAATACTTGCATACAGCAAGTAACCCTGGAGTTAACAGTGACCAGATAGGTGACGCCCGGAAGCATCCCACAGCAACCTTGATCATTTAGCATTAAGTAACTCCCATTCGAGAGCAGCTGGAAAACCGGCGTGATCATGGCCGCTGGGGTCCCTGACATGTGACAAGATAAGTTCACTACTGAACCGCTGCAGGCTCCGTGCAGAGAAATATCCTGACACATGAGAGAACCACTTAAAGCGTTCTTGCAGTTTGTACCACTCAGATACACTTCTCGATCCCCATCCCGGCATCGGTATCTATATGGTAACTCCCAAGTTTCCTTGATGTATCCCTTACCCATTTTCTCATATTTGCCTGCCTGCCTTTGCTCAAGGCAATATTGAAACTGAAACGTAGTGACCGGCAGAGTGATTTGGCCATGAATTAGCCATTCTGTTGATGGTGATTCGGCTACAGTGAATGGTAACCTTTCCAGTTTCTCAATACGCAGCATTGTATATTTGGCTCCCCTCTGTGCCATTTCTGTCTGTTTATCAGTTAGATTGTATTCTGAAAACAGAGACGTGGTGTTTATAAAACGCCAGGGCCCATAGCCTGCACGCAAAGATTGTAGCGTCCAGCTTAACATCATAATAGAACGTAGCTGAGATGGCCCGTGCTGTAACAAGGCCAAATCTTGTTCTAGTATGTCGATCGCCGAAGACACAATGTTGCCTAAGGAGTAAATCCTGGGGGTCAAAGTTGTTAACCCATTATCTACTACAGCTAAAGCCTTTTCTAAGTTAATACGGTCTATTTCTCGTATTCTTTCTGCGGCCTCTTGATGGGATATTTTCCAGTTTTCATTATAATAGGCATAAAGGCCTGCATATATGAAACGTTTCTGACGTTTTTTCCTTGGGCCTTGTAAAAAATCCCTAAGGTCTACATTAGGTGTGAGTAAGGTCAAATGATGTTTTACTTCTGTGAGTGTTGAGGTCTCTAGCCAATCAAGGCACAACTTCCCAACACTATAGGATGTCACTACCCCTGGGTGTTGTCTCTGTACATAGCGTGGATCTGGCCTATGGATACTAAACCCTTCGGTTGTATTCATAAATCTCTGTTGATAGGTGTTCGTGTCAATGGGCCAAATCAGCCATTTCGTCCAATTAGGATCTGACCTGTTGTACTGGAGAATGTCATCTACTCCTACCCCTTGTGTAGTTGAATTCTGCCCCCCGCCCATCTGTGATGGTGTAGGAAAGCCGGGTGAGTTCATTTCCTTATTCTTGGCTAGTCCAAGACAGGATGTCTGTTGCACAGTTTCATTCAGAAATATTATCTGCTGTGGAATGATGCATGCTCTAAATAGCGCTTCTGTTCCCTGGACTTGCCAGTCCCTAGATCCCCAGATTGATTTTGAATCTATAGAGGTCTTCCATAGGTCGAAACCCTTTGTAGACAGCTGGGCCATGAAGGAAGCAGAGTAAATCTGTTTGGTGTTAGTCAACATAATTTTCTGAGCTGAAATTTGTGCCACTTTATAATAAAATGACTTCGGGTCGGATGTGTTAAACCCTGAAAAGTATGTGAATTTCTGTGCAAAAGTTTGCGAACTACCTTTTGGAGGTGTTGGGCAGTGTTCCCACTGGTGGTATTCAAATACATTTCTAGGTGTTATAGATTTGTGCAAGAAATGATGACCATAATGTTGGTAACAGTACAATGTATCATAGTCTGAAGTACCTTCTAACATTTCATTGTTCGGAAATGCAGCAGTTTTTTCTAAAACAGACATTAAGTTGTTCACAGTATCAGTGTCCCAATCATCAGAAAATGTACTGGAGGTAATGATATCACTTAAACAAATTTTAAATACATGTTTAAGCCTTAAAAGTTCAGTCGGACCGAATACATCATAATCAATCTTGTCCCATACTATACCGTCCAGTATAGGAACTGCTGTGATGTTCACTGAAGACAAGTCTCTTGTTTCACGATGTGAAGACTGGTGTGGTTTTAAAATCAAATTGACTCTTTGGGCTGTAGAGCTTTGCTGAAGGTATCGTCCATTAATAAGCATACTAAAAGTTATTATTAAACTTAGCCAGAAAATGAAAAATAAAATCCCAGTGATATACCATAGTTCTATCCAATCCAAGGTAAGTCTTTCTAAAAAAGTTCAAAAAGTCAGTGGGTTTCTGTTTGAGTGATTTTTTGGCTGGCGTCGTTTCCGGCTCGCTTGGATCCAGTGAAAACGTATCAAAGTTCATGAAATAGCCAGAAGCAGTTTGATCAATTGTTAGAATTGCATTGGGATTTGTTGAAATCGGATTTTGCTCTTGACGAGGCATGTTGTCGTAGATGTCTGTAGTCGGTCTGATTGCAACTTGGTTGTTAAGTTGATTTTCATTTTGAAGATGAACTTCTTGTTGAAGTGGAATGAGTTCCATAGATTGTTGCTTAGTCCTTCATTCCGTACAGGTGGCTCTTCAAACGTGATGAGTCTTTCTGTTTGAACTTCTTGGATTGTAGCGAGAGGAGGGCGTCTGTTACTGTGGAGTCCACGAGGCCTACTGTTTAGTATCGGCCACATAGTGTGGCTTGATTAAGTCAATTGAGACAAATCTTTTCTCCTTTTTCCCGGCAAGAGGCGGCAACAGTACAGTTCTTGTGCCTTGGATTGCTAGGACCGGTGCAGGCTTTCTGTACGATGGCCCAAATTCTTTTTTGTCAGCAATCTTCTCTCTGACCAGATCCCCGATTTTTGGGATCCAGATAGGTCTTGCCGTTACTGCCTTGACTTCCTCAGTGGCGGTCTATTTCTGGAGCACGTTACTTTGTCGTGTTCTGGATTCATTTAGATGCTGTAAAACAGCCAAACGATCATGGATATCAAATGGTTTTTGACCCGCCACTGCGCCTTCACAATCAAGATCAGGTACCCACATTATTGTCCCTCGTAAGGAGTGACACCCCCTAGAGAGCTTCTTGGCTGGTTATTAATCGCTCGCTGTACCCCATAAAGGTGATCAACCCATCTACCGCCCTTGCCTAATACCCTAGCCGTTAAAGATTGCTTTAAGTCTCGGTTTTTCCTCTCCACAACAGAATTTCCCTCGGGATGGTACGGAGAGGAGTACCGCAATGCTACGCCCATTCCTTCCATGGTCTCTTTGTAAGCCTGAGAGCTAAACGCCGGACCACGGTCAGAATGTAATGTGCCAACTGCGTATGTGCCGATAAAGACTCGCAAATCTTTTATAACAGTTCGAGCGTCAGCCGAGCGCTGAGGCCAGATCTTGAGGAAACTTGAGCTGGACGTACACGAACAGACAACCTAATGCTGTCTAATAATGGTATCTGTACTGGACGTGTTGTGGTGGACCCTCCCATCTGCTTGCAGATGTCGCAGTTCCAGACATAGTCTCTAATCTGCCTTCTCATCACAGGCCACCAGTAGCGTTATTTCAACAAAGAAACAGTCTCCCTAAGTCACTTATGTACAGAACCTTTCCCTTCGTGTGTTGCCACAATTAAGCCTAACCTACGATCCATATTTGGTATTACTCTATCCCCCACTCCAGGAATCTGAGCATATAGAATATTTTGTGCATCTAACTTGTAGGAGTATTTGAGTCGAAATTTCTTTGGTACTGCTGTGCTGCCTTTGCGCGAAGCGTTGACAGCTACCATTATCTCGCCGTCTATTCTCGTTCTTGAACGAGTGATTGCAGCTACGGACGCTGTGCGTACAGCCCCCTTTGCGTCTTCATCAGCCAATGAATTCCCTTCAACGTGAACGCCATCACGCTGATGACTCAGTGTATGTATCACGTGAGCCCTTGGTAGTTCGTTTCTCAACTCCACTACCCGTTCCCATAGCATTTTATGCTTAATTGTGCCACCTTTTGCATCTTTGAACCCGTTTTGTTCCCAATGATGTAGATATTCATTGTACGACTGTACACAGTAAAAGGAATCACACACAATCAGTGTGGGGAATTCATGATCCGTATTTATAAGTGCCAGTATCAGTGCTTTGAGTTCTGCCAACTGAGCGGTGCAGTCTCCTAGAGATTGCGTTTTAGTGCAGCTTGGAAGGAACTTGCCATCACGCATGCGACCTTTAACGATTGCACACGCTGCGCTGTAAGCTTGCTTACTCCCTATGGCCGGTTGAGCAGAACCGTCAGTGTAAATAATGTATTCATACTGATCTAGAGGCAAAATTTCATTTGGTAGAGGATATTCTTGTTCGTATTGCAGAAATGCTTGTGTTTTTAAACTTGGATCAAATCTGTATTCAACATCCGTTGCAGTAAGAGAATTAGCCCATTGTATCCATCTGGGATGTAAGACTTTCGCATTTGGAATGCTAGCTTTTGTAACAGCTTCTAAAGCTGGTACTGGGGTCACAACAATTATGCGTTTACCCTGAGCCAGAGCTCTTTCTCTTGCTACAGCGGTCTGTACTACTGTCAGGATTTTTTCTGTTGAAGTTAAACGCATCTCTGCGTTTGTGTACAGATGTGATTTGTATGCGATTGGTACCGTTTCACCTTCATTAAAAGTTAAATAAGTGTACCCGCATTGACCCGCTATTACTCGGGTCACTAAGTTCTGTGCGTTTACGCGTGTCTGTAAATGTTTAGAAGCTATCATGTCTTCCTGTAGGGAACGCAGGATATTTGTATGTTCCTGTGTCCATTGTTTGACTGAAAAATTAGGTTTTATTAAGTCGTAAAAAGGTTTTACTCTTTCTACGTAATCCAAAATGTATGTTCGACCAAAATTTAGGAATCCCAGAATTGATTGTAAATTCTTTAATAATTTTGAAGGTTGGAGCAGCACACACTTTTCCAGGCTTTTTCCCTCACTTGACAGCTCGTATCCCAAAAACAGGACACTGAGGTGGGCAATGTTTGAATTTTTAAAGTTAAATTTATAGCCCTCAGAGGCGAATCCCATAATAATGGTGCTCACCCTGGTCAAGTGCCTCGGTAAGTCATCGTCCATCAGATAAATATTATCTATGTAGGACAATGCTTCTTCATCCAGATTTTGGAGTAACTCTGTTATCCTTGCTGAAAACAACCCCGGGCTATTCTCATATCCTTGGGGGAGTCGGCAAAATTGCCGTTGGGACCCCAACGCACTGAATGCGGTCAGATACCTGCTTTCAGGCACTATATTTTGGCAGAAAAATACATTTGAGATATCAAGTGTTGTTTTGTATTTTTGTCGCACAATGTTATTCATTAATGCGGCACTGTGTGCATTTTGAACTGCAAATGTCTTTGTGCAAGTGTTTAAATGTCTGTAATCTAAAACTAGACGATACGTCTTGTCAGGTTTGGCTACGGGGAACAATGGATTGTTCATAGGTGAAGTGCAATTTTCTATCACTCCCTGGTATTCAAGTTGTTCTAGGATCTCCCTGACTTGTTTTTTAGCTTCCTGCTTTATAGGGTATTATAGGGTATTGCCTTTGAGCATTTGGGGAAACTTTTAACGGGATAACGTGGTGGGTTGAATCCTCATCCCAACCAGCATGGTTTTGGTACAATGCAGGGGCTAGGGCAACCGCCCACTCCTGCGCATATGCATGTTTAAGATGTATGGGAACGAGGTCGGAAAATGCTGGAAAAATTACCTTTTCTCCCTTTGGGCACTCCATGACGAATGCTGGCGGCCAGTCTTGCTCTGCTAATAGGATGTCATATCCAGATGACAAATTTTCCCAAAATAGACCTTTAACTTTCCTGGGCTTGTCCCCCTCCATCCGGAGTGTTATCTCATGTAACTTATATGGGACACTTACCCGAGTATCAGGTGTTTCCACCGTGATATACTCACTCAACTCCGCTGTCACCAGAAATTCCTTCAGGTTCTGGTGAGCTATTGTTACTTCTGCCGCGCTGTCTAGTATCGTCAGAGCCCATGCCCCGTTCAGAAGCTGTGTCCTCAGAATTCTGGGCATGTCTGATCTTGAGACCTGCTACCTTCTTCTTTTTGAACTGAGATTTCTGTTTTTGTTTATCTTCTTTTTTAGGTGCGTAGTCCGCAGCGCGTTGCGTGTCCCTGGACTTTGTACGCTCCTCTTGTCTGTGTTCTGACCGTCCTTCCCTCTTGGAGTTTCTTGACGAACCCTGAAAGGAACGTGAGGAACGTGTATCAGTATCCTGATACCTGTCAGGTTTTTTAATATTATCCCTATTCCTGAGGTTATACCTCCTTTCAGAGGGCTCCTGTTGAGGAGACCTACCTCTGGATTGAGATCTGGTGTCTTTAGACTTTTGTTGTTTTTTATTTTCCCACTTCTTTTTAGAAGAAGTAGGTGTCTGCTTTGTATTGTCCTTTTCAGGACTGCCCACCAGTTGTGGTTTTAATGCTTTCCCACCTAGACTGTCTCTGCCTAATTCTGCATATGCAGTTTCAATTATTTTGGGTAGTTCGTGTTGTTGATCTACTGGACTGAACTCCCTTAGGCGTTGGCGGATCGCCACTGAAGCTGCTTCCCCCTTAATGTTAGCTAGTATTATGGCTGAGACCTGTTCAAAGTTGTTTAGCAACTTCATCCCTAAGTTAAGGGCAGGCTCTGCTCCGTACTCATTTTGTATCTGTCTCAATACATCTGGCACTACTGCTAAGGACGGGATACCATGTGTTCTGGTATATATGGCAGCAAAGACTGAACCCCAAGAGGTGCAATCCTCTACTTGTGGTGTGATCCCCATGGGCAAGCAGATTGTTAGAATTCTGTGTTTTTCATAGGTGGTAGTATTAGGGAATACTGCCTCAAACTGAGTTATTTTCTGAGCTATCCAGAATGGAATTTGTTCGCGTTTTGCGGGCATTTTGCCCATTACTGCGTGTAATGTCTGTGGAGTAATTTTATTTCCTGTACCCTGAGCTGAAGTACTATTCGCTGCACCTGGTGCAGGTTGGATTGTTAAAGTCCTCATGACGAATTGTGTCAAGTTTCTATAGATTTTAATTAAATCTCTGTGTTGTACGAGTAAGTCTGGCTGTGGCATTGTTCCAATGTCAGGGTGCGGTGTGTAAGCCGCTAGTATTGGCCATGTGGCCCCATCTCCTCCGAGCGGGCCTAATCTTACTCTTTGTCGTACGTGGGGTAGGGCGCCTTTAAACCAGTAAAAATGTTCCTGGTAAGTGAGCAGAACCTCTATGTCCTTGAACGGAGCATATTCCCTGGTGCATCTCCTTCTATTTAGTAGTGAAATGTATTTGTAATTGCATTTGCTGCTGGGAATGTAACCCATGAGTAGAACACCTCTGTTTTGTTTGATTCGTGTGCCTCAATCACGAACACTATTTTGACACCCCTAGGTGTCAGACCATTTTCTAATAGTCTTATGGTGATTGTCCTTCTGAAATGTGGTGCAATCTGTATTGCATCTTCAGGATCTTCTCCCCCTTCTAAACCGAAGAGGTCAACTCTCTGGTCCCCAGCCTCAGAATTAGGCATGTTTAGAGGAAGAAGTGTTTAAAGGGAACTAAGATGAGGTGTTATGCACAATTTAGGAACTAAATATCCTTCAAGCTTGATTAACCAACAGCCAATAAATAGTGTTCTCGTACTACTCAGCTGTGGCGGAGTTTGTGCCCACCCACTCCAGACGTCTCTGGGGTTTTGTGAGTAGGTCCTCTGAGAAATAGCACGACTGAACTACTCAGATTCTACTGTTAAATAAGTACCCAACCAACGTTGGCGGCGCCATGTCGTGTAGTTCCTATAGTACCCCTGCAGGACCTGCGCGTTTGGATAACATATACTGTGGGTTTGGTGGCAGACTAACTCTGAGCACCCCCACCGAGTATGTTAGCCTGGTTTGCATTAGCTAGCTCACAGTGCCACTAGAATCTCCTCCTCTCGGGGAGAGATTAGTTTCTGGCAACCTTAAATCATGACAACCCAAACTCCTCAGAATCGTGGAAACAATGTACTACCTTTCGCTCAGTCACTCGTGCTTACTTATTCGGTTTGTCTCAGAGAGTTACACAGAATAAACAGTCGGGCGTTTCAATAAGTATTTATTGAACAGTTGTTATTCTAGTGTAAAATATATGTGCTGCAGCAACCAGCAGACAATAGCAGAGATATATTATCAGCAGTACGATAAAAGCAAAGGGATAGAACAGTTCTACCATATTGCAATAATCATGAATACATACATGAATATAAAAGCATTATGAAAAGTGCGCGTACTCCTACGATGCCTAACTAGATGTACCTGAGTGTACCTAGCATATGTGTAGGTCTAAAGCCTAAGAGCCAAGAATCCCTCTAGGATTTAGTCGAACCCCCATACCTGAATAGAGAGAGTGTGGGACACCGTCCTGGTCTCGAGTTGGACACCCCGCAAGGGCTGTGTTAGACCGCTGTCAGCTGGAGCGACTGCATGCAGGAGCCTCAGTGTCTCTGGTCAGTGTGTCAGCATGGAAGTCTCAGTTCCCTCTGTCTTACCGGGGCAAGATGTGGTGTATTTATACCCTAAAGAGTCTCGGTCCTCAGTATGGTTTGTATTGGACATGAGGAAGACGTCAGGGGTGAACTTTGTACATACATATTATGCAGGTGGTGTATTCCTAGAGAGCCATGCATAATTGATGAGTACAGTGTGGGCCTGTGTTTGGGAAAAACCCTGCTGTATTCAAAACCACAGGATAGATAATGTTCAGCCCTCAGAGCTCGTTTTGTACTAGCGAGGACCAATGTAGGTGAAAGATCATGCCTATATAAGGAATCATGACTATAATAGCACATGTACAGTTATGACCGTAATAAGGCATATGCGGCTATGACCATAATAGGGCAAGTACGAATATGACCATATTAGGGCAGATATGAATGCGTCCATTTTAGGGCATGTACGAACGGGTCTACATTAGGGCCTCTATACGGGACATAACACCCCCACCACAAACTTTTTCACCACAAGCTTAGGTATATGTACCTTCCCTTCTGTGTGCACTGAAGACACGCTGCCACCATTTGAACTGCACTCCACACTCTTGGCCTTTATGTCCAATTCCTTCAGACTTTGCTCGTTGTCCAAAACCATCTTTTTCTCCTTCATTGCTAGTCTCCTTTTCTCCATAAAAGGGTTTTATCCTTGTCTTGCCTTTCCAATCTGAGCTTTCCCAGCTCCAACTCATGTGCTCTGGCCCTTTGTCTGTCTTCCAGCTCCTCTGGAGACAAACCCCTTGAAGAGACACTACTGCTTGCCCTGTGGGGCACCTCCCCACCAGGCAAGTCTGTAGCCAACAACACATCCTGCTGCTGATTTGGCTCCCAGCCTCCACTATAGGATCCTTGCTGCTACCCAGGCCCACAGTGCTTTTTGTAGCTCCTCTTTCTTGGTGAGACCTCTAACAGAGACTTTAAAATTCTTGCAGATGGATTTCAATTGCTGCACATTGTAAGCATTCAACCTATCCTATTAAAAAACACCTCCAGTGATGCAACTGAAGATACTACAGACGCAGGCATGATGATGTGGAAAAATCAACAAGGTAGAAGACCAAGGAAAAACAGTATGTTGTTGAGTATTGGTCTGCACTCAGTAGTCATGTACACCAATCACTGTATGTCAAGTACAAACACAAGTCCAAATCCAAACGCTGCCACCAATGTTAGACATGGGGGTCTCTATTTGGCAGTGGTATACACTCAGTCCACGTAGGGACCCTTCCTTCTAGTCAGGGTAAGGGGATTACACAGCTAAGGTAACCCCTGCTCACCCCCTTTGTAGCTTGGCACGAGCAGTCAGGCTTATCTCAGAGGCAATGTGTGAAGCATGTGTACATAAACACACAGTAACACAGTGAAAACATTAAAAATGGACACCCCACCAGTTTAGAAAAGTAGCCAATATTTATCTAATCAAAACAAGACCAAAACAACAAAATCAGACATACACAAATAAATATATGAATTAAAAAAAAATCTCAAAAAATGCAGTTCCTTGAAGTTGATAGCACCAACCTGGGCTATCGCAGTGTCGTGACTAACAAATCCAACAGTTCAGGCCGACCTCGATGGCTACGGCATCGGGGAAGACCCGCAAATAGTACCTTGGAGTTGAAGAGGCCTTGAGTACCTTGCGGTGAAGTGCAGCAGTGAGACGTTGCAGGCGTCGGTGCTGCAATTCTGTTAGAAATGGGGTTTCTGGTTGGATAGGGTATGAACCTAAGCCAGGCAGAACCCACCACTCTAGTTAGGGAGTTACACACCCAAGATATCCCCTGCTCAAACCCTTAGTAGCTTGGCACAAACAGTCAGGCTTATCCCAGAGACAATGTGTAAAACGTTTGCGCAACACACACTCACCAGTGACACAATAAATATACCACAAAAGAGACTCCAGACAGGATTATATAAAAATTATCTCATATATTGTATATAATACATAGACCACAATCACATAAATCATAAATCACTTTGCCAACTAGGCAATTGTCATAACAGTACAGGTAGTGCAATAAAGTACAGACTTATATGTTGCACACATCATAAGAAACACCAGGAAACACATTACTGTGCATATTCTACCATCACCTTATAGGTTACTTGTTGTCCTGACTATGCAAGGCATAAATTAACATATCCCTGTGAACACGAAATGCAACCTGTAATGGAACATGAATCATCCCTACTGTGCATGCCTGAAAAATGCAACCATCCAAATATACATCATTGCATCAAGACATGAAAATGCAGCAGCTTGGTTAGGGAAAGAAATTACCAAAACATCACCATATACATATCAATGCCGACAACCTCAACATCAGGCTATAGGACATATCACTACTGTGCTCCTATTAGTTACTATGCTGTAAGCTTCGGTTCTCAACATAGAGTGCAGAAGCAGCTGCACGTCTACTAGGGAGAATACTGTGATCCACAGAAAGGAACCCTCTTGTTGGGACCTCTGTGGAGAATCCGCTCAGGACCGTTACCAACTAGGTCCAGTATGTGTGTGAGTGCCCCCCACACACCATCCAAATATCGTGTCCCCAAAAGTCCTTGCTCCACAATGGTAAGAGGAGAAGGTACAAACTACCGGATCCACGCAGCAAGGCTGCACTCGGTCCTTCCGCCATCAGGGTACAGAGAAATGTAGCCACTTCACCTCACAACCAGGGAAAGAATGGTCATGGACTCCAGGCGGCCCCTCTGGCACATGTGTGGCAATCCGGGTATCTCCTCGGGCCCGCTCTGACCACAGAGGTAAGTACCTGGCTTAGGGTCGAGAGGGGCCAGACAGCTGGTGTGGGAGCACAGTGAGGAAAGCAGTCCATCTGGCGCAGTGCCCTCCTGCCGTGTCAGCGAATCCCTGGGACGGCCTTGCTTCCTTTACGGGCTCTGCTCACCGCATCCTTCGTGATGGCATGGCCCTGCTTGGGGGGGTTCCTGACGGATGGCCACTCTGCCCTGAACCGGAATGCGGTCTCAGAGCAGCTCCGCTCCCAGAGGGATGGTACGGCTTAATCCTTTTGCTGTGGCCATACTAGTAGTCCTCACACCCCGCTTCCTCTCCCAAAAACAAGGGGTGCCCATCAGGCGCCCCTTTGGACTGGTCACACTGTTTCTTCATGCGCTGAATGTGAGCACACGCTGTTTACTTTAGGCCCAAGAGCAGCAGGGAAGAGCACCCCCACGCTTCCCTTCTGGCCAAGAACCACAGGAATAAAGCCCTGGAGAGCACTGGGGGCACCAAAAACAGAGCACAGGAAGGCAGGCCAGTACAAGATCTCTGTTAGCAAAAGTGGCAGTCCTTCTCTCAGCCCAGCAGGCAGCAGGTCAGCACTCCAAGCAAACAAATCCAATGGTGGTTCCTCCTGTCAGTCCAGCAGTCCTCTGGTGCAGTATGCAGAGCCAGCAGAATATGGTTACAAGTCCCATGCAGTGTCTATAAACATGGGGTCAGAACCCCAGTACTCATACTCAAAATGTTTTTGATGTGGGGGTAACTTCAATACGAACTTTAGAAGTGCACAACACCTCCTTTCAATCCCCAGCCCTGGCTCAAGGCATACTACAAGGGGGCAGAGACAGCGTTGTGAAAGGCAGACACAGCCCTATTGAGGAGCAGGTGACAACTCCTCCCACCACTCTCTTCCAGGAAAGCCCATCAGGATATGAAGGACACACCTCAGCTACCTTTGCAACTGTCTAGAGTGAATACACAAAACAGGCCCCCGTCAGTCTAAACCAGATGTTGATTGGAGTCAGACTGAAAGCACAAAGAGTAATAAGCACACAGAAATGCCCACTTCTAAAAGTGGCATTTCTAAAAGTAATACAAAATCCACTTTCACCAATAAGCAGGATTCATCACCACTATTCCAAACATACCAAACATGGCAACGCTACTCCTTCCAGATTAGAAATGACCACTGAAACACATATCAGGGAATTCACAATGCAAACCTATGAGAGGGGCAGCCTCACAGCAGTGAGAAACTAAATAGCCTGTTTATCACTACCAGGACATGCCACACAACCAAGGCACATGTCCTACCTTTAACCTACACAGCACCCTGCCCACAGGGCTACCCAAGGCCTACCTTAAGGGTGACCTATATTTCGTAAAAGAGGAGTTTCAGACTTGGAAAGCACTTCACTGTGGCAGTAAAGTGTGCATGCAGGCCCTGCAGTGGCAGAGGCTACTTCTGTGGGTGACGAAAGTAGAGCTGTAGGCCCACTTGTAGCATTTAATTTCCAGGCCCTGAGCATATAGAATACCACTGTACAGGGGACTTACAGGTAAATTAAATATGCGAAACAGGTGTAGACCAATCTTACCAAGCTTACAGGAGAGAGCACAAGCACTTTAGCATTGATCAGAAGAGGTAAAGTGCCCAGAGTCATAAAACCAACAAAAACAGGTCAGAATAAAATACAGGAGGAAGGCAAAAAGTTCTGCAATAAGAGCCAGGTCCAACAAAGTCAGTACAAAAGACAGGGTGTTGTTGAAGTCACACCCGTTGCTGATCGAGCTCTGTTATTTTAAACTCAGGAGCAATGGCATCGGCAGCAGTGTCGTCACGGGTGGTGCGTCGTGTACTCCATGATGTGGTGTCCGTGGCTTCAGTGCAGGCAGCGGGGTGGCGTCGGTGCCAAGCTCTGTCGTGAGAGTCAATGATGCTGTCGTTGGCAGCCCGAGGCTGCGGGGTCATTGAGGGCAGTGCGGGGAGGCAGTGAGCATGGCTGCGGTGCAAACAGTTGAGTCGATGATGGCAGTTAGGCAGCAGAGTCAGTGAGAACAATGCTGTGGTGCAGTAGAAGTCGGTGCAACAAGCCGATGCCCATACCGTGGGTGCCGGCAGCAGCATCGTTGACGACGTCAGAAATGTTTTTCTTGAATTTACACCTCCAATGGCCCAGAACTGGAATTGGAACCACTTGGCAGGTTCAGTACTCCCAGCAATGGAGTCCAGGTGATGTAGATGAAGTCTTTGATGACCCTGAGACTTCCAACAGGAGGCAAGTACACACAAGTCCTTGGAGAAACTTGGAAAGCAGGATTTCAGAAAGCAAAGTCAAGTCCTTTCACTGCTCACAGACAGAAGCAGCAACTGCAGGCCAATCCAGCAAAGCAGCACACAGCAAATGGGCAGTATTCCTCCTGACAGCTCTTTAGGTCTTCTTCTTGGCAGAGTCCTCAATCCAGAAGTGTTCTAACAGTCTGGGGTGTTAGGTTGAATACTTATACCCTTTTTCGCCTTTGAAGTGGGCATTCTTCAAAGGATTGTCTTTGTAGTGCACCAGTTCTTGTCCTGTCTGGTCTTAGCTCCAGACATACTCCAGGGGGGTGGATCCAGCATTGTGAGAGTAAAGGCACAGCCATATTCAGGTGTATGTGACAACTCCTCCCACCACTCTAGCTCAGGAAGGCCAATCAGCCTGGTGATGGACCATGAGGATATGCAGGGCATACCTCACCTCCCTTTCTCTGACTGTCTAGAGGATTGCACAAACAGGCCCCTGTCAGTCTAAACCAGACGTTGATTCCACTATCAGGCAGAGGCACAGGATGGTTAAACAAGAAAATGCTTTTCTAAAAGTAGCATTTTTAAACAAAAAATTTAAAAACTACCTTCAATGAAAGATGTGTCATTAAATTCCGAGTTCAGGGAGTCCAAACTCCCAATCTCTAGCTGTTCCCAATTAAAAGTTACACTTGTAAAATGTTACAAGGCAGCTCCAATCATAACCTATGGGAGAGCTAGTCCTTGCAATAGTGAAAAACGAAATTGGCAGTATTTCACTACCAGGACATGTAAAACATACCAGTACATGTCCTAACTTTCACATACACTGCACCCTGCACATAGGGCTACAGAGGGCCTACCTTAGGGGTGCCTTACATGTTGTAAAAGTAAAGCTTTGGCTTGACAAGTCTGTGCACTTGCCAGGTCGACATGGCAGTTTAAAACTACACTCAAAGACACTGCAGTGGCAGGCCTGAGACATGGTTGCATGGTTGCTCATGAGGGTTGCACAACCAGTACTGCAGGCTCACTATAGTGGAGAGGTGTGGTGCAGCGGCCAGGGCAGCTGACTTCGGAGCACAGGGCTCACGGTTCAATCCCCAGCTCCGGCGGCAGCTCAGCACCATGTGACTCTGGGCAATAGCTCACTTAATTTCCACGACGGCCCCCTGCGCCTTGAGACCCGTAAGGGTGAGTAATTCGCGCTTTACAAATACAGATTTACATTTATAGCATTTGATTTACAGGCCCACACAAAGTGCGCTTTACTAGGTACTTACCAGTAAATCATATATGGCAATCACGGAGAACCAATTAGAATCACAATTTTACACAGGGAGCACTTGCACTTTAGCACTGATCAGCAGTGGCAAAGTGCCCAGAGTACCTAAACCAGCAAAAAGTCCAGCACACGGTCAAAAATACAAGAGGTAGAGGCAAAAAGATAGGAGAAACCACACCAAGGATGCTAGGTCTAACACCTCCATTTTATGCTGAATTTGATTTGCTGGCCTTAGGACCAGTGCTAAAGTGCTTGTGCTCTCACCTTTAAACATGGTATGATTTGCTTACGCCAAATTGGCACAATCTAATTTACTTGTAAGTTCTTAGTAAAGTGGTACTACATGTATCCAGGCCCTGTAAATTAAATGCCACTGGAAGGCCTGCTGCATTGATTGTGCCATCCACTGAAGTAGTCCATTAAACATGTCTCAGGCCTGCCATTGCAGCCTGTGCGTGAGGTTTTCAAACTACCAAGTTGACCCGGCCAAATAAACCTTTAGCCAGGCCTAAACCTTCCTTTTTAATACATATATTTCACTCCTAGGGTAGGCCCTAAACAACTCACAGCGAGTGTGCAGTGTATTAAAAAGGTTGGACATGTACTTTTAAGTTTTACATGTCCATTGTAGTGAAAACTCCGAAATTCATTTTTCACTACTGTAAGGCCTACCTCTTTATAGGATAACATTGGGTTACCTATTACCATTTAATAAGTGATTTCTTCCAATTGGAAGCAGGTAGGAATGGGGAGTTTGCTATCTAAAGAATTTTAATTAAAAGCCCTCTTTAACGGTAACGT
Organism: Calotriton arnoldi; assembly: GCA_963921515.1. NCBI lineage: Eukaryota > Metazoa > Chordata > Amphibia > Caudata > Salamandridae > Calotriton > Calotriton arnoldi. Next base: position 2,208,182 of record CAWUFW010000836.1, read on the forward strand.
CGAATTGTTTGTAACAATTCTGCAAACAACCATTTTAGAAAGTTGACTTTTTGTTGTCCTAATCAATTGGTGCCTGCAGCTTGCTCCTGGGTCCCATGACTAGGTATTGCTGGCAGTTTGTCTTAGTGTATTTCCCCCAGACAGTGAGACAAAGAGAAGATAGATGTTGGCAGGATGGGCCCCTCTGAGTTAACGAAGGTGAGGAGCTGTTACCTTCCACACTTGAATATCACGAAGGCCCTGCATAAGCACTGTCACGAAGGGGTTTGACGTTAGTCTACTGTGTTCCCAGACATTTTGTGGGGTAGGGCAGGGAGGCAGGAAATTTCAAGAATCTCTGGGGGGAGGAAACATCTAGGGGCACATGCATCAAGCTAGGCAATTGCGATTCCTTAATAGCTATTATTAAGGAATCGCTATTAAGGAATCGCAATTGCCTATGCATGTAGAAATCGCTCAATAAATAGCGATTCCTAAACATTCCTTAATTGCTACTCGCAAATTGCGAGTCGCAATTAAGAAATACCTACCCATTCATTGGCCCATAGGAATGAATGGGAAGATATTCACTATTAGTGATTCGCTATTAAAGAATGGCTAATAGCGGGAGCTATTTCAAGGGTGCCAGGGTGTCAAAAGGACACCCTGTTGCACCCCTGAAATCTGCATATGAGTACGTCTTGCACACACACATGCCCCAAGGGCATGTGTGTGTGTAAAATGGAAGTTTGAAAAATGAACTTTAGTGCATTTTTCTAAGTTTTTGCAAATTACCATGCAGTTTAACTTCATGGTAATTTGCTCCCCTATTAGCGAAATCGCAAATTTTTAACTTTAATGCATTGCATTTAAGGAATCTCAATTTGTGATTCCTTAAATGCAATTGCAATTTAAGGAATAGCAATTTTGCGATTCCTTAAATTGCGATTTCTGCATTTGGGATGATGCATCCCAAATGCAGAAATACTGAATCATAACAGGGCAGATTCTGAGAATCTGCCCGTTTGCGACCAGTATTTCGGTTGATGCATGTGCCAGCTAGACGTTTCTCCTGCTTAAAAGTGAGCACCAGGCATAAATATTGGACCTCAGACCCCAACTCTTCAGATGACTTCTGGACCTGTAGTAGAAGGAATGCCCAACTGAGAAGTCTGCCCCGCTGACTTGCTTTGCTACACAGGAACTGCTCTGCTGGCCAAGGACTGCTGTTGCTGCACCAGGACTCTTCTGCTGTGAGCTGCCCTGCTGAAATCAGCCTACCTGCATGTCCAAGGACTCCAAGATCTCCAAGGGTCAGTTGGCTGACCTCCTGTTCTTAAGCCACAGGGATGCAAGAGGCTTTTCCGCACCATGCATCTTTGATGCAATCTTGATCCAGCATGACACATCGCAATGCTGATAACCAGTCCAGTACCCCGCAGCTCTGAAGCAAGACCAAGCATTTCCTAGGTGGCCCGACACAGCATGATGCATCTCGATGCGGACAACTGGCCTACCTCGATGCAGCGTGGCGCATCTCGATGCAAGTCCTTGCAAGCCCAGTGGCTTCACCAGCACCATCCCAGCATGACGCACCCTGACCTAAGTGCCGACGCATTGCTATTGCTGGCTTTCTTGATGACTACCTCGCATCTCAACCTCCCGTCAACATTCACTGACTTCACTGTGTGACACATCTTGGAGCAGAACCTTGCATCACACGCTGAACGTCAATGGGTTGAGCACAGGTTAATTTAGGGTTTGCTGGTGACTTCACCCAAACAAAGAAGTGTGGTTGCTGATTGAGTAGAGTTTCACCCCCTCAACCAGTAACCAAGTTTCCAACACCTGATATTTAATTCTTCATGGAATTCCTAATTCTTATTTTTATTTTGAGTAGCTAATAAGTGCACCAAATGTGTTGATTGTGTGCCTTAAAGCAAGACTGTCACATCTGTACAATCCTAATGCAAACAAAAATGAGTTAAGCAAAAAAAGGGGTTTGAAGTCAACAAATCTGGGGGGATGCCACGCCAAGCATGTCAGGTCTAACAATGCTCAAATAGCATTGTGAAGCCAGCGCATTAACACTTTTAGGCCTGTGCACAAACAGCATTGCAACATGTCTGTACAAGCAGCAGGGTGAGTCCAGAGCTCTCAAGGTGCTGCATGTCGAAGGTGAGCAGTTTATCCAGGCCAGTTATTTTAAGCTTTCTATCATTTGTCCAACCTCATCTTGGACTTCAGACCTTACCAACTCAGTACACTTCAGGACCTGTGAAGACTATGCCAGGAAGATCGACTGTTTGCTGCTGAAGGACTGCCACTCTGCTGGACTGCTGCACTGGAAGAACTGCTTTCTTGCTGTGCTAACTGATGCCTGCTGCCAATCTGGCCTGACTGAGAAGGGCTGGACCAACATCACTTGTACCCAGAATAACTCCAAGGGCTTGCTGGCTGGCCTCCTGATTGAAGTCTCAGGGACATAAAAGAATTCCAACTCACCTGCTACATCACCTGAACACTGCCATCTGCGACTCTGCCATGCAAAGTGGTGCCAACCCAGTCCTGGATCCTTGGAAGTGGGTCTAAAGTGCTGCTCCAGCAAAATCCATGAATCGTCATCGACGCAAGACTCAGATCCGGCGCAACTCCTCCAGGATGGATGCATCACTGCTGTTACGAGGATTGGCACTGACGCATCGTCGCCTTTGCGAGGATCGACACCGACGCATCACCATTGCGTGGTGCATCCTCTGCACTGCGGATGCATCTTCGCCTTTGCAAGTATCGGAACTGATGCATCGCCTTCACTGTGTCAGCCGTAGTCAACGCATCTCCTCGCCTGCATTCCGCTTCTCGTCGTCGACGACAACTCAACCAAGGTACTTTTCAGCGGGCCAAGCTCGGTCCCTATACCTGGCCTGCACTCCGCGGTTGGCCTGAACGTTTGACTTTGTCCAGGTCCAGAACAACCAGATATCCCAAGAAAGCGCTTATTGTTTCTAAACGCTATTTTTCAGTGTTTTCTTTAAAAATTTATATAAGTTCTACTCATCGGATTTTTGTTGTTTTGGTCTTGTTTTATTTATGAAATTAAGAGCTACTTTTCGAAGGTGGTGTGGAATCTTTTTATATGGTGTTTTCACTGTTTTACTGTTTGAAGTGTTGCACAAATACTTTGCACATTGCCTCTTAAGTTAAGCCTGGCTGCTGTGTGCCTAGCTACCAGAGGGTGAGCACAGGTTAATTTAGGGTGTGTTTGTGATTATCCTGACTAGGACTGGGGTTACTGCTTGACCAGGCCTTGACCCCAGTGAACCAGGATCCTAATTTCTAACACTTTCCACAACTAGTGGATGCATTGGTCTTCTTTTTACCAGACTGATCTAGCTTCTAAAAGAGCTCTCTTTTAAGAGTAGAAAATATTTAGCATTTGATAGGCGAGGCTATGCATAAGGAGCCTTAAAGAGCAGAAAGAGTCTTTCTTTCTGTAAACAGTTATCTTTTGGAAAACTACAGAGTTGCTGGTGCAGTTTGCAGCTCTGGTTTTTGTTCCTTAGAGAATTTTAGGTCTAAAGCTCCATGTACCAGAAATGTTACTTGCACGCATTTCTTTGGGTTGTGGGCGGAGAGGGTATTTGTAATGTTGCATTTTCATATCCATTTAGAAGCCAGTCCCTGTTCTTTTATACAATCCAATGCTATGTGCAGAGATAGGTCAGACATTTATATCTGAGTTAGCAGTCTCTGAATTCAGCTCCCTTTGCATTCATGATCCTTGGGGCACCGCTTGGACCGTTTTAGTTTTTCTCATTTAATTGCATGGTTTTCCACAGTATCTTCCCATATCCCATTCCTTTGCTGCCAAAGACTGATATGCATAGAGGGCTTATTTTCAGATGAACAGTGGGGGTCTAATTCACAAAGGGCCTCCACCATCTTGGGGGAGTCTACGCAATTACGGTGGAATCTCTGCAATGAGACTTCTCGTTGAGGAGATTCCTCCCCTTGCGCAGAGACTCCCTCACAACTGCAGGGCCCCCACCATTAATGCGGAGGCTGTTTGTGAATCAGGCCATTGGTGTTGTCCTAGCTCCTGCAGGTCAGGATGCATGGTGCTTCCTTCTCCTGCAACAGAATGATGCCACATTATGTATTTGACTCATGGTACAGGGGTGCTTGGTGAATTCCATTTTCAGGATTTGTTTTTCTGAGGACGTTCTGAGATTTCTGTGCATCTAGTTCCTCTTCGGTTTACCATATCGTGCAGTGCTGGGATCCAGTGTTGTTTCCATTTACATTGTTGTTTCTTCAGTGGGGACCAACATCAATCAAAGTCAACTGGTAGTGTCCTTTTTCCTGTGCTGATTATGGTGGCTATTAATTTTAAATGTTCTGTAACAGTTCAGAGTCTTATCAAGGTCCACCAAATTGTACACCTGTTTTGTTGATCGAAAGGCAGCTTTTGATATGGTCCCGAGAGAGTGCTTATGGCTAAAGATGACCAAATGGGGCATCCCACCAAAGTTAGTCGGAGCCATAGTCAATTTGTATTCACAAAAGTGGGTCCGAGTTAAGTTAGGCAAAGGTGAGAGAACAACAGGAAAGATACCCACGTACAGAGGCCTGAAGCAAGGATGTGTGCTAGCCCTCAGCTTATTCAACATCTTTACGGCAAATTTAGACGCAGGGCTGTCGGAAGTCCAAAGCGATCCACCCAAGCTAGCAAATCATCCAGTCAGAACTTTACAATATGCGGATGATATAGTCCTTTGCAGCCAGACTCCAATTAGCCTTCAGCGTCTGATAACCATATTGCTGGAATACACAGATGCGCTTGGTCTGAAATTAAATTATAATAAAACAAAGTAATCTGCTTTTCTGAAAACACTAATTGTAACAACATAAAATTCAAATGAACCGCAGAAGGGAACAGACCAGAGTCGGTTGGATCGTACAAATACCTAGGGGTAGTTGTAGATTCCAAATTAAAATGTAAAGACCCTCTAATGAAAAGACGAGCCCAGGCGAACAAACTGCGCTTTGCACTTAAACACTACGAACAAAGCTGGGGGGCCTGTCTAATTCCCACCTTCTACAAGTAATTGCCGCCAAGTTCCTTCCAACACTCACCTATGGCTCTGAACTTTTAAAGGGTAAAGACGCAAACTTTTTTAACCTACAGCAGTCCACCCTGTTTAAACGCATTTTTCGAATCCTGCAATTTATCTCTCAGGCATAGGTTAGACTGGAATTTGGGCTATTCCATCAACTGGTGGTCAGGTCAGCAGAAATTATCAAACGGTGCTGGAGACTGAGAGCGGCACACCCAGAATCCCTGGCAGCACTTTGCTGGACAGAATTAAAGAATTAACCCAAATCCAAGAATGACTGGCCAACGGTGCTCCAGCAAGCACTAACTGCCCTCAATCTGAACGAAGCATGTGGTCTAAACATCAGCTTCCATGCACTAAAAAAAAAATAACCAACAATGCAGCCAAACAGCACGCCTGGTCATTGATAAAGCAGAGACAGCAAGGAAAATACAAGGATAGATGGTCTTGCGATCATATGGGAACTGAGTCCCGCAGCTGTACCTCGTCAATCATATATCTCCAACAACACAGTACTCCCTCCTTCTCACTCGACTGGGAGCTTTTTCCTCAAAAGATCAGGGGGCATATTAGCAAGAACCTCGTTAAAATTATCGCCGTTTTAGCGGCAGGAAACTGCCGCTAAAACGGCGATAATGGGCTTGCTAATATGCGTTATAGAATTCAATAGAAGCCCAGGTTAGATGTCCTGCACATCTAACCTGGGCTTCTATTGGAATTCTATAACGCATATTAGCAAGTCCATTATCGCCGCTTTAGCGGCAGTTTCCTGCCGCTAAAACGGCGATAATTTTAACGAGGTTCTTGCTAATATGCCCCAGGTTCCATAGTGGAAACAAACCTGGCCGAACAACCTCTGTCAACTGTGCGGGAGTGCGGAAGAGACAGTTCAACATTTTCTGAGCATTTGTCCCGCTGTCAGACAATCGAGATGACAACTTCTAGTTCCAGCCCTACGGTCACTCCAGATTAACCCTGGGCGTAGTTCGCGAAGTTGCGCTACGCGAAGCTACGTGAAGTGCACCTCGCACTACGCGAGCTACGCGTAGCTACGTGAACTGCGTAGTGCACTGTGCAAAATGCTGTTCGCACTGATTGCACAGTGCCGGATGCTTGTCCGCACTGTGCAATCATTGAAAACGGCATCTTGCACAGTGCGAGCTGTCATTTACTGCCGCTCGAGTAGATTTTTACTCGAGCGGCAGCTTTCTCAACGCGGACTGGTAGTTTCTCATCGCGAGCGGTCGCGAGCATGCGCAACCACTCGCAATGAGAAACCTGACCTCCCGCGTTGAGAATCTCGCCGGGAGGTTTTTCCACGCTCGCGATTGGCAACTTGATGTTGCTGATCGCGAACGAGAAAAAGTCTCGCCGGGATGTCATTTTGCTTGCTCGCGGTCGCCAACTTGACGTTGAGGACCGCGAGCAAGCAAAAAATGACCGCTAAGCTACGCTACGCGTGTTTACACTGTGCTACGTGCAATTCGCGTAGTGCGAAGTAGCGCAAACTTCGCAAACTACGCGAGCGTAGCTTAGTGCTTTGCCCAGGGTTACTCCAGATACTATCTTGCTGACCCGCCGTGATGGCACTGCTGAATAGCCAGTCACTGCAGCTTTCTTGTAGGACAAAAAAGTTTCTCCAACAAGTAAACAAACAGTTACAAACACAGCCAGGGTGAGGGGATTGTTTTAACATTTTTAACTAACAGGAGCTATATGGTTTAAAAGAGACACTACCGATCTAAGGGTCACATTGAACGTATTGCGAAAGGAGCAGACATTTTACAATTGCACACTCTTTTATTATTTTAATATGGTCAAATAATAATCTTTGGATATTGGGCATCGCCCTTATCTGTAATACGCTCAGAAAAGTCGCAAATACGTATAATGGTTTTGAAGATTTGTAATGGTTTTGAGTAACCAAACAATATTCTTCTTACCAACAATCTTGGGACTCATCACATGCATTTGGTCAATAAGATTAGAGGGATTGACTTCTGGCTCTAATTCCTAAGGGTCGGACAACAGGTGTATGTATAGAATATAAGGGCTTAGAGTTGAATATATAATAGACATGACATTTCTCCTTATCTGAATAATACTTTCGGATTTTTGTGGCTCTTTTTAAGGTAGTGCCTGAATTAGTACTTGAAGGTTTTCAGTGACGATGTTTACAGTAACACATAGGTTATGATGAGAGATTTTCTCCAGGAGTATGAGTCCCCTTTAGCATTAATCACATTATCTCTCATGGGAATCTTTGTCTTGTGACCTCTAAAGAGATGATCCATTTCTGCTTCTCATGGACTCTTAGTAATTGATTTCCTGTCTTTTTAGAATTTCTTCTTGTGTGCTTTGAGGAAGTTTCTGATTTACAATTTCTGTTCTTCATTATTTTCATCCCTCCCTCATGTTTTGGGTTGGAATAAATGCTGTCTAGAGCGAATATTCTTACTTTTGGATCTCTATTGTTCTAAAGCAAGTGCACTAATGTGAACAATGTGGGATTTAGATCACCTTAACTGAACTAAATTTGGAAGGTATGATAAATTATTGGTTATATTCGAGGGAGATGTCTTAGATCTTTTACCACTTTGGGCTATTGATTAATTCCTGGCTTCTCTACTGGGTCGTTAAGCCATGGCAACTTTTCTTGGTTGCATTTGTCAAATACAGAGCCAAGCGAGCAACCTCATAGGTTCATGGCTGTTGCCTTCATGTTCGCCTTTCACTCCAGATCTGATGTGTTTTAAGCTATGTAAGTCACTAGGGCCTCCACAAGGTCGATTTTTAATAGAGGCAACCTCAGTGCCGTCTTAACGCACGGGCACGCTGGGCAGTTGCCCAGGGGCCCCACGAGCAAAGGGGTCCCTGGCCATGCTAATCTATGCACAGACCAGAACGTAACCAGGGGTGGCTCCTCTGCCTGTTGTGTAGGCAGGGCCCAGTGCACTGCTTTGCCTGGGGGCCTATAATGATGTTTAGACGGCCCTGGGCAACCTTCACCTGGATTGATGCGATAGTATCACTGTGGTTCTACATTGCCGTGAATTCTGAAATGTCTTTTGATTTGACTGCTTGGGTATTCACCCATCGAGTAAGAAATGATACGAAGAAGGAGATGAGGAGGTAATATCTAGATTAATTATCGCTTATCTTCATTACACTGACGCTTCCTTCCTCGTCCCATTACTTACCACCCTCCTGGGTCAGGCTATGTTTGCTATCTTTGGTATTTTTGATGAGAATTAACAGGAAGGGCTTTGCGAGCCAGTCCCTTTTAGGGACTGTGTATGGCATGGTAAGGTAGGATGCTAGGGACTAGGTTTAAACGAGAGGTTTTGTATGGCGTGCCAGTCAATAAGAGACCTGCCTCTCCTCATCAAGTAAGTTCTGGGAGAAGGAAGAAATAATCAGAGTAATTAATATTACTGCTAGGTAAGCTAGACATTGCAGAATCTTCAGACCGTTCATGCTCCCCTTGCGCAGTGTAGGAAACATAGTAAAACAATTGCAACATGCTAAGAGAAATATGACGTTTTAGCTTTCTGCTCAAGGACAGCTGTGGAGAAGCAATTGGTTAAAAGCGTCAATAGTTTGAAAAATGTTATCATAAAAAGCTAAGAGTTCGTTTTTAAATCTGCCCTACTCAATTAGAGAAGTATGCTGGAAAAAGTTTGTCATTTCTCAGAAATGTTTTATTTTTAAATTGATAATCTCCCTCTCTGTTATCATTTACTACATGTCATGGTTTCTGCAAAGGTTGTGCACAGTCATTATGGCCTTTATTAGGCATTTGAAGAGAGAACATATTTACTTACTTATATTTCGGTTCGTGTATGTGTGCGCCCTAAGTTGGCAGGGTATGCCCAGACGTGGGTCCCTTGCTCACTTTGCCACTGGATTCAAGCTAGCCTGGCTGATGACGGCTGAATAGCCAGAAACCGGTCCCAGGATGCTTGTTTCCGGTCCAGGGAAGACATGGCTTGGCAGTTCGGGCTGGACTGAATACAGCGCTCTAGGACCTATATGAAATATCCAATCTGTACATAATTAATAATGACTTACATGAGCTGATGAAAGCTCTTCTTGACATGCAGTATCATGCCTCAATATGAGCACATAATTCCTGTCCGACTAGCAATATCCACATTACATACATTTGGGGATGTGTTATCATATATATCGCTGATATATTATGATGCTCTCTGAATTTGCAGGGTGTTTGTATGGAAATGGAGAATGTTTAATTACACTGCACTTTGTAAAACACATAAGAATGTGACAGGCGTTGCCAAGTGCATGGTGTTACACCAGTGGTCGCATCCTTGCATGACCTCACAATGCTCGCAGCCTCCTCACGCTGTACACCACACCCAAGGTATGTTACGCTGGCTACAGCACTTTGGCTACATTTAACCAGATGCTTCCTTATTTTATTCAAAGCTGTTCCATGCCGCCATTTTGGCCCCTTACACTGCTCGTCCCACGAGCACGGTTCATGCATATGAACAAGTAATGGGCAGGGGTAGTTATCATGCTTCCTACATTGTTGAATGGGAAATTGCACATGGTCACAATGCCTGTGGAACATAATCTCTTAAAATGGCCATGATATCTAAACTAAGACCGTTTGTGCTGTAAATGCTTAATTCCTGGTGCTGACGTTTTAAGAAACATGCCCACTTGTTATGTTACTTCAGATGACTGGTCAGCCAAAAGATAAGTAATGTTACCTTCTGTGTGATATGATGTCATGGCTGTCTCCAGTATAGTTGAGCTTTCACATTCAAAGTCTTATTATTTTGTAGACCGTAGTGAACGTTGGTGTATAAGAGTGAAGACAAAGGATCTCCGCACTTAGAGTGTCTGCGAGTCCTACATTAAAATTTACATTAATTGCCAATGTTAATTGCTTTGGCATTTGCATAAAGCAAAGATGTCTCAAGCATCTGCAACATGCAGAGAACATATACCACATGGACATCAAGAGTGCATACTTTACTTCCTTTTAGAGCAGGTATCATACTGGTATCAGGAGTGCAAGCTTCTCTTGTTCTATGAACAGGTATAACACCTGGGTCAGCATTGCTAGCTTCAATTCCTCACCGAACATGTAGAGCATGGTCATTAGGAATGCAAGTTCCTCTTCCTAACACAGCAGGTACAGGACAGCATCACCAGTGGACACACTCCTCTCTTCAGAACAGGGCCAGCAATCCATCAGCAGCTGAAGCAACCCTCCCACTGGAAAGATGACCACCGAAGTAGCATCAGCAATGCTACGTCACACACAGAACATGTAGCACACTGGGATTGCCTTTCTTCATTAAATAGTGTTGAATCAGCAGTTCCAGCTCCACGTGCACACATAAAACAGCTATCACCTAGCTCCAGCAGTATAAGCTTCCCTCACCAATTGGGATCACCAATGCCGGATTTCCTTCCCCATAAAAAGCGTTCATTGGCCTCAGCAGCATAAGCCTCACTTCCACCCATTACATGTATCACAAAGGCATCTACGCAGCAAGCTTTATTCGTTATTGCAAAAGATGAACCATTAGCACCCACAGTGTAAGCTTCCCTCAGACCCACAGAAAAGGTATCACATTGGCATCAGGATTGTGTATTTCTCCTCCCTCCAAAATAATAGAAAATACCGCCCTCCCACATGGAGGCACAAACACAGCGAAGCAATAAAAACACCACCTGGAAAGGGATTTCACTTTTATAAAATGAGGCACATCAAAAGACTGTTCTCAGAATAAGGCATGGTTTTATTTTTGCGCAACACTCTCTAACATAAAGGCTTTCCCAGATGTCAAATGAACAACATGAAATTTTTTATATATATATATATACATGTTCAAACAACCTCCCCCAGCTTTTGAAAAGCGCACTCTCGATGGACTGCACCATACGGTTTGCTCTGGCACAGACTCACACACTTGCTCCTCGGTTATTCAGACCTGACGCGTTTCAATACTCCTGCCTTTCATCAGAGGTCAACGGTAATAATGAACGCAGAGGAGAATTCTGGCCTTCTTTTATTTCCGTTCATTGATGTCACCGCCTATAGTAGGTTCTTTTGAAATTACGGTGCATTGTGGGAGAGATAGTCTCTTACCTGCCATAATGAAAATATCACCTTTAGTAGGTTCCTCGCACTTCATTCTTTTAACTTCTTTTTCTTACCCTGAGTGGGCCCTGGAGCAAGGTGAGAGTTGATTAAGCCGCAATCCTCCGAGCCGCATATCAGGTCCGGACCAGTTCCCACCTGCGGCCATATATATACATATATATGTGCAAGCAATAATATCACACTTATAAGTAGGCAAATGCAACTGTTAAATGCATGGAATAAAATACATGAAACAAAATACAAGCAAATAATAATATGGACGTCCGCTGCAAGAAACCAGAAAGATATATACACAAAATACATCAGATGATTATAACCACTGAAGACTTGAATGTGTACACAGACACACTCGCACATCACCATGCCAATACTCAAAAATAACACATCAGATGATTATAACCACTGGAGACTTGAAAGTGCACACAGACACACTCACACATCACAATGATGATTATAGCCACTGGAGACTTGAATGTGCACCCAGACACACTCACGCATCACAATGTCAATAATCAAAAATAAAACATCACCGGCTGCAAACACTGCATCTTGGCCCACTCCAGACTGGGGGATTCACAGCCGGGATCAAGAGACTCAGCAAACTGGGAACTGCTACACTGTAGACGCATCCATCATTTAGGTCAAACAAATCCTGGTTTCCAAGTCAACAAACTCGAGTTTTATAATCTCAAAGCACACTAGAAGTTTCTGAGAGGCCCTCCTCTGCGCCAAGGAAACTTACTGGAGTTGGCCACTCTTCATGCAAGCATTCCAAAGGCAAAAGAGTTCTCACATGTCCTTCTGCGCTCTCACATGTTCCAGCCCTTTATCATAACGAAGCTTACAAAAGTCTCAAGCAGTACAGAAAACAATCTCCAAATACAACCTTGAATGTGAATAGCCTAAACAACTTGAGTAATCTGGGGACCAGCCTGTGTGCGCAAAAAGCTCAAGCTAGACAGAGTCAGAATTCAAGATCGCATGAGGACATGTCAAAGCCAATAGTCATGAGGGCATGTCAAAGCCAATAGTAAGAACTTCATAATACTTCCCAATGTACAACACAATGTACATTTGTGCACCACTGCCTATAGCACTACACACTTCATCTCCCAATGTACAACATAATGCACATTTAAGCACCAATGCTTATAACACTGCACTCTGAGACCAAGAAGAACATTCCACACCTTTCCCTCTCTCATGCTTTCAAATGCACATCCCACACTTTCTGTTCCTGGTAATACTGTTCTACTCTGTGAAAGCCAGGGGCGGCTCCTCCATGTGGGTGGAGGAGCATCGCCCCACTCCTGTCTCGCAGTGTGAGAAGCAGAAACATAAAATGGTATTATAAATACCATTTTATGTTTCTGCTTCTCGCACTGCGAGAAAGCAGAAGGGTTTGGTTGGGGGTACTGCTTGAGGGCAGGGGAGGAGTGGCTTGCCCAATGTTGCGGGCCCTGACTGTTTGGTCGGCCCTATGGCCTCACCATAGAAGCCTGTGTGGTTGGCATCCCAACCAATGACAACGCTGCCATTGAAGCGTTGTGATTGGCTCAGGGGAGGGGAGGGAGGCTGTCTACTTCCTGTTCCTGTGGAGGCAGGAAAGCAGGAGCAGACCGAAGACGCGGGACCCGGGAAAGTAGGTATGTTTTTTTATTTATTTTGTATTTGTATTTTAAACCCCCTCCCCCGCGACCATCCCCTTCCCTCGCGACCACTCGCCCGTCCCCCCCACCCCACGTAACCCTGCGCCAGCCCCCCCAACCCATGAGCCATGCCGGCCGTGACTGGTGAAAGCACCCCCCTCATCAGCTACAAGGAGACACAAAAGAAATCTTCAAGGGAAAAAAGGCACATGCAGGAAACATGATATCGTAGATTCAAGCTAGGGTAAAATAAAACACCAAAAGTCAATTAAAATAATGGTAGTCAATGGTCATCACGTGGTCCCAATACATGGGAGTGCCTCTGGCACTACAGATCACAAGCTTTATACTCACACACAACATGCACTCAAGGGCATCATCAGGCCACACAGTGCAAAAAGCCCTCCCTTTCAAAACAGATACAGTGTGCCAGCAGCAATCAAGCTTCTATACCCCCCGGGGCAGGTAAGCACAGCATCTGAAATGCAAGCTTCCCTCCCTTGGAAAACACGTACAGAATGGGGATCAGCAAGCTTTCTATGCATAAAGAGAAAAGGTACAGCATGGTCGGCAGTAATGCAAGCATCTGTTAGTCACAGGAAATGCACAGCATGGATTTATAGGTGCAAGCCTTCCTACATCAAAGTACCGGAACAGGGTGAAATTAGCAGTGCAAACATCTCTCTCAGAGAGCATGGTGGTTAGAGGTGCATGCTTCCCTCTGACTCACAGAACACCGACCACATGAGCAACAGCAGTGCAATCACCCCTGCCTGATAGCAAAGATACAAGAAGTTCACCAGCCATCTAAGCTCCCATCCCTTACAAACCTACTGTATTTCTACCTTTTTTTGCATAAAGGGCTGAATAGCAACACCCCTCTTTATCAAAAATGTCATATAATGACACAATTGAACTTGCTAATATATAGGAGACACTAACCCGCAGCCAGGAGAGGAGGGTGCAGATTTACAAGCCCCTTGCGCCACCTGTGCGTCACTTTTTGTGACGCACCGGCGGTGCATTTTAGTGCCCCATATTTATAAGGACAGGAAAAGGCACCCTGCGTGACTTTATCTGTCCTTGTAAATATGACCCCTTTGCACGCAACACTTTGCGTGAAAGGGGTGTTCCATGGGTGTTGCTGTGGGTGATCGTAGAAATCGTAAATCTGGAAATGCGTCTGAATGCTACGCCTCCCCAGGGGAGGTGTAGGGAGGCGCAACGTGTATTTTGCCTAGTTTTTTTCCTCTTTCTATGCGTGCTGTATTCTCCAGCACACATAGAAAGAGGAAATCACCTCTGGTGATTGTTTATGTACAGGAAGGTGCCCCTTCCTGCACGCAAACAATCAGTAAAAAATTATGTTTTGCAAGTTCTATGTGTGCTAATGCAGCACACATAGAAGTTGAAAAACGCCATTTCTGATTGTTTATGTGCGGGAAGGGGTTCACTTCCTGCACATAAACAATCTCCCCACGATCCAGGCATCCTTGCACCATGGCGCAAGGGTGCCTGCGCCGGCGCATGGCAGCAGTTTGTGCGCCAGGATAGGGGAAAGCACAGGGATGCAACATATTGTTGTAAATATGTTGCATCCCTGTGCTTTGAAAGTGACTCAGTGCGCCACAGCAAAATGGCTTGCGGCACGCACTGAGTCACTTTCCTTGTAAATCTGCCCCGAAATGTTTATCTCTGGAGAAACTTTGGGTTCAGAGCATCAATTAACAAACAATGATGGCACACATTGTTCCTGTAATTTCCATTCAACATACTGTAATGGAAAGTGTGAAACCTGTTAATAGCAATATTAATTCCAATTACATCATACCATGGAGTGCCACCCACCATGCACCCTGGATACGTGTCTCTTGAGCAGTTCCTTGTGCACACAGTAAGCATTGGTGCTCTGTGGTGCAGGAGTGTTTCAGCTCATATGCAAATTGAGCCTGTACCAAATTGAGCCTGTACCAGAATTAACTCAATTTGCATATGGGACAACGGATCGATCCTTATAACGCCAGCAAGCAAAGAGGTGCACTACTTTGCGGATGCAGAACGATGTGCTGAATCTTTACCCTGCCAAGGGGCCAATCCCCATCTTCACACCAATAGCTGTGCTTCATATTGTTTGAACTTGATCCAGCGTGGCTAATATAAATTTCTCCTTAGGACACTAATCCAGGTAAAAACACTTATGCAACCTATTATCAATTAAACCTTATGTCGGTGGGGCCCATGACACCGCATACATACATTCATTCAATCTATGGATTTCACGCTAAGGAGAATGTGCTGCTGGACGAACGGGATACCTTGTTAAATTTGACAGAATAATAATTCATACATTATAAGCATTAACCTTTGATCCTGTCGGTTCTAAACATCAAGGTACTCCGCTCTTTGGTCGATGGACCAACTAGTAGAATAAGTTGATGGTCATTAAGACCAGCTCAATCACAATTAAAACCTTTTAACATTATAAATCATAAATGTACTAAAGGACCACAGACTCATTTTAAGTTAGAATATATTTTTATCTAAATTTTCAATCAAATAAGTGAAATTCTTTATTAATCAAACACATTTAATATCTCAATAAACATTTAAGAAAAGTTTAAAGGAAAAATGAAAATTATGCATTACCCACGGTCATAGGGCGATGACAGGAATGGTTCACCAAAGGAAGATAAATTGCAGATCACAGAATAGAACTCCCAAACTGACTGACTGTCGCGCTAACCTCCTCGGACGCACCTCCCGGGCAGCATTCCCGCAACGATCTCGTTCCTTCCCCAATCAAAGTTCAAAGTCCAAAAAGACAGAGGGGCCTATTAGCAATAACCGGCGATAATTATCGCTAAGCGCAGTTAGCGCTAGGATAATTATCGCCGGCTTTCGCAGGTTTCTATCGCTATCAGCAACGCTTATCTCCAATGCGATAGAAACCCTGGAGAACAGTGTGAATATCGCTTGAAAACAAGCGATATTCACACTGTGACCAGTGTTAGCTTGGTGATAGGGCGAGGGGGATTTAGCCATGTAATCCACCTCCCATTGGATTACATGGCTAAGTCAGGTTTGGACCAGGCGTTAACAAACCAGCGCTAAACGTGTGGTGGTTCGTTAATCACCTCCCCTGCCTCGCTAATAGGCGATAGCGACCTTAGCGACTGTTTCCAGTGGCTTTTAGGTTGGGAACGCCTACTTTGCATGCCATTAGCGATAAATATCGCTGGCGTGCAAAGCGGCACCCAACCCGGTCGCTATCGCCTAGAAGCTGTTGCTAACAGCAGTTAGCGACAGCTTGCTAATAGGGCGATTGAATTATCGCCGCTTTAGAGGGAAAAAGTCCCGCTAAAGCGGCGATAATCACGTTGATAATATGCCCCAGAGTCCTTTGCAGTATCAAGGTGGAAAAATGAAAAATAAAGAAGCGGCATGGCAGGAAAACACCAACAGCAGCAACCCACCCCACATAAGAGCAGACTCTCTTATACCCTATTCTCTGGCTTACTTCACATAAAAGTTGCAATCCTTAGGGACAAGAATCACACTAATTGGTCCATTTGAGGGGTGGTGATGGTCACCTCATCGCCCTCCTTGTTCAAACTGGTTTAGGAACAATAAAACATAGAATGAGTCTCATGACTCTGGGGTCAAAATTAGTCCAACTTGTCCATTCATTTTGTAGCGATCTTTGATGGTCACATTTTAGTTCACCCTTTGTCATTCAGTTCTTTCCCATCCATTCCCAGGAATACATGCTGAATCTTTTGGCACACTCTTCATTGTAGGTCAGTTCGACCTTGACATCGCTCACTCCGGGCACAGGCCGCATTCACGTGACTTGATTTTCTTTATTGCTTCTGCGCAGAGGCCATCTTAGCCGTCTCACGTGATCTCATCCTCTCCAGCAACCATTTACGAAGCATGGCCTAACAGGCCCGAACGAACTATCATAAGAACAAACACAACCGAAATTAAAACAAAGAAAATAAGCCTTTCTGTTTACCACCCGCCATTCTACAGACCCGTGTTAGGTGTTACCTAGCAGAAGCGACATTTAAAGCCATTTTACTTACCATCTGCATTCTTTGCCACAATACAAATCTACTACGCAACATAAATCATGCAATTTCACTCTAATTAGTACGCAATCATAATACTAAAGTTAATTAACTTCACATTTGTAAGTAGATTAGAGTTTGCACAAATCTGAATGTTACCCATATATAGTGTTTACTAAAAAGGGTGCATTTGTTGGTTAGTACATGCATTTTCAAACGGTTAGTATTATCAAATTATTAAGAGGTCATTAATTTCCAAGGGGAACAAAATATTTTGTTTACCCTGCTCCATCAATTCCCCCTTTGGTGATTTTTAACATCACCACAAAAACCTATCCCTACAGATTTATCAGATAAATGTTTCTTGTCCACTTGCATTTATTAATTTAAACAACCGTGTTCTTTTCATCTTGTCTTTTAGACCTTTTGTACATGTTCTCTTTTAACTCTTCCAATTCTATCTCTCCCATCTCCCGTTCTCTTTCTTTATTTTTCTCATTTTCTCTTTTTACTCTATTTTGTCTTTTTCTTCTTTTAATACACACATATGCTAATCTCAACAATAGTATTACTATTATTAATACTGTGACTGGTATTAGTATTTTCCCAATAAGAGAACTACCTATTTCTGTGAACCATTTTTTCATTGAGGAAAAACTCTTACCAAGTCTCTCCCAAACACCTTCAACCTCCAGTGGAACAATTTCTTTGTGCAAATCAGTAATGTTCTTTATATACTTCTGTATATTCTCACTTTTGTCTGGAATGTAAGTGCAACAATGTTGTACCTCCACCATTCCACAGACTCCACCCTCTTTTGCCAAAAGAATGTCAAGGGCAAGTGGATTTCGCATCACCATAGCTCTCATGGCAACCATTTCGGTATTTACCATCAAGAACCCTATAGCAGTATTCGTTGATAAACGATCTACTACTGTAGACAATTTCCGACTCTTGTATGCATTCAGAGATATACCCACTGCTGGTATCAATGCTCCAAAAATATCACCTACTATTTCTGAGAAGCTTTCCCTCCTCCTACGGGTTAATCTTTCACCTATCTCGTGAATTCCTTTTGTTCCTCTCTCCACATGAGAAATCTTTGGAAAGACCAGGCCTAGAGAGCATGTTCCGTACCAATGGTCCGGCAACCTATAATAAGCTCTATTTCTGCAAATATAATAGATCCCTGGAAATACTGGATCTTTTCCTCCTTTAAATCCCCATCCCCCTAGAATTTTGTATGTATCTCGGCACTCACTAACCCACGAAATAGTTATCATACATAGTGTTATCTCTACTAATACATAATTTCCCTTGTTGGGGCCAATCTAGAACCATAGCTGCATTTGTTTCACCATTGTCATAACTTCTTTCTTTAAACGCCCAAGATGGGGCTTTTGTCTTTTCTCCTGCTATCTTTCTTTGAAACTTAACCCTTCTGTCCTCTACAATCTTTTCTTCTTTCTTTAACTCGCAAGTAAGATTATGTCTCAATGTATATTCTAATGTTAATTCTTTTGTTTCTAAGAAAAACTCTCCAAAAACCTTTGCAACTTTTACCTTATTTAATTTAGGGATTACTGGAATTTTTGCAAAAACAGCATCTATGTCAGTGTAGTAATATTCTAATCTACCTGTTTTATAAAATAGGCTAGCTAAAACGCTACAAGTTATTCCATACGTCAAAGGAAGGTGATGATATGTCACACCTTCTGTTACAGACGCAGGTAGCTGCATACAGACATAACAATCTCTCACATCCATTGTCTCCACATATTCGTATAAAAGTTTCGTGAAGACATTCTTGGAGAAATCAGTTATTGACTTATCCCTATGAAAATCAGTACTATCTACTAATGTTGCAGTGTTCTTTATGTTAGCTTTCTTGTCATTATTCGTGTCATTTATTATTACAGATGTATTTTCTACAACTAGCCTAAGTGGAATTATTATTGCTAAAATAAACCAGATAAGCATTAGCAAACCTGTACAATAAAAACACATTCTACACCATCTACGTAAAAACTTACATCTAGATCTTCTATTCTCAGTGTCTACCATGTTATAATACTATCTAGCTATATGTATATATACATGTACAGAAAATGTGTTTCCACACCTCAGAATGACTTTTCAGCCACTCTACCCTTTAATCAGTCTTTTTTGGTGCTCTCTTCAGTTTTTTCCAGAACTTTTTCTTGTCTTTTTCAGTTTAGGTGTCCAATCCAGTTTTCTTTCTTTGTCTTTCAGGTTTGGTGCAATTCACTCTCACCCATTTGTTCACAGTCTTTTTCTGGGATTTCGTGACTGCTATCCACTTCTTTAATGTCGGTCAGTGCTATGTATAGCCATTCAGGTGACTTATATTTCAAGTTAGGTCTCTTCACTCTTTTTGGTCTCTGCAACTGTCTTTCACTTGGTTTTCTTTGGCCTTTCTGACTTGTTATTTCATTTACTTGTTCCGCATTATCTTTGTTCAAATTTGTTATTTTATATCTCAGTCTTTTAATTTCGTTGGGCCAATTGTCTCCTTTTCTTGGCCTTTTCAGTTCACTTTCTTTTTCTTCTCGTTCTGCTCTCCAAGTTCTCTTTCTTGGTCCTATTCTTTGCTTTCTTTCTTCTTCACTTTCTTCAGATTCTGTCTCAGGCCTCACTTCACTTCCTCTAACTTTGAACTTTATGATCTCAGTTTCTTTGTCTGAATCCGAATTTTCTTGTGAATCTTCTGTTTGAAAATTTGATTCTAACCCTCCTTGTTTGTCTTCCGCACTTTCCCCAATTTCTCTGTCTGAATCTAAATTTCCCTGTGTTTCTTCTGCTTGTAGTTCTGACCCTATTACTCCTCGTTTTTCTTCCGCACTTTCCCCAATCTCTCTATCTGAGTCTAAATTTTCTTCAGTTACCTCAACGATCTCTGGAGGAATTTTCCCAAAACTTGTACTTGGCTGTTCCTGATTTTTCCTTTTGTCTTTCACCAGATTCAGGTTGGTCTGTTTCAGATGCCGAACTGGTATCCGATATTGCCAGATGTCGACTTACAGGTCGAGCTTCAAGATCTGGAACTCTGATCGTTTCAGCCTCTGCTTCAGATGCTGAGCTGGTATCTGATATTTCCAGATGTCGACTTACAGGTCGAGCTTCAGGATCTGGAACTCTGATGGTATGACTGGCATGAACCCAATTTTTCACACCTGCACACTTTACAGCAGTTGTTGTCACCAGGATCACTTGACGTGGCTTATCCCAGCGAGAAACCAAGCAGTTTCTTCTTCTGTGGACTTTAATGCGGACCCAGTCTCCAGGACTCAAATCATGAGCTGGTTTTCTTTCAAGAGTGGTCGCATCCGGTCCAACCTGATGAAACACAGAATGCACCACATCAGCCAATCCTTTGCAATAGTCCAATACGAGATCATCAGTTATAGTCAGTAGTTTGTTGACAGGTACATGTGCTTGTCTCATTGCTCGTCCCATGATTATTTCATGAGGACTCAGACCTGTTTTTCTGTCAGGTATGCTTCTGATGCTCATCAGCACCAATGGCAGGGCATCGGGCCATTTGAGTCCTGTGGCTTGACACATTTTCCCTAACCTATTCTTTATTGTTCCATTTACTTGCTCTACCACTCCAGAAGCCTCTGGTCTGTAGGCACAGTGCAGTTTTTTTTTTAATGTCAAGTGCTTCACATATCAGTTGGATTATTTCATTCTGGAAATGTGTTCCTCTATCTGTTTCGATCGTTACTGGAAAGCCATATCTAGGAATGAATTCTCTCAGTAGGAGCTTAGCTACAGTAACTCCATCATTCCTTCTTGTCGCATAGGCTTCCACCCAACGAGAAAACAAACAAACGACCACAAGGACATATCTCAATCTATTGCTTGGGGGCATTTCAATAAAATCTAGTTGCATTCTGGTAAAAGGACCTCCTTCACGTCCTATTGTTCCCAAACTCACTACTGTCTTCCTTCCAGGATTTATTTGTTGGCATGTAAGACATCTTTGACAAAGGCTTTCAGCTATAGCCCTACATTTTGGGTTGTACCAGGTCTGTCTAAAAAGACTGATCATGGCATCCCTACCAAAGTGTGCCTGCCCATGGTACATCCGTGCCATATTGGAGATCATGCTATCAGTCATAACTGGTCTTTCATCTCTATAAACCCAGACTTCATCTTCCTCTCTTTGTCTGCAACCTGCTTTTATCCAACCATCTTTCTCCTCTTCATCTGCTTCTTCCTGCAATTGTTTTACCTCATCCCAGGTTTCAACTGTGTTAGTAAACAGCAAGGGACATGAAACATTCTCTTTTTCCCTTCTCCTATTCAGTGAGACCATGTTTCTGGCACAATATTGAGCTATTTCATCAGCGAATTTGTTACCTACTGCAATATAATCGGTTCCGTTTTTGTGTGCAGCGCATTTTACCACTGCAATCTGTTTAGGTAGCTGTATCGCCTCAAGCAATTTCTTCACAAACTCACCATTCCTAATAGGAGATCCTGCAGAAGTCAGGAATCCCCTCTGGGACCAGATCTGTCCAAAATCGTGGATAACTCTGAAGCCATACTGGCTATCCGTGATCACCGTAATTCGGAAGTTCTTTCCCAGTTTGCATGCTCAAATCAGAGCAATCAGTTCAGCAACTTGGGCTGAACGTATTCCTCTCAAACAGGATGCTTCCATTATGGTTGCCACCGTACATACAGCATATGCAGCACTTAAAACTCCTTCACTTGTTCTCAGGCATGATCCGTCCACAAACATCACATAATCTGATTCTTTCAAAGGTTCATCTCTGATATCAGGGCGAAGCTTTGTGCAGAATTCAAGCACATCCAAACACTTATGATCAACATAATCTTTGACTTCTACATTTACTTCATCTGGCAATGAAGTTGAAGGATTCACACTCGTGCATCTTACAATGGTTACATTGTCTGCACCCAAAATCACTTTTTCATACCTAGTCAGCCGACTATGTGTCATGAATTGGGTTTTGTTCGAGTCAGGAGGATTTCAACGGAGTGTGGGACATATACTCTCAGAGGATATCCCATCACAATGCCTTCACTCTGTTCCAGACTCACACAAGTAGCAGCTACTGCTTTCAAACATCCTGGCAACGCCTTTGCTACCGGGTACAGAACAGCTGAAAAATAGGCGATTGGTCTTTTCATTTTTCCATGCCTGTGCACTAATACTGAAAGTGCACATCCGTCTCTTTCGCTACAATAGAGCTCAAATTCTTTTTCATAATCATGCATTCCCAATGCTGGTGCCTCACACAAACTTGTTTTCAGTTCCTTGAAAGCTTTCCTTTCCTCCTCATCCAATTCAATCGGATCTTTGACATCCCTCTTTGTCAATCGCTGTAAAGGTTTCGCAATTAATGAAAATCCACTTATCCATTATCGACAAAAACCAACCATTCCAAGAAACATTCTCACCTCTCTCTGCGTCATTGGGGCTCTCATTCCTTGGATAATCCTTATTCTCTCTGTCGTAACCTTTCGCATCCCTTTCTCAATCTTATGACCTAGGTACTGTACCTCCTGTTGACAAAATTGCAGTTTTGACGGAGACACCTTGTGTCCTCCTTCTGCCAAATGATTTAATAAAGGAATTGTGTCCGTAACACATGCTTCTTTGGTCTTTGATGCCACCAATAGGTCATCAATATATTGGACCATCACAGATTTTTCAGGCATTTTTAAATCTTCTAATGATTTCTTTAGGATCTGATTAAAGATTGAGGGGCTTTCAGTATACCCTTGAGGAATTCGGCACCATGCCAAAATACGCTCTCCGAACTGGAACGCAAATAATGGCTGGCTGTCAGGGTGCAATGAAATAGAAAAGAATGCATGGCACAAATCAATGACTGTGTACCATTCTGGATCATGTGGAATCTGATACAGTATTACAGCGGGGTTTGGCACAATTGGGCAGCAAGGAATAACAATCTTATTTACTTTTCTCAAGTCTTGCACTATCCTATATGTTCCATTCGGCTTTTTCAATCCCATTATAGGAGAATTACATGGGCTACTTATTATCTCTCTCAAAATTCCTTGTTCAATCATCTTATTAACTACAGGTATTATTCCTTCAATGATTTCTGGTGTTAATTTGTACTGCGGAGTATTTGGGTAATTTGTTCCTTCCCTTACAGTAATCTTTACAGGATCAATTCCTCTCATTAGTCCAATGTCTTCGCCTGTGAAATCCCATACATCAGACCTGACTATTCCTTTCAATTCAATAGGGATTTTCTCTGCATCAAACACAGGAAACATGTCATTCACTCCTGGTTCTAGTTCTGCCATTGTCATTTTATACAGGACATCCTCGTCTGGTGTCTGGAAAGCAATACCATCTGGGGTACAGTAGATGGTGCAATTCATTTTACAAACTAGATCGCGTCCTAATAAATTTACAGGATTGCAATCACAAATCACAAAGCGATGCATCTCTTTGAATGGTCCAACTTTCACCTCTACTGGTTTTGTAAGAGGGGTTTTAATCTGCCTGTTTGACACACCTACAACTTGGATATATTCTCCTGAGAGAGGAAGGTTTGGAATTTCCACTGATCTAACAGTAGAACGAGTAGCTCCAGTGTCCACAAGGAATGTAACATTTACACCATTCACTTTTCCATCCACAAATGGACCTGACTGATCTACCTCTAGAGTTGCGCCAAGCTCGCACTCTTCTTCCTCTCCTAGGCACCGTCATAAACTTTCATCCGATTCATCTCCATCCTGCCATAACCAACACTGGGAAACTGCAGCTGCGCGCGGCAATTTTGTTACCTGCTCTCCTCCGTAGAATCCTGCTTCTGTACTGTATCTCTGAGGATTTACACTCTTTGGAAGAGGTGGTTGCGGCACCTGACACTGTTGAGTAACTACCTGCGGCTGTTGCAGCTGCTGGTAACTCACCTCATTCTGCACCTGTGGATTTAATGGTTGATTTTCTGTATTAGCTTTTGGAGGAAACTTACACTCGTTTCTCCAATGTCCTAATTTTCCGCAATTATGACACGCCCATTTCTTTTTAGCCTCTTCTATACTCATTTGACCTTACCTATATTCGGTTTGGATTTAGTCTGCCCTGCATCACTAGACTGATTATTCATCTGTGCTTCTTGTTTTTCTGCAACCTTTACTTGTGCCCACATCGCTTTTTCTTTGAGTTTACGATATCTACACTCAATATCGTCACTACAATATTTTGCGTAGCTTAATACTTCATCTACAGTGCTATTCTGCCAACACAACATATGCTGCTTAATCATTCCACTTATTTCAGGTTTCAAGCCATATACAAATCTATACACAAAATTACTCATGTCTTTTTCACTCAAATTCTCATAACCACTATACTGTTTAAAGACCAAAAGCAGTCTCTCATAGTAGGCATGTACAGATTCCTTACTCTCCTGAGTTGTTCTATCAATCTTTACCCAGTCCGTTTCTTTTGGTGGGATTTTATTTTTCAGAAACGTGATTGCCTGTTCATATTTTCTCATTACTTCTGAACCTGGGGCTCCTGTTTTTGCATCTCTAGCCTCCAGCAACCATTTTCGAAGCATGGCCTAACAGGCCAGAACGAACTATCATAAGAACAAACACAACCGAAATTAAAACAAAGAAAATAAGCCTTTCTGTTTACCACCCGCCATTCTAAAGACCCGTGTTAGGTGTTACCTAGCAGAAGCGACATTTAAAGCCATTTTACTTACCATCTGCATTCTTTGCCACAATACAAATTTACTACGCAACATAAATCATGCAATTTCACTCTAATTAGTACGCAATCATAATACTAAAGTTAATTAACTTCACATTTGTAAGTAGATTAGATTTTGCACAAATCTGAATGTTACTCATATATAGTGTTTACTAAAAAGGGTGCATTTGTTGGTTAGTACATGCATTTTCAAACGGTTAGTATTATCAAATTATTAAGAGGTCATTAATTTCAAAGGGGTACAAAATTATTTTGTTTACCCTGCTCCATCAAACTCAACCTTGCCAACATTTATAAATAGCTGCAAAAAAACGTACAAATGATTTTGTTATGCCTGAGCCTGGAATCTTGGATGTAAGGCACTTTGTACTAGTGCTCTTTGTAGTAGGCAATACCTTGCATCTGGGCAGAGCAGACTTCTTACAACGACCCAACCAATACATAGCCAGTTAACATTACAAATTTTGTTGGTACTCAATTTATCAACCTTTGAAGGATAGAAAGGCAACTTGGCCATGCCAGGAATAAAACTTGTTACTTGCAGCCCCCAACAGATGTCACTATTAAATAATTAAATCACGGCGCCATTTTTCCAGGATCAACAAGAAAAGAAATCTATCTACATTTAAAAGGCCGCACCTCAAGCACCTCACAGAAAAGAACCTGAATGCAGGATCATTTGATGTTCAACTCGAAGTGCCCCTGGCTCGTGGATGTTGGACACTGGGGTTTGTCTGCAATAATATTGCAATTCTGGCCTTTATTATCCTGCACATCAGGTCGCAGCTGCTATGCTTGGACTTCAGGCCTCCGCTTCCTGTTAATGGCTCCTGTTCGTCTTCTTGTCCCAGAGGCATGCCTCCTATTGAAGAAAAAAACACATCATTAAATTCAATGATAACCCGAGAAAATCCTGACTTCATGCGCTGCCTTGCTTTGACAGGCATTTTGTGAGTTTATCCCAATTTACATCTAATGTATTCACTGGGATTTTCATGTGACGAAATGAGATATTTTAAGCTGTAGTTTATATTATGTGAGAACGTATTCACTGCAAAGAATTTTCCTGCAAGTAGCTAACTATCAGTACAGGAATAATGACCATATTAGCTAATAAATATGTTTAGATATACGTATTGCAATCATTATGAGTTCTAAAACAAAAACAAATGGATTTTTTTTAAAGGAAGGACACATTTCACAAATTACACAATTCTAGCCAAATACCACAAAATTTTAACAAAAAAGCCAATTGCTGCTGGCCTTTGTTGAATGTCTTTTTAGGTCTCGCCTAGCGTAGCAGCACGAATGCGCTGCCATCGCTTTGCGAGGCATGCAGTATACACTATAGTGTGGAAGCTTCGTGGAAGCTCCGCCCACTCTCCGGCCCATCTTCTTCATTGGCTTAGGTTATAAATGCTGCCTTCCAATTGGTTTTAAGCTTGTTAGTCCCTCCCCATGACAGCCATGTCAGTCATTTGTATCCTTCCACAGCTACTGGTCCCTTTACTGAGAGTTTTGCATGGTATGTGTGACTGAGATTGTGAGCACTATTTTCCTGCACTCCCACTGTCCCTTCTCCCACCCCCCACTCCCGCTGTCTGTGCTTTCTCGCCCCCCTGCCCTGCACTCCCTCTGACCATGCACCTTCGTGATCCCCCAGTCCCGCAGCACTCGCGTTTGCAATGCAATGCAATGCTCTGACGCCACACGCATCACGTGCACTACTTTGCCAATAAGCTGCCGCACGAGTTTCCAACTTGACCAATAAAAGAAGAGAACCAGAATGGCAGACCTCTGTGGAGATAGGCTGTAGTTGTGTTATGCGCGTAGCACGAGTGATTCTTGACACAGTTTGTACTGGTATTACGTTTTATCGTATCATATCTTTTATGGCGGCCATCTTTGAACGGACCGTCAACTATCACCCAGTTTGAAAAGAGAGGCTTTATATCCGCCCGCTTCCCTTAGTAGATCTTTTGTGCTAGTAATACGTAATACGTTTTATCGTATTATATCATTTACGACGGCCATTTTTGAACGGACCGTCCACTATCACATCCAGACTGAAAGAGCGCTTTATATTGGCCCGCTTCCCTACCTACTTTGTCCGCCTGGTAAGGCGTGTCTCCTTCTGAGTCCTGCCTCGGTTTCCTTAGTTTCCCTTTAAGGCGCCTAGTTACCATAGTGACCGTCTACGGCTTCCCCAGGTCCCCGTGGCAGCAGTATTTTCGAGAGTGAGAGAGAGTTAGGTGCCTCGACTCCCTGTGAAGTTGTCAAAATGATACCCCCTGCAGATTCCCTTCTACGGTATGACAACCCGGTGCTGGCGAGCAGAAACACGGAGAGGAAGCCCCGCAAGGTGAGATCGCAGGCCGCTCAAGCCTCGAGACCTTCGAAAGTTTCCTGCACGGGGACCATATTGTCAAACTATTTCGGGGCACCTCTTGTGGGACTCCGTACAAGACGGCATGCCTAGTTATTAGTCAAAACTACACCCTCGGGGAAAAAATATGTATATATAATGTAATGCTCTGTGGGGTCTATTTTATTCTAAAACCTCCTCAGAGAACATTAATGCCCTTCATGGCGTTTGATGAAAAGCAATGCTTTATATATACATATTTTTTCCCTTGTGGCAGCAGTTCCTCTCCTTTAAAAAAAGTCTCTTAAAAAACAGAACGTAAGGAACTGCCTATGTATAATTGGCAAAAACAAACTGCTGGTGTAATTGTATATATTTTTGTATAAAAGTTTTGTATTGTTGTGTTTGTCATAATCACATTGCTATTCTTGATATTATTCATAATTTTGTATGCACTTTATATGTACCACAGCCTTTGTGTATTAGATATGTACTCAACTCAGACATGAACAAAATGTGTTGTGAAAGGTGTTATCATATGATAAATAATTGTGATTAAGACACTTAAAAGTGCAAGAACTTAGAGTCTTACACTTTTGACCGCTTAAAATAAAGAGCGGCCTTGAAAAATAAACAGCCAGGTTCCCTCTTTTTTATATATCTGCTTTACGTCCTACCTGGTGCGTTTTTTTGGACGAAAACCCCTGTTTTTTTGTGTTAACTTACCTCACAGAGCAGTCTGGTTTACGGGGGTGCATCATATTGTTGTCAATGAGATGCAGCCCTGTGTAGCCAATTTGTATGAGCATGGTGTTGAGGCAAGGAGGCCAATGTGACACTCTGCCACCTCTCCAGTCAATATGCCACTTTGCTTGTTCATGCGATGCATACCTGTGTTCTCAAAGTGACAAAGCATGTAGTGAGTCTCAATAACATCAACACATGTTCATGGGGTGGGGGTAATGGGTCCCGGGCCTCAGCGAACCTTTAGTAATAGAGCCAATCTGGTGAAGTTCTACTCGCTCTTGACAATGGGAAACCCTTTCCCCATTCTAGTTACAGAGCTTAGCAAATGTGTCTGAGCGAGTAAGTAAGGTCACTTTATCCTTGGAGTCAATTCCAATTTATTTTTGTGGTGCTTCATAGCATATGAAGAACATTTGTAGCCAACATGTGTTTTGCCCCCTTACATCAGCCTTCTGGCCTGGGGCTTCCTCAGGGCTATACATGGTCGCAGGTGCATAGTGAATATCCATAACATAAAAATTAAGCAAAAAAGGAAATGCAAAGGAAAGAGGTAAGAGCGTGGGTCAAAGCCCAGTTAGGGTAGTGTGTGTGGGATGGTAGCAGAAAAAGGAGGGAGAGATAAAAAGTACAGTGCGAGGGGAAAGGGGAAGGGAAGTTAGCCGTGTGGGGAAGGCGGAGTAGAGAAGGTAAGGGAGTGATGTATTCCAATAAGGAGAGAAGAGTACATATCGAAGTACAGTAGTAGGTAAATCAGGGGAAAATATTGAACCCAAGTAAGGATATGCAATGCAATTAGCATACGTCAGGAAAAAATCAAAATCAGAGCGCTACTGGGAGCGCACACCACTACAAGATGGCGCCCAGCCCAGATCCTGACCCCATGACCCAGACGTTCTGCATTACGCATCTCCTCTTTCATAAGCGCTTTGCTCCCATTGCATTGTGCTCATGCCGACGGAACGCAGCCGGATTACCGAAGCTCTGCATATCGTACTACTAGTAAGTGGCGTGCTGTTGTCCCTAAGACCGGGTCCGTCCCTTACCCCACGGATTTGGGCATGTCTCCCGGTCTCCCTCCCTGTGCGAGACCGGCCCCCTCCCTATCAGTACTTTTAACTCTGACCGCCTCGTCCTCTCTCCTTTCTTTCTCTCCCCTCGCTAGTTTAGTTCTGCCGTACGCAGCTATTTGGGAAAGGATCGACTTCTACCCCCAACCCAGCCACTTATTTTCATACGGTAAGAGGTATCCAGACAGGCCAGCCACCACTTACTTCCTATCACGGAATATTGAATACTCGTTCCCTCCAATCACTGGCTTCGCACCTACTACCTCACCCACCCCTTCCTACTGCCCAAGGCATTTTCACACCACGATACCAGAGAGCACTCTCACTGGCCACGGAGGTTTGGCCCACACAGGAGTACTTATTCCCTAGCTCCCCGGGCCGAATAAACCATTGCTATGCCATAAAGGACTAATGAACCGGCACGAGTTACTCTTGTCTAACGACTTCCTACGCATGCTAACATTCTGCTATGTATATTTTTTTGGGACCTGGCCATCTATTTGTGGTAATCGGACATCTTTATACTGGACTCCGTACGTATGATGTTTCACTAAATGTAAAATGTCTCTTGATGCCTGTCTTAATGCATACTCTTGTTAATTTGACCTGGCCGGTGAATACTACTGTAATGCTTTATTCTGCTAATTTATTCATACCCAACGCATGTCAACTTGTGATTTAATGAGCAGGCCCGCATTTCTCTCTGCCCTTCGCCTCTTCCCAATCGATTGCTACTGCCTATGTTTGCTTGCCGCTCTCAGATTTTGATTTCTTGCTGACGTATGCTAATTGCATTGCATATCCTTACTTGGGTTCAATATTTTCCCCTGATTTACCTACTACTGTACTTTGATATGTACTCTTCTCTCCTTATAGGGATACATCACTCCCTTACCTTATCTACTCCGCCTTCCCCACACAGCTAACTTCCCATACCCCTCTCCCTTTCCCCTCGCACTGTACCTTTTATCTCTCCCTCCTTTTTCTGCTACCATCCCACACACACTACCCTAACTGGGCTTTGACCCACGCTCTTACCTCTTTCCTTTGCATTTCCTTTTTTGCTTAATTTATGTTATGTATATTCACTATGCACCTGCGACCATGTATAGCCCTGAGGAAGCCCCAGGCCGGAAGGCCGATGTAAGGGGGTGAAACATGTGTTGGCTACAAATGTTCTTCATATGCTATGAAGCACCACAAAAATGAATTGGAATTGACTGCAAGGATAAAGTGACCTTACTTACTCGCTCAGACACATTTGCTAAACATCAACACATGCATTGCCACAACATTGTGAATATGCACCCTTGTGTCTAAAAGGTGCATATCCCACAATGCCCAAATGTAGCATACTGGAGGGCCAATGTGATGTTCAACTATGAGCAGAAGGGATATGCTATAAAAAAAAGTACAGTGTAAGGACTCTGCATATCAGGAATGTGTTCCATAAAAACTATCTTAATGTCTCGTCTGTGTGCCTTGCTCACAGAACCATACAGTTACTGTCAAGGTGCATGTCAAGTGAAGTATGACACCGAGCAAGAATAACAATTTAGCACCAATGCATGTCAAATTGCTACATGTCACCTTCACCCTATATGTCAAAATGCACTCACTAACATCAAAGTCTCCACATGTGCCATACAGATAACAGTAGTCTACAGTGATCACAGTCCTGGTGTGAGATGGCCATTACACATTGATGTGCATGGAAACCAGTCCTTGGGGAAAGTCAACAGTGGCAGTAAACAAATACGCATTCATGTCTGTAAACATCCTTACACAAACAAAGGCATACAATCACCATGAGCAGAACATCATGTATCATCCATGTGTCCATTAGAGTGGCACATTCCCAAGCAGCCATCCCCATGCCAATCTCACTTGATGTGACGTTGGTGTGGTGATAAGGTCTTAGCACCACTAAGAGGCCAGTGTAAATACACAGCCATGTAATCTAGCCCCACTTACACACTTCACATGGTGTGAAAGGTGAGGGTAATGGGTGTTGTTTTGTCAGTCCACCCTGCAACACCCATAGAAAGACACGCTGCTCTATACTCGCAATGTTGAAGCCAATAGGAGCCGAGTAAGCAATGTATGCAACGAAAACCATGACCCATAAAATGCAAAAATAAAGTAAATCCTCAATTGACAACGCATTTGCTGTTGACATGTGTACTGCATTGTGCAGCACACATAGAAACAGCAATTTGTCAATCATTGCTATGTGCCTGAAGGGGTCCCTCCTTCAACATAAACATTCTTGCCCTGAACACAGACACACTTGCACTACCCTGATAAGGTGTCTGTCTGTGTGCCACACTGACAAGTCAAGTGCCAGTGCATGATGAAACGCATGCCTGCACCATAAACTTGTAAACATGGTGCAGGCCTCAGTCACTGAAGTGGATGAGTGCGGAGTCAATCCTGTAAGGAGAAGGCCTCACTCTGTCACTTCATCGTATCCACACACACTCTGATGTAAGAAAGACGTCTGCAGTCCAATAATGCACATGTGTCCCAACCTTGACCAAGAGCCATATGTCCTTCAGCTTGCAACATCTCACCATTGTAAATAAACATAAGTGCAAGGGTCACTGTGTGAAAGGAATAAGGGGCAGTAAAACAGAAGCAGTACCATACCTGCATATCAACGTGCATCAATCAGAATGTCATTTGTCAATGTTATTTGGCAACATTCAAATGGATCTACACAGTTTGGACCATGGCAAATCAAGCATATGTACATGCCCATATCATGTGGCACATCACACCAACCCTGATCTCAACACCATGATAGCCCTACTCATGCCACAATAACAATCATGTGGTATTGCCAACATCAAGGTGTGGTAGCAACCTTCCCGGAAAGCTGGAAGCACGCCGAGATCACCGCCTTACTCAAGAAACCCAAGGCAGACCCCAAGGACCTCAAGAACTTCCGACCCATCTCTCTGCTCCCGTTCCCCGCAAAGGTCACCGAGAAAATCGTCAACAAACAACTGACCCGCTACCTCGAGGAGAACAACATCCTGGACCCTTCCCAGTCCGGCTTCCGCAGCAACCACAGCACCGAAACCGCCCTCATCGCCGCCACCGATGACATCAGGACCCTGCTAGACAACGGAGAAACAGCAGCCCTCATCCTCCTGGACCTATCAGCCGCCTTCGACACGGTCTGCCACCACACACTACGAACACGCCTTCACGACGCCGGGATCCAAGAGAAGGCCCTGGACTGGACCACATCCTTCCTTTCCGGCAGAACACAAAGCGTCCGCCTCGCCCCTTCCGATCCAAGGCCACCAAGATCATCTGCGGCGTACCCCAAGGCTCCTCCCTCAGCCCAACGCTGTTCAACATCTACATGGCACCCCTCGCCCACGTCGCCCGACAGCACAACCTCAACATCATCTCCTACGCCGACGACACCCAGCTGATCCTCTCCCTCACCAAAGACCCTCACACCGCCAAAGCCCACCTCCACGAAGGAATGAAGGCCGTCGCCGAATGGATGAGGACCAGCCGCCTGAAGCTGAACTCAGACAAGACGGAGGTCCTCATCCTTGGTTCCAACCCTTCAGCCTGGGACGACTCCTGGTGGCCAACATCACTGGGAACAGCCCCGCCACCCACCGACCACGTACGCAACCTAGGGGTCATCCTCGACCCCACCCTCTCCATGACTAAGCAGGTCAATGCCGTTTCCTCATCCTGCTTCAACATCCTCCGAATGCTCCGCAGGATCTTCAAGTGGATCCCCACCGAAACAAGAAAAACAGTCACCCAGGCCCTCGTCACCAGCAGGCTGGACTACGGAAACGCCCTCTACGCAGGAACGACGGCTAAGCTCCTGAGACGGCTGCAACGCATCCAGAACGCCTCTGCACGTCTTATCCTCGACATCCCCCGACGCAGCCACATCACACCCCACCTGAGAGACCTGCACTGGCTCCCTGTCAACAAGAGGATAACCTTCAAGCTCCTCACCCACGCACACAAAGCACTCCACAACTCCGGACCAGCCTACCTCAACAGACGACTCAGCTTCTACACCCCCACCCGCCAGCTCCGCTCGACCAGCCTCGCCCTCGCCACAGTCCCCCGCATCCGGAAAACCACCGCCGGCGGCAGATCCTTCTCCCACCTCGCCGCCAAGACCTGGAACACCCTCCCCACCAACCTCCGACAGACCCAAGACCTACTGGCCTTCAGAAGACTCCTCAAGACCTGGCTCTTCGATCAGTAGCAGCACCACCCCCCTCTTCCCCCAGCGCCTTGAGACCCTCGCGGGTATGTAGTGCGCTTTATAAGTGACATGATTGATTGATTGATTGATGCAATACACACCTTCAAAACTAGACATTCTGAAAAACGTTTGAAGTGTAATGAGTAGGGGTGACTCAGCCACAATGAAGTGACAGACACATACATCTGAACCAATCTGCATTGACAGCAAAGTGATACAACCTGCACCAATGTCACTACTGAACAGAGGACACAATTGGTGCAGCATCGGTGTTGAAATTGGCCACTCACATTTGGCATACTTGTAAACTGTGAGAAAATAATTGACAACTCTAATGGCACATCAGTCATGTGGTACAATGATTCACTATCCTGCATGTAATAGGTATCTCCTCTAAAACATTTTGAAAGGACATTGTCATGGAATCTGCTTGTAAACTGATCAAATGCATGATCATACTTGAGACACACATACAACAGCATCTCACCTTTACATTACAGAGGGAGAAACATCACCTCCTATACAGCAGCCTGCCCACTCTTCAATGATGAAGATGAAGACATCTCAACCATTGACCAGGACACCCTCCAAGTGCTGCTCAACTCCATTGGCAGCCCATCTCCGGAAGCAGGGACATCTAACAGCATTGTGGAAGCTCCACCCCCTGCACAAAACACACAGCAGCAAGCACCTACCACCACAGCAGTCTCCCCGGACCTTGAGGACCCACTTGTAAGATTTCAACGCCATGCGGTAGAGGTCCAGCAGGAGATGGCTGGTCAGGTGCGGGTGGGGTTTGACAGCCTGGCGGCCAAACTAGATGGGGTATGTGGGTGTCTCAGTCCCATTAGGGACCACCTAGAGTCCATCACAGGCAGCCAAAGTCCACTCCATGCTCTCCAGAATTCCATGGCCAACATCTTTGGAGTACTGACTCAGAGTAAAGAACAGCTGTCCAGTCAAAGTGGCTCCATCGATATCACCAAGGAGCTGCATCACATGAGAATGATCATGGAGAACATGTAGCGGATGCAGGCCTCACACTTGGCAGCCATGGCTGCATACCACAGAGAAGTTGCTGGAGTCTTGCAAGCCCTGTGGCTAATCATCACTGCAGTGCTGCCTCAACCTTTGGCACAGATGAATGCTACTGCACCTTCTACATCCACATCTCACCCCCCTGAAGTGTCACAGCCCCACAGTGCTCCAGCCAACCCACCATCACGCACACGGAATGCACATGACAAATCAGAGGAGGAAAATGTGGATGAATCAACAGTCTTGCGAAGAAGTCAGCGGTAGCATTCATCTCTGTCAAATGGACTATTTCTGCTTGGAACTGTGCCTACCATCATGGCCTGGAACTTCGGCTTCCACTGTCCCATAAATGACTCTGCTACACTCACCTTGGACTTTGATATGGATTGCCAATTTTTGTGTTGCTTCCAATGACACTGCAGTCAGCCTGCTGACTGAACTCTGCCTCTTCCTCAACATGTATCTGCACAAGTTCCCCCCTGGACTTTGTCTGCCCCCCCGAACACTCACACAATGGTGTGTTGTTGCACAAAGAACTGGGCCAGTCTACTACCTCAGATACTGCACATGTAAATACAATTAATTGAGTCACTAAGATGTGTGCTGTCTGTGACCAATTTTTTTTAAATGTGCCAACAATGCATGTTCAGGGTAGCCATTACTACTAATCAAGGAACATTTGTCAAAGTGAATATGATAACTCTGTGTCCATGATAGGCATTGTGAGGGCCTGACAGGTCTGATCTGTAAGACAACACTGTCTCAGTAAAAAATAAATTACTTCATGCCCATGATGTTGATCGTGCCTTGCAGCAATACTCACGTCAGTGTAAAGCCACATGAAGTGTCTACAAACAATAAGTGACAAATATATACCCAGAAGAACTACACATATTCAATGTGTAGGACATTGTTTGAAAAGATGTATGTCATGGCATTACACATGTAAAGACAGTTCACTCAACATGTCACATATTCAAAAATAGTCCATCAAGCATAAAGAAGAGGAATGGTGTAGGAAAGCATAGCTCAAAAATTGATAATGGTTCAAATACATGCACAGGTTAGCTGTACCGTACATCGCTACATCCCTCGTCCAACACTTGCCAATTTGTTCACAGTGTTGTCCACAAAGTATGTCTGTTAGGAAACATGTAAAGAGGCATCAGGATGACTTGTGAAGAATGCTAAGCAAACATTCCCTGCACACCCATGTGGAAACTTAAGCCGTTGTGTTGTCCAGTGTAATCAAAGATGTCACAAAGTATCCCAACACCATACCCACAGCAGTCAACCAATGCTGTGCAGAGCACAATGCCCACAGTGCATCCTGTGTAAATCTGGCACAGCAAAAAAAAAACACATATGGATAATGTTTCCTCAGAGCAATAAAAACAATTTCCCCAAATGAACTTTGTTACCCTAAACATCAATCAGTTTGTTTAAAACACATTTAAACTGAGGTCTGTTGGTAGCCTGTCCCTTGAAGATGCTGTAATCACACTTGTAGACATTCTACTTGATTGGGGGATGCATTTGTCATAATCCACTACCAATCAAACAGGATATGTCCAGACAGCAAAAATTAAAGGGAGCACAAAGCATCAACCATTGGGAATTTATTTTATAAAAAACACTCTTAAAATACTTAACTAATTAAACTTACTAATCCTAAACTACACTAACCTAACTTGTACTAATATAAAACTACACTAAACTAACTAGCTTACCTAAGACTATACACATAACAACATATGTTAAACATCAACACAACACCCCCCTTATGGCACATCTGGGACGGCACAAAGGCACCTTAACCTATACATCAACTAACTAAACATACATACTAAACAATTATATATTTTTTTGTATTTAAAAAAAAAAAATATTAAGAAGTCCAAAAACACATCAACTCCACACCCAAAGAAAAAGGAAACTTAAACAAAAGCACTAAAAAGAGATTATCCAAAACTTAAAAAGCTAAACACACCTAACACTATTTTATCCCTAGACTAAATCTACACTTAACACTAACTAACCACTAAATCTATTAACAGGATGGGAAATAGGAGAGGAGAAACGTTGAACTGGACAGTGTGGTAAAATGAGCAAGCATTGTCCATCAATAGGGGAGCCCCAAGCCCCTTTTATGTCCATGAGGTGGCCCTTAATGTCATCATTGTCCCGTTCAAGTCGGGCCACACAAATTTTCAAATTGAACATAAGCCTCCTCTCCCTCTTTGTGAGGACAGACCTTTCCCTAAGGCCTGCAGCTCGGGAGGATGTCCCCGCTTGTGCACTCTGTGAGGGAGGTAGACGTAGGGTGGAAGATGTGGGTGCCGCACGTGTGAGCAGCTCCTGATGGACCGGCAACAGATGACCTTTTACTTTGTGTTGGCCGAGGAATTACTGATGGTCTAGGGATTTGCTGGGGCTGGCTTTGGTGTGTTGTTGATGCAGGCAGGGAGGCGTGTTTTTTCCCAGCTTTCTTTGTACTGTCTGTGATGGACTTCCACCTGCCTGCAGCCCTTTCCTCCCGGTACCTCCTAGCCATTGCATTGTACACCTTAGCCACACGCCTGATGTGCTGATAACGTTCCTTCCGCAGGAGGAACTGACGCTGCTCCTCCGGGGACATGTTATCTGAAAAAATAAAATGATACATGTCATGTTTCCTGAGTCCAAGTACATTATTGCATATGCATAATTGCCACACCTATAAATAATAGACATAGGTTATGTGAATATCATCAAAAAAAACTTGAAACTAGACACATAACCTGTTAAATCATGAACACATCATAGTCGTAATCAGAATAAGATGTTCATGACAACAAGGATATTCATGTGCTAGGACAAGGCAGGCACATAGTGCAGTGACAACAGTTGTTGGATTTCTGTTTGCAATTTGGCCGTGCAAAAGAAAAACAATCGAGGCCAACAGGGGGAGTACAGTAAGTATGAAGTATAACAGGCCCATAGCAGACCCTGGCATTCTAACTACACAAAGACAGTAGGCTGCACAGTCTGCAATCAAGTCAGATGACTAATCACAACAGTGTTTGTCATGTAGTACGTTTGAGGAAATGGAAAATCACTGTATTAGTGAGCGATTGGAGGTGTCACCACAGCTACACAACCAGATTACATCATGTACACATGTACTTGTCAATTTGTGGAACAATGCCTACATTTTGACATGCATTCAAGGAAATAGGGCATATGTGGCATGAAGCTTTGTGTACAAGTACCAACCAGTTCTGCACATTTCTGTGCCATGACCCAATGGGAAAGCAAATCTGCTGCACGTGAGCCACACATTTGCCAGCACTATTTTTAAAACAGTGGCAGTGTGAACACATTTACGGTAGTGCAAATGAAAGCACAATTGCCCAAAAGTGCTATGTTGTCTGATTTGAGCACTTGTTAGTCATTGTTATGCAAGGATCACCATCATGCACCTGTTCCATCAGTGAACTATTGTGTATTTCATGTGTGACACATTCAGATGAGCAAGTAGTAACATATGAATTTGCAATACTGTTGAGCATGTCACCGTAAAGACTATATAATAGACATTATTTACACAGTCTGAAAATCAAAAACTCCAAGTTTTTGAAGGTGCCCCTGTGTGAATGGTTCTGTGTGATGATGAGTGCGCCTAGCAGTGTAACAATGTCAAACACTCATCAACTAAATGCAGTTTGAAAGGATGTCTGATGCATGATTTGATATTGTCCTACGCTTATTTTCTTATGCATGCTTCGGCACGGAGTCTGCAATAGTCTGTTCAAGACTATGTTGTGATTACAACATCTTCTAGGGCTACAGACGCTTGCTCGTTTGCATCAGCATGGAAATGATTCACAAGATTCATCATTAAATAGACAGGTATTTGATGTGACAGATTCATGTACCAACAATATATGTTACATATAGTAAGAGTGTTCCTGATAAACTCGTTGATTTTTCATCATGTCATTCAGCCCTCTGTAACACATAATCATGGTGTCATTGTGGTGATGTGACATGCTCTCTGAACAACTAACTGTCAATGTCAACTGGAACTGCTATTCGACAGGACAATTACCAACATGCACATCAGTGCTGTGTGTCAACGTGTACCAGGTCTGTTCATACACATCTACATCATTACTCAAATGTATCTTCTCTAGTGTGTACACTCTGGGATGTACCTACAATGCCTGGAGTGATGTACAAAGTTAGTATTGATGGGCTCTTCATTCATTTGCTCACTATCTACCATATTCATTAGTAAAACAATTCCATGCAAAGGGAAATTATTGAACATGTTGTAGCAGTGGACAAGCTGACCTGTACACATGACACCATGTGAAGGAGCCAGGATCATTGTGAGTTTTTTTTCAGATCATGCCCAATACATGACATGTGTCTGAACATTGTAACTAAATCACATATCAAATTGAATGTGTTGTGAGTACACCCAGACACAGCTTATGTAAAAACACTGGGGGATAAGTGGTGGAGAGAGGTGTTAGCCGTCATGGCTTTACGCCTCTCTCTGTCACTTCTGAAAAGCAAGGCTGAACCATATTGCAAGGATGTCTGCGTGCAGGGAAAGATTGTTCATGTCCAGGAAGGGGGACCTTCCTGTACATGAACAATCTATGGCATTTTGCTTTTTCCATGTGTGCTGCACAAGGCAGCACACATGCAAAAAGCACAATCTGGGAGAAATAATGCATTTTTCCTTGTTTAGCCAACTTAAGACCAGGTTTTACCAGGTCTTAATTTTGGCCCTGCCTCATATGTACGCCGCCCTTGTACATAGGGGGCAACGTCCAATACAATGGGTGTTGCCGTGGAACTCCACCGCAACACCCACTGCCCACCCCTTTCATGCTAACCACAGCGTGAAAGTGGGCCTCATTTACAAGGCATCATTAATCCACATTATGTGACTTAACGC
Organism: Calotriton arnoldi; assembly: GCA_963921515.1. Classification (NCBI taxonomy): domain Eukaryota; kingdom Metazoa; phylum Chordata; class Amphibia; order Caudata; family Salamandridae; genus Calotriton; species Calotriton arnoldi. The sequence goes on from CAWUFW010000836.1 coordinate 2,247,327, forward strand.
TGCCTTGTAAATAAGGCGCAGCCCCCATTGCCACCACAAAGTCGATAAAAGTGACGTTGTGGTGGCCATTAGGGCTTGTACATATGCCCCACTGTTTTGCGGTGACACTGTTGATGCCATGGGGGCAAATATCATATGGTAATGGTAGTACAATATAGTTAGTTTTCATTAATATTGTATGTGGGTTTTTTCAATAGTTCATGTCTGAATGCCACTAATATTGTATGTGTGTTTTTTTCAATAGTTTATGTCTGAATGCCACATCACTTTGCATAATGATAATCAACAACAGATGTGACATGTTCAGTGGAACAAACTTATCATGATATACAACAGTCTCCACTTGAAATTGGCTGCTGCAGATATGGAACCCTTGCACAATCATGACAGGGCACATAGATGTTTGTGATGCTGTGTGATTGGCTCTATGACATGGCTATAACATCACCCACATCATGAACTCTGTGCTTGCACATAGTTAGGGTGCTGTGAATCATATGAGGCGTTGCAACATCATGTCACAAATGTCAATTCTGTCCTCCAGCATCACATGATGCTGATGTGCATTACCCTTGACTTCATGCTGCATCATCAAACCAGAGGTGATTTTCATGTGATGCACATCCACACTGTGTATTTCAACATACAGGCCCTGTGGCATTGCTTGCATATGTCAACACATATAATCCAAAGGTAGGTGCGATACACTCACCTGTGGGTCCATGAATGCATCCACATCTCCTTGTGTGATCAAGGGTCTTCCTGCTGTTGAAAAATTGTGGAAAGTAAAATTAATGTCATTGACATCACATTTTGCAACAATCACATACATCATTGATGTTTTCATGATACAATTTCAGTCATTGTAATGGTCATATATGTTGCCACGTTACATACATTTTGCAATCTGCTAAGCCTGTCTTACTCACAACACATGTCAATTTAACACTGGTGGCCTAATGGACATCCATGATAAGGTCTGAGTGACATAACATACTACGACCTGCCCCACTGCTTCATGAATGTAAAATCTACTATCACACCTCAATAGACATGACGTTTGAGGCTAAAATCAGTTTTTCAACTACACACAGGTATGTCACGGGCTTTGACATGTTGGTGACCCACATTGTGTAACTCCCAGAGATTGTCAGCCAGTTGATCATGTGAAGTGTACCAAATAAAAATGATGTCGGGGTGGCACAGATTGTCATGACAGGCAAACTATTTTGCCAAATGGCAATTTCAATGATGTGTGCATATATCTTGATCTCAACATGATTGGTGTCCTGTGCATTCATCCTCTGATGTGATACGATGATGGTCATGTACTTACCACCTTGCATCCCGATGATGATTCCAAGGTGATCCATTAGGTCCCCCTCACGGCCAACACAGTCCTGCCACCGGTGCTTCCACTGCTGGACAGTCCTGACCACACCAAACATGTTGAGCATCTTCTCCCTGATGTGCTCCCATCTCACTTTCCATACTTTTACATCATACCCCTGTAGGATGCGTTTCCCAGCCTCTACCATCCTGGGCAGGTAAAATTTAACAAGCCAGAGGCCCCCTCCAACATCCTGCCCTCCCTACCCTGACCCAACATCCCCAAATACAAACTTTCCCCCAGGCAAACCAAAAAAAAACCCACAGTCAACCCCTATTAACTATTTAACTATACAATGAAACCCCAGAGACGTACACCCAACAAAACAATCAGACAGTCACAATTGACACGTAGGGACAGGACACAGGACTTAACAAGGACAGTATGCACAGTACACTACACACAGAACTCTCTCAAACACAACAAGACCAGCAGACACCTTCCAAAACCTCCATAACTCCCAAATGTCAGTAACAGTGTGGCTGAAAGAGAAAGTGAAAGTGTACTGTACTCCTCCATGTGCCAGGATGCAGACTGACATCATTTCCTGCCATTTTGAGGTCCGTTTTCTTGTTTTGTGACAAATTATCTCACGCCTGGGGCTGAGCGGGAAGATTTCATGTGTATATCTGTATTTAGCATGTATTTTTCGTTCCGGAAATGGAAAATATTGCCGCAAACGTTGATTTCCGCTTATTTTTTCTTATCGCTTATTGATACATGATCAATATATGTACCATTTCATGAGATTTATCTGGACTAAGCACAATATGTATTTGTGATGTGATCTGTGTGTTGTACTTTTGTGTGTTGTATCTAAAATGTACATGTATGAGTGGCCCTGAGCCATTAGGAGGCACTATTTACTCACATTGGTGTCTGTTCATGACTGGACATGTGTGTACGCAGACCCATGCCAGTGTGTCACACATTAGTGTTGGCATTGGTGGTATGTGTCACTACATGTGAGCCTATGACATCACACATTGCTGTGTTGCTTGTGGCAGTATGATGGTCTTGCTACACAAATGTACTTAACCAACAGGCAGTCACTACTTGTCTATGAGATCTGCAAAGCAGCATGCAATGCACAGCTATGGATGCACATTCACATTTGAGTGTATGAACAGCTGGAGACACAGTGGGTGACATTGATGACAGTCTGTGCTAAGGCACTCATGGCTTCATTTCCACAAGATATGTCTATGCATTTCATGCAGTGCTTTGCATTATATGGTCTCTGGTCAGTGTGCAATGACCATCTCCATTGTCAAGATTACCTGAAATGCTAGGCAAGATGTTACATGGTGTGAGTATGCTCTAGGGCACGCAACATCACAAGCAAAGTCCTGCATGTCAGCAATGAGCTCAGATTATCTGGTATGTTAAAATATGTTTCGAATGGACAGATACTACTGTAAGTTAGTTTTGGTGTTGTGTGTACACCTATTATTAGTACCCTATGGAATACAATATCCTACAGACACAGCTCAGATAATGCATACTTAAATGTGTGTAACAGATAGCATAATGGAAGTGAAATGTCAGATTTATACATTGCTCTACACGACACACTGAGTCGTGTACAAGCATGTTGGAGACCAAGCTTCACATGTGAACAGGTCATTGTTACTTTGGAATGGCAAGGCTGCACTTTGTATGTCACAGTCATTGCAACAGCAGAAGTAACAATGCATGCTTGCACAAGCGGTCCACATGGCCTGAAGATCATGCTGTGCCTTTGTATCAGACCCTGGTCTCTACACACAGATACTGCTGAGTTACAGCAGAGTTACAGGGATGACAATGCCTGCGTTGTGCGTGATATGGTGGTCCCATTTTCTTGACCTCATTGCATGAACAATGAACATTACATGATGACAAGTCTTGTCATGTTATTGTTTTAATATCAGTGATATGCAAACTATGCATGTTGCAACTTGTGCTCATAATTGAAGGCTGCTACTGGTAATGTACAAATGTTAGTGTGCATTGCAGGACACACACAAAGAGTACACTGATGTTACAGGGTAGACATCCTATCCCTTTGAATGTCATCTCAACGTATTTAAGCAAGAGTATGTTGCACAGCCGTCACAGTCAAGGATGAGGCCCATCTGCTCTACAAGACTTTTGATGGAAGGGACATGTTTTGAGGCAAATTAGAGTGTCCACTTGCGTCCCCTGCATCAGTATTTAGAATTGCATAGTTTGCATTCTATGCTGTACCCTGTGTTTCATTAGCTGTGCTCAGCAAGGATTATGCTTGCTGACTCAGTGAGTTAGAGAGAGTGTTCTATATTGACGCCTGCTGTAGTATTGAGTTGTTAGTAATGGTTGTGAGTGAAGGAGAGGAGGACCAGGGATTGTATTTGCAGATTATCCTGGTAAAAACTACTTGTACCTAACAGTTTTACATGGACAACATGGGACATGTGATCTGCTTACAAATCTTGCCATTCAAGAGGCAAACATGTGTTGCATCCTATCATCAACACATGTTATTGAGCACCTTGTATGTTGTGTTTACATGGATTATTGATGTTCTGTCCACTGCTATATGTGATAGCTGAGTGGCACATTTTTTTATTACCTTTAACTTGACAGATATATGAACTTGTGACGTAATAAAACATCCATACAGGACTTTTGAGTATTGATATTTTATTAGACAAATTGACAATCTTTCTTTTTTTATTGAAAGAAATATACATGTGAAGTGATATTTATTTCCTGTGATTATGGAAAAAAATTACATATTATTTGATCTCTTCGTCCTGGCCATCATATGGGTTGTCCTGCTCCTCCTAGTCTTCATCCAATGGTGTGTTTGTGCGTACACAAATATTGTGCAGAATGCAACAGGCCATTATGATCTTGCAAACAAGTTCAGGACTGTACAGGAGTCTGCCCCCGATACATCTAGGCAGCGGAACCTGGATTTGAGGACTCCAAATGTCCATTCAACTATGGCCCTTGTGCGTCCCAGTGCATCGTTGTAGTCTCTCTGGGCCTGTGTGTGTCACTCTGAGGGGCGTCATAAGCCATGGCGTGAGTGCATATCCTTGATCACCTGAAACAGATTAAAGAGATATGTGTCCATTACTATCTGTGCCTGCTGTGTTTGCAGTGTGCCTTTTTTGGTGTGTGTGCATTGTGCAAGTTTGTACTTTCTGGTGTGTCATGTTGAGTTTCCAACAATTTATCAGCATCTGTGAATGAACTTGCCTATACTTAACAGACTACACATCACCGTGTTGTCATTGTCCAGGTCCTGTGTATTGCCTCCATGTTGTGACTGTCAGGATGTATTGGGCAATGAAAAGGCACATGATAGTTTCTTTACAGGCCTGTTGCACAAACAGAAGGTCTCCTGTGCACATATTGTGGAGGGTGCACCATTGGCACATGTTCCGGATTAGGCTTCCACCTTGACTTTTGGATGAATACTATGTTGGTACATCATCTGGGGAAATCATTGGTAGTCATTGTGCTGAGGGAAACTGAGAGTGAAAATCCTTGTCTGCTACACGTTGGACTCATTGTGGGATCTTTACATCCAGCTTGGCACAAAGGTGGGTCAGTGTCTAGGTGACAGTGGCACTGCTACTTGGTGCACTTGACCTACTGGGACATTTGAAGACAACATACATGTGCATTGATGTCCATGTGCATGAGTTGCCTTAGACTCTGCATGTATGCAAGTTGTGGAATGACACATCAATTTACCCTTGTGTATGTCTGTTCCCAAACAACACACATTATGATTTATTTTTTTGTGCATCAGATTGCTACACCTCACCAGGGGATACATGTGGATGAACAACATGTGTTGAGAATGTGATTTGGATAGTTTATATGCTCTTCCTATGCATGCTCTATTCTGCAACAACACAGACTGATGTTCTAAGCAACTTTTGATTTTATTTGTGGGCAGTTAGTGTTCTCTTCATTCAGCAATACTTGCAGAGCCATGATGCAGGTACACCCACTGCATGGTTCATGGCTGACTATGTTTTTGCATGTCAGCTAATTGTGCACTTTCACAAGTGAGAGCAGGGTGAACTGTCATCTTGTTGTACATATGGTACATTGGGTTGATTTCAATATGTATGTGGCACAGCAGAAGCATATAGTCTGTGTCATGTACTGCATTGATTAATAAAACATTTGTCCGATGAGTTCTGGTAAATCTATGTTACAAGTATGCCATAGTGGTTTGTGTGATATTTTCATGGCTCTTACCTTGTTGGGCTGTCTTCCAAATTTCTTGAATAATTTGCATTGTGTGGTTGTGTATATAGTTTGAGCATGTTCCAAGGCATGAAGTATTACATTGGCTACCTGTGCATTGTCTCATATTTGAGCTACATGCTTATGTACTTGAGTTGTGTGATGTGTTCAGTTTGTACTTACCAACGAGCAGTCCATTTCCATAGGTGCCATTCTCAAACCGCTGGTTGATGACCGATTGGCGAAATATGTATGAGTCATGCACACTGCCAGGGAACTTTGCAACAACATTGATGAACAGGCCCAGGTGGTCCACAATTGCCTGAACATTGATGGAATGTGTGTGCTTCCTGTTCCTGTATATATGTGCAGTGTCCGCAGGAGGCACAAGTAGAACATGGGTGCAGTCAATTGCCCCCAACACATGCGGAAACCCAGCAATGTCATAGAAGCCTTGTTTGTTGTCAATTTGTTCCAGTGCAGTGTTGGGGAAGTGTAGGTGCTGTGGCGTCAGGCATCCAAGACTTTGGGGAGGAACCTGGAGAAGGATGACTGTGAGACTCCACCCACTCTGCCAGTGGTTGGTTGAAAGGTACCAGAGGCCAACATGTGCAGCACTGCAAGTAGCTTTGTCTGTGGAGGGATGTTTGTGCAGCGCTGTGATGGTGCCTGCAGTGTTGGTGCTATCTGTGTGAGTATGCGTAAGATGGAGGTCCTTTTCAGCCTATAGTGTGCTGTCACATCCTCTGGCTGGAGTTCTATCAGGGTGATGCGTTGACGGTACACCTGCTCTCTTCTTTTGTGCTGCCTCTGTGGTGTTCCTGGTGGCGTGGGCAGTGGTGGTGGTTGTTGTGGTCTTCTTGGAGCTCCAAGCTGCAAGAGTAGTACCTCCATGGCATCATTAGGTGAGCAAATGAGGGTCTGGGATTGTCTCCCTTATGTACAGGTGTGTTTGGAAAAATTTTTAGACCAGCTTTTTTCTGGTCTTAAAATCCAGCCCCTAACTGGCTTTAGCATGAGTTTTTTTGAAGTATCGCCGGACCAATAAATCATTGTAAATATCGCAAAGTAGGCTTTGTGGGAATTTTTACACTGGAACGCCCACCTTGCATCTCATTTTCGTTAAGTTCCGCTAACAGAAGTGGCGATCCGAAAAATGCAGGTTTACGCAAGTAAACTGTCGCTAACTGCAGTTAGTGAGAACTTGTAAATAGGGCGATAAAAAGAAAACCGCTGTAGCATCAAGAAATTGACGCTACGGAGGAGTTAACTCCTTGTAAATATGCCCCATTGTTTCTTATTCCCCAGAGACAATGGATGAAGCAGCCTGTGTAACCCAACTGTTGTTGCTTTTTGAACTGAAGTTATCGGACGGTTCGTTCATTCGCCTCTCTGCCTTTGCAGGTACAACTACACTCCGTTTTTTTAGGCTTCTTGTTTAGATTTTATATCTGTGGAGGACTTGTACCTGGTGTCGGCGCAGCATCCTTTGATTCTGGGCGAATCACTTAGGGGTCGATTCCGATTCGGGCCGGAAATCTCTCCGACCGAGCCGGACCCGGAGAGATTTCCGACCGAATCGGACCCGTGCAGTCCGACCGAACGAGTCCGATGCATTCGTATGCCACCGGACACGAGTCGGTCGGACTCCCATTGAACTCAATGGGAGCCGGTCGTACAACGCGTACGCGGGCTCCCATTGCCTCAATGGGTGCGAGGCGGACAAGGGCGCCCCTACAGCGAGTACGCCGCGGGCGCTCGCGGCGTACACGCACAGGTAGGGGGACCCATGGGTCCCCCTGTGTGCGCCTCGCACGGTGCACGCAGTACAGGGGTCCGACACGGACCCCCAAGTACGGCTCCGACAGCGAGTTCGAGTCGGACGGCGCGAGTCGGTCGGAGCGGTCGAGGTGCGCATCGTACTTACCCGGCCGGAAAACGTCTCCATTGCGCGGTGCGAATCGGGTCCGAGCGAGTCGGTCGGAGCGGTACGATCCGGGTACGAGTCGGTCGGAGCGGTCGGGTCGCCCGGACGAGTCGGTCGGCGACTCGCATCGTACTCGCTCGGCCGGACCCGCGTACGATTCGGTCGGGAAAAAGGGCTCCGAATCGGATCCGGTAAAGCCGAATCCTATTCGGAGCCCTACCGGCCGAGATCGGAATCGGCCCCTTAATATCCCCGAGCCTAAAGAAAATGAATGTGGCCTTATATAATGTGACTGGTTCTCATGTGGAGAACTCCAATACATTTGGATCAAGTGTGCACTATATAAAACTGCAAGAAAAAAAAGTAATAAAAAATACATTGAAAAGAAGATGTTGCCAAACATCGGGTTCTGAAAATTAGTCAACAGGATATGTATCCTTTCTTCAAGAGTCAGTTGGATATTATGTCCATCAGTATGAATTGATTTCATTTGACAGACCTTTGGAAATTCTATAATTTAAAAACAGAATTTCATTTTTCTCGGTTATTCCTTTTTCTCTTTTTAGGATTGTGCCATTTGTTCCACTAACATAGGAAACCTCTAAAAGCATGCTATGGGAGGATTTTGCTCAGAACTTTATTTAGAGTGAGGTTTTTGTCTCATGAGCGATTTTGTTGGAATGTTTTTGAGCTAATCACACTTCCATTTACCCACATATGACAATTATATATTTTTTTTTATGTCTGCCTTGAATGCATTCGGTTGTTAACTGCTGCTCAAGTATGTAGTTTTCAACTGATTTTACAATGTAACATGTTTACTATACCATGTAAATTATTGCGGTTGTTTAATGTCCCATGATATTAATAATTGCTTTGGAGTTGTGTTTCAGGACCTTGTGGTGTGACTTATCATATATTTAACATCCATAGCTTCATTAAGTAATAGTAAAATATAAAATATTTAATTAGAAATTATTGGAGTGTAAAATACAGGTGATTTATTGATAGATCATTGATTGTTTGTATACAATTGATTATTACTCTTCCGGTTTTTTGCTTTGACATATGATTTTTTCACCATGATGAAACAGCTGTGTAATTCAAAATGTAATGAGAAGTTAAGGGAATGTTTAATGAGGGAGTAATAACCGATTGTAAAATGCACTTTTTTATTTTCTAATAGCAACTCTTACTCAAAATAGACCCATATGTAGTCCTCATGCTGGTCCAGAGGACCACCTAAACAGCAATGTAAAGTTGGCTGACTATATCATCAGTGGCGGGAATAAACCCTCGGGGGTCCACTGCAAATGACTTTGAGGAACTAGTCCTTTTTTTCAGATCCTCTCTAGGTGAAATCCCCCTTTGCTTACTGATGTCCTTGTTTTTTTCTTTGGGGCTTGTCTTATGTTTATAAGGGTTTCTGGCTGGGATTTAGATGGGCCTGTATTCGTTTTTGAATGTTTACAACTTTGTAATAAATAGAAACATTTGTTTTTTTGTACATACTCTCTCCTTTGATATTTGCTATTTATTTGAGCATCGGACTTGTTAGTTTTTTGGTTTTGAAAAACGCACATACATAAATGAATGACCAAAGTGCATCTTCTTTGCTGTATTGGTGTTTGTGAGATGGCATATTTCTCTGGCTTTTTAAGATGTTGGTTTCACAACGTTTTTACTTCCTTAATGAAGTGTTGCAAGATTATAAAGCGATTTAGAAAAGGTAGTTATGACTGAGTTCAGACTCCTTAAAACATGGATTCATTGATTTGTTAATAACATTTGCATTGTTCATAAATGTGCAAACAATGTGGCAGACATTTTACTTTTTCAGTTATGGGTCTTCAATTCAAATTGCATGAAGATAGGCCAGAGGGGACAATGTTACTTGTGGTAATACATACTTGGTATCCCCATTTTGAGGAGGAACATAGGACATTTTGTTCTCGGTACAGCAGTTAAACCAAATTTGACATGACGTTCGATCTCTACTCAGAATAGGACCGTTTTGTTGTTTTCCATTAATCTGTTCAGGAGTTTCAATATACGTGTGCTATATAAAGGTATCATAAAAAGCTGCAAATGTTAATCTTCTGTAGATCGAGAGTCTTAATTCACACATTTTCTGCAGAACAAGATGCAAGATGAAAAAAAAAATTGTAAAAAAAAATCTGATAGGTTGAAGTAGAAGTTCTTTACCTGGCTGCTATTTTTTATCTTTAGATCTGGGTGATCTTTAGATCTGATTTGCTGGCTATGACCGGGAATTCTGTTGCAGCTTACAGTCTTTCAGGATGCCATATTCACAGACTCTGCATTACATACAAAATGGAGGTTATAAAGTTTCCTAGGGAGCCTTTATCCACACCAGGGAGAATGTAAAAGAATGTGAAAGAATTAAAGAATTTCAGAGGGGCAGATCCCACCTTCATCATTGTTTTAGAAAATATGTTTTATGTTGTGAGACCTGCTGTTACAAAAGTAAAAAAGAACAATGTAGTGGAAACAAGATGGTTGGGATTGCATTCGACCATAGGGTGTTCTGGAAGGATCCCAAATGTGCAACTACTACCTCAAAATTAAAAGAAGGACTAAACTAATTTGTGTTAGAGACCTCCTATCTAAAATAGGAAGCCGACAGTGATGGAAGGACAATGACGGCAGGGAGAATTGGAATGTGTAGAGACCATGTCCTGCTCCCAGGAATCACAGCAGCTTTTGAGGCCTGGGAAGAGGAAGGAGAAGGAGATCTGGCTCTGTGCTCATTAAGCGTTGCATTCTGGTTTAGGCTCTGAGAAGAGCTCTTAAGGAATAGATTTTTGTTAGTTCAAGTGCCAAACCACACAATTAAACAGCTTCTGAATGACACAGAAGAAGCTTTACTAAAGGGAAAGATAAAATAAAAGTTGGTAAATAAAAGCAACGGACATTCCATTAGAACATGCCAGTTAAAAGTATGTTATAATTAAAATGCAAAACTTAAAATCACAAAAATTCATCGAAATTATGTTGAGCAACACACCATACTCTCCTCATTTCCTCTGGCATGTTGAAGATGATAGATGGGTTTGTAAATCACATATTAGCACTGTTGGACTTGGCCCTTTTTTGCAGGGTCATCCACATATTTGTGTCTTCTGTTGCTGAACTTTAGGACTCTGTGCACTTTTTCTTGCTAATCACTGGAAAGGTGCTTGTCCTCTTTCCTTAATTCATGGAAAACTTGGCCTACACCTAATCAGCTTATTTAATTTACTTATCAGTTCCTAGTTAATGGTGCTCGATTTATATAGGTCCTGTAAATTAAATGCTATTAGTAGGCAGCAGCACTCGTGCCACCCACTGAAGTAGCCTTGTAAAACATGTCTCAGGCTTGCCACTGTCACCTATAGAGCAGTTTTAAACTGCAATTTTGATGTGGCAAAATAAACCTTTTGCCAGGCCTAAATCTTAATTTTTAATACTTTTGAGTCACTCCTAAGGTAGGCCCTAAAGTCTCATGAGCATGGTGCATGGTATTTAGAAGGTAGGACAAGTGGGTTTAAGTTATGCATGTCCAAACAGTGAAAAACTCCTTAAGGAGCTTTTCACTGCTGTAAGGTCTATGTCTCCCATAAACTGGGTTACCTTATTTCAGGTATAGAAAAAAGATTGGGTACGGATAGAGAAATAATGTTTTCACTCAAATTAATTGTAATTTAATATCCACTTTTACGGTAAAACTGGATTTTAAGTAAAGATTCTGAAAATGTCACTTTTAGAAAGTGGCATTTTTTGTGCTGAAACCAGTTGTGCCTTTCTGCCAGTAAACAGGGTCACAAGACTGTGGCTATCTCTCTTGTGATAGGTTGTGGGTTCCTTCCAGACTTGGGGACAAAGGGGGCTAGATGTAGATAGGATGGGCCATTCTGGCAGGATGGCTGGGGAAGGGCTATACCCTTACACTTCACAGGGCTTTACCTACAGAACCTGACATCAGGCCTATGATGCTTTTGTCACAAAAGTCAGAGAGCAGCCAAACCTAGGAAGGACATGGGAACTGGGCAGAACTAGTTTGGGAGGGAGTTAGCTATTCCCCCCACACACAAAGGCTGGCCCTCTCAGACCCCACATCAGAACACTCCTGGACCTGTGGAAGATTAAGAAGAAGGACTGTCCTTCTACCAGAAGGACTGCCCTGCTGCTTGAAGGACTGCTTGAAGAAAGGGCTGACTGAAGAAAGAAGATTGGATCTGCTTGCCTTGATCCCATGCTACCTAAAGTGACCAAGGGTCAGTTGGCAGACCTCCTCTTTGAGCTACAGGGACACAACAAGCTTCCAGGGACAAGGCTGAGCCCTGCTGCTGGCCTCTGATCGAGTGAATCCTGATCCCCAAGAGGAACCCCCCAGGTCCTGAAACATTGGTTGGTATCAGAGAGCACTCCTCCCTGCCAAATTGAAGGGTCTATTGTATCTGGCGCAAAGCGATGCAGGGCCCAGCAAAGCCACGCATCCCTGTACCAAATCCAACACCAAGTAGCACAAAGCTTTGCAAAGCCTCGCCACCCGACTGAAAGCTTCATCGAAACTGACCGTAAGTAATACAAATACCCACAAAGCCTCGCCGACCATTTGAAGTTTCATCAGAATCGACACTGACTGACATGCAAAACCCCGCAAAGCCTTGTTACACAGCTGAAAGCTTCATCGGAATGGACACCAAGTGATGCAAAGCCCCACAAACCCTCGCCGCATGGCTGAAAGCTTCATCGGAATCAACGCAGAGTGACGCAAAGCCTCGCAAACCAACGTTGTGCAGACCTCGCATCAAAGACATAAGGTACCACTTCTAGTGGACTGAACTTGGTCCTGTATCCAGCCCATCCTCCATTGCAGTCAGCCTGAATGTCTAGCTTAGGCCTGGTCCAGCTTTACCAAATACTCACAGTTGGCGATTTGCGCCATTTGTGGTGCTATTTTTACCTAAACATTTAAACATCAGTATCTCGGGTTCTACTCATTGGATGTAGATCATTTTGGTGCCATTTTATATACTTAAAATTACTCTATTTTTCTAAGCTGGCTCGGGATTTTTTGTGTTGGATTTTCATTTTATTACTGTTTGTCTGCTGCATAAACATTATACACATTGCCTCTAAGTTAAGATTGACTGCTTTATGGAAAGCTACCAGAGGTTAAGCACAGGTAAATTTATTGACTTTTGTGGTTTACCCTGGCATGGACTGTAATTGTTGCCTGAGCGTGGATTCCACCCCTCTCAACCAATAACCCAATTTCTTATAAGTGCTAATGTATGGACTGTTGTAAATGGGAAGTTCTTGAAACCTCTAGGGAGCTTGTAATCACATTTAAATGTTTAGTTCTATTCTAACTAGTGTAAAACATACAAAAGAGGTGACATGGGATTTCCTTTCAACCAACAGAGCCTTGCTAGTTTCTGTATCTCAGTCATTTTTTGCAGGATGTCAGTCCATGTTATGTACTTCTGTCAAAGCACCATCTAGCTATAAATAATATATTGTTGCTTTTGCTCTTTGGGACAATGGCAGGTATGAGAAAATGAGAAATGTGTTTGGAAGATATATACATGCAGAAAACCAGTCTGCACAACATTTGGCTCCTAAGCAGTCATTGATATGTGTTAGTTCATAATGAAGCCCAAGTTCCTTGCCATTTCAGTGTGAGTTGCAAAAGGAACAACTTAATGTGTCTAGATTTCTGAATATCAAGATTTAGTGAATGCAGCAACCAGCATGAGCGCTGCTTTAGACAAATTTAACTCTAAATGTGTAGGCCAAAATACCAAATCAAGTTGTATAATAGGCATATATATATGTTAAACATGCAGTGGCAAAGCCAAATGGTCTTGTTTCATATAGTACATGCTCAGACAACACTACAGGCAGATACGTGTGCACAGAGAACATGCACATAAGCAGTATGTACAGGGACACCTTAACACACAACATAAACTGTCCCCAGTTATCTTGCACCATGCAACGTACAGGCAGTGCAGTCCTTTCACTTGCCATTGCATGTGTGGGTAAATGGGCACCGGCATGAATTGTCTGTGAAGTGCATGTATGCCTGCTGTTTTAGTTCTTATGAAAATTCAGTTTTACCAGGGCTTAAATTAGCTTGAGTGAAGCTATGTAAATCTCTCTACGACAATGAAATGCCATCCTCAAGAGGTCGTACTTGGAAGGTTTTCCTAGTTTGAAAAATCCATGATTTGGGTTATACCTAAGGCAATAACATGTTTATATTGGGCTATCCCTAAGGCAATAACATGTTTATAGATTTGAGAGCTAACCATACTATAACCTAATGTGCCCTTCTGACTCACCATCTGGAGTTTCACATTCCCTACTGTTAAGGAGAGCCAGAATTGTATATAAACAATGATTTGCATTTTATGGCCTTCTCAATTAGATAGTTCTCAGCAAATACTCATAGACTTTCTAGGGAAACAGCAATTACAACGCATTCTGAACCATGCATGCCTCGCATACAATGTAAGCTTAACAATGCATTGCATCTTTACCACGCATGCCTTTACCACACCCAACCTGCTTTACAATGCATGGCATTACCACACAACATATAAGTATAAAGATACATGTATTATATGTATATATGTACATATATATATATATGTATGTATGTATGTATATATATGTATATATGTATGTATGTATGTATGTATGTATATATATATATATATATATATATATATATATCTACTGGCGGTCGCCAGTAGATAGTTATAGTTAGGACCTATTTTCCATAGGAAATCCGCAACATTCTATTTGAAATAACTTTGGCGCCGGTTGACGAATCTTCGCGAAATTTTCAAACTTTGTGGCCCGCTCCGGTCCGCTCCTATCTTGAAAGCCCCCTGGCGCGTTTTAAGAAGGGGAAGTAATTCCCCTTGAATACTGGGGGTCCCTGGGGGCCAACTAGCCCACCAGGAACCTCCAGTATGCGCCAGGGGCTGCGTTGCAGAGAGGATTAAGTCCCCTTCAATCCTGAGGGTCCCTGGAGTCCAACTAGCCCACCAGGTACCTTCAGTAAGCACAACAGAGTTGCGTTGCACAGAGGTGAAAAAGGTGCGTGGCGTTGGAACGCCTCTGCAACTCAGCTCTGTGGTCCTAACTGTAGGTACCTGGGGGGCTAGTTGGGCCCCAGGGACACTCAGAATTCAAGGGGACTTAATCCTGCAACTTAAAAAGTGCCACGGGGTGCGTTTGCACACATGTCACCTCAGGCCCCCACTCCCTTCACCACTGTGCAAACGCGCCCTGTAGCGCGTTTTAAGAGGTAGTATTAATCCCCCTGCCCTATTATGTACTAGGGACTTACAGAGGAGGTCATGCTAATCACAGGGGTACCCCAACGCATAGTGTTCCCTAGTGTATGTAGGTGTTTTCACTGTATTCTAAGTGTGTTTTAGCATAGCACTGGCTCTGGTTAGTCAGAGTCAGTTACCACTAGTACACGTCGGAAAAAGTTGTGGGCACAGGATGATTTTGGAACAAGGCCTCTTTCTGCTCCTCTGTTGGTTCTTTCTGCACTCTTTTGCTTCTTCCTGCACTTTTCTTCGGCTTTGTGGACTTCTGTTGCTTCTTTCTGCATTTCTTTTGCTTCTTTCTGTGCGTTTTTCTTCTTTCTTCACATGTCCTACCTCTGTAGGCATAGTTAGAAACTAGCATTTAAAAACCTTTGAAATTCACTGAAAAAACCATAGGTTTCAGGCACGTTATAGTTAGAAATTAGCATTTAAAAAACCTTAGAAATTCACTGAAAAAACCATAGGTTTCAGGCACGTTATAGTTAGAAATTAGCATTTAAAAAACCTTAGAAATTCACTGAAAAAACCATAGGTTTTAGGGACAGTTATAGTTAGTTGGACATTTCAGTCGTACAAAACCCGTGAAATTCCCTCGTTATAGTTAGTTCAGCTAACTATAACTCGCGCCCCCGTAATGCACTGCTGATGACGTCACATATTACATCACTCATGACATGGTTAGTGACATCACTGATGACATCACTGATGACATCTCAAATTACATCACTGATGACATCACTGATGACGTCATCCATGTGATAATTTCATGCATCTTCTCACACCCTAATATAACTTTTGATACACCCACTCTAAATTACAGACTGCCATTGTCAAAACCATAGACACTCCAACACCAATAACTACATACCCAATCACTGATTCTTAGGTCTACACACACATCCACTCACTCACCTGTACAGTCACTCATACTTACGGTCACTCAGTACAGGACTATCATATGCACTCATACACCTACATAGAAACTCACACACCGCCACTCATCCATAGAGGTACTCACACACCTAGTCAGTCATGCAAATAATTAATCACACTGCCATTTACTAACCTATACAGTTACACACACACCAGCTCACTTACTCATACAAATACTAGCACATTCTTACGCTCTTATACAATCACTGATACAAGTACACACTCATCCATACAGCCACTCTCACAATCACACACTCTCACTTATAGCCATTTATATACTCCAACACACATATATACTGCCTTTAACCCCTTCGCTGCTAGGCCTTTTCCCCTCCTGTGCTAAGCCTTTTTTTGGCTATTTGGGGTAGTTTGCGCTTAGGCCCCTGTAACTTTTTGACCACATAACGTATCCACGCCAAATTTGCGTCCTTTTTTTCCAACATCATGGGGATTCTAAAGGTAGCCAGGGTTTGCGGATTCCCCTGGAGGGGACCCAAAAATTACCCTAAAATACAGCTAAATGTTGGTTTTTTGGGGAAAAATGCGAAAAAAGGTCTACAGATGAAAGCGTCTGGTTTTTTCCCTGCAAATGGCATCAAAAAAGGGGTTGTGGTGCTGAATTCACCATCTTCCCAGCTTTCAGGGACAAGCAGACTTTTGTCAGAAAACCAAAAATGTTTACACAGTTTTGGCATTTTTCTGGGACATAGTCTATTTTTGCTATTTTTTGTGCTTTCAACCTCCTTCCAGTTAATGGTAGAAATGGGTATGAAAGCAATAATGGATCCTAGAAAGCTATACATTTCTGAAAAGTAGACAAAATTCTGAATTCAGCAAGGGGTCATTTGTGTAGATCCTTCAAGTTTTCTTTATAGAAACAAACAGTTAAATATAGGAAAAATTGAAAATTAGTTGAAAAAATCAGCCATTTGTGTCAACATTTTCACCTGTAACTTCTTCTAATTATGACAGCTATTTGAAAGCAATATACCATTACATCCGCTGGACCTTTCTGGTTGTGGTGATATATAGGACTTGTAGGTTCACCAAGAACCCGATGAACCCAGAGCCAATAACTGAGCAGCGTCTTGCAATGGTTTTTTATTATGTACCGGGTATATAGCAATTATTCTGGGAAAATTTATACATGGAAAAATCGGTATGAAAGACACCTATGTATTTCTGAAATGGGAACAAAATATAGAGTTTAGAAATAGTAGATATTTGCACATTTCCGAAATTGGGAGTACCCATACTAGCATGAGAATTATAGGACATTTTTCAAAATGACTTCTTTACACATTGTCTTTCATTTGGAAGGCAGAAATGCATCAAAAGTCAATAGATAATAACAGTTGCTCTACAATTTTGTGTTACCCTAAGTCTCCCGATAAAAATGGTACCTCACTTGTGTGGGTAGGCCTAGTGCCTGTGACAGGAAAACGGCCCAAAACGCAACGTGGACACACCACATTTTCACAGTGAAAAATGACCCTTTTTTTGCAAAGTGCCTAGCTGTAGTTTTTGAACCCTAGCTCTGCCGGCACCTAGGGAAACCTAGCAAACCTATACATTTTTGAAAACTAGACACCCAGGGGAATCCAGGATGGGGTGACTTGACTGGCTCTCACCTGGTTCTGTTACCCAGAATCCCTTGCAAACCTAAGATATTGTCAAAAAAAAACAAATTTTCTTCACTTTTCTGTGGTGGAAAGTTCTGGAATTTGCATGGATCCACAAAATTCCACCCACCCCGCGTTCCCCAAAGTCTTTCGAGAAAAACGGTACCTCACTTGTGTGGGTAGGCCTAGTGCCCGCGACAGGAAACGGCCCAAAACACAACGTGGACACACCACATTTTCACAGTGAAAAATGACCCTTTTTTTGAAAAGTGCTTAGCTGTAGTTTTTGAACCCTAGCTCTGCCGGCACCTAGGGAAACCTAGCAAACCTATACATTTTTTAAATCTAGACACCCAGGGGAATCCAGGATGGGGTGACTTGACTTGCTCTCACCAGGTTCTGTTACCCAGAATCCCTTGCAAACCTAAAAAAGTGTAAAAAGAACACATTTTCCTCGCTTTTCTGTGGTGGAAAGTTCTGGAATCTGCATGGATCCACAAAATTCCACCCACCCCGCGTTCCCCAAAGTTTTCTGAGAAAAATGGCACCTCACTTGTGTGGGTAGGCCTAGTGCCCGCGACAGGAAACGACGCAAAACGCAACGTGGACACACCCCAATTTCACTGTGAAAAATGACCTTTTTTGGCAAAGTGCCTAGCTGTAGTTTTTGAACCTAGCTCTGCCGGCACCTAGGGAAACCTAGCAAACCCACACATTTCTGAAAAGTAGACACATGGGAGATTCCAGGGAGGTATGGCTTGCATGGATCCCCCAATGTTTTCTTACCCAGAATCCCCCAGAAACCTGAAATTTTGCTGAAAAAATCACTTTTTCACACATTATTGTGTGGGAAAGTTGTGGCATCACCGGGCTGACACAAATTTCCTACCACCCAGCATTGCCTCAGGTCTCCCGATAAAAATGGTGCCTCACTCGGGTGGGAGGCCCAGTACCGCGACAGGCAAGGGCCCAAAACGTATTGAGGCGACTATCAAAAATGCCTATCACAAAACGACCTGGTTTTGCAAGGGGGTCCCATGGCTTTTTTGGCCCGAGGCTCGGCGGCCACCCAGGAAACCCAGCAAACCCACACATTTCTGAAAAGTAGACACCCGGGATTCCAGGAGGTATGGCTTGCATGGATCCACCAACGTTTTCTTACCCAGAATCCCTGCAA
Source organism: Calotriton arnoldi (assembly GCA_963921515.1). Classification (NCBI taxonomy): domain Eukaryota; kingdom Metazoa; phylum Chordata; class Amphibia; order Caudata; family Salamandridae; genus Calotriton; species Calotriton arnoldi. The sequence continues at coordinate 2,265,967 of CAWUFW010000836.1, forward strand.
ACCTGAAATTTTGCTGAAAAAATCACTTTTTTCACACATTTTTGTGTGAGAAGTTGTGGCATCACTCGGGCTGACACAAATTTCCTACCACCCAGCGTTCCCCAGGTCTCCCGATAAAAATGGTGCCTCACTGAGGTGGGAGGCCCAAGTACATGCGACAGGCAAGGGCCCAAAACGTATTGAGGCGACATCAAAATTGCCTATCAGAAGACGACCTGGTTTTGCAAGGGGGTCCCATGACTTTGTGACCGGGGCTCGTGGCCACCTAGGGAAACCTAGCAAGCCCACACATTTCTGAAAAGTAGACACCCGGGGGATTCCAGGGAGGTATGGCTTGCGTGGATCCACAACGTTTTCTTACCCAGAATCCCCTGCAAACCTGAAATTTTGCTGAAAAATCACTTTTTTCACACATTTTTGTGTGGAAAGTTGGGCATCACCGGGCTGACACAAATTTCCTACCACCTGCGTTCTCCAGGTCTCCCGATAAAATGGTGCCTCACTCGGTGGGAGGCCCAAGTACGCGCGACAGGCAAGGGCCGAAAACGTATTGAGGCAACATCAAAATTGCCTATCAGAAAACGACCTGGTTTTGCAAGGGGGTTCCATGACTCTTTGGCTCGGGGCTCGGCGGCCACCTAGGGAAACCTACCAAACCCACATCATTTCTGAAAGAAGACACTCGGGGATTCCAGGGAGGCATGGCTTGCGTGGATCTCCAACGTTTTCTTGCCAGAATCCCCAGAAACCTGAAATCTTGCTGAAAAAGTCACTTTTCACACATCTTTGTGTAGGAAAGTTGCGGCATCACCGGGCTGACACAAATTTCCTGCCACCAACGTTCTCCAGGTCTCCCGATACAAATGGTGCCTCACTCGGGTGGGAGGCCCAAGTACCCACAACAGGCATGGCCCAAAACGTATAGAGCGACATCAAAATCTGCCTATCAGAAGACGACCTGGTTTTGCAAGGGTCCCATGACTTTTGGCCCAGGCTCGCGGCCACCTAGGGAAACCTAGCAAACCACACATTTCTGAAAAGTAGACACTGGGGACTCCAGGAGGTATGGCTTGCGTGGATCCTCAACGTTTCTTACCAGAATCCCATGCAAACCTGAAATTTTGCTGAAAAAATAACTTTTTCACACATTTTTGTGTGGAAAATTGTAGCATCACCGGGATGACACAGATTTCCTACCACCCAGCGTTCCCCAGGTCTCCCGATAAAAATGGTGCCTCACTCGGGTGGGAGGCCCAAGTACTCGTGACAGGCACGGGCCCAAAACATTTTGTGATAGGCAATTTCAATGTTGCCTCAATACGTTTTGGGCCCATGCCTGTTGCGAGGTACTTGGGCCTCCCACCCAAGTGAGGCACCATTTGTATCGGGAGACCTGGGGAACGCTGGGTGGTAGAGAAATTTGTGTCATCCCGGTGATGCCACAACTTTCCCACACAAAAATGATGTGAAAAAGTGATTTTTTCAGCAAACTTTCAGGTTTGCAGAGGATTCTGGGTAAGAAAACGTTGGTGGATCCACGCAAGCCATACCTCCCTGGAATCCGCCAGGTGTCTACTTTTCAGAAATGTGGGCTTGCTAGGTTTCCGTAGGATGGCCGCCGAGCCCGAGCCAAAAAGTCATGGGACTCCCTTGCAAAACCAGGTCGCTTTGTGATAGGCATTTTTGATGTCGCCTCAATTTGTTTTGGGCCCTTGCCTGTCAGCGCGTATTTGGGCCTCCCACCCGAGTGAGGCACCATTTTTATCGGGAGACCTGGGGAACGCTGGGTGTAGGAAATTTGTGTCAGCCTGGTGATGCCATAACTTTCCCACACAAAATGTGTGAGAAAAGTGATTTGTTCAGCAAAATTTCAGGTTTCTGGGGGATTCTGGGTAAGAAAACGTTGGGGATCCATGCAAGCCATACCTCCTGGAATCCCCGAGTGTCTACTTTTCAGAAATGTGGGTTGCTAGGTTTCCTAGGTGGTCACGAGCCCCGGGCCAAAAGTCATGGGACCTCCTTGCAAAACCAGGTCGTCTTCTGATAGGCGATTCTGATGTCGCCTCAATACGCTTTGGGCTTATGCCTGTTGCGGGTACTTGAGCCTCCCACCCGAGTGAGGCACCATTCTGTATCAGGAGACCTTGGGAACGCTGGAGTGTAGGGAAATTGTGTCAGCCCAGTGATGCCACAACTTTCCTACACTAAAATGTGTGAAAAAGTGACTTTTTCAGCAAAATTTAAGGTTTCTGGGGATTCTGGGTAAGAAACATTGGGGATCCATGCAAGCCATACCTCCCTGGAATCCCCGGGTGTCTTCTTTTCAGAAAGTGTGGGTTTGGTAGGTTTCCTAGGTGGCCGCCGAGCCCGGGCCAAAGAGTCATGGGACCCCCATGCAAAACCAGGTCGTTTTCAGATGGGCAATTTTGATGTTGCCTCAATGCGTTTGGGCCTCGCCTGTCGCGACTGGGCCTCCCACCCGAGTGAGGCACCATTTATCGGGAGACCTGGGGGAACGCTGGTAGGAAATTTGTGTCAGCCCAGTGATGCCACAACTTCCCACACAAAAATGTATGAAAAAGTGATTTTTTTTCTGTAAAATTTCAGGTTTCTGGGGTTTCTGGTAGAAAGCGCTGGTGAATCCACGCAAGCCATACCTCCCAGAATTCCAGGTGTCTACTTTTCAGAAATGTGTGGGTTTGGTATGTTTCCCTAGCTGGCCGCCGAACCCAGGCCAAAACTCATGGGACCTCCTTGAAACCAGGTTGGTTTGTGATAGGTAATTTTGATGTTTCCTCACTAGGTTTTGGGCCCTTGCCTGTCGCGGGTACTTGCCCCACCCACGCGTGTGAGGTACCATTTTTATCGGGAGACCAGGGGGAGCAGAAAGACTGTAATGGTGGTGGGATGTGGGCATTGGCGTGCCCACTTCGGGCAGCCCCACCCTAAAAAAATTGCAAAAAAAATCCCTGGTGTCAAGTGGGCTTTCTGTCGCCCGGGGTGGGCAGAAAGACTGTTATGGTGGCAAGGGCGTGCGGGCATTTGCGTGCCCATTTTGGGCAGCCCCACCCTAAAAAAAATTGCACAAAAAATCCCTGGTGTTTAGTGGAGCTTTCTGCCCCACCGGGGGGGCAGATTGGGGCTGCAGCCCCCATCTGCCCCCAGGTGGGGCAGAAAGGCTGCTAATGGTGACGGGGTGGGGGCATTGGCGTGCCCGCTTTGGGCAGCCCCCACCCTAAAAAAAATTGCACAAAAAAATCCCTGGCGTTTAGTGGGCTTTCTGCCCCACCGGGGGACAGATTGGGGGCTACAGCCCCCATCTGCCCCCCAGGGTGGGGCAGAAAGGCTGTAATGGTGACGGGGGTGGGGGCATTGGCATTCCCGTTTTGGGCAGCCCCCACCCTAAAAAAAAATTACACAAAAAAATCCCTGGTGTTTAGTGGGCTTTCTGCTCCACTGGGAGGCAGATTGGGGGCTACTGCCCCCATCTGCCTCCCAGGGGGGCAGAAAGGCTGTAAGTGAGCGGGGGGTGGGGGCATTGGCGTGCCCATTTCGGGCAGCCCCCACCCAGAAAGAAACATGCCAAAAAAAATCCCTGGCATTTAGTGGGCTTTCTGCCCCACCGGGGGGGCAGATTGGGGGCTACAGCCCCCATCTGCCCCCCAAGGGTGGGGCAGAAAGGCTGTAATGGTGACGGGGGTGGGGGCATTAGCATGCCCATTTTGGGCAGCCCCCACCCTAAAAAAAAAATTACACAAAAAATAAATCCCTGGCGTTTAGTGGGCTTTCTGCCCCCCCGGAACGGCAGATTGGGGGCTACTGCCCCCATCTGCCTCCCAGGGGGGGCAGAAAGGCTGTAATGGTGGTGGGGGGTGGGGGCATTAGCGTGCCCGTTTCGGGCAGCCCCCACCCTAAAAAAAAATGCGGTCCAAAAAAATCCCTGGTGTTTAGTGGGCTTTCTGCCTCCCGGGAGGCAGATTGGGGGCTACTGCCCCCATCTCAGCCTCCCAGGGGGCAGAAAGGCTGTAATAATGGTGGGGGGTGGGGGCATTAGCGTGCCTGTTTCGGGCAGCCCCCACCCTAAAAAAAATGCGTCCAAAAAATCCCTGGTGTTTAGTGGGCTTTCTGCCCCCGAGGGCAGATTGGGGGCTACTGCCCCCATCTGCCTCCCAGGGGGGCAGAAAGGCTGTAATGGTGGCGGGGGGTGGGGGCATTGGCATGCACGTTTCGGGCAGCCCCCACCCTGAAAAAAATGCACCTAATAAAAATCTGTGGTGTCTAGTGGGCTTTCTGCCCCCGGGGTGCAGATTGGGGGCTACTGCTCCCATCTGCCCCCAGGGGGCAGAAAGGCTGAACAATGGCAATTTTTTGGGGGAGCAAAGCCCTTGCCCAAGGGACGCTCCCCTCCCTGGTGCCTTAGTGGGTGGATCCTGCTAGGGATCGCCCTCCTGGGGCGATCCCCAAGCAGGGATCCACTGGGAGGGTACCATTGGAAAGGAGATTCTCCCCTTTCCAGATGATACCTCTCCCGTCTTTCTACGTGCTCAGGGGGCTGAGATAGCCCCCTGAGCACGTAAAGTGAAACTGAAATGAGCCTAAAGGCTCATTTTAGTTTCGTTTTCAGTGAAATGAAGTCAGCCGACGTGCGCGCTGATCTTCATTTCACTGAAAGGAGAGGGCCTCAGGAGCTGGGGAAGCTCTTCCCCAGCTCCCGAGGCTGTGAGGGAGAAAGGGAAATCCTCTGCTGTCTGCAGCAGAGGGATTTCGTGCCCCTGGCCTCATGACGAATGGTTCCGTCATGAGCACAGGGCACCGATGCTCATGACGGAACCATTCCGTCATGAGCATCGAAGGGTGCTAACATATGTAGTTACTCACACATGTACCACTGAGATATACATTCACTCACTAACACACCCATACACACACTCACCCACCCATACAGTCCATCACAGATGCACTCTTGAAACCATGCACCCAGTGAATCACCCACTCACACATCTATGCACAGAGTCACACACACCCCACCCACTCAAACAATCAGGCACCCATACAGATACTCAAACAACCAATCAATAACTCATATACACACTCATGTAGCTATTCAGAAAGCCATGCAGCCACTTACACAGCAACAGACAGACTGGATACAGACATTCACACAGTTTAGTCACTAACCCATGCATTCAGTAAGATACGTTTAATCACTCACTTATAGAGTCAGTCACGCTACCTACTAAATCATCCATCCAGACACTTATACACCCACTCATTCTTCAATACACCTTGGCATATATATTAAACATATTTAAACTTTATAGAAACACACAGTCACTGGATGATGTCATCAGTGATGTCATTTGAGATGTCATCTGTGATGTCATCAGTGATGTCACTGACCATGTCATGAGTGATGTAATATGTGACGTCATCAGCAGTGCATTGCGGGGGCGCGAGTTACAGTTAGCTGAACTAACTATAACGAGGGAATTTCACTGGTTTTGTACGAGTGAAATGTCCAACTAACTATAACTGTCCCTAAAACCTATGTTTTTTTCAGTGAATATATATATAATTCACTGAAAAAACAAAAGGCAATTAGCGAGGCATCATGATTTAGGATTCCTGCTCTAGGGAAATTTCCCATCAAACAGATAATTCCCTGAAAGCTGCCATTCCATTCCACTCTTCTTTATGTTGAAATCACTTTCCAGAAAAACACAATGCAGACAGCTCAATTAAACATCACCGTTTACAATCTTATTCCCCAAATACAGATAGCCCAGATTGGGTGATTAGATCGATCAATAAGCACCCCAGAGCTCTACATTTTGTGCACTTTCAGGTAGGATGCTCAAACCTGCTGTAGATGCTGTCTTCCCTCTGCTAAACCATGCACATTCCTAGAGCCTGCGTCCTGCTGCTACCTCCGTTACGAAATCTGGGAAAAAATGCATCTCCAGTGCTATGAGGGATAAGGCCCTAAATATATAGTTCACTTTAATACAGGTCACGGTGGACCTGTGAACTTGTACATATCACTGTGTGCTGGAATCCCTCGTCATGTGCAAAGGGCAAAAATATGACCACTCACTGTATGTCTTCAAATAAAACCACACAATGATTGGCCTTGGTCTTGATATGCCTGTCTCCGCACTGCTTTGAACATAGGCCAGCTAGGACAGTTCAAACTTAAGCTCCGTGATCACAGCCAATCCTTGCGTTGCTAAAATGCTATTTACAGTAGTAAACAGCATGCGAGCCATGCACAGATTGGTTGGAGCAGGTGAATCCAGCGCTCCGAGGTAGACTAGGTTGCAGCGCTTCCTTCCCTCTGGCTGCCTAACAGCACAGGTTCAAGGGGCTAAAGTGTGCATGCTGAGCTGGACACAATAAGAGACCTGCTCAACCTGACATATGCACTTGTCTTTATCCCAAGCCTGCAGCCTGCCAATCAAAAGGTAGGTTAAGGCTACACCCTGCCCAAACAGCACCAGGGATGAGGTCTTTTTTTAAAAATAAAGAACATAAACAGTAAACAGTATAATGTTTAAAGCATGTGGCAGCTCGAAGGGGGCAGTAGGGCAACGCTCCTATCACATTTCTTCATGGTAGGCAGACTATGGGGTCGATTCCGATTCGGGCCGGAAAAAGCACCGACCGACTCGGATCCGGAAAAAATACCGACCGACACGTACCCGTGGCGCCCGACACGCCAAGTACGATGCAAGGCGCGAAAAATCCGACCGACACGTAACGAAACCAAGTCGACCGACCGAGCCGCACGGAAAACAGCAATCCGGCCGGAAAAACACGCGAATCCAACCGACCGACACGCACCCGGAACAAATCCGACCGAAACGTACACGCTAACTCCAAACCGCTAAGTACGATGCAAGGCGCGAAAACCACGAGCGAGTCGGACGGAGGACAAGCCGTACGACCGACACGCATACAAAACCGAGCCGAAGCAACACAATACACCGCGACCGACAGCGTACGCAGCATAGAAAACTGCACAAACACAGCGTGAACGAAGCGGAGAACACCGTACGAGACCAATGCAGGGTCCGACTCGGTCACAAGAACGTTTCCAACATACACAAACAGCACAAAGGAAAAATCACCCAAAAAGGCCAAACAAGCAATTACCAAGCCAATAAATACTGGGGGGTGGGGACAGAGAACAAAGACACACCCACAACTCCACCTATATAAAGGACACAAATCACTACCATGAGCCTTTGCAAATGCCATTCCACTGCCAGCACCCAAGAGAAAGCAACCACACACCCACAGCTCATCCCTCACACAAGCCACACACCATCAGCACACCAACAAATACCTACCTCACATACACCCAGCAAAACACACACTCACACACCCTCACCTGCACACCAACACACACATCACTCACCATCACCACCCATCACCATGCCCCCAAGAAGAATCACAAGTTCCTAGATTGTGAATTGGAAGTCCTGGTAGACGAGATCCTCAGGGTAGAGCCACAGCTGTTTGGCACATTGGTCCAACAGACCCCCATGTCGCAGAAAACCAAGATGTGGGAGAGGATCATCAACAGGGTGAACGCACAATCACCATGTCGGCGCACAAAGACCGACATCCAGAACAGGTGGTATGACGTGCGCAGGAGGGTACGGAAACTGCTGAAGCAAGACTACATCAACAGCCAACACACCGGCAGTGGCCCTCCTGCCAAGCCAATATACCTCAGGCCCTGGGAGGAGAAGGTGCGGGCCATCCTACCGCCAGTGAGCATATATGGACTAGAGGACATCCCAGAGCCTGGTGAGTACACAACAAATGTACACAATATACTGCCACAAAACACACACACATCACTGTCAAGGGAGAGTCAAACCATGCACTCATAGCAATCACACAGCAACCAGAACAGAATCATCCCAAAATGTGTATGTCAGTCAGAGAAACACAACACATGCCATCAAAAAGTCACATCCAACTGTGCCAACACATGTACAAACACAACCACAACTACAGCTAGGCAGTGGCACAAATAGAACTAACAAACACATCCACACATGTAGCCACCACAACAACACCAACACACAGTGAAGACCACTCAAAGGAAGGAATTCTGTGTATGCTGGCCAAGTCAGTGTAGCCAATAGCATCATGGGAGTCGCAGTCACACATATTGCCCGCCCCAAAACTGTCCCATCAACACCACCATGAACCATGCGCACATCACAGGGAGTGGAGAAGGACTCACAAGATGGCTGACACTGGCTACTGCTGTGGGGAGCACAAGGCCCTGCTGCCAACTGTGCACCAACAAACAGCAGGACACCACTGACTGACATCCTGAGAGACAACTTACACTCCCTGCAATGCAAGCACGTTCCATGGTGGGATATCTGGCTGGCTGGGTGGGAAGGGGGACTTGCAGCACTGACTATAGTCACCAGCACCTCCCCTCACACCCCCAACACAAACTCCACAGTACCCACCTGGTAGAATGCAATGCCCTCCATCCTAACACAAGATCCCACAAAGCACCACCACCCTGGGTTATGTTGTGTGAAGCACAGGGACACTCTTGGGACTCTTAGCCAAACAACTGCCAGGACAACACTCCCAGCCATCCTGTCAGCACAGCCAGCCCACCCCACAGGAAGCAGAGTCAAAAGGAAGGAAGCATGGGCATGCTGGGAAGGGGGTGGAGGCAATAGCATGATGGGAGTCGTAGTCACAGACATTGCTCAGCCTCACAACTGGCCCATCAACACCACCCTGAACCATGCTCACATCACAGGGAGTGGAGAAGGACTCACAAGATGGCTGACACTGGCTACTGCTGTGGGAGCACAAGGCCCTGCTGCCAACTGTGCACCAACAAACAGCAGGACACCACTGACTGACATCCTGAGAGACAACTTCCACTCCCTGCAATGCAAGCACGTTCCATGGTGGGATAACTGACTGGCTGGGTGGGTGGGAAGGAGGTCCGGCTGTCAACCAAACACAAGCAATGCAGACCATGTTCACACCCCAGAAAATACATAGAAATGCCCAAATAATGCAGGACAATGTGCCACACCAATATCAACCCCTGACTGTGACGACTTAGGACAATGCAATGTACAGGCCCGCACCCAGAGGCACAGTCACAACTGTCATGTGTGTCAACCATTGATGCCTGCAGAAACATGACATACATTGTTTGTGTCTCCCAAAAACAGGTGATGATGGGGACACAGCAGCAGACGCTGAGGAGTCCCAGTCCCAGGCTCAAGAGGATGCCGAGCTCACTGGCGTCGTACAGCCTCTGTCCTCCTCGGACGATGAAGAACAACCTGGCACATCCGGTGCAAGTCAACATGCAGCACCAGCAGGACCACCAGCTGCAGCACCAGCAGGACCACCAGCTGCACCCCTGCACCCACCCCTACAACGACTGTCACCACGAATACCATCCCTGCCGACATGGACAGAATAAGGAGCAACACCAGCACAGTGACCCTGGACCAACCTGGGGCCATGGACACCACCACCACCACCAACCCCCAAGGTGGACCAGGGTTATCTGTGCGTGCCACTGCACACACTGCACATGTCAGCAGGGGTGGTGGGAGGGGTGGGAGACAGAGGTCGCTGCTTGCAGACGTTGCTGGTGTGCATGACGACCCACAACTGGTACGCATAGCTGATGCGTACCAGTCCAGCACCGGAGAGCTCAGCCAGGTAGTGGGGCTCCTCAGAGACATTAAACAGCAGCAGGCTGCCCATCATGCCCGCTTGGACTCCCACATGTCCCACGTGGAGTCACACATGTCCCGTGTGGACTCACACATGTCCCGCGTGGAGTCCAAGTGGGATGCACTGCATGAGATGACGGCGGTGCACAGGGACATTTTACAATGCCTCCGCCAGATGAACAGCAACCAGTCCACACCTCCCTGTGTGCCAACAACATCTGGTGCCGAACAAACTGCAACTGCCACAGGGAGGGAGGAGGACTCTGGCGGAGAGTCCCCTGCACCGCAGCAGCCTGCACTTGAGGGCCCCCCAAGAAGAGGGGTCGTCCGAGGAGGGGAAAAGTGAGAGGCCGATGGCCAAGCGCAACTCCCAGGAAGCCTGAACCTGTTCTGGATGTTCGCCTTTGTGCACAGACTGTTCACCCTGTTGACGGCAACACTACTCCCACACATTGCATGGGGAGTACAAGTTGGACCAATGTGTCAGACAACTGTGGCCCCGATACTGGGGATCCTGTCTACCCGGACTTTCAATTCACCTAGGAACTTGGGATTGCAAGATTCATGTACAGCACAACCCATCCTATGCACTATTAACACAAATGTATCACAATAAACACACTAATACACCATACTTGCCTCTGTCGTGATTCCAACGTGGGTGCTGTTATGGGGATGATGAACTGCAAAATTACACTGTGTATGCGAACTGCAACAGCAAGGACAACACAGGCATGTGAGTACAGGCAACGTGACACACATGAGGGAGACACACCACCAGGGCTACACGACACATACACACCTAGGCCATCTGACTCATTGCCTACACTGATGTTGCCAGGGAAGACGGTGCAATGCACAGACACCACACCCATTCCCAGTTGTAGTCAAGTAGCCCACAGGTGCAGTAAGCAAATGGCAGTCAAATGTGTGACCACAGACAACGCACATCACAAAGTGAAGCACAGGTTTATTACACAGTTGCAACATGCCGTAACCACTACAGATGCAAGGTAACCCCACCTGGTAGCGGGCACACAGTCAACAACTGTAGACGGAAGGAAGTCCATGGGTGTGGCGCACATCACCTGTAGGGACACAACAGCTACCAGCCTGGATGTGCAATCACGTCGTCGGTGGACACAGTTGACCAAACGAATCTGAAAGTACCCTGTGAAGGACAGAAATGACACACAGTCAAAAGCAATGGAGTACAGGACAGAACAGCAAAACTCATGCACAATACATGTTACAAGATACCCACCCAGAACCAAGTTAGCATGTCAACACTGTTGGGGAGTACAGCCCACCTGTCACCACACATCGCAACACACATCCAGTCAAGTAGCCCATGGACACACTCCAACAGCACCAGAGCACCACCCACACATCATGCCAACTCACATCATTGACATGACACCTCAGGATACTCACATTCAGCTAAAGAAGTTGGTGATGAGCTGTGTGCGGACATCACCATCACCATCATCATCATCATCATCGTCACTGGCATCGTGGTCCAGGCCAGGATCCTCCACAGGTGGCGGATGTTGGTCATTGTCATCCTGGATGAGAGGCAACTCCTTCCGCACTGCCAGGTTGTGGAGCATGCAGCAGACGATGATAATCTTGCACACTTTCGCAGGGGCATATGGGAGGGACCCTCCGGTCTTGTCCAGGCAGCGGAAGCGGCTCTTCAGGAGACCAAAGGTCCGCTCAATCACTCTCCTGGTCCGACCATGTGCCTCATTGTAGCGCATCTGGGCAGGTGTCACAGGGTTCCTGAGGGTGTCAGCAACCACGGCATGTTGGGGTATCCCGAGTCACCTACGGACAGACAAGTGCACATTAGCTGACTTGGAAAAGTGGGCGGAATACTACAGATCAGATCACACACAATGGCACAAAGTCAGTACACACCGACAAGCCAGGCACGCTGGTTCTGCATCTGTGCCATCATCCTGGGGATGCGACTACTCCTCATCACAAAGGCATCGTGTGCTGAACCAGGGAAACGGGCACACACGTGTGTGATGGTCATGTCTGCAAGACACACCACCAGTGCATTGACCGAGTGGTAGTGCTTGCGGTTCCTGTAGGCCTGCTCCTGGGCCTGTGGTGGTACCAAAGCCACATGTGTCCCATCAATGGAGCCAATGACATGCGGCATCCTCCCCAGGGCATAAAAGTCACTCTTCACGTCAGTGAGTCGTCGCAGTCTAGGGAAATAGATGTACCGGTTCAGGAAGAGCAACATTGCCGCCAAAACATCGCGGAGCACACGGCTGAACATGGTCTGTGACATCCCACCAGCAGTCGCCACAGTATGTTGGAAGGTACCGGTGGCAAAGAAGTGTAGGGCTGCCATCACCTTCACCTTGGGGGTCAGCGCTGTAGGATACGGCCGGCCAGGCTGCAAATGTGGGGACAACTGCACTGCCAAATCCTCAATCAGCTGCCTGGTGAAGCGGTACCGTCGGATGCTGTCCCGTTCCACCATCGTTGCCAGGTCTGGGAATGGCCGATGGACAGCAGGAGCCCTGCAGTGCAGAGGAGAAGTAAGCAAGATTGTCAGTCACCCCACATATGCGGCATTGAACACACTCAAGATCCCAACATACATCATTATGAGGCACAACTACATGAAGTGTGCAGTACCGGAAGGACATGTATGGTACATACATGGCCAACATCTGTCAACACGGTCCTACAGGTGGCATCAATTTGTCCCAGGTTGGCCCATTGGATATCATGATGCCGTGTCACAGTTCCCATCTCCTGCTGCCGTGTCACAATCACCCCCACAGTGACATGTGAGGACAGATGTGCCCCAGGCACCACAGCTCAACGACAGGTACATTCCCAGGGACCCTGTAATGCCACATGGACACTGGCATCACATGGAGTATCATGTGTACACCACAGCAAAACAAACATGACCCCCACAGGTAGTGGCCCCACTTGCCACGGCAGGACAGACATGGACGTCTGTGACACACACGCACAACATCAGAGTCCATGCACACACAACGTGGATGTGGAGACTGTCTCCCATTGTGCACATGAAATCAGAGACATTGTAAACACTACATGCACAAAGACTGTGGAGGTCCATCACTATTGTGCCACTGGGACACCCTGGCTCAAACATACCGTCCCACATGGGACTCACGGGGTATGTGACATGACATACACAAACACCACTGTGAAATGTGACCATGGCACATGCACAGATATGAACAGTTGCACATCACAGTGGTCACGTACACGTAACACCCAGGATCCTGTCCCCATGAACACGTGCACAGCCTGGGGGTGGCTGCCCACAGGTGACACCCACAGGACAACATGTACACCAACATACACACAATAGGAAATGCAGCCTTACATGCCTTATGATAAGGTTTGGACAGGCTGTCGTGATGTAGGTGTGCCCCTCACTCCCTGGGAGCTATCTGTGGCTGGCATATGTCCATCTGAGACAGGCATGCTGACATATGCCAGTCACATGTACAGTGATGCGTTGTACTGCAATGGACCGATCGGTGCCTCCGGCCGGCCCATTGCTTTCAATGTGTGCGGGTGCGCGTTGTACCCCTGTGCGCGTTGAACTGCAATGGACCGATCGGTGCGCACCCATTGACAATGGGCTTGCCTGGCAACGGACGCGTTTTCGAATTTCGAGCGAGTCGGTTGCTGGAAAATCAGTTGGTCACCCACAACAATGTTGCAAAATCATGTATGTCATGAAGTTGAAGATTTGAAGGATGCTGTGGGCGTGTTTTGGTGCTGCTATTCCATGGATTGGCCAGATTCAGAAGATGCAAACGACTTGGACCTATCACTTTGGACACAAGGGACAGTATCTGCCTCTCCAGCACATATATATTGCTGGCTGTTCCCCTGAGAGCCCACTTGCCTGCACTACATGCTCCAAGACGACATCTGCCACTGCACTGCTGCTGTCTCTGCCCCTCTGGACCCTGCAATGGCACGTACTGTGGAGAGAGCCCCAGCCTTCAGCCTTGAAGAGAACCAGGCCCTGCTGGACAGCCTACTTCCACAGTACAGCAAGCTGTATGGGACACCAGGGGAGCAGGTGAGTGTCCTGTGCACTGCCTTTCTGAATGTGCATTTTGTCTGACTAGCAAGGCTGAGAGTCTGCACGCCACTGGCTAGCAGGCTCACTGAGTAGTTGTCACCCCCATAGTGTGTAGTGACTTGCACTGGACAGGTATGGTGCAGTGACAGTGCTTCTGAACAGGGTTTTACTCCCCATGCAATGATACCATGTAGTGACTTCTGGAAAACTGTCCATGGGCAGCCGTGCACTGCCTGTGTACACCATGTGCCCCTGTGATTGCGACATGTATATGCAACTGTGTCATGCACGGATATGTTGCATGTGTAGTAATGGCCTTATCACTTTGTCATCCTGACAGGCTTCTGCCCATCGGAAGCAGGAGATCTGGAAGGACATCGTCCGGGCTGTCCGGTCCGTGGGGGTCTACAAGCGCCGGATCCGCAACTGCCAAAAGAGGTGGCAGGACCTTCGGGGCTGGACCCGGAGGATTGCACGGGTCCAGCTGAAGCTGTCGCCTCCTCGCAGGAGGGGCGGAACACGGACCCTGACCCCCACATGCTCAGGATCCTGGCGGTGGTCTTTCCAGACCTGGATGGGCAGCTGAAGGCCAGAGAGCAGCAAGGAGGGGGTGAGTCAAAGACTGCACTGTGAACTCTGTCTAACATGCTATGTGCCCTCCTCGGGCCTGGTTAAACTGCCACAGTACAGCAGTCATGTTGTCCAGGAGCCATGTCCCTCTATTGTGCACTGCCCACTCCTCATCTGATACCCAGGTGTGGCCCTTACATGCAGGGAATTCTGTCACTTAGGACTGTGTCCTTGCAGTTTGCTTGACTCAAGGTGGGAGACAGCATCTGTTTCCCTGACTCTGTGGTGGGCATCATGGGTGGGTCCATTGCTTACACAATGCCTGTATTCTGACATGTATTCAGCGTGTTACTTTGATCTGTGGTCCAATTGCTGAGCTGATCCACCACATGTGGCTGGGGTATCTGGCACACACCCATGCTGCGGGTGGGAACAATGTTTGGGCCCCAGGAGTATGTATATGACGTGTGTCACACATACTTAGCCAGCTGCCTACAGTCCAGGGCTCATCCCTCATTCATGTGGGGCTGGACAGTCATGCCTACTCCAGGCCATACAATACACTCTGTACTCCCACTCCCGTGTATCAGCTGACACATTGTGCGCAGTGATTTGACCCCTCAGGTGTCTGCCTCTGTGTCAGTGTGCTGTGGATTAGTCGCCAGGACTGCTGTGGAGTTTCTTGGTAGGGGCTCAGCATGCCACTGGAGATGTGACCATAGGAGACGATACTTGTGTGTCACATAGGTGTCTGATCAGCTGCCCATGCAGACTGGGGCATGTGAATGTGAAGTTCAGGCAGCTGTTCCCCATTCACAGCAGAGTGTGAGGGGCTCAGGTTCAGAGGGTAGTGTCACAGGTCTCCCATATGTCCAATAGGTATGACCTGGACAGATGAGGGTTGAGAGGATGTGTTGTGGGGGGATGTACATGTGCACTTGTGCAGCTCCAGGACTTGCATTCCCCATGACCTACTATTGTGACACAGTGCAGAGTGTTGTTGTCTGGCTGCAAAGTCATACATCACTGAGACAGTGATGTATGACTTTGCAGTCATGCCTCCGCCATGGCATGTGTCTACTGATTGGTGAGCCTGCAGGGGAGTGACATGTGCTACATGCACACCATAGTGGCGCTGGCTATCAGGACATGGGTGCATCATGGTGTCTGTCGCTGGTATGCATCACATGCATTTCCTATTTGACTCTGGGCATCCCTTTCATCCGGAAACCTGTACTGACTCAGTGGCAAGAGCTGTGATGTGTGCATGTCCACATGCCACACCGTGTCCTCTGCACTGTCCAACTACTGTGTACTTGGTGCATGTGTCCACACTGGGGTGTTGCAATCCAACAGACACCAGACAGATGGGTGCAAGGCCATGTGGGATGTGAGTGCCATGCTTGGCATCAGACTGACAATTGGCTTCTCCTGTTCAGTTAGGGCACTTTTAGCAATGTACAACTAATGATGCCAGGGCTTGCTCTGTGATGTGCTGTGCTCACAGTGGTGTGTGCGTTTTGTGCAGGTGACTGATGTCTGTCTGTTTCCCCATTGTTTGCAGATACATCCACGGCCACGGAAGGGGACAGCTCCACGGACCAGGAGGAGCCAGAGAGCCAGACTGGGTCAGCAGCCGAGGAGTGGTCGGAGGGACCCAGTGGCACGGAGGGCGAGGGAGCCACACCGAGGAGTCCTCAGCAGCATCCACCTCAGCTGAGGACCAGAGCAACTCGGAGGATGACTCCCTTGTGGAGGCGGGTGTCAGCAGCCACCACACCCCAGCTAGTGTTGCTGTCCCCGCCACCACCAGCACCACCACCGCCCTCCCATCGGCTCCCATTCCCCAGGTCCGTGGAGGCTCCCATGTCCGGGAGCGTGTCTCCTTTGGGCCAGGCACCGCAGCCCCTGCCCCTGTGTCCCCTGCTGCCCTGAGTGAGGAGTCTGTGTACCTCCTTCGCCAGCTCCATGTAGGCCAGACAGCCATGCTGAGTGTCCTCCATGCGCACACCGCGCTGTTGACTCAGCTGGTGTCGTTCATGGAGGGCATCTCATCGGGCATGTCTGACCTACAGAGGGGCAATAGGTCCATGGACTCCTCCCTGACGGCAGCAGTGTCCCTCCTCAAACGGTCCCTCACCCCTCCTGCCTCTGCTCCATCCACACTCCCCAGCACCTTACCCATCCCAAGCACACACACACCGGCACAGGCACACACCAGCACACACACATCCAGCACACTGACACACACGCCAATGACAAAACGCACACGCACGCACATTCAGGGGACTGAAGCCAGACTCACAGGGGATGGGGCCCTGGAACACACACACGCATCCACATGCACTGCGCAGTCCTCAGTTCCCTCTCCCTCCAAAGCACCCTCCCTTGCCTCACCTGCAACCCCAAAGTCACAGCAGCTCTTCCTCTGTGACCTCGGCCTCTTCCCCACCGATGAAGCTGCTCCAGCATCCCGGGGGAAGAGGAAGCCCACCCACACGGAGCAGAGTGCCCCTCGCCCCCGGACACCCTCCCCCAGGCGCAGACGGACTGAGGCCCCCACCCGCAAGTCCCCCGGAGTCCTAAGAGCAAGACCCCGCCACCGCCCTGCAGCTCAGGCACAAGGTCTCCGTCCTCCATCCCTCAGGCCCCCACTGCACAGGTGCCCCCACCACACCCTGCCCCAGGTTCCCCCACCCACAGATATACCATCCCCAAGAGGATCAGGCCTTCTCCCCCTGCCACTTGCTCTCCCAGCACCACACCCCCCGCTGCGCTTGTCTGTGCCACTGATGTGGTGAGGGTGTCCTCCCCCTCTGTCCAACCCACCTTGCCTGTTCCCCATTCTCCTCCCCTGGAGGTAGGCACTGCAGTGGAGTCCACTACCGCCCTGTCTGACTTGGGCACTGCAGTGGCGGACCTGTCCACTCCATCTGCAGGGTCCACTGCAGTTGTGCCGGCACCCACGACATCTGAGTCATGCCCCCAGTTGTGCCGGCACACACCATGTCAGACACCTCCACTGCAGTTGTCAGTGGCTCTCCAGCACCCACCACCCCTTCCCTGACTCCCCCTGGTGAGCCCTGATCCTGTCCCTGCGGTGCCTGGCCTGCCCCCGGTTGCCCCTCCTAGTGGATTGTCCCTGGTTTTGTGCAGGCATGCGTAGGGTGACATCTGCCAGTGTCACCCTGTTTGAACTTTGACAATGGACTGGCCATTGGCCTTTGCTCTTTTTTCTGGACGTCGTTTTCATTCAACACATATGCTGAATAAAGCAACTTTCTTTTCTCTAGTGCTCATGCTTCAGATGTACATGTTGTTGGTGCTGCTAACCATGCCCTTGCTGCAGTGATGGTGATATCTGGTCTCATGATTATGAAGTGTTACTGTGCAGGAACCCATGTGGTCCAGGGGGAATGTGTCCTATCATGTGGTGTATCCATGTCATCCATAGCAGCATCTGAGGGTGTCATGTGTTCAGTATTTGGCAATGGGATTTCCTACTTACATTAGCAATTTCATATCTGTGGCTTCCACCCCTGCACATCTGTTGTGCCTGCCATTGTTGGATTTGTCTACTTCCCTGACCGTGTTGCCATCTCCACTGGACATGCAGGTTTGGGCATCAATGGGGAAGGACTCATCCGTGTAGTCAGTGCAACATTGCTATACAAGTGTGTTGGATCTGTGCTGATGATTCCGTTGGCACATCCATGACCAGGCTGATGTGACGGGAGCCCTCATTTGGTGCTAATTGTTGATTGTGTGACCAAGTGCTCAGCTGACATGATGGGGCCCTACTGAGGCAACATATGGCACAGCTTTCCTCACACAGGAGTGGAGTCCCCTCATGGCAGTGTGTACACGTGTGACATTGCCTGCGCCCAAGGTGTGTGTTGTATGTGCATGTCTGTGTGTTCACTTCCATTTATCTGCGCATGCTGTGATCCCTAGTGTTGTACCTGTTTGTGATGCTTGCTGACTTGAGCTATGTTCCCCCAAAGTCTTCTCCCTGTGTTCTCTGTGATGTGGGTGCATGGCACATTACTGGTCATCAGGGTGTCACCCATAGGTGTGTTTGCTGTCAGGGCTGAGTTTGTGTGCAGACGCAGATGGGTCACAGTCAGGTTTCCCCTTGGCACTTGTTGTTTGCCCCTGTCATGTGATTTTCAGTTCGTGTTATCTTTAAGTTATTGTGACACGTTGTGTGTGTGACTGCTGGCACTCCTCAGGGTCCGGGCTGCGATGTTGGTTGTTGTCTATGTGTGTTCTTTGTGGGTGACCTTGGCTTCTTCATTGGTGTGTGACTGTGGCTGGGATCCCATTGGTTGGTGTGGTATCGCCGTCATGTCCATGTACAGCGTAGTGTGCAGTGTGTCAGACATTCAGGAGTCTTGTTGAGTGGCCATGTGTGATGTGTTTCTGCACCTTGGTTCCCACCCACCACCCTGGAATAGTCATGGGTGCATGTGCAATGTCACCAGTGCATGTGTACTTCACTGCTGCACATTGTTGGAGGTCGAGGGTGTGGTCTTGAGTGTGTGCAGATGGGAGTTGTTGCCCAGCTAGACCCCTGCCTCCATGTTGGCCTTGGCTTACTGGCCATGCTGATTGATTTGTGCTTGTGTCGGTGTGATGGTAGTTTGTTGCTCAGGACACATGACTGTGGTTCACAGTGTGAACCACATTCAGCTTTGTCATCAGAGTGGGATTTTTATGCAGCCAAGGGTCACCACATTGTGGGGGCCCTGGGGGTGGTGCTGTGGTGTGTCTGTGTCTTGCTGTGTCAGTTGTTGTTCCTACGTGCCTGTGTGACATGTGTGTTTTGTGCTCCCTCTCATCTGACAATGCCTGCTTGCCCACATAGGGGATTTGGATCCATGAGTTACCTTAGTGTGGCAGTGTATGCACATCTGTATGATTGGTATTCAGCTCTCCTCATGTGTTGTGTGGTTACCTGGGGACACTGGCACCCCCCTCACCTGCTGTGTATGATGACAGTGTTGGTCTGCCTGTTTGTGTTTGTGCATCTGCACCACTGCATTGGCATATCTTGGGTGTGCCATTGGCTGTATGTTGTTTGGTGTGTTTCCCCTGCTGTCCCTGGGACTCCTAGGTCATCGGTCAGCACAGTGATCATGGTTTGTGTGTCCCATTGCTGCCATGGTATGGTATCTGTTCACCTCACATCTGCTGTCTCCACAGGATATCTGCATTTGTGTGCCCATTGGTGCAAATATGTGGTTCTGCATTCTGATGGTCACTTCTGTCATTGTGTCATTGATGAATGTTGACGGTGTCAGCCCCCATGGGTGTTGTTTGTCTGCACATGGCCAAAGGAATGTCTCATTTGCACTGCAGTATTTGGCTCACCCAATTTATGTTGCAATGGGACACATACACTACTTTGCCACAGATGAGTTTTTGGTTCTGTGACCAGGAATGATCCATGCAGTTTGGCAGTTGCAGCTCTTTCTTTGTCAACACTTACCTTTTGGTCACTGTGATGATGGGGGTGTAGACCCCATTGCCACAATGGTCAAAATGTGCTTCAGCTATGGACCCCACACTTCCCTTTTGGTCACTGTGATGATGGGGTTTAGACCCCATTGCCACAATGGTCAAAATGTGCTTCAGCTATGGACCCCACACTTGCCTTTTGGTCACTGTGATGATGGGGGTTTAGACCCCATTGCCACAATGGTCAAAATGTGCTTCAGCTATGGACCCCACACTTGCCTTTTTGGTCACTGTGATGATGGGGGTTTAGGCCCCATTGCCACAATGGTCATGGGCTGCTTGCATTGTGGGTGCCACACACATATATGTGTGGCACATGTGCTAGGGGGTCACATTGTATGTTCAAAGTCATGTTCGGTGTTGTAGGCATTTGACACAGCCTACACACGCTTGTCATGGTGGTGGGGGATGTCTTTATCTTGCATTCCCTAGGTTGTGGTGTGCTGGTTGTGTCATGCATTGTCCATCCTATGAGTGGGGGTGGTAGTAGTGGTAGGCATCCAGCCCCCCTGGGTGAGGGTGGTAGTCGTGGTAGGCATCCAGCCCCCCTGGCTAAGGGTGGTAGTAGTGGTAGGCATCCAGCCCCCCTGGCTAAGGGTGGTAGTAGTGGTAGGCATCCAGCCCCCTGGGTGAGGGTGGTAGTAGTGGTAGGCATCCAGCCCCCCTGGCTAAGGGTGGTAGTAGTGGTAGGCATCCAGCCCCCTGGCTAAGGGTGGTAGTAGTGGTAGGCATCCAGCCCCCTGGGTGAGGGTGGTAGTAGTGGTAGGCATCCAGCCCCCCTGGGTGAGGGTGGTAGTAGTGGTAGGCATCCTGCCCCCCTGGGTGAGGGTGGTAGTGGTGGTAGGCATCCATGCCCCCCTGGGTGAGGGTGGTAGTAGTGGTAGGCATCCAGCCCCCTGGCTAAGGGTGGTAGTAGTGGTAGGCATCCAGCCCCCTGGCTAAGGGTGGTAGTAGTGGTAGGCATCCAGCCCCCTGGCTAAGGGTGGTAGTAGTGGTAGGCATCCTGCCCCCTGGGTGAGGGTGGTAGTGGTGGTAGGCATCCAGCCCCCCTGGGTGAGGGTGGTAGTAGTGGTAGGCATCCAGCCCCCCTGGCTAAGGGTGGTAGTAGTGGTAGGCATCCAGCCCCCCTGGCTAAGGGTGGTAGTAGTGGTAGGCATCCAGCCCCCTGGGTGAGGGTGGTAGTAGTGGTAGGCATCCAGCCCCCTGGGTGAGGGTGGTAGTAGTGGTAGGCATCCTGCCCCCCTGGGTGAGGGTGGTAGTGGTGGTAGGCATCCAGCCCCCTGGGTGAGGGTGGTAGTAGTGGTAGGCATCCAGCCCCCTGGCTAAGGGTGGTAGTAGTGGTAGGCATCCAGCCCCCTGGCTAAGGGTGGTAGTAGTGGTAGGCATCCTGCCCCCTGGGTGAGGGTGGTAGTAGTGGTAGGCATCCAGCCCCCCTGGGTGAGGGTGGTAGTAGTGGTAGGCATCCAGCCCCCTGGCTAAGGGTGGTAGTAGTGGTAGGCATCCAGCCCCCTGGCTAAGGGTGGTAGTAGTGGTAGGCATCCAGCCCCCTGGCTAAGGGTGGTAGTAGTGGTAGGCATCCAGCCCCCCTGGCTAAGGGTGGAAGTAGTGGTAGGCATCCAGCCTCCCTGGGTGAGGGTGGTAGTAGTGGTAGGCATCCAGCCCCCTGGGTGAGGGTGGTAGTAGTGGTAGGCATCCTGCCCCCCTGGGTGAGGGTGGTAGTGGTGGTAGGCATCCAGCCCCCCTGGGTGAGGGTGCTAGTAGTGGTAGGCATCCAGCCCCCCTGGCTGAGGGTGGTAGTAGTGGTAGGCATCCAGCCCCCTGGCTAAGGGTGGTAGTAGTGGTAGGCATCCAGCCCCCTGGCTAAGGGTGGTAGTAGTGGTAGGCATCCTGCCCCCTGGGTGAGGGTGGTAGTGGTGGTAGGCATCCAGCCCCCCTGGGTGAGGGTGGTAGTAGTGGTAGGCATCCAGCCCCCTGGCTAAGGGTGGTAGTAGTGGTAGGCATCCAGCCCCCCTGGGTGAGGGTGGTAGTAGTGGTAGGCATCCTGCCCCCCTGGGTGAGGGTGGTAGTGGTGGTAGGCATCCAGCCCCCCTGGGTGAGGGTGGTAGTAGTGGTAGGCATCCAGCCCCCCTGGCTAAGGGTGGTAGTAGTGGTAGGCATCCAGCCCCCCTGGCTAAGGGTGGTAGTAGTGGTAGGCATCCTGCCCCCTGGGTGAGGGTGGTAGTGGTGGTAGGCATCCAGCCCCCCTGGGTGAGGGTGGTAGTAGTGGTAGGCATCCAGCCCCCTGGCTAAGGGTGGTAGTAGTGGTAGGCATCCAGCCCCCCTGGCTAAGGGTGGTAGTAGTGGTAGGCATCCAGCCCCCTGGCTAAGGAGTGGTAGTAGTGGTAGGCATCCAGCCCCCCTGGCTAAGGGTGGTAGTAGTGGTAGGCATCCAGCCCCCTGGCTAAGGGTGGTAGTAGTGGTAGGCATCCTGCCCCCCTGGGTGAGGGTGGTAGTGGTGGTAGGCATCCAGCCCCCTGGGTGAGGGTGGTAGTAGTGGTAGGCATCCAGCCCCCCTGGCTAAGGGTGGTAGTAGTGGTAGGCATCCAGCCCCCTGGCTAAGGGTGGTAGTAGTGGTAGGCATCCAGCCCCCTGGGTGAGGGTGGTAGTAGTGGTAGGCATCCAGCCCCCTGGCTAAGGGTGGTAGTAGTGGTAGGCATCCAGCCCCCTGGCTAAGGGTGGTAGTAGTGGTAGGCATCCTGCCCCCCTGGGTGAGGGTGGTAGTGGTGGTAGGCATCCAGCCCCCCTGGGTGAGGGTGGTAGTAGTGGTAGGCATCCAGCCCCCCTGGCTAAGGGTGGTAGTAGTGGTAGGCATCCAGCCCCCCTGGCTAAGGGTGGTAGTAGTGGTAGGCATCCAGCCCCCTGGCTAAGGGTGGTAGTAGTGGTAGG
Source organism: Calotriton arnoldi (assembly GCA_963921515.1). Taxonomy (NCBI): domain Eukaryota; kingdom Metazoa; phylum Chordata; class Amphibia; order Caudata; family Salamandridae; genus Calotriton; species Calotriton arnoldi. The sequence goes on from CAWUFW010000836.1 coordinate 2,288,827, forward strand.
CATCCAGCCCCCCTGGCTAAGGGTGGTAGTAGTGGTAGGCATCCAGCCCCCCTGGGTGAGGGTGGTAGTAGTGGTAGGCATCCAGCCCCCCTGGGTGTGGGTGGTAGTAGTGGTAGGCATCCAGCCCCCCCTGGCTAAGGGTGGTAGTAGTGGTAGGCATCCAGCCCCCCCTGGGTAGGGGTGGTGGTGCGCATTCAGGCCCCTGTGTGCATATGTGGCATTGGTGATGGGCATCCCGCCCCTATGGTGCTGCTGTTGCTGGTGTAAGTATATTCAGCATCCCCGTGTATGTGTGTGATGTGTCGTGTACGTGTTGTATGTGTTTTGTGGTTGGTGTCTGGCTTACCTTCTGCGCCGTACGCGTCCGTGCCTGTTCCGGTAGTAAATGTAGAATATTGGTATGATCGGGACGAAGGGATTTATGGTTGGTTCGTTTCGTTCGTCCTTCTCGTTGCTTGGCGTCGTCCTCGCCGCTTCGCCTCGTCCTCGCCGCCTCGCGTCGTCCTCGCCGGTGCCGTGGTTCGTCTCGGAGCCGTGGATCGTGTTGTGGCGCGAATCGGAGCTTATGTGCGCCTCTCCCGGATGCTTTGACGTGCCGTGCGTAGCGACGGGTTCGGAGCGTACGGAAAGCGCATCGTACTTGTCCGGCCGGACGGGGCTGCATTTTTCCTTCCGTGCGACTCGATTCGGCGTTTCCGGATTCGCCTCGGTCGGAGAACAGGACCTGGTTTGGGTGAGTACGGCTCGGCCGGATTTTTTGCTGTTGTGCGCATCGTACTTGCTCGTTCGGTGTACTGTACGGATCGGTCGGGAAACAGGCTTTCGCATGGCTTTTTTCCCGACCGAATGGTATTGGGTGCGCCTCCGACCGAGATCGGAATCGGCCCCTATATAGTAAGACAAACCCTGGTATAGCCAATAGGACTGACACTAATGTGCTATCACATCCATACAAAGGCATACATTAATGCTATTTGTTTGTTTTAGCATATTAAAAACAGTCTTTTCCAGGCCTTGGTGTCTTAACAGTGTGCAACATAAACCTGTAGTACCACGTGCTGTTATGTGGTGTCTCAAGAATGAAAAGCACTTATATGGTTCATTGTCTGTTACTATACAGGTTAGGATTCTAAATTAATTGTTGGGTAATCCATTAGAGGAAACTAATAATTTTGTAATTACTGTTATCTGAATTATACATTATTTATACTATTGCTACATTACATACAGGTGCACAATGACATATTGTATTGCCAGTAATATTTTCACCATTGTATTTTTTTAACAATTAAGTTGCCTCCATTTTATCAATGTATACAGACTAGTATCCAGTTACTCCTACCCTCGTTGTAATCTGTCCTTCACCACTTGCCTCTGTCAGTTACTTTGCATTTATCGTTTGTGCTTTTCTCTGTAGGAAATTGGGTTACTGGTTGAGGGGGGTGGAACCCTACTCAAGCAAAAATCACAATTCCTGTCAGGGTGATGTCACAACTCAACCCCTAATTTGCCTGCGCCTAACCCTCTGGCAGCTTGGCACAAAAGCAGTCAGGCTTAATTTAGAAGCAATGAGTAAGGTATTTATGCAGCACTTCAAACAGTAATAAAGTGAAAACACAAAACAAGAAAAATCCCATAGCAATTTTTGAAAAATAGAGTAAAATTTAATAAAGTATTTGAGAAAAAGATAACAAAAATCCAATCGGTAGAACCAGAGAAAGGCAATTTTAAACATATTACTGAAACTAGTGCCTAGGGGCACAATGCGCCAACTGTGGTTATCTGGTTGCGCCGGACTGGAATACAGTCACAAGTTCAGGTGGACTGCGATGGAACACAGACCAGATACAAGGACCAAGTTAGGCCAGCTGAACAATGTACTTCAAATCTGGGTTGTGGAGCATTGCGGGATCCCACATGGAGAATGCATCACGCAACAGCGGTTCCGATGGGCTGCGGGCTGTGATGCAAGATGTTGTGTCAGCAGCGATTTCAGATTTCGTCAAGGGTGCATTGTACAATGTCGGTTTCTAGGAGTTATGGGGCCGTGATGCGAGGCCTTGAGTCGAGGAAGTATCGCGCATTGACAGTTCCAATGCAGCATAGTGCTTTGGGGTCCTGCATTGCTGATGCATTGTGCAGTGGTAGTTCTGATGCGGAGCTGCAAGGGATGTGTCATACTGCGTTGGTTCTGCTTGGACCGCAACTGGACTGGGAGAGCAATTTCAAGTCCACTTTCAAGGGTCCAGGACTGGGGTAGCACCACTTAGGGGGCAAGACTCAGAGAAGGCAGAGTCCAAGTGCTGGGTTATAGGTGGTTGAACCCTTTTCTCTCCCTGAGGCTCTGATGAGGAGGTCAGCCAACTAGCCCTTGTAGTCACTCTGGTGGTTCTGGGTTCAAGATGCAGGCACAATCCTTTTCACTCACGCAGCAGTGTAGCAGATCTGCAAAGTAGCAGTCCTTGAAGCAGAGCAGAACAGCAGTCTTTGTGAGTTTTCCACAGGTCCAGTGGTGTACCAAAGAGTTGGGTCTGAGGGTCCAATAATTACACTTGGGGTCAGCTTTGAAATAAGAGAAGATTCTGGAGTTTTCCACCCCAAAGGTGTTTGGAATTTCCTGCCTCCTTGCCCTGGCCCCAGCTTGTCTGAGGCGCAAAAGACTAGTGTCTAACTCTTTAGGAGTGTGTTGAGGCAGAATCATTGTGATATGTAAGTGTGGTAGGTGACAACTCCTCCTACTCATCAAGTCAGAGATGGTCCATCCTGCCAAAACCTACTCCTCATTTGTCACACAATCTGAGAGCAATACACAAAGACCAACTGCCAGCTACACCTCGTCATGTGACCTAGGATACAGGCTGTAAGCACCAAATGGTTGGGACAAGAAAATGTAAACTTTCTAAAAGTCGAATTTTCAGAATTGTGTCTTAAAATCCAAATTTACCAATAAAGAGTGTTTTAAATTACAATTCTTTAGATACCAAAGTCAACGGGGATATTACCAAGAAATTGCGATAAATATCGCAAAGCGCGCTTAGCGCTGTTTTTTTTATCGCCGGCTATCGCTGGATTTTATCGCGGAGATAACGCGTTATTATCAAGGCTTATCTCCAAGGCGATAACAAATCCAGCGATAGCGGCGAAACCCAGCAATAGCGCGAGAAATCCAGCGATAAATTCAACGCACTAATGAAAAGCTTGCTAATAGGCAGGTGAGGACTTAACCTTACAATCCACGCTCCCATTGACTATAATGGTTGTCAGGTTTTTAGCAGGTGTTAGATTCCAGCGATAATCGCGGTTAACGCAAATTTTTTTATCGCTTTGCGGGCATTGCTAATAGGGGGAAGTTGTGTTTGCGACTGTTTTCAGTTGCTTTTAGTTGGGAACGCCCACTTTGCATGTCATTAGCGATATATATAGCTGACATGCAAAGCGGCACCAAAACGGTCGCTTTCGCCATAAAGCTGTCACTAACAGCTGTTAGCGACAGCTTGCTAATAAGGCGATAGAAATATCGCCGCTTTAGCTGCAAAAAGTGCCGCTAAAGCGGCGATAAGGCCCTTGCTAATATGCCCCAACATTCCTACCTGCTCACAATTAAAGGTTATCGCTTATTAAATCTAATAAGATATCCCAATGGTATGGTTTTTCACTACCAGGACATGTAAAATTTAACAGTACACATCCAACTTTTTAATTACAATGCACCCTGCCCTATGGGCTATTCAGGGCCTACCTTAGAAATTACTTATATGCATTAAAAAGGAAGGTTTAGGCCAGGCAAGAGGTTTACTTTGCAAGGTCAAAATGGCAGTTTAAAACTGCCCACACAGGCTGCAATGGAAGGCCTGAGGCAGGTTTGCAGGGCTTCGTAAGTGGGTGGCACCTACAGTGCTGCCGTCCCACTAGTAGCATTTAATTTATAGGCCCCATGTACAGGTAGTACCACTTTACAAGGGTCATACAAGTACATTAAATATGCCAATTGAGTGTAAGCCAATTTTACCATGTTTAAAGGAGAGGGCAAAAGCACCTCAGCACTGGTTAGCAGTGGTAAAGAGTGCAGAGTTCTAAAAGCCAACAAAAACGGGTTCAGAAAATAGGAGGGTGAAGGCAAAAGATTGGGAGATGACCCTGCAGAAAGGGCCAAGTCCATCAGTTTTACATCTCTTTCTTGTGCACTGCCGCCCCTTGTCCACACTCTCTGAGCCCCTCAGTCCCACTCTAGAAACACTTGCCTTCTCTTTCTCAGCCCTTCACCCATCTAGCTTCCCACACCTTCTCTCAGCATATCACACTGCGCTACCATCATTCTCAAATTTTCATCCATTATTTTATCACATTCATAGCCTGTCGTCACCCAATGTGCCCTTCCCTCACCCTTCCACCCAAACTTTTACTCTCTCAGTCAATCACCACTTTCCCATCTCTTTCTCCATCTCTGTCTTAGCATATCATGTTTTAGCCCATTCTGATCCTTTTACCACTTTTCCCTGATACCAACTTGACACTTCTCATTATCCTCAATCCAGTGCTTCATTTGTAAAAGAATGAGTGCCGGTGCCCAGGGCTCTGTTCAGAAATCCGCGACCTGTGCAATTCAATAAGGGTGTCCTGAATACCAAGCTTATTTAGTCCTAAATCCACCTCATGCCTCTTTAATCCACTAACATACACTCCCTGCCGTTTATCTCACTCCGACAGGTTTCTGCTTTCTCACTTTGTGATTTTTTTTTGTCTTTCTCTTCCTCCATCTTTCCTTTTTGTGTGTTTTCCCTATCTTGCTCTCAGTAAATGCCTGATGCAGAAAAGTAAGTGCCAGTCCCCAAAAATTAATGCCGGTGGCGCCCACTGGCAACCACTGGCTCAAATTAAGCACAGCCTCAATCTGAGCTTTCTACTCTCAGTCTTGCACCCCCTCTCTAATTGTTAAGTCAGATTTAGGCATGGTGGAAATATATTTCCGCTTGCGGAGTTCAGGTTAATTTGCGCTATGTGTGTAATGCGGAGTTCCTGTCAAATTCTGCCATCCGTCACGTGGCAGAATTATATTCCTGTTGACGCATGCGAGGCTCTGTAAACAAGGAAGGAAGTGCCCCAGAGACCCCAACTTCTTCTTCCTGTTGAAAAGGCTCTTCCTAGTGCTTTGTCCATCTCCTGATCACTTTTCATTTGGATTTCAAGGTGAAAGGATCACTCTCCTTGTCAACAAATCCTACTGTTAGGTTACGTTATAATAATTTATGATGCACGTGAATCACCCTGGAATGGGTATCCCACCTGCATATATACTATTGGGTTTTAAGGGCTTTTGTGACATCACAGCAAGTAGGTTCAAAAACATTTGGATACGGGTATTGTTTGATAGAGGGCATGCATCAGTATTTTTTTTTTAGCTTTTATTCAATTTTTAAATTTGACTGTGGTTGTAATGGGTGACCTTGAGTTGCAGTAGGGGCCTAGTATTTTTTTGCATTTAATTTTTTCTCTTATAAGGGAAAACGTTTGCACAATTCAGTACATTTTCTCCATGTTTGTGAAATTTGCACTATTCATTTATTTTACCATGTGGCCTAGTCTTCCCATGGGCCATCCGGCCAGTACTAGTCATTGGGTATATGAAACAACTGTATCTGTGGTATATGTTGTTTTAAAACATCTTTGATTTTGGCCAGGGTTAGCACCGGGTTAAATGAAAAATGTATTTTTTTTTAATTACAAGTTTTCTTTATCTGCAAAAAGTTATTTTGGTGAGGTAATATTTGATACTTTGGAAGAATGTGTGTTGTCAAAATTTTAAAAGCTCACTTAAATCTCGTTTTTGGCAGTGCTGAATTAATGGCAGTGATTTCTTCATTGCTTACTGTGCCTCCGTTGTCTAGCCAGAGTGTGTGTGTGTTTTCTATAGGCCACCATTTCGTCTTTGTTCTTCATGCCATGTGGCCAGTGGCCATTTTGTGTAGTCAGTGTACATAGGCATGCATGAGTTCTTGTTATGTCATGCTTCTTTGCTTGTTGTTGTTTGACCATGTGGCCTGCACTTTGGCCATTTTGTACAGCCAGTAAGTTTGTTTTTGCCATAGGCCTGCATGTGTTCTTTGGTATCCATGCCTCCTTGCTTGTTGTTGCTGTTGTTTGACCTTGTGGCTGGCAGCTATTTTGTGGGGCCAGAGAGTGTGCTTTTGCCACAGGCCTGCATGTGTTCTTTGTTGTCCATGCCTCCTTGCTTCTTATTGTTGCTGTTTGACCATGTGGCCGAAGGCATTTTGTGGGGCCAGCCAGTGTGTTAAATCCTTTTTTTCCAGTTTTCAAAGCCATTTTCTAGGAAGAGGGCTATGCCTTTTTGTTTTTATTCATTTTGTTAACTTTATTTTCCCTGATATCAGTTTAATGTGCTTGAGGATCATTGTAGTATATCTATATATGAACGGTGTTTATAATATTATATGTATTTTTACATTTTTCCCCTGCACCTCCTTGCCTCCCAATAGATTTCTCATAGTCCTTAGTACACCAGCAATTGCTTTTTTTAAAAACATTTTCCCTCCACCCCCTGCCTGCCATAAGCGCCTGGCGGAGCTGCACAGCACACAAGCATTCATTTTTAGGTCTCGTGCGTAGCGTTGCAGTGCGCAGCACTGCTCGCGCAGCGCGAGACCTTTAGAAAGGGCTTCAGAAAACGACCCACACGCTCGTGCGTGTGGTTTGGTTTTCGGAAGCCCACATTGGCTGGAGCGTACGTTATTTTTATGGAGACGGCACGCGATTGGTCAAAGGCGGGCGCATGTCCCGCCTTTGCCGCGCCCATTCCCGACGGTGGCCAGAACGCGCAGCAGCGCGCGTTCGTCTCCCTTTTGCTGCCGCGCTCCCCCCCGCTCCTCTGTGGTGCGCGCGCACCACTGTTTATTTTTATAATCTGCTTTCCTCTCAGGGTACCCGAGAAAAGGTGTCTCTGATGGTAATCCGCGCAGCCTCACGCTACATAACCTCGAAGGCAACATTGAAAGGATGTCTGTGTTGTGCAAGAATGGAATCCATGAAAATACTTTATTGTGCAGTTCATGTGGCAGCTAAGGTGCAGTGGTTCCTAGGGACGCTGAGGTTACTACCGCACCTGGAAGCGAGATGCACTAATGTTTGAACCCTGACAGTGTTCTGATATTAGGTCACTGGGTAACTGAGTTCCACGAGTGATGTAAGTATTGAAACTAGAGTTTGGAGGGGCAGGGAGATTGGTTCTTTTGAGTGAAGAGTAAATAGTTTGGGTCTGGGCTGAGGGTGACATGTTGGCTGCGCTCTGGGATATGGAGCTGGCTGGGTTCGGCCATCGGCATGGGTTGGCTGTGCTTTCGTGTGCGAAAGGATAGGCATGGCTGTGTTGGTGGGGGCGGAGCTAGTTGGTTATGGCGGTTTGGCTGAGCTGTCGTGGGTATGAGGTGTTCCGCTGGGACTAGGAGCCATCATGGCTGTGTGCGGCTGGCGCTGCGTAGTTGTGGGTATTCGGGTGGCGGTGTTGGCAGCGCGCTCTCGTGAGTAGTACGATGCGGGGTTGGTTGGATTCTGTCGTGGGCATTTAAGGGACAGGGCTCGGTAGGACACTTTTCTGGTTATTGAGATGGGGGTTGTCTCGGATTTGTCCTGGGTAGTGGGTTCGGTTTGCTGGGCGACGTCATTGTTGTAGGCTGGATTCTGTTGTGAGTATTGTATGAGGTGGGTGGCTGGGCCGAGTGTGGGAACTGGGCTGAATGGGGGTTGGCTGGGCCGGTTGTGGGAAGTGAGGTAGGGTAGCTGGGCTCCGTTGTGGGTACTGGGGTGAGGGGTTGGTTCGGCGTTGTCCAGGAGGGGTCGTTCCGAGAACAAGGTGCATTGGTGACGTAGAGAGAAGCCGGTGCTGAGTCACCTCAGTCTAGCCTGCAGCTCTTTGCCTGCATTGAGCTGGCTCTGCAGCTCTCCTCTGGTTGGCTCGCTTCTGTTGGTCTTGGCTGTCCGCCTGAGTTGGCTTCCCTCTACATCACCCTTGCACCTTGCATGAGTCACTTCCCGGCAGCCTGGTCCGCAGCGCGTTCACCGCTGCAGCTTTGTGCCCTTTTGTGGAGTCGATAGCGCGGCATCCCCGCCCGGCAGTGTGCTCCTCGGCAGCCTTGTGGCACTTATCTGCACGGTTGCCGCGGCCGCCCAGTGATGCAGGAAGTGGTGGCGCGCGCTGCTTTCGCAGAGGTGTACTGAGTGCACGAGGAGCACATGCTGAGCACATGTGGCGCAGTTTAGTGTCCCCAGCTCAGGAGCAGTTCTAGATGCCCCAGACTGTGTGGCATCCGTTGCTGCACCTTGGCGTGTGTACCAGCCAGCTATGAGTGCACCCACGTTTCTTTCAGCTGTTCCCAGCTCCTTGGCGTGTCCAGCGTGGTTTATGGCTGTCTGTGCTTTAAGTGGCATAAAAAAACTGGAGGTCTCATTAAAGGGGCGTGGTTAATGTAATTAAGGGCGTGGCTTAAAATATGTAAGCTAGAAATCTCTGACTTTCTTCTACATGCCAGCTCAGACTTTGTGTGACTTTTTTCATGTTCAGTAAACAGAAACCAGCAGATGCCATAGCAACGGCTGCACCAAAAGGGAAAGTGTTTACATTACTTTCAGTTACGGAATATCCTAATAAAGAAGTATGCATGCCCGTGGTTTGTCTTTTCTTCCGGTGGGATCTTAAAAAGTTTTGGTGCTGGCTTACACAGTTCAGAGAATGAAGATATGCTGGCTCTTTGGCGTTAGAAATGTTTGGGGAATAGAAAAAAACAAGACAATGTTGTGATTTCACATGATTTAGCCAAACGTGGTTGTGCCCTTCAGTTGAAGCACTCGGCATGGGGTAATACGATGGAGATTAATTTCTGCGTGGACAGGTATCAGAGCAGCTTGGCACACTATACACTGCATGCTGTGTGAGGCGCCATCTGCTGCCATTTTTATTGTTTTCTCCTCTGAGGTTCAAAGAGCTATTTTAGTTCATATCAAGTCCTAGAAATTCTGTTTATTTTTTAACAACCTGTTCAACCAAGTACTTTCAAAGCAATAGGGGTTTCTTTTTGTCTTTAGATCAGTTTTCTTCTCTCAGATGCAGCTCTGTTGGAAAATGTGCAGGTATGCCTCTGCGAGTTTTGCATTAATCTCTTTGAAATGTTTACCCCAAAATAAATGATGTGATGGAAAATTGTGTGTCGCAGGATAATGTTGGAAGGAAGGTGCTCAGACAGAAAAGTTACCGTTTTGCAAGAAAGCACCAGAATTCCAGAGTGCATAAAATGATGCATGCGTTCTTCTGTTTTATTGCTTGTTGAAAGCCAGTCCCCAGTACTGGCCCATTGTGATAGCGTTTATACTAGACCACCCCAAATTCCACATCCTAGATACATGTTCAGTGATTGCTCACCTCCAGTTGTCATTTTCTTAGATGGTAGCTTATTTGAAGTCTCATCACATGCTCATGACTGTCCCTGGATCTAAGGTACTCTAGCAGAAGTGGTTTATTACTGGCAGGCTTCCAGGAAGCATAAATAAGGATTTTTGAGTGTTACATTTCCATATCACAAATGCACCTTCACGGTTGAATATGATTTTTGTTAAGTAGAAAAAACATTTAAGCAAGTTTTAGCATGTTCATGACCGCACATTCTGATAGGCGTTTTGTGGGAAAATGGACAATGGTTTTTGTGAATCAAGCCTGGTGTAAGGAGTTCATTTGTGCTTGGTATTTGCTGGGTTATATTTCTTCATTGCACAGTCCTGAGCCTTCAGTGTGTCCAAACAAATAAAATTCATACATTTTGGCATGGGGTTTTTGGGTTGGAAAGTTGAGGAAAATAGACTACCCGTGGAGAACAACTTTATTAAGATCGTGCATGCTGGGTACTGCGTTTAAGCTGGAAGCTCCAGTTCTCTGGTAAAATTTATTTAGAGTTTAATCTAAGTGTTGGTTGCCATAGGTACGTAAAATCTTGTATGTCTTTTGCCAATCTGCTGCCTCAGGAGCTACTGTAGGTAGCAGTACCAATTAAGCTTAGCTGGCTACTAGCCAAAGGTTGAAAGTAAGTCTCTTTCAGGCCTCTGGCAGTCAAATCAGTTTGTAATTGGGATACAACCCTACTGCATAACAGGTGTATACAATTCTAATTATTTTAAAGTTTGATTAAGAAAATGTGGTGGAGAGCTGGAGTTCCCTAAGGATTGCTGTATAGTTATTATTACTACAGACCCCCACATTCTGTGTAAATCGGTCTCTCCTTGGAGCCCAGCCTCCTGGGTAAAGAATTACTCTGCCACCCTTTTGTCACTGATCCCTATAGTGTATTTGGATGTTCTGCCCAGAAGGCTGCCTGCACACCTCTAGCACTAACCTTGTTCATTTTATGACTTGGGGGCACATGACAGAACCTGCCTGCTCACAGCACCCTGCTAGTTTTGCATAGCGCAGTGTTATAATAAAACCAAGTGTTTGCTCTGCACCCGTTGAACCAATCAAATGCAGGGAAAGTGACTAAAAGGTGCACAAGGCCCATCTCTTTAAAACTAATGAAGTTTGGATCTGCTGTTCTTCTAAATGTGCTCAGCAGCAAATACAAGGATGGAGTTATGCAGGGGACAGTGGACCTCTACCTCAGCAGTTAGTTTCCTAACCTCCCAGCACAAAAAGTGGCCGATGGCAAAAAGGGCGTTCGGGCAACAAGCGGAGGCCCATGGAGCCGCTATCTGCTCCACCAGATGTATGCAGCATGAACGCGCATATGGAAACCTATTAAAATGGGCACCTTCCACTTGCGAATGGTTACCACTTGCTGTCAGTGGCTAGTAACATTGTAATGCATCCTTTACGAGCTGGAGATGGGGGCTACACCCTTTGCTGCAGCCTTCCACCTGTATTGTGGTTTGGTGGCTCCCAGTGACACTAGGCATGTGTATTTTCAGAAGCTGGTGCAGTGTAGTGCCTGTGTGAAATACAGAGTTTGTATGCACACTCCTCAATCTAGTGGCCTTGCCCTGGTGGACTGTGGTGTTTCCTTTCTTACAGCTTTGAGACTTTGTCTCGCTGTCGAAGCTTTTTAAGGCCGAGCATGGGCAGCGCATCCATTGCTCTGCAAGGCATGCTTTATTAAGGTATGGACGTGAAGCTCCGCCCACTCTCTGCAGAGTTTTTTCATTGGCTTGTACAATGCCCTTTATTTATCTGTTTTTAAAAAGACACATAAATAAAAAGCATTGTCATTTACAATGCCAAGAGCTCAAACTCTCGTTAATGCGAGACCTATTGCATTTCAAATGCCTGTTTTAAGAATGTTGTCATTTGTTTTCCCCTGCACCCACTGCCTGGTATAGGCGCCTGGCACACACCAGCAATAATTTGTTTAAGGATTGTCATTACTCATTTCCCCCTGCACCTCATGTCTGCCATAGGGGCACACCAGCATTCATTTTGTAAGGATTATGTCATTTTCCCCTGCACCCCCTGCCTGCCAAAGGCACCTGGTGCAGCTGCACACAAGGATTCATTTTTTTAAGGATTATGCCATTCATTTTCCCCTGCACTCCCTGCCTGCCGTAGGTGCCTGGCACACACCAGCATTAATTTCTTAAGGATTGCCATTATTCATTTTCCGCTGGACCCCCTGCTTGCCATAGGTGCACACCAGCATTATTTTTTTATAGATTATTCCATTTTCCCCTGCACCGCCTGCCTGCCATAAGCATATACCAGCATACATTGTTTTATGATTCTTCCATTTATCCCTGCACCGCCCTGCTTGCCACAGATGTCCCCCTTAGATGCACATAAAGCAAACAGTTACATCTGCGTGTTGTTATCCTGATCTAAATATTACGTTATGGTGTGATCTGAAATGGGTACACTATTGTTATTAAAATTTTGGGATAAACACACTAAATTATTTTGTCTGTACTATGAATATTCAAACTACAAAAATGCCATGTTCCACTAAATGTTTTTCTTGCTTGCTTGCTTTTAGGTGCGCAAGAGACATCACACACAGTACTGCCAGACAGAAGGCCAGCGCAAAGTGATGTGACCACAACACTTGAGTCCTACTCTGTTTCTGCTTATGCAGCTAAGTGCCAACTGACAGAGCTTGAAGATAGCCCGAAAGAAAGGTGCTGCCAATAAAGTAGCCAGTGAGGAGGAGAAGAAGAAGCAGATTGCCACCACTGATTTGCCATCCTCCTTTTTCAGTAAACTTCGTGTGCCTGCCACACCGTCCTCCGGGCAGCAAGCTGGGAGCAGCACTCCTGCAACAATGACAGCACCACTGCAACCTAAGCCCAAGCCCTTGTCTCTCAGCAAGGCAACCACTTCAATCATGTCAAAGAGCAGTGAGTTTGAATTGAATTTGTCTGAGCTGCAAACTAATACCCAATCGTCATAGGAAAGTGAGCAAACTGGGTAACAGGAGCCAAAGCTAGCAATAGATCTTCCTGAAGTAGGAGCAGAACAGGAAGTTGAGCTTTGTGGCTGAGCAAGCTGTACCTCTTCTTGAACCATTGGCTTCCCAATCACCAGCAAGAAGAAGAAAGGGTACTCAACCATCTTCTTCAAGCCCCTGGACATGGATTGGACATCGGCTCATACCGAGACCCACCACAAGAGACAAGAGACAAAGGAAAAGGAAAGTTCCTGAAAACCTTAGAATTTTGGAAGGGGATGAGAAGGACGAGCCTGTCATTGCCATGGAAGCTGACTCAGAGGATACTGACATTACCCTTCCTATTCAACCTGCTCTGAGGGATGGGGCACTGGTCCACCGCCACCACTGTCAGCTTCCATATTTGTAAGGCCCCCGCTGAAACCTGCTTCTGCCACTACCTCAGTCGAAGTGCTGCACTGCAGAGCGGCAATCATTGACACACCCACCTACCTCAAGTTCTTCAGGCATTGGCACCAGTGACTCACTAAACATGTTCTCCTCTCCAGTTTGGGACTACTTTAAAATTAGTAAGCAGGAGGATAACATTGCAATATGCTCCATTTGCCACACAAGTGTTCGTTGAGATAAGCCTGGTTCACACTATGGTACTGGAGGCCAAATGACCCAAATGAAAAAAACATCACAAAATCCGGTGAGAGGAGCACCTTAAAAAAATTGCTGCAGGTGGTGGTGGTAATGAGAGAGGAGAATCAGCTCCAATCATGGTGGAAAGTGATGAGGAAGAAGAGGTTGACAGCTTTACACAAATCAGTCCTGTCAACAGCAGTGTGCCAGCATCTCTCACATCAGCAACCTTGAAATGGCACAAGACTCAGATGGAGATACCATTGCATACAGTGACTGCCCCAAGACGCACATTGAGCCTACCACATCCTGGTTCTCTCCAGAAGTCGCCTGCGTCAGTGGCACCACAAAAGATAAAAAATACAAGCTACTATTACTGCTATGTTTAGGCAGAATGGGCACTACGAAAGCAACCACCCAACAGCATGTATGCAGAACGGGAAGCTGGTTAAAACATTAGCGCTGGATCTCCTCCCTTTTTCTTTTATGGAAGTAGTGGGTTTTTACAGAGTTTCAGGTGGCCATCTGACCAAAATGGAAGGTTCCCAGCCGGACCCATTTTGCCAGAGTTGCTGTAACAGCACTCCATCACGATGTGCTTCAATTGTTTGAACAAGCTTTGCGGCAGAGTGTTGTTCACACTATCCACCTGACGATTGACATGTGGACCAGTTTTCAAGCAACCGATTATATGTGTTTCACTGCACACTGGATCTCTTTTGTGGGGAGTTAGGCAACATCTATCTTCAGGTCTCAGCGCTGAAGAAACTTTTAAGGGCATCCGGCAGCATGCAACAGTAACAATGTTCACCATGGAAAAATCCCAAACAGCTGCAAACATCTTGGAAGACTTTAACAGCAAGGTGTTTGAATGGCTAAAACCCAGAAGTCTCAGAATTGGATTTGTTGCCACGGATATTGGCAGTAATATATTCAAGGCCATGGCATACAGTGGAGTTTTCAGGGTCCTGTGTTTGGTGCATTGCATCAACCTGATTGTGCAGGACTTTCTCAAAAAAGAAGACATAGTCAGCAGCATACTGACAATCTTCAGAAGAATCTGCACTCATTTCAGCATTATTTTAAAGTTTGAAGCAGCTCGGTATCATTCATTGTGCTAATAGAGGACAAGTTAAAGCCCTCATACAGGAGGTGCCAGCACATTGGAACTCTACCTACTACATGTTGCAACATCTGTTTGAGCAGTACAGACTGACCACCAACTATGTCCTTCAAAGTAGAGGGGATGCAACTGGGAAAGGTATACCATTCTGTCAGGCTATCTGGAGGAGAATAACAATACTGGACGCCTCCCAGTGTGGCTTTCGCTTGGGCCTTAGTACAGAGTCCGCCCTTTTAGCGGTGACTGAACACCTGAGAGTGGCACTGGATGAGGGACGTACTTCGGCACTGATCCTATTGGATCTTAGTGCCACATTCGATACGGTCTCTCACCAGATTCTGATTCGGAGATTGAAGGAGGCTGGCATCATGGGCTTTGCCCTGGCTTGGCTCACCTCTTTCCTTTCGGATAGGTCCTTTCAGGTGTCGGCTCCCCCTTTTTCATCAAGGGTGCATTCCATCAAACAGGGTGTCCCGCAGGGTTCTGCGCTAAGTCCAACGCTGTTTAACCTATATGTCCAGCCCCTAGCCGCATTAGCCAAAAGGAGAGGGCTGACGATTGTGTCATATGCTGACGACACTCAATTAGTAGTCGCCCTCTCCAATGATTGTCTAAACAATGCGGCTAAATTTCAAAGTGGCTTGATGGATGTTGCGGGGTGGATGACTGCCAATTGCCTCCAGCTCAATGCCGGCAAGACTGAGGTCTTGCTGGTGGGGAAAGACCATGAGCTATGGAGTGGACATTGGTGGCCTACCACCCTGGGTCCCTTTCCCACTCCCAAACAGGTGGTAAAAAATCTTGGTGTATGGGTTGATTCGGCGCTTAGTTTTCAAGATCAAACCAAGAGGGTGGCGGCGACATGTTTTGGCATTCTGCGCAGTCTCAGACCTATGCTGGGTTTCTTTGACCCCTCTATCCGTCAGACGATTGTGCAGGCATCTGTGCTGTCGAGACTGGACTACGCTAGCGTACTCTATCTGGGGGTCAATAGGACTGAGATCTCAAGACTGCAGAGGGTCCAAAATGTCGCCGCAAGAACTCTTCTAGCCATGCCCAGACGTTGCTCCACCTCCAGCACCATCCGTCGGCTACACTGGTTGCCTGTGGAGAGGCGGGTGGAGTTCAAGTCTCTTTGTTTTGCGTTTAAGATCTTGAAATCCTCTAGCTCTGGCATACTATCTGATCTGCTCTCCATCTATACTCCTGTGCGGTATTTGCACTCTGCAGGCCTTCAGCTGGTTTTTATTCCACGAGTAAAGAGGGCCCGCGCTGGCAGGCGTTCGTTTCGCGTACTGGCAGCTAAGCTTTGGAATGGCCTTCCAGGGCATATCCGGAGTATGGATAATTATTTGGCTTTTCGAAAAGCACTAAAAACCCATCTGTTCTCCCAGTAGTACCTTGCCCTTTCGTATGATATTATGCCACCCAATGGCCCTTTTTTCTTTTGCCAGGTTGGACTTTAGTTGCAGCCGTTATCGATGCTTTTAGCGCCGGGACGCCCCTTTGCTGGGGCAGCTGAGCGCTTTACAAGACATCATAACATAACATAACCATGGAGATGGACAAATTGACCCTGATCAAATGTTTGACATAAATGCTACTTCCTTTTGAGGTTTGCACACGGGAAGTCAGTAAGGAGTACAGTACAATGAGACAAGCTATCCTGTTGTTGCATCTGCTACAGGACCAGCTAAAAAAGGTGTTGCAAAAGTTTGCCAGTGTGAACAGCAATGGAGAAGCACCTTAGTTGGCATAGAGCTTAATCCTTCGCTTGGCTGTTAATCCAAGGCTGAAAAGAGAGTATATGTCCTCCAAGAGTACATTTGTACCACAATATTTGATCAACAGTAGAAAAAAATACTGCCCACTTTCATTCATTTTTCAGAATGGAATGTTTCACTATAAAAGGCGTGGATTGTTGAGCCAGCAAGAGACCTGGAAGAGGAATAACTGGAAGTTAGAGTCCTGGGCAGACGTTCTGCATGCAGCCTTCAACCTTCCGAGAAGTCAGTGCTGTTGTCTCACAGCAGCCAACACCAGCAACACCAACACCAACAGAACTTGAAACAACACCAGCAACAGAAGAATCAGACCCATCCTCTGCAATGGCTTGGTTTCCAGTAGCAGGTCTTAAGTTGAGTGCAGAGGTCAAGGCAACAGAGGTTGAGCAACTGGCAGCACCAATGACCATTCAGAGGATGGTCCAAGAGTATCTGGATGATCCAAAAGAGGTCTATGTGGACCAAAGCCCATTAGTCTGTTGCTGTGGGAAGATGAGCCAATGGCCAGAGCTCAGTAGGCTGACAATAAAGTATCTTGTTTGTCCAGTGCCCAGTGTGTCTGCTGAGCATGTGTTCAGTGCAGCTGACACCGTTGTCACAGTTAGAAAGGCCAGTCTCTCTCCTCAAAAGTAGGAGAGATTGACCATGATTAAAATGAACCAACACTACATACCACCTGCTTACACTGTTTCTGAAACACCACAAGAAAAGGATGAGGGTGAATCCTCAGACTCAAGTGCGTTAGCTGAGCAACTTCTAGGTGAACCCTCTAAGTTTGAGGATGAACTCTATTTCCCTAAATGAGAAGGCCACTATAGAACTTTCAGAGTATGACTTGGAACTGCTTTGCCCCCCCCCAAAAAAAAAATATAGCTAGAGGAACATTATATATTTTGTGTCAGTGTGCAGTAAAGAAGCCTCCCTATTCCCTCTAAGGACATTGGAGACAATGCCTGCCTCTGTCTCACGCCTATCCTTCTTTTTTTCATTCCCTAGCAGGGCTGCCTCAGTAAAGATCATTAATTTACAAGACTGACATTGTGTTGCTTCAATGGAAAAGGAGGAAATACAATATTACAATTGTGTCCCACCGTACTTGGATTGGAACTGTTAACTAACTTTTACACCAATGAGTGATATATTATTGAGTGAATATAAGTGATGATGGTTCATGTGCTGGCAGACAGACTAATTTGTAAACTTGATTTAGATAATTTACAATGTTCGGGGACTGATGGGTGATTTTTCCGGAAGGTGACTGGCCCTTTCACACTTAGCTAGATTTACGTGCACGGTCCACTCCTTGCTGTACTTTTCTTCTGGTTCTTCAGAGACCAGACCAGTTAGTTCAGTTAACAAATACAAATCTACACAAAATGCTCAAATTAATTTTCTCTTCTTGTTCATCAACAACAGTGCACTACAGGTCTGTCTCTCTTAATCTTTTGATTCAGCAGTTGAACTGATTTGTTAATCAAAGTCAGGACTCAGGGCGGGAGTACCTCATCAATAGCCAGAAGAAGGAAGTTAACTACTTCAAACGGAAAGCTGCATGATGATGAGTCTAAGAGGCCTACTCAGCCCTGTGGACTGGAGAGAGGTGCAGTGATTCAGGAAATGCTGAGTAGTGTGCTGGCTCAAATGTCAAACTCCTCTATTATGTGGTTGTGGTTGGGGGGCTGTAACTGGAGATAGACATGTGATATCACATCATCACATGATGGACACTCTTGGCTAAATGTAATGACAGCTGTGAGATTAATCAGCCAGGTACATGTAACTAGTTGTCTGGGATTGATTATAAAATTGCTTCAACTTCTCAGTTGATCACACATGAGTCATCATGAATGATTTCAGCAGCCTATGATCTTGCTCTGCCTCTTGGACTTGTCTTCTCCTGCACAAAAGGCGAAAGCTCCAGAACACTCCTGCTTACCTTACCAGACCGGTTCAGCCAGGCACCCAAGACAGACGTTCAGCGAAGTACACAGATGCACCACCCAATTTGGTATTTATATACAGCATAATTTTTCTTTTAACAATAATAATATTTAGAACTGTGTGGGTTCACTCCTCCATAATGTGTATTTTTTAAACCTAGATAATAGAACATTTAGATATATAATAACTTGGGACTTTGAGGCTGAAGGACTGTTAGAATGCATTTAGTTGAACTGTCCTTCCTTCATATCCTCCCACAACAGATTTGATGATGATGATGATGATGTGCTGCTCGTTTACCTGATTAATATTGTTGTTTTGTAGTGTTTGTCTTTGTCTCACCTTTCCCAAACTACCCGTTCTCATCCATTAGTCAAACCCCTAACCCTCTTCCCTAAGGCTGTGTGATATATTGAGGTATGATTTATGAATTTACACCTAAATTGATGACACACTTGGTGGGGCAGATGTATGAAAAGACACCAACTCACTAAAGGATGTTCTCTTGACTGAGCAGTAGCCCACGGCATCCCCACTTACTCACCCATGCATAAAAGGGATACATATAAAATAACATCATTCGTCAACATCATCATTCAGGTCTTCTGCTGCTTAAACACTTACCCTTCTACCGTACTGAGTAAATTGAGGATTTAGTAAGTTTAGTTTTAATTGTTTTAATACATTTATTAAATACTAACTCCCCATTGCTCAGAAGTTACTACTGTTAGTTTTTGTAATAATATTAGGTCTTTGTGTCATGGTGGTAGTCCGGTCTTATCTTTGATAAGTTATGATATAAATAACCAACTAACTCTGTGTTTTCTTTCAATCTAGTTGCCTGTGATTGGATAATCCTTCTGAAAATCCTACAGTTGGAGTTCTCCTCAGTGGGAGTGGGACCTCACTTGTATTGTCTTCCATACTAGCGCACTAGCCTGCTACTACTGCGACCACCATTAAGAAGGTACCTTGGGTAGCCCTGCAATAAGGTTTTGGAAGATTGAGAGAGGTAGCAGCCATCACTTCATCTATTCAGGTAAGAGAACTAAGAAGTGAAGTGAACTAGTTTAGTTAGTAACTTCTACTGAAGATTAAGATTTTTTCATGTATGCTGTAGGTGTAGTGAGCAAAAGAATGATGGATTAAACCCAGATCCTTGTGACTGGGGGTGAATGTTTGCATTGTCCAGCATTCCGTCCATCAATTTTTTCTTTTGCATATGTCGCCCTAAGTGGGAAGGGTATGCCCAGACGTGGGTCCCGTGCTCAATACACCACTGGATTCAAGCTAGCCTAGCTGATGAAGGGTGATGCCCTGAAACCGGTCCCAGGATGCTTGTTTCCGGTCCAGGGATGACCTGGCTTGGCAGTTCGGGCTGGACTGTTCCCATAAGGAACAGGGTCAAGACTGATTTGCATATGGCTGGGTCCAAACTGGGGTGGTGTGTTGAGCAAAAGAATGATGGATTAAACCCAGATCCTTGTGACTGGGGGTGAATGGTTGCATTGTCCAGCATTCCATCCATCAATTGTTTCTTATGCATATGTCGCCCTAAGTGGGAAGGGTATGCCCAGACGTGGGTCCGGTGCTCACTACACCACTGGATTCAAGCTAGCCTGGCTGATAAAGGATGATGCCCTGAAACTGGTCCCAGGATGCTTGTTTCCGGTCCAGGGAGGACCTGGCTTGGCAGTTCGGGCTGGACTGTTCCCATAAGGAACAGGGTCAAGACTGATTTGCATATGGCTGGGTCCAAACTGTATTGGTGTGGTGAGCAAAAGAATGATGGATTAAACCCAGATCCTTGTGACTGGGGGTGAATGTTTGCATTGTCCAGCATTCCGTCCATCAATTGTTTCTTTTGCATATGTTGCCCTAAGTGGGAAGGGTATGCCCAGACATGGGTCCCGTGCTCACTACACCACTGGATTCAAGCTAGCCTGGATGATGAAGGGTGATGCCCTGAAACCGGTCCCAGGAGGCTTGTTCCCGGTCCAGGGAGGACCTGGCTTGGCAGTTCGGGCTGGACTGTTCCCATAAGGAACAGGGTCAAAACTGATTTGCATATGGCTGGGTCCAAACTGGGGTGGTGTGGTGAGCAAAAGAATGATGGATTAAACCCAGATCCTTGTGACTGGGGGTCAATGTTTGCAGTGTCCAGCATTCCGTCATTCAATTGTTTCTTTTGCATATGTCGCCCTAAGTGGGAAGGGTATGCCAGACGTGGGTCCCATGCTCACTACACTACTGGATTCAAGCTAGCCTGGCTGATGAAGGGTGATGCCCTGAAACCGGTCCCAGGATGCTTGTTTCCGGTCCAGGGAGGACCTGGCTTGGCAGTTCGTGCTGGACTGTTCCCATAAGGAACAGGGTCAAGACTGATTTGCATATGGCTGGGTCCAAACTGGGGTGGTGTGGTGAGCAAAAGAATGATGGATTAAACCCAGATCCTTGTGACTGGAGGTGAATGTTTGCATTGTCCAGCATTCCGTCCATCAATTGTTTCTTTTGCATATGTCGCCCTAAGTGGGAAGGGTATGCCCAGACGTGGATCCCGTGCTCACTACACCACTGGATTCAAGCTAGCCTGGCTGATGAAGGGTGATGACTTGAAACTGGTCCCAGGATGCTTGTTTCCGGTCCAGGGAGGACCTGGCTTGGCAGTTCGGGCTGGACTGTTCCCATAAGGAACAGGGTCAAGACTGATTTGCATATGGCTGGGTCCAAACTGGGGTGGTGAGCAAAAAAATGATGGATCAAACCCATATCCTTGTGACTGGGGGTCAATGTTTGCATTGTCCAGCATTCCGTCCATCAATTGTTTCTTTTGCATATGTCGCCCTAAGTGGGAAGGGTATGCCCAGACATGGGTCCCGTGCTCACTACACCACTGGATTCAAGCTAGCCTGGCTGATGAAGGGTGATGCCCTGAAACCGGTCCCAGGATGCTTGTTTCCGGTCCAGGGAGGACCTGGCTTGGCAGTTCGGGCTGGACTGTTCCCATAAGGAACAGGGTCAAGACTGATTTGCATATGACTGGGTCCAAACTGGTGTGGTGTGGTGAGCAAAAGAATGATGGATTAAACCCAGATCATTCTGACTGGGGGTGAATGTTTGCATTGTCCAGCATTCCGTCCATCAATTGTTTCTTTTGCATATGTCGCCCTAAGTGGGAAGGGTATGCCCAGACGTGGGTCCCATGCTCACTACACCACTGGATTCAAGCTAGCCTGGCTGATGAAGGATGATGCCCTGAAACCGGTCACAGGATGCTTGTTTCCGGTGCAGGGAGGACCTGGCTTGGCGGTTCGGGCTGGACTGTTCCCATAAGGAACAGGGTCAAGACTGATTTGCATATGGCTGGGTCCAAACTGGGGTGGTGTGGTGAGCAAAAGAATGATGGATTAAACCCAGATCCTTGTGACTGGGGGTGAATGTTTGCATTGTCCAGCATTTCGTCCATCAATTGTTTCTTTTGCATATGTCACCCTAAGTGCGAAGGGTATGCCCAGACGTGGGTCCCATTGCTCACTACACCACTGGATTCAAGCTAGCCTGGCTGAGGAAGGGTGATGCCCTGAAACCGGTCCCAGGATACTTGTTTCCGGTCCAGGTGAGGACATGGCTTAGCAGTTCGGGCTGGACTGTTCCCATAAGGAACAGGGTCAAGACTGATTTGCATATGGCTGGGTCCAAACTGGGGTGGTGTGGTGAGCAAAAGAATGATGGATTAAACCCAGATCCTTGTGTCTGGGGGTGAATGTTTGCATTGTCCAGCATTCCGTCCATCAATTGTTTCTTTTTAGTAGGCAATAGGCATAGGCATACCCCAATATAGTTAAAGAGGGTAGGAGGACAAGGGGATAACTAACTGGTATACACTTAGATAAGTGACTGGGTGCTGCAACAGTGGAATAAAGTTAACACTGTTAAGTAATAAGACAGACCTGGTCTCTGTTGTTCCTACTATGGTAGCAGAATATTGTTTGGGTATAAGTAAAGTAAGTAACCTAGCAAATAATTATATGGGAAGGGACTTCAGAATCAGCTAGAGAAAGTCTAGTGAGAAAAGTCGATGTACACTATGTGACTGTTCAAACGGCAGCTCTTAGATTGCCATCATATCAAGACACAAACTAGCCATTTTTTTTTTACAAATAATACCCACCCTCTCCACCCACAACAGGCCCACCCCTCACCCCAAACAAATGAATACATCTCCCCAATGTCCAAAGTAACAAAATAGTCCAAAACTCCTTGTCCCAATTGACCTTCCCAATTACCTCCCTTTCCACCACAACAAAAGTTCTTCCACCACAGAAAATATATTAAAATAAGAGCTTAGAGGGCATCTAACCGGGCGTGAAGGCATGCTACCTCTTGGCGGAGCAGCGCCAGCTCCCGTAAGAGGTGGCAGAAAAAACGGTCTGCGAATGATGAGGAGGAGGGGCAGCAGTGGTGGATCCTAGCTGCTGGCGGCACTGGCCAGAATGGAGGCACTGGCCAGAAGGACTAGGGGCAGTGGCACATGCCTCTGCCTCCACCTCCTCCTCCAAAGCCACCAGCCAGCAATTTTCAGCTTGGATGGCCTCCAGCTGGTGGCACCGCAGCCTGGCGGCTATCTCCTGCAGTGATGGTGGACCAGCAAGATTTGCTGTATGAAGGAATAAAAAAAATAAAAAAACATACAATGTAAATAATTCTCAGTGCAAACACTTGTTTATATAGTGGCACAGTAGCAGAACATTACTGGTCCCCTAGGGCCATTGGATTTTTGATATGATTAGTCACAGGGCCAAGATTTCTCCACACATGCATCACATAAAGACCTGACTGAAAGGAATTAAGCCAGAATACCACAAGAATAAAAGTGATTTTTTTCAATCAAAGGATTTCATAGAAAAAACCGACCAGACACTTTGTGTGTAAAAAGAAGAATGTCCTCTCATTAATGAGTAAGGCACATACGTAGCACAATTAATAGTATTCTTGTTGTGCAACATTAAGGGAAGCATGCTAGCATTCCGTCTGCTACTCTCTGCATTATGTTTTTCGGGCAGCTGTAATGGACAATTTATTGTCTTATTCCAGTAACTCTGCTTTTTGCAGACTGCCTTCTACCTTGACTCCAAAGAGGCAGATGAATAACAATAATGCTACATCACACATGTCACATATAAAACAGATAGCCTGTCTGCGGTAAGTAGACAGTGGAAAAAACGATATACTGTAGCACAGGGAAGGCAACAGGATGTATATTTATTTGGCATGTTCGTCACAGAGTATCCCATCCGCCAAACTCTAAATCAGGACTTAGTTCCATTTTATTCCCTGGCCTGGCCCTCCACCACAAATTATTTTTTACAAATACCTTCACTTGCCAGTAAGTACAGTTACTCTACTACAAGATAATTTAGAGGGATTACACAAGGCAGAAGTTTTGCTTTTGCTATACAATAGTGGGGTGTCACTGAACAGCATGTGCTAAGCTTTTGCTTAGTCAGTCACTATAGTGGATGAATGGTGAAAGGGAAAAAAATTTACAGACGTAAATCCATCAAGGAAGCCATGAAATATAAATACGTAAATCACGTGGCCAGAAAAATGTGGCACATGCTAAGAATAGATTTTTACATTTTTTGGTAGGCTGTGAAAGAAATTAGGAAAACATAATGGAATGAAGTACTAGTAGGAGACAACAGAGTGGGCACTGGGAAACACTTTGTTTTTGGTTTGTAAATGCATTGAATGCCGCATTAATTGGAGCAGATGCACATTGCGCAGCCAACACTACCATGCTTAATTGAACCATGCTGCAGTTAGGTCACGGGTGGAAAAATGCCATGGGCAGTGAGGTGATGATGATGGGTGGGATAACTGCCTCGCTTAACAAATACAGTGTACTTAATTTGTCAATAAACAAGCAATTTGACTTACCAGCACTCGTCTCTGCCACCACTGGGACTCCTCCATCTCCATCCTCCTGGGCCTCCTCCGTTGTGCTGGCACTGCCAGTGGCACTGGCACTGGTGGTCTGTGCAGCTAGAAAAAAAAATACCCATTTTAGATACCAGATTCGCCTCCTAAGTAATTCTTATTATTTTGAACAAAGTGCAACAGCAATATCTCACTACAGTTAAATTAGCAGTATCTTCTATCAATACTATCACTTTGGGACGCTTGTTGGTTGACATGTTAGAAAAGCCAAGTAGTCAAGTCAACCAAAAATGTTTTTCTCGTAATGAACGGTCAGAGCTATGATGAGTCATTGAAACGCAATGAAGGGGTGGAATGGTCAATGAAGGACATATGGTCTTGGTTAGCAAATTCAATAGGATCTCAGTCATTACTTTCCTGTCTTGCTGTACTTTCATGGAAACTGCTGATATACTGTATAAACTAATGTTAACACAACATTGGGGGGGGTTCATGACGATGGCCACTCTCTCATTTTGACTGTTTGAGCATGAGCAAGAAAGCCTCCTCAACAAACATTTGTGGTTAATAATAGCTTACCTGGGCCTGCAGTCTTCACAGCACCAAAAATCTGTTCTCTCAGTCTTACAGTACCACAAGACATATAAGGTTAGAGGAAAAGCTTACTAAAAGAGCAGATAAAAATAGATGAATGGTGCAGTTAATCTCTAAAAAAATATTTTGACAGGCAGACACAGTAGCATTGTATTTTCTTTAATCAAATAGCCTAAACCCAAGCCCTATTCCAAATTTCCTAAACCTAATCTATATTTTGAACTACTGAAACATTGCAAAGAATGATCTTTGCTTCTCCACTCCCTTTGATGGGCCAATACAGTCTCCCTTTTCAATGTACACTACACATCACCGGGAGATTGGGACTGTATGAGCTACTTAAAGAAAGGCACAGAGAATGCTAACTTCCTGATATTCTACTATCATTGTGACAGAACAGGGGAGTCTGCATCACTTCTTACATAATCAGCCCAAGCGAGCACCAAATAGGTAGTGCAGAGCACCCGGCTAGCTCAAGCTGGATCAGATGTTATTCGTAACTGCAACGTAGCAACATGCTATTTGAAAAAAAATAGCATTTTTAAAATAAAAAATAATGATTATTTACTTGCCGAGTCCCGCAACCTCGACACCCAGCAGGTCGAGCAGGTCCTGTTCCTTATAGATGATGTCCGTCCAGCGGTGCCTAAGTTGCTGTGTGGTGCACTGCAGTGCTGTACTACAACTCCCGCACAGACGCACTTTCCCCCACAGCAACCAACGCTCCTGCAGGCCGCACCCTCTTCCAGGCCTGCTGCCAGCATGGAGGGGAGGTGGCGTTGTACCTAAAAAAAACACTGCAACCATCTCCGCCTCAGTAAAAATGGTGTAGGGCTGCACCCCTGAGGAGCGCCGGCACCCACTGGGTGTGCGACTTGTGGTGATACTGGCGCCCCCACTTGCTGCTTGTTGTTCTGCCAGAGGGCCTGGTAAAACAGATTAATACAAAGTAGAAAGGAAGAACTGGAGGATGTGGAACACAAGGAAAGGGTAAACAAAAAAAAGTACCAAAAGTCAAGAAAAAGTTAAAAAAAAAAGACAAAATAAAATACACACACAGAAAGGCACACACTGATAAAAATAAGAAAATGAGGGGTGGATGAGTGGGATGTCACATATTTAAAGAGATTGAAAAATAGGCTCAGCACCATGCACAGAACAGCAGAGAAAGCAGGTAAAACAAAATGGTCACACCCATGCGCACCGCGTGGTGCAGTACATGCTGATTTTCAGTATGAAATGCGCTACCAGCATTAAAAAAAAACAGCGCGAAGAGCCTGGCAAGTATTTCTCTGCCCGTTCGTGGAGTCCTGCTGAATCAGCTGGAGTTTTTTGTAACTTTGTGGAATTCTGTAGAGCAAAACTCTGCGAGTTCTGCTTAGGCCTAGTCAGATTGTCACCTCAGCTCCCTTCTCTGCCTATCTCTTCTGCCCTGCTCTCTCAAAATCTGACTTCATTACACTTTTTACACCCTTTTCTGTCTACTTCCTTTCACCTCCTCTTTTCATGTCACAGCTCTGTTCCAAATCTCTCAGACTTCCCTCCTTCCCACAACATACTCTCACATTTTCTCTCATCCACTCTCATATACCCACTCCTTACTGTTAGCGTTCTCCGTGCACTCAGAGCTTTCACCTTCTATACCACACTAAAATCTCACTTAACTTTAATCTCTTCTTCAGCATCCCTAGGTCTTTGTACAAATAGAGGGAAGTATGACGTTTTCAAGAGCAAGTTTTTCTATAATTTCTTAGTGTGGGATGGGGTTACCATGCTTGTAGACACAACAGTGTCCTGGTACCTACTTTGTGAATGATTTGTTTCGTTGCCTGTATCCAAGAGTTTCCAGAATGACAAAAACATTGTCCTGGACTAAATGTTAGCTTCGAGCATTCAGGACAAAAGCGTTTTTTAACCTTTTGTATTCCTTTCGTTGTGTTTCATATCTATGTGGGCTCAGCAAGCTATTTGTTTTCCTCTAAGGTGGAATTTTGCAAATAGTATTATTTCTTTTTCAGTTTTAGTATTATGTTTGTAGTTTAAACCAGGGCTGCATTTAACATTTGTAGTGGCAGTAATGTAATCCTTACCGTCATAAATTACGAATAAAATGATTTTGCGGAATAAAATTATATTATTTGGCGTGTAGAAATATATATTAATTTGGAAACATGGGAATTTTTGTTGTTTGCTGTCAGACTTTGCCAGTGTGTGTCGAAGTGTAGCGATACCATTGGTAAAGCCAATAGAGGCAGCTTGTCATGTTGGATTGCTATTTTTTAAATTTCCAAGGTGGTGTTCACGATTTACGTAGAATAACTTCTTGGACATCTTGGAAGTATATAAAATAATGTTCCAGGAATCCCAAATATTATTTTATATACTTCGCCGATGACAGCAAAGTTACCTTTAGATGCAATGTAGTTGGAATCTTGGAAGTATAAACAATAGCATTCTATTCCAGTAGTGGAAAAATAATAGCAAGACTGGAAAAGTGAGCTCGGAGAGAGAGAATGGAAAGAGAAAAATAGAGGGGGAGAAAGAAAGAGAAATTATCATGAGCTATTCTTCAATTAAGTGCTATAGCTAAAGTGCCTGAGAAATATGCTAAAAGACAAATAGTTTCCTGACAACAGTAGAAAGATACAAATCAACCAATCAAAAAAGAGGGTGAAGCCTAAATGCTCCACCGAAAGGACAACCAATAGAATAGGGTAGAAAGGCATCAAATCAGGACTGGGAATTGAAAGAGGCAGGAAAGACATCAACTCATGGGGAGGCAGCAGACCCAAAGCCCACTCAAAGTGTATGTTACAGTGCTGTTGGTGACAGCTAAAACTCTGTGGGGCATATTTACGTTCCCTGGCGCATCCCTGCATATCAGCAGGGATGCGCCAGGGAAAATGGGTCACGCAAGTTTACCCTTGCGCCACGTCCGATGCGCCGCATTTACAATGCGGCGCATCGTGGCGCAAGGATAAGCAGATGCATGACGCATCTGCCGGCGGAAGGTTGGCGCAGTGCTGAAGTTGTGTCGCAAGCGCGACGCAACTCCAGCACTGTTCCAACCTTCCCTATCCCTAACATGGTGCGTCAATCCTTACGCCTGCTTGAAGCAGGCGTAAGGATTTGACGCATCAGCGTCGGAAAAGTGACTGCGTGAAATCTTGTAGATTTCACTGCGTCACTTTTCCGAGGCGTTCCTGCGCCGGAATGCCCCCCCTGCACCGGTACGCCCACATGAAACCTGACGCAGGTTTCATGTGGCGCAGGGGTTTACTACGTGACGCATCTCCCTAGATGCGTCACGTTGTAAATATAGCGCAACGCGGCGCATGGTTTGCGTCGCCGCTGCGTCACATGCATGACGCAACGGCGGCGCAAAAGTGGCGCAAGGGGCTTGTAAATATGCCCCTGTATATATATGAGAATACAAAAAATAATAATTCCAAATTTGTAGCATTAGGGAAATTTGAGCACTTTTGGTAATAAGTCAGGGCTGTGCCTGTCAACCAACAAATTATTACTTGTTTTTGTGTAGCACTTCATACTGCAATTCTGCCGTTTCAGTAGCAACCTTGGAAGAATGGAATGCACTGCGAGGATTTGAACCCAGGACCTCCAGACCACCGCACTTGTCATGGGTGAGTTTTCAGCTGACGCAGCCATCCTGTTGGTTTACAGCCAAAAAGTTCTAATCATATTTTGAGGTTATCCTGTATATAAGTAAATCTAATTAATTTTAAGTACAGGCTATTTGTTTATTTCTTGTTCATTCCGATTTTAATATGCTGTTTTGATGAACTGGCCCTAATTAAAAGTGCTTTACATGAGTTATGTTATTTTTTAGTTATTTTAGATACAATTTTTCCAGTGAGGAAATGGAACAGAAAGGATAGGCACAGCAGGAACATTCGAGGCAATCACCAAGTAGTTTTATGCTGTTTATTGTTTCTGTTGTGCTGCAGAGCTGAGTGCTGGTTGCACAGGTATCAGATGGGAATAATATCATTTCAGAGGCATACATTTTAATGCCAAACAATTGTAATTTGTACTCTGCTTGAATCTTCTTCTGCCTCCTGGGAGAAAGCCAGAGGTGGAGAGCAAGAAAATGTAATCCACAAAATCGACAAGCGGATGGCTCGACTGTGATAACAAAATATAACACTGTCGGCGCAAAGCAGTTTGGGAAGAGTGAATACCAATAGCATCAGACAAGCAAAAGTCATCCATCTTGCAGCGCAGGAACGAACCAAGAGTTCAGCTCTAAAAGCATGAGCCACAAACAATAAAATGTGGCAGCGCGCCAGAGACATGAATTAAAAGCAATGCCGTGTAAAATTAAAATGTTGATCATGCTCTGACAGCGAGGGCTGGGCACATTGAGAACGGAGCCATGGAAGAGGGGAGCCATGCCAGCCTAAGGGTGGAGGAAGAGGGGAGCCATGCCAGCCTAAGGGTGGAGGAAGAGGGGAGCCATGCCAGCCTAAGGGTGGAGGAAGAGAGGAGCCATGCCAGCCGAAGGGTGGAGGAAGAGGGGAGCCATGCCAGCCTAAGGGTGGAGGAAGAGAGGAGCCATGCCAGCCTAAGGGTGGAGGAAGAGAGGAGCCATGCCAGCCTAAGGGTGGAGGAAGAGGGGAGCCATTCAGCCGAAGGGTGGAGGAAGAGGGGAGCCATGCCAGCCGAAGGGTGGAGGAAGAGGGGAGCCATGCCAGCCTAAGGGTGGAGGAAGAGGGGAGCCATGCCAGCCTAAGGGTGGAGGAAGAGGGGAGCCATGCCAGGCTAAGGGTGGAGGAAGAGGGGAGCCATGCCAGCCGAAGGGTGGAGGAAGAGGGGAGCCATGCCAGCCTAAGGGTGGAGGAAGATGGGAGCCATGCCAGGCTGCGGTGGGAATGAGAGCGCAGCCATGCTTCCTGGGTTCAGAAGGAGAGGGAGGCATGCCAGCCTGGGGGTGAAAGGAGAGCGTAGACATGCAAGCCTGTGACTGAAAGGAGAGCAAAGCTATGCCAGCCTGGGATATATATTTTACTCAATAGAAAAAGTGAATACAAACAATATATATAGTGCTATACAAATCTGTTTACAATGCTATACAATATAATACAATGGGTAGTATTGATTCATTTCATTTCATATATAGAAAACATTCTTCTTAAGCTTTGAGACACAAGGAACCATTTCCACATTAATAAATATAACACAATCTTCCACCCCCACTCAAACTGAACCACTCACTCTTTATACTCACACTCATTCATTCCCTCATTTCTACCATTCATGCTTGTTCCAACCCCTATTTACAATCACTGTCTGAAAACAACCGGGAAGTGACAATTTTTTTCAGCTGTTGCTGTGTTGTAGGTCGGAGTCGTGTATAGTCCGGTCTATGATCATTTCCATTGACAGTATGTACAGTGGCGGCCGGCTCAGGTAAGAGCGTTGAAGCGGGGCGGGGTGGGAGGGGGGAGCCGACAGACGACGGAATAGGTATGATTAAATAAATAAATAATACCTATTCTGTCGTTTGCCGTCTTCTCCCCCGCCCCCCTGCTGCGCCTGCCCCGCCCACCGTGCTTTCCTGAGCCGGCAGCCGCTGACTATGTACAGTCTCCACCTTCTTCAGGACCACCTGAGATAGTACCACATAAAATGGCGGCTCAACCAGAGGGATATCTGAAAAAGATATAAAAACTCCTTAAGGGCCAGCCTTAATATGCCCACTAATTTAAACAAGAAAATGCCTCCAGTTTCTTTAGTGATATAAAACATTTAGAAGACAATGCCACGGATGTCAAGTACTTAAAATATGAAACATAACAAGAAATTGGATGCAATTGGAAGCTAGAAATAACCAAACTATTCGGTTTAGCTTCTGCATGGAGTAAAGGCAAAAATTATGGGCACAAATGCAGACTTGGAACATGCACAGAAGCTCATAGATCAAAACGCCTTTGAACTCACAGTTTTACAAAGCGCAATAGGCATTGAGGCAACCACACTAAGATAAAAAGAGATCCAAACTCAAAGCTTACAGTTCAACCATCGTATAGTCCTGTCACCAGAATGTGACAATCAATTGCTGAAAAATAATAGAGCTAACTCAAAGAGTCACGCGTGGTATAGCCTGCAAGCTAAGTACATGGATGAATGATGGAAAATAATATAAACATATATTTCTTGTTCATGATGTTGATACTCTGACTAGTTTAGTGTTGCTTATATATTTTTCAATGTCATGCATTTTGAATACGAATACGAATACGAATGTGTCCTCGGTGATAACTTCAATTATTTGTATTAACTCCATTTGTATAAAATCCTGGTCTTGAGTTGGCGAAACGAGGAGAAATGCTTTATTTCTCCTCGTTTTTGCTTTTTCCATGTGTGCTGCCTTGTGCACGAAGCAGCACACATGAAAGTGGGATTGTTTATGTGGAGGAAGGGGCACCTTACTGTGCATAAACAACCCTCCCCTGCACACAGACACCCTTGCACTCTGGTGCAAGGGTGCCTGTGTTGGCGCTAAATTGTGAAACTTAGCGCCATCGCAGGGGGAAACGCCAGGCTGCACCACATTCTTGAGAATAGGGTGCAGCCTCGCGTTTCCGAAGTGGCGGTGAGAGGCGTTAAGCCAAGGAGGCTAACGACACGCTCCGCCACTTCATTGAGAATCTCCCCCGAAATGTCTTAGGATGTTAGTGTGCAGAAGCAAAAACTCTAATCCAGTAGCACGACGCTAGCCACCCAACAAATCACAAATTTAGAAACTACACGTGCAACAAACACTATCTGTACCATTCTTATACCATCAAAAGCATTTGGGGCATAAATGCCTCAGACAGCTATCGTAAAGTCAAAGATAAAAAATGCTAGAAATGCAAAGAATTACATAAACAAATACTTTGGAGAATAGGGGTAGGTCATCGGAGTAGAAGGCACAAAAATCATTAGTGAAAGGGTATACTTCTCGAATTTTGCGAACATTAAAGAGATCACAACAATAAACAAGCATTTGCAATGCAATAGGTCTCGCGTTACTAAAGGTTTGACTATTGGCGTTGCTAATAATAATGTAACACCAATAGCTCAAGCATTTAGTAATGTGAGACCTATTGCATTGCAAATGCTTTTTTTCTCTTGCAGTTTATATAGCGCAAACTCGATCCAAAGGTATAAGAAAGAGCGCACTACAGAGCGAGCCGGCAGTAAAACGACAGCCACCAGTTAAACCTAAAAAAATGTAAAACAACCTCCTTTTTAAAAATAATTAAATAAAAGCCCGCAAACGGAGGAAGGGAGCAATGGATGAAAGGGTGGAGGAGTGAAGACTAGGAGAGAGAGGCGCAATGGGGAGTGGGCACAGGAGTAACAGAGGGGAAGGTCATTTTAATAAAATAAAAAGAAGTATATAGTAGTAGTTTAGTTTAATAGTTTAAAAAGAAGAACCTCCGGTAGCCAAGCAAAGATAAATTCCACACTGAAAAAAAGAAGCACACACATATTCTCTAATATTATACTCGGGTAAAGAATTACAAAAATGAGTTTATGTGCTCCCACGTGCTCCTCCTCTAAGCAGACCATTACTAACTTGGAATGCTTTATGGCGCTCTCTGGTCGGTAGGAGAGGATGAACAGAGAATTCAGAACAGATAGGTGTAGTGAGCCACCCGGCCACTGCAATACAATGTTGCCACCCACAACTCCCCGGACCGGGCTCGGGCCGGGGAGTATAAATAAAGGACGACGTCAGCGCACGTGGCTGACGCCGTGAACCAGATCTCATGTGTGGTTGTCCTTATTGCCGGCGCATTCAGCAACTAGGCCCTGCACCCATCCTGGCCCTTAGCAGTCGGCTGTAGCCCCCAAGCCGCATGCCCCTAGATCCAGTACCCCGATACCCACACCATCACACTGGCGACGAGTACGGAGGAGAAACTACGCGTGTCGCTCCGCGTTTGCTGCCCGCGGTGAATGCCGGTGGCGGCGCGTGAGGTGAAGAGCGTGACGGCGAGCGGGTGGTGAGTCGATCGCCGCCTGCCGTGGTGCGGTAAGAGGAGTGCCAGACAGAGTGCGAAGAGCATTGCGGGGGAGGCGCTGAGGTGGTGGTCGAGCCGCCCATGACAGGCGCGCCGAGTGTGGGCCCCGCATCTGCTGCAGCAAGGAAAGTACAGGTGTGCGCTGGAGAGGGCACGGCCTGTCGGCGCGGCGAGGAGCGTGAAGCACTCGCGGCAGCAGGAGGGACCTGCGAGTGAGGCAGTAGTGACACTGCTGTGCAGGCGGCCCCGAGGAGGCCTAGAGAGCGACGCTGAGACCCCATACAGGGTGTCCCACCAGACACAGGCCGTGGGGTGAAAGGCTGAGTGGCCCGTTTGAAGGTGCACACAGTGTACACAGGGAGCTGTGCGTGTGCGAAGCAGCGGAAAGTCTGCCCCCGGGATGACCACGCCCGTGGTTGCGGTGGAGGGGGCTGTGCCCCAGGACACAGGTGCGGTTGGGCACCGGCCGGGGAGGATGGCTGTTAAGGCCCTCCCAGAGTTCAGCCAACTGGCTGATCCGGCGACGGCGGCGCCACGGTGGCGCAAATGGTTGGGTCAGTTGGACAACTACTTTGTGGCGACTAGGGAGACTGATAACGCAGTCAAGAGGTCGACGATGCTCCTGATGGGAGGGGATGAACTGTATGACCTCTTCCAAGACCTGCCCGACACAGGAGATGGCAGCGACTATGAGAAGGCGGTGAGAGCCTTGAATAGACATTTTGATCCGCAAGTTAACCCAGATTTCGAACATTTCAAATTGCGCCAGGCCAAGCAGAGGGAGGATGAGTCTGTGGACATGTTTTTTGCGCGCCTGCGTAAACTGGCGAGCACGTGCTCAGGGATTGACCGCCAATTTGAGACACGGGCACAACTCATCGTGGGGTGCAAGTCACTCGAGTTACGGAAGCTCATATTACGGCAACCAGGGATCTCACTGGATGACATCTTGGTCCAGGGATGGTCGCATGAACTGGCAGATGTCCGCGCAGGGGCAATGGAGGAGGCACTGGCCAGAAAGTCGGGGACAGTTCAACCCACATACCCGATTCCAATCAAGGAGGAAAGGGTGGACGCTATCCGGAAGTCTTACGCCCGAGGGGGATACTCAGCGCCCGGGGCGGGAGACCGTCTGAACGGCAAGGGTTGCAAGAATTGCGGGCTGGCTATGCACTCCCAGAGAGGATGCCCGGCGCAAGGGAGACAGTGCCTGAAATGCAACAGGTATGGCCATTTCGCGAAAGTATGCCAAGGGGGGGCAACTTCGGAAGTGACGCGGACGAGAGGGACACGAGGTCAGAGACATGCCAGGAATATCCAGGAAGTGGAAGATCTCGATAGCCGGTGTCAAAAGCTGGCGGTGGCGGAGGACGAAGAGGAGGATAACGTGTTCGTGATATCTAATGTGAGAGGGATAAACACCACGAGGAGGCCGCCGCCGATGTGCCAAGTCTGGATTGGCAATAACTGCGTACAGACACTCATTGACACAGGGGCGTCGGAGAACATTTTAGACGCAGTGCAGTACGGCAAATTAAGACCCCGGCCAAGGTTGATAGCAACGACCGCGAAGATCCTCACATATGGAGGCCACACGCCCATTCGTTTGCAAGGCGTCATAAACGCGGAAGTCAAGCACAAAGAGAGAACGACATGTGCCAGGTTCTATGTTACGTGCGACAGGGCTGGATCTCTGCTGAGCGGCCACACGGCTGAAGATTTAGGATTGATAATGTTTGCCAGACACATCCACCAGTCGCAAGCCGAAACGGTGTTAAGTGAATTCCCGGAGCTGTTCAAAGGGCTGGGGCGTTTGAAAGGGGTGGAAGTTCAACTACACATTGACGACACTGTCAAGCCCATAGCACTCAGACATCGGAGGGTGCCTTTCCACCTGCGGCCGCTGGTGGAAGAGGAATTAGAGCGGCTAGAGAGAGAGGGGGTGATTGAAAAAGTGTCAGGACCCACCCCGTGGGTGTCACCGTTGGTAATTGCGCCCAAGCCCAAACAGCCGGGAGCCATCAGGCTGTGTGTGGACATGCGGCTGCCCAACAAAGCAATACGAAGGAGAGGCACATAACACCAACCATCGATGAGATAGTGGCGGACATTAATGGAGCACAGTGGTTCTCCAAAGTGGACCTCAATTCGGGATACCATCAGCTGGTGCTGGCCGAGAAGAGTCGGTACATCACGACCTTCTCAACACACGTAGGCCTGCGACGTTTCAAGCGCCTGAGCTTTGGAGTGTCCTCAGCGGCGGAAGTGTTTCAGGATGCGGTAAGGGAGGCGTTGTCCGGATTAGTGGGAGTACTCAATGTCAGTGACGACATACTGATATTCTCCAAGTCGTTGGAAGAACACCACGTGCGACTGCGAGCCACACTAAAGAGATTAGTTGAGCAGGGCCTAACATTACATCGCGCCAAATGTGATTTCTACGCCAAGGAAGTGGAATTCTTCGGCTACAGGTTCTCTGCCCGAGGTTTGCAGGTGGATCCGGGGAAGGTGGAAGCCATTCGAACGGCAGCGATCCCGCAGACCCAGTCAGAAGTCAGAAGCTTTTTGGGCATGGCTAATTATTGCGGCCGGTTTATTCCGCATTTGGCAACGCTGTCGGAACCCCTCCGAAGACTGACCAAGAAAGAAACGCCCTGGAGGTGGACGGATGAAGAAGCACGAGCATTCGACGACATCAAGAAGGCGTTGGTAACAGGGGCCACCGTTGCATATTTTCAGCCGGCAGCATCCACGGAACTCATTGTGGACGCCAGCCCCGTTGGGTTGGGCGCAGTGTTTCTCCAGAAGAATGGGCAGGGGGACTGGGTTCCCATTGCCTATGCCAGCCGGGCGCTCACCGCAGTGGAAACAAGATACGCCCAAATTGAGAGGGAGGCGCTGGCTATCCGGTGGGCGTGCCAACATTTCGACATCTACCTCTGTGGACACACGTTCACCGTGGTGACCGATCACAAGCCATTGGTCCCAATATTCTCTGGCACAGCACGGAACGGGCTGCCTCGGATTGAACGCTGGGCCGTCCAAATTCAGCATTACCGGTTTGGCGGGGAATATCGCCCTGGGGTCAACAATCCCGCAGACTATCTGTCACGACATCCCCTGGCTCAAGGCACTGGGAGCAAGGGGGAGGTGGACGAAGGTGCCGAGTCGTTTATCCGGCTAATCGTGGAGGAGGCGTGCCCGCAGGCGGTGACCATCGAAGAGCTCATTGAGGCGACAGGACGGGACCGATGCTTACAGGTGGTGAAAAGAACTCTGCAAGACCACCGGTGGAAATGGTTCTTACAAGGGGCGGAACGCCCAGCCGATGAAGACAAGGAGTACTGGGAGAGTATTTGGAGGTGTCGGGAGGAGCTCAGCGAGTCCGGACAAGGGCTCATCCTGAGAGGCACTCGTTTGGTAATCCCGGCACGTCTTCGGGGAGGATCGTAGAGCTGGCGCACCAGGGACACCAGGGTATCGAGAAAACAAAGGCCAGGCTGAGAGCGAAGGTGTGGTTCCCGGGAGTGGACCAGATGGTCGTGGAGAAGGTGCGAGGATGCCATGCATGTTTGATCACGGGATCCGATCCGCCTGTCACCCCGGTGATCACTGAAGGGCCCAGCAAGGTGCTGTGGGGTCATGTGAGCCTGGATTTTGGAAGTTTCCCGGAGGGACGGCATACCGTGGTCCTGGTCGATAGTCACTCCAAGTTTCCTGTCGTGGAGGTGGTACCGTCTACATCGTTCGAATGCGTGCAGCCAGTGTTGGAGAAGGTTTTCGCCCTGCTAGGAATGCCCGAGGAAATACGAACCGACAATGGGCCCCCGTTTCAGGGGCAGGAATTCAAGGAATTTCTGGAGCACTATGGCATTCGACATCGCAGAGTGACTCCCCAGTGGCCGCAGGCCAATGGGGATGTGGAGCGGTTCATGAGGACTTTGAATAAGACCATCAGAATTGGTGTGGACCAAGGGGAGCATCTAGAGAACTGCTTACACCGTTTCCTCCGGGCATATCGTAACACCCCTCATTGCACCACGAAGTGTGCCCCCAGTGACTTACTCATGAACAGAGTGGTGAGAGACAGTATTCCCGTCAGTGAGCTGGAAGTGCCGGCAACCATAGATGAGGAGGGCACCCAGAGTCGGCGACAACATAACAATGACCGGGCGAGCCGGAGACGAAGAGCACAACCTGGGGATATTCAGGAAGGTGATTATGTGGTGATCAAAGACCGGCATCCAGGATCAAAATTCCGGACTCCTTTTGAAAGAGACTTGTGGAAGGTGGTGCAAATCAAGGGGTCCATGATCACAGCGAAGAGGGGGACTCAACAGGTAGCACGCAACGTGTCGTGGTTCAAAAAAGCGAGGGCCTCTGAACAGGATTCCAGAAATCAAGAGGTGGAGGACTGGCCGGAAGAAGAGGTCGAGTTGGAAGGGGGACATCCGCCATCCCCAGAGAGGGATGGGCCGGTTGGTAGCGGAGTAGCAACGCGGGAGGAGATCCCCGAGAGCCGGGCGACAGGCACCGTTGTACCTACCAACATGGAGGACAGGGTGGAGAGTGAGGGTCGTGGCAGTCAACATTATGGATTGCGGGGGAACCCCCGACCCAGCACCAAATTGAGAGACTTTCTATGCTGAGGACGTCGGCGAGATGACCGAGCTGGAAAGACCCGACAACCAGAGTTATTGTGCATCACGTTTTAGTTGTGGTTTATATTGCACAAATGTTTGTATTTGTTTTCCGTGGGTTAGATGGGATGTAGTGAGCCACCCGGCCACTGCAATACAATGTTGCCACCCACAACTCCCCGGACCGGGCTCGGGCCGGGGAGTATAAATAAAGGACGACGTCAGCGCACGTGGCTGACGCCGTGAACCAGATCTCATGTGTGGTTGTCCCTTATTGCCGCCGCATTCAGCAACTAGGCCCTGCACCCATCCTGGCCCTTAGCAGTCGGCTGTAGCCCCCAAGCCGCATGCCCCTAGATCCAGTACCCCGATACCCACACCATCACAATAGGTTGTGATTAAAATCTGACTGAGACTCGTAGTGCGTTCCATGTGAGAGGCGCTCTGAGAAGCACACATGTCCTTTTGCAATGTATTGTTTTTGAGGAACCGGAACAAGCTTTGGTTGGGAGAGGACCAGGGGCATTTTATGTCAAGATTTCAGCCACTGCATTCGCCGGATTAAACCAGAACATGTTTTCCTACAGTACTTCACACACTTTTCTGTTGTTTCTAGGCACAGCAAATAACCGGTGTTACCATAAGCCAAATTAACGGGACTCATACATGATGGTAGTCACAACGATCACCGCACTGGTGGAATGAATGGGCATAGAGAACCGGACATGGTCACAGGACACTGATCTTGCACTAAGACAGCAAACGTGTTCATACATTGAAGAATAAAAGTCACCCATAGTCCTAACATATACCCCTCACTAATTGCCAAGTCACCAATAATAAACATTGAAAGGGACAAAGGCTGGGTAGCCTACCCCCATCATCCAATATGGCAGCAATAGCTGCAACGCTCGAGAATACCTGGTGCTTAGGGACGGCAGTTGCTCCGGTTCAAACTTTGAATTAGAGCAGCGTGTTTTTTTTTATTTTTATGAAGCATCACCACAATGTTTTCCTGCCTTTCTGCACGCATTGCTCCTCCATATACTGCCCATAGATGAAATGAGGGCATCAGCGCGAGCTCGGGCTGGCTGTGCATGCAGAAAACACATTATCATCTGCCCAGGGAATAATTGCCTGGCGCTGCATACAGATATCCAGTACCCGCGCAGGAAATGAGATACGCTGTGCAGAGGCAGGCAGCAAGCATTGCTGTGGCACACGTACGCTTCCAGAAGCAACGGCGCCAGTCTAGCTGGCTGCACACACCGTGCACATGACTACTGGGGAGGCGGGCGCTACCACTGTATGCAGCGCAGGGGAGGCCGTTCTGTCTCGCGCCATTTCACTCTGCACACAGAGGTGGATGCTTGAATTAAGTAACAGTCACATAGCGGCTAATCACGGGTGTGTGCCAGGGAGCGGCGAGTGGTGGTGTTGTAATGCCCAATGCTCCATGGCTCTCTTATGGGCAGATGAGCTGGTCCAGAAACACCCCTTCCCAAGCCGGACTAACATGGCCCTATGAATCCGTGCAACTGAAAGCACACATGGCGCGCTAAAAATAAAAATGACAAAAAAACCATTTCACTCCTGAATGACCCAACATTACTGGGGTTACTAGATAATGCATGCACATGCATTAAGAGAGATTTACCGGGGCCCCAGACGCCGCTTTGCTGCTTGTGCTGTCTCTGCCTCCCACAATCAATTGGAAAACGGCACGGATTTGTCACGCATGCGTACGATGTAAGGCATCGCGCGCATGTGAAACAAAGAGTGCAAATTGAGCCACCAATCAGAAAACAAAAAGCACTGAAAATGCAACAGGACTCGTATTTACGCGAGCCCTGTTGCATTTTAAACGGAAGTGCGGGCATTAAAGAAGGCATGAATGGGAGGGGGTGGGGGGGTGGTTGTGGTAAAAAAATACGGACTGCGGGAGGGAACGGGTAGAGGCAGGGGAACAAAACGGTTTTTACAGTAAAGGGGCTGATAGCCTCGGAAGAATAATAATGACGACATGGCTGTCAGGAAGCGGGACTAAGAAGCTAAAAACCAATCAGAATGCTCAATTTATGATGGAAGCCAATGAAACTTATAGCTGGAAAGTGGGCGGAGCTTCCCCCAGCTATAGTGTATACTGCATGCCTCGCAAAGCGAGCAGCGCGTTGCGCTGCAACGCTATGCGAGACCTAAAAAGAGTATAGATTCCCATAACGCCTTTAATTAGCCTGGCAGTATGATATATTGCAGCGCCGAAAGTGTTTAAAACTGTTTCCGACTTCCAGCACAGCATGTTCTAACATCGCATTAAAGGGCCTTGTTCGGCATGTGATTTTATAATGATAGAAAATGCTTCCCTGAAGGCAGGATGTTAAATATATGTTTAGAGGCAGCGTTGGAGAGTTTTGTAGCTCTGGAATAGTGGGGCATATTAGCAAGGGCACTATCGCCGCTTTAGCGCCACTTTTTGCCACTAAAGCGGCGATATTCTTATCGCCCTATCAGCAAACTAACAGCAAGCAGTTAGAGACAGTTTTCGGGCATTAGCGCCCGTGTTTTTACCGCTTTGCATGTCAGCGATATTTATCGCTAATGACATGCAAAGTGGGCGTTCCCGACGAACAAACCTGGGAAACACCCGTTAACAGGCCTATCGCCTATTAGCAAGGTGGCCATGGCCCCAGTTAGCGACGTGAAAAGTCGCGCTAACCGGGGTCATCGCCATTCATTTAACACCTGCAATTAGCAGGTGTTAGCCATATCTAACATGGGGGGGTGGATTATGCTGATACGACCACATTGTCGTATCAGCAAGGTTATCGCCGTTTTCCATGAAACATCGCTGGAAAACCAGCGATGTTTCATGGAAAACACCGCTATGGCTGGAATAATTATCGCCATAGCGCTAAATGTCGCTAATACAGCGTTAGCATGGCAAATTATTCCGACGATAGCCGGCGATAAAAAAGTGCTCGCTAAACACGCTTTGCGATGTTTAGCGCACTTTTTAGATAATATGCCCCAGTATCCTTTGAAGAAGTATACTGGAATCTTTTGACCAAAAAAACAAGCATTAGTAAATGCAAATGGATGCATGCTTTCTACAGTGTAGGCTGAAAAGTAAGCCACTCTTGATTCGGAAAAATATATATTGTGGCATCTGGTAGTGTATGAGCCATTAAATATGGTTTAAGGTGAATTTGTGTGCGAGACACCCTTGTGAAATTGCTGAATGCGGATTTAGTTTTCACTGCATTGTAACTGCATTTATAGCACTTAATGCCCTAACAAGGGTGGTGTCTTACACTGCAATTTATATGACATTATTTTATGCCTGATTGAGAACATCTGTAGAGAATCCACCCAGAGGTGACAAAAATGGCAGCAATGAGCATGAACAACAGCGTTTACCAGGCGAGTGATCAAGGTCATGCACTGGATAAAGTCAACGCCCTTTAAATGGTTCATGGATCCCTCCTGGAGTGAGGAAGAAAAATCTACAGGTGCTTACTAAATACAGCCAAGCATTGTGAATTATCTGGGTCCACTCAAGAGCACTGTGGGGTAACCCACAGATATACAGTAGATACACAGCCGTAATAAATGCTCTTTACGAGCAACAGCAACATACTGGTTATTGTGGGCCAAAATAGTAGTCCTATCGAGTCTACCCAGGCGTTATAGGAGAGAGGCCCAGGGTGATGCACTGGATACAGATGAGTGATGTAAAGATTCTGTGCAGCAGAGATGGAGAGTAACTTACAGCATGCACAGGAGAAACACAACAATATTGAATGTGTTTTAAAACTATACTGGAACAATGGTGGAGCAATCCGCAGCCATGCACTGCAGGATAGAGACAGCCAGGTCCTCAAACTCACTATTTGGTGTGCAGACCCTCCGACAAAAATTGTAGCTATACGAGAGAAGCAAATTGGGCAAGGTCCAATTCAAGGAGACTATACTTTAATGCTTAGTTCATACAACTGTTCCACACTTTGACTTCACAAGGGTAAAACAAGAAATGAAGTGACAATTTTACTATTATTTCACATAATTTCACAAATCTACATGTCTTACTTGCACACATTTATCGCCACATATATGGCCTACAACCAGAATAACCTATTGACCATTATCAACTATTACTAAACTTAGTATTAAATTGTGATAAATATATTTTTATTTACAAATATTGTGAGCATTTACATTTTAGCTTGATCATTGGGGATCTGTCTTGCATTTTCGCAATTGTGGTGGTGAGGATCTTTATGAGTAAATGCATTTACTATGTTGGTGCTGATGTGTTGGTGGATGTGGTGCATATGCCTGTACAATTGGTTGTTGCTTATGCATGTACAGGGGCAGAGGGTGCTGGCACAGTTTTTACTTGTCAAACACAAGGTTTGCCCAGACATGGGTCCTGGGCTCACTGTGCCACTGGATTCAAGCTAGCCTGGCTGATGAGTGGTGAAACCCCGAAACCAGTCCTACGATGCTTGTTTCTGGTCCAGGGAGAACCTGGTTTGGCAGTTCAGGCTGGACTGTTCCTATGAGGAACAGGGTCAAGACTGATTTGCATGTGGCTGGGTCTAAACTGGAGTGGCATGGTGAGCAAAAAAACGATTAATTTAACCAAGATCTCTTGACTGGGGGTGAGTGCGTACATCTGGTAAGTGTGCCTTTTAATGTTGTAAACTATTAATTCCCAAATAGGGCACAACAGCCAATGTTATGTTATGTTAGCATTTTGTAAAGCGTCTTGTTACTCCAATTTGGAGTGTCCCTATGCTGAAATTCCATCTGACAGAACTGATAACGGACGTCCCTGCTTTATTAATAGACAAGGCCAGTTCTAAAAAGCCTGGTTTTTAAGTGCTTCTGAGAAAGAACTTCAGAATGATCTAATCTAAGATGAAGTGGAAGTGGGTTCCATTGTTTAGCTGCCAGGAACCTAAAAGAGATGCCACCAAGACGCGTTCTGTGAAATTTGGGAACTCTGGACAGGCCTGTTCCAGATGATCTCAGGCATTGGCTCGGCAGATATGGTGAAATCAGTGGGAAAAGATAGCCGGTGCCTTTAATGTGGAGGATCCTATGAACAAGGCACATGGCTTTGAAAGAAATCCTCTCCTCAATGGGAAGCCAGTGAAGTTTTGCCAAAGCTGACCCAGTTGGGGCACGTCTGGGATTGTTCAGCAGCAGGCGAGCTGCCGCCTTTTGTACCCACTGGAGCATTTGAAGCCTGCCCTTAGAAGCCCCCAGGTAGAGTACATTACAGTAATCCATCCGTGATACCACAAGAGCCTGGACTACCATTCTTTTTGCAGAGTCAGGTAAAAGCCCCAGAATCCTCTGGATCATTTTCAAGGTACTAAAACAACTACCTACAAGAGTGGAGATTTGATCTGCAAAAGATAAGGTGGAATAAAACCAAATTCCTAGATGTGTCTGGGAATACCGTTAGCCACATAGGGCGCACCTAGCAAAATCACAAAATAAAATGATGGACGAAGTGTTGAAACATTTCAAACACTCATCCTCAGTCACAGATCTGGGTTTAATCTATTCATATTTTGCATGCCACGTCACCCTAGTTTTGACCCAGACATATGCAAATCAGTCTTGACCGTGGTCTGCATGGATTTGAAACTAAAAAACTAACAATCAACTGGGTCTCCTCCTAAGTAAAGCTCTTGATGATGGCAAGGCAAGGCGCAGAGCAGGCAGGTGAAGTATGGCTGTGGAAAAACCAGAGCCTTGGATGTGTGCAGCTTATGTGGTTTATAGTGCAGGTGTTGCAGGGGGCTTTAATTGTCTCCGAGTGCTGAGATTCTGCCCAGAGTGTGGAATGTAAGTCCTGAGTGCAGAATCTTTGCCCTAAGTGCAGAACCTCTGCCCGGTATGCGGAACCCACGCAGTCGTAAAGATACTACTCGTAAGTCCCTTTGTGAATACCGAAAAGTAGTAAAGCTAGATTTAGACTTCTGGTCTAACTTTACCTTTGTGAATCGGGCCTTATATATACCACCCAGGAGCAACAAAGGGGCAATCAACATTCTGCACTAATTATAGGCAACACAGATAAATGCCATTAGACTGCAAACACTGGAGCAACAGAGGAGCATTCCACGGTAATGCACTGTTCATTATCAACCAGGCATATTATTTATAGACCCATTGGGGGATCTACTCATGTATATATTGACAGTATATTATTGAATGTCTGATAGTGTTAGACGTGTGAGTATGTGAGTTTATGAGATGGTATGTCTGAGGTTTGAGTGAATGTGTTGTGGGATGTGTTTAGTCAACATTTTATCTGAATATGTACTTTAAAAAACCTTATGTGTTATACTATTAAGTTATAATAAAACCCTTTTGATAATCTTTATTTACCTTTGTGTGGTTTCACTACAAGCTTAGGCCTGTGTTTGCTAATGTTCTAACGATCAGTGACTTTTGCACGAATGAATTTGTACAGGTAGAGAACCTCTTGTGTTTGATTGCACTCACTGATTTCCCCTGCTGGTCTCTACCTATATCGAAATCAGGGGCCCCCTTTATTTGAGAGGATATTATTTATGGAGTCAATCTATGAGCGTCTAACTGGGAAAAACATAGTAGGGACTTACGGTCTTTGTAGTAGCATAATGCTATATAAAGTCATATTTTGAAATTTAAAATAAAGGAGAAAGGCAGATGATCTGCCCCTACGCCCTTACCAGTCCAAAGAGGGAAGATATCTCAGGAAGATGCCCTTAACCTCTTTGTTTTTATCTTGGATACCTGAGGTGGATGCCTTAGGGGCTGACATGTCACGCAGGTGGAAGAAGACAGTCATGTGATACCAGCAAGAACCAATTGGGTCTGACCACTAACTTGCGATGACAGGATTGGGCAAGAAGCCTGGAAGCATGAAAGAAAAATACAAAGTAGGAACAGAACAATAACAGTTTTGTACTGAATATACCGGGTCTGCTGGATCAGTGGACTAATGTGTATCCTTCATAAGCTTGTGTTTGACCCCATGTCCATAGGTTCGAATTCTGGTGGGTCCACTCAGCCTTTCATCATTTTGCGGTTGATAAAATGAGTACCACTGAGTTGTGTAGCAAGAAGCACTTGTTATTAAGCACCAAGATGATTCAAGGGGTGAGTGTGTGCTTTACAAATACACATGCTTTGTTATGTTAGCTTCTGATACTCCTGTTGTAGATCTTATCTAATTTATAAAAGGCCATAGCGCCCAGAAGCATGAGGTGACTCTGCCTTGCTTTGCTGATGAATCATACACAAATCTTCTCAATAATTCTGTCAAGCCTCTAGGTCCTG
This sequence comes from Calotriton arnoldi, assembly GCA_963921515.1. NCBI lineage: Eukaryota > Metazoa > Chordata > Amphibia > Caudata > Salamandridae > Calotriton > Calotriton arnoldi. Next base: position 2,333,278 of record CAWUFW010000836.1, read on the forward strand.
CCACACAAGTTCCACCGATTCTGCTCTGGGAAATTAACTATCCTGTACTATTTCTAGGTGCTATTCCTTCTACTCTTAGGTGCTATACCTGCTCCTTTGTGCTGGACTAAATGTTTACAAACACCAGTCCACTACTGCTTGCAATACTGATGCCTATCCTCCCTGTACTGACTAAGGGGTATATTCACAAGAACATGTGCTAAACATCTCCAAAAAATGTTAATGCAACTTTACACATTGCAGCCTATCGCGGAAAAATAACCCTGTGTCAACGTGGAATTCACAACACGGCGGTACCATGCGATAGTCCGCCGAAAACGCGGCCAATGTCTGCGATACAACCACCTCGACGGAGATAAAAAGACAAACCACAACACAACAAAACGTGCGATGAGCCAATTCGCGATGAGGAAAGCAGTGATAAGCACCGCCAGGCCCGCGACACACACACGGCAGGCGGGAATAAGCACAACAAAAGCAGGAAAAAGAAAGACAAACCAAACAGAAAACAACAGCCAAGCACAATGGAGGGAACCGGAGCCAGTATACAACCCCACAAGCCCCATTGGCAACAAAACATTGTACATGGCAGGCCATTGTGGACAAGGTGAATGCAGCCGGAGAGCGGAGGAAGACAATGGAAGAAAACCAGAACAGCTGGAATGATGCGAAACACACAAACAAGCAGAAACACGGCAACAACAAGAAGGCAGCAAAGCACACCGGAGGTGGGAGTCCAGCGCCACACCAGGAGCTGGATGACATGGAGGAAATGGTGTCCACCACATCAGTCTGGAGATGGTGGCAGGACTCGGGGACCGGAAACTGCCCAAAACAACAGACACAACAGCAACAGGGAGAGGAACGACCAGGGACTGGGGGGACGGGGGGAGATGGGCACAATGGCACACATGCACAATTAAGCACAGCACAACTGCAGCCAAACCATGGCCAAGAGTAACAACACCAACCAAGAGCACAAGTCACACAACCCGGCAATATCACACCACTGAACAAGCACAGAAGTGAAAACCACACTGCCTGAAAGGGAGAAGGGTGAGCCAAATCAGAGCTGAAGGGACATCTCACACACAATGCAGCACACACACATAGGAAGCAGAGCACCCCAACATCGAACACAATGTGGTACAAACACCAACATTTGCACAACCGAACACAGGACACAAGTGCACCCGCTTGTGGCCGGTAAACGGCCATACGCAGCTGGCAAAGCACGAAACAGGGACATGATAATGCACAAGTACAAACCCACAGCTCTGATGGGGTAGCAATGCACGTATGGCAGGGAGCCAGAGAGTCCGTGACACACACATTGGCATACAAATCAAGACACAACACAGTTGGAGACAAGTGAAAGTGCGGAAACTTTATCAACAAGTGCGTGTCAGTACGGCCAAGAGAAGTGCCACGATATGCAGACCAATGCAGCAGCATGTCTGAATGAGGAACGTAGGAAAGCGCCCTTGTCCACCCCGGGGGAGTCCATCACCAACACAAGTCAGTGCCAACCCGCGTTGGTTGTCCGCGCATGGATCAGGAGTCCAGGCCAATGCAGCCATGTCCACTGTCGTCTTGGGACATGTGACCAGATTCCCAACATGCAACCAGGCGTCGGGACACGTGCAATGGGTCACATCCAGTTGTGGCTGCCGGTACCTTGTCACTCGTCCATGAACGCAAGTGCAGCAGCGTAGGCCAACATCTCCAATGAGAGATCGTTGTCCACCACATCTGACATGTCGTCGACGTAATCCATCAGCTGACCCCCACAGATGTGCTGACTCCAACCCCTGGCCCCAATGTGCACCAAAGCCCAATCGGGTAGTGGTTCAATGTGCTCACTGCACACGATGACTCGTGCAATCTCCCAGGTCCAGTTGCCAGCATGCATGCCAAATATCCATGCATGCCATAAACGGGCATCACTGTGACACTCCTGGTCGTGGGCCAACAGGGGGTGCACACACACGTCGAAATCCAGGTCAGCTACCATTACGTTGGAGAGGCAGACATCCATGGTCCACTCGAATATGCACGAGCGACAATGCAACACAGGCTGAACGCAGGTGACGTTCGCAAGGCGGAAGCTCAGCCGGTAACTGATCCGCAGCACTGCCAACGGCAGTGCCCCCAGTACATGCAGCAGACGTGCACGGTACAGGTCCACGTGACTGGAGTCGAGCATGTGTCCGGGATGGTCTGCCATTGCGTCAGTGGCTCTGCTTGAAGCGGCACTGGCTTGCCCTGCACCAGTCCTGTGCATGAAATGGCACAGCTCGGAGCAATGAGCAGTGTCTGTGTGCAACGGGTGCAGGCCTGGGGTGGGGTGGGAGTACGTGTGAAGGCCATTTCACGCACGCTAACTACGACCAAGGACTTCTGCGTGTAGGATGTGTACACGTTGGTCTCACGTCGGGCAGTGCATAGTGTGGGAGTCGCAAGTAAATGCTATCGTATCTGTCAGGGGTGCTGGCCACATGCAAGTCCCAGCTCAGAGCTGCAGATGTGCCACCGCCTGATAGTACAGACAAAGGACCCTTCATCCCTACAGTAACTTCACCATCTGCATGCATTCAGGAGATGTACAGAGGCCTGTCGTGGGTGTGGTGGGATGTCTGCGACCCTGGGAATCATAGATGATATGCCCAGCACGTGGCACATGAGCGGCCTCACTGTGTGTTATGTTGCCTCACAGCTGCTCCTCCCTCTTACGAGCACCTACACTTGTGTGCGCTGCGCGGTTGTATCACGTGCACTCCTACGGCACACCATTGTAATGCCTGTCCGCGCATGTCCAGCGGCATGCCAACAACACCGTGACGCTGGCCTTTGAAGGTGTGCGGCCACGTGAGTGTAGGCCAATGGTCCGGACAGGGCGGACACAGGTGTACAGTCCATGGCTGGCTGTGATCGCGCTGCGAATGAGGCTAGGCAACTGACTCATGCAGCCGCAGGACTGATACACATAACACTTGGCATGCATGTGCCAAGACCCCGAGCGGTCTTGCGCTCCTACATTTCCCCGTCCATGCGGGCCCGTCCTCCTGGTGCATGCTACATTGCAACATCGACTACTGTGGCCCTGGTGGCGACAACACCCCAACACAGAGACACACTTACCGCACATCCTGCCCAAGGCCAGGCCCGAGCCACGCCCTGCTCCCCCTGCCGAATCAGCACACCCCTGCGCTGACCTGACGTATGCCGGACCAGCACACGCCGCTTGTGCATGCAGGGGGGGCGGGTGAAGCTACATGTCCAAGGTCACTGCCAACGCTGAGGTGACATGGTATCGTTCGCTGAAGACAGCACACTGTGATGTTGCAGGGCCTGTGACACAATGACCACAGGGACACACTTGCTCAGATGGTGTGAATTGCTACGGGCACATGCGCCTGGCCACATTTATAAGCAGGCACACATATCGAGTGACACCTGTGTTGGATGTGTGTGGGGTGTGTGCACACCAGCCGGCAAGGGCTGCCTCGTGCAGTCAGAAATCGACAACAGTGTACATCGTAAAGGACACAACCATTCAACCATAAAGGCCCCATGACTTGTGCTGCACAGAGTTAGTGGCTCCGGATGCACAGCGTCCTGCACGGGCCTACCGCCATGAACCGCTGCCTTGCGGGGCACTGGGGCAGGGTCACGAGTGCAGAGCAGGTTTCCGTAGATGACAAAGGGGCTTGTCGTGGAGTGTCTGGGTGGACAGTGGAAGGTGTACCCCCAGGGCATGATGCAGAGGGCAGAACCACGCTGAAACAGTCACTATGGTGGAGATGAATGGAACAGACACATGTCGGACACCAAGTCCGGTCCAGCCAGATGAAGATGCAGAAAACCCCCAGGCCATGGACTCAGACGCCACCAAGGTCCAACCAGATAGTGCCCACGACTCATTGCCCACAGAGTTAGTGGCCCCAGTGCTGTTAGGGGATGCCGCCTGCGATGAGGCGTGTCCAATGGTGTGGACTCCTCCACATCTTACCCAAGACATAGTTCCACATGTGTGACCTACTGGACCGCAGTGTAAGCCTGAAGCAGCGGTCAGCAGGGGCCATTCACCGAGTGTCGCCGGCTTAGGTTGGATGGTCCCACCGGCCTGCGTAGTTCAGGTTCAGTGGCATCACGTGTCACCGGCTTGCGTTGCACAGGGTTAGTGGCACCACGTGTCGCCGGCTTGCGTTGCACAGGGTTAGTGGCACCACGTGTCGCAGGCCTGCGATATGGAATTATGCCTCACTGATCGAAGGGAGACTGGTGCTGTGGCCGCTGCCACGGACTTGGGGTCACTGCCATTCAGGACTCAGGACACAGTTCCACATGTGGGACCTACTGGGCAGAAGAGGACGCCGGTGGAGTATGTAAATGAGAAAGGAGTAATGTGGGACAGCGTCGGGGGGCCAGCAATGGTCTGCGGAGGCTGCAGAGGTCGCGGGACTGGTGCTTGGAGCTTGCACCGGCACGTGGTGGGCCCTCTTTGACACACGCCGGTGTAGGCAGGTGAGCGGAGCCTCATTGGTGCGCTGGGGCAGGCATGACTGGTCTGGGGACCAGCGGCCCGGGGTGCAGCAGGCGCACAGGGACGCAGGCCCCGCCGTGCTCGGCGCAGGACTCGTGGCAGGCTGAGAGGCGCCGCCCTGGCAGTCGAGTTGTCCATTCCGAATGAGAACCACGCCCAGTGCGACAGGTTTTTAGTTCACACCCCTACGCAGGCCTGGCGTATGCAGGTCCAACCCACTACGCACGTGCATGCAGGGGGGGACGGAACGTGTGACATTTCCGCGTTCTGCCCCACAGCCTGTGGGGACATGGTAGCGTCCACTGGCCACTGCACTCCATGCACCAGCAGTTGGTCTCCACATGGCCATTTCCATGGTTTGCACTCTGTGGTCTGTCCGGCACCTCCACGCCACACCTGGTATTGGGTAGGTTCACATTACTTAGTCACTTGTCGCTCTCGCACATGCCTGCTCCATGCCTCTCCTCACATCCTGCAATTGTGTGTCTGTGGTGCCATGCCGTGGCTGGGTTGTGGGCATGGTAAGGCCAGATTCCCAATGGAGTTGTGTTGTCGTGTCTGGTCGGTTGGCATGTTGTGTGTCATGTTGTATGTAGTTGTGCTGCATGCCCATTGCCAATGTCGTGAGTTGCATGACTGTGGGCTGGAGGTGTGTGGTGTGTTCATTTTGGACTTACCAACGGGCACTGCATTTCCATGGGTGCCATCCTGGGAGCGCTGGGTGATGATGGACTGTCAGGAGATGTGTGAATCATGCACTCTGCCTGGGGAGTTGGCCACGACATTGTTGGGGAGTCCCGGGCGGGCCACTATTGCCTGCACATTCATGGTATGCGTGTGCTTTCTGATGTGGTAGTTATGTGCAGTGTCGGCAGGGGGCACGGGGGGTACATGTGTGCAGTTGATTGGCCCTGACACGTGAGGGAATCCAGCTATGGCGTAGGGACCTTGCTTGGTCTCCAGCTGCTCCTGCGCAGTGTGGGTGACGTGGAGGTGCTGGGGTACCAGGCTGATGTTGGCATCCAGGACAGGTGTGATGACCTTGGATGGGGCTGGCTGTGTGACTCCTCTGACTCTGGCAGTTGTGGGTTGGATGGTACCAGAGGCCGACATGTGCTGCGCAGCCGGCAGCTTTGTCTGCGGAGGGAAGTTGGTTGTCCGCTGGGTTGGTACCGTCAGCAGGTGGGGGATGTGGGTCAGGATGCGGGGGATGGTTGTCCTTTTGGGCCTGTAGTGGGCAATGTCCTCCTCTGGCGTTGGGTCTGGGCGGCAGGTGCGTTTCAGGTGGGTCCGCTGTCTTTGTGTAATCTGCCTCTGTGGTGTTCCCGAAGGGGGTGCGGGGGGTACTGGGGGTGGTGGCAGGCCTGGGCTGGGTGGGGGTGGGAGTTGTGGCCCTCATGGGTCTTGGAGCTGCATCATCAATGTCTCTATGGCATCTGTGGGTCTTCAGATGTGGCTCTTGGCTGGGCTCCCTTTCATGCTGCAGGTAGTCGTCCTGCTTAACACCATCAAAAGGCAGGTGTTAAATCCCTGCTGCTACCGCGGCTTATCGCCTGTTTTTGGTTCGCATCACAGATCTGGCAGTTCGTTGTGAAAGTGGTGTTGTGGTTTTTTCCTGTGTTTTTGCACGGGTACGCCTACTCTGCATCTCATTAGGGTTAGTTGGTGGTGTCCACCGTGGAGATAAGTTTTGGGGCAATTGTCGCGGGAATACTGGCGATGTCTGCAATTTGCACCCGCTTGTGAATGGGGTGTTAAATCTATCTCCACTTTTGATGGGTTAAGGTGGAGATAAATCGTCGGTAGGTCCTTGTGAATATGCCCCCAAGCGTAGGGAACCTAATTGTTATCTGTGAAAACCCCCCCACTTTTATTTTGCTTTTACACCACTGGTTTTTGTTTATCTGCTGTCTCCCTAATGGAGTCTCACCCACTGTATGCTTCTGTTGCAATTGGTTCTGAGTCACAACAGTTAGCAACTACCTTTTAAAATACAGCTGCTCTGTAAAGCTGGGCTAAGGGTTCTCTACAGATTGCTCAGAGCACATATGTAGGGATTGGGACAGCGACTGCTTTTATGACTAAACCTGGCATCTGTGCACAGAAAGCAATCAATCAATCAATCATGTCACTTATAAAGCGCACTACACACCCGCGAGGGTCTCAAGGCGCTGGGGGAAGAGCGGGGTGGTGCTGCTACTGATCGAAGAGCCAGGTCTTGAGGAGTCTTCTGAAGGCCAGTAGGTCTTGGGTCTGTCGGAGGTTGGTGGGGAGGGTGTTCCAGGTCTTGGCGGCGAGGTGGGAGAAGGATCTGCCGCCGGCGGTCGTTTTCCGGATGCGGGGGACTGTGGCGAGGGCGAGGCTGGTCGAGCGGAGCTGGCGGGTGGGGGTGTAGAAGCTGAGTCGTCTGTTGAGGTAGGCTGGTCCGGAGTTGTGGAGTGCTTTGTGTGCGTGGGTGAGGAGCTTGAAGGTTATCCTCTTGTTGACAGGGAGCCAGTGCAGGTCTCTCAGGTGGGGTGTGATGTGGCTGCGTCGGGGGATGTCGAGGATAAGACGTGCAGAGGCGTTCTGGATGCGTTGCAGCCGTCTCAGGAGCTTAGCCGTCGTTCCTGCGTAGCGGGCGTTTCCGTAGTCCAGCCTGCTGGTGACGAGGGCCTGGGTGACTGTTTTTCTTGTTTCGGTGGGGATCCACTTGAAGATCCTGCGGAGCATTCGGAGGATGTTGAAGCAGGATGAGGAAACGGCGTTGACCTGCTTAGTCATGGAGAGGGTGGGGTCGAGGATGACCCCTAGGTTGCGTACGTGGTCGGTGGGTGGCGGGGCTGTTCCCAGTGATGTTGGCCACCAGGAGTCGTCCCAGGCTGAAGGGTTGGAACCAAGGATGAGGACCTCCGTCTTGTCCGGAGTTCAGCTTCAGGCGGCTGGTCCTCATCCATTCGGCGACGGCCTTCATTCCTTCGTGGAGGTGGGCTTTGGCGGTGTGAGGGTCTTTGGTGAGGGAGAGGATCAGCTGGGTGTCGTCGGCGTAGGAGATGATGTTGAGGTTGTGCTGTCGGGCGACGTGGGCGAGGGGTGCCATGTAGATGTTGAACAGCGTTGGGCTGAGGGAGGAGCCTTGGGGTACGCCGCAGATGATCTTGGTGGCCTTGGATCGGAAGGGGCGAGGCGGACGCTTTGTGTTCTGCCGGAAAGAAAGGATGTGGTCCAGTCCAGGGCCTTCTCTTGGATCCCGGCGTCGTGAAGGCGTGTTCGTAGTGTGTGGTGGCAGACCGTGTCGAAGGCGGCTGATAGGTCCAGGAGGATGAGGGCTGCTGTTTCTCCGTTGTCTAGCAGGGTCCTGATGTCATCGGTGGCGGCGATGAGGGCGGTTTCGGTGCTGTGGTTGCTGCGGAAGCCGGACTGGGAAGGGTCCAGGATGTTGTTCTCCTCGAGGTAGCGGGTCAGTTGTTTGTTGACGATTTTCTCGGTGACCTTCGCGGGGAACGGGAGCAGAGAGATGGGTCGGAAGTTCTTGAGGTCCTTGGGGTCTGCCTTGGGTTTCTTGAGTAAGGCGGTGATCTCGGCGTGCTTCCAGCTTTCCGGGAAGGTTGCTGTCTCGAAGGAGATGTTGATTATTTTCCGGAGATGGGGCGCGATGGCTGTACTGGCTTTGTTGAAGATGTGGTGAGGGCACGGGTCTAGCGGTGAACCGGAGTGGATGGTGTTCATGATCTCGCTGGTGTCCTCGTCGTTGATATTGGTCCAGGAGAGCAGGCGGTTGGTGGTTGTGGGGGCAGTGGTCTCGGTGGTTGCCGGGGCGGTCGTGGTGTTGAAGCTGTCATGGATGTCGGCGATTTTGCGGTGGAAGAAGGTGGCCAGTGAGTCGCACAGGTCTCGCGACGGCTGGATGTCGTTGGTGTTGGAGCTGGGGTTGGAGAGTTCCTTCACGATGTTGAAGAGCTCTTTGCTGTTGTGTGCGTTGTTGTCTAGGCGGTCTTTGAGTGAGGCCCTTTTGGCGGATCTGATGAGGTGATGGTGACTGCGGGTGGCGCTCTTGTGGGCGGCGTAGCTGTCCGCTGTCCGTTCGTGGAGCCAGATCTTCTCCAGTTTTCGGCATGTTTGTTTGGAGGCCTGGAGGTCTTCGGTGAACCAGGTGGCTTTCTTGCTGGTGTGGCTGTTGGGTGGAGTCTTGAGCGGGGCGAGGGTGTTGGCGCAGTCGTCGATCCACTGTCTGAGGTTGCGGGCGGCGGTGTCGGAGGGTTCGGCGGGTGGGCTCAGGGCGAGGGTTGTGGTTAGCTGGTCTTCCGTGACTCTGCTCCAGCAGCGGCGAGGCATTTGTTCGGTGCGGTGGTGCGTGGTGGGCTTCCTGTAGGTGAAGTGGATGCAGTGGTGGTCAGTCCAGTGGGGTTCGGAGGTGTGGTTGAAGGAGACGTGTGGGCTTGCGGAAAAGATGGAGTCTAGCGTGTGGCCGGCGGCGTGGGTGGGTGTAGTCACAAGTTGTCTGAGTCCGAGGGTGGCGAGGTTGTCGATCAGGGTGGTGGAGTTGGTGTCCTTGTTGTTCTCAAGGTGGAAGTTCAGGTCCCCGAGGAGGATGTAGTCCGTGGAGGCGATGGTGTGTGTGTTGACGAAGTCAGCGATGGAATCGCTGAACTGTGGTCGGGGTCCGGGGGTCTGTAGATGAGGGTTCCTCTGAGGGTGGTGTTGGGATCGGTGTGGATCTGGAAGTGCATGTGTTCGGCGGTGCTGAGGGTGTCGTCGGTGTTGGTTGAGACTCTGAGGGTGTTCCTGTGGACGATGGCGATGCCTCCTCCGACTCCGTTGGTGCGGTCCCTGCGGGTGATCTTGTATCCGTCCGGGATGGCAATGGCGATGTCGGGGGCTGAAGCGGGATTCAGCCAGGTCTCCGTCAGGAATGCGACGTCTGGGGAGGTTGAGTCGAGAAGGTCCCAGAGTTCGATGGCGTGTTTGCGGGCGGAGCGGGTGTTGAGGAGGATGCATCTGAGGTAGTTGGGTTCTTTCCTGGGCGGTGGTTTGGCGGGGCGGGTGCTGGCAAAGCTGCAGTTCCGGCAGGTGAAGGGCCCTTGGGTGCGCTTCGGGGTGGCCTGGTAGCAGGCGTGATCTTTTCCGGGGTTGAGTGCGTGGAGGGTGCTGGCGTCGTATCGGCGTCTGTTGATGTGGCGGGCGCGGGGATGCCCGGACCAGGGGTCTGGCGCTGGGCGCGGTCACGGCGCGGATGGGCGCAGACGGGCTTGCCTTAGGCGCGCCTTCGGTGCGCCAGCGGCGCGACCGCACAGCGGCCGCCATAAATGGGGAGGTGGGAGGGAGGAGCAGGGAATGGGGCAGCGAATGGGCAGTGAGGGGGCGGGGCCGCAGGGCGCAGCGGCGGGAAACAGGCACAGAAGGGAAAACGAGCACAATCAGGGCATCAAGGGGGCACAGAAAGGAAAAAGAAATGAGCACAATCAGGGGCAGCAAGGGGGCACAGAAAGGAAAACGAGCACAATCAGGGGCAGCAAGGGGGCACAGAAAGGAAAAAGAAATGAGCACAATCAGGGGAAGCAAGGGGGCACAGAAAGGAAAAACGAGCACAATCAGGGGCAGCAAGGGGGCACAGAAAGGAAAAAAACGAGCACAATCAGGGGCAGCAAGGGGGCACAGAAAGGAAAAAAAAAACGAGCACAATCAGGGGCAGCAAGGGGGTACAGAAAGGAAAAAAAACCAGCACAATCAGGGGCAGCAAGGGGCACAGAAAGGAAAAAAAAACGAGCACAATCAGGGGCAGCAAGGGGGTACAGAAAGGAAAAAAACCGAGCACAATCAGGGGCAGCAAGGGGGCACAGAAAGGAAAAAAAAACGAGCACAATCAGGGGCAGCAGCAGGGCACACAGACGGAGCTGTGTGGTGGGGGAGCGACCTACCAGTCAAGGTCAGGGGTCGCTCTCTTCACCACGCAGCGGCCGCCATAAATGGGGAGGTGGGAGGGAGGAGCAGGGAATGGGGCAGCGAATGGGCAGTGAGGGGGCGGGGCCGCAGGCGCAGCGGCGGGAAACAGGCACAGAAGGGAAAACGAGCACAATCAGGGCATCAAGGGAGCACAGAAAGGAAAAAGAAATGAGCACAATCAGGGGCAGCAAGGGGGCACAGAAAGGAAAAACGAGCACAATCAGGGGCAGCAAGGGGGCACAGAAAGGAAAAAAACGAGCACAATCAGGGGCAGCAAGGGGGCACAGAAAGGAAAAAAAAACGAGCACAATCAGGGGCAGCAAGGGGGTACAGAAAGGAAAAAAAACGAGCACAATCAGGGGCAGCAAGGGGGTACAGAAAGGAAAAAAACAGAGCACAATCAGGGGCAGCAAGGGGGCACAGAAAGGAAAAACGAGCACAATCAGGGGCAGCAAGGGGGCACAGAAAGGAAAAAAAAACGAGCACAATCAGGGGCAGCAAGGGGGCACAGAAAGGAAAAAAAACCGAGCACAATCAGGGGCAGCAAGGGGGTACAGAAAGGAAAAAAACGAGCACAATCAGGGGCAGCAAGGGGCACAGAAAGGAAAAAAACAAGCATAATCAGGGGCAGCAAGGGGGCACAGAAAGGAAAAACGAGCACAATCAGGGGCAGCAAGGGGGCACAGAAAGGAGAAAAAAAAACGAGCACAATCAGGGGCAGCAAGGGGGCACAGAAAGGAAAAAAAACTAGCACAATCAGGGGCAGCAAGGGGGCACAGAAAGGAAAAAAAAACGAGCACAATCAGGGGCAGCAAGGGGGCACAGAAAGGGAAAAAAACGAGGCACAATCAGGGGCAGCAAGGGGGCACAGAAAGGAAAAACGAGCACAATCAGGGGCAGCAAGGGGGCACAGAAAGGAAAAAAAAACGAGCACAATCAGGGGCAGCAAGGGGGCACAGAAAGGAAAAAACGAGCACAATCAGGGGCAGCAGCAGGGCACACAGACGGAGCTGTGTGGTGGGGGAGCGACCTACCAGTCAAGCACAGGTTATGGCCTGCTAACTCCTTAAAATTCAATTGAGAATTCTACAATAAATAGCCCCTTTCTTCTTGGCTCAAGTGTAAAATGTTTGTATCTTAGTAAAGCGTGCTTACACTATACATTTTGATTGGCATGAGGTAGGAAAGTCATTGACATGTCTCTTACCAACAGATTCTGGGTCACAAATGCATTTTGAGGAGCAAGTTACTTACCTTCGGTAACGCCTTATCTGATAGGGACATGATCTTGCCACAGATTCTTTACCTTTGAATTTCCCAGGCATCAGACTGGATCCAGAAGATTTTTCTTTGAGCAATGCCCCTGTGTGCCAGTAGGTGGCATTGGTTGACTCCGTGTGACATCATCGGCGTCTTCTGCGCCGTAGTGACATTCCTGTCACGTATATAGGCACCACCTCTGCACGCTGATGTCAGTTACTGTTCACGACTTTCAATGCCAGAAGTGTGGAGACATGAAGTGCACTGACAACGGTGTGTTTTGAACTAGGGCCCTAAAAGGGATCAGCCCTGACCAAGAAACCTGTCCGCAGTGCAGGGAGGATGGGTGGGTGGGCAAGGAATCTGCAGCTAGATCATGCCTCTACCAGATAAGCGTTACCGAAGGTAAGTAACTTGTTCATCTGACAGAGACATCTATCCGCAGATTCCTTACCTTTGAATAGATGCCTAAACATTACCACCCCCAGAGGAGGGTCTGCGGACATGTTTAGACCAGAAAGTCCTGCAAGACAGAACGGCCAAAAAGGGGTTCCCTGCGGACCTGACCATCAAGGCAGTAATGTTTGCTAATCACGTGCAGGGATGCCCACGTTGTTGCCTGACAAATGTCTAGAACTGGAACCCTACATTGCAATGCTGTGGCAGCAGCCTTAGCTCTGAAGGAATGAGCTCTTAAGCCTTCAGGAGGCTTTTTCTTTGCCAGAGCGTAGTAAATCTTGATGCAGAGAATGACTCATCATAAGATAATCCTCTTCTGCACCGCACTACCTTTCTTTGCCCCGACGTAGCCCACGAAGAGTTGGTTGTCTACCCGTAAATCTTTTGTGCGGTCAAGGTAGAACGGCAACACTTTTTTTGGGTTCAGGCGAGGGAGTCACTCCTCTTCCTTAGAGGGATGCGGCGGAGCCTAGAAAGTGGGCAAGGTGACAGATCGGCTTACATGGAATGGTGTTACCACTTTCGGAAGAAAAGAGGCCCTAGTGTGAAGCACAAACTTGTCAGGGAATATTGTCAGGTAAGGAGGCTTGGCTAGCAAAGTCTGCAATTTGCTCAACTTCCTGATGGATAGGATTGCCATTAAAAAGGCTGTTTTGGTGGTAAGCACCCAGAAGGGGCAATTGTGCAGAGGTTCAAATGGAGTTCACATCAGGAAGGTGAGAAGCAGATTAAGGTCCCACTGAGGCATAATGAAAGGGGAAGGTGGGAACATATGTACAAGGCCTTCGAGGAATCTATTTACAATGCAAAATTTAAATAATGAGGGTTGGTCTGGCAGACACAGAAAGGCAGGTAACGCTGAAAGGTATTCCTTTAGAATACCTATTGCAGAGCCCTGCTGGGCAAGGGTTAGAATAAAAAGTAAAATACCAGAAAGGGAAGCAGAAAGAGGGTTGACAGACTTTTCTGTACAATACATTACAAATTTGTTCCATCAGCAGACATATACATTCTTGGTGGAGGGACGCCTGGCTGCCAAAATAACATTACAGACTTTAGGAGGAAGGTCGAATGGTGTCAACTGCTGCTGCTCAATCTCCACACAGTTTCGGGTGGAGGACCCTCCCCTGATGCTGTGACAGAAGATCCTCCCAAAAGGGCAGCCTGATCAGAGGATCGATGCTCATTTGGAGAAGCTCAGGATACCAGACTCTCCATGCCCAGTCCAGAGCCACAACAATGACTTTGGCCCGGGCAGCCCTGATCTTCTTGAGAACTCTGGGCAGGAGTGGAATGGGTGGAAAGGTGTTCAGGAGGCCTGAGCTCCACTCCAGACAAAAAGCGTCTCCAAGCGAGAGCCGCCTTGGAAAATCCAGCGCGCAAAACTGCTGAAATTGTGCATTCTTGGCGGAGGCAAACAGATCTAACCAAGGCTTTCCATACTGCTGAAAGAGACTTTGCGCTACCTCCGGATGGAGACGCCATTCGTGATCCGCTAGGTATCGACAGCTGAGTTCGTCCATCCTGCCGATCAGCGAACCTGCCAGGTGTTGAACCACCAGAGATATGCCCTGCTGATACAGCCAAGTATAGAGACGCAGGGCCTCTTGGCAAAGGGTCCACGACCCCACCCGCCCTGTTTGTTGCAGTACCATATGGCGATGGTGTTGTCCATGAACACTTGTACTAGCTTACCCTTGATGGAAGAAAGGAAGGCTTTCAATGTGAAATGAATTGCTCGGAGATCCAGCAAGTTGATGTTGAGTCTGGATTCTGCCAGAGACCAGAGTCCTCTGATATGACTTCTCCCAGATGGCCACCCCATCCGAGAAGTGACGCATTTGTCACTACGGTGAGATCTGGTTGGGAAATGGAGAGAGGTCTGCCTGTGACCCAATCGCGGTTTGTCAACCACCACTGCAAATCCTGTGCAGTTCCCTCTGCGATCTGGACCATGTTGGAGAGATTCCCCCTGATACTGCTCCCACTTGAACTTCAGGTCCCACTGCAGAGCCTGCATATGCTATCTGGCATGTCTCACTAACAGGATGCAGGAGGCCATGAGGCCCAGCAGCCTCAGAGACATTCTCACTGAAATCCAAGATAGAAGCTGTAACACAGGTATCATAGCCTGAATATCCTGGACTCGCCGCTCAGGAGGATAAGTCCGAAACTGCACTATGTCCAGAACAGCTCCGATGAAAGGAAGCATCTGAGAGGGAGTCAGGTATGACTTTGGCACATTGATAGCGAACTCCAGTGAAGGCAGGAGGTCCACCATAATCTGGAGGTGGGAAACAACAGCCTGGGGTGAGCCCACCTTCAATAGGTAGTCGGCAAGATAGTGGAAGACTGACACCCCTGATCCGCACAGATGAGCTGCGACCACCACCATCACCTTGGTCAACAACCGAGGGGTGATGGTAAGGCCAAAGGGGAGCATGGTGAACTGAAAATGCTTGTGGCCTACTGTAAACCGCAGGCAGCGCTGATGAGCAGGCAGGACGGGGATGTGGAAATAGGTGTTCTGCCAGTCCAACACTACCATCTAGTCTCCCAGGTTCAGGGCAGAGAAGACCTGAGCTAATATGAGCATCTTGAATTTTTACTTTTGAGGAAGTAGTTGATCTAGATCTAGGAAAGGACGAAGGCCCTTGTCCTTTTCGGGACCAGAAAGTAGCGGGAATAACAACCACAGCCTACTTCTACTTCTGGCACCGGAACCCTCTCCATGGCTCCCTTGGCCAAAAGAGTCATTACTTCCTCCTGAAGCAAAATGAGATGATCCTCCATCATCCGGATGGAGATGTAAGGATGGAGGGGGAGTGGACTCGAATGGGCTTGCTCCTGTGAAGTCCTCTTCTAAAGACAGAACATCCTAGTCCAATGAAAGAAGGGAACCTATGAAGAACCTAAGAGTTGTTCTATAACAACTTAAGCGTTGAAGCCAGGCTCCCGCTGTATCTGCAGAGATCGGATGCATATATACTGTCACTGAAAATAAACATTGACTGTTGGCCCTTTCTTTCCTCTTAATCTGCTAGCTATAGGCAGCGTATACATATGCTATTAGAGATTAAAGAAACCTTTTCATCAGAAATGTGACACTGCAATGGGGGCCAGATTTGCTTCCTCTTATGCCAACCTTTTTATAGGTTGGTATGAATGGGAGCATGTCTGGAAAAACATTTCCATGGTGATTATATGGATGTCATACTTTGGGAACAATATATAGATGACATTCTAATGATCCTAAATAGTTCTACGAAGGAACTTACAGCTTATCATACATTTCTCTATAATAATCAAGTCAAGGGTATACTTTCTTTAGAATGTAACAAATCACTTTTGTTCAAGACATTTCTACCATAATAATGATAATATACCATACAGAGAATTGCTTAGGCATACAAGTGACATTAGATTGAATTCAGACTATTTGGTAGAAGAAAGGTGATCTTTAGTTAGATTTAATGGGAGAGTATATCCTACGATTCTTAGATAAGGCTAGAAATAGGGCAGGGATGTTAGAAAGAGCTTCACTTCTGGAAGATAAATCAGCAAGCATAATTTCAAAAGATACGAAGAAAGAAATAAGATTTATCACTACATTTTGTGCAGTGAATAAGTAAATATGTGGGACTTTACAGAAACAATGGGAGGTTCTAATAAACGGTAAAGACTTAACCCAATATTTGTCATCTATGCCCACTATAAGCTTTAGGAGGGTTAAAACACTTAGGAATATCATAAGTCCTGTGACACAGTTAGAAATGTGGAAGATGACATAAGTAAATATTGGATCCCTGAAAAACCAAAGTTTTAAATGCAAGAACTGTGAATGCTCTAAGCATGTTCTGGATAAGAGCAAAACCTTTTGGAATCATGACAACTCTAAAAAAAATTGAGATTAGGAATATTATTATTTGTAAATCCAAATACTGTATATTATGTACAAACTCATCTGTGTCTGTAAAAAAGGTATGTGGGGTTTACTAAAAGATTTCTTAAAGATAGATGGAAGTAACACTTAAATGTGATTAAAAACAAAGACATGAAATCCTCAATATTTCTTTACTGTGTGACAAATCATAGTAATGCAGATGTTAATCTGATTAACTTATTAGACATCATGTACGATCAGGACATAGAGTAGGAAATCATGAGAGAAGTTTGAGAATTAGGGAAACATGGTGTATAATCTATGAACAACAGATTATGGCCTCAATATCAACCATGAATTATACACATCATTATTATAAGCACTGCCTTGTTTGCAAAGCCTGATGAAACTAAGCACAAATGTGAAAGTAGATTTGCTGATACATTGGATGTATTTTAAAATGAAGCTTGAAAAAATAGTTACTGTTAACAGCACATAGATCAGAGGATATATTATAAACAGTAGCTTAGTTATACATAAGAATGGACATGAACCTGTATAAATAATTGCTTTGCCAATTTCCTACTTATAATATTGATCCAAATGATGAAATTCTAAGCACATCCAGGGTAAGCTATATAATATTAGAATGGCAGACGACTTTGACCCGAGGTGTATGATAGCACAAGATAATAGAAATCAGCCTTATTAACCAAGATGTGATGGGTTCGATCCTGCCCTTGTTACTCTCCTACTGAGGAATAAACAAGTCAAATGAAGGTTGATAATATAATGATAATTACTCTAAGAAATTGAGTTGAGAAGGGTGAGTGCCCTACTCAAATAATAAACACAACGCTTGTCAGGGCCAACCACAAAAATCACTAATAAATCCTTTGCTTAACCCTCTGGTAGCTTAGCCCAAAAGTAGACAAGCTTAACTTAAAGGCAATGTGTACAGTATGTATGCAGTACTCAAACAGCAATAAAGTGAAAACTCAACAGAAGAAAAATCCCAAACCAATTTAGAAAATAACAAAATCCAATAAGTAGAACTAGATTTATGAGTTTAAGTAAAACAGCACTAAGAGGCACAAAGCGCTCTGCTCTGGACTGAGCCAAAGTCAAATGTTCAACTAGACCGCAGTAGAGTTCGGTTCGGATATAGGGACTAGTTTCGTCCGGTGGAAGGTTTATATTATACTTAGTCCAGTTCCACGTGAATAGCCTCAGTCGGAGCATGGCGTTGGCAGTGTGGTCGCTTTTGGTGAGAAGAGCTGGAGGACAGTCACAGCTTTGCATTAGCGGGAAACGAGAGGCGGCTGTTGTCGATGTGAAGAACACTGTGCAGGTGAAGTACAGATTCTGTAGCTAGGATGGTCGGGTCGGTAGTCAGATGCAGGTCCGGTCCTGACTTTGGGGAAGTCTGCTTATGCTTGCAGGCCCGGGTATGGGTCTTTTCTATGCGAAGAGCCCAAAACCTCAAGATTTTCACCTGTGGCCCAATTCTTGTAGTTTGGGGCAGTACACTCTGACTCTAGCCAAGCATGGAGGACCTGGGGAGGCACCACTTGGGGATCAGAACTCACTTCTGCAGAGCCCAGCACCAGGGTCCAGGTAAGTCCAGTTGGTTTTGGTTAGCTGGACAGTTGCCGGGAAGGCTTCTGGAATCTTGTAGTGTCCCTTCAGTTCAAACAGGAGGAACAGGAGCACAGCCGACTGACCCTTGGATTCACTTTTGGGGTCCTGGGTTCAAAACAAGCAGGTCCAGCCTTCCTTCTTCAGACATCATGGCAGTCCTTCTTCTGACTCTCCATAGGAACAGGAGTGTTCTGATGAGATGTTTTGATGGTGCTGCTTTTATACCCAGTGTCAAGTTGTGTGTCAACGTTACCCCCTTTGTCTAACTCAATCTAATTCTAGTCAGTTCTTCCCTCTTCATTGGGTATGGCTCAAATCTCTCTAAGGAGAAAAGGGGCAGGCCTAGATGTGGGCTGAATTTGTCACTCAAAGGGCAAACATCTTCAGAAGTCAGGAAGGGGCTGGATAGAGCCCTCAGGCTACCGTTTGAGGTTCAGGGGCCGCTGAGAACAACCCCCAGGCCATCCTGCTCAGGTGAGGAACAGCCTTCTCCACATCCAAGTCCCTTATGTCCTCTTTCTAGAAGGAATACACCTCATACTACAGGAGAGCCATTAACAGTCATGTGATTTTTTTTTATAATGATTTTTTTTATTGAAAGTACAAAAGTCGAATACAAAAGAGCCATTTCGAACAAGTGCCTCCACCCTGCCCTCCCTTCACCCCCACACCCGCGACGCTAAAAACATCAGAATAGGCACGTGGTAATGAGTGACCTAATGCAGGTATTCAATGTCTAATGCTTCGAGAATAGATAAAACAGTGGATAAAGGGAAGAGAAAAAGAAAGGATAGAAGTAGATATGACAGTGCATTATAGTTTGTACAATTAAATCTTGTTACGGCACAAACAAGGTGAATAAGAAGATGTCTCGATTGTGCGTACCCTGAGATTCACCCAGCTAAAACTTTCCTGGACTTGGGTGTCGCCTTTATTTCTAGATTCAAGGGGTAAATAAATCCTGCCTAGAATGGGAAACATGAATTATTACTTATATGTCTGAAGCCACTCCTGTATCCATCTATCTAAGCCAAGCAGATAAGGGTTGCCAGATGACAAGACCCTTCTTTTTTCCCCGGCTGCCCATTCTGGAGAATATAGCCTTTTCCATATGACAAGTAGAAATCAATCGGGTTAGCCAATGAGAAAATAATGGAGGATTGGGGTCCTTCCAAGATGAAGCTATACAGAGACGTAATATGGTCATAGCCACAAAAATAAGTGCACCTCCCTTCTTTCTACTGATTGTGTCTTGCACGACTAATAAAACAATCGTGGGGGTTATCTGAAATTCCCGAGAAAGAAATTTAATAAAAAAGTCTTGTATCTGACCCAGTAGAGGTGTAAGTTGGGGACAAGTAGCAAACATGTGTATCGAGTCTACACTGAACTCTGCGCATCTGGGACAAAGCGTTCCTGCCCTTGTTCCCCATTTAGCAACTCTGCCCGGTGTGATATATAAAAAAAAGGCGGTTTTAAAAAATTGTGCCTGTAATTGAGCTGATAGTAAATCACTCCTGGCGGATTGCACGGCCTGATTGAATACGTTAAAAGAGATATTCAATTTCACTAGCCATTTGTTAGCAGTGACAAGCATATCGTCAGGCACTAAACTGACTAATATAGCATATATGTATCCAATCCTGGGTAGGGTGGAGTTTTTTAATTTGTCAATAAGGTCTACACTAGAGAAACCAGCAATCCCCCCGGTCTTGCGGGTCAGAAAGTCTCTTATAGCCATATGTTTAAAAAACTCCTGTCCCCCAGATGAAATTCAGTTTTAAGTGCACGGAAGGATTTGATGCCATCGGTGGTTATCAGGTCTCCCATTTTTAATATTCCTGCTCGATGCCATTCATGTAGGTAAGAAGCCCCAAAAATTGCTGGTAAATTAGGGTTATTATTCAGAGGGGAATAATAATTCAAATTACCCAGCCCTAGAGTTTTACGGATATTGGAGAAAACTTTGTAGGCGTTCATTAAGGTCTTAAATTTTACCCGTTTGTAGTATCCGAAGGAAAGCTGCCTCCAGAGACAACCACGGGTCTCTTCCCCTAAAAGCAATTGATAAGGTGATGGTAGGCCTATATTTGGGATATGTGAATACTCTTGAAGCAGCTCTGTGCTATATTGCATGACCGAAGCCCAATAATAGAATCTTAGATTAGGTAGCACCCAACCGCCCCTCTCCAGAGGAAGAGAAAGCAGTTTGAAAGCTCGCCTTGGTCGAGAGTATACCCAGATAAATTGGGAAAATATTTGGTCGAATCTCTGTATCATTGTTTTACCCATCTCCAAAGGATGGCCCTAAAAAAGTATAACATTTTAGGAAAATAGGCCATTTTAATAAAGTTACATCTCCCCACTATGGTAAGATGTAAGTTATCTAACCGTTTAAGTGCCCGTTTGGTTTCTGTAGCTAGCGGGGTCAGATTTCTCTCTACTATCAAATCGATGTTGGCAGTTAAGGTGACTCCCAGATATTTTGCGGACTGTACCACCCGGCCATCTACCCAGTCAATTTGGTTGTCAATAATAATCTGGGTTTTGCCTTGATTAAGGGCATACCCTGAAATTTTCCCAAATTTTTTGGCCTCTTGTTCTAGAGCATTAATGGCGTTCAGAGGGTCAGGGGTCACTACCGCCAGGTCATCGGCATAAGCCATGATTTTAGTATCTAGCCCAAATCTGCTCACCACTCGAATAGATTGATTATTTTCTATAGCCTTTATGAGAGGATCTATATAGAGACGAAGAGCAGAGGTGAACACGGACAGCCTTGGCGGGTCCCCCGTGAGATTTTGATCTGCTCCGTCATGATCCCATTAATTGATATATTAGCTGTGGGATTGCTATAAAGAGCTTGTATGGCTTGTATTGCCTTAGGTCCAAAGCGCATTTTCCTCATGACGACCCAGAGAAATGACCAGGAGACCCAATCAAACGGTTTCTCAGCACCAAGTAGAATTAATGAAATCGGGTCTCCTGCTAATTGAGCTGCGTCCAGCAGGGTGATAGCTCTGCGGATATGCTCCGTGGTGCTCTTTTTAGGGATGAACCCGTGTTGCCACTGTGATACCAGAGACTCTATTCTTAAAGATAGTCTTGTTGCAAATATTTTTGCATAAACCTTAGAATCACAGTTAATTAGAGTTATTGCCCGGTACAATCCCATTTCTAGAGGAGATTTATCTTTTTTGAGGAATATTACTATCTTGGCATTAGACCAAGAGTCCGGAGGGGATGCACCGTTAAAAATAGAAGCTACCAATAAAGTGAAGAGGGTGTTTACCTGAGGGGCAAATATTTTATAAAACTCAGCCGGTATGTGATCTGCACCGGCCGCTTTCCCATCCGGAAGGCATGCCAGGGTTTTAGCTATCTAATCCCATCCGGGAGATTCCTCAAGTTGGTCATGATCTTCAGCACTAAGTGCCGCCAGGGTGATTTGTTCCAGATATTCCAAGCAGTCATCCTCTCTCAGTTTTAAGGGCCCTGTGTTGTCTTCAGAATAAAGATTCTGGAAAAACTCGCAGAATGCCTTACGGATCTTGATTGCGTCCTTTGTGATCTCGCCAGAGCTGAGTTGAATTGACAGAATTTCGCTAGCAGACGCCTGTTGTCTAATTCTGAGAGCAAGTTGATGGCCAATGTTATCGCCACATTCATATATTTTTTCCCTAGCAGAAGCCCATTTCATAGCAGTTTGCTCAGCAAATATGGACCCTATTTCTGCCTTACTGGCTATCACTTCTAACTGGGCATTTTCGATTTCGACACCCGATTTGACTGCTAAGATTAATTTTTCCTCTGCCTTTTTCATCTTGTCTTGTGCCCTCGCTAGCTGTACTTTGGCTTTTTTGTTCTTCCTTATAGAATACCGCAAGGTCTCCCCTCAGATGCCTGCCTTCATTGCGTCCAAACGGTTCTCACTGCTGCTGATCCTATATTAATTTCCAAAAACTCTTTAATCCACCCCTGCATATGTAGTCGGTAACCCTCATCATACAATAAGGCTTTTTCGAAGCTCCAGCTCGAGGTTTCCCCCCTAAACCCTAGCCCACTAATGGTTAAGATGAGAGGATTGTGATCCGACATAAAACGTGGGACGATCTCAATAGAACAGCTTTGGAGTAGTGATGAGGAGACAAGACAGTAATCCAGTCTAGCAAGCGAGAGGTGTGGAGCAGAAAAATAAGTGTACCCCGGATGAGTTGATTTTAAAGTGGCCCAGACATCGCTGAGCCCATGAGTTTGTATTAAATTAAGTAGGGCCTGATAGACTTTAGGTTTCCTACCCGTATAGGACCAGTGATCAGTTGCTTTCCAGTTGCTGGGTAGATTGATGTTTAGATCCCCAGAAATTACCAGTGGTAGAGGCCAGTGGGCGAGTTCTCCCGAGATCCAATTAATGACCCCGGGGTCGTCAGTATTGCTCCCATAAATAGAGCATAATGTAAAGACCGAATTAGAGGGGAGATGGCATTCTGCGATAACCCACCTGCCAAGAGGATCTGATTTCACCCTGCTAGAAGTCAATGGGTGTCTATTTTGAACCAAAACTCCAACCCCTCTTGTCTTTGCCCCCTGAGAGGTTCCTCCAATGACCCTATACCCCAGTGAGTTTAGTAGGTGCTTCTGGGATCCCCCCACATGTGTTTCTTGTAGGGTAATTACTTCAGCTCCTAAACAACGTAGACCCTGAGCTACTTTCTGCCTTTTCAAGGCTTCATTTAAACCACAAATGTTAGCGGACACAATTTTTAAGGAACATTGATTGTTCATATTGTTTACCATTTTTGCTTTTCTCCTAGGTATACATCTTGAATCATCATGCATTTTATGTATCCCACAATATCCTGAAATGTACTTGTTTGTGCATTTTTACCTTTCCTATTTTCTTTTCTTTTGTTTTGTTTTTTACCCTTCTTTTTATGTATTTTGGTTTCACCAACCACTATCAAACTTTCCAGTATCGTGAACCCCATCACCACCAAATCGTGACCCCCCCCTTCCCACCCTTCCCTCCCACCCCCGTACATAGAGCAATCATGGAAAACCCTGAATGATGGTTGTCAGTTAGGATGCCTCGCCGCTAGGCCGCGCCTTGATTTTAACAGGTGACATAATCGGCCTTGGACTATAATACTATAAAAATGTAAAGCCCAAAGGGGCGGACCACCCAAGTCGAAAAAATCAGAATACCCCACAATATATATCTTATGGTTAACTTCCCCATCACTCAAGTATAGCAAGGGAAAGATGTTCCGTTAACCTGGGATTACTTTCCTAGTTTATCAAATTACACTTCTGCTGGTAAATTTTCCCTCTAGCCTTTGCTTGCTACCCTTTTTTTGCCTTAATCCCCCCTAGATATTCCCCTGCCTTGACCTCGGACATGAAGATCCGTGTGGACCCGTTCAGAATAACTTTCAGTCTGGCAGGATTCATTAAAAACACTTGAGCGCCTAACTGTTGAAATGGGGTGATTAGTTGGCGCAGATGCGCTCTACCGTTGTGTGGCAAAAGTCCGGTTTGGCAAAAAACATCACACCATTAGCCCCCTTCGGTGAGTTCGGACGGGCCTGATCATACACAAACTGTCTGAGGAGGAAGTTCCCAAAGAGCACTAAAAAAGCCCTGGGCTTTCCACCGGAAGAGCTGCTGCCACTTCGACTCGATTTTAGATTGAAGGGGAAGCGGTGCGCTCGCTGGATTTCATAGTCCCAGTACCAGTTTGTTTGAGTCGGGAAGGTTTCACGTAGCAGTTTTACAATATAGCGCCTTGGGTCGTCTCCTTCGGCTCCTTCCGGGATGCCTAGCAGTCGGAGATTGTTCCTGCGCTGTCGATTTTCTTGCTCTTCCATTTTCATCCTGACATCTACCAGGCATGCCTCGTGAGCAGACCCCTGACTCTTTAAAGTGGTTACCTCCATTTCTAGGCTCTCTGCGTGGCCTTCAACCAAGCTGACCCGGTCGCTGATGTCAGTGCATATCTTATTTCATTTTCGCAGGCCCCCTTGTAGCTTTTTAGCTGCCCCCTTAGCGGCTCGATTATCAGAGCGAGCCTCTTCTTGGAATTCTTCAATCAAGGCCAAGATTGAGGATAAGGAGGGTTCTATCGTGGGTTCTGTTGTTGTTATAGATTTGGCGTTTTCCCTGATAGACACCTGCTCAGCTTCATCCCGTGGGGGAAAGGACATTTGCGAGTCTGAATAGTCTCATTTAAGTTGGCTGCGTCTCTTAGGAGGGTTTCTATTTTTCTTCTGGTGTTGTACCGTCCCCGTGTCTTTAGAGAGATCAATGCTAATGTCTTCACTAGGGCTAGTTTGATCTCCATCAGAGGTTGACAAAGAGCCATCTGAGACAGAATAGAAATGTTCCCCGCTGATCTCTGGGGTCCAGGGGGCTTTGAGGCCAGGATTGGGTTCTACTCTGAGGATGTAATCCGTAATACCTGTTGCTAGGTATTTTGACCCGGTCGCGCTGTCCGCCAACGGCTTGGTGAGGCTTAAGTGTAGAGCGGTCGAAGAGGCAGAGTCCGGGAGAGACATTGAGCCTGAGTGTAGTGTAAGTCTGGCAGTCTCTTCAGTTAGGGGAGTAGTAATGAACAGGTTGCTAGATGAGTTTGCTGAAGCCACTAGTCCCTCTGTGCCACTTTGATCTACCGGCTGCTCACTAAGTGGCTGAGATTCATCCTTTTGTACAAGTATGTCACCTTCTTGGGACCCACTCGGTTTTAGGCCAGGGTTCAGACTCTCCTGGGCCTCTCCGGGTAGATGATCTAGTTCGGGCGCAACCGGAGGGGTAGAGCTTGGAGCACCATCCAGAGCAGTATCAAGATTATAAGGCAGTGTCTTGGGACCAGTGAGCATTTCTACAATCGTAGGTTGAAAGCTTTCCTTAGCTCCCCCAGCGCCCCCGCCACCCCCGATTTTCCCCGTGGCCCGTTTAAGACAATTAGCCTCGCGTTTACCTCGGAGTGAGTTGTCCAGTATAGCTGCTTCCCCAGGAGCGGTGCTTCTTGGTGTGGGCTCGGTTGCCTTTGGCTTGTTGGTTTTCCCAGCCTTGAAGCCCCTGGTAGACATCCTCAGACACAAACGCCGTCCCCGCGTTGGTGGCAAGAGTCTCGGAGTGAGCGCGAGCACCGAAGGAGCAAAGTAGCACAATATCGGAAGGCAGAAGAAGAAATACAGCGTTATTCCCAGCACGACGCACTTCCCACAAGCAGAGATGACTTTCGTGCTTCCCAGGGCTAGATAACAAAGGTGCTGCACACGCGTTCCGCTCCCTCTCGGACTCAGCGTTGCCAACAGGGAGCCCGGAAGGAATATGAGCACCAAAGTAATAAAGCAGTACGGAATCCAGAGGTAGGAGAAGAAATGTAGCGCTCTTCCTGGCGCGGTGTATTTCACAACAACAAAACTGACTTTCGAGCTTCCCCGGACTTGGAAGCAGAACGGTTGCGCTCGCGTCCTTTTCTCTCATAATTTCAGCTTTATGGTCCCGGAGTGAGCGCGAGCACTGAGAATACAATGTAACACAATGTCTGATGACAGAAGGAGAAATATAGCGCTCTTCCTAGCGTGGCACACTTCCGATAAGCTAAAATGTTTCCCCGGGGTTGAGAGCGGAGCTGCTGCCCTCGCGTCCTGCTCCCTCGTGGGTTCAGCATCGTTGATCAGTCCGCATAGCCGATGGTCGAGATGCATGGCGTGCGCTGCTGTGCGGAACGGATTCACGCTGACACCATCTTGCCCCCCAAGTACTTACAGTCATGTGATTTTGGACGCTGACAGAAAGGCTAATTTGGTCTAGGCAGGAAAATGCCAACTATCTAAAAGTGAAAGAAAAAGAAGTTGACCTGAACCTATTGTCAGTTATCAGCACAACAAACTTTGGCTGTAATGATCAAAAAATACATTATTTCTTTTTGGTCAGGTTTTTATTAACCCTTATTATTTTAAAAAGGAGTTATTTGATTTTTAAACAATACATTCCAGTATGAAAAAGACACATTATCATATCAAGAAGATTTTGTACAGTGATCAAAAGAACATTCAGTGGACTAATTCACAAAATATAAAGAATATACACAAATTATGCACACAATACTGCAAAAGACACAACAAAAACTGTTATTTTTACAACAATTCAAAAATTGTGCATAATAAATCCAAAAGAACAACAATTCATGTAAACAAAAGAACAACAATTCATGTAAGAAAGAGGGAAATGAAATTTGAATCCCTCGACATCAAAACCGAAATCAATCAGAAAATGCCATGAATGGGCAATGCCGACGCGTTTCTGATCCCAGTCCACCAGGTACTAGGACTCTCATCAGGGCTTCTGAATTTCAAACTGTACACTATGCTTCACTTCTATGAGCAGCGGTGTTTATCTAAAGTAGCCAAACAAACATCACTATTATTAATGTTCCTTAAATGCTCCATTAAAAACAACTGCACCAAAAATTGACTGGGAATTGAAATCGTACCTGTAATGGTACTTTATATTCCCTGCTTGATACCTGACACCGCATTCAATCAAAGCTCTGTTGGGTTTCTATAGGGAAGTGAAAGGAACCCGTTATATGTGGAGGAGACTTAGGTAAATACTATTTAAAGCATTGTTATCTAGTAGCCACTTTCTTTGCGTGTGCGCTCAGTTGAAAGGGGTTATTTTTGTAGATAAATTTCTCTTCAAACTGAGCCATGAAGAGGACCGCCATCTCCGGTGCGAAGGAACAGCCCATGGTGGTCCCCTTCACCTGGATATAAAACTGGTCCTCAAATTTGAAATAGTTTTTCATTAGAGCAACTTCTGCTAACTTTAAGATGAATGCAGTGGGGACTCTGTGTGGTATTTGTCGACTTTCAAGGTATAATTCAATTACTTGCAGTGCTTCTTCCTGGGGGATCTGGGTGTACAGAGAAATCACGTCAAAAGACACCATCAATTGTGTTTCACCATTAAATTGGACCCCTTCTACTTTTGTAATAAAGTCAGTGGTGTCCCGCAAATAAGAGGGAACTTCAATCAAAAAAGGTTTTAGGAAAATATCAACATACTTCGAGATCGGCTCGAGAAGAGAGTCGCAACCCGAAACTATGGGTCTACTTTTGTAAACATTTGGGCTTAACCGAGAAATGATTTGTGTCACTTTTTGGTTTTATAACAGAATACGAGGAAATCCCCCTGAAAGAAGCTTGTATAAATCACGAGCAGGAGCTCGTTTTTCAGGTATGCGCACACGCAAAGAAAGTAGCTACTAGATAACAATGCTTTAAATAGTATTTACCTAAGTCTCCTCCACATATAACGGGTTCCTTTCACTTCCCTATAGAAACCCAACAGAGCTTTGATTGAATGCGGTGTCAGGTATCAAGCAGGGAATATAAAGTACCATTACAGGTACGATTTCAATTCCCAGTCAATTTTTGGTGCAGTTGTTTTTAATGGAGCATTTAAGGAGCATTAATAATAGTGATGTTTGTTTGACTACTTTAGATAAACACCGCTGCTCATAGAAGTGAAGCATAGTGTACAGTTTGAAATTCAGAAGCCCTGATGAGATTCCTAGTACCTGGTGGACCGGGATCAGAAACGCGTCGGCATTGCCCATTCATGGCATTTTCTGATTGATTTCGGTTTTGATGTCGAGGGATTCAAATTTCATTTCCCCTCTTTCTTACATGAATTGTTGTTCTTTTGTTTACATGAATTGTTGTTCTTTTGGATTTATTATGCACAATTTTTGAATTGTTGTAAAAATAACTGTTTTTGTTGTGTCTTTTGCAGTGTTGTGTGCATAATTTGTGTATATTCTTTATATTTTGTGAATTAGTCCACTGAATGTTCTTTTGATCACTGTACAAAATCTTTTTGATATGATAATGTGTCTTTTTCATACTGGAATGTATTGTTTAAAAATCAAATAACTCCTTTTTAAAATAATAAGGGTTAATAAAAACCTGACCAAAAAGAAATAATGTATTTTTTGATCATTACAGCCAAAGTTTGTTGTGCTGATAACTGACAATAGGTTCAGGTCAACTTTTTTTTCTTTCAAATTTATGGCCCTACCTGTTCCTTGTCCTTGTGGGCCTAACTCCTTTCAAGTCTAACTATCTAAAAGTGGCATTTTCTTTATAGTAATTTAAAATCTGAACTTACCATTAAAAAGGACTATTCAAAACAATTCAAAATGAGCTGAAGAAGTATTTATCTATCTGCTTCAAAACTGAAGTTATCGCATAATAAATATAATGAGGCAACCCATTGTTAGTCTATAGGAAAATGAGCCTTGCTACAGTGAAAATCGATTTTAGGAGTTTTTCACTGTGAGGACATGTAATGTTTAAGTACACATGTTCTACCTCTTATGTATAGGGCCTTCCTTAGGGATGACTTATAAGTATTAAAAAGGAAGGTTTAGGCCTGGCTAAACGTTAATTTTGCCAGGTCGAAATGGCAGCTTAAAACTGTCCTACAGGCTGCAGTGGCAGGCCTGTGACATGTTTCCTAGTGCTACTTTAGTAGGTGGCACAATGAACACTGTAGCCCACTAGTAGCTAGTTGCAGGCCCTGGATACATGTTGTACCATATACTAGGGGCTTACAAGTAAATTAACAGTATCTGGTGTATACAAATTTTACTACTACTTAGAATGGACAAGAACAAGCACTTACTAGTGGTTAGCAGGAGTAACGTGTGCAGAGACCTAATGCCAACAAAAATGGGTTCGGTAAAATAAGGGTAGCGAAGGCAAAAAGCTGGGAGAATACCTACCAAAAAAGGGCCATTTCCAACAATCACCCTCATAATACAAAGAATTCTATAACAGATGTTGTTGTGCTGAATTCACCCATTTAGATGAGGTTCTTTTTAATCACTAAGTTGACCCAAATAAGAAATAATAGTTGACATCATCTAACTGCTTTTGAGTTTAGAAACTGTTGGTAGTGGTGGATAAAACCTGTGATTTTGACACAGTAGTTTGATTGGCTCATTTCAACCATAGAATTATGTGAGATGTGCGATAACAATGAGGTTCTCATAAATTATTATTTAGGAAATAATTCTGAGTACGTCACAACTCAGACGTCCGGTAGAATCTCTCAGGTTGCTTTTGGATCTGGATACCCAGGTCTTCACAATTTTAGAATGCCAGAGATAAGGGCGAGCCCTTCCGTTAGCCACGTTGCTGCCGGCACCAGGTCGTGCCTTTCAGAAAAATGCCCTCCAGAAGAAGCCCCAAAGGAGGAAAAAAAAAACAGGGTAAAAGACCTCCAGACTAGAGATGGGGCTTCAGAAAGCCAGAGATTCTTGACTGATGGAAAGGTCAGATTAGCAGAAGACTGGATGACACCAATCTCAGTATAGACATTGGGCTGGAGGAAGTACTGCTTTCACTGGAGAAAAGTAAGACTGGTGACAATTCATCAAGGAGCATGAAACACGATGAAGGAAACCACTCGAAGCACTGCAAGATAGGAAATTACATCAAGCCAAACAGTCCTCCATGAAGGATTGGGAGCTACTTAATACATTCTAAAATGTGGTGGCCATTTGGAATTGAGATACATATCCAGTCGCTACGGGGGAGGGATCATATGGAACTGAAGAGTTGGGTGAGCTAGTTCCAGCATGGAGACCCCCCCATTGGGAAGGGAACTGGTGTGCAAGACTGCACAGGTGGGCTGGCCGCCTGAAGGTGAGTGAGAGGGGGCAGGGTGTGGTCACTACCATTGACTACTCCGCACTCTACGGGTAACAATATTAGCACGTCCTACCCGCCCAATTGAGAGTCAGTGGAGGAAGGAGAGTGGAGAGCTCTCCAAACAGCGGCTTAACAGAGTATATCTTTGCTTTATATTTGTAATTTATATTTTAGGATAGTGGTATTTTTACGTACTTTACAAATTAAAAAACTTTATGCATGGCATGTGTATATATGGACTTATCGCTTAGATTTTAGGTCAGATTTCTAACAAAAACTAACAAAAGATATTAGTCGAATTAGTGGTAGGACAATCTGATTGTCTACCCTTGAAATAAAAAATCCCTTTAGCGTACAAAAGGACCCGAAATTATGCCACAAGTTCGCCACCCTTTGAAGATATAAAAGAGGAGTACTCATTGCATTTGGTTTCATAAGGATAGCACAGGGAGGGTAGTGGCTCTTTGATACATGTGGTCCAGTGCCCGTGTGCATTGGGTCCCCCTGGGGGAGCAGGAATGTTAACCGTGTAAATATTTTTCTTAGCTAGTTTGCTCACCTCAGGAGACCAGGAGTACTGTTGCATTTTGAATTGAATTTCTCCTTATTGGAGACATGGGAAAACTTGGTGCTGTCTCCTCATCTGCTGGTGATCAGAGGAACACTAACCTCCACTCTAGAGGATCCCCTGGGCCTCAGCGGTGTAGGCCTGTGCCAGAGGTAGAAGCACCTCACTTACCACACTTAATATTGGAGAGGCACAGGGCGCGTGAGTAAGGAAGAAGCATCGTGTTCTACCTCTGATACCTCGGGGGTGCTGGCCGGAGATTTCTAGATCAAAGCAGCTCCGATAAAGGCCCTTCTATGCCGGAAGGAGGATAAAAAGGTGCCAGCAATCCCACCAAACATTTTAGGAAACAAGCATTGGCATAGCCATTAGGTCTCGCTATTGGAACTTTTTGTAAGTTCCAATAAGGTTCATCCGCTTCGTAAGGTTTTTATCCGGTCTTATTTGCCGACAAGGCATAATTACTTTTGTTGCCGTGACCAGTGTTTCCTAACCTTGCGGCAATCATCAATTAAAGTGGCCTGACCCTAAAATGGCGGCCAAAGTGTACGGGAAGCGCTCTATCTGTCCGTGCGGAGCTGTGCTGTAAAGATTTGCAACACAAACAAATATTTTAAGTAAGACTGTGTCCGCTTGCTGTAAGGAACGCTTTTTTGCATAAATCTGATCCCACCAGCATGACGATCTTCCCCAGAGCGGGGCCTGGCCCTAAGATGGCGCCCATGATGTAGCTATCGGCAAATCAACCAGCAATATAGCCGTCTGTGGTTGCTGCGACGCTGAGCTTCATTTCAACCCTTCCTTATGGCACCAAGCTGGGGAACAAACTGCCAATACTGTTCAGCCGGGAACCAGCTTGTCCCGCTATGTATCTCATACAGGATGTCTTCAAGATGGCCGACAGATGATCAGCGCCGGCCCGGAACTCCCCGGCTAGGGATCGCCTTTTTGGCTTTAATCCCCTGGAAGCTACCCCCTTTCTTGGACCCTTATATACACCAGGGGTTAGATTTGACTGCGGCTCTCATCTCTCCAACTCCCGCGTTTAAACTCGAAATCTTCAGAGGAACCGTGATTATTATCCTGACTGCGGAGACTGAGTAATATGGCTGATGCCCGGTGGAGCTGCCTAGACAGCTATAGAGGAGATCGGCTGTAGTTCACCCCCTCGGCCGTCACCTACCCAGCCGGACATTGGGCACTGTTCTCCTCGTCTCCCCGCTGTGTCTCCTTCCTCCTCCTCGAAGTACCCCCTCCTTGAACCTTGTTACTCTCCGGGGGTCTAAGGATTGCAGTCCTTTGATTCTCCAATTTCCCCCAATTGAATTTGAAACCAACCTCAGCAACTTCCGAGGAATATGTGAACATTCTACCGACCACGGAGACCTAGCAATTTGACCGATGACCGGTGGAGCAACCTAGGTAGCTATAGAGGAGATGGGCTGTGGATTTCCCCCTCGGCTGTCACCTACCCAGCCGGACATTGGGCAGACTTTCCTTCGTCTCTCTGCAGTGTCTCCTTCCTCCCCCACCTTCCGACGATTCAGCCGGCTTGTTTGACTTTCTCTTTGTCTTTAGGTTCCCCTGAATTACTTCCCCCCCTTGCCGGTCTTTCCTGACCCGATCTCCTTTCCAACCTTTTTTTACTTTTCCCCTCTTCCTCCTATACCCCATAGGATATGTGTATTTGTTTAAGCAATGCTCTAGTAACTCATTGTAAGATTCTCATGCAGCTGAAAGATGACACAGGACGCAAGTATGGCGAAGACCTTTAGGTTTATTCCAAGGAAAGGAAAGACCCATCCAAGCCACAGCCAGTCTGGGTAACAGCTCCAAGCATTTGAACCAAGACATTCTAACACCTAGGAAACTCAGTACAGAACACAACCATGATCATGGAACCATAGGTAACCATGGCACCAGGACATCAGAGACTAGCAAGTCTCAGATGCCACACACCTTCCCCCGTTAACACAGAAAAGAAAGATGTATGGAGGTAACAAATTAAAAAAAAAACAAGTGAAAAAGAAAAACAATATGATGATTACGAAACATAGTCCTTTAAATAGCATGGCTTCTTAACAATCCTAGAAGACACACGTGGAGAAGCAAAAGAGTCAGTAGTCGAATCTTGTCCAGATGTAGACTTTTCACACAAAATGGAACCAGAACACACACAAATTCTACTTAGATTCCAAATTCTGTGGTCCTGAGTCCTTACAGCATTTTTGAACACCTTAACAACATGCATTGGCTTTGAGAACTTAACTTTAGAGCCCGAGAGTTTGATAACCACCCAATCACCGACCTTAACCACCGTATCTTTAGTGGATTTTCTGGCATCAAAATGTAATTTCCTAGCTAAACATTTAGCCTCTTCCTTCTTTTGCCAGTTAATTGCATTCTTTTGAGGAGAGGATCCAGAGACAGACTCCTCCAGATGCCTTACCCATGAGGGTTCAACTAGGGTACATGGAGCCCTTCCTTTGAAGAGAACAAAGGGGGACTGACCGGTAGAACTGTGAGGAGTTACTCTATAATTCTCAACCTTTCTTAGGACTTGTTCCTTCCAGTTAAGCCCAGAGTTTTTGGCCCAGGAGATGGTTTCTTTCAACACCCTATTGCACCTTTCCACCATCCCATTGGTTTCCGGGTGGTAAAGGGAGCATTTTTTATGTTTTATGCCCCGGTTCTTCAAAAAGGTTTCCATTTCTTTCGAGACTAACTGCACCCCATTGCCCGTGAGAATGGATTCAGGGTACCCTTCTCTGGCTATGAGAGTCTCTAAAAATTTAATTACTTGAACAGTCTCTATGCTAGAGGTAAAATGGATTTCGGGCCACCTGGAAAATAAATCTAGGAGAACCAAAATGAAACTTTGCTGACCATTGGAATGAACAGGACCCACAATGTCTAGAGCCACTTCTTTCCAAGGCCCGTGAGGAAGCTCC
This sequence comes from Calotriton arnoldi, assembly GCA_963921515.1. Lineage (NCBI taxonomy): Eukaryota > Metazoa > Chordata > Amphibia > Caudata > Salamandridae > Calotriton > Calotriton arnoldi. The sequence continues at coordinate 2,366,234 of CAWUFW010000836.1, forward strand.
CTGATAACCATCGGTTGGACTCTCAAAAGTTTGGCTTTTTCACTCGTAGCACACACCATGCAGTCCCTTATGATCCTTTCAACCTGTATATCCATTCCAGGCCACCAGTAAGAGGACCGGAGCCTCTCCTTAGTCCTAGACATACCAGAGTGAGACTCATGAGACAAATTAACCAACTCTTTGCGAAGCTCAAGCGGAGGTATCAACCGTGTGCCACGTACAAGCATCTCATCACACACAGCCAATTCATCTTTGACCCCCCCAGAACTTGGAAGCCTCCTCAGATGCCTGTTTTTATGTGTGCCAGCCATTGCGGATGAGACCCATTACTTCAGACAACACAGGATCCAAGGATAACTTGAGGCGCCACTGACATTCATCAATGATCCCTTGACCCACCACACACACATGAAAATCATTTTCACTCCAATCTTCATCAACATTATCATCAAGAGGTCCATCAACAACCAATCTCGAAAGCGTATCAGCAACACTGTTCTCCACACCAGGGATGTATCTGATCTCAAAGTCATATTCTTGGAGAGCTATGACCCATTTGCTTATCCTACCAGAGACTTGGTCTATCCCTTTTTAGAGAAAATCTCACACATGGGCTTGTGATCAGTTTTAACTAAGGATTTTGTTCCCCAAAGAAACTTCTTCAGTTTTCTGATGGCCCAAAATACCGCGAGAGCTTCGCGCTCAATCACAGAGTAACGCGACTCAGGGTCCTTAAGCCCTCGAGAGATGAACGTGATGGTTTCCATGCCCTTCTCACTTTCTTGCTGGAGTACCGCACCCAACCCCTTAAGGCTGGCATCAGTGGTAACAATAGAGGTTTTGGAGGGATTAAAACTCTTGAGATTAGGGGCATCCTTGAGTTTCCTCTTAAGAGAAATAAATTCACGATTGCAATCTTCACTCTACTTAAATTCGATACCTTTCTTTAAGAGCCCCCTCATACTGGTGCAATGCTCTGCAAAACCCTCAACAAACTTATTGTAATATTCGGTCATACCGAAAAACTTCATAAGTTCTTCTCTACAAGATGGGGCTGGCATGTGAGAGATAGTGTCTACTAAATCTGATTTAGGCGCAATACCTTCTCCTGAGATTGTGTGCCCCAAGTAGTGAATGGAAGAAGTCGCAAACCGACACTTCTCCAACTTTATGGTGAGATTAGCTGCTTCAAGCCTACCCAAGACAACATCGAGGCGATTCTCATGTTCCTCATGATCTTTACCAAACACAAGAATGTCGTCTTGGTAGACGCAGACACCATTACAATCTTTGAGAACCCTCTCCATTGCACGCTGAAAAATGGACGCCGCAGACACAAGGCCAAACGGCATCCGAACAAACCTAAAAGTCTCAAACGGGGTAATAAAGGAGGTAAGATCCCTTGAAGATTCTGCTAGCTCAATCTGGTGATAGGCGGATGCTAAATCAATGGTACTGAAGACTTTGGCACCTCCCAACAACGCTAGCAATTCTGAAATGTTAGGCAGTGGATATCTATCCACTACCACGCATTTGTTAAGTTGCCTCAAGTCCACACACAAGCGTAGTGACCCATTGGCCTTGCGTGCAGCCACAACCAGAGCAAGCCAATCTGTGCTAGTAACTTCCTCAATTATTCCCCCTTCCTTGAGTTTCTCTAATTCCTTCTTCATCTCTTCTCTCACAGCTAAAGGTACACTTCTGACCTTGCTGCTAGAAGCTTGTGAATTGGGGCATAAAGGAATGTCCAATTTGAAATCTTTAAGACACCCAAGTCCATCTCTAAAAACTTTGGGAAATTTCCTTCTAATGCGTGTTTCAACATTGACATCAGAATTCACATGAATAGCTTGAACATTTTGTTTAAGAATGATGGGAGAAGAACTACTTGGGTTTAGCATGACTCCTAAGTCTCCCTGGTGAAACCAGCTAATGATGCTGTCACCTTTTTGAGAAACATAAACTTTGCCAGAAACATATCGCCCCCCGTACTCAATGAGACCCAGAAAGTAACCACAAAGTGGTATGGGCTCACCACCATAGGCCAAAGGGCTTATGTCAGGCTTCAGAAGGGAAATCTTGCAGGCAAGTTTAGTTTGATAGAAGGTTTTGGATACTATGGTGATTTTAGCCCCTGAATCAAAAAGAACTTTGGTGGATTCACCTTCCACCTGAATTGTGTCAACAGGACAAGATTTTTGTTCAGGAGAAGACTTTTGTTCCAAACTAGAGTCAATTTGAACAACAATTTGTCCACATACAAAGTCTTCCTCAAGAAAATCAGATTCTATACAATTAACATTAGACGCAGACAACTTGCTCTTGCAAACAACAGAAAGATGACCCTTTTTCTTGCATTTAGAACAGACCACCTTCAAAGCGGGACATTTTTTATCATTGGCGAAATGTCCAACTTTGTCGCACCTGAAACTCTTAGGAACAAACAGCTTGTTTTTAGACCTGACAGTGTTATCACCTTTTGATACAGTCTTGGCTTCTTCCTTGACAACTTGAACAGAAACTTGCTTGTCTTTCTTCAATGTATCAGCACACTTTAAAGAATGTTCAATCCTTTTAGCCACTTGTAACACTTCATCTAAAGAAGATTCGTCTCTCAGCCAGAGTTCCTCACGAATCTTTTCAATACTGCACCCCAACATGAATTGGTACCTGATTCTCTCATCAAGCAACTCACCAAATTTGCAGGAAGAGGCGAGTTTCCTAAGATGGGTGACATACACCTCAACCGATTCACCATCATTTTGTAGTCTCTTGACAAATTGGTACCTTTCTAGTATGGTGCTTACTTTGGGCAAATAATGCTTGTCAAGCTTTTTCATACAGATCTCGAACTCATTGAGGTCTCTGCTTTCTGCATCACTAAGCTCGGGCAGGTGATCGAAAACATCTTGCCCTTCCGAGCCAAGGCAATGCAAAAGAAGAGATGTTCTGCGCTCAGCACTAAGGCTTACACCACAAACCTTGGCATAGCGCTCAAAAACCTTTTTCCACTTTTGCCATTTAATTCCAGGTTCACCCGGTGACATCAAAAAAAAGGGAGGAGCTGTTACATTTTTCATGACTGCTAGCAAAGATAGTAACCCTAGTCAGAATCAAAATAAATGAACATTGAAGAAAATGCAATGCAATGAAAAATACATTAGAAACTCAATATTACAACTATCAGTAAGTGCACACGTAATAAAAATGAAAAACAGATGAAGAGTTCAAGCTTGTGCGTGTGTCACAGATGAACGTCACTTACAGCAAATGTGTACCTATCACAGAAAACATGAGGCAGTAAAAAGATGCAGGAGTGTGAGTGTGTCACAGAAGTGACACACAAGCGAAACTTGGAGAATGCAGCCAAAGTGTGCGTGTCACAGAAACGGCACGCAACAATGTAATCCACGGAGAATAAACAATGTGTGCGTGTCACAGACGAATCTTACTTGCAGCTGTGCACACCAGCGTGTCACCCAATCTTTCAAAATGATGAGCTTCCTAAAGTGAAATAAATCAAAATAGGCTGTGCCAATCAGCGTGAAGACTGAATGACTCAAAACCATTAAAACTTGTTGAAAAAGAAATGAAGACAATAAATATAATGTGTGCGCATCACAGAGAGGAAGCGCAACAAACGTGAATGGAATCGTGCAGCCACTGAAGCTTGAAGCTTGAGGAATGTGTTGCTAGGTAACCAAAATTGAAGAAAAGAATAAAAGCCAAAACCCAAGATGGCCGCCCAGGCAGCACCGGGTTAAAACGTGGTGATATCACTCCTTGCAGTCCACATCAGGAAACGAGAGGCACGAGAAGGAGCGCGGACCCAAGGTTGAACGAAAACAACAATCAAGAGGCTTGCAAGAACGGAAGGTGAACGCGCGTGAAAACTCAGCGCGCGTTTAAAAATGTCACTGAGGCTTACGAGAAGAGAAGGTAAGCGCGCGTGAGGATTCAGCGCGTTTTAAAATGTCACAGCGCGTTTTAAAATGTCACACATTAACTGTGAGCAGCGCTAAGACCGTTGTACCCGACACTTGACAGGCTCCAATGACAGATCCTCGCAGGTTAAAACTGTCACAAATAAACTGCAGGCAACACCAAGACAGTTGTACCAGAAACTCAACAAGCCTCAAAAAGCAACATGTTAATGGTGGGCTCAGTCAAAACTGTTGGGATGAAAACTGTTGATCTTCACACGCGACTCGCCTTTCAGATATTTCAGATATTTCAGAAATTTCAAATACAAAAAAGAAATGTCTTCGCGCTAGCGCAGTATCCAGACCCTTTTAATAGAGTTTGCTGAATAAGCTGAGAAGCTGGGTAATGTCTGGGTCACAGTAAAATTAGGGACGAGCCCGCGTCGACTCTAAATCACAGGGGAATAAAGGTGAAAAACGCGGAGAAAGCTCCCAGTCCCCAAAGAGAAGTAGAACAGTACAGTACCTTGAGGATGATATAGAAGGAGTTAAAGTTGAAGAAAAAGTTGAGGCTGTTGGGTCTTCCTCCTTTCCAGCTGCCGACTACGCCAGTGTAAGATTCTCATGCAGCTGAAAGATGACACAGGACGCAAGTATGGCGAAGACCTTTAGGTTTATTCCAAGGAAAGGAAAGACCCATCCAAGCCACAGCCAGTCTGGGTAACAGCTCCAAGCATTTGAACCAAGACATTCTAACACCTAGGAAACTCAGTACAGAACACAACCATGATCATGGAACCATAGGTAACCATGGCACCATGACATCAGAGACTAGCAAGTCTCAGATGCCACACTCATGTTACTGCATAACACTGTTTTTCTCCATGTTATACTTGGCTCCTGTAACTGATGGAATTCTATAACTCGATAATCGTCATGTAAAGCGCTCTGATACCTCCGGGTCTAGCCAGCGCTATATAAAACTCTGCAAATAAGTGTTTAGCCAGAGCTATTGGCTTTGCCAATGTCTTTAAGCTATGTTGTAGAGCATTGTGGCTGCTGTGCAACATGTTGAAAAGTTATAATAAAAAAGTGTTATAAGCATTTTTGTTACCTTATATATAACCCATACGATAACAGGAGCGTGGAGGTTGGGAAATAGTACCTGAATTACAACACAAGCAGGGGACGGACACTAAGGGAGAATCAACAGATGCCAGATTCCGGGGGCAGACTGAGGTGGTGCTGAGTGATGCTGCTGAGGTGGTGCTGAGATGGTGGTGTGCTGCTGCGGAGCTGATGCTCAGGTGACACTGAATAATACTCAGATGGTGCTGAGTTATGCTGAGGTGGTGGCTTGCTGGTGTGGAGTTTATGCTCCAGTGATGCTGAATGATACTGCGGTGGCGCTGAGTGATGCTGAGGTGGTGCTGAGTGAAGCTGTGGTGCTGAGTGATGCTGAGGTGGTGGTGCTGTACTGGCGCTCAGGTGGTGCTGAGCTGGTGTTCAGGTGGTGCTGAGTGATGCTGAGTTGGTGCTGTGCTTAGGTGATGCTGTGCTGATGTCAAGGTGGTGCTGCACTGATGCTGAAGTTGTGTGTGTTGATGCTAAATTGCTGCTGAGTTGGGGCTGTGCTGTTGCTGAGGTGGGGCTGCGCTGGTGGTGGTGCAGTGATGCGGAGGTGGTGCTACGCTGATGCTGAAATGGTGCTCTGCTGGTTTTGAGGTGGTGCTGCACTGATGTTGAGGTGGGGCTGCGCTGATGTTGAGGTGGTGTTGCGCTGGTGCTGAGGTTGTGCTGCGCTGATGCTGAGTTGGTGCTGCACTGGTGGTGGTGCACTGATGATGAGGTGGTGCTGTTCTGATGCTGAGATGGTGCTGTGCTAATGCTGAGGTGGTGCTACTCAGGTGATGCTGAGTGATACTGAGGTGGTGATGAGTCATGCTAAGGTGGTGCTGAGTCATGCTGAGGTGGTGGTGCTGCGCTGGTGCTCAGGTGGTGCTGAGTGATGCTGTGTTGGTGCAGTCCTGAGGTGATGTGGCACTGATGCTGAGATAGTGTGATGCTGAACTGGTGCTGTGTTGGTGCTGAATTGCTGCTGAGGTGGTGTTGCGCTGGTGCTGAGGCCTCTTGCTGCCTCACTCAATGCCAACAGAAAGGAAAGGAGCGGGGGGAGAGAAACACTTTGTTTGTGCTTGGAGGGTGGGGGGAGGGCTCCTAACGAGAAGCAGAAGGGGGGAATAAATTAAAAACAAGGACAAGTAAAGCATGGCGCTCCTGTAGCTGGCGCAGCCCTGAGTGAAAATATGTTAAAGTCTCTTAAAAATTAATAAAAATAGAGGTGGGCAAGCCACGGCATGCAGAACAAAAGAAAGGCGTGGCCGTCATACTTAAAGATAAAGTACGGCATGAGGCACTATGAGAGAGTGAGAAGAAGAGCAGCACAAGGCATAAGGACGGAGAGTGAGGAGAAGAGCAACATGAGGCACAAGGACGGAGAGTGAGGAGGAGAAGAGCAGCATAAGGCACAAGGACATAGAATGATGAGAAGAGCAGCATGAGGCACAACGACAGAGGGTGAGTAGGAGAAGAGCAGCGTGAGACAATAAAGGAGAGTGAGGAGAAGAGGAGCATGAGGCACTAGGACGGAGATTGAGGAGAACAGCAGCTTGAGGCAAAAGGACGGAGAGTGAGGAGGAGAAGAGAAGCGTGAGGCACAAGGAAGGAGAGTGAGGAGAAGAGCAGCATGAGGCACAAGGAAGGAGAGTGAAAAGAAGAGCAGCGTGAGGTACAAGGAAAGATAGTGAGGATGAGAAGAGTAGCATGAAGCACAAGTACAGAGCGTGAGGAAGAGAAGAGTAGCGTGAGGTACAAGGAAGGAGAGCGAGGAGAAGAGCAGCATGAGGCACAAGAAAGGAGAGTAAAGAGAAGAGCAGCATGAGGCACAAGGAAGGAGAGTGGGGAGAAGAGCAGGATGAGGCATAAGGACGGAGAGTGAGGAGAAGAGCAACATGAGGCACAAGGACGGAGAGTGAGGAGGAGAAGAGCAGCATAAGGCACAAGGACATAGAATGATGAGAAGAGCAGCATGAGGCACAACGACAGAGGGTGAGTAGGAGAAGAGCAGCGTGAGACAATAAAGGAGCGTGAGAAGAAGAGCAGCATGAGTCACATGGAAGGAAATTGAGGAGAAGAGCTGTGTGAGGCACAAGGAAGGTAAGTGAGGAGAAGAAGAGCGTGAGGCACAAGGAAGGACAGTGAAAAGAAGAGCAGCGTGAGGCACAAGGAAAGAGAGTGAGGAGGAGAAGAGCAGCATGAGGCACAAGGAAGGAGAGTGAGGAGAAGAGCAGCATGAGGCAAAAGGACAGAGATTGAGGAAAAGAGAGCAGCATGAGGCACAAGGACAGAGAGTGAGGAGTGTGTGAGAGAGCAAGAGAGACATGTAAGAGACTGTATGAGAGAGAGAGAGAGAGAAAATTTCCATAACAAATAAATTAATAAAACAATAAAAACTGGACACATTCTACAGATACATTTTCAAAATGTTATGATTGATGCCCTAGAGTATTCGACCCCAAAACAAAATCACTAGGCTGACAGCAACTTTACACTGCCAGTAATAAGCTCTCAAAAGTGTTGCAATTTCTGCCTGTATAGTGCAAGTGGATAAAGCTACATTGGTTCCTCTTTGGAGTATGAGATTTGCAAAGATATGAGTTTAACAAAAGTTTCCTATATCAATTAAAACAAACAAAAATGTGGCATAAAGCAGTTTTCAATTTGAAATGACATATGTTACAAAACAGTCCTATGAGTATGAATCCAAAACAATGTGAGGCTGTTAATCGGAAGAGCAGATTTCTATTTCTGGTATCTTGAATCAATATTTGTGCCAATTCCAGTATTACATATAATTATCAGTAATCAAGTAGATCATCATTATTGAGAGCTGCCCGATACTCATACATGAATCATATTGCGCCCAAGAGAAAGGCAGCAGGGTTAGCAACAACTGCACCACCTAGGCTAGTCACTAGTATTTTTCAGCACACGTATTGCCCACCTCAAATGGCCAGCTGCCACATGGCCACAGATAGATACAAGAGAACAAAAGGGCTGATGAGAGGCAACACAGAAAAACAACAATGGTTTCCTGAATGGCAATGCATTGAATGTCACCTTCACCCTTGACATGTCTCAAACTAGGATACACTTCCTTGACCTAGAACTCTATGTCAATAACAAAAGAATTCAGAGTACACTACATAGGAAAGAGACAGCAGTGAATAGCATTTTACACTACACAAGTGCACATCCACCTTCCACCAAGAAAGCTATCCCTTATGGAGAGCTGCTACGCATCCGTAGAAACTGCAGTGAGAAGGCCAACTTTGTGTCTAAAGCCAAACTAGCTACTGACAGACTCAAGAGGAGGGGGTACGACCAGCGAACCTTACATGCAGCGGAACATCGAGCTATGAATACCAGTAGGAAAGACACTTTAGTCAACAAAAAGAAAAGTGTCAAGGAGGAGGGTAAGCAACGATTGCCTTCATTACCACACATTCTGCACTAAATCATGATGTCTTTAAGGTTCTTGGCAAACACTGGTCATTACTAAAAGGGGTACCAGGTGTTGGTAACATCATCTCAGCCAAACCATCCATCACTTTTAAGAGAAGCAAAACCATTAAGGACACACTCTGTTCTAGTTACACATTTTGTAAAACACCTCAACAACAAGGTTGGCTTCACAAACCCTTGGGGTTCTGCACTTGAGGCACATGCAGCATCTGTAACTTGGGGAGTAACAAAACAGTGTGTTTCAGCTATAACACAGGAAAACAATACAGGATACGTCACTTTATTAATTGCCTAGTGAGTAATGTGATATATGTATTGATTTGTGGGTATGATAAGATCTATGTTGGCAGCATGACACGCCAGCTTAAGATACGCATCAAGGAACATCGTAGGGCATGCTTGAATGGTGACACAAAGCGATACCAAAGGGGATGATGGACGGAGCGCTTGAGCAAATCAAACACTCACCCCCAGTCAACTGATCTGGGTTTAATCCATCATCATTCTTTAGCTCACTCCACCACCCCAGTTCAGACATGGCCATATGCAAATCAGTCTGACCCTGTGCCTCATGGGAACAGTCCAGCCCGAACTGCCAAGCCATGTCTTCCCTGGACCAGAAACAAGCATCCTGGGACCGGTTTCTGGCTATTCAGCCGTCATCAGCCAGGCTAGCTTGAATCCAGTGGCAAAGTGAGCAAGGGACACAGCGTATGCCTTGTATCACACAAGTGCAAGTAAGGTGTAGACAGATCTAGGATCCGTTTTCATGGTATAGATGTTGCCCAATCCAACAAGAGAGGAGGTGACAGAGAGCTGTCACTCAGGCAGCTGGAAGCTAGATGGATCTGTAACGTACGAACCACCACACAGGGTCTTAATGCGGACAATGAGATGCACTATTTTCTCTGAGATCAACCTATAAAATCCATAGCTCTCAATGTATCCAATGTAGCCAATGTATCTAATGTTAATATTATGTGGACGGTTAATTCCTTAGCCTACCATAACCTTGTGAGGAATGTTTTGGTGTTCTAACGTCTGCCATGGGCACTGTAACCATATTGCCCTTATCATGTTCATTGTTACCCCAATGCGGGCGGAGGGTTTTCTATCCTGCCTCAACTGCTTCTGAAATTATATGGCCTTACACGGTTACTGCTCACTGACTTGTCATTGTGGCTCTGATTAGAACATGTTAATCAGGACAAATTGAGATCGGAACATTATGACCCCCCGACATTGCATCTTTACTTAGAAAAAGTACTAGAACGTAAATGTATTATTGATTTCTCATTAAACTCCATCGATTCCCCTACCCTGTCTATCTACTCGGATTTATACTGTTATGTGTATAAGCATTCTGTTTCATTACTTTTTCCTTGAATCTGCGAATATGTTGTTATTATCAGTCGAATACATTCTGGTTGTCTCAGGAAATCATATTTCTCTTGAAATGAACATTTTAACCATGTCTCTATGTTTAATTTATCTCTTTGGACAGGACTCACTCGAATCCTTTATACTCTCTATCTTGCCACCTCTTCATTACTTGGGTCAATTTGCGATTTGTTTCTCCCTAGCAAATGCACCCATTCTATGTGTACAATGTACCTCTCTGTACATGACTCTTGGTATCTCACATACTCTCTATCTTGACACTGGTTTAAATATTTAGCAGACATAAGTTTGTTTGCTTTAACTTAGAGGGTTGAGACTGTGTGGCTCTAACTCCACCCTTCTGGACACATTAATAACTAGGCGGACATACAATTGCATGCTTTTTCCTAGTAGGATTCTTTACCATGTGGCTCCGACTCCACTTTTCGGGAAATACTTATAACCGGATTGTTTATAGACAGGTATCACTGGTTCACCTTTTATTGAATGTCCTCGTTTAACTGTGTATGACTATTTCTTAGTGGGTTGGAGGAATGAGCTTTTTCACTTTGTGTGGTGACTTTATTGGCCACGGGATCACGAGCACTTGATCGCAAAACTAGAGCAAAACCTTTCTCTTTCAGTGGTCTAGTTTTTGCTAAACCAGAAGTGGTCTTTATGCTGGTTACGTTGGTAACCACGCGGACGCTAGGGAGGAACGTGCCAGCTCACTCCTACACGCTTAAATAGACGCCGATGCAAGCGGTACCGCTACTGCTTGGATACCGAACACGGGATACACTTTTTGACTCTTGAAGTAAGTACCTGGAATGGCCACGTGCATATTGATATCTTGAGTGGGCTCTACGCTATTAGCTGTCACAGTCCGTGCAGGTAACAGGGGCGGTGGGGCCAGGTGGGGGTAGCTGAGGACGATGCCGATGGAAAATTAATTATTTATTTAATTTCCCCTCAGCATCGTCCCTCGAAATCCCCTCACCCGGCCCCACCGCCCCATCACTGTTACTCTGCACGGACCGCGGCTGCGCTATTGAGACAAACGCATGGCCATCTTTATTTAAGCTACTGGGCAATTTTGTACGTCTTTCGGTTGAATAGTATGCGTGACTATGTTTTTTTATGGGCGCATCGCTAACTGTATGCACTTTTTGTTTAGTTACCTTGGCCTGTTAGGACTCTTTCCTTAGCATTTCACTGATAATTTGAAGACGGGAGTATGGCTACATTAACGTTATTTGCCATACGACCATGGATACTGATCTTTATGTTTTGAACGCTACGCTGTTGGTACTGGCTCTTTCTAGCCAACTTTGAATATCCTAAGCTCCTTGCACTGTTATCATTTACTAAATATATGTTGTTTTTTCGCTCCTTAAATAATATAGACAAAGTGGTGTTTGGGCTAGGCTTTACTATGTTAGGGTATATTTGTGTCCACTTAAGCCATTTTTATCATACCTCTCACATATCAATCATGGATATTCCGCTTACATACTGGTTTGGTCACAACTAGTAGTTCCCATCTCCTTTATCTATTATTATAGGAAATTATACCGACTATTTGGAGACGCCGGGAACTAGGAGGATACTGAGGCCTTGTGACATACCGAATTCATTAAGGTATGCTTATGCTGGATTCATTTATTTACTAAGTGCTGTTACAATAAGAAACAGCCTCTTATTGTTCTGGCCTTTTTTGATCGTCTTTGCACTATTCGTGTAGGGCCTAGGATTCACTGCCCTAGTATTTTCACTGGCTTAACAGTGATTATTGTTGGCCAAGGTGTCTGTTTTACTGCACTCACCATACCTAGCCTGAATGATCTCTATCTGTATCTAGGCCTGGGGACATTGAAGTTATCGATTATTACAAGTGACGTTCTCTGACGCCGGTCTCCGTTGGTGCTCTTTTGATCTGAACTCATGCATCAACTATTGAATCTTAATAACTTTGGTAAGCTGCTGGCGCTGGATATGTGTGTCTCTTTCTGGTATGCACTTGGGATGCACTTCTCCGTTTGGGGATCCTCACAACGGTTTTAATCTTTTTAAATTTTTAACGTCTTCAAATAAAACTTGCGTTGCTAGAAGCACTATTTCGCTGTTTTTTAACTGATCACAAGTGGTTCACAAATCTGTAGTTTTACTCTACACGGTTGGTTCTTCTTCTGACGTTGACTTTACTTATTCTTTTCTTTGGACATGACAGTTCAGGTTTACTTTACCTGTTTAGTAGCGTTCATCTGTCATGAACGAACTGTTCAATAGGATTTTAAAATGAGTTATGTTGTATGTATTTACAGCCCTGAAGAAGCCCTCTTGAAGGGTGAAACGCTTTGGCTGTATCCTAAAGTGTTTAAAGTATATTTCAAATAAAGGACTTACATCGCACACCAACGTACCTGAGAAAGAACTCTTCTTTGTGTGTTAAACCATTATTGTTTTTCTGTGTTGCCTCTCATCAGCCCTTTTGTTCTCATGAATCATATTGTAAAACATACTTGCCCAATATGGCAACCAGTGAAGACGAAGTCCGGATGTTTTGTGTTTGTATTCTATGTCTATCACTTAACACTATTTATATGTAGTTGATTCCAATAACGTTACCCGTAATTAAGGCATTCTTCACCAAAACACTTTGGGTAGACGCTACACTGCCACCACTTTATTTTGGCAATAAATTATTAATCAGAGTGCACGTGCCTTCTTTATCATGGATAAAGTGATCTGAAGGCGGTGTTCTTTAAGGGCCCGATTCACAAAGGAAAACTAAGACGAAAGTCTAACTTTACAACTTTCGATATTCATAAAGGGCATTTAGGAGTAGTAAAGTTAGACTTTTGTTTCAGTCTAACTTAAGTTTTGTCTCAGTTAGACTTAAGACCACAACTTAAGTTAAACTGAGACAAAAGTCTAACTTTACTACTCGTAAATGCCCTTTGTGAATACCGAAAGTCGTAAAGTTAGACTTTTGTCTTAGTTTATCTTTGTGAATCGGGCCCTAGGTATCTTAAGTTAGTGTATTCTTGTCTGCTCAATTTTTTCCTGTAAAGTTATGCTGTTATGCTTCACGTGTTGTATGTGTGAGGAAACGTTTCCAGGCTGTCTATTCAACATGAGAGGGATGCTTGCACTGCTGCTACCTTTTGCAACAAGTCTGGAAACTGGATGTCTGCCCTACTGTACCTGTTCTGTTTGAGATGGAAGCATGCACTCTTGCTACTAGCAGTCAGGGCAAGCATCCGTGTCCTGTATCTGTTATGTGTGCAAGCAAGAAGCTTGTAACTGTAAATGTGTTGTGCGTTAGGAATGCTGTACTGCATCATCTCTGTGTATGAGCACAGGTTGCACTGTGGATGCCTGTATTGTCCTTGATCTGTGTGCTGGGAAACTTTGTTTTGTGGATGATTGCGCTGTACCTGTTTGTGAGGAAAGCTTGAACTACAGTTTACAGATGACTACAGATGGCTGTGTGAGCAGGAACAAGACAACTATGCTTTGCCTCAGGACAACCCTCCACATCCTGCATCTGTTCTATGTGAGATAAGGGCTGCTCATTACCATGGCCATACTTCTGCACAAGGGGAGAATGATTTCTCCATCTTGGATTAAGAGAATAAGGTGAACTTTGGGATTGTTTGCAGTAGGGCACACAATAACTGCTGCAAAAATGGTGAGGTTACCAGTGGGAACTTTTAGCTCATTGGCTAGGGAGGGGCCAGGAGTTAACCCAACCTACAAACTAGTGGCAAGCATAAATGTGGCATCTCAAGGCACCTTCTTCAGAATATCCTGGACCCGTAGAAGGACTGCACTTGTTGTTTGAGACCTATGAAGAGACCTGAAGGGCTGCACCTACTTCTACTTGTACCCAGGACAAATTTTAAGGGCCAGTTGGCTGACCTCTTGTGTGGCTACAGGGAAGCAGCAAGCTGTACGAGTCCTTTTTCTTGAAGTGCCCAGATGAAGCTGATCAGTGCCATTTAGACCTGACCTGGACCCCACTGTGGTCTTTTCTGAAGTGAATCTTGACCCCCAAGTGATGTTACTGAGATCCTGGAACCCTTGGCTTTGTCTAATTGGGTCCCAAAAGCAGTAGCCATATACCACTACTGAAAACCTAGGACTTTTAATTTTTTGGGATTCGAAGACCTCCTGAGGATAAGAACTAACCTGCCAAGCTGATCTGCCCATGGCGCGACCTCACTGGGCTGAAGAAACAGGTTTCCCTCGCTTGTAGCTTCTCCTCAGCAGCAAACCTGTTTCAGGGGACAACAGAGAGTAAGCATTCAACCTCATGGAGCCCTCACTGGACTAAGCCCCTGTCCTTGCCCCTCTGGAGGATTCTGATCTCCGAAAAAGAGACTAAGCAGCCGATTTAGAGTTTGGCGGACAGGTCACTCTGTCACAAATCTGACAGATATCCTATGCGCCGTATTACAAGTGGCACTGATATAATGCAATTGCAATATATCAGACTATATATCTGTCAAATCTGTAACGGAGTAACCCATCTGCCAAACTCTAAATCAGGCCTTAAGTCTGAAGGTAAAAATCTTGACAGGGTGAAAGTGCCAAAGGTTTCCTATCAGCGAGAGGACTAGGGGTGGGCATAACTGGTATAATTCTCTCTAGCGTAATTACATATAATTACCACAAAAATACTTGTGATTATGTGTACTTACATGAGAAGCGTAATCAAGCTTTTAGCATTTTTTTCTTAGTGCAAAATGCACCCTCAAATCCAAAATGTAGAATACATTTTGCGCAAAGAAAATAGCACTAAATGCTACAGGACACAAAAGCAGTAGCCAGCAGCCACTCGCTCTCTCTTAGTTTATTGTTCCTGTGCTCTTGTGGTAGGATTTTTGCTTCAACCTACTCTTAAATATTCAAGCTGGTGTAATCGTGTAATATCTGTAATTTTGCCTCACAAAAGTAATGCGTAAATACTTAAATTACCCTGTTTACTGTGGCGTAATAAAAATGTTGCCCAGGCCAATTTTAATTGTGTTATTTTTTTGACTTTTTAACTGTTTTGGCATTTCAAAATGCTCTATTCATTTTTTAAGTTTAGCAGTGGTGACTGCCTTGGAACAGGGTGGTGGGAAAGGATAAAAAACATTTTTTAAATAAACTTACCCTCGCCACCATGCTGCCGCATGCATCTCCTCCGTCCTCTTCATTTGCTGGTAGCACCAGAACCACCCAGGCTCCCGTACTCTCCTAGCCAATCAAGATGCTGCATGAGCAGCGTCATGATTGGTCTGAGTGGCCTGTTTGGCCGCTTAGGCAGTGCCTGGGAGCCAGGGCATGTTCTCCAAGGGGCTGTGCAAGAGGGCCGGCCAAACCGTCATGCACACTTAGAGGAGTGCAAACCGCTCATCACTCTGCTCTGGCATCACAGAGCCCAGCCACGCCATGACCTGGCTCAGAGTCCGGCATCGAAATATAAAATGATAATAACGTCCTATTAAATCATTTTCTTTTTCACACTGCTCGAAGAGCAGAGCGGCGACGCTTCTCCGCCTTAGCAGAGGAGCTGCCACTGAAGTTTAGGCTGTCTGTTCTGTGTCATATCTACCAAGAGCTGAGCTCAGGTTTAAAGGCTTATAATACTGAAGCCTTTAAAAGACCAGGACAGTGCCTATATCACCTGTGGTAGACCTCAGTTCCCCAACTAATAAACTGCTTTCTCACAGAAACGTTTGCAAATCATAGAATTCACTGTATACAATTCCTTCTCTACTAAAGTTTCTCCCAAGGTTTGTCTGAAAATCACATCACTAAGTTTAGTTTTTTCTTTTTTTAAGTGATTCTCTATTTCTCTGCAGAGTAACTTCTTCTACAAGACAAAAGTCATATTTTGTATCAGTGGGAAAGGCAACGGAGGGATCCTTAATTTTATGCTAATTTCCTGATCTATTGATGTTGTCATTGCTCCGTGTATTTTGCATGGACACTCTCTACTATTACACCCCTTCTCCAGCCTCAACCCTTACTTAATACTCCAGAAAACCGACTGTACAATTGAAATTTCCTTCAGTACAAACTTCATCTGTGAATGTATATCTTCACAAACCATAAGTGGGTAATTTGTGTTCTAGGAATCCACATCTACAGGTTGATTATATGCTGCTTCACAGCAAAAATAAATGTGTATTGAGCTCTTGTGCATAATTCACTGTTTGACACAGAGGCAAACATTGTAAATCAACAGGTCTATCATGAGTGGTGTCAATCCACCACGGGCCTTCATCATTGATACATTGAGAAGCTCCTCCTCCTATAGGTGATCCTCCTTACAGAGACTTTCTATGCCTGGGTCGACCATGCACGGAAAGACGTGTCTGGGCATTAGGGACATTGCTTTGTGTGCTTCTCAGAAGCAAACTCCCATTTTGGTGGGTTTTTTCGGAGACACAATGCAAGTTCCAGAGTTGGCACCTGCAACATGGAGGCTTGCCCAGTATTCAGTTTTGCCCACAGTGCTTCCACCATACTTTTAGAAGCACTTTTGACAAAACAATCTCCAGTAGCATGGCATGGATATTTAAATATGCCAGGAGGTTTTCATCTTGGAAGGTGGAGCAGGTTATATGCCAAGGACTAAACGAGTTGCATCATCTAAGATGCATCTAACAATTGGTTTTTAAACTGTAGACTGCGGTCCTTTTCAGGGGTTGTGAAAGGATGTCAAAGGTCCATGAAGCCCTATCCTGAAGGAATACTGAAGCTTTCTGATCCTGTGACCCTAAAAACCAAAAAGAAGCAGCCAATTCACATAATATTTGTATTTTTATCACAGAGGTTTGCTATTCCCCTTGTATTCCTCTTTTGTCGTCATAGTGTCTTGGCTGGGAGTAGAAGTTAGAAGTCAAACGGCATACATGACGTAGAGGATAGCCATTGCATACGGGCACGCTTGCAATATTTCATGTTGAATATCATTATTCTACATTTGTTGGGGTATGAGACCTCAATCCCTAAACAGTGTTAAACATACTTGCACTACTTAACCTTTTAGATAATAATTTTGAGAAAATATGTTTTTGGCATCTTAAGGTAGGACCAGGTTAAAGAATTTTAAAGAAGGGTGGTCGTTTCAAGACCTTTGCTCTATTCCCTTTACGATGGGTCCAACTGATAAAAACTCCACCACTGATATGGGAATGCAGTGTGCTGTCAGTCCTTTTGGTTGTGTCTGAAAAGGCCAAGAGTTGATTGTCTCTTTGTTGGTGTTTGGTTGTGTGAGGTTAGCAGAGTTTGTTTAGTACTACCAACACTATTTTTGTATTACAGGATTTGTTTAATGTTGTGATTTGTAGTGCTTTGTGTAGTTTCTTTTGAAAGTAAATTGTGGTAAATTTTCAAAGATCTTTGTAGTGTATAATAAGTGTGGGCGGGGGAGCCGAAAGACCATTTCTGGTTTTTTTTCTCTGAATTACATAGACGGTTGCCTAGTGTTCAGCTGGAGTAAATTGTGCTCCAACAATGCAACTCAATCCACTTAGGCAATGTCATGCCATGAGATTGAAGGTGTGGTATCTTCATGCTGTATTTATCTGAGTGGTTCTACAGTGTACGCTCCTGTAGTTTGTGTCTTTGGTACTGTTTTGTGTGCATGATCAGTGGAAAGCGCTGCTGGAGATCAGATGAAAGAGAAGTCTATCAGACATGTGTTAGATGTATGTAGTAGGGCTTCCTATATGGAAAAAAAACATAATAGACAAACTGAGCACAACATAATTATTATAGAATCATACTTACCTTGATAGAGGAGGCAAACAGATTGGAAGAAACAGCAGGGCTGCTTTATAAGCTTGTAGCATACATGTGATACATATTTCATAGCAGCTGAATATTCACATTCCTGGAAGTGCTATAAAATGTTGATGTAGAAGCAGAAAAATATTGAATGTCTGCCAGCCAAGGACACGCAACGGTGCACTTGTTAGGTCTCGCCTAGGCAGCGCATGCGCTGTCTCGTCGAGAGATGCTGTATACAGTATAGTGGGGGAAGCTCCGTCCACTTTCCGCCTATCTTTTGATTGGCCGAATTCCTAAATGCTGCAATCTGATTCGTTTTCCTCAACTTAATCCCGCCTCCTGACGGCTATGTCGTCATTTTTCTCCTTCCATAGCTATCGGCCCCTTTACTTTTAAAACTGTTTTGTTCCCCTGCCTCCCCCCGTTACCTCCCGCAGTCCGTTACTTCTCTGCCAACCACAACCCCCCCACCCACTCCTGTTCCTGCCTTCTTCGACGACCGCAGTTTTATTTACAATGCAATAGGACTCGCGTAAATACGAGTCCTATTGCATTAGTAAATGCTTTTTTGCCCCTCTGATTGGCTGGCTGCATTCGCACTCTATTTTGCCTGACCTAGACTCTTGCATGCGCGCGATGCTATACATCGTACGCATGCGCGCAAAAAGTCTGCCTCTGCCTCTTGCTTATTTATTTGTGTTTTCGCGGCGTCCACTTCAGGGACACCGCGCTCTGTTTTTTGGGGGTTTTTTTCACTTTAACACTGAGCGCAGCACCCGCATAAAGGACACCGCGCTCGGTGTTAAAGTTAGAAAAAAGTGCGTGCTGGTTATTGTTATAACTTGGTGATATGTACGCACACTTGCTCTTATGAGTTAGGCGAACCGTGTGTGTGAGCGGAGCCTGTCTGCCTGCCCGCGACCGGCTGGAGGTGGAGTGTACTTGTGCAGGACTGTGCTCACCAGAGCACATTGAGTGGTCCTGGGCAGAGGAGCTCTCCTCCATGCATGGCGAGGCGCTGGACCTGGCATGGGTCCGAGCCCGGACAGAAGAGGTGGAAGTTGCAGTCAGAGGTTTGGCTCCGATCATGCTGCATCACTGTTTGCAGAGGTGCAGAGGGGAAGGGGGGTAAAACTCGGGGCTCAGGGCTTCATGTGAAATGGCAGCGGGTGGTAGAGGCAGTGGTGTTACGTGTATATTTCTTAGTAGGATGAGTAGGTGAATGAAGGACTGTGGAGGAGGGGTGGGATGGGCGAAGGCAGTACATTGTGTAAGAAGGAGCTGGGGAAGTAGGAGGTGCGTGTGTTGAGTTTTTATGTAATGTGACTTGTATAAGCCAAGCGTGTGATGTTGATCGAGTGCAAACTTCTGGCGATCGTGTACAGACACACATCATTTTTCATTTGCACTGATGTTTATGAGTGCCGATTTCTCCCCCCCCCATAGGGTGGCTGTCCGCACGGGATCCTCATCCGCAGCAGCAGACATGCAGCCAGCGCCCCTCTCTGAGGTCAGGTGATGCGGCAGGCAGGGCTGCTCGGGAGGAGCGCTTGAGGCAGGCTGGCACGGTGTTTTTTTTTAATGCAGATTTCTACAGCGCGAACTCTACCTGAAGGTATTGGAGCGCTTTACATGAGCTCCGGTTACGTTACACAAGGGCACATTCAGGCACGGGGAGATTATGTGATCGGCAGGCAGGGCTGCTCGGGAGGAGCGCTTGAGGCAGGCTGGCACGGTGTTTTATTTTTTTTTATGCAGATTTCTATAGCGCGAACTCTACCTGAAGGTATTGGAGCGCTTTACATGAGCTCCGGTTACGTTACACAAGGGCACATTCAGGCACGGGGAGATTATGTGATCGGCAGGCAGGACTGCTCGGGAAGAGCGCTTGAGGCAGGCTGGCACTGTGTTTTTTTTTATGCAGATTTCTATAGCGCGAACTCTACCTGAAGGTATTGGAGCGCTTTACATGAGCTCCGGTTACGTTACACAAGGGCACATTCAGGCACGGGGAGATTATGTGATCGGCAGGCAGGGCTGCTCGGGAGGAGCGCTTGAGGCATGCTGGCATGGTGTTTTATTTTTTTATGCAGATTTCTATAGCGCGAACTCTACCTGAAGGTATTGGAGCGCTTTACATGAGCTCCGGTTACGTTACACAAGCGGGCACATTCAGGCCCGGGAGATTATGTGATCGGCAGGCAGGGCTGCTCGGGAGGAGCGCTTGAGGCAGGCTGGCACGGTGTTTTATTTTTTTTTATGCAGATTTCTATAGCGCGAACTCTACCTGAAGGTATTGGAGCGCTTTACATGAGCTCCGGTTACGTTACACATGGGCACATTCAAGCACGGGGAGATTATGTGATCGGCAGGCAGGGCTGCTCGGGAGGAGCGCTTGAGGCAGGCTGGCACTGTGGTTTTTTTTAATGCAGATTTCTATAGCGCGAACTCTACCTGAAGGTATTGGAGCGCTTTACATGAGCTCCGGTTATGTTACACAAGGGCACATTCAGGCATGGGGAGATTATGTGATCGGCAGGCAGGGCTGTTCGGGAGGAGCGCTTGAGGCAGGCTGGCACGTTGTTTTATTTTTTTTTATGCAGATTTCTATAGCGCAAACTCTACCTGAAGGTATTGGAGTGCTTTTTTTTAATGCAGATTTCTATAGCGCAAACTCTACCAGAAGGTACTGGAGCGCTTTACATGAGCTCCGGTTACGTTACACAAGGGCACATTCAGGCACGGGGAGATTATGTGATTGGCAGGCAGGGCTGCTCGGGAGGAGCGCTTGAGGCAGGCTGGCACGGTGTTTTTTTAATGCAGATTTCTATAGCGCGAACTCTACCTGAAGGTATTGGAGCGCTTTACATGAGCTCCGGTTACGTTACACAAGGGCACATTCAGGCACGGGAGATTATGTGATCGGCAGGCAGGGCTGCTCGGGAGGAGCGCTTGAGGCAGGCTGGCACGGTGTTTTTTTTTATGCAGATTTCTATAGCGCGAACTCTACCTGAAGGTATTGGAGCGCTTTACATGAGCTCCGGTTACGTTACACAAGGGCACATTCAGGCACGGGGAGATTATGTGATCGGCAGGCAATACATATAAGATCCTAATGGCGAGACCGATTGGCATTGCCAATGCTTGTTTTTCTTAGAGTAGTCAAGTGGCCTAACCAGGCAGAAAACTTTTGCTTTCAGCAGTCAAAACACAGACCCTGTTTATATGTGTTTTTGCTTTCTGTATCCACCTATATATTAGGTGAATTCGACATGTCCGACAGTTGGACAATCAATGAGTGCAATAATCATAAAACGAAAGTCTCAGATTTCCTGTCGCTGTACACTTAGTTATCGAAATGGGGACAGCTGAAACATAAAAACACATCTTTACTGTGGAGTTCAAGCTATTCCATTCAGTAAAGCTGTATTTACTGTCCATCGTTCAGAGCATGGCACGCTGCCAGCAATGCACTCACCAGAGCTCTTTCTTAAGAGCGAAGTGTTCCAGGGGCTGTTTTATTATTCATGGTTCTAAGCCATGCATTACAATTAGGCGCAAAAAATTAAGTGTATGGAATTTTATATTAATTGCTTCTTCAAGTGCAAAAACTGTGGCCAGGCCTCTTTAGTTTATAGCCAACAAAGGCTTTTACACAGTAAGTTTTCCAAAAGATGGGGCAGTGGAAGTGAAAAAACTGCAATACAGATTCGTACAGTGCATACTAGCTAGCTGTTATTACAGCAAACGAGGCGTTGGCTGGGTTACATGCTGTTTGCAAAGCTTTGTGGCCAGCACTTTTTGCAGTACATTATGCTGGTGTGTAAAATTTGCCAGGGATTAAGAGCACCAACACATTTTGTAGATCAAAGACTTCTTTAAAGTTTCTATTTGCAGCTGAGTCCAACTATTGAAGGCATATTTGCAGGCATAGTCCACCTTGACCCATTTTCGGATAGACAGATGGGCCAGATTAATATATGTGATTATTTTGACCCATTCGCCAGTTGTGCAGTTTCGACTCATCTAGCCCTGTAGGCCCCTATCCTTACCCACTGCACTCTTAGGACTCACCTTTGGGGTCCTCTGGCTGTAGACTACCACAGCCTCCACCTCAGAGTCTGCCTAGGATGACATCCTTAACATAACATAACATAACATAACATAACATGTGTATTTGTAAAGCACACGTTCACCCATAGGTCTCTTGGTGCTGAATAACAAATGTTTATTGTTACCCAACTCAATGGTACTCATTTTATTGACCTCAGATGGATGAAAGGCTGAGTGGACCCGCCAGGATTTGAACCTGTGACCATGAGGTGGAATACAGGTCCCTGCAGTGGATGCATTAGTCCACTGAGCCTCCAGACCGGAACATCCTTCAGTTCTCTTGGACAGTCATCTACCCTACCCTGAGTCTCAGGGTATACAACTGACCCAGCCCCGGAATCTAGGGAGCCCATCACCTTATCTATGATCTCTAAATGGTCAGTCTCTCATTGAGCAAGGGAACTAACTACTACAACTGTGATCTCATCACAGGATAATGCTACACCAACTCCTACCTCGGGCACCGTTCCTGGGCTTCCTGCTAACATGGTCCTGGGACAACTTCTATGCCCAGCAGGAAGCATTTGGAGACTTGGACATGGGTCTTTTACCAACACCCTCAGTCTTGTAACATTTTCAAGGCCTACTTCATCTTTCTCTGAAAGAACATGTGGGTTGTGAGAGTAACAAAGTGCCACTTGGTGCACCAACTAATTGAGGCTGTAACAAGTCTACACAACCAAATAGCCACTGAGCGTCTGCCTTCAAGTATGATACAGTTAGGGGTATATTCACAAGAACGTGCGATAAACATCGCCAAAATAGCTTACCGCAACTTCTCATAACGCAGCCCATCGCGTGAAAATAACGCTGTGTCAACGTGGCATTCCCAACACGGCGATACCGTGCGATATACGCACGCGAACGCGGAAAATGTCCGCGAAACAACTAGCGCGACGGCCATAAAAATTTAACTCTTAACGCAAAAAAAGTTGCGATGGGCCCAATCGCGAAGAGACAATCCGCAATAAGGCGCGCAAGGCCTGCAATACACACACGTCAGGCGGGAAAAATTACCACAAAAACATAAAAAAAACACCAAACAAAAAAACACCAACAGCGAAGCATGATGGAGTCAGGCGGAGCAGGCACAGGGGACGATCGGAACCCCACAAGCCCCCCGGACCCCCAGCCAGGGCCCTCGGGGACAGGGAAGGACAAGAAGAAGAGGAAGCCGCGGTTCAGTCCGCAGGAGAATCAGATCCTGGTCACAGAGGTGATAGGACACCATCAACAACTGTTCATCACCTCCACCGTGTCACTGGGCACAAGAAATGGAATATGGCAGTCCATCTTGGACAAGGTGAATGCTGTCGGAGTGCAGAGGAGGTCAATGGATGAGGTCAAGAGGCGATGGACTGATATCAAGCACAAAACCAAGAGCAAACTCGCCAACAACCTCAAAGCAGCAATGCAGATGAGGTGGGAGTCCTGCGCCACAGGAGGAGCTGGACGAGATGGAGGAGATGGTGTCGACAGTCATCAGTGTGGATACGGTGGCAGGAGTTGGGGGCCCAGACACTGCTCTACATGACCGGACACAACAGCAACAAGGTGAGTAGCGACCAGGGACTGGGGGGACGGGCGAGATGGGCACAATGGCACACATGCACAAATAAGCAGACCACACTGCACACCCACAATGACTACAGATCATGTCCCTGATCCCCTTGCCATACTGCAGCACACATAGGAACACCAAGTACGTCACCCTCGACCATGCCCAGGGTGGGCCCACCCCACACATCACACAGCTCACATACAACCCATGCACAAGTGCTGAACCCAGCCAAGCTGCTGCTCCGTGAGCCACACTGACAACGTAAGTGACACTGCATGACGAATACCATGCCTGCAGTCCGAGTACCATGACATGGTGCACGCAACGACACTGAGGTGGCTGAGTGTGGACCACATCCATAAAGGAGCAGGTCACACTCTGACACATCCACCTGCACAATCAACCCCTGACGTCAACAACACAGCTGTGGACAAACCATGCCCCAGAGTCCCCACTCCCACCAAGACACACATCCACCCAAGACTGGTAACGTCTCAACACTGCATGGACACAGAAGTCAAAGGCACACCGCCTGAAAGGGAAAAGAGGCAGCAGACTCAGAGCTGCAGGGGCGACCCTCACAAAACTGCAGCACACACATATGATAGTCAGAGCACAGCAGCATAGACAACAGTGTGGGACAAACTGCAACACGTGAACAACAGGACAGAGGGCGAAACTGCTGCCGCTTGTGTGAAGATACTGGCCAATTACATTTGGCATAGCAGGGGTATGTGAGATGAAACTGCACAAGTACAACCTCACATCCCTGATCGTGTTGAAATGTCAACTGTCCCGCATCCAACAGGCATCTCCACCTACACAGCCACAATGTACCTCGTCATGCAGTCTGTATGTGAACTTGTACAATGCCTGTACAAACATGTCAACAAGATGTAATGCAGCATCTCCGCTTAACATTGCAGAGGGACCATCAACACCACCCGCAGAGCAGACCCAACAACTCCACACTGATGACGAGGATGACAACCCCATCATCGACACTGAAGCCCTCAGAGAGCTCATCAGCCGCATCAGCTCCCCACCTCCAGGATCAGGGCAGTCCAGCTGCATCGAGGAGACCCCACCCCCTGCACAGACCACACAGCAGGCAGCACCTGCCACACCGGCTGTCTCCCAAGACCCCCACGGAACACACCTGGCCTTCCAAACCTGTGTGTTAGAGGCCCAGGAGAAGCTGGCTGATCAGGTGCGGGTGGGGTTTGATCTCCTGGCAGCCAAACTTGATGCCATCCATGGGTGTCTACGTCCCTTCGGGGACCACTTACAGTCCCTGACGGACACCCACAGTCCGCTCCATGGCCTCCAACGAGCCCTGGCCAACATCGCTGGAGTCCTGACTCGGAGACAAGAACACCTGTCAAGTCAGAGTGGCTCCAGCGATCTCAGCAGTGACTTGGCACAAATGCGGAGGCTCATGGAGGACATGGTGCGGATGGAGGCGGAAAGGATGGCTGTCACTGCTGCACATCAGCAAAATGTAGCTGGGATATACCATGCCCTGCAGAACCTCGCCATGGCATTGCTGCCATAAGGCCTAGCACAGATGGATGCTGCTGCCCCTACACCATCCCCATCTGCGCCCCCTGGTGTGTCACTGCCTCACAGTGTGGCAGACATTTCTACTCCTGCACCTGATGTGTCACTGCCACACGGTGCGGCCGACAATCCACCTCCGGACCCTGATGTGTCAGTGGCACACAGTGCTGCAGCCGGAACTGCAGCACCCACAGGGGAGGCAGAGCACACATCAGAGGACGAGGATGTGGATGATCCAGACTTCTTGATCATGAGGCGGCAGTAGCATTCCTCCCACGCATTTGGCCTGTTTCATCTTGGTTCTGCCCTTGGCATCATGACCTTCCACTGCCCCCGATGCACTCATTGACTCTCACCTTGGACCTCGGCATTGACTGCCATATTCTGTTAGATCAGACTGCGGCCTGGACTCTTCCTCTTTCGATGTACTTGTCATGCCCTGAAGGACTCTGGCTGGCCCGCCACGTGCCAATGATGTGAAGTGGGGTCTGCATGGCCCTGTACTGCTCCTGCTGCAACACTCCACTGGATGACAATAAATCATTCACTAATGCACAGTTGTGTCATGTCTTCGATCATTCAAGTATGTGACTGTGGATGTGTGTTGGGTCAGTAATTCCCCCTGACGTCCATGTTGCACACGTCGTGGGACATGAGTCACAGGGTGCTACATTGCCGATTGCGTTCCGTGCGGCGTAGTCACGACATCAGGGACACACGCATTCGTCACTTCCTTGTCCGGACAAAGACTGAACCAGCGCACACAGCCCCGGGATCATTCTTGCACACCCGACGCAGGTACGCCAGGCCAGACCACTGCGCTTACGCTCCGAGGGGGGACGACATAGCTACATGTCCCAGGATTCCACGCTTGGGATCTGCTGGTCACTGTTCTAGTTGCCAGCATGCCACGGCCACTCCCTGAGGGCAGGTTTGCACACACACCACACCCATCCAGCAGATGCGTCACGGGCCATGTGACACCGCCAATAAAAGGGGCCTGCAACGTCACATTCCCCACTGCCGGAGGTGACCTGACGACGTACGCACAACGTGGCTCAATCATGGAGGGTCCATGACTTCTGGCGCACAGGGTTAGTCACCCCCGACATCCGGCGGCCGTCATGGGCCTACCACCATGTGGCGCTGGCTTGAGTTGCACAGGGTTAGTCGCACCTTTGAAGCTGAGCGGGTGTGCAGCCTACGATGATGACGTGTGCATTGATATGGTCTCTGCCATTTCTGACTCAAGACCCAGTATCAAGTGTGTGACCTGCTGGACTGCGGGGGGGTGCCGCATGATGTGGGGACTGCCAAGGCTGCGGGCCCCGGCCTTGGAGTTGGCACCTTCATGTGGTGTGCCCTGTTGGGGACACACCGGTGGCAGCAGGTGAGCAGTAGGGCCTGGGTGCGCGGGCGGACATTCACCGCTGGGCAGTGGGAGGGGCTGGGGTGCAGCAGCATGTGTGTGCAGGGGCAGACAGGCGATGATGCCGTGTGCAATGATTTGGACTCTGCAATTATTTGTTGTGTACTCGTTTCAGATAGGGGACCTGGTGGACTGCAGTGTAGGCCGGAGCCTGCTTGCGACGCGGGCCTACCGCCACGTGGCGTTGCCTCAAGGTTCACAGAGTTAGTGGCACCTATGGAGCTGAGCGGGTGTGCAGCCTGTGATGATGACGTGTGCACTGTAATGGACTCTCCCATTCCGAACTCAAGGCCCAGATTCAGGTGTGTGACCTAGTGGGTCGCGGGTCCGCGTGATGTGGAGGCTGCCAAGGTCGCGTGTCCCGGGCTCGGAGCGTGCACCGGCATGTGGTTGGAGACACACCGGTGGTAGAAGGTGAGCAGTGGGGCCGGGGTGCGCATGGGCAGCGGTCTCTCTCCCTCTCTCTCTCCCTTTCTTTCTCTCTCTCTCTCCCTTTCTTTCTTTCTCTCCCTTTTCTTTCTCTCGCTCCCTTTCTTTCTTTCTCTCTCTCTCTCTCTTTCTTTCTCTGTCTCCCTTTTTTTTGTCTCTCCCTTTCTTTCTCTCGCTCCCTTTCTTTCTTTTTCTCTCTCTTTCCTTTGATGAGCGCATGACACACCTTCTTATCTCGGATTTTTTCTTGCAGGCTGTGACTTCCAAATTGTCTGGAGTGGATCCGCATGGACTCTTCAGAATTGTTGTTTTGTGTTGTGTATTTATAAAGTTCTGTTGTGTGATTTCTAAGTTGTATGTTTGTTTCTCCTTATTCTGACCACACATGTAGGTTTGTTGTTGTATTTGTGCGACATCAGGCTCTTATTTTTCTCGTGATTTCGTAAGTTGCTGTGGCACATCTTTGTCCGGGGTGGGTGGGCCGGGGGGCCAGGGGTGTGGGGGTCCTGGGGTGGTGGCGCTTGGTGTTGTGGGCCTCAGGGGTTCTCCGAGCTGCATGGGCAGTGGCTCCATGGCATCTGTTGTTCTTTAGGTGTGGCTGTGGGCTGGGCTCCCTTTTGTGGTGCAGGTAGTCGTCCTGTTTGGACCAGCAAAAGGCAGTTGTTAAATCCCTGCTGCTACCGCGGCTTATCGCCTGTTTTTGCCTCGCATCGCAGATCTGGCTGTCCGTAGAGAATCGTGCGGTGTTGGCTTTTCGTGTGTTTTTGCACGGACACGCCTATTCTGCATCTCATTAGCGTTAGTTGGCGGTGTCAACCGTGGCGATGTTTTTTGCGGCAGCTATCGCAGGTTATGTGGTGATGTAGGCAGTTAGCACCAGCTTGCGAAAGGGGCGGTAATTCTATCGCCACTTTTGCTGCGCTAAAGTGCCGATAACTCGGCGATAAGTCCTTGTGAATATGCCCCTTATTATATTAAGTGTCAGACGTAAGATTATATCAGTGGTTGTGTTTGGATAAACTAGTTTTTCCATGGATATGGCACTATGAAGGGGCAAGTATGCACATTGTTTGCTATTAGTTGGAGCTAAGAGAGCAAAAGGATAGCATCCTGTGTACTATGTAACAAAATGTAGTAAATACTTAAAAATGCTGGACTAATAGTAAAAATGTATTACATTTTGGTATTGGCTTCCCAGGGAGGTCGAAACGAAGGCCTTGTTTGCAAGTCTGGGCCTATTACAACAAGGGCAGTCAGACTGCCATTGCCCCGTTCCCTGGCGGTGTTGCGGCGGTCAGGGGACAGTAATATGCTTGGCGGGATCACTGCGGTCCCGCCAAGCATATTGCAAGTTTCCTCTCCGCCACGGTTTTCATGGCAGTTCTACCACCATGAAAACCATGGCAGAGAGGAAACGGGGACCTATAGAATAGATACACACAGCATGTGCCCCCCTGTGTGCATGCACACCAGTTCTTGCAAGGCATGGACCTTACAGTCCATGCCGTGCAGAAACTGTTTTTGGCGCTCCCATTGTGGTGCCCATTTACAGAGCAGCGCCATGGGAACATCAAAAACAAAGCCCACCAGACAGGAGGAAACTCTCCTAATCTGGTGGGCGGTCTGACCACGGCTTTGTCAGTGCAGTGGCATGGCATACCTGGCGCTGCACCGCCAAAGTCATAATCAGGCCCTAACTGTAATTCACAGAAGATTTAAACATTTAAAAGGGGTCAAACAATCCATACATATCTAAAAACGTTAATATCATTCCATAAAATATTATTTAAAAAAAATATATTTTTTGTTGAGTAAATAGGAAAGTACCAAGGTTACAAACAGCATAAGGAAGAGAAATAACACTCAGCAAAAACAGGAAATATATCTAAAAGAAGATATGATACTATATATGGTGAAAAATGACTATAAAATACAACCTTATGCTATAAGTTAAAAGAAAAGAGGTTAGGGTATCTATTAGTTATTAGTTATTTATATAATTTTAGGATGCAGGAAAGGAAGAAAGAAAAGAAGAAGAAAAAAGGAAAATGAAAGGAATAGAAGGGAAGAGAAAGGGGTAGTCGAATAGTTACTAGTGTAAAGATGAGTGATCAGATAAGAATGTAGTAAAAGGTAACCAAAATAAATCAGACTTGAATTTTTGAGATAACAATGAAGCTGAAACAGTAGAAATTTTGTGTTTGTCACAAATAAGATTCTACCATGTTAGCGTACATATTTTATAGTTATCTTTCCAGCAAGTAAGAATAACTTTAAGTTCAAGAGCAATAAAAAGGTCAAGTAGTTTCAACTTTGACGAAGTATCATGAAAATCAACAGACATGGATCCAAGAAAAACATTTTGAATTGATAATGGAATACAAAAGTGAAATATCATAGAACATTTAGACCAAATGGATTTCCAAAACTTAAAAACATTAGGGCAACGGTATATCAGATGAAGTAGTGTACCAGTAGAGGAGAGACATGACCAACAGAGAGGAGAGGAAGAGGGGTTGATTTTATGTATAAAGACGGGTGTCCGAACTACTCTGTTATATAGGAAAAATAGCGATTGAGTGATATTGGCAGCTCTAGAACTGGTAAAAATTTTGTGTCATTTTTTAGTTGAAAGGGTCATCGAGAGGTCTAGTTCCCAAGCTAGTTCAATTGGGGATTTTGGTCTTTCAGAATTAGGAGTAGATAAAAGTTTATATATAAAGGAAGCTTTAGGATTAGAATCGGGAGAAATATTGTACAAAGGAGTCAAGGGAGTAAGTGGAATAACGTTGGCAGGAAAATCTTTGGTTGATAAAAATGATTGAAGTTCCTGTGATAATTGGGAATATTGGGATAAGCAAGAGGAGGGTAAATCATAACATTCTAGTAGTGTGTTAAAGGGTATAACGGAATTGTGAGATACAAGTTGATGGACATATAGAATATTCTTTTCTTTCCAGTGTTTGAAGTAGAAGGATTTATGGCGAAACTTTATACATTTATTGTACCAAATAGAGGAGGCAAGAAAAACTTGATAAAAATTAGAACCATCTGTAAAAATTGAATTTATCAAGTGTTGGGATTATTTTAAGATAGGATGTTTGGAAATAAAAGTGCAATTGGACATAAAACAAATGTCATAAAAAGAGAAGTCATGTAATAAAGAACGTTTCAAAATTATTCCAACTAGGTATCGATACATCATGATATTGTATGTTCAATGCATAAACTTGTCTAATTAAAAAAGCAGTGTGATATAATTTAAAGTTAGGGAACCGTACACCCCCTTCATTTTTTGGTTTGATTAATTAGATAAAGCAATGCGGGCAGGTTTGTTGTTCTAGTGAAAATTTTGTACAGAGAGAGTTAATTTGATTAAAATAGTAATTGGGGATTTTAAAGGGTAACAGAGAAAGCAAGAATAGATTAAACGGAACAATCATCATTTTGATGGTATCCAGTCTAACCCATCAGGATAAATGGAGGGTAGACCAGGAAGAAAGAGAATTATTAATCTTAATTTTTAATGCACTAAAATTGTGGGCAAGAGTTTGAGGAATGGTAGGTGAGAACCAGACACCTAGGTTCTTAATTTTAGATGGGCACCATTTAAAGTTGGTATCAGAAAACATGAATTGGTAACATAAGTAATTTAAGGGCAAAATCTCAATTTTAGAGAAATTCAATTAATAGCCAGATATTTTGGAATATAAACCAATTTCTTGTAAGAAGAGAGATAGGGAGGTTAAGGGTTTCGAAAGGTAGATAAGAATATTGTCTGCATAAGCAGATAGTTAAATTTCATGGGAATTATGTTGGAAGCCAGTTATCAAAGAATTACGACAAATGCGCTCAAGAAAGTGTTCGAGACATAAAAGAAATAAAAGAGGAGAGAGGGGACAACCTTGCCTGGTGCCTCTGTGTAATTTAAAATAAGGGGATAAAAAACCGTTGACAGAGACACAAGCACGTGGTTCTGAATACAGTAGCTTGACGAACGAAATAAATTTGAGGCCAAAACCAAACCAGTGAAGAGTTTAGAACATGAATTGCCAATTTATACAATCAAATGCTTTTTCAGCGTCAATGGATAAGGCAGCCAGAGGATCAGGGTATCTTTTCCCCAAAGCAAGAATATTAGCGAACATTCTAGCATTATCTGACGTGAGCCTACGCTTAATGAAACCAGATTGGTCAGATTTAATAAGTATGGGTATAACATCATCTAGCCTTGAGACAAGGATTTTTGCAAAAATGTTGCAGTCATAGTTAACTAATGAGATTGGGCGATAGTTTTGACAAAGGGAATGATCTTTATCAGGTTTGGGGATAATCACAATGAGAGCATCAAGGAAGGAGCCATCAGGTTTAGAATTCAATAGAAAAGAGTTGAAAAGTTCAAGTAAGTGTGGTGCAAAAACAGATGAAAAAGAAGAGATAAGTTCAATAGAGAAACCATCAGGACCAGGAGCTTTAGCTCTCTTTAAAGATTTGATTGCATCAAGAATCTCCTGGAGAGTTATATCTTTCTCCAGGTGGTCCATAGCATCCGGCATAGAGAGGGGAGAAGGGAGACCATCAAAGACGACTGAATGTCATTATCAGGAGGGTGGGTATCTTCCATGTATAATGAGTGATAGTAGGTCTGGAATGCATTGACAATGTCTGAATCAGAATGTAGTAAATCGTTAGTGAGGGCATTACGAATAGGTCCAATGGTTTTCTTTTCCGATTTGACTTTGAAATAAATGGCCAACATTCTACCTGCTTTATTCTGATCCCCATGATATTTGGATTTTATTTTAAGTAGAATGTTACAAGCATCATTTGTAGCTAATTTGTTTAAATCAGATTTAGCCTTCATGAAATCCCGGAGGTGAACAGGGGATTTAGAAGTGTACTAAGAGTGTTCAAGAGTCTTAATATGTTTGAGGGTGGAAAGGTATTGGGAATTTAATAACTTTTTCTTTCTGGCAGTATAGGCCATGGTAAAAGCTCTAAAAGAGGCTTTAAAAGCATCCCAGTTGTTGTGAACAGAGGTATCACTTGATTTGTTAAGCTGAAAAAATTCTCTTATAAAGGAGGTAGCATCTAACATAAAAGTTTGGTCGGATAGTAAGGAGTTGTTAAATCTCCATCTAGCATGTTTGGGGGTAGCGAGGGATAAATCAAAAGAGACTGAAACAGGGGCATGATCAGAAATAAAAATGGAGCCAATCTCAGAAGATTTGAGAGAAGGGAGTAAGGATTTTGAAATCAAAATGTAATCAATGCGAGTCATGGTGTGATGAACATTTGAAAAGAATGTGAACTCATGTTTATCAGGATTACTATTTTTCCATGCATCATAGAGTGGACGAGAGGCAATAGCAGTTTAAAATTCTTTATCTGATTCATCTGGTTTAAATTTACAATTTAATTTCTTATCAGAAAAGGAGTCTAACCAATTGTTGAAATCTCCAGCAAGAATAATATTGGGGTTAATAATTGAAGATAATTTTAGCTTAATAGTATGCCAAAAATCCGGATCAGACTTAACCGGTCCATAAATATTAAAGAAGGTGATTTGTTTATTATAGAGCGTAGCATTAAGTATTACCCATCGTCCACTTGTATCATTTTCAGTTGATACAATTTGTATTTTCAGAGATTTATGACATAGGATGGCAACACCACCCCTACAGTTAACAGCAGGAGAGAAAACAACCCAACCCACCCATTGACGTTTGAGTTTGAGCGATTCAACATCATTACAGTGGGTTTCTTGCAAAAAAAGCAATCTGACAATCAAGTTTCGATAAATGAGAAAGTACCTTTTGACGTTTCACATGATGACCCAGACCACGGTCGTTCCACGATACAACATTAAACATGTTGATGATTAAAAAACAGGGATACAGGCACAATGATGACGACCTGCAAAGACAACAATGGGAACAAAAAGATGCCGGTCGTCAAAGATCAGGTAACATGACGGAGTTAAAAAGAACATAAAGGGCACGATTACGATCTCGCTCGGACGGGCTCCTGAAGGCATCCGTCAGGAGCGAGTCCGAGTTGTAAGCGAGATTTCCGGATGACTCGTACCGCTGTACGAGCGAGAAAGTACGATGCGCATATAGACTCGCGCTCCTAGTGACTCGTACCCATCAGCGAGGCCCTCCAGATGACTCCAACATGGCCGACACGGACAGCGCAATGGGGCCGATTTCCGAGCGACCAAGTACGATGCACGCCTCGAGCAGCCGGATCGAGTTGGAGCCTCTGACACGAAAAAGCTCCAGGAAGCGGACTTTGGGGGGCCGTAGCGGACCCCCTTCACCCGTAGCCCTATGACTCGGTCACAAGGGTGACCCAAGGGTCCCCCCTACACATGCATGTACGGTGCGGGGGGCACCGATGCATCCCCACGACAGGGGGCGCACTTTTCCGTGATGTACTTTTTTCGCAATGGAAGCCTATGTACGCAACGTACATCAGGCTCCCATTGACTTCAATGGGGCTCCGAGCGACCCGAGTCCATCAGCGAGTACTTGCATCGTACTCGGGCGTTCGGAGCCTAGGAGCACGGTTCGGTCAGAAAGCTCTACGGGACTGAGTCGGCTGTAGGGCTTTCCGAGCGAGATCGTAATTGGGCCCAAAGAAGTAAAACAAATAGGCAATTGCATAAATAGAAAGACAGGAAAAGGAAAATAGGAAAAGAAGAGGCTATAGTATATAATGATAGAGAGACTGAGAAGAGAAAAAAGGAAATATAGAAAAAAAGGGACAGATCAAGGACATAAAGTCAGATCTGAAGTAAAAAGAAAAGGAAACATGAACAGGGTAAGTCAGCACCAGAAACAAGAACAACAACGGAGAAAGAGGGAACGGAGAGAAGTAAAAAAAATAAAGATACTCAGGCAGCATAATCCATATTTGAAAGGCAAAAAATAGAGATTACAACCAGAAATAAGAAGCCAAGTGGCATTAACAATTTAACAGTTTAAGTACATTA